>CM046008.1:34936505-36186505 GCA_025175895.1 Wurfbainia villosa | reverse complement strand
TATCCTCCTCTTGGACGTTGTGTGGGCAACGATCCTCCAAGAGATGAAGCATCCTAGATCGCGTATCTTCCTTTCCTTGTTCACTCCGACAAAGGAAGACAATAAAAGACTTCTTCTTCTCCTATCTAGTGCTGACCACCAAGCCAAGGAACTTGATGTTGCCGCTAGCCAAGGAGAGAATGAAGGAGATAGTGCCAGCCCTTTCCTAGAGAGAGGGAACCACCGGCCACTTGGGGATGAAGAAGAACCACTGACCTATCCTTCAAGAAAGGAACGCCGGACACTAAAGGAAGAAGAAGTTGCGCCAGCCACACCTTAGGAAGAGAGGTAGAAGAACCCTAAGATCTCCTCCACTTCTTGCCGCCGCCCACTCTCCAAACCCTATTCCTTCTTGTGTTTCTTGCCACCCAAGCCAAGAAGAGCAAACCCTAGAATCTCCAAAATCTCTTGTGCCGCCCAAGCCTTGGCTCCCCTTTTATAGATTTCACCCATATCTCATTTTAATCTCCATCGTCGGATCTAGAGATTTAATCTCCACCATCGGATCTAGGGATTTAATCTCCACAGTCGAATCTAGGCTTCATGAGGGTGCTAATAGGCTACAATAGAGACCATGAGGAGGAGTTGGATCTTGGCCTCCCAATGGATCCAACCCACATAAAATCTGATCCATTAATGATAATCGATTCCACTAGAGGATTATCATTGATCTACTTCACCAACCCCCATAAATAAATATGGGATCCATATATTAATTGTACAAATATCTCCCCGTGTTTAAGATCTCGAATGTCCGTCAATTAATTAATTTACTGACAATTAATTAATCAACATCTAACTCCATGAGTAGTACCACTCAACCTTATCATCATGTCGGACCAAGTCCACCTACAGGGATTACATGATGATCCATATGAGCTCTTCAAGGGGACATCATCATCCTAATATATAGGACACGATTTCCTCGTATAATCAACGGCACACCATGTAAATAATATCATTTCCCAACTTACCGAGCCTATCGATTTAATCTATAAATCTCGTCAATTGGTAAATCAAAAAAATAAATACTACAAATACATGTGCCCATTATTATATCGGGATTAAGAGCATATACACCATAATATCCGAGGTCCGATTCAATTATGTAGTCAGCAATAAATTGAATCACCTCTAAGTCGGTCCTGCTCAATACACACAAAGTGTAATAGTGTAATTCTATGGTCAAGACAAACCAATACCAAATCACACTACAACCATACCAATGGTTTGTCCAAAACCATCTCGGTTGTGAGCCTCTACTTATACTCTACAAGGAACTGATAACATGATCTCCCGTGTGACACTACACACCATGTTATCTACAATGTAATGTATTAGACAATATGTATAACCATAAATATGCAACCAATGATCATGTGATTCTTATTTCAAAAATAAAGATGTTCATATAAAAGATACACTTTTCAGTATACATCCCAACAATCTTCCACTTATACTAAAAGACTATGTTGTCCTCATACTGCCATACATCTGGTTCCCATTCCCTCCACATGTCTATCAAAAGCTCTCACTGGAAAGGCCTTAGTGAAAGGATCTGTCAGGTTATCCTTTGATACAATCTTGGCTACAGCAACTTCTCCTCGCTTTACGATTTCTCGTATCAGGTGGTACTTGCGCTCTATGTGTTTACTTGCCTTATGGGCTCGTGGTTCCTTCGAGTTTGCAACTACACCACTGTTATCACAATAAATTGTGATAGTTCTGGGCAAACTAGGAATCACATCCAAGTCCATCAAGAAGTTCCTGAGCCATACAGCTTCTTTGGCCACCTCTAAGGCTGTCACATACTCAGCTTCCATGGTAGAGTCCGCCATGCATTTCTTCTTGACACTCCTCCATACAATGGCTCCACCTCCCAAAGTAACACAAAACCTGAGGTAGACTTACTGTTATCCCTATCTGATTGGAAATCGGAATCTGTGTAACCCACAGAGATTAATTGATCTACCTGGTATACCAGCATATAATCCCTAGTCCTTCTCAGGTACTTCAATATATGTTTTACCATAGTCCAATGTCCCTGTCTTGGATTACTCTGATATCTACTAACCATGCCAATGGCAAAGCAGATATCCGATCTCATATATAGCATAGCATACATGAGGCTTTCTACTACCGAAGCATAAGGAACCACCTTCGTCTTTTCTATCTCCTTTGATGTTCTAGGACACATCTCTTTAGATAAAGGGACTCTATGCCTAAAAGGTAGAAAACCTTTCTTGGAGTTCTGCATGCTAAAATGAGCCAAAATGGTGTCTATATATGAAGCTTGAGATAAGCACAACATCCTTTTCCTACGATCCCTTATAACCTTGATCCCAAGGATGTGTCCCACTTCTCCCAAGTCTTTCATATCAAACTGTTTGGACAACCACACCCTTATGTCCGATAACACCTTCACATTGTTGTCAATTAACAAAATGTCATCTATGTATAGTACAAGAAATACCACTACGTTTCCATCAAATCTCTTGTATACACAAGACTCATCCAAACTTTGAATAAATCCATAAGACTGGATTACCTCATCAAAGCGAATGTTCCAAGATCTCGAAGCTTGCTTCAATCCATAAATGTGTTGGGTTTCCGGCACCGCGGCGTGTGTGTGTTCGATCATGTTTCGTAAACATGAGCACAGCGGAAGCAATTAAAAATAATAAATCTATATTTATTACAACACACACAACACACGCATGCATATTACAACAAGTGTAGACATAACCGTAAATTAAAATTTGCAATAAAAGAAATTTATCTACGTTATACCTTTCGTATGACGTGTAGCGGGAACGACATCAACCGGAACGATCCTCGTAAGAATCGTCTCTATCCGTATCCACGCCGAGCTCCTCGGGATGACTTCGCTAAGTCACGAGCTTCGTCTTCGTACGGGTTACTAGCCTCGTGTTGAAGACGACGTGATCGAGAGATGATCACGATCCGAATCCAAATTCGGATCCTAAAACGAGTTCTCAAAACTCGCTTCTCCGGAGAGGTATTCGTCAACCGTTTGACGAATCCTTCGTCCCCCACCTCAGAGGATTACCGGAGATCAAATCCCCGGTAAGTTAGCCACTGTCGGAGCACTAACCGTCGTCCAAACGACGCTCCTACAACAAATAAACAAGCTGTCCAGAAAAACTGGACAGCTTTTGGTGGAGGAATAGAGGCCGGCTAAGGAAAGATGGAAGCTCACCTTATCACCGAACCCAAAGGAGATCGCCGGAGGGTCGCCGGAGGTTCTCCGGCTGAAGCTTGGACGCCGGCAAAGACTTGGACGGCTGCACACAAGCTGGGCGGCGGCAGCTTTAGGGTTGGCGCCAATTAACTCCAAGGTGGAGGTGGGCGGCAACTCAAGAGGCTAGGGTTTTGGATTAGGGCTTAATTATCCCTTAAGCCCTCTTTTATAGAGAACTACTTCTCTTAATGGTTATTGGATCATAACCATTAGGCCCGTTAACCCGCTCCATTAGGATAAGTTAAAATAAACCAAACCATGATGGTTTATTTTAAGTTAAAACGAACTGAACCAACTTTTGGTTTATTCATTTAAAATAAACCAAACCCTTTGGTTTATTCTCATCCATTGGATTAGAACCAAACCATTTTGGTCCATCCATTATGTCTTCATAAGACACGGCCCATCCACGCTTCCATTGCGACTTAAACAATTTCATGCTCGCTTTATGTTTGGTCCAACCAAACATAGTTTCTCTCGGTCTAAGAATCCCATTCTCAAGCTCGTTTTAAATCCTTTGGATTACACTCGTTGTGCGTGTGACCAAATAGGTTCTCGGTTTATGTAGGCCGTCTATAATTAACCATTAATTATAGAACGATCATGAGTGACACCTAGTAGTACATCATGATCCCCAATTAACCGAAAAGATCAACGGTTGATCCAGAACTATTTCTGAAACCCTTCAGTAGCTCGAATGAATCGTGCCCCATTCCCTTCACTCATCTTATACCCACTTGGTTCAGGACATGGTCTATAGTGTCAGTCCCCACTAGGCTGACTACGTCACACCTAGCCCAAGTATCATTTCCTCATCCTACGGATTCTAGTTACTCCACATGTATCGAAGAGTACCTTACTCTACACATGTAATGCTTTGGCCAAAGACTTTAGTAACAATCCGACGAGAGGCCATGAGTATACATCTCCTCGCAAGGAGTGGTGAATCCTTTATAGGCTATTCAAACACCTTCGATCACTTCGACTTATACCCAATCATCCCGGGTCCACATCTCCTTAGAGATGTTTGCTTAAGATGTCAAAGCATAAGTCTCCATGATCAAGATGACTTGAATACCGCAAGTCAAAGGAACATCGCACTTAAGCCACAGTAAGAACTTCATTGACATATCTATATATGCAGAGAACCATATGAAGTCTTACGGCTGGTCACTCTAATGAACTAGTTACCATAACTAGCATCCACTATTAACTCCGGACATCACTATGTCTCCAGCCAGTGAGAATCAGCTGCTTGGATACACCAAGGAGTATACCTCGTGCTAGTCTCGACAGAATTGATGGTGTCCAAATCCATCAATTCATCGACTAGGGATAATTCCGATATATCACAATTACACATGTAGAGATACTCACTAGTTGTGATCCAATCACAAATTCTCTCATGCTGTGAATCGTATCGTGGACATTCAGTAAATGAGTTTAAGATCAAATCAAATACATAAAACATGTATACTCAAATAGTGAATCTTCATTTATCATATAAATGGTTCATACATAAGGCGATTGCCTTAGGACATCTCTCATATATTACTAACAGACTCCCACTTGGCCTAATGCCAATCGCTACGGTATCCAATACCATAAGCTCGAACATGACCCTCAAACTTACTTTGAGGTAATGCCTTAGTCAAAGGATCCGCTAAGTTCCTTTCAGTGGGAATTTTCTTGATTTGTATTTCGTTCCTACTGATGATCTCTCTGATAAGATGATAGCGGCGAAGCACATGTTTAGATCATTGATGAGACCACATCAAGTTCAGAGATGAACTTCTTGATCCAAACCACTTCCTTTGCTGCTTCCAAAGCTGCAATGTTTTCTGCTTTAGTGGTAGAATCCGCTATAGCGTCAAGCTTGGAACCTTTCCAACTTATTGCGCCTCCATTCCAGGTGAATACATACCCAGACTAAGACATGGAATCATCCTTGTCTGTCTAGAGCTGGCATCCGTATACCCACGTATCACCATGTATCCTTCTCCATATATTAGGAACACATCCTTAGTTCTTCTTAAGTACTTAAGGATCGTCTTGACAGCCACCCAATGATCCATTCCTGGATCAGACTGGTATCTGCTCGTGACACTTTCGAGCATCGATACATCGGGCCTCGTACATAACATAGCATACATGATAGATCCTATTGCGGATGCATAGGGAATCTTACTCATGCAAATCCTCTCTCGTCTTACGTGCGCGGACACATAGACTTGAAAGGTGTACCCCATGCACGATGGGTAGGAAACCTTTCTTGGATTCCGACATGCTAAACCTCTTTGCTTTTCGGTCTATATATGTAGACTGCGAAAGACCAAGCAACCGTTTCGATCTATCTCTATAGATCTTAATCCAAGGATGTAGGTTGCTTCTCCCAGGTCTTTCATGGAGAATGTCTTGGATAACCAAACCTTAACTGACTGTAAGATGGACACATCGTTTCCTATAAGTAATATGTCATCGACATACAATACTAGGAACACGTTGCACTCCACTAACCTTCTTGTACACAAGGTTAAATGCGGATTTTGTGAGAAATCAAACTTTTGATTGTCTCATCAGCGGATATTCGGCTCTGGATGCTTGTGATCATCCATAAATGGATCGTCGCAATTTGCATACCTTGGTTTTATCAACCGATGTGAAACCCTCAGGTTGTATCATATACACGTCCTCGAGCAGGTTTCCATTAAGGAAAGCTGTTTTCACATCCATCTGTCATATCTCATAATCATAATGAGCCGCTATGGCCAGGAGCATCCGAATGGATTTAAGCATAGCTACAGGCGAATAGGTTTCGTCATAATCAACACCTTGCTTTTGACGATATCCTTTTGCCACCAATCTAGCCTTATAGGTAATCACATTACCATCCATGTCGGTTTTCTTCTTGAAAACCCACTTGCACCCTATAGGCTTTATCCCTTCAGGTGGGTCAACCAAGTTCCAAACTTGGTTTTCATACATGGAATCCATTTCCGACTTCATGGCACCAAGCCACTTATCCCTTTCTGAACTTGTCAGCACTTCTTCATAACTGGTAGGCTCCTCATCATCAATGAGTAACACATCGTTCGATTCACTTACGAGAAATCCATATCTCTCAGGAATATTGCGTGTTCTACCAGATCTACGAAGATGTGGTGTTACAATAGGTCCAGCCGATTGCTCATCACTATGAGTTGTCAGCTGTTGTGCTTCACCAGGTATCTCATCAATGTCTATTTGAGTCTCTCGAGCCTCCTCAAGCTCGACGACACTCCCACTATTTTCTTGCAAGAGAAACTCTTTCTCTAGAAACACAGCATGCCTTGAAACAAACACCTTTTGTTCCTCAGGATGTTAGAATTGGTAACCCCTTGTTTCCTTAGGGTATCCAATAAATAGACATTTATCAGACTTAGCATCCAATTTGTCTGATACAATCCACTTCACATAAGCAGGACAACCCCATATCTTCAAGTAAGATACATGAGGTTTCTTACTATTCCATATTTCATATGGAGTAGTTGAGACTACCTTGGTAGGCATTCTGTTTAACAAGTAAACAGCTGTCTGAAGTGCATAGCCCCAAAAGGACTTGGGAAGAGTTGCATGATTCATCATTGACCTGACCATGTCCAACAAGGTCCGGTTATGCCTCTCAGATACACCATTATGCTGTGGTGTATATGGCGGAGTCCATTGAGACAATATACCATTGTCTCTTAGATAATCAAGAAACTCCTGACTCAAGTATTCACCACCTCAATCCGATCGAAATATTTTAATACACTTGTCATGTTGTTTCTCTACTTCATTTCTGAACTCTTTGAACCTTTCAAAGGCTTCAGACTTATGTTTCATCAAGAACACATACCCAAACCGTGAGTGATCATCGGTGAAGGTAATGAAGTAGCTATAGCCTCTTAAAGCTTGAGTTGAAATAGGTCCACATACATCACTATGTATTAGGCCTAGCAACTCTCCCACTCGTTCACCTTTTCCTGTAAAAGGTAACTTAGTCATCTTGCCTTTTAAGCATGATTCGCATGTATTGTATGAATCCAATTCAAACGATTCCAGAATTCCACATCGGTGTAATTCGGACATGCGTTTCTTGCTTACATGGCCAAGACAACAATGCCACATGTAGAAGTCTATTTGATTATCCTTTCGAGCACGCTTGTTGCTCGCTTCGATATTGCAAATGTCACTGGATACGTCCAACGTATAAACACCATTGCTTAAAGTTCCAGTCCCATAAAGAACTCCATTCAAAGTTATGTAACAACAATTGTTACTAAAAGTCAAATGGTACCCATTTCTATTTAAACAAGAAATAGAAATGATGTTCTTTATCAACGGAAAAACATAAAAGCAATTGTCCAGTTCTAAGACAAGTCCTGCAGGGAGTTTCAATAAATACGTTCCGATGGCGAGTGCAGCAACCTTTGCTCCATTCCCAACACGTAAATTTGACTCTCCCTTGACGAGTCTTCTTCTATTCCTTAGCCCATGTATGTCATTACATATATGTGAGCCACACCCAGTATCCAATACCCAAGTGTTTGAGGAAATAGAATGACAATCAATAACGAAGATATCTAAAGAAGATGGGGCATCCGATGCCTTATTCTTCTTTACGGACTCAAGATAAATCTTGCACTTTCTTCGCAAATGGCTCTCCTTGCCATAATGATGGCAAGTTTCCTTTTGTGCTAGTTCTACCTTCTTAGCCTTTCTCTTCTTTCCCTTCTGCCGTTCCTTTGACTTCCTCTTAGAACCTTTCTTCGAGGAATCAACTAACAGCACCGTCCCCTGCTCATGCTTCTCAGAAGACTCCACAGTCTTCAGCATATTGAGCAGTACCACAGATGAACCTTCTAGCATCTCAGAGGTGAAGAGGAGCTTTGAGACTTCGAACCTTTCGAATCTCACTTGCTCATCAACCAACTCACAAAGATGAAGGACTACGATATGAGCATCCATATGCTCATGCTGAGCTTGGGTTCCATCGCGGCTAGCATGATGCAACTCATTTGTTCAGAATCACTCACATGTTTCTGATAGGCCAACAATTGGTCCAGAGTTGCATCGTCACTAGGACGGGCGGGAAGAGGCGCTTCGAGGACATTTGCAAGCTTTTCAACCTTGAGAACAATTCTCAAGCTTCTAAGCTAGTCCAAGAAGTTCGGTCCAGTCAATTTATTTGAATCCAAAATGGAACGCAAATTCAAAGACATCATGATCAATCTTAGAAATACAAAACGAGCATATATGAGAAAATGATTTTTAAAATGCATCAATATACATTTATAAATCCCATTCATTTTTCAAATTTCAAAAACCCCAAAATCACTTCGGGAGATCGTAGGTCCATCTCCGAATGGGCTGATATCCATCATAGTTATGAACAACCTTGGAGAGAGTCCAACAAGCCATTCATAACTACGACGGTAGGTATCAACTATACCGATTGCATATCACATATATGCAACTATCACAATGTGCTATCAACTAATTGAATGTTCACACATACATCGGGTTGTTAACACATTAACAAGTATGCATCATATGCATAGCACCCAACTTCACCTCCCTTTACATCGACCTTGGAGAGAGTCCAACAAGCCGATGCTCCAGGTTAAAGCCAACCCATTAATCGGGACATAGTTTTAATATGGTTAGAGCGCATTCAACCAATTAGCCCAGCTTGGAGAGAGTCCAACAACCAAAGCTAACGATTGACCTCTGACTCTTACCATATTAGTATTAAACTATTCCATGGTTTGAACATATTCGGGTTCGAGCCGGGCTTGGAGAGAGTCCAACAACCCAAACAAGAAACGGAACTCTGGTTCTAACCATATTAATGGAAGGTGTAGGCTTTAATATTGTTTAAGGGTTTTTATGTCTCATCCTCTTTGCATGCAAATAACTATTATCTACATGGCATGACATACATCTACATGTCACGACACGCATGACATAATGTTATACATCTAATGCAATTACATGGCATACAATTATGTCATGTATATATTTCCTTATATGTCATAACTATTTATGGAAATAAAATATGTTTAAGATTTGATTCTCCAAATCAAATCATAATTAAATTAGGAAACAAATTTCCAAATCTAATCACATATTTTATTCATGGAATTATTTGATTAAGGAAAATCTATTTAGGAAACCAATTTCCTAAATCATTAAAACTACTTATGGAAATAAAAATATTTTAAGATTTGATTTCCCAAATCAAATCATGATTAAATTAGGAAACAAATTTCCAGAATCTAATCAAATATTTTATTTATGGAAAATATCAATTTCCATAAATACTTCCAACTTTCCAAAAGTGGAAGATTTCCATAAATACTTCTAGACTTTTCAAAATTGAAAAATTTCCATAAATACTTCTAAATTTCCAAAATTAGAAAATTTCCAGAAATACATTATGACTATCGCAAAACCATTTTATGATTATGTCGAAACACAACCTGGGCTCTGATACCACTGTTGGGTTTCCGGCACCGCGGCGTGTGTGTGTTCGATCATGTTTCGTAAACATGAGCACAGCGGAAGCAATTAAAAATAATAAATCTATATTTATTACAACACACACAACACACGCATGCATATTAAAACAAGTGTAGACATAACCGTAAATTAAAATTTGCAATAAAAGAAATTTATCTACGTTATACCTTTCGTATGACGTGTAGCGGGAACGACATCAACCGGAACGATCCTCGTAAGAATCGTCTCTATCCGTATCCACGCTGAGTTCCTCGGGATGACTTCGCTAAGTCATGAGCTTCGTCTTCGTACGGGTTACTAGCCTCGTGTTGAAGACGACGTGATCGAGAGATGATCACGATCCGAATCCAAATTCGGATCCTAAAACGAGTTCTCAAAACTCGCTTCTCCGGAGAGGTATTCGTCAACCGTTTGACGAATCCTTCGTCCCCCACCTCAGAGGATTACCGGAGATCAAATCCCCGGTAAGTTAGCCGCTGTCAGAGCACTAACCGTCGTCCAAACGACGCTCCTACAACAAAGAAACAAGCTGTCCAGAAAAACTGGACAGCTTTTGGTGGAGGAATAGAGGCCGGCTAAGGAAAGATGGAAGCTCACCTTATCACCGAACCCAAAGGAGATCGCCGGAGGGTCGCCGGAGGTTCTCCGGCTGAAGCTTGGACGCCGGCAAAGACTTGGACGGCTGCACACAAGCTGGGCGGCGGCAGCTTTAGGGTTGGCGCCAATTAACTCCAAGGTGGAGGTGGGCGGCAACTCAAGGGGGCTAGGGTTTGGATTAGGGCTTAATTATCCCTTAAGCTCTCTTTTATAGAGAACTACTTCTCTTAATGGTTATTGGATCATAACCATTAGGCCCGTTAACCCGCTCCATTAGGATAAGTTAAAATAAACCAAACCATGATGGTTTATTTTAAGTTAAAACGAACCGAACCAACTTTTGGTTTATTCATTTAAAATAAACCAAACCCTTTGGTTTATTCTCATCCATTGGATTAGAACCAAACCATTTTGGTCCATCCATTATGTCTTCATAAGACACGGCCCATCCACGCTTCCATTGCGACTGAAACAATTTCATGATCGCTTTATGTTTGGTCCAACCAAACATAGTTTCTCTCGGTCTGAGAATCCCATTCTCAAGCTCGTTTTAAATCCTTTGGATTACACTCGTTGTGCGTGTGACCAAATAGGTTCTCGGTTTATGTTGGTCGTCTATAATTAACCATTAATTATAGAACGATCATGAGTGACACCTAGTAGTACATCATGATCCCCAATTAACCAAAAGATCAACGGTTGATCGAACTATTTCAAAACCCTTGATGCTTCGAATGAATCGTGCCCCATTCCTTCACTCATCTTATACCCACTTGGTTCAGGACATGGTCTATAGTGTCAGTCCCCACTAGGCTGACTACGTCACACCTAGCCCAAGTATCATTTCCTCGTCCTACGGATTCTAGTTACTACACATGTATCGAAGAGTACCTTACTCTAAACATGTAATGCTTTGGCCAAAGACTTTAGTAACAATCCGACGAGAGGCCATGAGTATATATCTCCTTGCAAGGAGTGGTGAATCCTTTATAGGCTATTCAAACACCTTCGATCACTTCAACTTATACCCAATCATCCCGGGTCCACATCTCCTTAGAGATGTTTGCTTAAGATGTCAAAGCATAAGTCTCCATGATCAAGATGACTTGAATACCGCAAGTCAAAGGAACATCGCACTTAAGCTACAGTAAGAACTTCATTGACATATCTATATATGCAGAGAACCATATGAAGTCTTACGGCTGGTCACTCCAATGAACTAGTTACCATAACTAGCATCCACGATTAACTCCGGACATCACTATGTCTCCAGCCAGTGAGAATCAGTTGCTTGGATACACCAAGGAGTATACCTCGTGCTAGTCTCGACAGAATTGATGGTGTCCAAATCCATCAATTCATCGACTAGGGATAATTCCGATATATCACAATTACACATGTAGAGATACTCACTAGTTGTGATCCAATCACAAATTCTCTCATGCTGTGAATCGTATCGTGGACATTCAGTAAATGAGTTTAAGATCTAATCAAATACATAAAACATGTATACTCAAATAGTGAATCTTCATTTATCATATAAATGGTTCATACATAAGGCGATTGCCTTAGGACATCTCTCATATATTACTAACAAAATGGATCGATTAAGCTTGCACACAAGATGCTCTTTGCCCTTTGCAATGAATCCCTCTGGTTGCTTCATATAGATGTTTTCCTCAAGACTTCCATTAAAAAAAGCTGTCTTGACATCCATCTGCCACACATCATAATCCATATGAGCAGCAATACATAAGAGAATCCGAATAGACTTAAGCATGGCTACCAGTGAAAAGGTTTCCTCATAATCGATACCCTCTTTCTGAGTATACCATTTCACAACAAGCCTCACTTTGAAGGTCTCAACCTTCCCGTCTATTCCTCTCTTTCTTTTGTAGATCCACTTGCATCCAATGGTTTTTACACCATCAGGTGGTTCTACTAGCTCCCAGACCTGATTTGAATCCATAGATTCTATCTCAGAATTCATTGCACTTTGCCAAGATACTGCATCTTTATCTTGGATTGCCTCGTCATATGTCCAGGGATTAGGTTCATGTTCGCTTGGGACCAAATCAGAATATTGTCCCAAGAACATAAATCTATCAGGCCATCTAACAACCCTCCCACTACGATGAGATATCACCTGTGTATCCTCTGTGACATGCGGTGCAGTCACTTGTGGTATATCCTCTTGTACCGGTGGTACTGAAGTAGTGACTTCCCCTCTAAATTTCTCCAGAATAATCTTACTCATGGGCTTGTGGTTCATCACATAGTCTTCCTCTAGAAATCTTGCATTCGTGCTAACGATCACCCTCTGATCTCTAGGACTATAGAACAAACCACCTTTTTGTTGGTGCAATCGGCTCAGGTCACGATTGACCAGACTCGAGTTTGACTCGAGTAATGCTTTGATGTTTGACATAGAATGTTTGATATTGATGTTTGACATTGATGTCGTTTAATGTTTTTGGGGAGACTATTTATACAATCACCCCAGGTTATAATTGACCAGACTCGAGTTTGACTCGAGGGAGACTTTGATGGTTGACTAGGGTTGACCATGTGATTATGGGAAAGGTAAAGTCCAAGTCATGGGTACTTGGCATGGAAAGTCCAAGTGGGACACTTGGCAATTTGGAGAAGTCCAAGTCTTGAGTACTTGGCACAAGGGAAGTCCAAGCATGGGTCTTGGCATGGAAAGTCCAACATGGGTTGGAAAGAGAAAGTCCAAGCATGGGTCTTGGCATGGAAAGTCCAACATGGGTTGGCAAGGGAAAGTCCAAGCTTGAGTCTTGGCATTTGAGAAGTCCAAGGGGTTTGCTATTGGCAGCATAAAGTCCAAGGGTGAAGTTTTGGCAGCATAAGTCCAATAGTTGACGGCGTAAAGTCCAAGAAGAGTCTTGGCGGCGTAAGTCCAATGTGCCTTGGCGGTGTAGACACCGTTAGCATGACATAGCCGATGGAAGCACCTGAAGGCTAGCGCGATGGATGAACAAGTCATAGACGACTTGGAGGGATCCGAGAGGCGTGAGGCTGATGGAGGTGGCTAGAAGGCTTAGGTCTAGGCTAAGGGTGGTCTAGAAAGTATGGGGGAACCATACCTGGGTTAAAACCTCATTTTTGAGGTTGGCAGTCGACTGGCATTGTAGGGAATTCTTTATGCCAAATAGCATATGCGCAACGGAAAAATTAGGATCCCTTCCTAGTGATCCTTGCGAAAGAAAACCTCGTATAAAATAAATTTTTCTAGAACCAAACCTATCTTATAGGAGAGGATTACCTTTGTTGCGTGCCCTTGTTAATCCCGCTTTTCCTTTTGGTTTGTTGGATCTTTAGCACGTTCAAATGTCCGTGCCTCTATATGTATCCACACGAGCAAGCTCTTGTCTCACAAAAGAAACTAGAAGAGCTCTCCTTTCCTTCTTGCTAGAGAAGTCCCTAAAGGAGAGGAAGCTAGGGAAAAAGAGAAAGGAAGAAGAAGACTATTCTTCTTGCTAGCCTACACTCACAAAACCACACAACAAAGCTTCCACCAAGCTCTCAAGCTTCACACAACAACCAAAAATCTCTTACTTTGGCCGGCCACTCCATGGAGTCTTTTATAGGGTTGGAAAAACGCTTTCACCTCCTAACATTCAATGCAATCCATTGCATTGAGACACAATCAAACAAGGAGTTGGCTTCCTTGTTTGGCCGGCCACTTAAGGAGACAAAAACTACTTTGTCTCCTTCCACCTCATCTAGCTTAGGTGGCATGCTTATGTGGCATGCTTGTGTGGCATTCATGCATGTTGAATTAATCTTATTAATTCAATAAGCTTATGTTATCATATTGAATTAATCTCATTAAATCAATAAGGTAACATATTGAATTAATCTCATTAAATCAATAAGCTAAAATTCTCATTAAGCTTAAAGTCCAAAAACCATTTTGTACTTAAGCTTATTCCCAAATTATTCTAGTCAAACTAGAATGCACTAATTCTTCTAATCATCATGCTCTTTGTGTGTGACCCTATAGGCTCTCATAACGTTGGCAGTGGATCTAAACTCTTTTAGATACACAAGCAATGAGCGGCATCTAGCAATACATCATTGCTACCCAAGTTACGAAATAAATCAAGATCCGACTAACCTTTCCGTGACTACTATAATGTATGACCGTGTCCTTCTATCCTTGATATCAGATTGACCAATGAGGCATAGACCGTGTCATCCTCGATCAATCTATGTGTTTCTTGATCCCTGAGTAAACTAACTCAAACAAATGAGCTCAATATCTCATATTGACTCATTTGAGCATGGCCATGCGTTTTAGTAGTTCTACTCAATCAAGGGGCCCACCGATATCACTCTCGTCATATGAGAGGGATAGATCCCATCTACATCACTCACATCCCTCCGCATAATTTGTTATATACCCAGTAATCGCCTTTATGGTCCACCCTGTTACGGGTGACGTTTGACGATACCAAAGTACATAATTCCTTATGTAGGGAACCGTAGTGACTTCAGGTTCGAGGACTATTCATACCAATAGTCACATGAGAAAGTTTATGACACTCATATAATGATCCATGAAACTTTCTCATGGCGGGTCAGTTCAGTATATATTCTCTAATATATACTCATGTGTCAACTTGATATCATATATCCATGACTTGTGAGATCAAGTCATCAATCGACCTACACGCTAGTCTTTATGTATTAATATTGCCCTTGCATATTAATACTTGACTAGGAACATTTAGGAAAGTATTATCTACAGCCTCTCATAATCAATTCTGCCAATTGATGTGCTGTAGATAAGAACCTACTTTTCTAGGGCATTATTATATTTAATTTAGCTGGCACAAGCAAGATGTAAATATAATAACCAATCATTTGCCTTTATTGAATATGATACAAAATGTTCCCTTTTCAACCATCACATGATTGGCTCTAGGGCTATAACTAACAATCTCCCACTAGCACTAGTACAATCACTATGATATCTAATACCTAGTGACCTAGTGTGACCATCATGCTTCCTCTGTGCCAAAGCCTTGGTCAATGGATCTGCGATGTTAGCTTCTGTCGGTACTCTGCATATCCTCACATCTCCTCTATCGATGATCTCTCGAATGAGATGGAAGCGCCGCAGTATGTGTTTGGTCCGCTGATGTGATCGAGGTTCCTTAGCCTGTGCAATAGCCCCATTGTTGTCACAATAGAGGTCTATTGGATCTGTAATGCTAGGAACTACCCCAAGTTCACTGATGAACTTGCGGAGCCAAACAGCCTCCTTTCTTTGCATCGAGGCAGCAATATACTCGGCTTGTAGAATCAAGAATGTCTGCTGAACTCTTCCTCCGGCTCCACCATTCGAGCAAAACACGTACCGATTGCGATCTATAGTCATCCTTGTCTGTTTGGAAGCTTGCATCACTGTAACCCTTTACAGCTAGCTCCTCATTGCCTCCAAATATCAGTAAATATTCTTTCGTTCTTCTTAAGTATTTAAGAATATTTTTGACTGCTATCCAGTGACTTTCACCTGGATCCGACTGGTATCTACTCGTCATGCTCAAAGCATACGAGACATCGAGGCAGTACAAAGCATGGCGTGTACATGATAGACCCTATGGCGGATGCATAAGGGATCTTATCCATGCGATCTCTCTCCTCCTTAGAAGAGGGACATTGAGTCTTCGAAAGACTCACACCATGTGATAAAGGCAGAAATCCTTTCTTGGAATTTTGCATAGCAAAGCGATCTAGCACTTTATCAATGTATGTACTCTGACTTAGGCCAAGTAATCTTTTAGATCTATCTCTATAGATCTTGATGCCTAGAATATAGGCGCTTCACCTAAGTCTTTCATCGAGAAACAATTCCTAACCACATCTTCACTGGGGTGAGGGAATATCATTTCCGATGAGAAGTATGTCATCTACATACAAGACAAGAAATACAACTGTGCTCCCACTATTTCTCTTGTAGACACAAGGTTCATCTTCATTCTTGATGAAACCAAACTCCTTGATTGTATCATCGAATCGAAGATTCCCGGCTTGAAGGCTTGCTTTAGTCCATAAATGGACCTTTGCGGTTTGCATACCTTTCGGGATGCTTTGGATCTTCAAAACCCTCGGTGTGTCATGTACACATCCTCGAGTAGCTTTCCATTCGAGCGGTTTTGACATCCATCTGCCGGATCTCATAATCGTGGTATTTGCAATAGCAAGTATGATCCGAATGGATTTAAGCATCACAACTGGTGAAAAGGTTTCATCATAGTCAATACCATGAATTTGTTTGAATCCTTTAGCCACCAATCTACCTTTATAGGTATGCTTATTACCATCCATGTCAGTCTTTACTTTAAAGACCCACTTACACCCAATGGGTTTTACCCCTTTAGGTGGATCAACCAAAGTCCATACTTGGTTAGTGTACATGGATTCCATTTCGGATCTCATGGCCTCTAGCCATTTCTCGGAATCTGGGCTCTTCATAGCTTCTTGATAGGATGTAGGCTCGTCAAGATCGACAAGCAATACGTCACCGTTGTCAGTCAAGAGAAAAGAATATCTCTCGGGTTGACGACGGATCCTATCAGATCTACGAAGAGGTTGGTCTACTTGAGCAGTGTTTGCTCACAACTCTTTGGGCAACACTTTCCTCATCCACAACACTTTGTGGTTCCTGTTCATTTTCCATCGAAGCCTTAGTGTTATCGTCATCTTGAACTTCTTCAAGATGAATTTTACTCCCACTAGTTTTTCTAGAAATAAATTCTCTTTCTAGAAAGGACACATTTCTGCAACAAACACCTTGCCAAGTGTGGGATTGTAAAAGTAATATCCCTTAGTTTCCTTGGGATATCCTACAAAATAACACTTATCGATTTGGGTCCTAGTTTATACGAGACTTGGCGTCTAACATAAGCTTCACAACCCCAAATCTTTATAAAAGACATTTTGGGACTCTTCGATCCATATCGTATATGGTGTCTTTTCACGGCTTTTGATGGGGCAGCGATTAAGTGTGAAAGCGGTGTCTCTAGAGCTAGTCCCCAAAGGAAGTAGGTAGATCGGTCGACTCATCATTGATCGTACCATATCTAATAGAGTATGATTTCTCCTCTCGGATACACCATTCCATTGTGGTGTTCGGTGGAGTGAGTTGGGATATTATCCCACACTCGGCCGGTGATCACGAAACTCTTGACTAAGGTATTCACCACCTCGATCGATCGAAGTAGCTTATCGCTTACCAAGTTGGTTTTGTACTTCATTCTTGAATTCTTTGAACTTTTCAAAGGATTCGACTTATGTCTCATCAAATATAAGTAGCCAAATCTACTCATATCATCGGTGAAAGTAATAAAGTACTTATAGCCTCCTCTGGCCGACATTGAAAGGGCCACATACATCAGTATGTATGAGTCCTAACAAGTCCGTCGCTCTCTCGCCATGTCCACTAAATGGAGTTTTAGTCATCTTTCCTAAAAGACAAGATTCGCATACCTCATATGATTCAAAATCAAATGAGTCCAATAATCCATCTTTATGGAGTTGGGATATGCGTTTTTCATTTATGTGACCTAGGCGACAATGCCAGAGATATGTTTGGTTCAAATCATTCGATTTGAACCGTTTGGTATTTACGTTATATATTGGGTTTTCTAAATCTAGAACATAGAGACCATTCATAAGTGGTGCATTATAATAGAACATTTCATTCAAATAAATGGAACAACATTTGTCCTTTATTATAAAAGAAAAGTTTTTCTTGTCTAAACAAGATACAGAAATTATGTTCTTTGTCAATGCGGTACATATAAGCACTCCTCTAGTTCTAAGATAAGCCCGGTGGGCAAAGACAAAGAATATGTTCCTACACTCTGACAACTTTTGCGCCATTGCCTACTCGTGAGTCCACTTAAGCCTTTGCCATTAGTCTACTATTTCTCGGTCCACGCACATTAGTACAAATGTGAGATGCACATCCGTATCTAATACCCATGTAGAAGAAATAGATAGATTAACTTCTATAACGTGTATACAGGCGAAGTCCCACTTCTTTTCTTCTTTACTTCCTCAAGGTAGACTTTGCGGTTCCGCTTCCGATGTCGATCTCACTCACGCAATGGAAGCGATCCCTTCCTTAGGTACTTTACCTTTACCCTTTGAAATGGATGAATTGGCCTTGCCTTTGGCTTAGGTCTTACCCTTGCCTTTGCGCTTACCTTTGTCCTTCTTGACCATTAATGCGTTACTAACTTTCTTCTTGAGATTGATTCGTGATTCTTATCTTTGAGAATCTCGAGCAAAAGGTTTATCAATTTCATTCATGTTATAATTCATGGAATTGATTATATGCTTGACGCGATTGCGAGGATAACATCGGTTGCCAATTCTTGGCTCGATGGAAAACCTAGTCTTTCAAGGTTCTCAGCGTACCCAATCATTTTAAGTCGTGAGTTCCTCAGTGTTCCTTCTTGCATCTTGCATGCAAAAGAGCCTTAGACACTTCAAAAGCGCTCGTGCTGGCTTGTCCTTGATATAGTTGTTTCAAATGCTCAACCATATCATAGGCATCCATGTTCTCATGTTATACGAAGCTCGAGTTCATGGTTGCAAGCATAAGGCATGACACATCTAATCGTCATCTTGATGCTTCTTATAAGCATCTTTTCGGCCGCAGTGGTAGCGAGGCGGGTATTTTGAGATAGCTGCTCTAGGACATATAGTTTGCGTTCTTGCTTGAGGATAATCCTCAAGTTCCTATACCGATCAAGAAAGTTCGCTCCATTGAGCTTGTCCTTCTCAGAGGGCGGATCATGAGAGTTGAGGGTGTGTCGTGTTAGATGACATGGTGATCTACAACATTAAAATGCAAAGTTAAGTATCATACCTAAATCATTTAATTAGGCCTTTAATTAAATGAGGCTCCCACTAAATTCTCATAGCTTTGATATGAGCTAATCATTGATGTAGGCAAACACTTTTCGCTTACATCATTAGCTACTATTTAGCTATAAATTTATATGGGATAAAGATCCACATCATAATTCGTCTTGAGTTAGCTTTGGCTAATCGCCCAAGACGTAGTATGATTAGGTAGGCACTCTTTTGCCAATTACATCTGATGTAACTCTTTAATAGCTTTGGTTAAGTTTAGATTAGTTTAGTGCTTATTCCTAAACCAGCTTCCAGGCTGTGGCGAGGCACGAGGCCTTCTTGGATATCAGACAGCGACCACTTCTAAGACAAAGCTGATGTTTGGAAATCACACAAAACTAATTTTAAAACTTATGTTCAAAGCTAATATATGCCTCTACTTTCTTAACTAATTAAGAAAAACTTAATTAAGTCTTAACCAAGTTTGATAGCGGGACATCACGATTGTCCACTCGCACTCTTCCAAGATAAAATGCATTGCTTTGCTTTGGCAAACCCAATAACAAATGATCGAGGAAGTAGTGAGTACCAAACTTTGGTAGGCATATCGTATTTGACTTATTAAGATATAAAAACATGCATCATATACATATTAGCATACATCACATATAAGCTAAACTAACATGCATCACATACATATTAAACTAAGCGTGTCATGGTTATGGCCCTTATTCTACAATCTTCTCAAGCCAATGAAAAGATTTATTGGTCAACCTAGGGATAGTATCTTCTCCCAAGTGCTTCCTTTTGGTTGTCTTGTGTGTTGACTTCCTCCTTGTAACCTCATCATCCAATGGACCCTCCATCTTTGTTTTGTATATTACAAAAGGAGAAATACTCGAGTTACATTCGAGTCTAAAACTAATTTTTACAACAAGAATTTTAGGAGAAAGGCACGACACGCAGGCCGTATTAAGAATTACAACACACAATCACAAACTTGTGGGACTAGGCCATAACCATGCACCATGTCAATTTTAACTTTTAAAAGACATCGGATATTTTATTATGTTTGAAAAATTGCTAATGCAATTATCAACTCATAATAAAATTTATCCTACTTCTATATCATATATAAAATAGAGAAAAACTATTTTTATACGATCTTTCAAGTGGCTCTGATACCCTTTGTAGGGAATTCTTTATGCCAAATAGCATATGCAAGAACGGAAAATTAGGATCCTTCCAAGTGATCCTTGCGAAAGAAAACCTCATTACAAAAATAAATTTCTCTAAAACCAAACCTATCTTATAGGAGAGGATTACCTTTGTTGCGTGCCCTTGTTAATCCCGCTTTTCCTTTTGGTTTGTTGGATCTTTAGCACGTTCAAATGTCCGTGCCTCTATATGTATCCACACGAGCAAGCTCTTGTCTCACAAAAGAAACTAGAAGAGCTCTCCTTTCCTTCTTGCTAGAGAAGTCCCTAAAGGAGAGGAAGTTAGGGAAAAAGAGAAAGGAAGAAGAAGACTATTCTTCTTGCTAGCCTACACTCACAAAACCACACAACAAAGCTTCCACCAAGCTCTCAAGCTTCACACAACAACCAAAAATCTCTTACTTTGGCCGGCCACTCCATGGAGTCTTTTATAGGGTTGGAAAAACCCTTTCACCTCCTAACATTCAATGCAATCCATTGCATTGAGACACAATCAAACAAGGAGTTGGCTTCCTTGTTTGGCCGGCCACTTAAGGAGACAAAAACCACTTTGTCTCCTTCCACCTCATCTAGCTTAGGTGGCATGCATATGTGGCATGCTTGTGTGGCATTCATGCATGTTGAATTAATCTTATTAATTCAATAAGCTTATGTTATCATATTGAATTAATCTCATTAAATCAATAAGGTAACATATTGAATTAATCTCATTAAATCAATAAGCTAAAATTCTCATTAAGCTTAAAGTCCAAAAACCATTTTGTACTTAAGCTTATTCCCAAATTATTCTAGTCAAACTAGAATGCACTAATTCTTCTAATTATCATGCTCTTTGTGTGTGACCCTATAGGCTCTCATAACGTTGGCAGTGGATCTAAACTCTTTTAGATACACAAGCAATGAGCGGCATCTAGCAATACATCATTGCTACCCAAGTTACGAAATAAGTCAAGATCCGACTAACCTTTCCATGACTACTATAATGTATGATCGTGTCCTTCTATCCTTGATATCAGATTGACCAATGAGGCATAGACCGTGTCATCCTCGATCAATCTATGTGTTTCTTGATCCCTGAGTAAACTAACTCAAACAAATGAGTTCAATATCTCATATTGACTCATTTGAGCATGGCCATGCGTTTTAGTAGTTCTACTCAATCAAGGGGCCCACCGATATCACTCTCGTCATATGAGAGAGATGGATCTCATCTACATCACTCACATCCCTCCGCATAATTTGTTATATACCCAGTAATCGCCTTTATGGTCCACCCTGTTACGGGTGACGTTTGACGATACCAAAGTACATAATTCCTTATGTAGGGAACCGTAGTGACTTCAGGTTCGAGGACTATTCATACCAATAGTCACATGAGAAAGTTTATGACACTCATATAACGATCCATGAAACTTTCTCATGGCGGGTCAGTTCAGTATATATTCTCTAATATATACTCATGTGTCAACTTGATATCATATATCCATGACTTGTGAGATCAAGTCATCAATCGACCTGCATGCTAGTCTTTATGTATTAATATTGCCCTTGCATATTAATACTTGACTAGGAATATTTAGGAAAGTATTCTCTACAGCCTCTCATAATCAATTCTGCCAATTGATGTGCTGTAGATAAGAACCTACTTTTCTAGGGCATTATTATATTTAATTTAGCTGGCACAAGCAAGATGTAAATATAATAACCAATCCTTTGCCTTTATTGAATATGATACAAAATGTTCCCTTTTCAACCATCACATGATTGGCTCTAGGGCTATAACTAACAGGCATTATGGTCGGTTCGACTGTCGTGAGTCGACTTGAGTTCGACTGTCGTTTAAGAGATGAAATTGCTCTGGCAGTCGACTACTCATTGGAGCAGTCGACTGATGTCGACGGCAGTCGACTGCCAGTTGAGTTGCGAGCACAGAATGCTCCATAGCCGACTGGGCAGTCGGCTATGGGCGTTGGCAGTCGACTGCCAATGTTGGCAGTCGACTGGTGAGACTACCGTTGGAAATTGTCCAACATGGATTGAGCCGTTGTCTCACAGCTACAGTGTTGGTAGTCGACTGCCAGGCGAAAATCCAGCCCGATGGAGGATAAAAGCATTGGAGACCTCCACCTCTAGGATTGAGGGGGAGGAGACTAGAGCATCCTCAACACCGGAACAACAAGAAGAACCATCTACATCCTGTAGAGAGGAAGAGCAAGCTCAAGAGAACCTCACCACCACCCTAGGTAACTTGAACACCGTAATTCAAAATAAAAATAATATTATGTGTTTTGAGTGTAGGGAATTTGGGCACTATAAGAGCAAGTGCCCAAAGAAGATTAGAAAAGCTCCTCCGGCACCAAAGGTCAAGGATGTTGGTCCCCCAACTATCAAAAGCAAGGAGCAAGTCATTTGCTTCAAGTGCCGACAACCGGGACACTACCGGAGTCAATGCAAGAAGGGGGAGAAAAAGGCTCAAAATGAAGCATCACATGTAGGGGGAGCTAAGGCTAACCCTAAGGTATATTTTAGTAATGCTCCTTCTAATTTTTATAGTCAAAAGCATGCTAGGAATAATTTTAATAGTCTTGCTATTTATCATAAAGAGCATGCTAGAAATAGAGAATATTGCTTAGGAGCTAAGGAATGTCCACTTAGATAATAAGAAGAAATTTGGGACTAATGTCCCTAAAGACAAACCTAGGTCAAATAACTCAAGATCAATTTTACCTAGGGAGACAATTAGAAAGGTGCAAGAGCACCTAGGTCTTAATCCTAAATGGACTAGGCATATGCCTAGAAAGAACCATGCCCAAAGACCAAATCAAAATTCTAAAATTGGACAATTAGAATTAGAGAACCAAGCCTTGAGATCAAGGCTTGAGAAATTAGAAAATACCCTCAATAAGATGCAAAATCATTTTCAAGGGTCTAATGGTCAAAGTCAAGGGTCCAAATCTCAAAGTCAACATCTAGGACTCAAGAAACAAAAGTCAACCAAGGGCAATAATGGTTTAGGTCACAAACCTAAGTCTAAGATGACTTATCATAATGTTTCATTAGATTATGGAACACAATCTAGGTCTAGGAAGACCAAGGTTACTTGGGAAGTTATCCCTAAGAGTAACCATGGTAAGTGTTGGGTTTCCGGCACCGCGGTGTGTGTGTGTTCGATCATGTTTCGTAAACATGAGCACAGCGGAAGCAATAAAATTAATAAATCTATATTTATTACAACACACACATCACACGCATGCATAGTACAACATGTGTAGACATAACCGTAAATTTAAATTTGCAATAAAAGGAAATTTAACTACGTATACCTTTCGTATCACGTGTAGCGAGAACGGCATCAACCGGAACGATCCTCGCTAGAATCGTCTCTATCCGTATCCACGCCGAGTATCCTCTGGATGACTTCGCTAAGCCACGAGCTTCATCTTCGTACGGGTTACTAGCCTCGTGTTGAAGACGACGTGATCGAGAGATGATCACGATCCGAATCCAAATTCGGATCCTAAGATGAGTCCTCAAAACTCGCTTCTCCGGAGAGGTATTCGTCAACCGATTGACGAATCATTCGTCCTCCACCTCAGAGGATTACCGGAGATCGAATCCCCGGTAAGTTAGCCGCTGTCGGAGCTCTAACCGTCGTCCAAACGACGCTCCGACGAGAGGAGAACAAGCTGTCCAGAAAACTGGACAGCTTTGGTGGAGGAGATAGGCGCCGGCCAACAAAGGAAGCCAAGTGCTCACCTTTTCACCGAAGCCTAGGAAGATCACCGGAGGGTCGCCGGAGGATCACCGGCTGAAGCTTGGACGTCGGCAAGGAGCTGGACGGTGGCACAAGGGCTGGGCGGCAATGGAGTTGGCGCCGAAAACTCCAAGGAGAGGAGGTGGGCGACAACTAGGTTTAGGGCTCTTGGATTAGGGCTTAATTATCCCTTAAGCCCTCTTTTATAGAGAACTAATTCTCTTAATGGTTATTGGATCATAACCATTAGGCCCGTTAACCCGCTCCATTAAGATAAGTTAAAATAAACCAAACCATGATGGTTTATTTTAAGTTAAAATGAACCGAACCAACTTTTGGTTCATTCGTTTAAAATAAACCAAACCCTTTGGTTTATTCTCCTCCATTGGATTAGAACCAAACCATTTTGGTTCATCCATTATGTCTTCATAAGACACGGCCCATCCACGCTTCCATTGCGACTGAAACGATTTCATGCTCGCTTTATGTTTGGTCCAACCAAACCTAGTTTCTCTCGGTCTGAGAATCCCATTCTCAAGCTCGTTTTAAATCCTTCGGATTACGCTCGTTATGCGTGTGACCAAATAGGTTCACGATTTATGTTGGCCGTCTATAATTAACCATTAATTATAGAACGATCATGAGTGGCACCTAGTAGTACATCATGATCCTCAATTAACCGAAAAGATCAACGGTTGATCCAGAACTATTTCTGAAACCCTTCAGCAGCTCGAATGATTCGTGCCCCATTCCCTTCACTCATCTTATACCCACTTGGTTCAGGACATGGTCTATAGTGTCAGTCCCCACTAAGCTAACTACGTTACACCTAGCCAAAGTATTATTTCCTCGTCCAACGGATTCTAGTTACTGCACATGTATCGAAGAGTACTTTACTCTAAACATGTAATTCTTTGGCCAAAGACTTTAGTAACAATCCGACGAGAGGCCATAGGTATACATCTCCTTGCAAGGAGTGGTGAATCCTTTATAGGCTATTCAAACACCTTCGATCACTTCGACTTATACCCAATCATCCCGGGTCCACATCTCCTTAGAGATGTTTGCTTAAGATGTCAAAGCATAAGTCTCCATGATCAAGATGACTTGAATACCGCAAGTCAAAGGAACATCGCACTTAAGCTACAGTAAGAACTTCATTGACATATCTATATATGCAGAGAACCATATAAAGTCTTACGGCTGGTCACTCTAATGAACTAGTTACCATAACTAGCATCCACGATTAACTCCGGATATCACAATGTCTCCAGCCAGTGAGAATCAACTGCTTGGATACACCAAGGAGTATACCTCGTGCTAGTCTCGACAGAATTGATGGTGTCCAAATCCATCAATTCATCGACTAGGGATAATTTCGATACATCACAATTACACATGTAGAGATACTCACTAGTTGTGATCCAATCACAAATTCTCTCATGCTGTGAATCGTATCGTGGACATTCAAAGAAATGAGTTTAAGATCCAATCAAATACATAAAACATGTATACTCAAATAGTGAATCTTCATTTATCATATAAATGGTTCATACATAAGGCGATTGCCTTAGGACATCTCTCATATATTACTAACAGACTCCCACTTGGCCTAATGCCAATCGCTACGGTATCCAATACCATAAGCTCTAACATGACCCTCAAACTTATTTTGAGGTAATGCCTTAGTTAAAGGATCCGCTAAGTTCCTTTCAAAGGGGAATTTTCTCGATTTGTATTTGATGATCTCTCGATAAGATGATAGCCACATGTTTGGATCGTTGATGAGACCTTGGCTCTTTCCAATTGCTCCATTGTTGTCGCAGAGACCGGTATATTGCTTCAACAATGGCCGAATCACACCAAGTTCATAAACGAACTTCTTGATCCAAACCGCCTTTTGCCGCCCGGTTGCAATGTATTCTCGCTCGCGGTAGAATCCACATGTTGTCTTATTTGGAACTTTTCCAACTCATCAGGCCCCCATTCAAGGTGAACACGATCCGCATCGAGACCGAATCATCCTTGTCTGCTCGAAGCCGCATCCGATACCCAATGATCACCATGTACCCTTCTCCATATATTAGGAACGCATCCTTAGTTCTTCTTAAGTACTTAAGGATCGTCTTAACAGCCACCCAATGATCCATTCCTGGATCTGACTGGTATCTGCTCGTGACACTCAGAGCATACGATACATCGGGCCTCGTACATAACATAGCATACATGATAGATCCTATTGCGGATGCATAGGGAATCTTACTCATGCAAATCCTCTCGCCTTCGGCGGCGACACATAGACTTGAAAAAGGTGTACCCCATGCCCGATGGGTAGGAAACCTTTCTTGGATTCCGACATGCTAAACCTCTTTAGCACTTTTCGGTCTATATATGTAGACCGCGAAAGACCAAGCAACCGTTCAATCTATCTCTATAGATCTTAATCCCGAGGATGTAGGTTGCTTCTCCTGTGTCTTTCATGGAGAATGTCTTGGATAACCAAACCTTAATCGATCAGTAAGATTGAAACATCGTTTCCTATAAGTAATATGTCATCGACATACAATACTAGGAACACGACTGCACTCCCACTAACCTTCTTGTACACACAAGGTTCGTCTGGATTTTGTGAGAAATCAAACTTTTTAATTGTCTCGTCAAAACTGATATTCCAGCTCCTGGATGCTTGCTTCAATCCATAAATGGACCGTCACAATTTGCATACCTTGGTTTTATCAACCGATATGAAACCCTCTGGCTGTATCATATACACGTCCTCGAGCAGGTTTCCATTAAGGAAAGCTATTTTTACATCCACCTGCCATATCTCATAATCATAATGAGCCGCTATGGCCAGGAGCATCCGAATGGATTTAAGCATAGCTACAGGCGAATAGGTTTCGTCATAATCAACACCTTGCTTTTGACGATATCCTTTCGCCACCAATCTAGCCTTATAGGTAATCACATTACCATCCATGTCGGTTTTCTTCTTGAAAACCCACTTGCACCCTATAGGCTTTATGCCTTCAGGTGGGTCAACCAAGTTCCAAACTTGGTTTTCATACATGGAATCCATTTCCGACTTCATGGCACCAAGCCACTTATCCCTTTCTGAACTTGTCAGCACTTCTTCATAACTAGTAGGCTCCTTATCATCAATGAGTAACACGTCGTTCGATTTACTTATGAGAAATCCATATCTCTCAGGAATATTGCGTGTTCTACCAGATCTACGAAGATGTGGTGTTACAATAGGTCCAGTCGATTGCTCATCACTATGAGTTGTCGACTGTTGTGCTTCACCAGGTATCTCATTAATGTCTATTTGAGTCTCTCGAGCCTCCTCAAGCTCGATGACACTCCCACTATTTTCTTGCAAGAGAAACTCTTTCTCTAGAAACACAGCATGCCTTGAAACAAACACCTTTTGTTCCACAGGATGATAGAATTGGTAACCCCTTGTTTCCTTAGGGTATCCAATAAATAGACATTTATCAGACTTAGCATCCAATTTGTCTGATACTGTCCGCTTCACATAAGCAGGACAACCCCATATCTTCAAGTAAGATATATGAGGTTTCTTACTATTCCATATCTCATATGGAGTAGTTGAGACTACCTTGGTAGGCATTCTGTTTAACAAGTAAACAGCTGTCTGAAGTGCATAGCCCCAAAAGGACTTGGGAAGAGTTGCATGATTCATCATTGACCTGACCATGTCCAACAAGGTCCGGTTACGCCTCTCAGATACACCATTATGCTGTGGTGTATAGGGCGGAGTCCATTGAGACAATATACCATTGTCTCTTAGATAATCAAGAAACTCTTGACTTAAGTATTTACCACCTCGATCCGATCGAAGTATTTTAATACTCTTGTCATGTTGTTTCTCTACTTCATTTCTGAATTCTTTGAACCTTTCAAAGGCTTCAGACTTGTGTTTCATCAAGAACACATACCCAAACCGTGAGTGATCATCGGTGAAGGTAATGAAGTAGCTATAGCCTCCTAAAGCTTGAGTTGACATAGGTCCACACACATCAGTATGTATTAGACCTAGTAACTCTCCCACTCATTCACCTTTTCCAGTAAAAGGTAACTTAGTCATCTTGGCTTTTAAGCATGATTCGCATGTATCGTATGAATCCTATTCAAACGATTCCAGAATTCCACATCGGTGTAATTCGGACATGCGTTTCTTGCTTACATGGCCATGACGACAATACCACATGTAGGAGTCTAATTGATTATCTTTTTGAGCACGCTTGTTGCTCGCTTCGATATTGAAAATGTCACTGGATACGTCCAACGTATAAATACCATTGCTTAAAGTTCCAGTCCCATAAAGAACTCCATTCAAAGTTATGTAACAACAATTGTTACTAAAAGTCAAATAGTACCCATTTCTATTTAAACAAGAAATAGAAATGATATTTTTTATCAATGAAGGAACATAAAAGCAATTGTCCAGTTCTAAGACAAGTCTTGTAGGGAGTCTCAACAAATACGTTCCGATGGCGAGTGCTGCAACCTTTGCTCCATTCCCAACACGTAAATTTGACTCTCCCTTGACGAGTCTTCTTCTATTTCTTAGCCCATGTATGTCTTTACATATATGTGAGCCACACCCAGTATCCAATACCCAAGTGTCTGAGGAAATAGAATGACAATCAATAACGAAGATATCTGAGGAAGATGGGGTATCCGATGCCTTATTCTTCTTCACAGACTCAAGATAAATCTTGCACTTTCTTGGCCAATGGCTCTCCTTGCCATAATGATGGCAAGTTTCCTTTTGTGCTAGTTCTACCTTCTTAGCCCTTCTCTTCTTTCCCTTCTGCTGTTCCTTTGACTTCCTCTTAGAACCTTTCTTCGAAGAATCAACTAACAAAGACTGCCCCTCGCCATGCTTCTAAGGCTCCACAGCCTTCAAAGATGTTGAGCGTACCACAGATGAACCTCCTAGCATCTCAGAGGTGAAGAGGAGCTTTGAGACTTCGAACCTTTCGAATCTCACTTGCTCATCAAACAACTCACAAAGATGAAGGACTACGATATGAGCATCCATATGCTCATGCTGCTTACATAGCTTGGGTTCCATCGTGGCTAGCATGATGCAACTCATTTGCTGTAATCACTCACATGTTTCGAGTAGGCCAACAATTGGTCCAGAGTTGCATCATCACTAGATCAAGTGAAGAGGCGCTTCGAGGACATTTGCAAGCTTTTCAACCTTGAGAACAATTCTCAAGTTTCTAAGCCACCCAAGAAGTTCGCCTACCAATTTATTCAAATTCCAAAATGGAACGCAAATTCAAAGACATCATGATCAATTAACCTAGAAATACAAAACGAGCATATATGAGAAAGATGATTTTAAAATGCATCAATATACATTTATAAATCCCATTCATTTTTCGAATTTCAAAACCCTAAAATCAATTCGAGATCGTAGGTCCATCTCGAATGGGCTGATATCTAATATAGATAAGAACAACCTTGGAGTGAGTCCAACAAGCCATTCTTAGCTATGATGGTGGGTATCAAGTATACCGATTACATATCATGTATATGTAACTATCACAATGTGCTATCAACTAATTGAATGTTTACACATACATTGGGTTGTTAACACATTAACTAGTATGCATCATATGCATAGCACCCAACTTCACCTCTCTTCACATCGACCTTGGAGTAAGTCCAACAAATCGATGCTCCAAGTTAGAGCCGACCCATTAATCGTGAAATAGTTTTAATATGGTTAGAGCGCATTCAACCAATTAGCCAGGCTTGGAGTGAGTCCAACAACCCAAACTAACGATTGACCTCTGACTCTTACCATATTATTGTTAAACTATTCCAATGATTTGAACATGTTCAGGTTCAAGCCGGGCTTGGAGTGAGTCCAACAACCCAAACAAGAAATAGAACTTTGGTTCTAACCATATTAATGGAAGGTGTAGGCTTTAATATTGAGTTAGGGTTTTATGTCTCATCCTCTTTGCATGCAAATAACTATTATCTACATGGCATAGCATACATGGCATACATCTACATGTCACGACACGCATGGCATAATGTTATGCATCTAATGCAATTACATGGCATACAATTATGTCATGTACATAATTTCCTTATTTGTCATAACTATTTATGGAAATAAAATATGTTTAAGATTTGATTCTCCAAATCAAATCATGATTGAATTAGGAAACAAATTTCCAAATCTAATCACATATTTTATTTATGAAAATAATTGATTAAGGAAAATCAATTTAGGAAACCAATTTCCTAAATCATCAAAACTACTTATGGAGATAAAATATTTTAAGATTTGATTCTCCAAATCAAATCATGATTAAATTAGGAAACAAATTTCCAGAATCTAATCAAATATTTTATTTATGGAAAATATCAATTTCCATAAATACTTCCAACTTTCCAAAAGTGGAAGATTTCCATAAATACATCTAGACTTTCCAAAATTGAAAAATTTCCATAAATACTTCTAAATTTCCAAAATTAGAAAATTTCCAGAAATAACATTATGACTATCGCAAAACCATTTTACGATTATGTCGAAACACAACCTGGGCTCGATACCATCGTTGGGTTTCCACGCATCAGTGTGTATTCGATCATGTTTCGTAAACATGAGCACAGCGGAAGCAATAAAATTAATAAATCTACATTTATTACAACACACACAACACACGCATGCATATTACAACAAGTGTAGACATAACCGTAAATTTAAATTTGCAATAAAAGGAAATTTAACTACGTATACCTTTCAGATGACGTAGAAGGAACGCATCAACCGAACGATCCTCGCTAGAATCGCCTCTATCCAGATTCACGCCGAGTATCCTCTCGGATGACTTCGCTTAAGCCACGAGCTTCGCCTTCGTGACGGGTTACTAGCCTCGTGTTGAAGACGACGGATCGAGAGATGATCACGATCCAATCCAAATTCGATCCAAAACGAGTCCTCAAAACTCGCTTCTCCGAGAGGTATTCACAACCGATTGACGAATCCTTCGCCTCCACTCAGAGGATTACCGAGATCGAATCCCGGTAAGTTAGCCGCTGTCGGAGCTCTAACCGTCGTCCAAACGACGCTCCGACGAGAGGAGAACAAGCTGTCCAGAAAACTGGACAGCTTTGGTGGAGGAGATAGGCGCCGGCCAACAAAGGAAGTCAAGTGCTCACCTTTTCACCGAAGCCTAGGAAGATCACCGGAGGGTCGCCGGAGGATCACCGGCTGAAGCTTGGGCAGCGAAGGAGCCGACGGCACAAGGGCTGGGCGGCAATGGAGTTGGCGCCGAAAACTCCAAGGAGAGGAGGTGGGCGGCAACTAGGTTTAGGGCTCTTGGATTAGGGCTTAATTATCCCTTAAGCCCTCTTTTATAGAGAACTAATTCTCTTAATGGTTATTGGATCATAACCATTAGGCCCGTTAACCCGCTCCATTAAGATAAGTTAAAATAAACCAAACCATGATGGTTTATTTTAAGTTAAAACGAACCGAACCAACTTTTGGTTCATTCGTTTAAAATAAACCAAACCCTTTGGTTTATTCTCCTCCATTAGATTAGAACCAAACCATTTTGTTTCATTCATTATGTCTTCATAAGACACGGCCCATCCACGCTTCCATTACAACTGAAACGATTTCATTCTCGCTTTATGTTTGGTCCAACCAAACCTAGTTTCTCTCGGTCTGAGAATCCCATTCTCAAGCTCGTTTTAAATCCTTCGGATTACGCTCGTTGTGTGTGTGACCAAATAGGTTCTCGGTTTATGTTGGCAGTCTATAATTAACCATTAATTATAGAATGATCCTGAGTGGCACCTAGTAGTACATCATGATCCCCAATTAACCGAAAAGATCAACGGTTGATCCAGAACTATTTCTGAAACCCTTCAGCAGCTCGAATGATTCGTGCCCCATTCCCTTCACTCATCTTATACCCACTTGGTTCAGGACATGATCTATAGTGTCAGTCCCCACTAGGCTGACTACGTCACACCTAGCCCAAGTATCATTTCCTCGTCCAACGGATTCTAGTTACTGCACATGTATCGAAGAGTACTTTACTCTAAACATGTAATGCTTTGGCCAAAGACTTTAGTAACAATCCGATGAGAGGCCATGGGTATACATCTCCTCGCAAGGAGTCGTGAATCCTTTATAGGCTATTCAAACACCTTCGATCACTTCGACTTATACCCAATCATCCTGGGTCCACATCTCCTTAGAGATGTTTGCTTAAGATGTCAAAGCATAAGTCTCCATGATCAAGATGACTTGAATACCGCAAGTCAAAGGAACATCGCACTTAAGCTACAGTAAGAACTTCATTGACATATCTATATATGTAGAGAACCATATGAAGTCTTACGGCTGGTCACTCCAATGAACTAGTTACCATAACTAGCATCCACGATTAACTCCGGACATCACAATGTCTCCATCCAATGAGAATCAGTTGCTTGGATACACCAAGGAGGATACCTCGTGCTAGTCTCGACAGAATTGATGGTGTCCAAATCCATCAATTCATCGACTAGGGATAATTTTGATACATCACAATTACACATGTAGAGATACTCACTAGTTGTGATCCAATCACAAATTCTCTCATGCTATGAATCGTATCGTGGACATTCAGTAAATGAGTTTAAGATCCAATCAAATACATAAAACATGTATACTCAAATAGTGAATCTTCATTTATCATATAAATGGTTCATACATAAGGCGATTGCCTTAGGACATCTCTCATATATTACTAATAGTAAGTGCCTAGTGGCTAGGGTTTCTAGGAAACCTAGGGTGGCCACTAAGAAGGTTATTAGGGAGGCAATCCCTAAGGTTAACCATGGCAAGACCACAATGACCAAGGCTTCTAAGCCTAGGAGGGTCATTAGAAGGGTATCTAGGGAGGTCATCCTTAAGGAATACCTAGTAAACCCTAAGAGCTCAAATAGGTTTTGGGTTCCTAAGAGCATGATAGATTCACGCTAAATGGGTTAGGGTGTACCAACTTTAAATTGAAGGGTAGTTAATCTAACCATGGTAAAGGTGGCACTTTAGGTCATTTTCAAGGTTATGGTTACCTTGGGAATGTGGTTTGATTTTGAATCCTAAAGGTTTTGAGAATCTGCCAATATTAATTATGAAGATTGAAAAATCAATTAAATTGACACAATTTAGGTTTAGAGGCTATAGTGTGCCATTTTGGATTTTTGGCACACTTGGGAGATTAATAGGAATATGGCAAAAATATACTTAATTATCTCAAAAGGCAATTAGTATTAAAATTTAGGTATTATTATACCTATACATTTTATATGTCATGCTTTGTTTGCCATATAACATGCATGACATCATGTTTATTTTTATCATTTATATGTCATGATCATGTTTAGAATTAAGGATTAATGTCATGTATTTTTAGATTTCATATTATGCCATGACATCATGATCATTGGCCATGATTTATTATTGCTATTATTATGCCATAATCATTTCATGCATTTAAATTGACTAAAATTGATTTAAGGACAATGGCATGACTTGGAGTCCCATTTATAAGGGAATCAAGTAGAGTTGCCTTAGAAAATGCTTGAAACCCTAGTTTAGGAAGAACAAAACCCACATCTCACATTACATTGACATGTATGTGTATTATTCACCCTAGATACATGTGAGATGCTAGGATATGAGTTGAGTTCAAGGTGCATAGTTTTTGCATCTAGATGGACTATAACTCATCTAATTTCATTGGTGGATCATGGGGAAAACTTGTGTACAAGTCATGTACATAGAGCCCAAGGAATATGATCCAAAATAAGGTTTTGAAAACATTTTAAAATCATTTTAGAAAACCTTGGTGAAGCCTATTTTTTGATAGCAATCACCATGGATGAGATTGATACAAAGTGAGCTAAAACATTGAAGTTTTTCTTCACTTTTAGATTTTGTATCAATTTTTATATTTTATGGGTAAAATAATTTTCAAATATTTTTCACCCATTGTATTGACTATAAGTAATATACGTATCAAATTTTGTGATTTTTCGATATACGTAGAATTACTTATGACTTTTCAAAATTCGATTCTGATAGTTAAAATTCGAGAATTTGATTATCGATCATTGCCTTTGATAGTAGTCGATTGATGTAGTGATGATCATTTCTTTTGTAAGTAGTCATTGCCAAGTTATTCGGGAAAAATAAGGTTGTTTAGCCCATTTTCAGCCATGGTAAAGGTCCCTAACCACTCCTAACCCTAGGATATGCTTTAGGAAGCATTATAAAGGGTGAAAATCCATTGGATATGGATTTGGAGAGGTGTTAGGTCAAAGTATCAAATTTAAGGGTGGAAGAGTTCATGTTTGAACTTTGAACCCTAATTTTGATAGTTTAGAGTTCCTATTAGCTTAGGGACTTCCCAAGGACATTGTTGGTGCAATGGTCAAGGAGGAGCAAGCCTTTAGGGAGAGTTATTCATCATGGAATGATGGATGTGTTTTTCTCTTCTTAAAGGGGAGAAGTTATTGGGAGAGTATCATCAATTGGGAAAATTGATGGGATTTTGAGAAACCCAATTTGAAAATTGGGAGAATGTATAGAATTGTCTCTCTTGAGTGATATGGGACTTATCACTAGGAAGATGGTAGGCATCCTAGGTATTTTTGGATCAAGGGGGAGATTGTAAGATCTCATTGGGACATGAGACATTGACCTCCTTGGAGAGATAACCTTTTTGATGTATGTCAAAAAGGGGGAGAAGGTTAAATTGCCAATTTGGAAAATTGGTAAGGGAATTTTAGTTAGGGGCCTAACTCAAGGTTTGTTTTATCAAACATCAAAAAGGGGGAGATTGTTGGTGCAATCGGCCTAGGTCACGATTGACCAGACTCGAGTTTGACTTGAGTGATGTTTTGATGTTTGACATTGATGTCGGTTAATGTTTTTGGGGAGACTGTTTATACAATCAACCCAGGTTATAATTGACCAGACTCGAGTTTGACTCGAGGGAGAATTTGATGGTTGACTAGGGTTGACCATGTGATTATGGGAAAGGTAAAGTCCAAGTCATGGGTACTTGGCATGGAAAGTCCAAATGGGACACTTGGCAATTTGGGAAAGTCCAAGTCTTGAGTACTTGGCACAAGGGAAGTCCAAGCATGGGTCTTGGCATGGAAAGTCCAACATGGGTTGGCAAGGGAAAGTCCAAGCATGGGTCTTGGCATAGAAAGTCCAACATGGGTTGTCAAGGGAAAGTCCAAGCTTGAGTCTTGGCATTTGAGAAGTCCAAGGGGTTTGCTATTGGCAGCGTAAAGTGTTAGGGCAATCTCTTGCCATGATAAGGTTTTGATGTGTGTGGCAAAGGGTTTAAGTTAGGGTGTTATTATGGTTTGATATGTGCGTTGGAGTCTTACAGGACTTAGTAATTCGCACATGGAGCCTTGGCGGGTTCACCACTCAGAATCTCGTGCTTGAGTCAGAGAAGGAGCATTGCAGAGCCGTGCGCTTGATGCTGCCGAGGGACCGCCGGACGAGATGACTTGAAGCGAAGCCAAGGAAGCAGACTTCGGAGGCAAGAGACACGAAGGAGCATTGCAGAGCCGTGCGCCTGATGCTGCCGAGGGACGTGGCCGCGAACGAAGAGAGCTTCAGTGAGGGACTTCGAGTGAGATGAGAGAATGAGTGAATTGTAAGTAGCTCATTAGGTGAACTTGGTCGAATGGCTAAGTGTCAAATGAGTTTTCCTAGCATCAGTCGACTGCCATGGAATGGCAGTCGACTGATCTGAGTTGAATGGGTTCGACTGGTATCCAACTGATGGGTTTATGCCTAGCAGTCGACTGTCATGGAATGGCAGTCGATTTCCAGAGGATATCGCGGGGACAGAACCGCTCGTAGCCAACTAGGCAGTCGACTACGGAGGCAGCAGTCGACTGATAGGATCCATCAGTCGACTGCCAAGTGTTCCGTTGGACTACAACGGTTGGGATCCGACGTGTTCGGAGGCCGTTGGAGTGGCGGCAGTCGACTGCCAAGGGCAGCAGTCGACTGGTGGCGGCCAACGGGAAGAAAAGCTTCCTCTCTATAAAAAGAGAGGGTGTGGGGCTTTGACAAGCGAATGCTTATGCCTTAAGTGATCATCCAAGTGCCCCACAAGCTTTAAACTCTTCTTACTTGCTTTTACTTCATTTCTATTGTAAGAAGAGTGATCTTGATTTGTAAAGGTTACCTCCACCTAGCTTGGTGCAAAGGAGAGACCAATAGTGGATTGGTTTTGGCGGAGTGATTCACCGAGGATGAATCGGGGATCGTGGATTAGCGGCGTAGCCGTGAACCACATTATACTATCTTGTTAGCATTGTTTGTATTATTCTTTGTTCATTTGCTTGTCTTTATTAGTATTCCGCTTGCCCTAATCTCTTTGTAGACGAGCAAATTCCACCATCCAACGACAAAGGGCTATTCACCCCCCTCTAGCTGGCCGATCGATCCCCTACAAGTGGTATCAGAGCCACGGAAAGTTTGTCGAGGACTCACCGCCACAACAAGCACATTCAAGGATGGTCGACTCAAACATTCACCCACCAAAATTCGAAGGCGAATTCTCTTGGTGGAAAAAGAGAATGGAGTTATTCTTTGAAACTGACTTTGAAATTTTATTAATTATGGAAAATAGTTTCGAGTTGCCTAGGAATGAAGATGGGGAGCCATTGGAGAAAGCAAGGTGGAGCAAGAGGCAAAGAGAAGAATACTTGGCAAATTCAAAGGCCAAGCACCACCTCTACAATGTGCTTCCTCAACAAGAAGTGAATAGGATAGGGAATGCTCTAGTGCAAAGGAGATGTGGGAGAAGCTAGTAGAGCTTCATGAAGGTACCTCGGAGGCTAAACTTGCAAGGAGAGATCTCCTCCGCTCCAAACTATCCGACATAAAATTAGAAAAGGGAGAAAAGGTAACCTCATTGCAATCTAGGTTTAAAGAAATTTTAATTAGGCTAACAAGTGTAGGTGAAAGTCTCTCCAATCGGGATATGGTAATGAAGGTCATAGATGCCTTTCCCCGGTCCTCAAGATGGAGCTCTATGGTGGACTCGTTCTACATCTCCAAGAACTTAGAAGTGAGCACCTTGGAGGAGTTCTTCTCAACAATGGAGCTCCACGAAACGAGGCTTGAAGGAATACAAGAAGAGCCAAAGTTTCAACCTTCAAGAGGAGTAGCCTTGATGGCACATAAGGGGAAGAAGAAGATGGAGATCCCCTCCTCCTCCGATGAAGCGTCTTCCTCCTCCATGGATAGCACGGAAGAAGCCTATATGGTAAGGAGGGTAAGGCGTGCTTTAAAAAGTTTTCAATTTAATAAATCTAATGATAGGAGTAGAAGACCAAGGGGGAAAATTATTTGCTACAATTGCTAAGGGGAGGGACATATAAGGGATAATTGTCCCCTCCTAAACAAGAGCAAGGAAGAGAAGAGAAAGAAGGAAGAAAAGAAGAAAAAGAAGGGAAGTAAGAAGAAAGAAGAAGAGAAGAGAGCCAAAGAAAAGGGAAAGGCAAAGGCACTAAAGGCAAGGACTTGGGATGACCCATCCTCTTCCTCATCATCATCATCCGAGGAAGAAAACACATTCGTCACCAACTTAGCATTGATGGCATTTGACAACTTAGATTGCTCCTCCTCCGAAAATGAAGGATCAAGTTCAAGTGAAGGGAGCTCAAGTGAAGGGGGAGCCTCCTCTACCTCCTCATCATCGGAAGAGGACTTGGTAAGTGAGGTAACAAATCTACCCCCTAAGCAAATTATGTCTATGATTTCTAGCTTCACTAAGGATTTATTTAGAGCTAAAAAGAAAAATAAGAGCATGCTAGATCAAATTAAGGACTTAGAAAATAAACTAGAAAAAGCATGCTTAAATGCAAATGATGATATTTCTTCTAGTCATGATGATGCATGCTCACATGATAACTATATGCCATTTAATGTTAGTGATGCATGTATGGATGAAAATAGGGCTTTGAGGGAAAAGGTAGACTATTTGACCAAAGCCCTAGAAAAATTCACTATTGGCTCAAACACTTTGAACATGATCATAGGGAGCCAAAGAGCAAGTTTTAACAAAAAAGACCTAGGATATAAGGAAAAGAAAAATGAAAAGGCCTATAAATGCCTAATTGCTAGGGGACAAGATAAGAAGAAGGTAATTGCTAGAAAATGGATTCCTAAGGAATTTCTAGTGAACCCCATAGGCAAGAATTTGTATTGGGTTCCAAAATCCATCCTTAAGGGTTAGGAAAACCCTAGGATAGTCAACCATATGGACTTTACCTATATCATATTTTTGGTTGACTTAGGATGGCGGGACAACGTTTTTGGAATAGTGTTAGGTGATGATAATGCACCTATAAGTAGATAAATCATGCTTTAGGTGATATTTGCTTTATTGTCATGATATAATACCTAATGCATGATCACAATTTGATGAATACATTTGTTTCATTATCATAATGTGAAATTAGTTTATATATGTCTTTATGATCATGAGGATTGATAGGATGATATTTAACCTTGATAGAATTGCATGAAAATAATGGTTAAGTACATACAAATACCTTTAGGATACATCTCACACTCACTATAGGCTACTTTGATTGAAAAGTTAGCATGAGTGAGATGTTAGGATGATACAAATGTCCACTAATGTCTATGGCATTTAGATGGTCATTTAAAGTATCAAAATAGCAATAATAGACCAATCATGGGGAAGGCTTATGTTTAATTCATAGACATATTGCCCAAAGATCATGGTTGGATATTTCATATGTTTTCAAAACAATTTCTTACTTTAAAATCCATGTATTCATGTTTTGAAACAATCCAAAGCAAGACTAGGTGTTAAAATGGATACTAACATGCTCAAAAACTAGTGGTTTTTAAAGCTTTTGGATTTTTAGCAAATCTCAGAAAATATAATGATATTTCATGAAAAACTATTTTTCATTGATAGATATACTTAAAAGAAATGTGTTCCCCAAATTTCACTATTTTTAGAATTTTTTGGAATTTATAATGCATTTATGAAATTCGTCCAGAAAATCAGAATTTCGGAATTCATTGTGTCAGTCGACTGCCATACTAATAGTAGTCGACTGCTGGCCTGAAAAACAGCCCAACAACTTCTGATACACGGTTTTAAGGCATGTTTTTGGTTATGTTTCTCTCTATCCTTGATGCTATGATATATAAACTTATTTTTAATCTTTTTGATGGTGTCAAAGGGGGAGAAAACTATATGTTTAAGTAAGGGGGAACATATTTAGGGGGAGTTTCATATATTAAGGGGGAGAGTTACTAATCATATTTATTTACATGCTTTCCTTTCTTAATGTTTTATCAAATATTTTTACCTAACTTAAACGGATTGCCACACATCAAAAAGGGGGAGATTGTTAGGGCAATCTCTTGCCATGATAAGGTTTTGATGTGTGTGGCAAAGGGTTTAAGTTATGGTGTTATTATGGTTTGATATGTGCGTTGGAGTCTTGCAAGACTTAGTAATTCGCACATGGAGCCTTGGCGGGTTCACCACTCAGAATCTCGTGCTTGAGTCGGAGAAGGAGCATTGCAAAGTCGTACGCTTGATGCTGCCAAGGGACCGTCGGACGAGATGACTTGAAGCGAAGCCAAGGAAGCAGACTTCGGAGGCAAGAGACGCGAAGAAGCATTGCAGAGCCGTGCACCTGATGTTGTCGAGGGACGTGGCCGCGAACGAAGAGAGCTTCAGCGAGGGACTTTGAGTGAGATGAGAGAATGAGTGAATTGTAAGTAGCTCATTAGGTGAACTTGGCCGAATGGCTAAGTGTCGGATGAGTTTTCCCAACATCGATCCGCCATGGAATGGAATGGCATGACGCTGAGTCAAATGGGTTCGACCGGTATCCAATCGATGGGTTTATGCAGCAATGATCGCCATGGAATGGCAGTCGATTGCCCGAGGATATCGCGGGCACAGAATCGCGCGTAGCCGATCGGGCGACTACGGAGGCGGCAGCCGATCGATGGATTCATCGATCGCCAAGTGTTCTGCTGACTACAACGGCCGATCCGACGTGTTCGAGGCCGTTGAGTGGCGTGATCGCCAAGGGCGCAATGACTAGTGGCGGCCAACGGGAAGAAAAGCTTCCTCTCTATAAAAAGAGAGGGTGTGGAGCTTTGATAGGCGAATGCTTATGCCTTAAGTGATCATCCAAGTTCCCCACAAGCTTTAAAATCTTCTTACTTGCTTTTACTTCATTTCTATTGTAAGAAGAGTGATCTTGATTTGTAAAGGTTACCTCCACCTAGCTTGGTGCAAAGGAGAGACCAATAGTGGATTGATTTTGGCGGAGTGATTCACCGAGGACGAATCGGGGACCATGGATTAGCGACGTAGCCGTGAACCACGTTATACTATCTTGTTAGCATTGTTCGTATTATTCTTTTCTCATTTACTTGTCTTTATTAGTATTCCACTTGCGCTAATCTCTTTGTAGACGAGCAAATTCCACCATCCAACGACAAAGGGCTATTCACCCCCCTCTAGTCGGCCGATCGATCCCTTACATAAAGTCCAAGGGTGAAGTCTTGGCAGCATAAGTCCAATGGTTGGCGGCAGAAAGTCCAAGCAGAGTCTTAGCGGCGTAAGTCCAATGTGCCTTGGCGGTGTAGACACCGTTAGCATGACATAGCCGATGGAAGCACCTGAAGGCTAGCGCGATGGATGAACAAGTCATGGACAACTTGGAGGGATCCGAGAGGCGTGAGGCTGATGGAGGTGGCTAGAAGGCTTAGGTCTAGGCTAAGGGTGGTCTAGAAAGTATGGGGGAACCATACTTGGGTTAAAACCTCATTTTTGAGGTTGGCAGTCGACTGGCATTATGGTCGGTTCGACTGCCGTGAGTCGACTTGAGTTCGACTGTCGTTTAAGAGATGAAATTGCTCTGGCAGTCGACTACTCATTGGAAGCGATCGTGATGTCGGCGCAATGATCGGCCAAGGGATGGCGATCATTGCCGGTTGAGTCTGACCTGAGAATGCTCCATAGCCGATGAAGCGATCGGCTCGTTAGCGATCGACTACCAATGTTGGCGGAACTTGTCCAATGTGGATTGAGTCGTTGTCTCACATCTACAGTGTTGGCAGTCTACTGGGGCCTTATGGCAGTCGACTGCCAGGCGAAAATCTAGCCCGATGGAGGATAAAAGCAGTTGTTCGTGGAAGGCTCAAACAAGGGTTTTCTTGGGCGATTTGAAGGGGAATAGTTGGTGCTCTTCCAGTCCTTCAAGGCTAGTCCAAGGCAACCAAAAGCAAGCAATCTAAAGGCATTTGTAAAGTGATTTCTTTACTTGTATTGCATTATATTTCATTGTATTTGCTTGTATTTTCATTGTATTACTATTGTATACATTGTACGAGGTTTCTCCACCTCCGGATTGTTCCAAGAAGGAGTTATTACATAGTGGTGTGCTTGTGGCATCGCTAGGGCTCATTTGAGCTTGATCCGTGGCGTAGGAACCGTGCGGTTCCGAACCACGTTAAATATTTGTGTATTGGTGTGTTCGTGTTTGTCTTACTTCGTTATTGTTTTTATTATTATCATTCCGCTGCGCATAACGAGTTTTGTAGAGACGAACGCGAAAATTTTCCATCTACGTACGATCACAACGCTATTCACCCCCCTCTAGCGGCCTCAAATCACTTACACTTTCGTTCCTCTAGGATAGCCTACGAACATGTGCATTTCTGTACGAGGTTCCAACTTACCAGCATCTGCCTTAAGCACGTGTGTTGGACTCCCCCAAATCTGAATATGTCTCAGACTAGGCTTTCGCCCAGTCCACAATTCTGTGGGAGTAGAAGGCACTGATTTAGATGGTACCAAGTTCAGAATATACATTGTCGTGTCCAGAGCATACCCCCAGAATGAATCTAGCAGCTCAGAATAACTCATCATCGATCTAACCATCTCCATAAGAGTCCTATTTCTTTGCTCCGCTACACCATTCTACTGGGGTGTATCAGGTGCAGACAATTGGGATTTAATCGTAGCCTCTGATAAGTAATTTCTAAACTCTCCCAAGAGGTACTCACCACCACGATCAGATCGTAGTGTCTTGATACTTTTACCTTGTCGTTTCTCCACATCAGCCTTGAATTCTTTGAACTTGTCAAAGCATTCAGACTTGCGGCGCATCAAGTAAATGTATCCATATCTTAAATAATCATCTATAAAAGTGAAAAAATATTCAAAATCACCTCTAACCTAGATAGACATAGGACCACACAAATCAGAATGAACCAATTCCAACACATCTTTGGCTCTATACCCCTTGGCCTTAAAAGGCATCTTGGTCATTTTACCTTCCAAGCAAGATTCGCAGGTTGGGAAATCTTCCACCACTAATGAACCCAAAGGTCCATCAGCTATCAACTTTTGAATTCTACTTAGGTTAATATGACCTAACCTTAGATGTCAAAGATATGTTTGGTTCATTTTCAAAGGTTTTTTTCTTTTATTAGAATTAGAAGATGAGTTATTTATTTCTATTTGCATCGTGGGAGCTTTTGGTTCAAGGGTATATAAATTTCCTATCAATGCACCAGAACAGATAATGTCCCTATTCCTTTTTATAACAACTCTGTCATTAAAAGAAATAGAATATCCATCCAAAAATAATTTAGAAACCAAAATCAAATTCTTTCTAAATAAAGGTACATAAAGGCAATTTCTCAGAACCAAAGCTTTATTTCTATCAAAATACAAATAAATATCTCCCACTGCAACAGCCGCCACCTTCGTAGCATCGCTCAAGTAAACGGTAATCTCCCCCTCAACTAGTCGTCTGGTTTCCTGGAACCCCTACAAAGTATTGCAGACATGATCAGTGGCTTCCGTATCTACACACTATGTGCCAGTAGATAACACCGCTAAACATGTTTCAACGACTAGGCAAAAAGATATACCTTGGTTCTGCTTCCGGTTAGGGCAGTGTTTCTTCCAATGTCCAGTCTGCTTGCAAGTGAAACACTTGCCTTTCGGCTTCTTCACTCCTCCCTGAGATCCTCCTGCCACCTTTGCTCCACCTTATTTCTTCTTCTTCTTGCCTTTCGGCTTAGAAGTAGAAACCTTTTGGGCAACCATGGCTTGAGCCTGAGCACTCTGACAAAAAAGCCCCTCTGCCACCTGGAGTTCTGTCAGAAGCTCCGCCAACGAATACAACCTCTTATTCATGTTATAGTTCAGGCGAAACTGCTCAAAACTCCTAGGTAGAGACTGGAGAATGATATCAACCTGGGTTTCCCCATTGATATCAGCTCCAAGAACTTCTAACTCATTCAAATGAGCCATCATCTTGAGAACATGATCCCTCACGGGTATTCCCTCGATCATGGTGGTCGTCATCAAGTTCCTCATGGCTTCTTGCCTAGCAGCCCGATTCTGGTGTCCGAAAAGCTCCTTGAGATTGAGCATCATGTCATAAGCAATGGGCATGGCTTGATGCTGATGTTGCAATACATTTGACATAGAAGTCAAAATGTAACACCGCACCATCTCATCAACCTTTATCCACTTCTTATAACTCTCCTTCTCCTTTTCCCCAGAATCATCCACTGGCTTAGGAGGACACTCTTAGAAGAGTACATACTTGTACTCCTCGGCAATTAAGACAATATCAAGATTCCTTTTCCAATCAACATAATTGGGTCCAGTAAGTTTATTCTCTTTTAGTATCACAGCAAGCAGGTTGAAAGTCATTTTTGAAAAACCTAAGAATCACATATATCATAACATTAGATTTCAAAAAATTATTGATTCCTCAAATAATAAAATTTTAAAATCAACCAACACCTTAAAACACCGAGAATATCATATGCCACGATCGTGTAGACGTATACGAATTCTACATTTATAAGAGGAGATTTTACCCATTAATTTTATTATCCTGTCAACCTAACTTTTTGACAAATAAAATAATTAGTTGGTTCCTCTTCGACCCTACAAATAAAAGCAGTGACTCCGATGGGGAGGATACTCCTATTTGTATCTAAGTGTTCACCATTACTTGGTACCAAGGCAATTATCTCGGGTTATGTGCCTTCCGATGGGGAAGTACACACACTCCTAAATAATTTCCTATAACCTTATTCGACCCTGTGATCTGTAAAACAAGCTCATTCGATGGGGAGGAAGGCACTCAGAGCTGACGCGTAAGTTTGTTTGCATCACATGTCAAATCGTAATGGAGGTCGTGGGAATTTTAAAAAATATCCCTCTCCCACTTAGTAATTTAAAATTAAGGAATTTTCCTAGCACATGATATGCATATCAAACAAGAAGCAATAAATATGAAAAAAATATTTTCCAACTATTATGGCTTTTGTGCTCTAATATGCCACCCGTCGTATCGCCATCTCGTCTGCTCCTCCCTACGCCATGTACAAGCCAAGGAGAGAATGAAGGATATAGTGTCGGCCCTTTCCTATAGAGAGGGAACCGCTGGCCACTTGGGGATGAAGAAGAACCACCGGCCTATCCTTCAAGAAAGGAATGCTGCCCACCAAAGGAAGAAGAAGTTGCGCCGGCCACACCTTATGAAGAGAGGTAGAAGAACCCTAAGATCTCCTCCACTTCTTGTCGTCGCCCACTCTCCAAACCCTAATTCTTCTTGTGTTTCTTGCCGCCCAAACCAAGGAGAGCAAACCCTAGAATCTCCAAAAACTCTTGTGCCGCCCATGCCTTAGCTTCCCTTTTATAGATTTTACCCATATCTCCTTTTAATCTCCACCGTCGGATCTAGGGATTTAATCTCCACCGTCGGATCAAGGCTTCATGAGGGTGTTAATAGGCTATAATAGGGACCATGAGGAGTTGGATTTTGGCCACCCAATGGATCCGGCCCACATAAAATCCGATCCATTAATGATAATCCATTCCACTAGAGGATTATTATTGATCTATCTAACCAACCCCCATAAATAAATATGGGCTCCATATATTAATTGTATAAATATCTCCCCGTATTTAAGATCTCGAATGTTCGTCAATTTATTAATTTACTGACAATTAATTAATCAACATCTAACTCCATGAGTAGTACCACTCAACCTTATCATCATGCCGTACCAAGTCCACCTGCAGGGTTTACATGATGATCCTTATGAGCTCCTCAAGGGGACATCATCATCCTAGTGTATAGAACACGATTTCCTCCTATAATCAATGGCACACCATGTAAATAATATCATTTCCCAACTTACCGAGCCTATCGATTTAATCTATAAATCTCTCCCTTTGATAAATCAAAGAAATAAATACTAAGTACATGTGCCCGTTATTATATCGGGATTAAGAGCATGTACACCATAATACCCGAGGTCCGATTCAATTATGTAGTCAGTAATAAATTGAATCACCTCTAAGTCGGTCCTGCTCAATACACACAAAGTGTACTAGTGTAATTCTATGGTCAAGACAAACCAATACCAAATCACACTACAATCATACCAATGGTTTGTCTAAAATCATCTCAGTTGTGAGCCTCTACTTATACTCTACAAGGAACTGATAACATGATCTCCCGTGTGACACTACACACCATGTTATCTACAATGTAATGTATTAGACAATATTCATAACCATAAATATGCAAACAATGATCATGTGATTCTTATTTCAAAAATAAAGATGTTCATACAAAAGATAGACTTTTCAGTATACATCCCAACAGAACCGAGTAAAGAAAGATTAACAATGTATGGAGCATTAAAGCACTTGTTATCACTGCTATCCATGCCAAGAGAACTCTTCTAGCCGAAGACAAATTCGATAATTATTAAAAGAAGAGAACAAAATGGAATTCCTAATTATTATCTCATAGGAAGGCATTATCTCTTTCACATGATTCTAGCTACATGTGAGATAAGTTATTCCTTTTCTTTTACTGCATTTAATATATTTTATTTTATTAATATCCGACCTAACTTAAGCATCAGAGTGTCATCATTGGGTAGGCCGATGACAGTTTAACTTGTCTTAACTTTTCAGGATAAAATTTACTAATGCGGTCGGAGAGAATCCCTTCCTCGGTGGTACTAGATTGTGGAGCAAAAAAATCCATGTCTCTTCAGTTGGCGCCGTCTGTGGGAAACTTCTGGGCAAGACGTTGAGAGAATAATAGAGCATCTGACTAAGATGAGCTTCTCTATTGGATATGACTCCGCGATGGGAGGAAGCCATCAAGTGTTATATAAACTGGTTGCTAATCTACAATTCCTTGGTAAACGATGATGATGTCGCCCCGCATTATATACTCATGTTCCTCCCTACTGCTAAATTCAGTACGGCTATATATAAATGTTTAACTTTAATATTTTATTACATTCTTATACCTTGCCATTTCTCTAGCTATATTTAAAATTTTCTCCATTGAAGATATATCACATGAGACACATTTAGAGAACAAACAAAATAGTTATATATGCACTTAGAATATCTTAAAAGCTCAAATTTAATTACCTCAGTGTTTAATACTCATCTTGCAAGTTTACATTTAGTTTAGCATTCTAGTATTTCTTGGTCATGCATACTTAGTCGATCACTCGGTCGCATATCAAGTCAGCCACTCGGCCACAGTCGGTCGGTCACTCGGCCATACAGTTGGGCTACCATCCGATTGCATAATAAGACGGCCACTCGGTCGTATCACAAGTCAGCCACTCGACTGCATAGCAAGTCAGCCACTTGGTCGCATCATAAGTCAACCACCCGACTGAACAACCGGTTGATTACTTGGGTGTATAACCACTCGACCGTCTGATTGCACAGTCAGTCGGTCACTCGGTCACTCGGTTGCCTAGATGGTTGGTCACTCGACCACATAACTAATTTGTAACTTTACTGAGACATACTTCACCCCTTTTGACTACTCGGTCAGGGTAAGTATTTGCACTCAACCACTTGGCCGAGAGCATACTTCATTCCCTTTGTTCACTTGGCCAAGGCAAGTTGTTTCACTCGGTAGCTCATCTAAGAACATATTTCATCCCTTTCGGCCACTCGGCTAGGGGTCATTATTTGTACTCAATCATTCAGCTGAGTTAACATATTTTATCCCTTTCAGACACTCGACTAAGGTAATTATTTGCACTTAGCTACTCAGCCGAGCTACTCATTTACAAGAGATCCATCTCCGATGATCTCTGTAACAGTTGCCAAATATATTAAATGTCTATCTAAAGAGAAGACCTTGCTCAATTGTTCATTCACTTTTAAGTTTATTTATTGTTCATTTATATTTCAACTTCAGAATTTCTAAGTCTAAGCACATTTTATCAAAGTTATCAGTGAAGTAATTCCAAACATAATCTATTATGGACTACTCCTATTTATCATATATGGATTATTACTCTCTATACGGAGGTTGGAGCTACACACTTCTTTAAGGTTTTCTTATTTCCCCCTGCGATGGTGGATGGGAGGAGTCGGGTTTAAGGTAGAATACACTTTGTGAAGAATGGCTGAGTTAAAAATTATTCCGACCTGATGGGACAAAGCCCTAGACTAGGTCATCACACTTTTTACGGTTCGGTACTAGCCAAAACCATTATCCTCGTGCGGTGGCAGAACAGAGTAGGGTTTAAGGTAAAAACACCTGTGAAGAATGGCGGAGTAAAAAATTATTCTGATCTAATAGGGCAAAACCCTAGACTAGGTCATCACACTTTCTTACGGCTCGGTATCAACCGAAGTCATTTTCCCCATGCGGTGGCGGAACGAAGGAGTTGGGTTTAAGTACACTTATAAAGATTGGAGGAGTAAAAAATTATTCCTTCCTGATTAGGCGAAGCCCTGAGTCAGGTCATCACCATTTTCTCAACTTGCCTTCAAGACAAGCTATTATCCCCGTGCGGTGGCAGATCAGAGGAGTTGGGTTTAAGGTAGATGCACTGATGAAGAGCGGCGGAGTAAAAAATTATTCCGAGTTGGCCAGGCAAAGCCCTGGGTTAAGTCGTCACTATTCTCTTAGCTTTCCTTCAAGACAAGCTATTATCCCCATGTGTGGCGGATTGGAGGAGTTGGGTTTAAGGTAGATGCACTGATGAAAAGTGATGGAGTAAAAAATTATTCTGACTTGACCAGGCGAAGCCCTGGGTCAAGTCATCACTATTCTCTTAGCTTGCCTTCAAGACAAGCTATTATCCCTATGTGGTGGTGGATCGGAGGAGTTGGGTTTAAGGTAGATGCATTGATGAAGAGCGGCGGAGTAAAAAATTATTTCGACTTGACCAGGCAAAGCCCTGAGTCAAGTCATCACTATTCTTTCAGCTTGTCTTCAAGTCAAGCTATTATCCTTGTGTGGTGGCGGATCGGAGGAGTCAGATTTAAGATAGATTCACAATGGAAGATGACGGAAGTAAAAAATTATTTCGATCTGACAAGGCAAAGCCTTAGGGCAAATCATCACTATTTTTATAGCTTGGCGATAGCTAAAGCTATTATCCCTGTGTGGTGGAGGACTGGAAGAGTTGAGTATTCATTCAACTGTATTATTATTATCCCCGTATGGTGGTGGATCGGAAGAGTTGAGTCTTCACTCAACTGTATTATTATAATCCCCGTGTGGTGGCGGATCGGAAGAGTTGAGTCTTCACTCAACTAAATTATTATTATCCCCGTGTGATGGCGGATCAGAAGAGTTGAGTCTTCACTCGACTGTATTATTATTATCCCCATGTGGTAGTGGATCGGAAGAGTTGAGTCTTCCCTCAACTGTATTATTATTATCCCCGTGTGGTGGTGGATCGGAAGAGTTGAGTCTTCGCTCAACTGTATTATTATTATCCTCGTGTGGTGGCGGATCGGAAGAGTTGAGTTTTCGCTCAACTGTATATTATTATTATCCCCGTGTGGTGGCGGATCGGAAGAGTTGAGTCTTCGTTCAACTATATTATTATTATCCTCGTGCGGTGGCAGATCGGAAGAGTTGAGTCTTCACTCAACTGTATTATTATTATCTCTGTGTGGTGGCGGATCGGATGAGTTGAGTCTTCGCTCAACTGTATTATTATTATCCCCGTGTGGTGGCGGATCGGAAGAGTTGAGTCTTCACTCAGTTGTATTATTATTATCCTCATGTGGTGGTGGATCGGAATAGTTGATTTTTCACTCAACTGTATTATTATTATCCCCGTGTGGTGGTGGATCGGAAGAGTTGAGTGTTCACTCAGCTATATTATTATTATCCTCGTGTGGTGGTGGATCGGAAGAGTTGAGTGTTCATCCAACTCTATTATTATTATCCCCGTGTGGTGATGGATCGGAGGAGTATGATTTTATATTCAGTCAATCGAGGAGAGGAGTATTCATTTGCCTACTTATGAAGTGTTGATATGGAGGGAGTTTTTATTTTATTCAGTTCACATGTTCTTAAGCAAGCGAGGCATTTCAATGTGGTCATTACTTCATTCTATTTCTGAGGCAACCCATGTGTGTCTGGCTAATTCTTATTTTATTGAAATATTGGGAGGCGGATATTATTTTATTCATTTCAGCCCAGATGTTATTGGGACAATTATTATCTTATTGAAGTAGTGCGAGATGTATCTTATTTTATTCAGTTCAGCTCAGGTGGTGTTGGGTCAACTCTTATCTTATTGAAGTGTTGTGAGACTGACATTATTTTATTCAATCTTGCTGTGATATGCCAGGTCAATTGTTATGTTATTTCTTTATGTCAAATTGATCCGAGCCAAGTGGCTCCAAGATTGTTGCTATTTTATTCGGTTAAACTGAATGGAAGGAGGTCTTATTTCATTTCGACAGGGCACTCTGAGTCAAACATTATTTTATTCATTCGAGGTGTTCTAAAGTGAATATTATTTCGTTCAGTCGAGACATTCTTAGCCAACTTCTATTTTATTCATCCGAATGGTTCTCAAAGGGGTATTATGTTATTCAGTCAGGGCATTTTGGGTCAACTTTTATTCTATGTAGCCTAAGTGTTATGAGGCGGATATTAGTTTGTTCAACCCAAGTATCTCGGATCAACATTTATTTTATTAGGCCAAGATGTTCTTGAACTTGCTGTTATGTCATCTAGCCGAGACAAGTCAGGCCGGGGGTTATTTTATTTCTTTATGCTGAAGTGGTCCAAGCTCAGACGCTTCAAGTTGGTGGTTATTTTATTATGTCAAATTGAACTGAAGTAGGTATTAGTTCATTCTGCCGATGCGCTCCAAGTGGGCTATTATATTATCTATCCGAGGTATTCTTAAATGAACATTATGTTATTCGATTAAGATGTTCTGGGTCTTCTCTTATTTTATTTAGCCTAAGTATTTTAAGGTGGGTATCATTTTATTCAGTCAGGATTCGGAGGTCCTTCTCTTATGTCTATTCGAGGTGATTCGTAAGCCCTCGCTTCGAGTATTCTCTTATTAAATCGAGGTCATTCGTAAGTCCTCGAATCAATCGTCTTATTATATCCATCTGAGGCAGTTCGTAAGTCCTCAAATTAGCATTTTCTTCATTTCGACTGAGACGGACCACTGAACACTATGGATGCATATGATATCCCGGAGTAGAGGAACAAGGAGCAAAGATATGATCCGATTCGAGACGATGAAGTGAAAAAGTTGAAGTCAGACTTGTCAAAGTGACTCGTCTGACTGTTTAGGGGGTTACCTATGATATGGGAGAAATATTAACCCATCAAATAAGGTAAGAGCCCGACCCAATTGGATGACTATAAAAGAAGTGGTTTGGAGAAGGCAATCTTTTTTGCGTGTGTTCTTCTGCTAGAGGAGGTGGGCGCTAAGGATCTTCAGGGGTTTGCTCTCGCCTCGAACGCCCATGGGGTGGGCTCACTCCAATGGGTCTTCTTGTTCCTCAGCGAACTCTCCGAAAGATGGATTCGATGCGCGAAATGGCAAGTCTTGTGAGTCTCGCCGATGCTTGATACCCGAGGGCAGGATTCTCGGCGGACAAAGCACAGTTCTCCTCTACCAAAACTTCCTTAGTTTTTTCACCGCCTTCTAAGTTCGTGTCATCTCACAGGATCTCGGCCATGGCGATCGCTGTCACATTGATGGTGGTTCCTCTTGGCCTTCTGTTCCTTCTCTCAGGGTTAATCGTGAATCTCATTCAGGCTACACTTTTCATAACAACATGACCTGTTTCGAAGAGCCTATATAGGAGGATTAACAGGGTAGTGGTGCGGAAGGATGGTTAATTGTGGGTTTCTTGAATCTGATCACGGGAATACTCAGAGCTTCAGAGCAGATAAACCCAAGAGATGTATGTATTATTGGTTTTGCACGTACACCTATGGGTGGATTTCTTGGTGCTTTGTCATCTCTATCTGCAACACAGCTTGGGTCTATTACCATTAAGCATGCACTTGCAAGGGCAAACATAGATCCCTCACTCATTCAAGAAGTCTTTTCTGGCAATGTCCTGAGTGCAAATCTTGGCCAAGCTCCTGCCAAGCCAACTGCTCTAGGTGTTGGAGCACCAAATTCTGTTGTTTGCACCACTATAAACAAAGTTTGTGCATCTGGAATGAAGGCAACAATCCTTGCACCACAATGTATCCAGCTTGGTGTTAATGATGTAGTTGTAGCTGGTGGCATGGAAAGTATGTCAAATGCTCCCAAGTATATTGCAGAAGCAAGAAAAGGATCTCGATTTGGACATGACACACTTGTTGATGGAATGCTTAAAGATGGTCTGTGGGATGTCTATAATGATTTTGCCATGGGAATTTGTGCTGAGCTATATGTTGTTAATTATTCAATAACAAGAGAAGAGCAGCCTCCTCCTACAATGCTTAGGCTTCTGAAAAGGCAATCTTGTGTGATACATGCCCACATAAAGCACTATGCAGTGGCAGATCTTCCTAAAATAGATCATGGATTGGCTCAGCGGTGCAGAGACATATTTGTAGCTGAGGATGCTTTATTGGATAAATACAAAGAAGACGACACTTTTGGTGTTGGACACAGGCAACTTGGTCGACCAATAAAGTCTTTGCTAGTGATTGTCCTTTGGGTTGTGCCTTCTGTCAAATGCTATATTCAGATCCTTCAAATGGTCTGAATTGTCATCCACATGGAAAGGAGTTGGATTCACCTCTACAGCATTATTGCTAGTCATATTAGTCATGTAGATATTTATTTGTTTGTCTCAGTCTGAGCATTCTGCCACTGCCAAAGTCGCATGAACCGAGTAAAGAAAGATTAACAATGTATGGAGCATTGAAGCACTTGCTATCACTGCTATCCATTGCAAGAGAACTCTTCTAGCCGAAGACAAATTCGATAATTATTAAAAGAAGTGCACAAAATGGAATTCCTAAGTATTATCTCATAGGAAGGCATTATCTCTTTCACATGATTCTAGCTACACGTGAGATAAATTTTTCTTTTTCTTTTACATTACTTTTACTGTATTTAATATAGTTTCTTTTATTAATATCCGACCTAACTTAAGCATCGGAGTGTCATCACCGGGTAGGCCGGCGACGGTTTAACCTGTGTTAACTTTTTCAGGATAAATTTTACTGATGTGGTCGAAGAAAATCTCTTCCTCGGTGGTACTAGATCGAGAAGCAAAAAAATTCATGCCGCATCAATATATATTGTTGGTGCAGGATCTAGAAACTTAAGCTCTTAAATGTTAAAGGGAGTTGAACATACTGGTTCACATCCTTAAAAATGCATCCCTTATAAAGTTATTTTTTATATATGTCAAAGGGGGAGAGAGGTTAAAGTTAAGAGGTTACCTACTGTTTTTTCAAAAAGTAATTGTTTTTCAAAACTCAACTAGGGTTAAGGGGGTGGTTTTGAAAAATGCTTATTTAATACTTATTGCTTATTTTTTTCTTAACTTTGAATTGGTTTGTCATAGATCAAAAAGGGGGAGATTGTTAGTGCAAGGGCACTAGTTAATAAACCTTGGTTTTGATAATGGCAAAGATTCAAAGTTAAGCTATTTTGTTATCTCATATGTTATGCTAAGTGTGCAGGTATTGTATTAGATTTTGCCAAGGTCAACGACACCAGGAGAATCTCGAGACGAGAAGCCTCGATGGTCGGGTGACACTAGGAGAATCTTAGAAGGAGAAACCTCAATGGTCGGGTGATGTCAGGAGAAACCTCGGTGATCAACTGACCGAAAGCTAAGTGACGGATCAGGAGGACCAAAGGTAAGCTCCGGGTGGGGAGCAGTGGTAAGGACGCGTCCTCAGTTAGAGGACAATCCTAGCCGTCGATCCGACCAAGGCTTCCGGAGGAATGCCGAAGTCGAGATCAGATAGTCAAAGGACTATCACACTACATGACATTATGCATCTCTTATGCTAACCTTGTCAAGTGCGCGATCCAACTAGAGGTGTCGTGAGGTCGATCAAGGCGCTTGATCGCCAAAAGGATCACCGATCGTGATATCGATGAATCAACCCAGTGCACAAGGTCAAAGAGATAGAGATCGATGTCGCTGCCTCATGATAAGATAAGCCGCCACCTCAAGATAAGATCAATGAGTTTTGGATCTTGATCGGGACATATTCTAAGGCGACAATCTATAAAAGGAGGAGAGGACTCAAACCCATTAATCAATCAATGAACTCCTAAGTGCACTGGCTCTGCGTAATCCTTCGTGCTACAACGCTACTCCGACTGTGTAGCCGCTACAAGTTATTTGTTGGTATATTTTACTTATTAATTATTATTTGCAAAGAGGAGAGGTAAGGTTGTTATCTCGTCCTCTACATTATTGTATTCGGTTGTCTCTTACCTCCAACAAGGAAGAGATTTTTAGTGCTTTACCCTTCGAAAGCGATCAAGGATCACAGGGCCTTGGATTAGCAGTCGGTGGGTTGTGAACCAAGTAAAAAATACTTGTGTTTTTTGTTTTAGTTTTCGGCTGCGTACTTTATTTTAATCGACGAAAAGAACAGTTTTACGAATGCTATTCATCCCCTTCTAGCGTTTTCTCGATCCAACATGCAAGACATTATTTGTTTAATGTTTACGAGCAAAGGGAAATTAAAATGAAAGAGAATACGCCCTACATTGGTTGGAGAAGTGTCTTGGTGGGCTTTTGATGGATGAAGCTTCATCGTCACCTTCGAGTCTCCTTCCTTCCTCCCGAATTAATGAGCTTTCCGGTGCTTTTTAAGGAACCAACCATCCCGTTGTTTGGCATGCCTTCCTATATGTAGGGATGAACCCGGCTTTCCATACTTGCACGAAAAACCTATTTTTTGGATTTTAGGCAGCATGGCATGACCTTGTGGATTTAACTTGGCCATGGCATGTGTCGCGCTATGAATTGTGCCTGAAAACTGCTTTGGAGAAAAGACACAATCGTGTGAATTTCACATGGTCGGTTGTGTGTCTCTCTGGAAGGGTGCCTAAACTCTGTCTTTTCATCTGAAAGCATGCTCGTGTCTCGAGAACATTGATGCGCATGAACGCAACCTCAAATCTCAGGACGGAGACCGTCGAAGACTCAAAGTGCGTGCTCGCGCTCAACGCCCGCAAGTGCACAGATGTCGTCAAGTAATAAAGATTATCGATCCCACAGGGACTGGGATTCGAATACTGATATATTCGGTGGATGTTATTGTTCGGAGATCAGATATAAAGATTTGTGATTGTGAGGGTCGTCGGTGGAATAAACTCTAGTATGGTGTCACACGGAATAAGAGAGGGTTTGCTACGAGGATTTGTATGGGATTCTAAGACTTCGGTTTCGTTTGTGTATCGCAAAACATGCTATCAATTCAATGAATCCAGACTTTCTAACTAGGGATTTGTTGAAAGGACATCATACACTCCCCCGATGAGCCTTCGCATCTATCGGAAGCTACCTCTGCCATGTCAGGTCATCCCCTGGCCTCAGGACGAGATAGTCAGTACGAGGATGTCGAATCGATCCCTGCGATGAGTCGGAAACGAGATACATTACCGACTCTATCACATCCTTCTATCCACAGTTGCAGGCGATGAGGTCAACCCTTAGGTTCCTCCTAATATCCCCTAAATTTGCGATACAAGGACTGTCACCCCTTGTATCATCTACACACAGAAGATAGAAAACTAAAACACAAAGTTATAGATCTAAACTATCATTCAACTACAAATACGATTTCAAGAAACATATTTGAAATAGCAATGTTCTACTCAACACAAACTACTCCCTAATCCTAGAATCGGAGAATCTACTTCATGAATACGAGAAGGGAATCACAAAGCATTATGGAATTCATGAATACAATAATAGACATGTAAGGAATACGAATTACAATGCTATGCAACCCTTCTCTCTGACATTGAGGTGCAGAACTTGATCCTCGAGCGTCTCCCTTCTTCCCCGTTGTGAGTTCTCGGTGCTTTTTAGGGCACCGGTGTGTCGTCCCGGCCGTCGTGCCTCCCCCCTAGGGTTTGGGCGGAGCTATCCTTATATAGACATCACCTCGGACCGCTATAAAATCCGGAAAAACCCTAGTTGTGCAAATCTGGCGGGCCACCACACGGCCTTGTGGAAACACACGGTCAGGCCATGTGCGGCCCTGGGGTGGCTAATCTCGCCCATTGGACACGGCCGTGTGTAGCCACACGCCCTGGCCGTGTCCCATTCTGCGTCTAGCTGCAAAATGTCCTTCTTTTGCTCCAAAAGTGCGCCTTTTCCCCCGAAATGTTATCTTGTACACAAAAGTACAAAGAGCAGACCTCCGAACCAAAAAATAGGAAATGCATGCAAAATAGAGTGACATATGCATGAAACTAACATAAAATGTAATGAGATGTGAGCGAAAACTACTCCTAAAACCCTATATGTTTCGCTCACATCACTTCCCCGAACTTAAATCTTTGCTTGTTCTCAAGCAAACCTCAGTACCATGAAATTTAAAAGACATTGTTCCATACTTAGCATGACAACTAAATTTATCAAGTGGTATTTACAATCAAAGCAGAATAAATATGTTCTAGAAATTCACTAATTTAGCTCCTCATGCTCGTGCTAAGCGAACCATTCTTAGGGGATGTCCGTTCCATGGTGAGTTAAGTTGTCACCCCATAGCTTTCCTAAGGTTTCCGGCTCTTAGGTACTTACCTACCCAAAGCGAGGGTCATTCCCTAGATATAGCATAAAGTCTCAAAGGCATGCTCGGTATTGAGAGAAATTGGTAGGTGTTTCTCCAGTAATCTAACTCGGTCTCAAAGGGGCACCTAGTCATTTCCACCCACGACAACTATTTTTTATCCCTCATAATCTTCTATCTCTCTCTTCTCTCTTTTTTTTTTCCCTTTTTATTTTCTTGTTTTCTTTTTCATCCTTTTCTCTTTCTCTCTTCTCTTTTTTTTCTTCTCACTGGAATTTTGATTTTTCCAAATGGACTTACATAATCCGAGCATCTTCAGTAACTAAAATGCTAAACCTAGAGTCACCTATGGATTCCAAAGTACTAGACTACTGAAATGAATCATAACTAGGTATGTACTAGATTATCCCCTTCAGAATATTCAACATGTGTAAGTGTAAAGAAATAAAGCTAACCAGTGTAAGTCTAGAACATTCATTAAAGCAAATAAAATAAAATATCATGAGATAAATGAAGTTAAGCTACCTATGAGAACAACTCATGTAAGCAACTTTTTTATAAATACTACTGAGACAGCTTTATAGATAACAAAAACTAAGTACTGAAAGAAGTTCAACAACCCATGCATGAATAAATGAATGAAAATACCAGAAAATAAACTACTGTTAGGAAACAAAACAAAATAAACTTTGGGGTCTCTCCCCCCCCCCCCCCCCGACTTAAATGAAAATATAGCTCTAGTATGGTGGACGAGGTGGAAAATCTGGGAGTCTGGGCATCTCTGGATCCTAGGAGAACCTACTGTTGAGCTGCTAATGTCACATGTGGTCGATCTGGGAGCTGGTGGATGCAGCGGTTGCTCGGTGCTCCTCCTCCCTAACCCACTATGCCTGCTGGGCGTGCATGTGCTGCCGCATCTCTCTGCGGTAGGCGGTCTCATCCTGGTGACGAGCATCCTCCTCCTGGAAGTATATGCGGGCCTCGTCATAGAACTCCTCAGCCCACTGGAAATGCTCCCGGAATCCTTGGAACTCTGCCTGTTAGTAGGCGCTCTGCTCCTCCCATCGCTGCCTCTGCATCTGCTGCTCAGTGTAATTGTCATCGAGGCGCGATCGGAACTCCGAGAAATCATAAGCCGACATACCTGCATCCTGCTCAAAAGTAGAAAAAGATGGTGGTGCAGGTGCAAGCTCATGTCGGCGTGGACTAGGTGGGCTCCTATGCATGTGTGGACTAGAGGGAGAGTGATATAAAGGTAGAGAGATGAGCGCCGATGTGGATGGTCCCTCATGTGGAGGGTGTTAGGATCTTTGTAATGGCTAGAGGGGGGTGAATAGCGCGTGTTCGTTCGTTGATGGAATTCGATCGTGATCGTCTCTACAATTTCGTTAGTACGCAGCGGAAAAAGAAATAATACAATAACGAAATAAACAATCACACATGAACACAATTGTTTAACATGGTTTGTAATTAGATCACAAAATATTGCCTAACTTAGATGATTTATCCAAACATCAAAACATATATAAATGCTTGGGGCATTGTTGCACCAACAATCTCCCCCTTTTTGATGTTTGGCAATCATTTAAGTTAGGTCTTTACATAATCATAATATGAAATCTAACTTAAACATCCCTTCTCCCCCTTTGACACGCATCAAAAAGAGAAGGATTTATAAATTTCAAGAAAGAATTAAAGTTGTTGTATCTTGGACTAAAGTATAAAATTGATATTAAGCTCCCCCTTAATTCAAGATATGCTTCATGATGTGTGAATAACATTGGAAGCAAATCATACAAAAGTTCGAAAGTTAAGTCCTAACTTTGCACCAACAATGTAAGTTTGGAGATGAAAAAAATATATTTTATAACACTCCCCCTAAAACACTGCATTAAACAGTCCTAAAAATTTGTTTATACTCAATATTATCATGCTATAGTTTTAGGACATCAAAGATACACTAAATATCAGAGAATGGAGCTATTTATCAGAAAATACAGTGTATCAGTCGACTGATTTTCTGAACCAGTCGACTGCTAGGCCTGAAATCCGAATTTCAGCCTTTTTAGCCCAACTTCAGAAATGCGGTAGAAATTCCAGAAATCTCGAAAAATCATGAAATTTTGCGTACACATTTATGGAATCATACTTTATTAAGGAAAAATAGTTTGAAAAATATATGTTTTCCAGATTTCAAGATTGATACAAACTTGGAACCTAACAAAAGTTCTAAAGATTTTGCAAACTTTGTATCACTTTTGTGTTCCACTTGAAAACTGTTTTTCAAAATATGATGAATATAGTTTAAAATATATTTGATTTGGAATTTCCAACCATGTTCTTAGAGCTATGTATTCATTACTTGAATACAAGCCTTCCCAATGATTGGTCCATAAGGTATTCATGTCTCTAAGTGTGTCATTGGCTCATAGTAATGCATCTTAACAAGCATGATGAGTCAAGTACACCTTCCCTATCATCTCATATATTTCTAAGTGTCTCAATACAACAATCAAGGTTTCTTAAGGCTTTTTGTGAGATGCATCAAGGTATAAAGCTAACATATGAATATGGGATCATGCAAACCTAGAATTTTACTCTACAAAGCACATACCAAGCTCTCTCCTTAATGATGAAAATTCAGTTTCGGGAAGAGCTTTGGTGAAGATATCGGCAAGGTTGGACTTAGATTCTACATAATTAAGTTCAATGTCCCCTCTTGCCACATGATCTCTTATGAAGTGATATTTCACTTCAATGTGCTTGGTCCTAGAGTGATGTACCGAATTTTTAGTCAAGTTGATGGTACTCACATTGTCACAATAAACTTTAATGTTAGAGTAGTGTAGCTCATAGTCCACAAGAGTATGTCTCATCCAAAGTAATTGAGCTACACAACCACCCATAGCCACATATTCGGCTTCGGTGGTTGATAAAGCAACACAATGTTGCTTCCTACTACTCCAACTAACTAGGGAGGACCCAAGAAATTGGCATCCACCACTAGTACTCTTCCTATCCAATTTGCAATCGGCATAATCGGAATCGGTATAACCAAGCAACTCAAAAGACCTAGTCCTAGGATACCAAAGTCCTACATTTAGGGTGCCTTTAATATATCTTAAAATTCTCTTAACGGCTACTAAATGTGATTCTTTGGCACAAGATTGGTATCTTGCACACATACCTACTGCAAATAAGATATCGGGTCTACTAGCGGTTAGGTATAGTAGGCTACCAATCATACTCGTATAAAGTTTAAGATCAATTGATTTTCCATCATGATCACTATCTATTCTAGTGCTAGTGGCCATAGGAGTGGTTACAATTTTGGCATATTCTAAACCAAATTTCTTGATCATTTCATTTGCATATTTGGTTTGATAAATATGAATACCTTCATTGGTTTGTTTGACTTGTAACCCTAGGAAAAAGTTGAGCTCTCCAACTAAACTCATTTCAAATTCATTTTCCATGTTTTTATAAAGTCTTGAAGAAGATCATCATTTGTTGACCCAAAAATAATGTCATCAACATATATTTGGGCTATAAAGATATCCTTTAATGTTGACTTTATAAACAAGGTTTGATCTACTTGGCCTCTCCTAAAATCCTTAGAAATTAAGAAAGATGACAATCTTTCATACCATGCCCGGGGAGCTTGTTTTAACCCATATAATGCTTTCCTAAGCTTATATACGTGGTTTGGATAATCTATGTTCTCAAACCTGGGTGGTTGCTCTACATATACTTCCTCCTTAATATAACCATTTAAGAATGTCGATTTAACATCCATTTGGTAAAGTTTAAATCCCATATAGGAAGCATACCCTAAGAGAATTCTAATAGATTCTAATCTAGCAACCGGGGCATAAGTCTCATCATAGTCAAGCCCCTCAACTTGATTGAATCCCCTAGCAACCAACCTAGCCTTATTTCTAGTGATATTTCCTTGGTCATCTAGCTTATTCCTAAAGACCCATCTTGTAGTAATTATGGTGCTATCATTGGGTCTAGGAACTAACTCCCATACTTGACTCCTTTCAAATTGAGTCAATTCATCTTGCATTGCCAAGATCCAATCCGAATCATGTAATGCATCATTGATCGATTTGGGCTCAATTTGTGAAATAAGAGCAACTTGACTAGTAGGAGTTCTATGAAATGACCTAGTTCTTATTCCTTGAGATATATCTCCTACTACTTGGTCAAGTGGATGATCTTGATGAATTCTTAGGGTTCTAGAAGGGGATTCAAATTGATCATTGTTATCTTCCACCCTTCTTTCATCATCGGAATCTCCTTTTCCTCCCCCTTGATCATTACCCCTTATGGTCAAATTTTGAAGTTTTTGGGTAATGTCTTGATTATTGTCATTAATATCCTTATCAATGGAGGACTTTCTAGGGTAGGTACTAGTGGTTTCATCAAATTGAACATTGGAGGACTCCTCAATCCCTTGGGTTCTCTTATTGTAGACTCTATATCCTCTACTTGTGGATGAGTATCCAACTAGGATTCCCTCATCCGCTTTGGATTCAAATTTTTCTAAGTTATCTTTGGTGTTTAAAATATAAACTTTACATCAAAAAACTTTGAAATAATGAATTGTGGGAATAGTCTCATTCTCTGATATTTAGTGTATCTTTGATGTCCTAAAACTATAGCATGATAATATTGAGTATAAATAAATTTTTAGGACTGTTTAATGCAGTGTTTTAGGGGGAGTGTCATAAAATATATCTTTTTCATCCCCAAATTTACATTGTTGGTGCAAAGTTAGGACTTAACTTTCGAACTTTTGTATGCTTTGTTTCCAATGTTATTCACACATCATGAAGCATATCTTGAATTAAGGGGGAGCTTAATATCAATTTTATACCTTAGTCCAAGATACAACAACTTTAATTCTTTCTTGAAATTTATAAATCCTTCTCTTTTTGATGTGTGTCAAAGGGGGAGAAGGGATGTTTAAGTTAGATTTCATATTATGATTATGTAAAGACCTAACTTAAATGATTGCCAAACATCAAAAAGGGGGAGATTGTTGGTGCAACAATGCCCCAAGCATTTATATATGTTTTGATGTTTGGATAAATCATCTAAGTTAGACAATATTTTGTGATCTAATTACGAACCATGTTAAACAATTGTGTTCATGTGTGATTGTTTATTTCGTTATTGTATTATTTCTATTTCCGCTGCGTACTAACGAAATTGTAGAGATGATCACGATCAAATTCCATCAACGAACGAACACGCGCTATTCACCCCCCCTCTAGCCATTACAAAGATCCTAACAAGTGGTATCAGAGCGAGACTGCTCTTCTGAGTTTAACAACCAAGGGAGCACGCTAGAGGAAGAAGATGGAATTCTAAGACAAGCTTGGATGGGACATCAACACTCCACCGCCATATGATCGAGAAGACTTTTGGGCGTGGAGATCAAGAATGGAGACGTTCTTGATGATGGATATAGAGGATTGGTTCATCCTCGTAGAAGGCTTTGAACCTCCTCGGGACAAAAACGGAAACATCTTGAAATTGAAGAAGTGGACACGAGAGCAACGTCTCAAGTTCAAGACCGAAATCAAGGTAATAAAGCTCTGATACCACTTGTTAGGATCTTTGTAATGGCTAGAGGGGGATGAATAGCGCGTGTTCGTTCGTTGATGGAATTTGATCGTGATCGTCTCTATAATTTCGTTAGTACGCAGCGGAAAAAGAAATAATACAATAACGAAATAAACAATCACACATGAACACAATTGTTTAACGTGGTTCGTAATTAGATCACAAAACATTGCCTAACTTAGATGATTTATCCAAACATCAAAACATATATAAATGCTTGGGGCATTGTTGCACCAACATAGGGGACTCCACTATCAGATCCAAACGCTAGTTGGCGCGTATAGTGATGGTAGTACGATCTGGGTCGGGGAGCCTAAGGGCCGTCAGATTTTTCCTTACAAAGCATAAGGAGCCTCCTTCTCTCACAATCATTTTCATGGCCATGCACACTCCTAGGTCGATCCTAGGGCTCCCCTCTATATTTTCTAATACAGTGTAATCGTACCCCATCCTATGACAAATGTGGGTAAGTAGACCTCCCACATTAATCTCTCCTCGTGCTGCTTTGCCCATCTTCACTAAGTGTCTGATGAAGTGGGACCCTACATCGATGCTACTCCTTTCTTGTAGCATGTCCCAGAGGCAAAGCAACTCGCTAGCCCTAACTACACCGTCACTCTCCCCACGACCAAATATAGTACTGTCCATGATGTGGTGGAGGTATCGGAAAATGGGGTTTTGGAGGCGCGACGCTTTGGCCCTAGATGAGTCATAAGCCTGCTCCCCCGTCAACTCAGTCCAAACTATCCGAGAGTTAAACCCAATAGGGAGTCTTCTCTCTCCCCCACTCGGCAAGCCAAAGTATGAGTTCCATTGGTGAAGGGTCCACTCATGCTCAATGTTAAAAAGCCTAAAAATTATCCTACCCTCCTCGCTCTCTCTACCCGTTAAATTTCCGCCTCTAAGGAACTCTAGAACTATCCTAGGGTAGGTTGGGTGCCTTATTCCCATCATCTCTTCCCACCCCACTTTTGCAAATAGGGCTTGAATATCACCCAACAACCCCAAAGACTCTAGAAAATCTTCATCTAAGTACCTAGTAGCAGTGAGTTTACGAGTAGAAAGCATATTATATCTATCTTTATGTTCATTGTTGTGAAAAAGAAGAGTGGGTAGGGCGTTACCCTCCTCCGGAGCTTGAGGGGCATCAACTCTCCTTGTTCGTCGCTCCGAGGCATCGGATCGAGGTGTTACATGCTTGGTCCTCCTCATCCTTGCTTCTTTTGGCTTCCTTAGAGGTTAAAAGTGCTTCTAGATGGTGGGGAAGATGAAACCACATGGCTAGGGCAAGAGCTTTCGAAGCACACGGCGCAATGGGATGAAAACACATGGCTCACCCCTTTTAACCTTGCGCGACATAGCCATGTGAAAACACACGTCCAGGCCGTGTGCGCCACGGGTCGGTCAGTCACGGCCGTGGGAAAACACATGGCCAGGCCGTGTGCCCCCATTTCTCTCCCCGTTTTGTGTTAGGAATTGAATCTTCTCATACATTTCACTGTGTAGGCTAATATGAGTTTTATTTTTGCCTAGCTAAGTTCTTTTCTAGTTCTAACTCTAAATGAGATGGATAGCAAAACTAAAATCTAACAAATGCATGCAATACAAAGGGAAATCTAAAACTAAACTTGGGTTGCCTCCCAAGAAGCGCTTTATTTAAGGTCATTTAGCTCGATCGCACTCCACTATCAACTCGGCTATGGAGGTTCAGTGAACCTCCATTCATCCATCTCGGGAGCTTCATTTGGCAGTTTCGGCTTCATTCTACTAAATGTGAAGCAGTCGAGGTAGGGAGCCCTGTGCTCCGAAAGGCTGAAGAGGATGAACTCCCCATCTACCTCCAGGGAGATCTGGTGTGCCTTCACATTTATGCACGCCCCTGCAGTCACTAGAAAAGGCCTTCCCAGAATGATAGAATTATGGGGATCCGATCCTATGTCTAGTATGATGAAGTCCGTGGGTATCACGAAATCCTCAATCACCACAGGCACATGTGCCAGCAAGCCGACGGGCTCTTTGACTGAGTCATCCCCCATATGAATACCAAGATTCGCTGGTTAGAGCCCATTCAGTCACATCTTCAGATAGTATGCGTAGGGCATCACACTGACTGATGACCCCAAGTCGCATAGTGCTTCATCAAATCTCTCCCCATAAATTGAGTAGGGGATAACAAATTCACCAGGGTTCTCAAGTTGTAATGGAATATTCTCTTTAAACTCAGCTTGGTCATGTAGGGTGGTAATCATGGCTGCACACCCCTTGGCGAATTGGCTACTTTTCCCCACTCCTTCCTCTTTTCATTGACTCCGCTCGGGTGATAATGGAGAGCTCTTCACAGGTTGCGACATAGTTTGGGCTATCTAGGCCACTTGCATCTCCAACATCCTGGTGTGACTTGCAAGGTCGTCAACGGTAGCCTTCAAGTCTCTGAGTGATTCTTTAGACTTCTGATGTTGGCGTCGAAATTCCTCATTAGCCTTAGTTTGGGTAGCAATGAAGTGCTCCATCATCAGTTCCAGTCTGAACTTCTGTGGTCGTTGCCCATTGCCCTGCTGCTGCCCATACCCCTCTGATGCTTGGGAGGTTCCCGAGTTATTCTTATAGAAGAAATTTAGGTGATTCCTCCATCCGGGATTGTAGGTATTGGAGTATGGGTTGTTGGGCCTTTGGTCGTAGTCCCCAACCGCATCGCAGTGCTCGATCTGCTCGTCTAGGGTTCCCTGCCCTCCATGGTGGTCCTCGTGATATGCTGCCGCTCCCTCTCCGAAGTCAATGGCAGCGCATGCAGATGAAGGATTCATAGATTTGAATCATCTGTTGAGCGCGTCCATCCTTGTTGCTAGGTGGTTCATGGAGTTGACAGTGTATCGTCCCGCTGCAAGTGTTGGTTGACCACGTTCGGAAGCCCATTGATGGTGGTTCTGAGCCACTTCTTCAATCAGCTCTTCTGCTTCCTCTATGGTCTTATTCATCAGTCCTCCTCCTACGGCAGAATCTAGGGACATCTTCGTGGCATAAGCGATCCCATTGTAGAAAATATGGATCACCAGCCACCTTTCTAGTCCATGGTGGGGGCATTGGTAGAGTAGCCCCTTATAGCGATCACAAGCCTCGAATAAGGACTCCCCCTCCTTCTGGCGGAAGCTCGTGATAAGATGGCGCATGTGAGCAGTCTTGCTTTGTGGGAAGTATTTGTTCAGGAACTGCTACTCACATTGCTCCCATGTAGTGATTCTTCCTGAAGGTAGGGAGTGAAGTCATGCCTTAGCCTTATCCCGCAATGAGAACGGGAATAGGCTCAGGCAGATCGCGTCAGCATGGACTCCGTTCATCTTCATGTTTGAGCAGATTTATAAAAATGCCTCTAGATGCTGGTTTGGGTCTTCAGTCGCAGCTCCCCCGAATTGACTCTGCTGGACCATATGTATAAGTGTTGGTTTAAGTTCAAAGTTATTCGCCGAAATAAATGGTCCAGCTATACTCAGCCTAAATCCTCTAGCGCTAGTAGCTGTGTAATCCCGTAGAGGTTGGCTACCTATGTTCACTTCGGATGTGGCTTGATCCCCCATCCTTCGTTGCTCTGCTTTCCAACGATGAAAGGTCCGTTCAATTTCTACGTCGATCGGAATCAGGCCTCTCGATCCTAAGCGTCTAAGCATATGAAGAACCGAGCCGCAAAAATTAGGAGTGCTACCCTATTCTAAGAGCAGAAAACAAAACAATCTAGCTAAGCAAAATCTAAGATGCAATAAGGAAATAGGAAACTACTGCTAAAAGTAAAAACTAAATCTAAATATGGAAAATATAGAACTAAAGAAAATGAAGCAAACTAAAAAGAAAATAAAGCAAGTAAATAAATCTAATCCTAAATCCGATCCAATTTACCACTGTTCGATTTTGATATCGAATCGATCAGTCCCCGACAACGGCGCCAAAAACATGATGTGCACGAACGCGACCTCAAATCTCGCGACGGAGACCGTCGAAGACTCAAAGTGCGCGCTCGCGCTCAACGCCCGCAAGTGCACGGATGTCAAGTAATAAAGATTATCGATCCCACAGGGACTGAGATTCGAATACCGATCTATTCGATGGATGTTATTATTCGGAGATCAGATTTAAAGATCTGTGATTGTAAGGGTTGTCGGTGGACTAAACTCTAGTACAGTGTCACATGGAAGAAGAGAGGGTTTGCTACGAGGATTTTTATGGGATTCTAAGACTGTGATTTCGTTTGTGTATCGCAGAACATGCTATCAATTGAATGAATCTAGACTTTCTAACTAGGGATTTGTGGAAAGGACATCATACACTCTCCCGATGAGCCTTCGCATCTATCGGAAGCTACCTCTGCCATGCCAGGTCATCCCCTAGCCTCAAGACGAGATAGTCAGTACGAGGATGCTGAATCGATCCCTGCGACGAGTCAAAAACGAGATACATTACCGACTCTATCGCATCCTTCTATCCACAATTGCAGGCAATGAGGCCAACCCTTAGGTTCCTCCTAATATCCCCTAAATTTGCGATACAAGGACTGTCACCCCTTGTATCGTCTACACACAGAAGATAGAAAACTAAAACACAAAGCTATAGATCTAAACTATCATTCAACTGCAAATACGATTTCAAGAAACATATTTGAAATAGCAATGTTCTACTCAACACAAACTACTCCCTAATCCTAGAATCGGAGAATCTACTCCATGAATACGAGAAGGGAATCACAAAGCATTATGGAATTCATGAATACAATAATAGACGTGTAAGGAATATGAATTACAATGCTATGCAACCCTTCTCTCTGGCGTTGAGGTGCAGAACTTGATCCTCAAGCGTCTCCCTTCTTCCTCGTTGCGAGTTTCCGGTGGTTTTTAGGGCACCGGTGTGCCGTCCCAGCCATCGTGCCTTCCCCCTAGGGTTTGGGCGAACCTATCCTTATATAGACATCACCTCGGACCGCTACAAAATCCGGAAAAACTTTAGTCGTGCAAATCTGGCGGGCCACCATATGGCCGTGTGAAAACACACAACCATGTGAAAACACATAGCTGTGTGAAAACACACAACCGTGTGAAAACACACGGTCAGGCCGTGTGCAACCCTGGGGTGGCTGATCTCACCCATTGGACACGGTCGTGTCCCATTCTGCGTCTAGCTGCAAAATGTCCTTCTTTTGCTCTGAAAGTGCGCCTTTTCTCCTAGAAATGCTATCCTACACACAAAAGTACAAAGAGCATACCTCCGAACCAGAAAATAGGAAATGCATGCAAAATAGAGTGACATATGCATGAAACTAACATAAAATATAATGAGATGTGAGCGAAAACTACTCTTAAAACCCTATATGTTTTGCTCACATCAAACATGGCCAGAGCATGTTTTCCTCTCTTCACGCTTTGTCCAGGTCTTTTATTAAGCTTCAAAACTCCATCATGTACATGAAAAGCAACAAGAGTAGACCTCCAAACTAGAAAGTAACAATAGAGTGCAAACTAAAGTAAATATGCATAAAATAACTACTAAATACAATGAGATGTGGGCCAAAATAACCACTAAAACCCTATATGATTTGCACACATCAACCGTCTAGGGCTATGATGTGTTTAAATCATATAGAATTTTAGGAGTAGTTTTAGCACACATCTCATGACATTTCATATTTGTTTCATGCATATTTTCCTTATTTTGCACAGATTTATTGTTTTCTAGTTCGGAGATATGCTCTTGCTACTTTTGCATGTAGGGAGGCATTTTTTAGGCAAAATGACTAAATAAATGGAGCTCAAGGCAGGCAAGCGTGCTTTGGTCATATTCCAAAGACACGGGCATGCTTTGAATCAAAAGACAACATTCCTTGAAGCTTCAAAGAAAGACACGGTCAGTTATGTTAGATTAACACGGTCGTACCTCTTGCCGAAAGCGAGTTTCAAGTTGCAACTTCTAGAGCTTCACATGGACGGCTGTGTGTTGGTGCAATCGACCCAGGTCACGATTGACCAGGACTCGAGTTTGACTCGAGTGATGTTTTGATATTTCGACAAAAACATATGACAATGTAATTGTCATGGGAAAGTCCAAGTGGAACACTTGGCATTTGGTAAAGTCCAAGTCTTGAGTACTTGGCATGAAAAGTCCAAGTGGGACACTTGGCACATGAAAAGTCCAAGCATGGGTCTTGGCAAGGTAAAGTCCAAGTCATGGGTACTTGGCATGAAAAGTCCAACATGGGTTGGCAAGGAAAGTCCAAGTGGAACACTTGGCATTTGGGAAAGTCCAAGTCTTGAGTACTTGGCATGAGAAGTCCAAGCATGGGTCTTGGCAAATGAGAAGTCCAAGCATGGGTCTTGGCAAATGGAAAGTCCAAGCATGGGTCTTGGCATGGAAAGTCCAACATGGGTTGGCAAGGAAAGTCCAAGCATGGTCTTGGCATGGAAAGTCCAACATGGGTTGGCAAGGAAAGTCCAAGCATGGTCTTGGCATGGAAAGTCCAACATGGGTTGGCAAGGGAAAGTCCAAGCTTGAGTCTTGGCATTTGAGAAGTCCAAGGGTTTGATATTGGCAGCGTAAAGTCCAAGCGGGAGTCTTGGAAGCATAAGACCAATGGTTGGCGGCGTAAAGTCCAAGCGGAGTCTTGGCGGCGTAAGTCCAATGTGCCTTGGCGGTGTAGACACCGTTAGCATGACATAGCCGAGGGAAGCACCTGGAGGCTAGCGCGATGGATGAACAAGTCATGGATGACTTGGAGGGATCCGAGAGGCATGAGGCTGATGGAGGTGGCTAGAAGGCTTAGGTCTAGGCTAAGGGTGGTCTAGCAAGTATGGGGGCACCATACTTGGGTTAAAACCTCATTCTTGAGGTTGGCAGTCGACTGACATTATGGCCGGTTCGACTGTCGTGAGTCGACTTGAGTTTCAAAATGCTCTGGCATCAGCCGAGGATGGCAATCGCCCGATCGAGTGTCGAAACGCGAAATGCTCGTGGCAAACTAAGCCCGATCGACTCGACCAGCGTTAGCGATCGGCCGACTGCCAATGTTGGCAGTCGACTGCCAAGAGATCCGTTGGAGTTTTTCCAGTGTGGATCGATCCGTTGTCTCACGACAACAGTGGCATCAGTCGACTGGTGACTTATGGCAGTCGACTGATAGGCGGAAATCCAGCCCAACACAGGTTATAAAGGCAGCTCGGAAGGAGGGTTTTTGAAGCGATTTTCTTGGGCGAAATTGAAGGGGGAAGTTGGTGCTTTCCAGTCCTTCAAAGCTAGTTCAAGGCAATCAAAGATCAAGCAATCCAAAGCTCTTGTAAAGTTGTTTTTCCTTTACTTGCATTGTATTTCTTACTTGTATTTGCTTGTATCTTGTGTATTACTTAGTGTAATCCTTGTACGAGGTTTCTCCGCCTCCGGATTATTCCGAGAAGGAGTTATTATTGATTAGTGATTGCATGTGCATCACTAGAGCTCTTTAGAGCTCGATCCGTGGAGTAGGAACCATGTGGTTCCGAACCACGTTATATCTTTGTGTTCGTGATTGTTGTATTTCGTTATTGCTTTCATTTCTATATTCCGCTGCGCTAACGAAATTATAGACACGATCACGATCGAATTCCATCTACGTACGGTCACAACGCTATTCACCCCCCCTCTAGCGGCATCAAATCTCCAACAATTGGTATCAGAGCCCGGGGCTCTTCTACGGATTAACAACCCGGAGTCAAGATGCTAGAGGAAAAGATGGAAGTTCAAGGACAATTGGGATGGGACATCAACATCCCAATTCCCTATTCCTTCTATGGACGAGAAGGTTTTAATTCTTGGAAGGCGAGAATTGAAGATTTTTTGATGATGAGAGACCTTGAGGAGTGGTCCGCGTTGATGGAAGGATTTGAATATCCTAAGGGACCAAAGGGAGGGTTTCTCAAGAAGAAGAAGGAGGAGGAGCAACTCCAACAATTCGATAAAAACAAGAAGGTAATAAAATTCATTTTTGATTTAATTCCTAATGATCTCTTGTGTAGCCTAGGTGACTACGTGGATGCCAAGGAGCTATGGAGCGATTTGGCCAAGCTCCATGAAAGTCTATCACCCGTCCAAGAAGAAGGACCATCACCCTCTCAAGCTCAAGAAGAAACATCCAAAGAGCTAGAGGATTCGGAGGTTGATAGGGAATCAACATCCGGATCAGAAGAGGTAGAAGTGATGGAAGAAGAGGAGACCTCCACCTCTAGGATAGAAGGGGAGGAGATTAGGGCATCCTCGATACCGGAGCAACAAGAAGAACCATCTACATCCGGTAGAGAGGAAGAGCAAGCTCAAGAATCCACTCCGACCACCACAACCACCCTAGGTAACTCAAGCATGTCAATTAATAATAAAATGAATATTATATGCTTTGAGTGTAGGGAGAAAGGACACTACAAGAGTAAGTGTCCTAAACGGGTTAAGAAGACTCCACCCGTGCTAAAAGTCAAGGAGACCGGTGCCTCAATGAAAAAGGGCAAGGAGCAAGTGATTTGCTTCAAATGCCGACTACCGGGTCATTACCGGAGTCAATGCCCGAAGGGGGAGAAGAAGGGGCAAAGGGGAGCATCACAAGTAGGGGGAGCTACTAAGGCTAACCCTAAGGTATATCAAGTTAATAATGCTCTTTCTTTAGTTAATAGACAAAAGCATGCTAGAAATTTCAATTCCCTAGCAATTTGCCATGAAAAGCATGCTAATAGAAATAAATACTTTTGTTTAGGAGCTAAAAATATTCACTTAGATAATAGGGAGAAATTTGGGACTAATGTCCCTAAAAACAACTTATCTAAGGACAAACCTAGGTCAAATAACTCTAGAAAATTTTTACCTAGGGAGACAATTAGAAAGGTGCAAGAGCACCTAGGTCTAAACCCTAAATGGACTAGGCATATGCCTAGGAAGTCCAATGCCCAAGATTTAAATCAAAATTCTAAAATTGGGCAATTAGAAAAGGAAAATCAAGTCTTGAGGTCAAGGCTTGAAAAACTTTAAAAGACCCTTAAGGTTATGCAAAATCAAATGAAAGGGTCAATTAGTCAAACTCCTAGGTCAAAAAGTCAAAGTCAACACCAAGGACCTAAGAGTCAAAAGTCAACCAAGGGCAAGCAAGGTTTGGGTCACAAACCTAAGCCCAAGGTGACTTACCATAGTGTTCCATTAGATTATGGAACACTAACTAGGTCTAGGAAGACCAAGGTCAATAGGGAGGTTATCCCTAGAGTTGACCAAAGGGTGTGCCTAGTGGCTAGGGTTTCTAGGAAACCTAGGGTGACCACTAAGAAGGTTGCAAGGGGAGTTACCCCTAGAGTCAACCTAGGTAAAACCCAAATGACCAAGGCTAATAAGCCTAGGAGGGTCATTAGGAAGGTATCTAGGGAGGTTATCCCTAAGGAATACCTAATTAACCCTAGGAGCTCAAATCGGTTTTGGGTTCCTAAGAGCGTGATTGATTCACGCTAGATGGGTTAGGGTGTGCCAACCTTAAATGGATGGGTAGTTAACTCAACCATGGCAAAGGTGACACTTTAGGTTATTTTCAAGGTTATGGATACCTTGGAAATAGGGTTGAATTATAATCCTAAAAGTTTTAGGATGTGCCAATATTACTTGAGAAGTTTGATAAAGTGATCAAAATTGGCACAATTTAGGTTTAGAGGTTAGTGTGCCATTTTGGGTTTTTGGCACACTTGGGAGAAAAATAGAAATATGGCAAAATATAATTAATTATATGAAATGACAATTAATATTAAAATTTAGGTATTACTATACCTATATATTTTATATGTCATGCTTTGTTTGTCATATAACATGCCATGACATCATGCTTATTTTTAATCATTCTATATGCCATGTACATGTTTAGGATCAAGGATTAAATGTCATGTGTTTTTAGATTTCATATTATGCCATGACATCATGATTATAAGCATGCGTTTATCTATATCATCTCTAATGTCATAATCAATCATGCATTTAAGACAATTTGGTTGAAATTGATTTAAGGACTATGGCATGACTTGGAGTCCCATTTATAAGGGAATCAAGTAGAGTTGCCTTAGAAAAATACATGAAACCCTAGTTTAGGGAGAACAAAACCCACATCTCACATCCAATTGACATGTATGTGTATTTATACACCCTAGATACATGTGAGATGCTAGGATATGAGTTAAGTTCAAGGTGCATAGTGTTTGCATCTAGATGAACTAAAACTCATCTAATTTTATTTGTGGATCATTGGGAGAGCATGTGTACAAGTCATGTACATAGAGCCCAAGGAATATGATCCAAAATAAGGTTTTAAAATATTTTAAAATCATTTTGAAAAACCTTGGTGAAGTTTATCTTTTGATAGCAATCACCATTGATAGAGTTGATACAAAATAGGGCCAAAACATTGAAAATTTTAATGGTTTTGAGTTTTGTATCAAACTCACTATTTTATGGGTAAAATAATTTTCAAATATTTTTCACCCATTGTGTGTGTCATAAGTATTATACGTATGAATTTTCATGATTTTTCGAATTACGTATAATTATTTATGAATTTTCAAAATTCATTTCTGATAGCTGAAAATCGAGATTTTCAGTTATCGATCGCCTGTGGCAATCGATCGATGTGGCTCGTGAATGATCGACATCGTCAGAGTCAACTGCCAGGTCTGATTTCGGGTTAACAAGGTTTGTTTAGCCCGTGTTCAGCTATGGAAAAAGTTCCTAATCACTCCTAACCCTAGGATATGCTTTAGGAAGCATTATAAAGGGTGAAAATTCATTGGATATGGATTAGGAGATGTGTTAGGTCAAAGTATCAAATTTAGGGTGAGTGAAAGTTCTATGTTGAACTTAGAACCTAAATTTTGATGGTTTAGAGTTCCTATTGGCTTAGGGACTTCCCAAGGATATTGTTGGTGCAATGGTCAAGGGGGAGCAAGCCTTTAGGGGGAGTTATCCATCTTGAGATGATGGATGTGTTTTTCTCCTTGGAGAGGAGAAGTTATTGAGAGAGTATCATCAATTGGGAAAATTGATGGGTTTTTGATACCCAATTTGGAAATTGGGAGAGATTATAGGATTGCCTCTCTTGAGTGATATGAGACTTATCACTAGGACGATGGTAGGCATCCTAGATATTTTTAGGTCAAAAGGGGGAGATTGTAAGATCTCATTGGGACATGAGACATTGACCTCCTTGGAGAGATAACCTTTTTGATGTTAGTCAAAAAGGGGGAGAATGTTTGGGGGAGAACATTTGGAGAGTGTTTACCAATTTGGGATAATTGGTAAGGGATTTGAGTTAGTGGTCTAACTCAAATGATTTGTTTGGTTTTTGTCAAACATCAAAAAGGGGGAGATTGTTGGTGCAATCGGCCCAGGTCATGATTGACTAGGACTCGAGTTTGACTCGAGTGATGTTTTGATGTTTCGACAAAAACATATGACAATGTAATTGTCATGGGAAAGTCCAAGTGGAACACTTGGCATTTGGTAAAGTCCAAGTCTTGAGTACTTGGCATGAAAAGTCCAAGTGGGACACTTGGCACATGAAAAGTCCAAGCATTGGTCTTGGCAAGGTAAAGTCCAAGTCATGGGTACTTGGCATGAAAAGTCCAACATGGGTTAGCAAGGAAAGTCCAAGTGGAACACTTGGCATTTGGGAAAGTCCAAGTCTTGAGTACTTGGCATGAGAAGTCCAAGCATGGGTCTTGGCAAATGAGAAGTCCAAGCATGGGTCTTGGCAAATGGAAAGTCCAAGCATGGGTCTTGGCATGGAAAGTCCAACATGGGTTGGCAAGGAAAGTCCAAGCATGGTCTTGGCATGGAAAGTCCAACATGGGTTGGCAAGGGAAAGTCCAAGCTTGAGTCTTGGCATTTGAGAAGTCCAAGGGTTTGATATTGGCAGCGTAAAGTCCAAGCGGGAGTCTTGGCAGCATAAGACCAATGGTTGGCGGCGTAAAGTCCAAGCGGAGTCTTGGCGGCGTAAGTCCAATGTGCCTTGGCGGTGTAGACACCGTTAGCATGACATAGCCGAGGGAAACACCTGGAGGCTAGCGCGATGGATGAACAAGTCATGGATGACTTGGAGGGATCCGAGAGGCATGAGGCTGATGGAGCTGGCTAGAAGGCTTAGGTCTAGGCTAAGGGTGGTCTAGCAAGTATGGGGGCACCATACTTGGGTTAAAACCTCATTCTTGAGGTTGGCGCATTATGGCGGTTCGACTCACCGTGAGTCGACTTGAGTTCGCCGAGTGAAAATGCTCGCGGTCAGCCCGAGGATGGCAATGATCATTGCGAGTGTCGAGCGAACGCTCGTAGCCGATAGGCGTCGATTACGGGCATTGGCGGGCCGATCGCCAATGTTGGCAGTCGACTGCCAAGAGATCCGTTGGAGTTTTTTCGGTGTGGATCGATCCGTTGTCTCACGACACAGCGATGGCATCGACCGGGTGACTTATGGCAATGGCGATAGGCGAAATCGATCCACCGACGAGTTATAAAGGCAGCTCGGAAGGAGGGTTTTTGAAGCGATTTTCTTGGGCGAAATTGAAGGGGGAAGTTGGTGCTTTCCAATCCTTCAAAGCTAGTTCAAGGCAATTAAAGATCAAGCAATCCAAAGCTCTTGTAAAGTTGTTTTTCCTTTACTTGCATTGTATTTCTTACTTGTATTTGCTTGTATCTTGTGTATTACTTAGTGTAATCCTTGTACGAGGTTTCTCCGCCTCCGGATTGTTCCGAGAAGGAGTTATTATTGATTAGTGATTGCGTGTGCATCACTAGAGTTCTTTAGAGCTCGATCCATGGAGTAGGAACCGTGTGGTTCCGAACCACGTTATATCTTTGTGTTCGTGATTGTTGTATTTCGTTATTGCTTTCATTTCTATATTCCGCTACGCTAACGAAATTGTAGACACGATCACGATCGAATTCCATCTACGTACGGTCACAACGCTATTCACCCCCCCTCTAGAGGCGTCAAATCTCCAACACTGTGTGGATTCCACACGGTCGTTTGGCGATAACACGACTTATGCAACTCTGAGTTTCGCAGGCAAATAAGGAAAGTCGACTTCACTCCTATAATAGGGAAGGCACGTCTAACCCTAGGTGGGAGGCCCAACAGCTGGGACGGCAAGAAGGTGCCCTAGAAAGCACCAAAGGCTCGCCACGGGGAGGAAGGAAGTGGCTTAAAGACTCAAATCGACGCTCCAACACTTCGAAGACCGATCAAGACATCGCATTAGATCCAATAGAGCATATTATTTCTCTTCCTAATTCTGTTTGGATTGTAATGATTTATAAAAAGATGTCTTGTGTTTGCTTTTCCTTATTCATAGAGTAGATACTTTGATTCTAGGATTAGGGAGTAACTTGTGTGAGTTGGACATGCTAGTTCAAATATCTATTCATTGCTTTTGAATTATATTTGCAATTTATATTGTTTAGATCAATGAAAGTTATGTCTTGATTCTATTTCTACCATACATAGTCGATATAAGTGTGGAAAGCCTTTGCATCGAAATCTAGGAGAAATAAGGAGGAACCTTACGGTCATCCTCCCTCCCATAACCGTAGGAAGTAGGTTGTGAAAGAGTAGGATATGAAATATGATTCACCTGTTCATAAGGATCAATAGGACATCCTAGAACCCAATGAACCTATCTCAGTAGAAGGCCCAAAGTAGGAGACATCAACTCTAGAAGGGTTGTAGGACTCCAGTGACAGTGGTCTCCCAAAGATATCAACCCCCTGAGCTCTGACAATCTGAAAGGAAAATTTGGCTAGGAATAGGTAGTTCCCGGTAAAAGCAAAAGCTCATCAGGATTACACACGATGATCCTCCCGTAAGATCATAATAAGAGATCCTAGGAGCATTAAATTGATAGCATGTTCAACAACGCACAAGTGAAACCAAAATCCTAGAATCCTTTAAGCAACCTTGAGCCCCCTTTGCTTTCTCCAAGTGACACTGTACCTGAACCAGGATCGTCGTTGACCCCACTTCTGACTCGCAAGAGATTTACTCCGAACAATCAACGTTCACTAGACACATGATACTTGAATCACAGTCCCTATGGGATCGATACATAAATTATTACTTGACGACAACCGTGCACTTGCGAGCATTGAGCACGAGCACATGCTTCAAGTCCTTGGCGGTATCGGTCGGAGATTTGGGGTCGTGCTCACTATTGGGAGTAGGAGAATTCAATCAAAGTCCCACATTGATAAGACATGGAAAAGATCATATGATTATAAGATAAAAAGATATCTCTATTGGTATGAGGCCTTTTGGGCAAAGCCTAAAAACAAAACCATGAGGGCTTAGACCCAAAATGGACAATATCATGCTATTGTGGAGATATGTCAATCTTATAGACACTAACAATTGGTATCATAGTCATGATCCATGTCAAGCCATGAACCTCGAATGAAGGAAGTGGAGCTCCCATGTTCGAATCAAGAGAACCAAACACCAGGAAGGAAGTCCAGTTGGGTCGGGAGGACCGAACAACTAACAGGAAGTCCAATTGGGCCAGAAGGGTTGAACAACAAGCAGGAAGTCCAGCTGAGTCAGGAGGATCAGACACTTTACAGGAAGTCCTGATGGGTTGAAGATCAGATACAAGCTGAGGAAGTCCTTCGAGGATGGATAGGCTTGAGGGGGTCTCAATATGGTCCTTCGTTTAAGGGGGTTGTTGGGAGTATGAGGAATACAATCAAAGTCCCACATTGGTAATACATGGAAAAGATCATATGCTTATTAGATAAAAAGATATCTTCATTGGTATGAGGCCTTTCGGGTAAAGCCCAAAAACAAAACCATGAGGGCTTAGGCCTAAAGTGGACAATAATATCATGCCATTGTAGAGATTTGTCAATCTTATAGGCACTAACACAAGGTTCCTCTATAGGTAACTCAAATACAATTCATAAAAATAAAGATCATATAATATATTTTGAGTGTAGGAAAAGGGGACACTACAAGAGTAAGTGTCTTAATTTGTCTAAGAAGAAAGCTCAGGTGGCAGCTAAGACCAAGGAGAAACCAAAGGAGGCCAGAGTCCAGACACGTAAGAGCAAGGAAGACATCGTGTGCTTCCGATGCAACCAAAAGGGGCACTTTCAAACTCAATGCCCAAAGGGAAAGTGCCTGAAGAAGAACAAAGAGAGCTCAAGTGTAGGGTGAGCTCTTAAGGCTAAGGCTAAGGTAACATTTAGTAATGTAATTTCAATTATAAATGATGAAAAGCATGTTAATAATTTACTGGCAATCGTTCATCATAAAAAGCATGCTAGTAGTAAGGTTTATTATTTAGGTGCAAAATCATACAATGTTAGGCCAAAGGATAATTCTAAAACAACCTTACCTATGGATAGGAAGGTAGATAACCTAGGCATTAACCCTAAGAAGGGTAGGCATATACCTAGAACAAAGAAGAATGCCCAAAAATATAATGGACAACCAAAAATAAGGAAATTAGAAATAGAAAATCAAGCCTTGGGGTCAAAGCTTGATAAATTAGAAAGGACCTAAAAAGAATGGAAAACATGATCAAAGGGTCAAATGGTCAAAACCTAAGTTATAAGAGGCAAGAGCCACCTAAGGACAAGAAAGGCTTGGGTCACAAGCCTAAGTCCAAGGAGATAATGCCAAACTACCATAATATTCCATTTAACTATGGAATAAGCTCTAGGTCTAGTTATACCAAGGTCACAAGGGAGCTCATCCCTAGAGTTGACCATGGTAAGTGTCTAGTGTCGAAGGTTTCCAAAAATCCTAGGAAAGGCACTAAGAAGGTCACAAGGGAAGTGATCCTTATAGGACCGAAAACATGCTAGAAGGGGGGATGAATAGCATTCGAAATTTTTTTCTTTTTAATTCGATTTAAAACCTCATAAAATCAAAGTAATCGCAGAGGAATAATAAAACACAAGCACACAAGATTTCACTTGGTTCACAACCTACCGACTGCTAATCCAAGGTTTGCGATCCAAGATCACTATCGAAGGGAAATTCACTAAGACTCTCTTCCTCGTTAGAGGTAAGAGATACGAAGAAGTACACAAAATGTAAAGGAAGAGGTAACAAGCCTACCTCTCCTCTTAGCAAGTAATAAGCAAACAAATAACAAAAGTAACTACTGACTTAGAAGTGTGGATGATAGAAGATTTGTCGGCGTTACGACGTTGTTGCATGACAATGAACACTTGGATTGATAGAGCACTTTTGGGAGCCTTTGTTGTTAGTGAAAAGAATGATTTGCCTCTTCTTTTATAGCCTTTTAAGCCCCATCTCATTGAGATCCACATCTGAGTCAAACAAGCCTATCTCCCCTCATTTTGTGGCTCTTATCTTGACTTTCTTCAAAGTGACTACATTCATTAATAGTCGATTGAAGCTTACAACAGTCGACTGATGGTGATCCAGTCGACTGCCATTTTCCTCCAGTCGACTGATGACTTGATAAATCACCTGCAACACATGGTTAGCACAAGAATTATATAGCGAACAAATCCGACGTTCCTGTACCATCTGACCTCGACTTAGACCTTCCTCTGGAAGTCTTAGTTGGATCGTTGCCTACAGTTGTCCCCGTATAGAGGGTGTGTCCTTACCATAGCTCCACACTCGAAGCTTACCTTAGGTCCTTCTGACCTGTGGCTTAGATTTCGATCACTTAACCACCGAGGTTTCTCGTCCCGAGATTCTCCTGACATCTCTGACCTCATCAAAGTCTAGTACATTACCTGCACACTTAGCATAGCATATGAGATAACAAAATAGCTTAACTTTGAATCTTTACCATTATCAATACCTAGGTTCGATTATCTGGTGCCCCTGCACCAACAATCTCCCACTTTTTGATATATGGCAAACCAATTCAAAGTTAAGAAAATAGTAGGCATTTAAACATTTTACAAAAACCTCCCCCTTAATCCCAGGTGAGTTTTTGAAAAACAAAGTTCTTAACTTTCCGAAAAAGTTAACTTCTTAACTTTTAACTTAACTTAACTTTTAACCTTTCTCCCCTTTTGTCATATATCAAAAATAGTTTTATGAAAGGTGCTTTTACTATATATGGAAAGTAAAAGAGTCTTGGGAAATGTCAAATTCTAATAAACTTTCTGTAGGAGATTGATGATCGATGTTGGCTGGCTAGAGGGGGGTGAATAGCCCTCAATCATCGTATGGTGGAATACGATCGTTCTTGCATGCTTGTCTATAATTGTCGTTAATATACGTAGCGAAATAATAATAGAAATAACAACAATAAACAATCACACACAAGACACGGCAATATACGTGGTTTGGAACCGAATGGTTCCTACTCCACGGGCGAGCTCACCGAGCTCTAGTTATGCGCACGACACTAACTAAACTCCTTCTCGACAACACGTTGGAGGTGGAGAAACCTCTCACAAGCAATTACAACATTAATATAACAAGATTAAAGCTAATACAAAGACACTAAGAAATACAAGTAAAGAACGCTTTACAACTCTTTACTTTGAATGCTTTCTTGTTACTTGCTTTGGTTGGCTCTTGAAGGACTGGAATGCAGCAACAATTTCCCTTCAAAGTCTCCCTTAAAGTCTTGGCAAAATATCCCATCTTGAGCTCCATTTATAACCTGCATCAAGCTGATTTCGCGTGCATCAGTCGACTGATCATGACCATCAGTCGACTGGTCCTGTAGCCATTGTCTCACAACGGCCAGATCCACATTGGTCAAGTTCCAATGGATCACACATCAGTCGACTGATGATACCCATCATCGATCACGTAACATCGATCACGAGGTCGGGCGCAAGCACTCGACCGAAACCATTCTGTGGTCGAAACACCCGATCACGATCGCCATCCTCAACAATGATCGGATCACCGTGACTATGTTCGAACCCTAGTCGACTTAGAGCAGTCAACTGGCACCTATGCAAGTCGATTGATATCGGGCAAAACCTCAAACCCAAGTTGTTTGAGCCTCCGACACTCAGTTTATCCACTTGGCCAAGTCCACCTCATCCCTCATGGAGTTCCCCACCGAAGTTCTCTTCTCTCGGCCTACATCCCTCGGATGTGTCAAGCACACAGCTTTGCAACGCCATCCTTCGCGTCTCATGCCCTCGAAGTATGCTTCCCTTTGGGCTCACTCCATTCGCTCCCCGTCCGACGGTCCCTCGGATGCACCAAACGCACGACTTCGCAATGTCATCCTTCACCGACTCAAGGACCCCGAGCCTAGTGAACTTGCCAAGTTCTCAATACTTCCCAAATGCACCAAGCGCATAGCTTCGCAATGCATTTCTCACCAAGCACCAAGCGCACAACTTCGCAATGCTTTGGACTTTCCCACACCAAGCCCCATGCTTGGATTTTCCATGCCAACTCCATGTTGGACTTTCCACACCAAGCTCCATGCTTGGATTTTCCATGCCAACTCCATGTTGGACTTTCCTATGACAATCCCATGTCATAAGTTTTGTCTATCATCAAAATACTGCTCGAGTCAAACTCGAGTCAACCTGGGCCGATTGCACCAACAATCTCCCCCTTTTTGATGATTGACAAAACTACCATCTCAAGTCTACCAATTCTTCCATATTGGCAATTCTCATATCCCAATGAGAATTCCAACGAACCCTAATTGGTAACATGGTAACTTCTCTCCCTTTTTGACATTACATCAAAAAGGTCCTCAAGGGTGTCAATGTCTCATGTCCCAATGAGATCTTACAATCTTCCCCTTGGCATGCCCTCAATCTTTCTAGTGATAATCCCATATCACTTAAGAGAGGCAACCTAATTTTCCTCCCATGAGGAAATACACATCCATCTTCCCATGATGGATACCTCCCCCTAGAGGCTTGCTCCCCCTTGACCATTGCACTAACAATGTCCTTGGAGAGTCCCTAAGCCAATACGAACATTAACCAAATCAAAATTAAGGCAAAGTTCAAAAATGAACTCTCATCCACCTTAAAATTGATACTCTCCCTAAACACTTCTCCTAATCCATGTCCAATGGATTTCCACCCTTTCTAATGCTCTCCCAAGCATGTCCTAGGGTTAGGAGTGGTTAGGGGCCAAAACACAGCTGAACATGGGCCTAACCACCAAGGTTTACCCGAAATCATCCTGTGCCAGTCAACTCTCTCAGCTACCAGTCGACTGGACTTGTCATCAGTCGACTAGTCTTCATGCTAGTCGACTGATAACTACATTTGCAGTTTGTTGAATTTCAGAAATGAATTTTTGAAATTCGTAAGTAAATATACATATGTTGAAAAATCTTGAAATTTGATATGTATATTACTTATCACAATCATTATGGGTGAAAAATATTAGAAAATTATTTTACCTATAAAATAGCGAGATTGATACAAATTTCAAAAGTTAAGAAAAGCTTCAAAATTTAGCCCTTTTTGTATCATCCCATTCAATGGTGATAGCTATCAAAAGATAGACTTCACCAAGGTTTTTCAAAAAGTTTTCAAAATGTTTTTGAAACCTTTAATTTATTTTTCCTATGTAGGTATGTATACTGAAAAGTCTATCTTTTGTATGAACATCTTTATTTTGAAATAAGAATCACATGATCATTGTTTGCATATTTTTATGGTTATGCAATATTGTCTAATACTTTATATTGTAGATAACATGGTGTGTGGTGTCACACGGGAGATCATGTTATCGGCTCCTTGAAAAGTATAAGTAAAGGCTCACAACCGAGATGACTTTGGACAAACCATCGGAATGGTTGTAGTGTGATTTGGTATTGGTTTGTCTTGACCATAGAATCACACTAGTGCACTTTGTGTGTATTGAGCAGGACCGACTTAGAGGTGATTCGATTTATTGCTGACTACATAATCGAATCTGATCTCAGATATTATTTAGTACATACTCTTAATCCCGATATAATAACGGGCACATATATTTAGTACTCATCTCTTTGATTTACCAATGGGCGAGATTTATAGATTAAATCGATAGGCTCGGTAAGTTGGGAGATGATATTATTTATATGGTGTGTCGTTGATTATAGGAGGAAACCGTATCCTATATATTAGGATGATGATGTCCCCTTGAGGAGCTCATAAGGTTCATCATGTAAACCCTGCAGGTGGACTTGGTCCGGCATGATGAAAAGGTTGAGTGGTACTACTCAAGGAGTTAGATGTTGATTAATTAATGGTCAGTAAATTAATTAATCGACGTACATTCGAGATCTTAAACATGGGGAGAAAATGTACAAATAATATATGGAGCCCATATTATCATATGGGGGTTGGTGAGGTAGATCAATGATGATCCTTTAGTGGATTGGATCATCATTAGTGGATCAGACTTTATGTGGGCTTGATCCATGGGTGGCCAAGATCCAACTCCTCCTCATGGTCCCTAATGTAGCCTATTAACACCTCATGAAGCTTAGATCCAATGGATAGAAACAAAACTCTAAGATCCATAGGTAGAGATTAAATCTCTAAGATCCGACGGTTGAGATTAAATCTCTAGATTCGACGGTTGAGATTTAATCCCTATAACCAATGGAGGAGATTAATTCATGACTTATCCCTAACTCTATAAAAGGAGGGCATGGGAGTTGGCGTGAACATCATCAAGGAGAGCTAGGTTTTGGGCGGCAAGAGAAGGAATCCTAGTTGAGATAGGATTAGGGTTAGGGTTTGGAGGCTAGGGCGGCACCAAATAAGGAAGGTTCTCTTTTTTTCTTCTTCCTTCATTGGCCGGCATCCAGCTTGTTTTCTAGCCCCTTTCCAGCTCTTGGCCGGCGCCCAAAAGTCTCTATTCCCTTCTCCTTAGGTGGTGGAAACAAGATATAAGGCTTCCCTTGGTGTCTTGGTTGTTTTCCATCATCTTCTCCTCCTCCTAGTTGGCCGGCGGCAAGGAATTCTTTTGTTCCTTGTTGGTTTGTTTTAGGGAGGAGAAAAACCTTGTTTCTATTCTTCCTCTTGCTTTGGAAGAGCAAGGAAGGAAGATTTGCGATCTAGGAGTTTCGACTTACGGTAGATCGTCACTCACACGACATCCAAAAGGAGGAAGGTCATATATTAGAAGATCGAGAGGTATATCGATTCTCTAATTTTTATATGTTACATGTTTGTATTTGTTTTTTAATTATGAGCATGATATAAATCTGTAAATGGCTAAATAATACTTGGATCCCGAGCATAAACATGAAAACCGGTGATCTGGACATCGTCTATTCCGCGGCTACTCGTAGAATAGAGGATGGTCGCTTGAACAACTAGTTTGTTCAGGTGACCTCTCTAAACGAATAGCACGACAATGACTTGGTTGTTTGGGCAATCCCTTTTGTCTAGGATTAAATTTTTTTAATCCAGGGACATCGAAGAGATTACCATGGACAAGCTACCGAGGTGAAGTGGGAAGCGAAGTTTCCACTCACGGACTCGATAAGCAAAACCCTTCATCCTAAACATCTCACTTGTATCTAGATGTGTAAAAACACATACAAGGCAATTAATCTAGTGAGATGTGGGTTTTTGTCCTTTAATAGTCTCATGCATATTTCTAGACAATATTATTTGATTCCCTTCAAATCATGCCATAGTCCTTAATTTCATTTTATTTTATGCATGATATGATTATGACATATATATGATATAACTAAACATGTGTCAAAATCATAATGTCATGGCATGTGAATGAAATTTTAGCATACATGACATATAAAAATAATTTTAAACATGATCATGACATTTTTAGAGATAAAAATGAAAATGATGTCATGACATGGCAAGGCAAATAAATCATGGCAAGTAAAATATGCTAAGGTATAGAATACCTAAGTGTTGAATCCAAAATGTCATTTCTAGGGTTAAGTCCATTTTTGCCTTAATACCATTTATCCCCCTAGTGTGCCATAAACCCAAAATGGCACACCAATACCTCTAAGACCTATTTATATCAATTTAATTATTTTTCAACTTCTCAAAGCATATTGGCACATCCTAATGTGTCAACTCACCATGGCTAGGTTAACCACCCATCCACTTAGGGTTGACACACCCTAACCCATCTAGCGTGAATCGATCACGTTTCTAGAAACCCAATACCTATTGGAGCTCCTTGGGTTAACAAGGCGTTCACTAGGGATAACTTCCCTAGATACCTTTCTAATGACCCTTTTTGGTTTTGACACCTTAGTCTTTTGGGTATTTCCCAAGTCAAACCTAGGGGTAACTCCCCCTTTGACCCTCTTAGTGACTTTCTTGGTTTTCCTTAAGTCCTTAGCCACTAAGCAAACACCATGGCTAGTCTTAGGGATAGCTTCCCTATTAGCCTTGGTTTTCCTAGACCTAGACGTTGTTCCATAATCAAATGGAACCTTATGATAAGTCCTCTTGGGCTTAGGTTTGTGACCCAAACCTTCCTTGCCCTTAGACCATTCTTGAACCTTAGGTCTTGACTTTTGGGAATTTGACCCTTGAATAGAATTTTCTATAATCCTAAGGGTCTTTTCCATTCTCTCAAGTCTTGATCTCAAGACTTGGTTTTCTAATTCTAATTTTCCCAATTTTGATTTATCATTGGATTTTTGGGAAGGCCTCTTTTTAGGCATATGCCTAGATTTCTTGGGGTTAATGCCCAAGTTTTCTTCAATTCTCCTAATTGACTCCCTAGGCAAGATTGGTCTAGTGTTATTGGTCCTAGGTTTGTCCTTAGATAAACTAACATGCTTGGCACCTAAACAATAAACCTTATTATTTCTACTAGCATGCTTTTCATTAATAATTGCAAGAGAACTAAAATAATTCTTAGCATGTTTTTTAACTTTAGGAATTGAAGGTGCATAATTTAAATATACCTTAGGGTTAGCATTAGAAGCTCCCCCTACATGAGATACACCTTCTTGCCCTTTCTTCCTCCCCCTAGAGCATTGGCTTCGATAGTGCCCCATTTGGTTGCATTTGAAGCACACAATGCGTTCTTTTCTCTTAATTGTGGGGACTCCGACATTTTTGACTTTTGGTGCCGGTTGAACCTTCTCCTTAGCCAATTTAGGGTATTTACTCTTGTAATGCCCTTTCTCCCTACACTCAAAGTATATTATATGATCTTTATTTAAAATCACAACACTTGAGTTACCTAAGGTGTTTTCTTCTTGCTCTTCATTTCTCCCAGATGTGGATGTTTCTTGTTGAACTTGCTCCGGGATGGAAGATTGCCTCTCCTCCCCCTCAATGCTAGAGGTGGAGGTTTCCACCAAGTCATCTACATCGTCGAATGTGGATGGACTCCCTTCCACGGCATCTTCCTCTACTTGTCCCGGTTGGGAATTTTCTTGGAATTTTATTACTTTATCCCATAATTCCTTTGCATCCCTAAAATTACCCAACCTAGACCAAATGTTGTTAGGAATCAAATCACTAAGTAATTCGATTACCTTGAGATTTATCTCGAAGTCCTTGATTTGGTCTTGGGTTCACCTTGACTTCTCAATGAGCTTGTTTTCTTTATCCCTAGGCATTTCAAAACCATTTTCTATAATAATCATAACATCAAAGTCGGTTTCGAGATATACCTCCATCCGTTTCTTCCACCAAGAAAAATCTCCATCGAATTTCGGTGGATGGATGTTGTAGCCGGCCATCTTATAGTGCTTGTGTTGGCGGTTAGTCCTCAACAAGCAACCTGCTCTGATACCACTTGTAGGGGATCGATGATCGATGTTGGTCGACTAGAGGGGGGTGAATAGCCCTCAATCGTCGTACGGTGGAATACGATCATTCTTGCGTGCTTGTCTACAATTGTCGTTAATATATGCAACGGAATAACAATAGAAATAACAACAATAAAGAATCACACACAAGACACGGCAATATACGTGGTTCGGAACCGAATAGTTCCTACTCCACGGGAGAGCTCACCGACCTCTAGTTATGCGTACGACACTAACTAAACTCCTTCTCGACAACATGTCGGAGGTGAAGAAACCTCTCACAAGTAATTACAACAGTAATATAACAAGATTAAAGCTAATACAAAGATACTAAGAAATACAAGTAAAGAACGCTTTACAACTCTTTGCTTTGAATGCTTTCTTGTTGCTTGCTTTGGTTGGCTCTTGAAGGACTGGAATGCAGCAACAATTCCCCTTCAAAGTCTCCCTTAAAGTCTTGGCAAAATCCCCCATCTTGAGCTCCATTTATAACCTGCATCAAGCTGATTTAACGCGCATCAATCGACTGAATGTAACCATCAGTCGACTAGTCCTGTAGTCGTTGTCTCACAACGGCCAAATCCACGTTGGTCAAGTTCCAACGGATCACACATCAATCGACTGATGATATGTATAAGTTGACTGGTAACACCATCAGTCGAGTGCTGGCGCAAGCACTCGACTGGAAACCATTCTGTGGCTAAAAACACCCCGATCAATCGATTGATGGTGTCAACAGTCGACTGCCATCCCTCGGCAGTCTACTGATCAGCCAGACCATGTTCAGTCGAACACCAGTCGAACCCTAGTCGACTTAGAGCAGTCGACTGGCACATATGTCAGTCGACTGATGTCGGGTAAAACCTCAAACCCAAGTTGCTTGAGCCTCCGACACTCAGTCTTAGCCACTTGGCCAAGTCCCCCTCATCCCTCATGGAGTTCCCCACCGAAGCTCTCTTCCCTCGACCTACGTCCCTTGGATGCGTCAAGCGCACGGCTTCGCAATGCCATCCTTTGCGTCTCATGCCCTTAAAGTATGCTTCCCTTTGAGCTCACTCCATTCGCTCCCTGTCCGGCGGTCTCTCGGATGCACCAAGTGCACGACTTCGCAATGCCATCCTTCACCGACTCAAGGACCCCGAGCCTAGTGAACTTGCCAAGTTCTCAAGACTTCCCAAATACACCAAGCGCACAGCTTCGCAATACATTTCTCACTAAGCACCAAGCGCACGGCTTCGCAATGCTTTGGACTTTCCCACACCAAGCCCCATGCTTGGATTTTCCATGCTAACTCTATATTGGACTGTCCACATGTAACGCCCGTGAAATTCTAGCAATTTTACGAGAATTTTTGGCTTTATGATGATAGGCTTTATGTAGGCCTTTTTGGAGAAATAAAAGAAAATAAGCCAAAAAGAGATGCAAAGCTTAGGAATTGAACCCCCCACCTCTAGAGATAGCCAAGCCTTATAGATGCACCCACTAACCATGAGCCCAATAGAATCATATCATTAGAGGAAAAGGGGAACCTATAGATAAATGGGAGGAGGGTAAATGAAGAGGCTTGACAAAGAGAAGAGAAACTTCTCTTCCTCCCCTTTATAAAGAAGAGAGAAGTTCCACTTGGCCACTTCTTCTTTCCTTCTTCCTCTTCTCTTCATTCTCACCGAAACCTAAGCCCTTCTTCTTCTTCCTTTGGCCGAGAGCCCCTTGCAAGCTAGGAGAGAGCTAGGTGACTTCCATTAGGTCATCTCCTCAAGCAAAGCGAAGGAAGTAAGTTTTCCCCTCACCTGCAGTGTATTAGTTTGATAGGTTAGGTTGCTTGAAAGAAATATGAAATTGTAGCCTTATAAGTTTCGGCCAACTAAGTTGGTGGGCTAGGATTCATGAAAATGCTACTAAGGGAGGTTTGTATGGGTGGTATGTTTCAAGTAGATACCTTTAGGAGTCCAAAGTCCAAAGGGGATGACCCTATATGGTTCTGCCAACCCCAAGATTTTAGGGTTAGGGTTGCATGAACTTGATTCTAAAGTTATGTTCTTAGATGGTATGTTTCAAGTAAGACCTTTAAGTAACCACCATCCAAGATGATGCCCTTATAGGTTTGCCACCCTAGGTAACTAGGGTTAGGGTTGCATGAAAATATCCCTAATGATGCTATGCTAGGTTATAATGCTCATGAATGAAGGTTAGGTGACAAGAACCCTAGTTGAGCCCTTATAGGTTTCGGCCACCCTAGGTAACTAGGGTTAGGGTTGCATGAAAATATCCCTAATGGTGCTATGCTAGGTTATAATGCTCATGAATGAAGGTTAGGTGACAAGAACCCTAGTTGAGCCCTTATAGGATTAGGCCACCCTAGGTAACTAGGGTTAGGGTTGCATGAAAATATCCCTAAAGATGCTATGCTAGGGTGTAGTGCTCATGAATGAATATTAGGTGACAAGAACCCTAGTTGAGCCCTTATAGGTTTCGGCCACCCTAGGTAACTAGGGTTAGGGTTGCATGAAAATATCCCTAATGAGGCTATGCTAGGTTATAATGCTTTATGAATGAATTTTAGGGGACAAAACCTAAGCTTGAGCCCCTTACAAGATTCGGCCAACCAATGATTTTAGGGTTAGGGTTTCATGAAAACACCCCTATATGTAGTTGTGCTATGGGTATGTTTTTTTTAATATGACATGAACTATGCTTGTGTGATGAATATGTTATGATTCAATGCAACATGAAATTAGGCTATGTGATGAACATGTTTGATGATTTAATATGCCTTGAATAGGCCTAGGAAATAAGCTTCATGTTATGATGTAATGTGCCATGAAATATGCTTAGGTGATGAACATGTTGTGTGAATTAATATGCCATGTATATGTTTAGGGAATATGCTTCAAGTTTATGAATTAGTATGCCATGAAATTAGGCCATGTGATGAACATGTTTTATGATTCAATATGCCATGAATATGCCTAGGAAATGTGCTACAGGTTTATGATGTAATGTGCCATGAATATTGTGATTTGCCTAGGGGAAGAGCATGTTTTGTGATTTAATATGTCATGAATATGCTTAGGAAATATGCTTCATGTTTACGATGCAATGAAACATGCTTATGTGATGAACTCGTTTATGCTTTAGGACCCCTTTAGGGTACTCTTACGTTATGAATGCATGTGTCCTTATGATAAGATAAGATGGAGATGCTTCCCTTTCAAGTAGGGATCAAGAGCTCTCCTTATGACAAGATAAGATGGAGATGCTTCCCTTTCAAGTAGGGATCAAGAGCTCTCCTTATGATATGATAAGATGGAGATGCTTCCCTTTCAAGTAGGGATCAAGAGCTCTCTTTATGACAAGATAAAATCAAGATGCTTCCCTTTTTGTGTTGGGGATCAAGAGCATTCTTTATATTATGACAATAAAAAGGAAAGAATTAAGTATTTTACTTTGCAAGAGGTTAAGTACCCGACCGTCGGTGGTCGTTAATCAAATCCATAGGGACACAAGAAGGCGTAAGAGGTCTTGCCACTGGTAAGACGTAAGAGGTCTTGCTCTAGTAGGATCTGGTGGCTCGCTACTGACCTATTAGGAACGCGCATTATGTGGTACTTAACCTGGGGCCCCCCAAACAAGTTATGATGATATTGAAGTATTTATAAGTATATGTTTTGAAAAGAAAATACTTTTATGATATTGTGTATGCTTATGTTAAATGCTCTGAATGCTTACGAACTAGGTTCTTTATGCATGCTAGATGTTATGAAGTTATGATGATATTGAAGTATTTATAAGTATATGTTTTGAAAAGAAAAGACTTTTATGATATTGTGTATGCTTATGTTAAATGCTCTGAATGCTTACGAACTAGGTTCTTTATGCATGCTAGATGTTATGAAGTTATGATGATATTGAAGTATTTATAAGTGTATGTTTTGAAAAGAAAAGACTTTTATGATATTGTGTATGCTTATGTTAAAGGACCTAAATGATTAAGAACTAGGTTCTTTATGCATGCTAGATGTTATGAAGTTATGATGATATTGAAGTATTTATAAGTATATGTTTTGAAAAGAAAAGACTTTTATGATATTGTGTATGCTTATGTTAAATGCTCAATGCTTACGAACTAGGTTATTTATTCATGCTAGATGTTATGAAGTTATGATGTTTAGAGTTAAGTCTAAGTATGTGGTGACTATGTACTTTATGCTAGTTTAGGATTTATGATGTGGTGAAGGTTAAGGGTAAGGTTAAGAATACTTGCGACTATGTTCCTTCTGCATGATTAGGGTTTATGTTATTACAAATGTTTGTGTTCAAGTTAACCAAATGCTTATGATTACGTTCTTTCATGCATGCTTAGTTTATGCGCTTATAACGCTCATGTTCAAAGTATGCCCCTGCTTAGATTAATTATGCTTAACACCTTATGAACAATTCTATGCCATGCTTAGTTCTTTTGTACTATTACCGGATATGTTGTTGATTAGTGTTGCTATGAAATGCTTAGGTCATTTTCTATGCCAGCATGCTCATGTTCTAATAGTTTGATGAAATCGTGGCTTTTGTGAGTAGGCAAGGATCTTACTAAGCTATATGCTTATAGTTTATGTTGTCCATATACTGCAGATAAAGGAAGTCTGCACTAGAGGAAGTGGCAGGAGGGGCCATGTGCGTGTGTGATAGTGGCATGGTGGAAGAAGACCCTTCACTATCTGCTTATATTTATATGCTCTAAGAACAATTTAAGACATTGCTTCCGCTTATAAGACTTGTGTTTAATGAGTATCCCTTTATTTAAGAGGTTCGATATGTTAGAACTCATGAACGAATCCTTTCGTTATGCATGTTATGAAATGAGATAAGATATGTGGTCATGCTAATGATGAATAAGATAGGTGATGCATGTGCCAAAGAAGGTTTCAGTTATGATAACCTGTTTAAGCATGTAGACTTTGAACGGATCCATATGTAGTATGCTAATAAAAAAAAAAAATATATAGACCCAAGTAGCGCCGCCCTGAGAGCAGATAAGGGCGGGCGCTACACCACACCAAGCTCCATGCTTGGATTTTCCATGCCAACTTCATGTTGGACTTTCCTATGACAATCCTATGTCATAAGTTTTGTCTATCATCAAAATACTGCTCGAGTTAAACTCGAGTCAACCTGGGCCAATTGCACAAACACTTTTTGAGAAAGTACTAAAAATTCAAATGATAAAGGAAATAATTACAAATCTCTATGAATCCAAGCATGTGCCCTTTTTATAAAATCATATTTTGAACATAACTCATCTAATAAATTATCCTTATAAGAATGTTCAACTCTGTCATAGCTCAATTGATATTAGATAATCAATAAGTTTTGATTAGAGTTGGTTATTTTGAAAAAGTATACTCCATGATTCATGTTGATGCACTTGTTCTACATATAGAATCAGGAGTTAGGTCCTATCATCTCACGCCCATCTACATGACTCAGTACACAATCACATTAAACCTATTTGTTGTGAGATGTGTTGGCTCCTTAAAAAAAACTATAGGTTCATGCTTTTTAAGGTAAGTCCTATGCTAGCTCCTTGTAGCATATATGAAAAATGATAGATAAGTAGTAAGTACAAACAATTCCTACTCTACTAAGCACATACCTAGTTTTTATCTAAGTGAACTAAACTCTACTTCAGGTAATGGTTTAGTAAAAATGTCAGCTAGCTTCGATTTAGATTCGATATAATCAAATTTTATTTCACCATTTGTTACATGTTCCCTAACAAAATGATGTTTAATTTCTGTGTTTAATTCTTGAATGTTGTATTGGATTTTTTAGTTAGGTTGATCGAGCTAATGTTGTCTATCAAACTCTAGTATCCTTATAGTTTAGTTGTAGGTCAGTTAGAGTGTGTTTCATCCATAGAAGTTGAGCTACACACTCACCCATTGCTATGTACTTAGCTTTGGTAGTAGATAATGCAATACAATGTTGTTTTCTACTAGATCAACTGACTAGGTTTTGACCTAAAAGTTGACAGCTACCACTAGTACTTTTCCTATCGAGCTTACAACCAGCATAATCTGAGTCAGAGTATCCAATTAGCTCAAAGTTATTATCCCTAGGGTACTATATGTTGGGTTTTTTCGAGCCGCAAAAACCGCTTTTTGCATTGCGGAAACCTCGGAATCCCCGGCCACGGATCCGTGCGAAGATATATTAAAATAAAACATGTATGTGCTTACTAAAAACCCTAGATCTACCTTAGATCTAAGAGGTGAGATCATTACCCTCGTAGCGATGCCCTTCGCTTATCCCGCTCGTCTAAAAGTTCGTCGAAACTCGAGAGTGTCAAGTGCACACTCCTCTATTGGTATCCACACAAGCAATAGGTGAAGAAAGAGACAAACTTGAGTGTGCTAGCACTCCTAGAAGATCTCGGCAAGATGAGGAAGGAGAGGGAGAGCTTGAGAGGAAGAGCACCAAGGAAGAAGATGATGGAATGAGTAACTCACCAAAATGAATTCATCATCATAACCCCTAAAAAGTGGCCGGCCACTTCATGGAAGGGGAGTTACATGCATGCATGTAACTCCCATGACCCTTGGTCTCCCTCATGATGTGGCACCAATTGACCAAGTCAATGATGATGTGGAGCATCATCATTGGCTGGCCATGCCAAGTCATCATCATGACATGACATTTGGTCAAGTCAAACTTGACCTTTCATATTCCCTCTCAAGTCAAGTCAAACTTGACCTCTAATCTCCCATGGTTGATCAAATCTAACCACTTGACTCAAGTCAATTTAATTTAATGAATCTCTATTCATTAATTTAAATTGATTTGATGAATCAAATCTAAATTAGACTCATTCAACACTTGAATCAACTTGAGTCTAACTCAATTAGTCTAATTTGGATTACTCTTAATCCAATTTGGTTCATCCCATGAACCTAATCCTCATGGTTCATCATATGAACCTAATCTCCATCTAATTGCTCTTATGTTTGTGACCCTATAGGTTCTTGTAACGTTGGCAATGTCCCTAAACGGATTTAGGAACATAAGCAATGAGTGGTATCTAGCAACACATCATTGCTACCCAAGTTACAAGAATGTTGAGCTCCAACATCACCTTTGTGACTACTAATTGTGACTCTCACAATATGTGACAATGTCCCTCTATCCTTGACATCTAGATTGACCAATCAAGGCATAGACCGTGTCATCCTCGGTACAATCTAAATCTTGATCTCCAAGTAGACTCACTCTAATCAAATGAGCTCAATATCTCATATTGACTCATTTGGGCATGGCCATGCACTTCATGGTCTCACTCTATCAAGAATATTGATGTCACCCCCGTCATATAGGAGAGATAGATCCCATCTACATCACTCACATCCCTCCGCATAATTTGTTACATACCCAGTAATCACCTTTATAGTCCACCCATTTACGGGTGACGTTTGACGAAGCCAAAGTATGCAACTCCTTATGTAGGGAACCATGGTGACTTCAGGTCTAAGGACTAATAGTCATACTAATAGCCACATGAGAAAGTATATGACACTCATATAACGATCCATGATACTTTCTCATGGCGGGTCATTCAGTATACATTCTCCAATGCATACCCATGTGTCAACTTGATATCTCATATCCATGACTTGTGAGATCAAGTCATCGTGTTGACCTACATGCTAGTCTCTACGCATTAACATTATCCCTGAATGTTAATACTCGACTAGGAATGATTAAGAGTAGTGTTCTCTATATCATCTCATTATCGATTCAACCAATCGATTGATATAGATAAGAACCTACTACTCAAGGACATTATTATATTTAGTTATTTGGCACCAATACAAGTAAATATAATAACCATGCCTTTATAAATAGGAATATGATACAATAAAGTCCATACAACAATCATCACATGATTGGCTTTAGGGCTTTCACTAACACTATATTCCTATATTTAATGTTCCCTTAATGTATCTAAGAATTCTTTTAACTAAGGTTAAGTGTGATTCTTTACCGCAAGATTGAAATCTTGCACACACACCTACTGCAAAAAAGTATATCAGGTCGGCTTGCAGTTAAGTACAAAAGACTACCTATCGCACTCCTATAATATCTTAAATCTACTGGTTTTCCTTCTAAGTCATTATCAACTTTTACATTAGTTATCATAGGTGTACTAATTTCCTTAACATTTTCCATGCCAAAATTTTTAATTAATTCTCTAGCATATTTATTTTGATACACATAAGTTCCCTCTTTTATTTGTTTTATTTGTATCCCTAAGAAAAAGTTGAGTTCGCCTAGTAAACTCATTTCAAATTCATTCTCCATTAATGATACAAATTCATTTAAAAATGTACTATTTGTTGAACCAAAAATAATATCATCTACATAAATTTGGACTATAAATATTTCTTTTATTATGGTTTTTACAAATAATGTAGGATCGACTAAGCCTTGTTTAAACCCTTTTGATATTAGGTAAGTTGTTAATCTTTCATACCATGCCCTTTGTGCTTGTTTTAGTCAGTATAAAGCTTTTCTAAGTTTAAACACATGATCTGGTTGATTTATATCTTCAAATCCTGGAGGTTGGGTTACGTATATTTCTTCCTTAATAACACCACTTAGAAATGCTGACTTAACATCCATTTGAAATAATTTAAATCCTTTATGTGCGACATATGCTAACAACATCCTAATAGACTCAAGTCTGGCTACTGGTGCATAAGTTTCATCATAGTCTAATCCCTCTATTTGACTGAACCCTTTAGCAACTAATCTTGCTTTATTCCTAACAATCTCACCCTTGTCATCAAGCTTATTTTGAAATACCCACTTAGTACCTATAATAGTTTTGTCCTTAGGTGCAGGTACTAAGTCCCAGACTTAGTTTCTTGTGAATTGAGCTAACTCTTCTTGCATAGCAATGATCTAGTCGGGATCAAGAAGAGCTTGATCTATAGATTTAGGTTCAATCTTGGATATGAGTGAGACTTGACTTAAGTTTCTATAAGATGCTCGAGTCCTAATTCCTTGAGTAGGATCACCTAAAATTTGGTCTATTGGATGGTCAGATCTTACTCTAGATGTTCTTGTATTAGGGTTAGTGTTAGATTCATCTTGTTGGTTGAACTCAATTCTATCTTCTTCATCTAGGTTTTCATTAGTTAAGTCGATTGTTGTTTTAGGTTTAGGAGGATTATTATCCTCATTAAATACTACATTAATAGTTTCTTTGATTTTTAATGTATTTGAATTATATACCCTATAGGCTCTACTAGTAGTTGAATAACCTAAAAATATTCCATCCACTGATTTTGAAGTAAATTTTCCTAAAACGTCTTTGGTATTTAATATATGTACTTTACATTAGAAAATTCGAAAATATTTAATATTTAGTATTTTGTTATAATATAACTCATAAGGAATTTTATTATGATGTTTAGTTACTAATATTTTATTTTGAACTTAACTAGCGGTATTTATTGTCATAGCCCAAAACCTATCATTTAATTTATACTCATTTAACATTGTCCTAGTGGCTTCCTATAGGGTTTTATTTTTCCTTTTGGCTAACCCATTTTGTTGAGGAGTTATCGGACAGGAGAGCTCAGGGTGATACCCATTTTGTATACAAAATTCATTAAACCTATTATTTTCAAATTATCCTTCGTGATCGCTTCTAATTCTTTTCATTTTCTAATAATTCGCATAGATTGATAAATTGATCAATTATTTCCCTTTTATGTTTTAAAAATCTAACCCAAGTGAACCTAGAATATTCATCTACTATAACTAAATAATATTGGCTACCACTTAGTGACTTGGCCCCATGTGAATCAAATAGATACACGTGTAAGAGCTCAAGTACACTTTTGGTTCTATCTGAATTTGTTAATTTATGTGAAGTTTTAGTTTGTTTTCCTTGTTGGCAAGCATCACACACTTTATTTTATAAATTGCTTAATTTGGGTAGACCTCTAACTTGTCCATTATGATTTATTTTCGAAATAAGTCTTGGATGGATGTGGGCCAACCTCTTGTGCCACAACTATGATTTCTCTTGCTGTGTCATTAGACACTTGAGTGAGGAAGTTGCTAGGTCTATGATATAAAAGTTATTTTTCCTAAGTCCTTTAACTATGATTTCTGAGAAATCAATTTTTCTAATTAAGCAGTCATTTGAAGAAAATTTAACCTAATATCCACTATCACAAAGTTGACTTATACTTAGAAGATTAAAGTCAAAGTTTTCTACTAACAGTACTTTGCATATAATTAAATCTAAATTTAGCTCAATATCACCTGATTCGATGATCTTGAGTTTTTCATTATTTTCGAAGGCTACTGATCCATGATTTTTGAATTTTAATTTCGTAAATTTTAGTCAGACACCTAACACAAGGAGAGTGAAGTCTTGGTAGGTCAAGAGTGACCGAATGACTAGGCAAGGAAAGACCCGACTGATCAAAGAGATCGAGCTTAGAAATAGAAGTCCTAGCAGGTCATGGTTGACTGGATGTTGGGCAAGCGTGGAAAGTTCAAGTATAGATACTTGGCAAAGGAAAAGCCCAAGGGTGGAGCATTGGCAATGGAGAAGTCCCGGAGACGCAATCTCTTAGCAAAGGTAGACTTGTTAGCATGCCGAAGCCGAAGAAAGCACTTGAAGCCTAACACAAGGGTGAACGAGTCGTGGAGGACTCGAATGGATCCAAGAGGCGTGAGGCTAATGGAAGTGGCTTGAAGGATTAGGTCTAGGCTAAGGGTACTAAGTAGCATGACTAAGTCGATGGAAACACTTAAAGGCTAGCTAGCACGAAGGGTGAAGGAGTCGTGCAAGACTCGGATGGACCTTGAGGGTGTAAGGCTGATGGAAGTGGCTTGAAGGCTTAGGGACTAGGCTAAGGGTGAGTGCCAAGTATGAAGGAATTATACTTGATGTGTTAAACCTCGGTTCTGAGGTTTAACAGTTGACTATGAATTTTTCCCAGTCGACTAGTACAGTTTGGTTGACTTTCATTATGGGGCTCGATTTTCAGACTGGGTGCTCGACACTGTGCGATTTGGGAAACAACTATGGTGCTCGACAATCAACTGCTATTGCAAAGTAGCCGACTAGTCGATGTGTACTCAGGAATGAGCGTGGTGCTTAGGAGAGTAGTCCCGAGTAGTCAACTATCATTGTGGGAAGTCGACTTGCTAAGCAGAGGTCGAGTAATGAGAAGCCTGGCTCGACACTCCGTGCTAGGGAAATAGCAGTGGTGTTCGGCAGTCGACTGCTGAGGAAAAACAGTCGACTGGTCGTAGGTAGTCAAGAAACTGAGGAGCTACTAGGGTGATTGAGAAATAAAAGCTTCGACAAACAGTCGATTGCTATGGTAGGGCAGTCGACTAGAAGCTTAACAGCAGCAGGTCAGAAGCAAGGCGCACGACCAGCGCCTCGACTAGAGCTCAATCGAGGCGACACCTCAACTGGAGAAGTTATCGTTGAGTGGTAATGGTCAGAAATCAACTCGACACGAGGACTATAAGAAGGGGAGCTTGAGGAGGATTTCAAAGCGGTTCTTTAGGAGATTTGAAGAGGAAGTACAGGTGCAATTCTAGAACTTCAAAGTATTCCACAGTAACCAAATCTACAAGCGATCAAAAGCCCTATGTTGTAAAGTTTTCTTTGCATTTTGTCTTTCGCCTTGTTGTGTATTTGGTTGTATTCTATTTTCTCATTGTTGTAAGATATTGTAAGAGGTTTCTTTACCTTCGATGTTATACCGAGAAGGAAAAGCTTATAATGAGGGTAGATCACTAGAGTGTCGCTATAAAGTAGGAATCGTAGGTTCCGAACAACATAAAAATCTTGTCTTGTGCTTGTGTTTATTTTTGTACAATTTCATTTTGTATTTTCGTTGTGCTAATCATTTTGTAGAGACATGAACTGTTGGTGCAGTAGGCACCTAAGTCGAACCTGAGTTTTGATTATAGCAAACGATACAAAGTTAAGCTCATGTCGTTATCTCAGGAGCTGAATCGAGTGTACAAAAGATTGCTATAGCTGGAGCCGAAGGCTAGCGACACCCGGAGGAAGCCACGGTGGTCGGGCGACACTCGAGTGACTTCGGAGGGAGCCGAAGGAATCGAGTGGAAGGCCGGAAGCAAAAGCAACACGTAAGTATCGAGGTAAGCTCGTGTGTGCGAGCGTAAGTGAGGTCGTATCCTCGTTACGGGGATGATCTTAAGCGTAGATCCGACCAAAGACATCCTATAGATGGTCTAGGTCGAGATCGGACGGTCGACGACAGTCGAAATTATGTTTTTGTTGAGCTAACTTTGACTTGCAGCAAGCATCAGTCGACTGCCAGCTTGGAAGACTCGACTGCCGTCAATCACGATCGTGTCGGAGGTCGACTTTCGATCGATGTTGCCATCGATCGGATGATGGCCATCAGTCGACTGATGGTCAATGATCAGATTCGAGGAGTCAAGGCTTATCACCCCATTTCAAGGAGATTGGTGCTCAATTATGATTGGCTAGGGTTGCTCTCGAAAAGGGGCTCAAAGGCTATAAAAGGAGGTCCTAACCTAGGGTTTTATCATCAATTCTAAGTGCTCAAAAACCTCCGCAACGTTGCGACTCTCCGACGACTCTACAACAACGAAGTGCTACCAACAACCCTAGTTTAAGTCCTATCTTCGAGTTGTTGGTATAATCTTAGTTTGTCATTTCTCTTAATCTTGCAATTCGTTTGTTAATCGAGGCTTTCTACTGTTGCATTTTATTTTAATAGAAGAGAGGGGTTGTCTCTCTATCTTTTGCTTCGAAGGTTTTTGTAATTGTAAAACTCCTACCTCCAACGAGGAGGAGTGTTTTAGTGAATTGCCCTCCGTACACGGTCTAGGATCGTTAGGGCCTTGGAGTAGTGGCCGAAGGCTACGAACCAAGTAAAAAAACTATTTGTCTCATTTAGTTTTTATTTACATTTCCGCTGCATTTAATTGTCTACCGAACGATTTAAAAGAAAAAGTGTTTATCGCTATTCACCCCCCCCCTCTAGCGATCCACTCGATCCAACAATTGGTATCAGAGCCGGGGGCGCTCAGATTTGGTGCAACCACCAATCGAGCAATTTTCTTTTTGTATTTATCATTTTAAGATTTCTCCTACACTACTAATCCAAGACCAAGTCTTGGTACATAGTTTTTGGTTGTGTTTTTGCAAGTACTAATCGCCTTCGGAGTACCTCACGATCAAATGAGCATAACTTTTGCTACAAGGGGACTCACGAAACGATCTACCCACCAAATCGAAGCTCTCTGAGAGATATACACTTCTTATGAGAGTTTACCCCCATAACAAGCTGTTTTCATCCTCAAAAATCGACGTTTAGTAGCCTTTCGGGGACATCGAAGGTTGTGAGTACTTACTTTTTATTTAGTTTATATTTCTTTGCTCAACTTTCTATTTCTCGTTTGTTTCTTTTTATTTCCCGCACCACTAATACAAGGCAAAGTCTTGGAACCCTTTTTGTGTTTTTTTTTGTATTTTTTTGTGCAAGGTTTTCCTTCCAAATGGCCCATCTCGAGGGTTTTAGCACCGTCCGACCTGCGTTTTACAACGGAGATGATTTCCGTTACTGGAAAGGTCGGATGGAGTGCTTTCTCAAAACCCAAATCGAGATGTCGATCATAATCCTAACGGGTTTCACACTTCCGACTAACGAAGTGGGTGAATCCTTGGGTTATGATCAATGGACCGTTGCAACAAAATGACAAGTCGAAGCCGATGCCAAGGCAACACAAATCCTCCAATGCGGCTTGTCCAAGGAGGAGTTAAATTGCGTCGGCCCCTTCATCAGCGCAAAGGACCTATGGACAAAGCTAGTAGAGCTACACGAAGGGACCGATGAAGCCAAGGTATGTAAGCGCGACCTTTTATTCAATAAATTATATAATCTAAAAATGCAGGAACACGAGTCCGCGACGCAACTTCACGCCCGAGTCCAGGACATCGTCAACAATCTACACGTAATCGGGCAAAAGGTCAAAAACCGCGACCTTATAAGGTATGTCCTAAACTCCTTTCCGAGGACTACCTTGTGGGCATCCATGGTCGATGCCTACAAGGTCTCCAAGGATCTTTCTAAACTTAGATTAGATGAACTTTTTCCTGATTTTGAACTTCATGAGCAGTCTAACTCGGAACCCGAGAAAGGTATAGCATTATTTGCAGGTTCAAAGAAGAAAACCGCTAGCAAGCCACCTCCGAAGGAAGAAGAGGATGAGTCCGATTCGGAGGTCGACTCGGAAATGGAGGCCGAACTAGTCAACCTAGTTCGGAGGATAGTCAAGGGCCGAAAACGAGCCGTCACTCGACCCAACGAAGGTAAGCCTAAAAGTTCAAACATAAGATGTTATGAATGCAACAGGTTTGGACACATTAAGTCCGAATGCCCAAAACTCAAGAGCAAGGCACCAAAACACAAAAAGGCACTTAACGCCACTTGGGAAGAAGCTTCTGAGGAAGAAGATAATGATCGAGTCCTCATGGCTAAATCGGTGGAATCGGAGATGGAGTCGGAACCGGAACTTGAATCTAAACCAAGACGAGCCTGAGTCGACAAGCACTATTCAAGATGAGCCACGGATATGCATCCGGTTCAAAAGATACACTCAAGGTAAGTCGGTCTCTTATTACTACACTTTATAGTGCAATTAAGTTTTTAAATATAAAGTTAGCTAAGTCCGAGTCCAAGGTCGAGACCCTGGTTGAGGAAGTTAAACTCCTCAAACACGAGGTCTCCCTAACCTCTTCGACTAGTCGAGTTCAAGAGAAGGACTCAACTCGGGTTGAAAAACTCGAAGTTGAGAACTCACTCTTGAAGAGTCAAGTTGAAGATCTTAGGAATACGTTGGAAAGGTTTACTTTGGGATCCAAAGGACTTGACCTCCTACTTGGATCGCAAAGGGCCGTGTACAACAAGGCCGGGCTAGGATTTAGCTCAAACATGACCAATAAGTCGTATATGTCAATCGTAAGTCGACATAAAAAATGTGTCCAAGCATGGGTCCCTAAGACCACCTTGATTTCAAACTTAGGATCAAACCAAGATCGGGTTCCTATGACCAAATCCACTATGTGGAGAGACCGAATCGATTCAACGGTCCAGGGGGAGCTAGTACGAAATTTGTTTGTGTTTTAACTTAGAAATTGCATGCTTAGGTTTTTATTTAGTTTGATTTTACTTCTTAGAATGGTTAGATAGGACTATAACTCATCAATACTTGATAACATAGTACCAGGACACGGCGAGATGATAGTATGCTAGGAAAGTGGAGTCTTGTGTATTCGGGCTAGATAAGGCGTATCTAGTTCGGTGCACTTGACCGAGCGGAACTAGCTAAAGCTACCTCGCCGTATCCTAGACTAGTTAGACCAGGAAGTGGTCTTAGGTGAGTCAAGTCTCTATTTTCTTGAAAATGGCTTTGTCTAAGGAAGTGGTCGTTTTTTCGATCAAAGAAGGCCTCTGTGCCTCGCCACGACCTGGAAGCCATGATCTTGAAAAGGTGACTTGATGAGCCTAAGGTCAAATCCGAATCTAACGCAAGGTTGACAAGTGTTTAAGTCATTAAATTTAATTCAACTAAAATTGGAAGTCATCTCACAAGAACATATAGGATTAACATGTTTGATCATGTAGACATGGGTGAGATGATTTAAGTTAATAATTTTCAACCAATTTTTTAATAAATCCAATATCCGATCCAACTACCTTGCGTGTAGGATCAATGGATGTTGGATGCTGGTGGTTGCTCCCACACATGACCGAGATCAACTCAAGTTTTCAAGCTTCGATTCAAACGACAAGGATCGGTAGCCTTCGAAATAACGACAAGCTCAAAATCATCGGATCAGGTGATATTGAGCTTAACTCAAATTTTGTCATTCAAAACGTTTTATTAGTAGAAAATTTTCAATATAATCTTCTCAGTGTAAGCCAATTGTGTGATAATAACTATAAGGTCATATTTCTAGAAAACGAATGCATAATTAATACAAACGAAACCTCTAAAACAATTCTTAAGGGAACTAGAAATAACAACATTTACACTATTAACTTAACTAACTCCTCAACTAAGTGTCTTATGACACGGCAAGAGGAATCATGGTTGTGGCACCGATGACTCGGTCACTCACACCCAAGACTCATCCACAAGATGAGTCAGAGTGACTTAGTTAGAGGTTTGCCTAACCTCAATAACTTGGATAATAAAATATGTAATTCTTGTCAACAAGGTAAACAATCTAGGACACAACATCAACTAACTAGTCAAGAACGAACCAAAAGTGTGCTTGAGCTCCTACACATGGATCTATTTGATTCACACAGAGCTAAGTCACTTAACGGAAGTAAATTCTGCTTAGTCATAATTGATGACTATTCTAGATTTACTTGGGTTAGGTTCATCAAACACAAAAATGATACCCTAGATCAATTAATCAATCTATTTAAGTTAATAGAAAATCAACAAAGCATTAAAATCAAAAGACTTAGGACTGATCATGGTGGTGAATTCGAAAACCATAGGTTTACTGCACTCAGAACCTAAATGGATACCACCACGAGTTCTCTTGCCCTAGAACTCCACAACAAAATGGCCTAGTAGAACGCAAAAATAGAACCCTACAAGAAGCCGCTAGGACAATGTTAAATGAGTATAACCTACCCGATAGGTTTTGGGCGGAAGCCGTGAGTACGGCATGCTATGTCCAAAATAGAATCCTTATGGTAAAGAGGCACCTTAAGACCTCATACGAGATTTATCACGAAAAAATATTTAACATCAAGTACTTTAGGGTATTTGGATGTAAGGTACATATCCTAAACACTAAGGATTACCTAGGGAAATTTACATCCAAAACCACGACCAGAATCTTTCTAGGATACTCGACTACAAGCAGAGCTTATAGAGTATATAACACGACACCCTTAAAGTCGAGGAGACTATCAATGTAGTATTTGATGAAGGACACGAACCTACAAAACCCCCGGCAACCCCAATTAGCGAGCCGACTCATACTAGACCTAACTCTGATCCGAAGATCAGATCTAGTGTTAATCCTAACCTAAGTCAACCAAGTCACTCTATCGACCAAGTGATAGATGACTCCAACCAAACTAGAACTCAAACAAGCCATCCTATGGATCAAGTTGTATACTCAAACCCAAATCCAACTAGGACCCAAACGAGTCATCCTATCGACCAAGTGATAGGTGATCCAAGTCTAGGAGTTCGAACTAGAGCCTCATACAGAAACCTTAGTCAAATATCTTTGATTTCTAAAATTGAACCCAAAACTATTGACCAAGCTCTTCTTGATCCCAATTGGATTATTGCAATGCAAGAAGAGTTGGCTCAATTCATTAGGAACAAAGTATGGGAATTAGTACCACCACCTAAAGATAAAACAATCATTGGAACAAGGTGGGTGTTTAGAAATAAAATTGATGATAAAGGTGAAGTAGTTAGAAATAAAGCTAGACTAGTTGCTAAAGGGTTTAGTCAAGTCGAAGGTTTAGATTACGACGAGACCTATGCCCCAGTAACTAGATTAGAGTCCATTCGAATGCTATTAGCATATGCAGCACATCGAGGATTTAAATTGTTTCAAATGGATGTGAAATCTGCATTCTTAAATGGATACATTAAAGAAGAAGTTTACGTTAGTCAACCCCCGGTTTCGAAAGTTGAGACAAACCCGATCATGTCCTTAGGTTAAAGAAATCTCTTTATGGACTTAAACAAGCTCCTCGAGCTTGGTACGAGAGACTTTCGATTTATCTTAAGTCCAAAGGTTTTAACCAAGGTGTAGTTGGCCCAACTCTTTTCGTAAAAACCTTAGGTAAAGACATATTCATAGCCCAAATCTACGTAGATGATATTATTTTCGGAACCACCAACTCAATCCTACTAAATGAGTTCATTTCACTTATGGAAAGTGAATTTGAAATGAATTTAGTAGGTGAGTTAAGCTTCTTTTTAGGTCTACAAATTAAACAAACTAAAGATGGAATATACCTACATCAACGCAAATATACTAGGGAATTAATTAAACGCTTTGGAATGCAAGATGCTAAAATTATTAATACCCCAATGGCAACTAATGTCAATATAAAAGAAGATTTAATCGGAAACTCAATTGATTTAAAATACTATAGGAGCATAATAGGGAGTCTCCTTTACTTAATCCAGCGCACGATATCCTATTTGCAGTAAGTATGTGCGCAAGGTTCCAAACCTGTGCCAAGGAGTCTCACCTAACTCTAGTTAAACGTATCCTTAGATATCTAAAGGGTACACTTAATGTCGGTATTTGGTACCCTAGATCTACCGAGTTCGAACTAACCGGCTACTCCGATTCGGACTATGCCGGTAGTAAGCTCGATAGAAAGAGCACGAGTGGTTGTTGTCAACTTCTCGGCTCGAGTCTAGTGAGTTGGTGCAGTAGGAAGCAACACTGTGTTGCCTTATCTACCACCGAAGCCGAATACATCGCAATGGGTGAGTGTGTCACTCAGCTTCTTTGGATGAAGCACACTCTCTGCGATTCCAAGTTAGACTTTATGAACACAAAACTTCACGTAGATAACATTAGTTCAATTAATCTTACTAAGAATCCAATATGTCACTCTAGGACCAAACATATAGAGGTCAAACACCATTTCATTCGAGAACATGTGGCCAACGGAGCCATACAACTCGAATACGTCGAATCAAAGTCTAACTTAGCAGACCTATTTACTAAACCCCTACCCGAAGCCGAATTTAGTCTATTAAGACGAAAATTGGGCATGTGCGTAGTAGAATAGGAACTTGCAAATTATATTTTCTTACTACTATTTCTTAAATTTTCATTTTTATGGAACTAGCATAGGACATACCTTAGATATCATGCACCTATAGATTTAAGGAGCCAATACATCTCACAACACATAGGACTAATGTGTTTGTGTACTTAGCAACGTAGATGGGCGTGAGATGTTAGGACCTTACTCCTGGTTCCAGATGTAGAGCTAGTGCATCGCTATGAACCACGGAGTATAATCATACATACTAACCGACTCTGACCAGGACTGGTTGATCTTTCATATCAATCAAGCCAAATATGAGTCGAACATTTTATAGATGAATTTATTTTCAGTATATTATTTTCAAAATAATGTGGAACATGCTTGGACTTTAAATTTAACACTTATTTTTGTTTTCCACACACAACCTCACTCTTTTCGATATATGGCAAAAGGGGGAGAAAAAGGCCAGAGTTAAGGGGTTAAAATTTTTTTATAACTTAACTCTTACTTCTTATTTAAACCAAAAGTTAACTCTAAGTTTTTGAAAACTTATTTAACTTTTAACAAAAGGAAGTAAAGGCCAAGTTAAGAGAATTCTTAACTTAAACTTATGTGTGCCGTCAACGTAAACATTATGCCGTTAATGCTTTACTTAAAGGGGAGAAAGGGCCAAGTTAAGAAGAACTCTTAACTTAAACATTTTACTAAGGCCAACTTTAAGTAATTACTTAAAGAAACCCTCAAGGGGGAGGATTAAGGTCTTTCTTCAAGACTCGCCCTCGGTCAAGGGGGAGTACTTGAAGAAAATCCTTACTACTCCAACTTAATCTTCTTTATTTCCTGTTTGTTTCTAATGCACATTATTCTTCATGCTTGCTATTTACTTAACTTTGTATGTGGGTTTGCCATAAATCAAAAAGGGGGAGATTGTTGGTGCAGTAGGCACCTAAGTCGAACCTGAGTTTTGATTATAGCAAACGATACAAAGTTAAGCTCATGTCGTTATCTCACGAGCTGAATCGAGTGTACAGAAGATTGCTATAGCTGGAGCCAAAGGCTAGCGACACCCAGAGGAAGCCGCGATGGTCGGGTGACACTCGAGTGACTTCGGAGGGAGCCGAAGGAATCGAGTGGAAGGCCAGAAGCAAAAGCAACACGTAAGTATCGAGGTAAGCTCGTGTGTGCGAGCGTAAGTGAGGTCGTATCCTCATTACGGGGATGATCTTAAGCGTATATCCGACCAAAGACATCCTATAGATGGTCTAGGTCGAGATCGGACGGTCGACGACCGTCGAAATTATGTTTTTGTTGAGATAACTTTGACTTGCAGCAAGCATCAGTCGATTGCCAGCTTGGAGGACTCGACTTCAATCACCGATCCGCCGAGGTCGACTCGATCGATGTCGCCATCACCGTGATGATGGCCATTAGTCGACTGATGGTCAATGATCAGATTCGAGGAGTCAAGGCTTATCACCCCATTTCAAGGAGATTGGTGCTCAATTGTGATTGGCTAGGGTTCCTCTCGAAAAGGGGCTCAAAGGCTATAAAAGGAGGTCCTAACCTAGGGTTTTATCATCAATTCTAAGTGCTCAAAAGCCTCCGCAATGCTGCAACTCTCCGACGACTCTACAACAATGAAGTGCTGCCAACAACCCTAGTTTAAGTCCTATCTTCGAGTTGTTGGTATAATCTTAGTTTGTCATTTCTCTTAATCTTGCAATTCGTTTGTTAATCGAGGCTTTCTACCGTTGCATTTTATTTTAATAGAAGAGAGGGGTTGTCTCTCTATCTTTTGCTTCGAAGGTTTTTGTAATCGTAAAACTCCTACCTCCAACGAGGAGTGTTTTAGTGAATTGCCCTCCGTACACGGTCTAGGATCGTTAGGGCCTTGGAGTAGTGGCCGAAGGCTACGAACCAAGTAAAAAAACTATTTGTCTCATTTAGTTTTTATTTACATTTCCGCTGCATTTAATTGTCTACCGAACGATTTAAAAGGAAAAGTGTTTATCGCTATTCACCCCCCCCTCTAGCGATCCACTCGATCCAACATGAACATGATGAAATTGAAAGATCATTATTCACCCCCCCCCCTCTAGTGCATCCAATCGATCCCAACACAGAAGACGAGAGGATTCACATGATTCAGATCCCGTATGTGTCAGCTATAGGATCTATCATATATGCTATGTTATGTACGAGACCCAATGTATCGTACGCTTTGAGTATTACGAGTAGATACTAGTCGGATCCTAGTATGGACCATTAGGTGACTGTCAAGGCAATCTCTAAGTACTTGAGAAGAACAAAGGATTTGTTCTTGGTATATGGAGGAGGTAGTATGGTAGTAAGTGGGTATACTGATGCCAGCTTCCAGACGGATAAGGATGATTTCAAATCTCAATTTGGATATAATTGTAGCAATCTGGATAAATTTTCTTTTTAAAAACTTTATTTTATCTTTTAAAATATTAAGAATTATTGCAGTGGAAATTAAAAGAAACAAGTTGACAAGTGTTTTACTTGGTTCACAACCTGAGTCGGGTTGCTACTCCAAGGCCCGTAGCTCTCCGTGAGCTACATCGTGGGCAATGTACTAAATAGCCCTCCGATTCAAGAACTCTTGACTTCGGAGGGATTCATTTTTTACAAAGATTGTAAGAAAGTTAACAAACTACCTTTCTTTAAATTGAAGTACATAAAGTGAAAACACAATCAATTAAATATACCGACACTTAGAAGATTCGAAAGTAGGGCACGACATGTCAGAGTTGTGGCATTGCAGTGAAATGAATTCTCTACGGATGAAGAACACTCCAAACAACAATTGGGCATCGTAGATTAGTGAATTTCGGAGCTGGTCGAGTACTTTTATAAGCCATTCCCATTCGACTGGAATGCCCTCCAATCGACTCCACATCAGTCCGTCGATATGGTACTTTGGCCTTTCCAGTCGACTGGACATGTTCCAGTCGACTCTAGGTCACCTGGCTCCGCATCGAGAAGTTTGCCTTTCCAGTCGACTGGACCTCCCCAATAGACTAAAACTCTTTCCATCTGGGTTGTCAGATCTTCAATCGATCACCAGCTAATCTTGCCAACTGGGTATCCAATCGACTGGACCATACTCAGTCGACTGGACTTCAGTTGACTGAAATCCATTCAGTCGCCTGTTCCCTGCAAAACGAGATTAAGAAAAATAAACAATATAAAATATAAAAGCAGTAGTAATACTTCTCGATCTCGACTTCTTAGTCTCACATGGACTATCCATCGGATCAATGCCTAGCTTTGTCCCCCTACAGAGGACTCGATCTTACCTCTTCACTCAAGGCTTACCTATCCGCTTTCCTATCGAATTTACCATACTTGACATTCGATCTGACCCACTAGGGCTTCCCGCCAATTGTCCGATCTCCCTAACCCAGCTGGACTTCATGTCGATTTTCCGATCTGCTGACCCAACCGATCTTTATGCTAGATGTTTGGTCTCCTGACCCACCTGGACTTCATGTCTGATGTCTGGTCCTCCTGATCTATCAAGTCTTCTGCCTAGTATCCGGTCAACACAACCTACTAGGACTTTCCATACTCTACCTAGTATTTGGTCTGCCTGACCTACTAGGACTTCCTGTTAAGCCTTCACACTTAACACATATATCAAACCACAAGTAATTCCTAACTTTAACTATAGTTCATATATCAAAACTAAGGAGTGGTGCTCTCTGCCACTAAAGCTTGTTCGTGTAGTTCGATTTCGCAAAATAATTTGTCTAATCTAATTAAGGAAAGATCCCTAGAGACCTTATAGGCATCGACAATGGATGTCCATAAGGCGTTCCTCGGGAATGCCTTGAGTGTATACCTAATTACATCCCTATTTTATATTTGATGTCCTATTAAATGAAGTCCATTTAATATATCTTTTATTCTAGTGTGGAGTTGACTAGCATTTTCATTTTCATTCATTTTACAATTAAAAAGTTTATTAAGCAACATATCTCGTTTAGCTATTCTAGTATCATTAGTGCCTTCATGCAATTCAATTAGCTTATCCCAAAGTTCCTTGAATTTTCGAAGGGACCAACTCTATTGAGCTCTTCTTTGATAAGTCCGTATTGCAAGGTGTTAATGGCCTTGTAATCGACTTGAGCTCGTTTCCTTACATCCGCGATCCATTTCTCCGGTTCTAACGACTCACCTGATTCGTCTACTAGAGAGATGAAACCTTTCCTAATAGAAAACCATACTCGAGGTTGGTTTTCAAGTAGCACTCCATTCGCCTCTTCGAATAAGAAAAGTCCTCTCCGTTAAAAAGAGGAGGGTGAACAGTGATGTACCCTTCTAAGTGCGATATTACTAGTAAAATTTTGGTTATTGAATTTTTATTTAAATTAATTAAATTAAAATTCAGAATTATTCCTAGAGTTATTCAAATTAAGAAATATTGTATTGTGCAAAAATAATAAATTTATACTAAAGCATGACAACTATTAAAAATTTATTCTAATGCAAAGATAAATATTAAAATTAATGAAAAAATTATGTTAGTGAAAGCCCTAGAGCCAATCATGTGATGATTGTTGTATGGACTTTATTGTATCATATTCCTATTGATAAAGGCATGGTTATTATATTTACTTGTATTGGTGCCAAATAACTAAATATAATAATGTCCTTGAGTAGTAGGTTCTTATCTATATCAATCGATTGATTGAATCGATAATGAGATGATATAGAGAACACTACTCTTAATCATTCCTAGTCGAGTATTAACATTCAGGGACAATGTTAATGCGTAGAGACTAACATGTAGGTCAACAAGATGACTTGATTTCACAAGTCATAGATATGAGATATCAAGTTGACACATGGGTATGCATTGGAGAATGTATACTGAATGACCCGCCATGAGAAAGTATCGTAGATCGTTATATGAGTGTCATATACTTTCTCATGTGGCTATTAGTATGACTATTAGTCCTTAGACCTGAAGTCACCATGGTTCCCTACATAAGGAGTTGCATACTTTGGCTTCGTCAAACGTCACCCGTAAATGGGTGGACTATAAAGGCGATTACTGGGTATGTAACAAATTATGCAGAGGGATGTGAGTGATGTAGATGGGATCTATCCCTCCTATATGACGGGAGTGACATCGATATTCTTGATAGAGTGAGACCACGAAGTGCATGGTCATGCCCAAATGAGTCAATATGAGATATTGAGCTCATTTGATTAGAGTGAGTCTACTTGGAGTTCAAGATTTAGATTGTATCGAGGATGACACGGTCTATGCCTCGATTGGTCAATCTAGATGTCAAGGATAGAGGGACATTGTCACATATTGTGAGAGTCACAATTAGTAGTCACAAAGGTGATGTTGGAGCTCAACATTCTTGTAACTTGGGTAGCAATGATGTGTTGCTAGATATCGCTCATTGCTTATGTTCCTAAATCGGTTTAGGGATATTGCCAACGTTACAAGAACCTATAGGGTCACACACATAAGAGCAATTAGATGGAGATTAGGTTCATATGATGAACCATGAGGATTAGGTTCATGGGATGAACCAAATTGGATTAAGAGTAATCCAAATTAGACTAATTGAGTTAGACTCAAGTTGATTCAAGTGTTGAATGAGTCTAATTTAGATTTGATTCATCAAATCAATTTAAATTAAATGAATAGAGATTCATTAAATTAAATTGACTTGAGTCAAGTGGTTAGATTTGATCAACCATGGGAGATTAGAGGTCAAGTTTGACTTGACTTGAGAGGGAAGATGAAAGGTCAAGTTTGACTTGACCAAATGTCATGTCATGATGATGACTTGGCATGGCCGGCCAATGATGATGCTCCACATCATCATTGACTTTGTCAATTGGTGCCACATCATGAGGGAGACCAAGGGTCATGGGAGTTACATGCATGCATGTAACCCCTTCTCCATGAAGTGGCCGGCCACTTCTAGATCTAATGGGAATTGATTTTGGGTAACTCCATCTTCTTCTTCCTTGCATCATCTTCTTCCTTAGAGGAATTTCCCTCAAGCTCTCCCTCTCCTTCCTCATCTGGCCGAAATTCCTAAAGGAGTGCTAGCACACTCTAAGGCATTTTTCTCCACCTATTGCTTGTGTGGATACCATAGAGGAGTGTGCACTTGACACTCTCGAGTTCCGGCGAACTTTTGGACGAGCAGGATAAGTGAAGGGCATCGCTACGAGGGTAATGTTCTAACCTCTTAAATCTAAGGTAGATCTAGGGTTTTTTGTAAGCACATACATGTTTTTATATTTTTATACTTCGCACGGATCCGTGGCCGGAGCTTCCGAGGTTTCCGCAACGCAAAAAGCGGTTTTTGCGGCTCGGAAAAATCCAACAGTGGTATCAGAGCCACGTGCGAAGCATGTATGTGTTTCATTTTTGCAGTTTTTATATTAGATATAAAAATTACAGATTTATATGTTTCTGTAAATTTCCTTATTTTATAGAATTTTTGGGTATTTTTCTCGTAGAGTCGAAGCAACGAGTGTTGGGACACTCGTAGGCTTCAACCGTCGAGAAAAACTCTCCGAATCGGCGAGTTCTCGCTTTAGGTTTTTGGGACAGCGACTTAAGTCTCTGTAAGATCATTGTAGGGACACTCACAAAGTTTATTTTGCGAGTAGGGGCGCTGCCCCTATCCCCGAAAGGGGCCATGTCCCGCGATCGCGCCCGGAAACCGCTTAGCGGGACCGTTACGGAGAGGTGACTCATAAATTTGAAATAAATTAGGAAAAATTATAGAAATTTCTGTAAAAATACATAATTTAGAATTATGTATAATTCTGTGATTGTCATGGCCCAATGACCCCAATTTGATTGGATTATGTGTGTTGTATCTATAATCACTGCTACAAATGCTGATGTATTAAACACTAAGCAATACGTAAACTGAACGAAGAAGAGTAAATCTGACACCATTTTGATGGTGCAGAAGAAGAAAGGCAAGGGCAAGCCTAAAGGTAAGGGAAAGTCCCAAGCCAAGGGCAAAGGCAAAGAACTTAAACCCAAAGGAGGGGTAGCCAAGGAAGGGGGTTGCTTCCACTGCAAGGAAGCTGGACACTGGAAGCGTAACTTCAAAGCTTACCTGGAAGATCTTAAGAAGAAAAGAAGTGAGACTTCTACTTCAGGTATAAATGTTATAGAAGTCAATCTATCTATTTCTTCATCATGGGTATTAGATGTTAGGAATCGTTGGAATAGCTAGAGGGGGGTGAATAGCGTAGATGAAATTCGCTCGTGTTTGTGTCTACAATTTCGTTAGTGCGCAGCAGAAATAGAAATAATAAAAGCGATAACGAAATAGACAACAAGCTAACACAATGATATAACGTGGTTCAGAACCGCACGGTTCCTACTCCACGGATCGAGCTCTAAAGAGCCCTAGTAATGCACACGCACTCACTAATGATAAACACTCCTTCTCGACACAAGTCGGAGGCGGAGAAACCCCTTACAATAGATCTTACAACAGTAAGAACGAAATACAAGCAATATACAATGTAAATATGAAATACAAGTAAAGAAAAGACTTTACAACACTTGTTTTGATTGCTTGAATGCTTGGTTGCTTGCTTGCACTTGGAGACCTGATTTGCACCAACAAATCGCCCCAATAGCCCTCAAGAACCGGTTGCTTTTTCCTCCATCACGAGCTCCATATATGGAAAAAGTCTATCACGATCCGGGACAATCGATCGATGCCACTGTTGTCGTGAGACAACGGCTAGTTCCACGTTGGATAAGTCCAACGGAACTACCATCAGTCGACTGATTGTGACCATCAGTCGACTGATGGAGTCCTCACTCGACCAGTCGAGTCTCGACTCCATTCTATGGCCGAATTCTCGAGCACCACCAATCGATCGGACAATCGGGCCGATCGCCGAGCCATCAGTCGACTGCCAACCTATGGAAGTCGACTGCTAGGCCATAACCCGCAGTCAAACCCTAGTTGACTCGGTCCAGTCGACTGCCATATAGCACCAGTCGACTGGCACACCTCAAACATGAGGTTTTAACTCAAGTATGGTTCCCCCATACTTGCTAGACCACCCTTAGCCTAGACCTAAGCCTTCTAGCCACCTCCATCAGCCTCACGCCTCTCAGATTCCTCCAAGTCATCCATGACTTGTTCATCCATCGCGCTAGCCTTCAGGTGCTTCCATCGGCTATGTCATGCTAACGGTGTCTACACCGCCAAGGCACATTGGACTTATGCCGCCAAGACTCCGCTTGGATTTTACGCCGCCAACCATTGGACTTATGCTGCCAAGACTCCCGCTTGGACTTTACGCCGCCAATATCAAACCCTTAGACTTCTCAACTGCCAAGACTCAAGCTTGGACTTTCCCTTGCCAACCCATGTTGGACTTTCCATGCCAAGACCATGCTTGGACTTTCCTTGCCAACCCATGTTGAACTTTTCATGCCAAGACCATGCTTGGACTTTCCTTGCCAACCCATGCTGGACTTTTCATGCCAAGACCATGCTTGGACTTTCCTTGCCAACCCATGTTGGACTTTACATTGCCAAGTGTCCGACTTGGACTTTCCATGACAATTATATTGTCATATGTTTTTGTCGAAACATCAAAACACATCAAAACATCACTCGAGCCAAACTCGAGTCCTGGTCAATCGTGACCTGGGCCGATTGCACCAACAATCTCCCCCTTTTTGATGTTTGACAAAAACCAAACAAATAATTGAGTTAGAATACTAACTCAAATCCTTTACCAATTATCCCAAATGTTCTCCCCCAAACATTCTCCCCCTTTTTGACTAACATCAAAAAGGTTTTCTCTCCAAGGAGGTCAATGTCTCATGTCCCAATGAGATCTTACAATCTCCCCCCTGATCCAACAATACTTAGGATGCCTACCATCTTCCTAATGATAAGTCCCATATCACTCAAGGAGAGGCAATACTATTCACTCTCCCAATTCCCAAATTGGGTTTCTAAAAATCCATCAATTTCCCAAATTGATAACATTCTCCCCTTCAATGAGAAAAACACATCCATCATCCCAAGATGAATATCTCCCCCTAAAGGCTTGCTCCCCCTTGACCATTGCACCAACAATGTCCTTGGGAAGTCCCTAAGCCAATAGGAACTCTAAACCATCAAGATTAAGGTTAGAAACTCAACATTGAACTTTCCACACCTTAAAATTGATACAAACCCTAAACAACTCTCCTAATCCATATCCAATAGCTTTTCACCCTTTATAATGCTTCCCAAAGCATATCCTAGGGTTAGGAGTGGTTAGGGACCTTTGCCATGGCTGAACATGGACTAACCAAACTTAGTTTTCCCGAAATCAGCCTTGGCAGTCGACTCTGTCAGCTACGACGATCACACTCATCATCCCGATCGCCGCCAGGTAGGCGATCGATAACTAAATTTCAATTTGATTATCAGAATCGAGTTTCAGAAAATCATAAATAATTATACGTATATCGAAAAATCACGAAATTTGATACGTATAATACCTATGACACATACAATGGGAGAAAAATGTTTGAAAATTATTTTACCCATTAAATAGTGACATTGGTACAAAGTTCAAAAACATTGAAATATTCAATGTTTTGGCCCTACTTTGTATCAATTTCATCAATGGTGATTGCTATCAAAAGATAGACTTCACCAAGGTTTTCCAAAATGATTTTAAAATGTTTTCAAAACCTTATCTTGGACCATAATTTATTGGCTAAATATACATAGCTTGTATATTAGCTTTCCTTATGATTCTTGGTGATAATTAAAATAAGTTTAAGTTCATCTAGATGCACTACCGATGCACCTTGAACCTAACCTATTATCCTAGCATCTCACATGTATTTAGGGTGTATACATACACATACATGTCAATTAGATGTGAGATGTGGGTTTTGTTCTCCCTAATCTAGGGTTTCATGCATTTTCCTAAGGCAACTCTACTTGATTCCCTTATAAATGGGACTCCAAGTCATGCCATAGTCCTTAAATCAATTTTAAACAAAATATCTTAAATACACGAGTGATTATGGCATTAGAGATGATATAGATAAACACATGCTCATAATCATGATGTCATGGCATAATATGAAATCTAAGAACACATGACATTTACATTAATCCTAAACAATATCATGACATGGTATATGATAGTAATACAATTATATAAATATTCATTCATACACACAAGATTTTTCAGAACCAAAGATTTCATTTAACTTAAAATTTGTCTTTTACATTCAAAATGGAGATTGGCTATGCTCAATCTCACTACAAAAATGACAACCACAAAAAAAATCTAATATCCTCTAATCGTCCGCAAGAGGTGGCGGCGGAGGAGGTTGCTGACTCAGAGTCCAGGCCCGCATCATCTCTAGCATATCGAGCTGATGCTGCTCCATGCGGCCCTGGGACTCCTCCATCCTATCGAGCCGTGCGCTGAAGGATGCCTAGCCTGCCAAGATCTCGGCGACCTAGAGTCCACCGACTGCGATAATCTCAAATCGGACTCACCGCCACGACGATGATGGACGGCCCGTGATGTGTCTCGCGGCATCTGGTCATCCTCATCGATGGACTCTGCATCCTCGTCCCCTCGCCGCCTCTCGGGTGGCGGAGGAGGCCGTCTATGTGCCTCGGTGGTCGGCGCCAACTCCATCTGTCGGCGCCCATCCATAGCCGCTAAGGAGAAGTTCTGAATCGATATCAGACAGTACACTTAGATAGCCGCCGCAGAGCCCCTATGGATGTTGATGCCTACGAGTCGAGCCATCTTTGTGATGATATGTCCAAATGACATATGCACTTTCCCTTGTGGGAAGTGAAGTGCACAATCTGATGGAAAATGTTCAATGCAAAGTTTATGTCTAATCGATGACGCATGGCATATAGAAGAAAGAGATGGGAGGCCGAATCTTGGCGGACCCAAGTGACAATGGCGTGAACACCCAACAATGACCTTGTAAAGGACATTGTCAGTGCATAACTCGGTGATAGGAAATAGATTACGGGCGGTGGGACGAGGATAACCAAAAATATGCTCATGCATGGACTCCATAGAGATGTGGGCAAAAGGCTCAGGTAGAGGAAAGTCCATGGTAGGGTAAAAGATAAAGGTGTCATCTGAAGGCCTACACTCGAGAAACTCCTGCAGTATCGCAGGAGTGAACTCTAATTCGCGTTTTGCAATGCGAGTAGTGTATGTAGGGCCGTCATCCACCTTTTTAAGGTTTTGATAGAATTCCTTAATAAGGTCATCATTGATTGGATGCGTGCACAAGACGATTTTCATCAAATTGTAGTATGCAATTAGTTCCATGACGTCACTACAATGCCTATTGAAAAAATTCCTATCGATGTACCTAATCAACATAGGTTGGTACAACCGAGATTCACTCTCGGATGGATCATTCCTACGGGCTCTCCTATTATGAATGTAATGTGATGATATGCAATGCAATGGCAACAATACGCGATTAGATAAACCTACATTGTAATGGAAATGACAATTAGGGCTCGGAAAGAAAAATCGTTACTTAGGCGCCATGTGTGTGCCAGAAGGAAGACTCAAAAGTTGCTGAGGATCGCCGAAAAAGTCGCCGGAAAGCTTCAGCCGCCAGAACCCTAAACGGAACAAGAGCAATAAACCCTAAATCGCGTGAACTAGGGCTCCAAGATAGGTCAAAAATGGAAGAGGAGAGACATGCTTATCAAACCTAGGACTTTGGAAGGTTGGCACGCCGGAAGAGCTGGTCGGAGAGGGAGACGGCGATCGGAGACCGAAGGAGGAAGAAAACTTTCGTCGCGTAAAACGCCGAACCCTAGCGGTTCGCGTTTTAAAAACACGATCGATCGTGATGTGGAGCATCGATCGATCGATGTGTTTATTATGCAGTTTTGCCGACGATCGATCGATCCGGCTCGCAATCGATCGCCGAACCTTCGTAAGCGTGCTACAATAGCATCGATCGATGTGCACATCACTCGCTGTTCGCCGAAAGCACTCGATATGGCCTTCTCGGTGAGCGATATCATCGATCGGTGATGGACCTTATCGATCGATCGATGTTCGATCGATCGAGTCATGGAACTAGCACTTTCGATCGATGGTCGTATCGATCACGATCTATCATTTTATCATCTTAATTATTCCATTTTATCACGTTAGATCTTGTATTTCGAATGTATTGATGTTATACTTTTATTTATGTATTTGTTAATGTATTTTAATGTTTTATCTCATTTTTGCAAACATTAACATTCAATGATTTCCAAAACCTAACATCTCACCCTTTCTAAGTGTTGAAATACACAATCAAGGTAAAAGACTTGTTTTGTGAGATGTAATCTATCCTAGACATTCCTTCCATGCAAACATATGGTAAAACATATGAAGCATGGTGAATACAAGACATCAAGTTGTGTGGCACTTGAGTATCACTCTAGATATTACCTTTACATCTTAACCACACATTTCTTGATACATGACCTTCCCAAGCGTGCCAATAATCAAAGGTACACACTATGACCTCTAAATCTAGATCGTGTCAATTTTATTGATTTTCATGTTTTCAAGATATATATTGACACAACCTAAAATTCTTTGAGATTAAGACTCAAGGATATTTCCAAAGTAACCATAACCTTGAAAGTAACCTTAAAGTGCCACCTTTATTGTGGTTGAGTTAACTACCCATCCAATCAAGGTTGGCATACCCTAAACCCATCTTAGCGTGAATCAATCACGCTCTTAGGAACCCAAAATCGATTTGAGCTCCTAGGGTTAATTAGATATTCCTTAGGGATAACCTCCCTAGATACCTTCCTAATGACCCTCCTAGGCTTATTAGCCTTGGTCATTTGGGTCTTACTTAGGTTGACTCTAGGGGTAACTCCCCTTGCAACCTTCTTAGTGGTCATCCTAGGTTTCTTCGAAACCATGGCCAATAGGCACAAACCTTGATCCACTCTAGGAATGACTTCCCCATTGACCTTGGTCTTCCTAGACCTAGTTAGTGTCCCATAGTCAAACGGAACACTATGGTAAGTCACCTTGGACTTAGGTTTGTGACCCAAACCATTCTTGCCCTTGGTTGACTTTTGACTCTTAGGTCCTAGAAGTTGATTTTGACTTCTTGACCTAAGAGTTTGACAATTTGACCCTTGAGATTGATTTTGTATTTTGTTTAGGGTCTTTTCCAATTTCTCAAGCCTTGACCTCAAGGCTTGGTTCTCTAATTCTAATTGCCCAATTTTAGAATTTTTATTTAACTCTTGGGCATTGGACTTTCTTGGCGAATGCCTAGTCCATTTTGGATTAAAACCTAGATGTTCTTGGATTTTCTTAATAGATTTCTTAGGTATTGTTTTTCTAAGGACATTAGTCCCAAATTTCTCCTTATTCTTAAGGTGAACATTCTTAGCTCCTAAACACATATGTTTGTTATTTCTAGCATGCTCTCTATGATACATACCACAATTGCTAAAATTAGTTCTAGTATGCTTTAAATTAGACGGAGCATTATTTAAATATACCTTAGGGTTTGCCTTAGTGGCTCCCCCTACTTGTGATGCTCCCCTTTGCCCCTTCTTCTTCTTCTTTGGGCATTGACTCCGGTAATGACCCGGTAGTCGGCATTTGAAGCAAATGACATGCTCCTTGCTATTTTGTCTTGGAGAACCGGCATCCATTGACTTTTGTTGACTTTTAGGCGCCGGAGGAGTTTTCTTGATCCTCTTTGGACATTTGCTCATGTAATGCCCATACTCCCTACACTCAAAGCACATAATATGATTTTTGTTTGAAAATAAAGTGTTTGAGTTACCTAGGATGGTGGTAGGTGCCGGAGTTGAATTTTGAGCTTCCTCATCTTGATCGGATGTTGAGAGCTCTTCTTGAGGTTGCTCCGGTGTAGAGGATGGTCTCTCCTCCTCAATCCTAGAAGTAAATGCTTCTTCCACCTCTTCTACTTCTTCTTTTTCCGATTCGGAAGTTGACTCCATCTCAACTTCCGATTCCTCACTTTCACTTGAGGATGAACTCTCCTCATGGTATCTTGCCAATTTTCTCCATAGCTCCTTGGCATACATGTAATCCCCTAACTTGCACAAAACATCATTAGGGATTAAATCTTCCAAAAGTTTCGTTACCTTAACTTCGGTCTTGAGCTTTTGGCGTTGCTCTTGGGTCCACTTTTTCAATTTTAGGACATTCCCCTTCTTATCCCTAGGGGGTTCAAGACCTTCAATGAGGATGAACCAATCCTCTATGTTCATCATCAAGAATGTTTCCATTCTTGCTCTCCATGCCGAAAAATCTTCTGGATCATATGGAGGTGGAGTGTTGATTTCCCATCCAAGCTTGTCTTGGAATTCCATCTTCACCCTCTAGCCTTTCACCTTAGCTCCCGGTTGTTAATCCGTAGAAGAGCCCCGGGCTCTGATACCACTTGTTAGGAATCGTTGGAATAGCTAGAGGGGGTGAATAGCGTAGATGAAATTCGCTCGCGTTTGTGTCTACAATTTCGTTAGTCTTGTGAAATAGAAATAATAAAAGCGATAACGAAATAGACAACAAGCTAACACAATGATATAACGTGGTTCGGAACCGCACGGTTCCTACTCCACGGATCGAGCTCTAAAGAGCCCTAGTGATGCACACGCACTCACTAATGATAAACACTCCTTCTCGACACAAGTCGGAGGTGGAGAAACCCCTTACAATAGATCTTACAATAGTAAGAATGAAATACAAGCAATATACAATGTAAATATGAAATACAAGTAAAGAAAAGACTTTACAACACTTGTTTTGATTGCTTGAATGCTTGGTTGCTTGCTTGCACTTAGAGACCTGATTTGCACCAACAAATCGCCCCAATAGCCCTCAAGAACCGGTTGCTTTTTCCTCCATCACGAGGTCCATATATAGCTTCAACCTGTGTTGGAAAAAGTCTATCAGTCGACTGATCGGGACAATCAGTCGACTGATGCCACTGTTGTCGTGAGACAACGGCTAGTTCCACGTTGGATAAGTCCAACGGAACTACCATCAGTCGACTGATTGTGACCATCAGTCGACTGATGGAGTCCTCACTCGACCAGTCGAGTCTCGACTCCGATACGTGGCGAATTCTCGAGCACCGATCATTGCTCGGACAATCGATCAGCTGCTCGAGCCATCGATCGCCAACCTATGGCGATCCTAAACCATAACCGCATGATCAAACCCTAGTGGACTCGGTCCAGTCGACTGCCACATGGCACCAGTCGACTGGCACACCTCAAACATGAGGTTTTAACTCAAGTATGGTTCTCCCATACTTGCTAGACCACCCTTAGCCTAGACCTAAGCCTTCTAGCCACCTCCATCAGCCTCACGCCTCTCGGATTCCTCCAAGTCATCCATGACTTGTTCATCCATCGCGCTAGCCTTCAGGTGCTTCCATCGGCTATGTCATGCTAACGGTGTCTACACCGCCAAGGCACATTGGACTTATGCCGCCAAGACTCCGCTTGGACTTTACGCCGCCAACCATTGGACTTATGCTGCCAAGACTCCCGCTTGGACTTTACGCCGCCAATATCAAACCCTTGGACTTCTCAACTGCCAAGACTCAAGCTCGGACTTTCCCTTGCCAACCCATATTGGACTTTCCATGCCAAGACCATGCTTGGACTTTCCTTGCCAACCCATGTTGAACTTTTCATGCCAAGACCATGCTTGGACTTTCCTTGCCAACCCATGCTGGACTTTTCATGCCAAGACCATGCTTGGACTTTCCTTGCCAACCCATGTTGGACTTTACATTGCCAAGTGTCCGACTTGGACTTTCCATGACAATTATATTGTCATATGTTTTTGTCGAAACATCAAAACACATCAAAACATCACTCGAGCCAAACTCGAGTCCTGGTCAATCGTGACCTGGGCCGATTGCACCAACATTAGATACCGGATGTGCATCTCACATTTGTACCAATGTGCAGGCGCTGAGAAATAGCAGGGCATTGACAAAGGGCGAGGTGGACCTACGAGTAGGCAATGGAGCAAGAGTTGCTGCTGTTGCTGTAGGAACTTATGATCTATCTTTGCCCTCTGGGCTTGTATTAGAATTAGATGAATGTATTTATGTGCCTGCCTTAACCATGAACATCATTTCAGTTTCTTGTTTGGACAAGAAAGGATTTTCATTTATAATAAAGAACAAATGTTGTTCAGTTTATTTAAATGATATGTTCTATTGTAGTGCACCTCTAATGAACGGACTCTACTTTCTAGACTTAGAGAGCTCCATCTATAACATAAGTACCAAGAGGTTCAAGTCAAATGAGTTGAACCAAACTTATCTCTGGCACTGTCGCTTAGGTCACATAAATGAGAGTCGCTTATCTCAGCTCCATAAGGATGGGTTGCTAGACTCATTTGATTTTGAATCATATGAGACATGCGAGTCTTGCCTTTTAGGCAAGATGACCAAGATTCCCTTTAGTGGACATAGCGAAAGAGCAACAGATTTGTTAGGACTTATACATAGTGATGTATGTGGTCCTTTCAATGTTGCTGCTAGAGGTGGTTACATGTACTTCATTACATTTACTGATGACTTCAGTAGATATGGTTATGTGTATCTTATGACACATAAATCAGAATCCTTTGAAAAGTTTAAAGAATTCAAGAATGAAGTACAAAACCAGCTTGACAAGAGTATTAAGATACTTCGATCAGATCGAGGTGGTGAATACCTTAGCCATGAGTTTCGTGACTATCTAGATGAGTGTGGGATTCTATCCCAACTCACTCCTCCTGGAACACCACAGTGGAATGGTGTATCCGAAAGGAGGAATCGAACCCTATTGGATATGGTACGATCTATGATGAGTCACACAGATCTTCCTATATCCTTTTGGGGATATGCTCTAGACACAGCAGCCTTTACCCTTAACCGTGTACCATCCAAGGTTGTGATAAAGACACCATATACGATATGGACAGGGAGAAATCCCATGATGTCTTTTATGAGGATTTGGGGTTGTGAGGCTTACGTTCGACGTCAAGTCTCAGACAAACTGGGACCCAAATCCGATAGGTGCTATTTTATTGGATATCCCAAGGATACAAAGGGATATTACTTCTACATTCCCAGTCAGCACAAAGTGTTTATGGCAAAGACTGGAGTTTTTCTAGAAAGGGATTTTGTTTCTAGAAAAACTAGTGGGAGTACCTTCGATCTTGAAGAAATTCAAGATAAGGACCATAGCACTGAGGCCTTGATGGAGGTTGAACAGGAACCACAAAGTGTTGTGGGTGATGAGGTTATTACCTGAGTTGTGGAACAACCACTGTTCATGTAGACCTACCTCTTCGCGGATCGATAAGTCGTCATCAGCCTGAGAGATATTCATTTCTCTTGTCTGACCATGATGACGTAATGCTCATTGAGAATGAGCCTACCTCCTATCAGGAAGCTGTGATGAGCCCAGATTCTGAGAAATGGCTAGAGGCCATGAGATTCGAGATGGAATCCATGTACACCAACCAAGTATGGACTTTGGTTGATCCACCTGAAGGGGTCAAACCCATTGGGTGTAAGTGGGTCTTTAGGAGAAAGACTGACATGGATGGACTTACGCATACCTATAAGGGCCGATTGGTGGCTAAAGGTTTCAAGCAAATTCATGGTATTGACTATGATGAGACCTTTTCTCCAGTGGCGATGTTTAAGTCCATTCGGATCTTGCTTGCTATTGCAGCATACCACGATTATGAGATCTGGCAGATGGATGTTAAAACCGCGTTTCTGAATGGAAACTTGCTCGAGGATGTGTACATGATACAACCTGAGGGTTTTGTAGATCCACAGCATACTGGGAAGGTATGCAAGCTGCAAAGGTCCATTTATGGGCTAAAGCAAGCTTCTCGGAGCTGGAATCTTCGATTCGATGATGCGATCAAACAGTTTGGTTTCATCAAGAATGAAGATGAACCCTGTGTCTACAAGAGGGTTAATGGGAACACAGTTGTCTTCCTTGTATTGTATGTGGATGACATACTGCTCATTGGGAATGACATCCCTTCGCTACAGTCTGTGAAGACTTGGCTCGGGACGTGCTTCTCAATGAAAGACTTAGGTGAAGCAGCCTGTATTCTAGGCATCAAGATCTATAGAGATAGATCTAAGAGATTGCTTGGCCTAAGTCAGAGTACATACATTGACACGGTATTACTTCGGTTTGCCATGCAGAATTCCAAGAAAGGACTTCACATGTCACATGGTGTGAGTCTTTCGAAGACTCAAAGTCCCTCTTCTAGAGAGGAGAGAGACCGCATGGATAAGATCCCTTACGCATCTGCTATAGGATCTATCATGTACGCCATGCTGTGTACTCGTCCTGATGTCTCGTATGCTTTTAGCATGACAAGTAGATACCAGTCAGATCCAGGTGAGTGTCACTGGATAGCAGTCAAGAATATTTATAAGTACTTGAGAAGGACTAAAGAATATTTCTTGATATTTGGAGGCGATGAGGAGCTAGCTGTAAAGGGTTACAGCGATGCTAGCTTCCAAACTGACCAGGATGATTATAGATCGTAGTCAAGGTTCGTGTTTTGCTTTAATAGTGGCGCTGTGAGATGGAATAGTTCCAAGCAGGACACAGTTGCTGAATCTACAACAGAGGCCGAATATATTGGTGCTTCCATCTCATTCGAGAGATTATCGATAGAGGAGATGTGAATATTTGCAGAGTACCCACAGAGGCTAACATCGCAGATCCCTTGACCAAGGCTTTGGCACAGAAAAAAGCATGATGGTCACACTAGGTCATTGGGTATTAGATACTACGGTGATTGGCACTAGTGCTAGTGGGAGATTGTTAGTGAAAGCCCTAGAGCCAATCATGTGATGATTGTTGTATGGACTTTATTGTATCATATTCCTATTGATAAAGGCATGGTTATTATATTTACTTGTATTGGTGCCAAATAACTAAATATAATAATGTCCTTGAGTAGTAGGTTTTTATCTATATCAATCGATTGGTTGAATCGATAATGAGATGATATAGAGAACACTACTCTTAATCATTCCTAGTCGAGTATTAACATTCAGGGACAATGTTAATGCGTAGAGACTAACATGTAGGTCAACAAGATGACTTGATTTCACAAGTCATAGATATGAGATATCAAGTTGACACATGGGTATGCATTGGAGAATGTATACTGAATGACCCGCCATGAGAAAGTATCGTAGATCGTTATATGAGTGTCATATACTTTCTCATGTGGCTATTAGTATGACTATTAGTCCTTAGACCTGAAGTCACCATGGTTCCCTACATAAGGAGTTGCATACTTTGGCTTCGTCAAACGTCACCCGTAAATGGGTCGACTATAAAGGCGATTACTGGGTATGTAACAAATTATGCGGAGGGATGTGAGTGATGTAGATGGGATCTATCCCTCCTATATGACGGGAGTGACATCAATATTCTTGATAGAGTGAGACCACGAAGTGCATGGCCATGCCCAAATGAGTCAATATGAGATATTGAGCTCATTTGATTAGAGTGAGTCTACTTGGAGTTCAAGATTTAGATTGTACCGAGGATGACACGGTTTATGCCTCGATTGGTCAATCTAGATGTCAAGGATAGAGGGACATTATCACATATTGTGAGAGTCACAATTAGTAGTCACAAAGGTGATGTTGGAGCTCAACATTCTTGTAACTTGGGTAGCAATGATGTGTTGCTAGATACCGCTCATTGCTTATGTTCCTAAATCGGTTTAGGGACATTGACAACGTTACAAGAACCTATAGGGTCACACACATAAGAGCAATTAGATGGAGATTAGGTTCATATGATGAACCATGAGGATTAGGTTCATGGGATGAACCAAATTGGATTAAGAGTAATCCAAATTAGACTAATTGAGTTAGACTCAAGTTGATTCAAGTGTTGAATGAGTCTAATTTAGATTTGATTCATCAAATCAATTTAAATTAAATGAATAGAGATTCATTAAATTAAATTGACTTGAGTCAAGTGGTTAGATTTGATCAACCATGGGAGATTAGAGGTCAAGTTTGACTTGACTTGAGAGGGAAGATGAAAGGTCAAGTTTGACTTGACAAAATGCCATGTCATGATGATGACTTGGCATAGACGGCCAATGATGATGCTCCACATCATCATTGACTTTGTCAATTGGTGCCACATCATGAGGGAGACCAAGGGTCATGGGAGTTACATGCATGCATGTAACCCCCTCTCCATGAAGTGGCCGGCCACTTCTAGATCTAATGGGAATTGATTTTGGGTAACTCCATCTTCTTCTTCCTTGCATCATCTTCTTCCTTAGAGGAATTTCCCTCAAGCTCTCCCTCTCCTTCCTCATCTGGCCGAAATTCCTAAAGGAGTGCTAGCACACTCTAAGGCATTTTTCTCCACCTATTGCTTGTGTGGATACCATAGAGGAGTGTGCACTTGACACTCTCGAGTTCCGACGAACTTTTGGACGAGCGGGATAAGCGAAGGGCATCGCTACGAGGGTAATGTTCTAACCTCTTAGATCTAAGGTAGATCTAGGGTTTTTTGTAAGCACATACATGTTTTTATATTTTTATACTTCGCACGGATCCGTGGCCGGGGCTTCTGAGGTTTCCGCAACGCAAAAAGCGGTTTTTACAGCTCGGAAAAACCCAACAAATTATTCTAAGACAAAAATGCTAAAACCTGAAGAAAATTCCTAAAGCTCTCGTTGGTGGTTGCACCAAAATCGGAGTACCCCCGATCTAATACCAATTGTAGGATCGTAATGTTCCGAGAGAGGGGGATGAATCTCAGAAGTTATAAATTTTCTTTTAAAAACTTTATTTTATCTTTTAAAATATTAAGAATTATTGTAGTAGAAATTAAATGAAACAAGTAGATGTTGGTGCAATCGACCCAGGTCACGATTGACCAGGACTCGAGCTTGACTCGAGAGATGTTTTGATATTTGACAAAAACATATGACAATGTGATTGTCATGGGAAAGTCCAAGTCTTGGGTACTTGGCATGGAAAGTCCAAGTGGGACACTTGACATTTGGGAAAGTCCAAGCATGGGTCTTGGCAATGGAAAGTCCAACATGGGTTGGCAAGGAAAAGTTCATGCATGGGTCTTGGCATGAAAAGTCCAAGCATGGGTCTTGGCAAGGAAAAGTCCAAGCATTGGTCTTGGAATAGAAAGTCCAACATGAGTTGGCAAGGGAAAGTCCAAGCTTGAGTCTTGGCATTTGAGAAGTCCAAGGGGTTTGATATTAGCGGCGTAAAGTCCAAGCGGGAGTCTTGGCAGCATAAGTCCAATGGTTGGCGACGTAAAGTCCAAGCGGAGTCTTGGCAGCGTAAGTCCAATGTGCCTTGGCGGTGTAGACACTGTTAGCATGACATAGCCGATGGAAGCATCTGAAGGCTAGCGCAATGGATGAACAAGTCATGGATGACTTGGAGGGATCCGAGAGGCGTGAAGCTGATGGAGGTGGCTAGATGGCTTAGGTCTAGGCTAAGGGTGGTCTAGCAAGTATGGGGGAACCATACTTGGGTTAAAACCTCATGTTTAAGGTGTGTCAGTCGACTGATGCCATGTGGCTATCGATTGGACTGAGTCAACAAGGGTTTGACTACGATTGAATTAGCCATGATTTGCTAGAGGTGGGCGATCGGTGATTGGAGCGTGCGATTGATATTGTGATCGATCGACTAGTGCTCGATTTTTGGGCACGAATGAAGTCGACTCATTGCTGGGGATGGCAGTCGAGTGGAGGCTCGATCAGTCGAATGATGGTCATTATCAGTCGACTGATGATGGATCCGTTGGATTTTTCCAGCGTGGATCTAGCCGTTGTCTCACAACAACAGTGACATCAGTCGACTGATGGTCCCGAGCAGTCGACTGATCATCAATTTCCAGCCCAGGTTGAAGCTTTAAATGGAGCTCGTGGAGGAGGATTTCACCACCGGTTCTTGAGGGTTTTTGGGGCGATTTTCTATTGCAAATCAGGGTCTCCAAGTGCAATTCAAGCAATCAAAGATCAAGCATCCAAAAGAGCAATTGTAAAGTAGTTTTCTTTACTTGCATTGTATTTCCTTATTGTAATTGTTTGTATCTATTTTTTATTGTTGTAAGAACATTTGTACAAGGTTTCTCCGCCTCCGACTTGTGTCGAGAAGGAGTATTTGTGATTAGTGATTGCATTGGCATCGCTAGAGCTCTTTAGAGCTCGATCCGTGGAGAAGGAACCGTTCGGTTCCGAACCACGTTAAATATTTATGTTTGCGTGATTGTCTTGTTTCGTTATTGCTACTATTATTATTCTGCTGCGCACTAACAAAATTTGTAGACTCGATCACAATCGAAATCCATCACGAAACGAAAAGAAGCTATTCACCCCCCCCCCCCCATCTGGCTTCCAAGGATCCCCTACAGTAGACAAGTGTTTTACTTGGTTCACAACCCGAGCCTGGTTGCTACTCCGAGGCTCGTAGCTCTTCGTGAGCTACCTCATGGGCAATGCACTAAATAGCCCTCCGATTCGAGAACTTTCGACTTCGAAGGGATTCACTTTTCACAAAGATTAAAAGAAAGATAACAAGCTACCTTTCTTTAAATTGAAGTACATAAAGTGAAAACACAATCAATTAAATATACTGACACTTAGAAGATTCAAAAGTAGGGCACGGCGTGTCGGAGTTGTGGCATTGCAGTGAAATGAATTCTCTACGGATGAAGAACAATCGAAACAGCAATTGGACATCGTAGATTAGTTACTTTCGGAGATGGTTGAGTACTTATTTTATAAGTCATTTCCAGTCAACTAGAATGCCCTCCAATTTACTCCACATCAGTTTGTCAATATGGTACTTCGACCTTTCCAGTCGATTGGACATGTTCTAGTCGACTCTAGGTCACCTGGCTCCGCATCGGGAAGTTTGCCTTTCTAGTCGATTGGACCTCCCCAGTCGACTGAAACTCTTTCCATCTAGGATGCCAGATCTTTGATTGATCACCAGCTAATCTTGCCAACTGGGTATCTAGTCGACTGGACCATACTCAATCGATTGGACTTCAGTAGACTGTTCCCTACAAAACGAGATTAGCAAAAACAAACAATATAAAATATAAAAGCAGTAGTAATACTACTCGATCTCGACTTCTTAGTCCCACACGGACTATCCATCGGATCGACGCCTAGCTTTGTTCCCCTACAGAGGACTCGATCTTACCTCTTCACTCGAGGCTTACCTGTTGGTTGTTCTGCCGGACTTACCATACTTGACATCCGATTTGACCAACCAAGGCTTCTCGCCAGCTGTCTGGTCTCCCTTACCCAGCTGGACTTTATGCCGGTTGTCCGGTCTCCTAACCCAATCGATCATCATGCTAGATGTCCAGTCTCCTTACCCACTTAGACTTGCTGCATGATGTCTGGTCCTCCTGATCTGTCAAGTCTTTTGCCTAGTATCCGATCAACACGACCTACTAGGACATTCTATACTATGCCTAGTATTTGGTCTGCCTAACCTACTAGGACTTCCTGTTATGCCTACACACTTAACACATATATCAAACTATAAGTAATTCCTTACTTTAACTATGGTTCATACATCAAAACTAAGGAGTGATGCTCTCTGCACCAACATATTCATCTTGAATGGAGGTGCGATGAGTTAGAAAAGTTTTAAACAAGACACCGTTGTTGATTCTACCACAAAGGCAGAGTACATTGCAGCTTCTAAAGCAACAAAAGAGATGGTATAGATCAAGAAGTTCATTACTGAACTTGGAGTTATTTCGAGCATTGTTGAAGCATTATCGATTTACTACGACAACAATGGTGCCATTGCACAGGCAAAGAAACCATGGGCTCAACAGCGATCTAAGCATGTACTTCATCATTACCATCTGATTAGAGAGATCATAGGTAGAAGAGACGTACAAATAGAGAAAATTTCCATCGATAGGAATCTAGTAGATCCCTTGACAAAGCCTCTTCACCAAGAGAAATTCGAGAGACATATAAAGGTTTATGGTATTAGATATCAAGGCGATTAGCTGTAGGCCAAGTGGAAGTATGATGTAATTGAGAGGTGTCCTAAGGCAATCACCTTAGAAGTTATTAATAAAATTCACTATTTGGGTATACATTGTCTATGTATTTGACTGGATCTTAAACTCATCTACTGAAGTCCACAATACGATACATAGCATGAGAGGAATTGTGATTGGATCACAATTAGTAGGTATCTTATCATGTTAAATATGTAAGTATTAATCCCGAGTCAATGAATTGATGAGATTGGATATCATCAATTCTGTGAGACTAGCACATGTTATGCTCCTTGGTTTATCCAAGCATTCGATACTCACTGAATGAAAGCATAGGGATGCTAAAAGTGAACATGTGGATGTTAGTTAGGGTAACTAGTTCATTATATTGAAGTGACCTACTATGAGACTTCTTGTCAGAATTATTACTCAGAAGTTTCTGGCCAGAGAAAGCATGTTAATAAGATAGTTTTCTTGGGAACATGTAGGAGTAACCTCAATCCACACATGACAAGAAAACTAACTTGGGCTAGGTGAGACATAGTCAACCTAGTGGGGATGAGCACATAGACCATGTCATGAACCAAGTGGGTATGGGATGAGTGAAAGGAACAAGGCACAACACAACTGTAGCTGTTGAAGGGTTCAAAAATATTCTGAAGTCAGTTTGGACTTTTTGGACAATTGGGGATCATGATATACTACTAGGTGCCACTCATGATCTTTTCATAATTAAGGGGTTAATTATAAATGACCAACATAGTCAGAAGCCTATTGGGTCACATGCAATACGGGTGATCTCGAGATGTAAAACAAGTTTGAGAATGAGATTCTCAATGAGAGAGGATATATCTGGTTGAACCATGCTAAGAGGGTATGAACCAGATGTTATAGAACCTCCTATGGTCATGCAGTGGCTTAGCATGACCATATCGCACTCAAATGAAGTTAAACGAACAATACAGAGATTCACACGGGCGTGCCTAACTAGGCATGGGTCGTGCCTAGCTCTGGTTGAAAATGGCCAGGGTTGAAGCTGTGCTCAGCAAGACACATGGCATGCCCGTGTGTCCAAGCATGATCATGCCTTTTAGGCATGGCCAGGTCATGTGTACGACACACGATTGTGTTGCATGTCATCGATTTTGGTGCACACTCGTATGAAAATTTCCTGGATTTTTCTTACCTTACATATCGGATAATTATGAAAATATAGGTTCCATTTAAAACCTAATGCTCTAATCAAGATATCTATAATCTTTAGAGGATAGTTGTTAGTCTTTTCTTGGTAGCCATTTTTTCCTCTCTCCCTCTCTAGTCTCCGTTGGTTGGCTAGTGTAGGGATTGACATGGTCGCACTAGAGGGGGGTGAATAGCGATTCACCAATTTCTACTCTTTGATCGTGTTGTGCTTATCTATAATTGTTAGTGCACAGTGAAAATAAAGTAAAGCATAAACGAAATGAACAATCATACAACACAAGGATATAACGTGGTTCGGAACCTAGGGTTCCTACTCCACGGGTCGAGCTCAAGTGAGCTCTAATGATGCACACCACCACTATCAAACCTCTCCTTCTTGGTGACATAATAGAGGTGGAAAACTTCTTACAAGATTCTTACAACAATAAAGAATAAATACAAGAAAATACAATGAAACACAAGTAAAGAAAACTTTACAAAGAAGAACACTTTTGCTTGCTTGTTGGTTGCTTGGAGATGCCTTTGAAGACACTGAAATGCACCAACACTTCTCCTCAAAATCGTCCAAGAACCTTAGCCAAAATCATCCATGAGATGCTCCTTTTATAATCTATAGTTGGTTGATTTTGTACCTAGTAGTCAACTGCCCACAGTGTCATTGTCTCACAACGGACTAATCCACGTTGTCATTCCAGCCAATGGATACCTTAGCAGTCGACTGCCAAACCCGTAGTCGACTAGCCAGTCGACTACGGGACATTCTGTGCCTGTGTCTGCAAACACCAATCGATTGTCATCCATGGCAGTCGACTACTCAAGGCCAATCGACTGCCCATACATGGAAGTCGACTGCCCATACATGGAAGTCACTGCCAGTGGCACACAACAGCAGTTAAGCCTCTACTCAACTTCTTGCCAATTGACTGGTCATAATCTTAGTCGACTGCTGCAAGTCAACTGAGCTCCCGAGTGTTGAACACTTGACCAATCAACTGACCCAAGGTCCTAGTCGACTGGTAAACCTCAAAAGTGAGGTTTAACCCAAGTATGATCCCCTCATACTTGCTAGACCACCCTTAGCCTATACCTTTAGCCACCTCTATCAACCTCACGCCCTCAGATCGCTCCAAGTCCTCCATGACTCGTTCATCCTTTGAGATAACCTTCAAGTGCTCCCAACGACTATCATCATGCTAACCGGGTATCCTTTACCAAGGTTCATTTGGACTTATGACGCTAAGATAAATGCTTGGACTCTACGCCACCAATATCCACCCTTGGACTTTCCAATTGCCAAGACTCATGCTTAGACTTTCACAAGTGTCAAGACCCATGCTTGGACTTTCCCTTGCCAAGACACATGCTTGGACTTTCACAAATGCCAAGACCCATGCTTGGACTTTCCCTTGCCAAGGCCCATTCTTAGACTTTCCCTTGCCAACTCCATATTGGACTTTTCAATTGTCAAAGTTCATTTGGACTTTACTCCGCCAAGACTATACACTTGGACTTATGTTGCCAAGACTTTACCTTTGGACTTTACCATGCCAAGTATCCATACTTGGACTTCCGAGGTTGATTGCTCCAACAATCTCCCTCAAACAATCTCCCCCATATGACTTTGGATATCTCAATCACCCACTAGTCATATGGTCAAACCATATTGATAACACATTGATAATCCCATTGTCAAACATCAAAATATTACTCGAGTCCACTCGAGTCTGGTCAATCGTGACCTGGGTCAATTGTACCAATAGCTTGCACCAATCAGAGATGAAGACTTGCTACTCGAGGAGTTATCTCAGGTGATCTCGACGTGAATACTAATAGAGGTAAGGCCCATTGGTCTTGCTCTTGGTTTCTACATATTCGAAAAGAATTCCGAAGGTATAAAACTTCTCTTCTCCTCTTGTTTATTGTGTGATTATGTCAAAGCAAGAATTCCTTACCCCCCCCCCCCTAGTGGATGTCTAAGAGGAAATAAAATTATTTTATTTACATCTTTCCACTATGCATGCTCTTAGGACATTCCAACACTTTTTGCACCAACATAATGCCCCAATAGTCTTCCTCAATCGACCGTCAAACCTTCTACATGCTACTTTAGTGCTATCAGTTGACTACTCTACTCTATTAGTTGACTAATAACAATTAGTCAAGTTAAACAGTTGAGTTCAAAAATTTTTATTCACTATGATATTGCTATACCATGATTTAAGAGTTTGAGAAAGGAACTATGAGTGGTAAGGTAAGGTATGAAGGAGAGAATGTAGTATAAGATATACAATCTGGTCCGGGTAGACTTGACTAGAGGAAATAGACCGAGTTGATGAGGTTGCAACCCAGGGTAGGATGGATAAGCCTGATGGGCAGAAAATAACCAGGGGAAATGAATCAGGAACGACTCGGGAATCGATTCAGGAAACGACTTGGAAAATTAAGGAGGGTGTAAGTTTGTGGGCCTGATGGCTAGCATAGGATCAAATATCAACTCGGCGGGCCCAATTGAGTCATACGTACCTCAGTTTAAGTAAACTAGAAGGGTACAGGAGAATATGCCAGGAAAGTAAGCCAAGGGTCATCCGGGAAATAGGGTTGAGTTGATGGAGAAGTCAGAAGAGGTGACCATGGAAAATAAAGACCTTTAGGGGAGAAAGAGAGGATAAAGAAAAGGTGAGGACGCTCCTCGATACGCTTGCTCATAAGAGTTTGTTACCCAGAATAACAAATTAGGACCCACATAAGATTCTCATGAGTCTCCATTTACTATCTTCCTAATATAATTATTCCTCAGGCAAAGGGGGCCCTCCACGTGGATGGTGATCTCGGTGGTTTGTTACATCACAATTGGCTCCAAGGGAGCAAGTATAAAGGGGGGAAAGAAGGAAGGAAAAGGGATCGATTCCATTCAAGAGACTTCTAGACACTCAACGGGGGTGACATCGAGGGGAGAGGAGCTTTCACGAAGGGGAGGAGGACGACCAAAGGGAAAGAAAAGGGAGAAAATTGGAGAAGAGAGAAGAAGGTGGGGGGCTATTTCAGTTCCATTCATCTCTTTGCTTTGTGTATATCTTGATTTGTAAGGGGTTTTATCCATCTCCGGAAGTGCTTTCGAGAAGGAGGGATTTTATAGTTGAGGTGTTTAGCACCGTAGCTCGCTCTAGAGCTCATCCCATGGAGTAGGAATTGGAATTCCGAACCATGTTAAATCTTGAGTCATCATTCTCTGTTGTTTGCTTCACCGTTATTCACCTTTACTATTGTGGCTGGAGAGGACTCTAAGCCTCCTTTAAATCATCATCTCCCTAAGAGGAGGTAAAAAAATCCGTGCCGCATTAGTTGGCACGTCTGTGGGAACATTTCTGTTGAGCAAGACGTTGAGATGCCTTTACAAGAGATCCCTCTTCCAACAGCCTCTTTCACAGAGGAGAGCCCTATCACTTTGATACCATCCTAGCTGAAGGCCATGGTAGACACTGCTGTATCCGAAGCCTTGGTTAGAGAAAGGAAAAGGATAGGGTATCTTCATCCACATTCCGGGGAGCCTTCTTAGAGACAGCCACCGTTGGAAGGACCTTCCCATGTCCTCCCACTTGCCCCCCAGGAAATTGAAATATTTCCAGGTGAAGTGCCGATGGGGAGGGCATATCAGTACCCTATCCTATAGCATAAATGAGACATGAAGATCATGGGGAGAGTCAGTCCACCAGGGCACCTAATGTTGGTGCAGAGGCACTAGATAATCGAACCTGTGTTTTGATTATGGCAAAGACACAAAGTTAAGTTTACATCATTATCTCATGAGCTAAATCAAGTGTGCAGAAAAGTGCTAAAGCTGGAGCTGAAGGCTAGCGACACCCGGAGGAAGCTGCGGTGGTCGGGCGACACTCGAGTGACTTTGGAGGGAGCCGAAGGAATCAAGTGGAAGGCCGGAAGCGAAAGCGACACAGTAAGTATCGAGGTAAGCTCGTGTGAGTGAGAGATGGTAAAGTCGTGTCCTCTTTACGGGGACGACCATAGGCGGCGATCCGATTAAGACTTCCCATGGAAGGTCTAGGTCGAGATCGGACGGTCAGAAACCGTCACATTTATCATTTTCCGAGCTAACCTCTATCGCAGGAAGTGGCCGGTGTCATGATCTTTGGACATCAAGCGATCGGCGATGCTCATCACGATCGATGGGAGGCATCACGATGATGGCGGCGAATCGACCTGCTAGGTCAAAACGGATAACGTTTGACGCGGTCACTTCGCGATAAAATTTGGACAACTTCATGATCTATTCTGAAAAAAGAGGAGACAAATTCAGAGGCAAAAATCTATAAAAGGAGGGGTGGATTCCAACTCCAAACATCCTCAAGTTTATTCATCAAGTGCTCCTACAACGCCAACGCTCCAACGCCGTCATAACGCCGACGCGACGACAAGTTCAAATCTCCTTCATCGGCAACAGTAGCAAGTAATTATTTTTATTGTATTCTTTATTTTAATCGTAACGAGGTGAGGTAGGCTTGTTGCCTCATCCTCGTACATTTGGTTTTTGTGATCGTTGTCTCCTACCTCCAACGAGGAGGAGACGTTATAGTGCTTTGCCCTCCGTACGCGGTCTAGGACCGATAGGGCCTTGGAGTAGCAACTGCTGGGTTGTGAACCAAGTAAAAATAAATGTGTTCCTTTATTTTCCGCTGCTCTTACTCGTTTAATTGTCTACTCGAACGAAACATCGAAAAGATTTATGATCGCTATTCACCCCCCCCCCCTCTAGCGACGCTTCTCGTTCCAACACCTAAACCTTATGATCTGTGTCCCTTCACTGAAGACATCATGGTAGAGCAACCACCGCTACATTTTCGGGCCCCCTAGGTGGGAATGTACAATGGCACTTTCGATCCAAAAGAGCACCTATTCCAGTTTGAGGGTGCATCCTCCCTCCATTGTTATTCTGATGCCCTTAAGTGCAGAGCTTTTCGCATCACGTTGGCTACTTCAGCTCAGAGATGGTTCGAGTCTTTACCTCTTGGTTATATTATATGTTTTGTTGATTTAAAGGTCATTTTTCTTCAGCAATTTGCTAGTTATAAAATTTATAAACATAATTCTTCTATTTTGCTTCATTTAAAACAAGAGTCCTCAGAGTCTTTGAGGAGTTATATCCATCGCTTCACTGCCACCGCTAGGGAAATCCCCTCGGCAATGCCTGATATCTTGAAGGTTGCCATCCCCCATGGGTTGAAGGAAGGAACCTTCCTCAGCTCCTTGTTAAGAAAGCTATCCGCCAGCTATGAAAAGCTGCTAGGCCGGGCTAAATAATATATCAACGAAGAAGAGGAGTTGAGAGTGAGAAGAGCAGAGAAGAAGCATGTATCTACCCCTATAGAAAGAACCCCCCTCCAATCCCTCGGGGATTGGAGGGGGGTTCTTTCTGCAGGGGTAGATACAGGCTTCTTCTCTGCTCTTCTATGTTAGGCCTTTCTTGCCTGAAGCACCTCGGCCACGACCACTGATGTTGGAAATTCGTCCTACCCCTCCTTTGCGAGTTATAGCTATAAAAGCTTTGCCCCCTCTGTGGACATGGACAGAACGGGAAATGGAGGCATACGACTAGCAGGGTATTCTTCAACGCCCGGTAGGATACAGAGGAATCCCCCGTAATCCCCCAACTCCATTCTTTTACTAATACCACCAGAGTATGGTCACACTAGCGATCGATGTCTCAAGCTACAAAGTGAGTTGGAGCGCATCAGAGCAGAGTATCCCCACCTACAACCACAGATGGGAAATCAAGTGAGAAGAGGTCGTCAGCTAAATATTGTTCACCCAGGGCCCTACAATAGAAGGCCTCAGGCACTCCTCCTACCTGGCCTGCGGCCATCCAACCCTGAAGGTACTTCACAAGAAGGGTCAGCTAGCGAGGGTGCATTAACTATTCCAGGTGACATCCGCACTCAGGGAGTCATAAATGTTATTACTGGAGGGCCCACTGACGGAGATTCCAATAGAGCCAAAAAATCGTACGCTTGCCTTTTGAAGAGTTTGTCTATTGGAGTAGACTGAACCATTCAAAGTACCCTGCTGATATCTTTCGGACCTGAAGATCTACGGGGTATCCTGTTGCCCCACACTTATGCTCTGGTAATTAGATTATCTTTGGCAAACTATAAGGTAACCTGAGTCCTGGTGAACTCGGGAAGTTCTATTAATATCCTCTTTCAAGAAGTGTTTGGGCACATGCAACTGGGAAATGCGCAGTTAGAGGATGTGGTAACTCCTCTTTTTGGTTTTGCTGGGCACATGGTGCATCCTATTGGGAAAATCTCTTTGCCTCTCACTTTGGGAACAAAGCCTAGTCAGAAAACTAATATGATTCCTTTCCTCGTGGTGGATGCTCCTTCAACCTATAATGCTATTTTGGGTCGCCCCTTTTTGTCAATTTTTAGGTGGTGGCTTCTCCTTACCACCAAAAGGTCAAATTCCCAATAGGACAACTTATTGGAGAAGCACGAGGGAAGTAAAGGGCAGCTCGGAGCTGTTACATCCAGATGGTGAGGGATGACCAAAAGAAAGACAAGGTGGAGGACCCCAAAGGAAAGGCTATCATCACTTCAGGAGTATATGTGCTGGAAGAATCCCCTCCCAAGGCAGAGAAGGTGGAGAAGGGTGAGTCTATGGAGATAGCCCCCGGAAAGGTCACTCGGGTGGCTCAGCAGGTGGAGGCGAAGGAAGAGCTCATTGCTTGCTTGAGAAGGAATGAAGATATCTTTGCCAAGGACGTGCATGACCTCACAGGGATTGATCCTCTAATTGTTGAACACCATCTCAACATCATCCGGGGAGCCCAACCCGTTCAACAAAAGAGACGACACTTTGGACCGGAGAAGGACAAGGTTATCACTGAAGAAGTGGACAAGCTATTGCAAGCTGGTCATATTCGAGAGATTCGATTTCCCAAGTGGGTTTCTAATGTAGTTTTAGTCCCCAGGCCTTCTGGGTAGTGGAGGATGTGTATCGATTTCTTTGATTTAAATAAAGCGTGTCCTAAAGACTTTTACCCCTTTCCTCATATTGATCAGTTGGTAGATTCTACTGTGGGGTATGAAGTGGTATCACTTATGGATGCTTATCAAAGGTATCATCAAATTCCCTTGGCGAAGGATGATCAGAAGTGGGTTAGTTTTATCATGGCAGGGGATTGTATGCCTATGTAGTAATGACCTTTGGGTTAAAGAATGCTAGAACTACCCATCAGAGGCTCATGGACAAGATTTTTGCTGAACATAAAGGCAAGAATATGGAGGTATATGTTGATGACATTCTAGTCAAGTCAAAAACCACTCGGGATTTAGTCCAGGACCTTAAAGAAATCTTTGCCACCCTTAGGCGATACAACATGAAGTTAAATCCAAAGAAGTATTTGTTTGAAGTAAAGAGTGGAAAATTTCTGGGATATATTGTGACAGAGAAAGGACTGCAGGCTAATTTGGAGAAGGTATAGACATTATGTAATATGAAGTCGCCTACTAATTTGTGGGAAACACAAAAGTTAGTGGGAAGGATAGTCTCTTTGTCTCGATTTATAGCTAGGTCAGCAGACAAGAGGCTACCTTTCTTCCGAACTCTACACAAAGCTACTAGGTTTCAATGGGATGAACAGTGTAAGCAAGCTTTTCAAAAATTGAAGAAGTATTTAGCTGAATTCCCTTTGTTGTCCAAACCCATTTCTGGGGAATCACTATGGATGTACTTAGCTGTATCAGAAGGAGCAATCAGTTCAGTGTTATTAAAGCAAGAAGGTTCTCAACAGCAGCTCATCTACTATACCAGTTATATATTGAAAGGAGCAAAGTTGCAATATATTGAATTAGAGAAGTCGGCATACATTTTAATCTTAATAGCTCGCAAGTTGAGGCCATATTTCTTAGCTCATCCAATGAATATATTAACCCATAATGAGTTAGGTTGGGTGGTCACTAAGCCTAACTTCTCAGGAAAGTTAGCAAAGTGGGTTGTGGAGCTAAGTGAATATGACATCCATTACCATCCCCAAACTTCTATCAAGTCTCAGTCGTTAGTTGACTTCCTAGCTGAGGTGCCAGTAGGCTCGGAGGACAACTCGGCCAAAGAGGAAGAAGGAAAGAATGCATGGAGCATCTTTGTTGATGGATCTTCCAGAAATACAGGGAGCAGAGTTGGGGTGGTGCTCATATCTCCAGAAGGGGAGGAAACTTGTATAGCCATTCACCTCGGATATAGAGCATCCAACAATGAGACGGAATATGAAGCCATCTTGGCAGGGTTGCAAGCGGCTCAGGCAGTGGGAACCACTTCGGTAACCATCCATTTAGATTCTCAATTGGCAGTGTCGCAACTCAAAGGTACTTTCACCGTCCGGAAAGAAAGGTTGCAGAAATATTTGGTGGCCTTCGAAAAAGAAAAGCCTCATTTTTAGGAGGTAACTCTACAGTAGATCCCAAGAGAAGATAATTGAAAACTAGATGAATTAGCCTGGTTGGCTAGTGCTTTAGAAGGAGGAAAGCTACAAGACTCTGTTTGTGTAGAAGTTCCTGGTTCTTTGATGGTGTGTAATGTGGAAGACGTGGTGCTAGGAGGTGATTGTACACCCAACTGGAGAACTGATATCATGACATATTTGTAGCACGGGAATATCCCAACTGAAGGTGAGGTAGCATCAGCCTTGGTAAAGAGGGTGAAGCGGTTCACAATTATTGATGGAACTCTGTACAAAACATCTTTTAGCTGACCTCTATTGAAGTTTCTAGGAAAAGAAGATGTCGAGTGGGTGCTCCGAGAAATAAATGAAGGATGTTGCAGCAATCACTTGGGAGGAAGGGCATTAACTAGGAAAGTACTGTTAGTTGGATAGTTTTGGCCAACTCTTCATCAAGATGCAACCCGTCTGGTGCAGACTTGTCTCGCTTGTCAAAAACATAGCAACAGATCAGAGCGGCCTGCCGAGTTGATGAAAGTTATGGTTGCTTCTTGCCCCTTTGATCAATAGGTAATGGATATAGTTGGCCCAATGCTTATCGCCCCTTTATAAAAGAAATTCTTGTTAGTAGCAGTAGATTACTTTTCCAAATGGGTGGAAGTTGAATCTTTAGCCAAGATTATAGAAAATGTAGTGATACAGTTCCTCTTGAAGAATATTATATGTCGGTATGGAGTTCCCCGAAGGCTGGTTAGCGATAATGGGCGTTAGTTCCAGGGACGAAAGATTAGAGAATGGTGTCAAAGTCTCAACATTTAGTAGGCCTTCACCTCGGTGGCTCATCCTCAAGTCAATGGTCAAGTTGAGGTAATTAATAGAATTCTTATTCACGGGTTGAAGACTAAGTTGGACGCTAAGTGAGGAAATTGGGTGGACGAGTTGCCCAGGATATTATGGGCTTATCGGACAACCCCTAAAATAGCCACAGGAGAAACTCCGTTTAGCATGGTGTATGAAATTGAGGCGGTTATCCTGGTGGAAGCTATTTTAAGCAGTGCCCAATTTGAAGCCTATGAGTCAGAACAAAACCAGGTGGTGAGAAGCACTGAATTAGATTTGCTAAAAGAAAAATGGGAGCAAGCTCAAATCCAGGCTAAAGCCTACAAGCGAAGAATACAACAAACTTTCAACAAAAGGGTAGTGCCCAAGAGGTTTCAAGAGGGTGACCTAGTTTTGCGCAAAGTTAACCCTGCTGGAGAACCTAAAAAGTTAGCCCCTAATTGGGAAGGGACTTGCGTAGTTACCCGTCGAGTGGCTGGATCAGCATACTATTTAAAAGATGGTGAGCGCAAGGAGCTACCTAGACCCTAGAATGTTGTGCATTTAAAGTATTTTCATACCATGTAACCGAGAGACATCAAGGAGAGAAGTTATATGTTATATGTTTGCTATTAATCTCAAAAAAGAAGGGTGACAACTCAAGTGTAGTTTCATATAAGTGCAACTAGTAGCTGTTCATATTTATCAAGAAAGGGAAAGTTAGGAAACTGCAGTTTAAAATAGACAAGGTTCTGGATGAGACTAATTCCTCAATTCAGGAAAAGGAAAAGCAAAGAATATCATGAAGAAGTCACTAAGAGATCGTACAGTTCAAATATCATCCTATGTCCATTAAAATCAATAGTTATTTACCATTACAAGAAAGGGAAGGAAAATGAACAAACTAAAGCTTAAAGTGGTCAGGAGGATATCGCCTAAAGCCAATCTCCCAATTTAAAGAAGAAGTTGGTGGACAAGCCGGAAGGAATCCCTGATCAATGCACTGTTGGACCACTTCATTGAATCCATCCCGATAAGTAGCTTGCATCAGAGGCTTTAAGCGTTCTTGCCAATGTTGGTCAGCAACCTGTACCTTTTGGTGCAACTTTACACAGTGTTTCCTGTGATCCAAAAAGTCTTAGTGAACATGACAGTATTGTTGTGATACTTGAGTTATAGTATCCGTCAAGGTAGGCATGCCTTGAGATTGGGAGGCTTGGCCCTGTTACATGACTCTTGACATTTCCACCAGATCTTGATGCATCGAGGCTGAAATTTCTTCCACTGCCTCGATGTAGGTCCTAGTGCAAATAATTTCATTTCTCACCTGCTGCAAGGAAACTTCATGTCGGTGTACTTGAGAGAGGGCTCAATTTCTTCTGATATCAAAGTTGAATTATAGCTAATCTCTCTACTTACTTTGGCTTAGAGGGCTGCTATAGTTTCGGCATCCTTTTGTTGTTGTCGTTGATGGGTTGCTATGGTTTTAGCATCCTCTTGCCTTTGGCGTTGAGCTTTCGATAGTTGATCGCGGCATAGTGCTAATTCTTGCAACAGTGAGTTTTCTCTTTCTCGGGAGGCAACACTGCCCACAGATCGCTGCAGAGTCTGCTGTTGAAGTTGTGCCCGAAAGTGGGAGAAGGAGCGATTCAGCTCTTGATAATTCACCATGACCTGAAGATAATAAATTAAGAAGAGAATTATTGTTGAAGATACGAGCAGAAGTAACCAAGGAGGCTTACCAGCTCCAAGACATGGCGCATGCTTTCCATCCGCGATATAAGTTCTTCCAAATTGAGGATCTGTGAGGCTCTGGTAGAAGGAGAAGACAGAGTAGAGGTGACATGGGGGGTGAGCCCACTCATAACGGGTAAAAAAGGGAGTGGCACAAAAGATTGTTCCGTTTACCCAGAAGGAAAAGGGAAAGTGGATCCATAATAAAAAGGAGGAACGTTAGTGGAAAGAAGGGGTTTGGAAATAGTAGCAAAAGGAACTAGGGCCAAAGAGCTTATGGGGGGACAAAGAGGGGAAGCTGCACGATGAAGGAAGGAGGTCTGAAATTACCTGTTGAATAACAAGAGAAGGGGAGCCTTTTGAAGATGGGAGGGAAGAAAGAATAGGGGGACTTAGTAATTTGGGTGACGGGAATATTGGAATGGAAGCTACGGTGGAAGGCGTGTGAGCAGCCTGGGGGGGGATGTAACCATCAGTGGCTCTTCATTGGCTAGAGAAAGGGTGTCGGGGTAAAACTCTGTATCAGGCCCTTGAAGGAGGCCTTCAGATGTTGGAGTATTCACCAGTAAAGATAGGGGTGTTGGTAGGATTGGTGGAGCAAAAGATGAGGGGAGTGTGACTGAGGCTAACTCAGTATTCGTGGGCAGCACAAGGGAAGAAGAGGGGTCGAAGGTAGAAGTCTCTTCTCCCTGCATTCATTGGCATGCAGCTCCCTGCAATGTTGTTTGGGTATGTAGGAATGAGGGAGGTGGCCTAGGGCCATACAGAAGTGGAGGCGAAGAGGAAGGAAAGCTAGGGTTTGGCACTAATACAGAGGGGGAAGGAGAAGATGGTGATACTGACTGGGGGCTCACGGTAGATGATGATCAAACAATAGGAAGCAAAGTTGCCAATGCAAAAGGAGGAGATGTAATGGGGGAAGCGGCGAAGGAGGGCTCTGTAGGAGTTGGAGAAGGGGATGGTGATGCAAGGTTGGTAGGCGATTGACCCCAGTGTTGGGTTTCCTCGGCACCGCGGCGGGTGTGTGTTTGAACATGTTTCATAAACATGCACACAGCGGAAGAAATAAAAGCAATAAATCTAATTTATTACAACAAACACACACCACACGCATGCAAGATACAACATGTGTAGACATAACTGCAATTTCAAATTTTACAATAAAAGGAAATTACTCTAGTTATACCTGACGTATCACGTGTAGCGGGAATGACATCAACCGAAGCAACTCTCGTTGGAATTGCCTCTATCCGTATCCACGCCGAGTATCATCAGGATAGCTTCACCAAGCTACGAACCTCGTCTTCGTAGGAGTTACTAGCCTCGTGTCGAAGACGATGTAGTCCGAGAGAAGATCACAATTCGAATAAAAATTCGGATCCAAAAATCGAGTTTCGCAAACTCGCTTCTCGGAAGCGGTTTTCGTCAACCGATTAACTTAAACTCAACCCTCCACCTATGAGGATTGCCAGAGAATCAATCCTCGGCAAATAGGCCGCTATTGGAGTGCAAAACGTCGACCAAACGACCTCTCAACAAAGAGGAGAACAAGCTGTCCAGAATCTGGACCCCAAAAGTTATCCACGAAAAAACCCTTAAGTCGTGTTTTTATAGAGAACACATTCTTCTAACGGTTATTGGTTCATAACCAAAATCCATTAACCCGCTCCAATAACTTAAGTTAAAATAAACCAAACCGTGTTAGTCTATTTTAAGTTAAAACTAACCGAACCAATATTGGTTCATTCGTTTAAAATAAACCAAACCACTTTGGTTTATTTTCCACCATTGGATTAGAACCAAACCGATTTGGTTCATCCATTATGTCTTCATAAGACTCGGCCCATCCATGCTTCCGATGCGACTGAAACAATTTCATACTCGCTCTTTGTTTGGTCCAACCAAACCTAGTCTCTCTCGATCTGAGAATCCTATTCTCAAACTCGTTTTAAATCCTTCGGATTACGCTCGTTGTGCGTGTGACCAAATAGGTTCCCGGTTTATGTTGGTCATCAATAATTAACCATTAATTATAGAATGATCATGAGTGGCACCTAGTAGTACATCATGATCCCCAATTAATCGAAAAATCAACGGTTGATCCTAGAAACATTTCTGAAACCCTTCAACAACTATAATGAATCGTGCGCCGTTTCCTTTGCTCACCTTATACCCACTTGGTTCAGGACATGGTCTATTGTGTCAGTCCCCACTAGACTGATACGTCACACCTAGCCTAAGTATCATTTCCTCGCCCAATGAATTCTAGTTACTGCACATGTATCCAAGAGTACCTTACTCTAAATATGTAATGCTTTGGCCAAAGACTTTAGTAACAATCCGACGAGAGGCCAAGGGTATACATCTCCTCGCAAGGAGTGGTGAATCCTTTGTAGGTTATTCAAATACCTTCGGGCACTTCGACTTATATCCAACCATCCTGGGTCCACATCTCCTTGGAGATGCTTGCTTAAGATGTCAAAGCATAAGTCTTCATGACCAAGATGACTTGAATACTGCAAGTCGAAGGAACACCATACTTAAGCTGCAGTAAGAACTATTGGGATGTATACTGAAAAAGTCTAACTTTTGTATGAACATCTTTATTTTTGAAATAAGAATCACATGATCATTGTTTGCATATTTATGGTTATGCATATTGTCTAATATATTACATTGTAGATAACATGGTGTGTAGTGTCACACGGGAGATCATGTTATCAGTTCCTTGTAAAGTATAAGTAAAGGCTCACAACTGAGATGGTTTTGGACAAACCATTGGTATGGTTGTAGTATGATTTGGTATTGGTTTGTCTTGACCATGAAATTACACTAGTACACTTTGCGTGTATTGAGCAGGACCGACTTAGAGGTGATTCGATTTATTGTTGACTATATAATTGAATCGGACCTCGGATATTATGGTGTACATGCTCTTAATCCCGATATAATAACGGGCACATGTACTTAGTATTTGTTTCTTTGATTTATCAAAGGGCGAGATTTATAGAGTAAATCGATAGGCTCGGTAAGTTGGGAAATGATATTATTTACATGGTGTGTCATTGATTATAGGAGGAAACCATGTCCTATATATTAGGATGATGATGTCCCCTTGAGGAGCTCATAAGTTTCATCATGTAAACCCTGCAGGTGGACTTGGTCCGACATGATAATAAGGTTGAGTGGTACTACTCATGGAGTTAGATGTTGATTAATTAATTGTCAGTAAATTAATTAATTGATGGATATTCGAGATCTTAAACACGGGGAGATATTTGTACAATTAATATATGGAGCCCATAATTATTTATGGGGTTGGTGAGGTAGATCAATGATAATCCTCTAGTGGAATGGATTATCATTAATGGATCGGACTTTATGTGGGCTTGATCCATTGGGTGGCCAAGATCCAACTCCTCCTCATGGTCCCTATTGTAGCCTATTAAAAGCCTCATGAAGCCTAGATCCGATGGTGGAAAATGAAACTCTAGATCCAACAGTGGAGATTAAATCTCTAGATCCGACGGTGGAGATTAAATTTCTAGATCCGACGATTGAGATTAAATCTCTATATCCGACGGTGGAGATTAAAAGGAGGCTTAAGCCCAACTCTATAAATAAGGGCTTGGGTGGCAAGGAGAGGAATCATCAAATAAGGGTTAGGGTTTTTGGAGTTGGCTTGAGAGGAGAGGTGGGCGGCAACCCTAGGGTTTGCTTCTTCCTATTGGGCAGTGGCAAGGCATTCTAGGGTTTTGGCTATTCTTGGCCGGTGGCAACTCCACCCTCTCTCTCTCTAGATTGGCCGGCAACTCCTCCCTCTCTCTCTCTCTCTCTCTCTCCTTTGGCCGGCGGCAACCTTTCTTCAAGGTTGGTCGGCGATCCTATTCTTCTCCTTGGCCGACGGCAACATCAAGTCCTTTGACTTGGTGGTCGGTTCTAGATAGAAAGAAGAGTTTTGTTTTATTCTTCCCTTTGTTCGAAGCGAGCAAGGAAGGGAAGAACGTGATCTAGGAGACTTCGACTTTTGGAATATCGTCGCCCACACGACGTCCAAAAGGAGGAAGGACATACAATAGAAGATTAAGAGGTATAACAAGAGGTATAAGCTTGTTTACTTTGATTAGTGTTCTTTTGTATTATGTATATAATTGTTTACAATTGTATGTGGCTAATTTACTTGGACCCCGAAGACAAACACAAAAACTGACGATCCGTACATCGTCTATTCCGTGGCTAATCGAAGAAAAGAGGTAGGTCACTTGAACAACAAGTTTGTTCAAGTGACCACTCTAATCGAATAACACGACGATGGATCGGTTGGTTGGGTAATCCCTATTTGTCAAGGATTAATTTTTTTTAATCCGGGGACATAGATAGGATCGCCATGCACAAGCGACCAAGTTGAAGTGGGAAGTGAAGTTTCTCCCTTCAAGTGGTATCAGAGTCACGGTTTCCGATTTTGTGTGTTTTGGATTCAGTTAATTTTAAACACTTATCATATATTATATGTGTCGAATGATAGTAGGATGTGCGTAGGCTAACTTTTTGGTTGCAGGCATAAGATCCAACTATTATGGCCATATGTATGTGTATGTGATTGCATGTGTGTAATATTATTTGAATCCTCGAGGTTGATGAGGCTAGTATTTAATTTTTGTAATTAAGTACGGCATTGTTTAGCCACTCTTTTATTTTAGTTTACTTTCAATCTAGATTTCATGTACACTCCTTCGTGGAGTATAGGATCGATGGATGTAATTTAGAATAATTATTCTTGGCTCGGATCTCCGGATGACTTGTACATGGCGTAGGGAGGAGCGGACAAGTTGGCGATACTACGAGAGGCATATTGGAGAACAAAAGCCATAATAGTTGGAAAATATTTTTTTTCATATTTATTTCTTCTTGTTTGATATGCATGTCGTGTGCTAGGAAAATTCTTCAATTTTAAATTACTAAGTGGGATAGGGATATTTTTATAAATTCCCACGGCCTCCATTACGATTTGACATGTGATGCAAATAAACTTGCACGTCAGCTCTGAGTGTCTTCCTCCCCATCAGATGAGTTTGTTTTGTGGATCACAGAGTCGAATATGGTTATAGAAAATTATTAAGGAGTGTGTGTACTTCCCCATCGGAAGGCACATAACCCGAGATAATTGCCTTGGTACCAAGTAATGGTGAACACTTAGATGCAAATAGGAGTATCCTCCCCATCGGAGTCACTGCTTTTATTTGTAGGGTCGAAGAGGAATCAACTATTAATTTTATTTGTCAAAAAGTTAGGTTGACAAGATAGTAAAATTAATGGGTAAAACCTCCTCTTACAAATGTAGAATTCGTATACGTCCACACGATCGTGGCATATGATATTCTCAATGTTTTGAGGTGTTGTTGATTTTAAAATTTTATTGTTTGAGGACTCAATAATTTTTTGAAATCTAATGTTTTGATCTATGTGATTCTTAGGTTTTTCAAAAATGACTTTCAACCCGCTTGCTGTGATACTAAAAGAGAATAAACTTACTGGACCCAATTATGTTGATTGGAAAAGGAATCTTGATATTGTCTTAACTGCTGAGGAGTACAAATATGTACTCTTCGAAGAGTGTCCTCTTAAGCCAGCGGATGATTCTGGGGAAAAGGAGAAGGAGAGTCATAAGAAGTGGATAAAGGCTTATGAGATGGCGCGGTGTTACATTTTGGCATCTATGTCAAATGTATTGCAACATCAGGATCAAGTCATGCCCACTGCTTATGACAAGATGCTCAATCTCAAGGAGCTTTTCGGACACCAAAATCGGGCTGCTAGATAGGAAGCCATGAGGAATTTGATGACGACCACCATGATCGAGAGAACACCCGTAAGCGATCATGTTCTCAAGATGATGGCTCATTTGAATGAGCTGGAAGTCCTTGGAGCTGAGATCGATGGAGAAACTCAGGTCAATATCATTCTCCAGTCTCTACCTAGAAGTTTTGAGCAGTTTTGCCTAAACTACAACATGAATAAAAGGTTGTATTCGTTGGCAGATCTTCTGATAGAACTCCAGGTGGCAGAGGGGCTTTTTCGTCAGAGTGCTCAGGCTCAGGCCATGGTTGCTCAAAAGGTTTCTACTTCTAAGACGAAAGGCAAGAAGAAGAAGAAACAAGGTGGGGCAAAGGTGGTGGGTGTTAGTGAAACCCCTAGAGCCAATCATGTGATGATTGTTGTATGGACTTTATTGTATCATATTCCTATTTATAAAGGCATGGTTATTATATTTACTTGTATTGGTGCCAAATAACTAAATATAATAATGTCCTTGAGTAGTAGGTTTTTATCTATATCAATCGATTGGTTGAATCGATAATGAGATGATATAGAGAATACTACTCTTAATCATTCCTAGTCAAGTATTAACATTCAGGGACAATGTTAATGCATAGAGACTAGCATGTAGGTTAATACGATGGCTTGATCTCACAAGTTATGGATATGAGATATCAAGTTGACACATGGATATGCATTGGAAAATGTATATTGAATGACTCGCCATGAGAAAGTATCATGGATCGTTATATGAGTGGCATATACTTTCTCATGTGGCTATTAGTATGACTATTAGTCCTTAGACCTGAAGTCACCATGGTTCTCTACATAAGGAGTTGCATACTTTGGCTTCGTCAAACGTCACCCATAAATGGGTGGACTATAAAGGCGATTATTGGGTATGTGATAAATTATGCGGAGGGATGTGAGTGATATAGATGGGATCTATCCCTCCTATATGACGGGAGAGACATCGTTATTCTTGATAGAGTGAGACCACGAAGTGCATGGCCATGCCTAAATGAGTCAATATGAGATATTGAGCTCATTTGATTAGAGTGAGTCTACTTGGAGTTCAAGATATAGATTGTACCGAGGATGACACGGTCTATGCCTCAATTGGTCAATCTAGATGTCAAGGATAGAGGAGCATTGTCACATATTGTGAGAGTCACAATTAGTAGTCACAAAGGTGATGTTGGAGCTCAACATTCTTGTAACTTGGGTAGCAATGATGTGTTGCTAGATACCGCTCATTGCTTATGTTCCTAAATCGGTTTAGGGACATTGCCAACGTTACAAGAACCTATAGGGTCACACACAAAGGGCAATAAGATGGAGATTAGGTTCATATGATGAACCATGAGGATTAGGTTCATGTGATGAACCAAATTGGATTAAGAGTAATCCAAATTAGACTAATTGAGTTAGACTCAAGTTGATTCAAGTGTTGAATGAGTCTAATTTAGATTTGATTCATTTAGTCAATTTAAATTAATGAATAGAGATTCATTAAATCAAATTGACTTGAATCAAGTGGTTGGATTTGATCAACCATGGGAGATAAGAGGTCAAGTTTGACTTGACTTGAGAGGGAAGATGAAAGGTCAAGTTTGACTTGACCAAATGCCATGTCATGATGATGACTTGGCATGGCCAGCCAATGATGATGCTCACATCATCATTGAATTATCATGTGGTGCCACCTCATAAGGGAGACCAAGAGTCATTGACTCTTGGAGTTACTTGCATGCATGTAACCCCCCCCCCCCCTCCATGAAGTGGCCGGCCACTTCTCATTTAGATGAGAATTGATTTTGGTGAGTTACTAGAACTTCATCTTCTTCCTTAGATCAGCTTCTTCTCAAGTTTGCTCTCCCATCCCTCTCCTTGGCCAAAACTTCTAAGGGTGCTAGCACACTCTAGGTTTCTTTTCTCCACCTATTGCTTGTGTGGATACCAATAGAGGAGTGTACACTTGACACTTTAGAGTTCTGGCAAGCTATTTGGACGAGCGGGATTTGCGAAGGGCGTCGCATCGAGGGTAAAACTCTCAACTTCTAGATCTAAGATAGATCTAGGTTTACTTATCACATACATATTTTTATTTTAATATATCTTCGCACGGATCCGTGTTAGTAATATATGAGAGATGTCCTAAGGCAATCGCCTTATGTATGAACCATTTATATGATAAATGAAGAATCACTATTTGAGTATACATGTTTCATGTATTTGATTGGATCTTAAACACATTTACTGAATGTCCACGATATGATTCACAGCATGAGAGAATTTGTGATTGGATCACAACTAGTGAGTATCTCTACATGTGTAATTGTGATGTATCGAAATTATCCCTAGTCGATGAATTGATGGATTTGGACACCATCAATTCTATCGAGACTAGCACGAGGTATACTCCTTGCTTTATCCAAGCAGCTGATTCTCACTGGCTGGAGACATTGTGATGTCCGGAGTTAATCGTGGATGCTAGTTATGGTAACTAGTTCATTGGAGTGACCAGCCGTAAGACTTCATATGGTTCTCTGCATATATAGATATGTCAATGAAGTTCTTACTGTAGCTTAAGTGCGACGTTCCTTTGACTTGCGGTATTCAAGTCATCTTGATCATGGAGACTTATGCTTTGACATCTTAAGCAAACATCTCTAAGGAGATGTGGACCCGGGATGATTGGGTATAAGTCGAAATGATCGAAGGTGTTTGAATAGCCTATAAAGGATTCACCACTCCTTGCGAGGAGATGTATACCCATGGCCTCTCGTCGGATTGTTACTAAAGTCTTTGGCCAAAGCATTACATGTTTAGAGTAAGGTACTCTTCGATACATGTGGAGTAACTAGAATCCGTAGGACGAGGAAATGATACTTGGGCTAGGTGTGACGTAGTCAGCCTAGTGGGGACTGACACTATAGACCATGTCCTGAACCAAGTGGGTATAAGATGAGTGAAGGGAATGGGGCAGAATCATTCGAGCCAAGGGTTTGAAATAGTTCGATCAACCGTTGATCTTTTCGGTTAATTGGGGATCATGATGTACTACTAGGTGCCACTCATGATCGTTCTATAATTAATGGTTAATTATAGACGGCCAACATAAACCGAGAACCTATTTGGTCACACGCATAACGAGCATAATCCAAAGGATTTAAAACGAGCTTGAGAATGGGATTCTCAGACTGAGAGAAACTAGGTTTGGTTGGACCAAACATGGAGCAAGCATGAAATCGTTTCAGTCGCAATGGAAGCATGGATGAGCCGTGTCTTATGAAGACATAATGGATGGACCAAAATGGCTTGGTTCTAATCCAATGGAGGAGAATAAACCAAAGGGTTTGGTTTAATTTAAACGAATGAACCAAAAGTTGGTTCGGTTCGTTTTAACTTAAAATAAACCATCACGGTTTGGTTTATTTTAACTTATCTTAATGGAGCGGATTAACGGCCCTAATGGTTATGATCCAATAACCATTAAGAGAATTAGTTCTCTATAAAAGAGGGCTTAAGGGATAATTAAGCCCGAATCCAAAACCCTAGCAAAAAGTTGCCGCCCACCCCATTGAAGGAGTTTTCGGCGCCAACCCTAAGCTGCCGCCCCTCTTCTCCAACCGGCCACCAGCTGCTGCCGTCTTCTCCCATTGCCGGCGTCGAGCTGCTGCCGGAAGAGTTCCGGTGATCTCCTTTAGGTTTGGCATCAAGGTGAGCTTTATCTTCCCTTGGTTGGCCGGCGCCTATCTCCTCCACCAAAGCTGTCCAGTTTTCTGGACAGCTTGTTCTCCTCTCGTCGGAGCGTCGTTTGGACGACGGTTAGAGCTCCGACATCGACTAACTTACCGGGGATTCGATCTCCGGTAATCCTCTGAGGTGGAGGACGAAGGATTCGTCAATCGGTTGACGAATACATCTCCGGAGAAGCGAGTTTTGAGGACTCATTTTGGATCCGAATTTGGATTCGGATCGTGATCATCTCTTGATCACGTCGTCTTCAACATGAGGCTAGTAACCCGTATGAAGACGAAGCTCATGGCTTAGCGAAGTCATCCTAAGGATACTCGGCGTGGATACGGATAGAGACGATTCTAGCGAGAATCGTTCCGGTTGATGTCGTTCCCGCTACACGTAATACGAAAGGTATAACGTAGTTAAATTTTCTTTTATTGCAAATTTAAATTTACGGTTATGTCTACACTTGTTGTAATATGCATGCGTGTGTTGTGTGTGTTGTAATAAATGTAGATTTATTATTTTTATTGCTTCCGCTGTGTTCATGTTTACGAAACGTGATCGAACACACACACGCCGCGGTGCCGGAAACACAACAGTGGTATCAGAGCCCAGGTTGTGTTTCGACATAATCGTAAAATGGTTTTGCGATAGTCATAATGTTATTCCTGGAAATTTTCTAATTTTGGAAATTTAGAAGTATTTATGGAAATTTTTCAATTTTGGAAAGTCTAGAAGTATTTATGGAAATCTTCCACTTTTGGAAAGTTGGAAGTATTTTATGGAAATTGATATTTTCCATAAATAAAATATTTGATTAGATTTTGGAAATTTGTTTCCTAATTTAATCTTGATTTGATTTGGGAAATCAAATCTTAAAATATTTTATTTCCATAAGTAGTTTTAATGATTTAGGAAATTGGTTTCCTAAATAGATTTTCCTTAATCAAATAATTCCATAAATAAAATATGTTATTAGATTTGGAAATTTGTTTTCTAATTTAATTATGATTTGATTTGGATAATCAAATCTTAAATATATTTTATTTCCATAAATAGTTATGACATATAAGGAAATTATGTACATGACATAATTGTATGCCATGTAATTGCATTAGATGCATAACATTATGTCATGCATGTCGTGACATGTAGATGTATGCCATGTATGTCATGCCATGTAGATAATAGTTATTTGCATGCAAAGAGGATGAGACATAAAACCCTTAAACAATATTAAAGCCTACACCTTCCATTAATATGGTTAGAACCAGAGTTCCGTTTCTTGTTTGGGTTGTTGGACTCTCTCCAAGCCCGGCTCGAACCCGAACATGTTCAAACCATGGAATAGTTTAATACTAATATGGTAAGAGTCAGAGGTCAATCGTTAGCTTTGGTTGTTGGACTCTCTCCAAGCTGGGCTAATTGGTTGAATGCGCTCTAACCATATTAAAACTATTTCTCGATTAATGGGTTGGCTTTAACTTGGAGCATCGGCTTGTTGGACTCTCTCCAAGGTCGATGTAAAGGGAGGTGAAGTTGGGTGCTATGCATATGATGCATACTTGTTAATGTGTTAACAACCCGATGTATGTGTGAACATTCAATTAGTTGATAGCACATTGTGATAGTTGCATATACGTGATATGCAATCGGTATAATTGATACCTACCGTCGTAGTTATGAATGGCTTGTTGGACTCTCTCCAAGGTTGTTCATATCTATGATGGATATCATCCCATTCAGAGATGGACCTACGATCTCCCGAAGTGATTTTGGGGTTTTGAAATTCGAAAAGTGAATGGGATTTATAAATGTATATTGATGCATTTTTAAAAATCATTTTCTCATATATGCTCGTTTTGTATTTCTAAGATTGATCATGATGTCTTTGAATTTGCGTTCCATTTTGGATTCGAATAAATTGACTGGGCCGAACTTCTTGGACTAGCTTAGAAACTTGAGAATTGTTCTCAAGGTGGAAAAGCTTGCATATGTCCTCGAAGCGCCTCTTCCCGCCCATCCTAGTGACAATGCAACTCTGGACCAATTGTTGGCCTATCAGAAACATGTCAGTGATTCTGAACAAATGAGTTGCATCATGCTAGCCATGATGGAACCCAAGCTACGAAAGCAGCATGAGCATATGGATGCTCATATTGTAGTCCTTCATCTTTATGAGTTGGTTGATGAGCAAGTGAGATTCGAAAGGTTCGAAGTCTTCAAGCTCCTCTTCACCTCTGAGATGTAAGAAGGTTCATCTGTGGTACTGCTCAACATGCTGAAGACTGTGGTGCCTTCTGAGAAGCATGAGCAGGGGACGGTGTTGTTAGTTGATTCCTCGAAGAAAGGTTCTAAGAGGGAGTCAAAGGAACAACAGAAGGGGAAGAAGAAAAAGGCCAAAAGGTAGAACCATCTCAAAAGGGCACTTGCCATCATTATGGCAAGTAGGGCCATTGGCGAAGAAATTGCAAGATTTATCGAGTCCGTGAAGAAGGATAAGGCATAAGATGCTCCATCTTTTTCATATATCTTCGTTATTGATTGTCATTCTATTTCCTTAGACACTTGGGTATTGGATACTAGGTGTGGTTCACATATATGTAATGACATACATGGGCTAAGGAATAGAAGAAGACTCGTCAAGGGAGAGTCAAATTTACGTGTTGGGAATGGAGCAAAGGTTGCTGCACTCGCCATCGGAACGTATTTGTTGAAACTCCCTGCAGGACTTATCTTAGAACTGGACAATTGCTTTTATGTTCCTTCGTTGATAAAGAACATCATTTCTATTTCTTGTTTAAATAGAAATGGGTACCATTTGACTTTTAGTAACAATTGTTGTTACATAACTTTGAATGGAGTTCTTTATGCGACTGGAACTTTAAGCAATAGTGTTTATACGTTGGACGTATCCAGTGACTTTTTCAATATCGAAGCGAGCAACAAGCATGCTCGAAAGGATAATCAAATAGACTCCTACATGTGGCATTGTCGTCTTGTCCATGTAAGCAAGAAACGCATGTCCGAATTACACCGATGTGGAATTCTGGAATCGTTTGAATTGGATTCATACGATACATGCGAATCATGCTTAAAAGGCAAGATGACTAAGTTACCTTTTACTGGAAAAGGTGAACGAGTGGGAGAGTTACTAGGTCTAATACATACTGATGTATGTGGATCTATGTCAACTCAAGCTTTAGGAGGCTATAGCTACTTCATTACCTTCACCAATGATCACTCACGGTTTGGGTATGTGTTCTTAATGAAACACAAGTCTGAGGCCTTTGAAAGGTTCAAAGAATTCAGAAATGAAGTAGAGAAACAACATGACAAGAGTATTAAAATACTTCGATCGGATTGAGGTGGTGAATACTTGAGTCAGGAGTTTCTTGATTATCTAAGAGACAATGATATATTGTCTCAATGGACTCCGCCCTATACACCACAGCATAATGGTGTATCTGAGAGGCGTAACCGGACCTTGTTGGACATGGTCAGGTCAATGATGAATCATGCGAACCTTCCCAAGTCCTTTTGGGGCTATGCACTTCAGACAGCTGTTTACTTGTTAAACAGAATGTCAACCAAGGTAGTCTCTACTACTCCATATGAGATATGGAATAGTAAGAAACCTCATGTATCTTACTTGAAGATATGGGGTTGTCTTGCTTATGTGAAGCGGACTGTATCAGACAAATTGGATGCTAAGACTGATAAATGTCTATTTATTGGATACCCTAAGGAAACAAGGGGTTACCAATTCTATCATCCTGTGAAACAAAAGGTGTTTGTTTCAAGGCATGCTGTGTTTCTAGAGAAAGAGTTTCTCTTGCAAGAAAACAGTGGGAGTGTCGTCGAGCTTGAGGAGGCTCGAGAGACTCAAATAGACATCGATGAGATACCTGGTGAAGCACAACAACCGACAACTCATAGTGATGAACAATCGGTTGGACCTATTGTAACACCACATCTTCGTAGATCTGGTAGAACACGCAATATTCCTGAGAGATATGGATTTCTCGTAAGTGAATCGAACGACGTGTTACTCATTGATGATGAGGAGCCTACCAGTTATGAAGAAGTGCTGACAAGTTCAAAAAGGGATAAGTGACTTGGTGCCATGATGTCGGAAATGGATTCCATGTATGAAAACCAAGTTTGGAACTTGGTTGACCCACCTGAAGGCATAAAGCCTATAGGGTGCAAGTGGGTTTTCAAGAAGAAAACCGACATGGATGGTAATGTGATTACCTATAAGGCTAGATTGGTGGCGAAAGGATATCGTCAAAAGCAATGTGTTGATTATGACGAAACCTATTCGCCTGTAGCTATGCTTAAATCCATTCGGATGCTCCTGGCCATAGAGGCTCATTATGATTATGAGATATGACAAATGGATGTGAAAACAGCTTTCCTTAATGGAAACCTGCTCGAGGACGTGTATATGATACAACCTGAGGGTTTCACATCGGTTGATAAAACCAAGGTATGCAAATTGCGACGGTCCATTTATGGATTGAAGCAAGTATCCAGGAGATGGAATTTCCGTTTTGATGAGACCATCAAAAAGTTTGATTTCTCACAAAATCCAGACGAACCTTGTGTGTACAAGAAGGTTAGTGGGAGTGCAGTCGTGTTCCTAGTATTATATGTTGATGACATATTACTTATAGGAAACGATGTTTCAATCTTACAGTTAGTTAAGGTTTGGTTATCCAAGACATTCTCCATGAAAGACCTGGGAGAAGCAACCTACATCCTCGGGATTAAGATCTATAGAGATAGATCGAAACGGTTGCTTGGTCTTTCGCAGTCTACATATATAGACCGAGTGCTAAAGAGGTTTAGCATGTCGGAATCCAAGAAAGGTTTCCTACCCATCAGGCATGGGTTACACCTTTCGAAGTCTATGTGTCGGCGCACAGAAGACGAGAGGATTTGCATGAGTAAGATTTCTTATGCATCCGCAATAGGATCTATCATGTATGCTATGTTATGTACGAGGCCCAATGTATCATATGCTCTGAGTGTCACGAGCAGATACCAGTCTGATCCAGGAATGGATTATTGGGTGGCTATTAAGACGATCCTTAAGTACTTAAGAAGAACTAAGGATGTGTTCCTAATATATGGAGAAGGGGACATGGTGATATGCGGGTATACGGATGTCAGCTTCCAGACAGACAAGGATGATTCCAGGTCTCAGTCTGGATACGTGTTCACCTTGAATGGGGGTGCAGTGAGTTAGAAAAGTTCCAAACAAGACACTGTAGCGGATTCTACCACTGAGATAGAATACATTGCAGCTTCGGAAGCAGCAAAAGAAGCGGTTTGGATCAAGAAGTTCGTTTATGAACTTGGTGTGATTCCGGCCATTGTTGAAGCAATACCGGTCTACTGCGACAACAATGGAGCAATTGCACAGGTGAAAGAGCCAAGGTCTCATCAACGATCCAAACATGTGCTTCGCCACTATCATCTTATCAGAGAGATCATCAGTAGGAACGAAATACAAATCGAGAAAATTCCCACTGAAAGGAACTTAGCGGATCCTTTGACTAAGGCATTACCTCAAAATAAGTTTGAGGGTCATGTTAGAGCTTATGGTATTGGATACCGTAGCGATTGGCATTAGGCCAAGTGAGAGTCTGTTAGTAATATATGAGAGATGTCCTAAGGCAATCGCCTTATGTATGAACCATTTATATGATAAATGAAGATTCACTATTTGAGTATACATGTTTCATGTATTTGATTGGATCTTAAACTCATTTACTGAATGTCCACGATACGATTCACAGCATGAGAGAATTTGTGATTGGATCACAACTAGTGAGTATCTCTACATGTGTAATTGTGATGTATCGAAATTATCCCTAGTCGATGAATTGATGGATTTGGACACCATCAATTCTATCGAGACTAGCACGAGGTATACTCCTTGGTGTATCCAAGCAGCTGATTCTCACTGGCTGGAGACATTGTGATGTCCGGAGTTAATCGTGGATGCTAGTTATGGTAACTAGTTCATTGGAGTGACCAGCCGTAAGACTTCATATGGTTCTCTGCATATATAGATATGTCAATGAAGTTCTTACTGTAGCTTAAGTGCGATGTTCCTTTGACTTGTGGTATTCAAGTCATCTTGATCATGGAGACTTATGCTTTGACATCTTAAGCAAACATCTCTAAGGAGATGTGGACCCGGGATGATTGGGTATAAGTCGAAATGATCGAAGGTGTTTGAATAGCCTATAAAGGATTCACCACTCCTTGCGAGGAAATGTATACCCATGGCCTCTCATCGGATTGTTACTAAAGTCTTTGGCCAAAGCATTACATGTTTAGAGTAAGGTACTCTTCGATACATGTGGAGTAACTAGAATCCTTAGGACGAGGAAATGATACTTGGGCTAGGTGTGACGTAGTCAGCCTAGTGGGGACTGACACTATATACCATATCCTGAACCAAGTGGGTATAAGATGAGTGAAGGGAATGGGGCACGAATCATTCGAGCTGCTGAAGGGTTTCAGAAATAGTTCTGGATCAACCGTTGATCTTTTCGGTTAATTGGGGATCATGATGTACTACTAGGTGCCACTCATGATCGTTCTATAATTAATGGTTAATTATAGACGGCCAACATAATCCGAGAACCTATTTGGTCACACGCATAACGAGCGTAATCCAAAGGATTTAAAACGAGCTTGAGAATGGGATTCTCAGACCGAGAGAAACTAGGTTTGGTTGGACCAAACATGGAGCAAGCATGAAATCGTTTCAATCGCAATGGAAGCATGGATGAGCCGTGTCTTATGAAGACATAATGGATGGACCAAAATGGCTTGGTTCTAATCCAATGGAGGAGAATAAACCAAAGGGTTTGGTTTATTTTAAACGAATGAACCAAAAGTTGGTTCGGTTCGTTTTAACTTAAAATAAACCATCACGGTTTGGTTTATTTTAACTTATCTTAATGGAGCGGGTTAACGGGCCTAATGGTTATGATCCAATAACCATTAAGAGAATTAGTTCTCTATAAAAGAGGGCTTAAGGGATAATTAAGCCCGATTCCAAAACCCTAGCAAAAAGTTGCCGCCCACCCCATTGAAGGAGTTTTCGGCGCCAACCCTAAGCTGTCGCCCCTCTTCTCCAACCGGCCACCAGCTGCTGCCGTCTTCTCCCATTGCCGGCGTCGAGCTACTGCCGGAATAGTTCCGGTGATCTCCTTTAGGTTTGGCATCAAGGTGAGCTTTATCTTCCCTTGGTTGGCCGGCACCTATCTCCTCCACCAAAGCTGTCCAGTTTTCTGGACAGCTTGTTCTCCTCTCGTCGGAGCGTCGTTTGGACGACGGTTAGAGCTCCGACATCGGCTAACTTACCGGAGATTCGATCTCCGGTAATCCTCTGAGGTGGAGGACGAAGGATTCGTCAATCGGTTGACGAATACCTCTCCGGAGAAGCGAGTTTTGAGGACTCGTTTTGGATCCGAATTTGGATTCGGATCGTGATCATCTCTTGATCACGTCGTCTTCAACACGAGGCTAGTAACCCGTACAAAGACGAAGCTTGTGGCTTAGCGAAGTCATCCTAAGGATACTCGGCGTGGATACGGATAGAGACGATTCTAGCGAGGATCGTTCCGGTTGATGCCGTTCCCGCTACACGTAATACGAAAGGTATAACGTAGTTAAATTTCTTTTTATTGCAAATTTAAATTTACGGTTATGTCTACACTTTTTGTACTATGCATGCGTGTGATGTGTGTGTTGTAATAAATGTAGATTTATTATTTTTATTGCTTCCGCTGTGCTCATGTTTACGAAACGTGATCGAACACACACACGTCGCGGTGCCGGAAACCCAACAATCCGTGGTCGGACTTCCGGGGTTTCCGCAATGCAAAAAGTGGTTTTTGCGGCTCGGAAAGTCCAACAGTGGTATTAGAGCCACGTGTGAAGTATGTATGTGTTTCATTTTTGTAGTTTTTGTATTATATATAAAAATTACAGATTTTTATGTTTCTGTAAATTTCCTATTTTTATAGAATTTTTGGGTATTTTTCTCGAAGAGTCGAAGCAATGAGTGGTGGGACACTTGTAGGCTTAAACCATCGAGAAAAACTCTCCGAAACGATGAGTTCTCGCTTTAGGTTTTTGGAACAGTGACTTAAGTCGCTGTAAGATCATAGTAGAGACACTCACAAAGTTTATTTTGCGAGTAGGGGCGCTGTCCCTATCCCCGAAAGGGGCCTTGTCCCACGATCGCACCCGGAAACCGCTTAGCGGGACCGTTACGGAGAGGTGACTCATAAAATTGAAAAAAAAAATAGGAAAAATTATAAAAATTTTCTGTAAAAATACATAATTTAGAATTATGTATAATTCTGTGATTGTCATGGCCCAAGAACCCCAATTTGATTGGACGTTAATGTGTTGTGATTCATAATACGGCCTGCGTGCCGTTTTTGTGGTTGTGCGTATTGTATAGTGTATGCGACCTGCGCGTCGTGCCTCTTCTTTTGAAATTCTAGTTGTAAATAGTTTTAGACTCGAATGTAACTCGAGTTTCATATTTGTAATGTACAAAATGGAGCGGTGGAAAGTCCACTTGTAGATGAAGTTACGAGAAGGGTGCCGACGACACATGACGGTCAAAAGAAGCGCTTGGAGAAGCCGCTAGCCCTAGGTTGACCGTCCGATCTTCTCATTGGCTTGAGAAGATCATAGTAGGGCCATGACCACATCACAGTTAATTATATATATATATATATATATATATATATATATATATATATATATATATATATATATATATATATTTGATTTTGCTTGTATGTATGTGATGCATGCTAGTAGAATAATGCTTGTATGTATATGATACATGCTAGGATATTTTTCTTATATGTATATGATGCATGCTAGAATAATGCTTGTATGTATGTGATGCATGCTAATATAGGATAATAAAGGCTTTAATACGTATATGATACACATTACGATTAGATTAGATCTTAATCGAATCAACTCGTAAATGCCTACCAAGTCCTTGATACCCTTCACTACCTCGATCATTTATAGTTGTTGAATCTGCTAAAGCAGAGAAACGCATATTATCTTGGTAGGGTGCGGAGGGACAATCTTGGTCCCGCCTATCATGACTTGGGTTAGAGTAAGCTCAATTAGATTGAGTAAAACTAGTTAACTCAATTGGATCGAGTAGAACTATAGGCATATTCCAACCGTTGGAAAGACAGGATAAGATCGCATTTACACTAAATCTTGGGCGATTTAGCCAAAGCTAACTCAAGGTCTTTTGTAAATGTGGGTCTTGATCCTATAAACAAGAGTTGCATAGAGATGTAATCGGTAATGTGTTACCCATCGATCGTACTAAATCTTGGGCAATTTAGCCAAAGCTAACTCAAGGCTTAGTATGATGTGGATCGTGTCCCGCAAGAATTATAGCTAGTTTGTATGAATCTATTAATGTGGTTTGACCACATCCATAACTCGATTCTACAAAATTCCTATAATTCAGTGGGAGCATCATTTGATTAAAGGCCTAATTAAATGATAAAAGGAATATGATATTAATTCTCTGCATTGTATGTTGTAGATTACTATGTCGACAAACACGAACACTCTCTCTCTGCGTTCTGTCCTTGAGAAGAATAAGCTCAATGGAGCAAATTTCCTGGACTGGTACAGGAACCTGAGAATCGTTCTCACCCAAGAAAGGAAACTATACGTCCTGGAGCAGCCCATTCTGGAGGCACCTCCTGCCACTGCCTCGCGAGATGACAAAGATGCTTACAAGAAGCATCAAGATGATGCATTAGATGTGTCATGTCTAATGCTCGCGACCATGAACTCTGAGCTTCAGAAGCAACATGAGTTCATGAATGCTTATGATATGGTTGAACATCTTCGTCAACTATATCAAGGACAAGCAAGGCAAGAGAGATATGAAGTCTCTAAGGCACTGTTTGGTTCCAAAATGCAAGATGGGACTCTCCTAGGTCCATATGTACTCAAGATGATTGGGTACGTAGAAAACCTACAGAGATTGGGATTCCCCCTTGGCCAAGAGCTGGCCACTGACTTGATCTTACAATCTTTGCCGCAAAGCTACAATCAATTTATCATGAATTATAACATGAATAAAATTGATAAGTCACTGCCTGAGATGCTCAGCATGTTGAGGACTTCTGAGCTCAACCTTAAGAAGGGAAAATCTGACGCCATTTTGATGGTGCAAAAGAAGAAAGGCAAGGGCAAGCCTAAAGGAATCGGAAAGTCCCAAGCCAAGGGCAAAGGCAAGGAACTGAAACCCAAAGGAGGGATGGCCAAGGAAGGGGCTTGCTTCCACTGCAAGGAAGCTGGACACTGGAAGCGTAACTGCAAGGCATACCTAGAAGATCTTAAGAAGAAGAGAAGTGAGACTTCTACTTCAGGTATAAATGTTATAGAAGTCAATCTATCTATTTCTTCATCATGGGTATTAGATACCGGATGTGCATCTCACATTTGTACCAATATGCAGGCACTGAGAAATAGCAGGGCATTGACAAAGGGCGAGGTAGACCTACGAGTAGGCAATGGAGCAAGGGTTGCTACAGTTGTTGTAGGAACTTATGATCTATCTCTGCCCTCTGGGCTTGTACTAGAATTAGATGAATGTTGTTATGTGTCTGCCTTAACTAAGAACATTATTTCGGTTTCTTGTTTGGACAAGAAAGGATTTACATTTATAATAAAGAACAAATGTTGTTCAGTTTATTTAAATGATATGTTCTATTGTAGTGCACCTCTAATGAACGGACTCTACTTTCTAGACTTAGAGAGCCCTATCTATAACATAAGTACCAAAAGGTTCAAGTCAAATGAGTTGAACCAAACCTATCTCTGGCATTGTTGCTTAGGTCACATAAACGAGAGTCGCTTATCTCAACTCCATAAGGATGGCCTGCTAGACTCATTTGATTTTGAATCATATGAGACATGTGAGTCTTGCCTTTTAGGCAAGATGACCAAGACTCCCTTTAGTGGACACAGCGAAAGAGCAACAGACTTGTTAGGACATATACATAGTGATGTATGTGACCCTTTTAATGTTGCTGCTAGAGGTGGTTACAGGTACTTCATTACATTTACTGATGACTTCAGTAGATATGGTTATGTGTATCTTATGACACATAAATCAGAATCCTTTGAAAAGTTCAAAGAATTCAAGAATGAAGTACAAAATCATCTTGGCAAGAGTATTAAGATACTTCGATCAGATCCAGGTGGTGAATACCTTAGCCATGAGTTTCGTGACTATCTAGCTGAGTGTGGGATTCTATCCCAACTCACTCCTCCTGGAACACCACAGTGGAATGGTGTATCCGAAAGGAGGAATCGTACCCTATTAGATATGGTACAATCTATGATGAGTCACACAGATCTTCCTATATCCTTTTGGGGATATGCTCTAGACACAGCAGCCTTTACCCTTAACCGTGTATCATCCAAGGCTGTGATAAAGACACCATATACGATATGGACAGGGAGAAATCCCAAGATGTATTTTATGAGGATTTGGGGTTGTGAGGCTTACGTTCGACATCAAGTCTCAGACAAACTGGGACCCAAATCCGATAGGTGCTATTTTGTTGGATATCCAAAGAACACAAAGGGATATTACTTCTACATTCCCAGCAGCACAAAGTGTTTGTGGCAAAGACTGGGGTTTTTCTAGAAAGGGATTTTAGAAAACTTAGTGGGAGTACGTTCGATCTTGAAGAAATTCAAGATAAGGATCATAGCACTGAGGCCTTGATGGAGGTTGAACAAGAACCACAAAGTGTTGTGGGTGATGAGACTGTTGCACAAAGAGTTGTGGAACAACCACCTGTGCAGGTAGACCTACCTCTTCGCAGGTCTGATAGGGTACGACGTCAGCCTAAGAGATACTCATTTCTCTTGTCTGACCATGATGACGTTATGCTCATTGAGAATGAGCCTACCACCTATCAGGAAGCTGTGATAAGCCCAGATTCTGAGAAATGGCTAGAGGTCATGAGATCCGAGATGGAATCCATGTACACCAACCAAGTATGGACTTTGGTTGATCCACCTGAAGGGGTTAAACCCATTGGGTGTAAGTGGGTCTTTAGGAGAAAGACTGACATGGATGGACTTACGCATACCTATAAGGGCCGATTGGTGGCTAAAGGTTTCAAGCAAATTCATGGTATTGACTATGATGAAACCTTTTCTCCAGTGGCGATGTTTAAGTCCATTCGGATCTTGCTTGCTATTGCAGCATACCACGATTATGAGATCTGGCAGATGGATGTCAAAACTATATTTATGAATCGAAACTTACTCGAGGATGTGTACATGACACAACCTGAGGGTTTTGAAGATCCACAGCATACTGGGAAAGTATGCAAGCTGCAAAGGTCTATTTATGGGCTAAAGCAAGCCTCTCGGAGCTGGAATCTTCGATTCGATGATGCGATCAAACAGTTTGGTTTCATCAAGAATGAAGATGAACCCTATGTCTACAAGAGGGTTAATGGGAACACAGTTGTCTTCCTTGTATTGTATGTGGATGATATACTACTCATTGGGAATGACATCCCTTCGCTACAGTCTATGAAGACTTGGCTGGGGATGTGCTTCTCAATGAAGGACTTAGGTGAAGCAGCCTGTATTCTAGGCATCAAGATCTATAGAGATAGATCTAAGAGATTGCTTGGCCTAAGTCAGAGTACATACATTGACACGGTATTACTACGGTTTTCCATGCATAATTCCAAGAAGGGACTTCTGTCGATGTCACATGGTGTGCGTCTTTCGAAGACTCAAAGTCCCTCTTCTAGAGAGGAGAGAGACCGCATGGATAAGATCCCTTATGCATCTGCTATAAGATCTATCATGTACGCCATGCTATGTACTCGTCTTGATGTCTCGTATGCTTTGAGCATGACGAGTAGATACCAATCAGATCCAGGTGAGCATCACTGGATAGCAGTCAAGAATATTCTTAAGTACTTGATAAGGACTAAAGAATATTTCTTGATATTTGGAGGCAATGAGGAGCTAGCTGTAAAGGGTTACAGCGATGCCAGCTTCCAAACTGACCAGGATGATTATAGATTGCAGTCAGGATTCGTGTTTTGCTTGAATGGTGGCGCTATGAGCTGGAAGAGTTCCAAGCAGGATACAGTTGCTGATTCTACAACGGAGGCCGAATATATCGGTGCTTCCATCTCATTCGAGAGATTATCGATAAAGGAGATGTGAAGATTTGCAGAGTACCCACAGAGGCTAACATCGCAGATCCCTTGACCAAGGCTTTGGCACAGAAAAAGGCATGATGGTCACACTAGGTCATTGGGTATTAGATACTACGGTGATTGGCACTAGTGCTAGTGGGAGATTGTTAGTGAAAGCCCTAGAGTCAATCATGTGATGATTGTTGTATGGACTTTATTGTATCATATTCCTATTTATAAAGGCATGGTTATTATATTTACTTGTATTGGTGCCAAATAACTAAATATAATAATGTCCTTGAGTAGTAGGTTCTTATCTATATCAATCGATTGGTTGAATCGATAATGAGATGATATAGAGAATACTACTCTTAATCATTCCTAGTCAAGTATTAACATTCAGGGACAATGTTAATGCATAGAGACTAGCATGTAGGTCAACACGATGACTTGATCTCACAAGTCATGGATATGAGATATCAAGTTGACACATGGGTATGCATTGGAGAATGTATACTGAATGACCCGCCATGAGAAAGTATCATGGATCGTTATATGAGTGTCATATACTTTCTTATGTGGCTATTAGTATGACTATCAATCCTTAGACTTGAAGTCACCATGGTTCTCTACATAAGGAGTTGCATACTTTGACTTCGTCAAACGTCACCCGTAAATGGGTGGACTATAAAGGCGATTACTGGGTATGTGATAAATTATGCGGAGGGATGTGAGTGATGTAGATGGGATCTATCCCTCCTATATGACGGCACAGACATCGTTATTCTTGATAGAGTGAGACCACGAAGTGCATGGTCATGCCCAAATGAGTCAATATAAGATATTGAGCTCATTTGATTAGAGTGAGTCTACTTGGAGTTCAAGATATAGATTGTACCAAGGATGACACGGTCTATGCCTCAATTGGTCAATCTAGATGTCAAGGATAGAAGGGCATTGTCACATATTGTGAGAGTCACAATTAGTAGTCACAAAGGTGATGTTAGAGCTCAACATTCTTGTAACTTGGGTAGCAATGATGTGTTGCTAGATACCCCTCATTGCTTATGTTCCAATGATGTGTTGCTAGATACCGCTCATTGCTTATGTTCCTAAATCGATTTAGGGGCATTGCCAACGTTACAAGAACCTATAGGGTCACACACAAAGAGCAATAAGATGGAGATTAGGTTCATATGATGAACCATGAGGATTAGGTTCGTGTGATGAACCAAATTGGATTAAGAGTAATCCAAATTAGACTAATTGAGTTAGACTCAAGTTGATTCAAGTGTTGAATGAGTCTAATTTAGATTTGATTCATTTAGTCAATTTAAATTAATGAATAGAGATTCATTAAATCAAATTGACTTGAATCAAGTGGTTGGATTTGATCAACCATGGGAGATAAGAGGTCAAGTTTGACTTGACTTGAGAGGGAAGATGAAAGGTCAAGTTTGACTTGACCAAATGCCATGTCATGATGATGACTTGGCATGGTCAGCCAATGATGATGCTCCACATCATCATTGACTTATCATGTGGTGCCACCTCATAAGGGAGACCAAGAGCCATTGGCTCTTGGAGTTACTTGCATGCATTTAACCCCCCCCCCCCCTCCATGAAGTGGCCGACCACTTCTCATTTAGATGAGAATTGATTTTGGTGAGTTACTAGAACTTCATCTTCTTCCTTGGATCATCTTCTTCTCAAGTTTGCTCTCCCATCCCTCTCCTTGGCTGAAACTTCTAAGGGTGCTAGCACACTCTAGGTTTCTTTTCTCCACCTATTGCTTGTGTGGATACCAATAGAGGAGTGTACACTTGACACTCTAGAGTTCTGTCAAGCTATTTGGACGAGCGGGATTTACGAAGGGCGTCGCATCGAGGGTAACACTCTCAACTTCTAGATCTAAGGTAGATCTAGGTTTACTTAGCACATACATGTTTTTATTTTAATATATCTTTGCACAGATCCGTGGCCGGACTTCCGGGGTTTCCGCAATGCAAAAAGCAGTTTTTGTGGCTCGGAAAGTCCAACAGTGGGAGGATCTCAGGGAAGAGTGAAGAAGCCGAAAGACAAGTGCTTCACTTGCAAGCAGACTGGACATTGGAAGAAGGACTGCCCCAATCGGAAGCAGAGCAAAGGTATATCTTTTGGTCTAGTCGTTGAAACATGTTTAGCGATGTTATCTACTGGCACCTGGTGTGTAGATACGAGAGCCACTGATCATGTCTACAATACTTTGCGGGGGTTCCAGGAAACCAGACGACTGGCTGAAGGGGAGATTATTGTTTACTTGGGCGATGCTACGAAGGTAGCGGCTGTTGCAGTGGGAGATGTTTATTTATCTTTTAAGAGGAATAAAGTTTTGGTTCTGAAAAATTGTCTTTATGTACCTTTATTTAGAAAGAATTTGATTTCGATTTCTAAATTGTTTATGGATGGATATTCTATTTCTTTTAATGATAGAGTTGTTATAACAAGGAATAGGGAGATTATCTATTTTGGTGCATTGATAGGAAATTTATATACCCTTAAACCAAAAGCTCCCATGATGCAAATAGAAGTAAATAACTCATCTTCTAATTCTAATAAGAGAAAAGAATCTTCGAAAATAAACCAAACATATCTTTGGCATCTAAGGTTAGGTCATATTAACCTAAGCAGAATTCAAAGGTTGATAGCTGATGAACCTCTGGGTTCATTAGTGGTGGAAGATTTTCCAACCTGCGAATCTTGCTTGGAGGGTAAAATAACCAAGAGGCCTTTTAAGGCCAAGGGGTATAAAGCCAAAGATGTGTTGGAATTGGTTCATTCTGATTTGTGTGGTCCTATGTCTATCCAGGCAAGAGGTGGTTTTGAATATTTTGTCTCTTTTATAGATGATTATTCAAGATATGGATACATTTACTTGATGCATCGCAAGTCTGAATGCTTTGACAGGTTCAAAGAATTCAAGGCTGATGTGGAGAAACGTCAAGGTAAAAGTATCAAGACACTACGATCTGATCGTGGTGGTGAGTACCTCTTGGAAGAGTTTAGGAATTACTTATTAGAGACTGAGATTCAATTCCAATTGTCTGCACCTGGCACACACCAGTAGAATGGTGTAGCGGAGTGAAGGAATAGGACTCTTATGTAGATGGTTAGATCGATGATGAGTTATTCTGAGTTGCCAGATTCATTCTGGGGGTATGCTCTGGATATGGCAGTGTATATTCTGAACTTGGTACCATCTAAATCAGTGCCTTCTACTCCTATAAAATTGTGGACTGGGCGAAAGCGTAGTCTGAAACATATTCGAATTTGAGGGAGTCCAGCACATATGTTGAAGGCAGATGCTGGTAAGTTGGAACCTCGTACAGAAGTGTGCATGTTCGTTGGCTATCCTAGAGGAACGAAAGGTTGTTTATTTTATAGTCCTAGAGATCAGAGGGTGACCGTTAGCATGAATGCCAGATTTCTAGAGGAAGACTATGTGATGAACCATAAGCCCATGAGTAAGATTGTTCTGGAGGAATTGAGAGGGTAAGTCACTACTTCAGTACCACCGGTATAAGAGGATATACCATAAGTTACTACACCACGTGTCTCAGAGGATACACAGGTGATACCTCGTCGTAGTGGAAGGGTTGTTAGACAGCCTGATAGATTTATGTTCTTGGAAGAATCTTCTGATTTGATCCCTAGTGAATATGAACCTAATCCCTGGACATATGACGAGGTAATACAAGATAAAGATGCGGTATCTTGGCAAAGAACGATGAATTCTGAGATAGAATCCATGGATTCAAATCAGGTCTGGGAGCTAGTAGAACCACCCAATGGTGTAAAAACCATTGGATGCAAGTGGATCTACAAAAGAAAGAGAGGAATAGACGGGAAGGTTGAAACCTTCAAAGCAAGGCTTGTTGCGAAAGGATATACTCAGAAAGAGGGTATCGATTATGAGGAGACATTTTCGTCAGTGGTCATGCTTAAGTCTATCCGGATTCTCTTATGTATTGCTGCTCATATGGATTATGAGGTGTGGCAGATGGATGTCAAGACAACTTTCCTTAATGGAAGTCTTAAGGAAAATATCTATATGAAGCAACTAGAGGGATTCATTTCAAAGGGCAAAGAGCATCTTGTGTGCAAGCTTAATCGGTCCATTTATGGATTAAAGCAAGCTTCGAGATCTTGGAACATCCGCTTTGATGAGGTAATCCAATCTTATGGATTTATTCAAAGTCAGGATGAGTCTTGTGTATACAAGAGATGTGACGAAAATGTAGTGGTATTTCTTATACTATACGTAGATGACATTTTGCTAATTGGAAATAATGTCAAGGTGTTATCAAACGTAAGGGTATGGTTGTCCAAACAGTTTGATATGAAGGACTTGGGAGAAGTGGGACACATCCTTGGGATCAAGGTTATAAGGGATCGCAGGAAAAGGATGTTGTGCTTATCTCAAGCTTCATACATAGACACCATTTTGGCTCGTTTTAGCATGCAAAACTCCAAGAAAGGTTTTCTACCTTTTAGGCATGGAGTACCTTTATCTAAAGAGATGTGTCCTAGAACATCAAAGGAGATAGAGGAGATGAAGGCGGTTCCTTATGCTTCGGCAGTAGGAAGCCTCATGTATGTCATTCTATGTACGAGATCGGATATTTGCTTTGCCGTTGGCATGGTTAGCAAATATCAGAGTAATCCAGGACAGGGACATTGGACTACGGTAAAGCATATATTGAAGTACCTGAGAAGGACTAGGGATTATATGCTAGTATATCAGGCAGATCAATTACTCCCTGTGGGTTACACAGATTCTGACTTCCAATCAGATAGGGATAACAATAAGTCTACCTCGGGTTTTTTGTTTACTTTGGGAGGTGGAGCCATTGTATGGAGGAGTGTCAAGCATAAATGCGTGGCGGACTCTACCATGGAAGCTGAGTGTGTGGCAGCCTCTGAGGCGGCCAAAGAAGCTGTATGGCTCAGGAACTTCTTGATGGACTTGGATGTGATTCCTGGTTTGCCCAGAACTATCATAATTTATTGTGATAATAGTGGTGCATTTACAAACTCGAAGGAACCACAAGCCCATAAGATAAGTAAACACATAGAGCGCAAGTACCACCTGATACAAGAAATCGTAAAGCGAGGAGAAGTTGATGTGGCCAAGATTGCATCAGAGGATAACCTGGCAGATCCTTTCACTAAGGCCCTTCCAGCGAGAGCTTTTGATAGGCATGTGGAGGGAATGGGAATCAGATGTATGACAGTTTGAGGATAACATAGTCTTTTAGTATAAGTGGGAGATTGTTGGGATGTATACTAAAAAGTCTATCTTTTGTATGAACATCTTTATTTTTGAAATAAGAATCACATGATCATTGTTTGCATATTTATGGTTATACATATTGTATAATACATTACATTGTAGATAACATGGTGTGTAGTGTCACACGGGAGATCATGTTATCAGTTCCTTATAAAGTATAAGTAAAGGCTCACAACCGAGATGGTTTTAGACAAACCATTGGTATGGTTGTAGTGTTATTTGGTATTGGTTTGTCTTGTCCATGGAATTACACTAGTACACTTTGTGTGTATTGAGCAGGACCAACTTAGAGGTGATTCAATTTATTGCTAACTACATAATTGAATTGGACCTCGGATATTATGGTGTACATGCTCTTAATCCCGATATAATAACGGGCACATGTACTTAGTATTTATTTCTTTGATTTACCAATGGGCGAGATTTATAGAGTAAATCGATAGGCTCGGTAAGTTGGGAAATGATATTATTTACATGGTGTGTCGTTGATTATCGGAGGAAACCGTGTCCTATATATTAGGATGATGATGTCCCCTTGAGGAGCTCATAAGATTCATCGTGTAAACCCTGCAGGTGGACTTGGTCCGGCATAATGATAAGGTTGAGTGGTACTACTCATGGAGTTAGATGTTGATTAATTAATTATCAATAAATTAATTAATTGACGGGAATTCGAGATCTTAAACACGGGGAGATATTTGTACAATTAATATATGGAGCCCATAATTATTTATGGGGGTTGGTGAGGTAGATCAATGATAATCCTCTAGTGGAATGGATTATCATTAATGGATCAGACTTTATGTGGGCTTGATCCATTGGGTGGCCAAGATCCAACTCCTCCTCATGGTCCCTATTGTAGCCTATTAAAACCCTCATGAAGCCTAGATCCGATGGTAGAAAATAAAACTCTAGATCCAACGGTGGAGGTTAAATCTCTAGATCCGACAGTGGAGATTAAATCTCTAGATCCGACGGTTGAGATTAAATCTCTATATCCGACGGTGGAGATTAAAAGGAGGCTTAAGCCCAACTCTATAAATAAGGGCTTGGGCGGCAAGGAGAGGAATCATCAAATAAGGGTTAGGGTTTTTGGAGTTGGCTTGAGAGGAGAGGTGGGCGGCAACCCTAGGGTTTGCTTCTTCCTATTGGGCGGCGGTAAGGCATTCTAGGGTTTTGGCTATTCTTGGCCAGCGGCAACTCCACCCTCTCTCTCTCTAGATTGGTCGACAATGTTGGTGCAATCGGCCCAGGTCACGATTGACCAGGACTCGAGTTTGACTCGAGTGATGTTTTGATGTTCGACAAAAATATATGACAATGTAATTGTCAAGGTAAAGTCCAAGTCATGGGTACTTGGCATGGAAAGTCCAAGTGGAACACTTGGCATTTGGTAAAGTCCAAGTCTTGAGTACTTGGCATGAAAAGTCCAAGTGGGACACTTGGCACATGAAAAGTCCAAGCATGGGTCTTGGCAATGTAAAAGCCCAACATGAGTTGGCAAGGGAAAGTCCAAGCATGGTCTTGGCATTTGAGAAGTCCAACATGGGTTGGCAAGGGAAAGTCCAAGCTTGAGTCTTGGCATTTAAGAAGTCCAAGGGTTTGATATTGGCAGCATAAGTCTAATGGTTGGCGGCGTAAAGTCCAAGCGGAGTCTTGGCGGCGTAAGTCCAATGTGCCTTGGCGGTGTAGACACCGTTAGCATGACATAGCCGATGGAAGCATCTAAAGGCTAGCGCGATGGATGAACAAGTCACGGATGACTTGGAGGGATCCGAGAGGCGTGAGGCTGATGGAGATGGCTAGAAGGCTTAGGTCTAGGCTAAGGGTGGTCTAGCAAGTATGGGGGCACCATACTTGGGCTAAAACCTCATATTTGAGGTGTACCAGTCGACTGGTGTCATGTGGCAGTCGACTGGACCGAGTCAACTAGGGTTTGACTGCGGAAAGTGGCCTAGCGATCTTGCGAGGAGGAGGCGATCGGTGATTCTGGCGATCGGCCCGATCGCATGATCAGTCGATTGGTGCTCGGGAATTCGACCACAGAGTGTAGTCTCACTCGACCGCTAAGACCAGCAGTCGAGTGAGGACACCATCAGTCGACTGATGGGTATGATCAGTCGACTGATGGTAGATCCGTTGAACTTATCCAACGTGGATCTAGCCGTTGTCTCACAACAACAGTGGCATCAGTCGACTGATGGTCCCGAGCAGTCGACTGATCGACTTTTTCCAGCACAGGTTGAAGCTTTATAAGGAGCTTGTGATGGAGGAATTTGGCATGGTTCTTTGAGGCGATTTGGGGCGAGTTGCTCCTGCAATTCAGGGTCTCCAATTGCTACTCGATCAACCTAGCGATCAAGCATTCAAGAGCATTTGTAAAGTATTTTTCTTTACTAGTCTTGCTTTGTATTTCATTGTCTTTGCTTGTAGCTTTTTTATTATTGTTGTAATCATCTTGTACGAGGTTTCTCCGCCTTCAGATTGTTCCGAGAAGGAGTGTTTTATAGTGGTGTGTGATTGGCATCGCTAGGGTTTGTACGAACCCGATCCGTGGAGTAGGAACTGTGCGGTTCCGAACCACGTTAAACAATTGTGTTCGTGTGTGATTGTTTATTTCTATTTCCGCTGCGTACTAACGAAATTGTAGAGACGATCTCGATCGAATTCCATCAACGAACAAACACGTGTTATTCACCCCCCCCCCTCTAGCCATTACAAAGATCCTAACAGACAACTCCTCCCTCTCTCTCTCTCTCTCTCCTTTAACCGGCGGCAACCTTTCTTCAAGGTTGGTCGGCAGCAACATCAAGTCCCTTGACTTGGTGGTCGGTTCTAGATAGGAAGAAGAGTTTTGTTTTATTCTTCCCTTTGTTCGAAGCGAACAAGGAAGGGAAGAATGTGATCTAAAAGGCTTCGACTTTTGAAAGATCGTCGCCCACACGATGTCCAAAAGGAGGAAGGACATACAATAGAAGATCAAGAGGTATAACCTTGTTTACTTTGATTAGTGTTCTTTTGTATTATGTATATAATTGTTTACAATTGTATGTGGCTAATTTACTTGGACCCCGAAGACAAACACAAAAATTGGTGATCCGTACATCGTCTATTCTGCGGCTAATCGAAGAAAAGAGGTAGGTTACTTGAATAACATATTTGTTCAAGTGACCACTCTAATCGAATAGCACGATGATAGATCGGTTGTTTGGGTAATCCCTCTTTGTCAAGGATTAATTCTTTTAACTTCGAGGATGATCATGTACAAGGCACATTGGCGGAAGAGCTCTTCAAGAACTAATATATATTATATGTAGAGAACTTATATGAAATTTTATGATGGTCACCCAATGAACGAAGCTTACTAGTGCATATAATTAATCTTGACATCTCAATGCGCATCCAGAGAAATAAAGCCGCTTGATAAACAAGGAGTATTACTTCTCAAAATAGATTTAATCACATGCCCAATCGTATAACAATGACCAGATCATAATAACTTAGCAATACGTAAATAATTACACATGTAGAGATACTCACTAGTTGTGATCCAATCATAAGTTCTCTCATGTTGTGAATCGTATTGTGAGCATTCAGTAAATGAGTTTAAGATCCAATCAAATACATGAAAATATGTATACTCAAATAGTGAATCTTCATTTATCAAATAAATGGTACCCCCATAAGGTGATTGCCTTAGGACACCTCTCATATATATTACTAACACCCAGTTCCTCAGGCCATCGCATCGTTGTTGGGAAAGTGCTTTCTGAAAGTGAGATTTCATCTGGTTGCAAAGAAGGGAGAAAGGAGGAGGCAAGAAGAAGAGGGGAGAATTTTTTAGCTACGCATAAGTGGGGAGAGGTTTCGAAGACAGGAGGAGTAGAGGATGAAGAAGGGGGGAGGCGAGGAGTCGGATTTAAAGGGAGGAAATGTACTTGTGATAGGCGAAATAGTTGGGCCCTGGGACAAGGGTGTGGGCCTTAAAACAAGGTTGAGGTGTGGCTCGGCGGAAGGTGGAACCTTTAGTTGACTTTTTACGGCTTGGTATTTAGCTGAAGCCATTATCCCCGTGCGATTGTGGAACGGAGGAGTAGGGTTTAAGGTAAATACACCTGTGAAGAACGGTGGAGTAAAAGATTCATTCCGATTTGATAGGGAAAAACCCAAGATCATATCGTCACATTTTTTATGGCTCGGTATTAGTCGAAGCCATTATCCCCATGCGATTGCAGAACGGAGGAGTAGGGTTTAAGGTAAATACACCTGTGAAGAACAGCGGAGTAAAAGATCCATTCCGATCTGATAGGGTAAAGCTTTAGATCATATCGTCACACTTTTTATGGCTCGGTATTAGCCGAAGCCATTATCCCCGTGTGATTACGGAACGGAGGAGTAGTATTTAAGGTAAATACACTTGTGAAGAATGGTGGAGTAAAAGATTCATTCTGATTTGATAGGGTAAAGGCCTAAATCAGATCGCCACACTTTTTATGGCTCGGTATTAGTTGAAGCCATTATCCCTGTGTGATTGTGTAACGGAGGAGTAGGGGTTAAGGTAAATACACCTGTGAAGAATAATGGAGTAAAAGATTCATTGAGATCCGATAGGTCAAAGTCATAGGTCAAATTGTGAAACTTTTTATGGATCGGTATTTACTCGAAGCCATTATCCCTGTGCGGTTGCAGAACAGAGGAGTGGGGTTTAAGTTAAATACACCTGTGAAGAACGGCGGAGTAAAAGATTCATTCCAATCTGATAGAGCAAAGTCCTATATCATATCGTCACACTTTTTACGGTTCGGTATTTAGCCGAAGCCATTATCCCCATGTGATTACAGAACGAAGGAGTAGGGTTTAAGGTAAATACACCTGTGAAGAATGGTGGAGTAAAAGATTCATTCCGATCTGATAGGGAAAGTCCTAGGTCAAATCGTCACACTTTTAAAGGCTCGGTATTAGCCGAAGTCATTATGCCCGTGCAGTTGCGGAACGGAGGAGTAGGGTTTAAGGTTGTTGGTGCAGTGGCACCGAATAATCGAACCTAGGTTTTGATTATGGCAAAGGTTCAAAGTTAAGCTCTTATTATTATCTCATGAGCTATGTTACGTATGCAGGAAGTGTTTAAGCTAAGATGAAGGTCAGCGACGCCCGAAGAATCTTGGGACGAGAAACCGTGGTGGTTGGGAGACACTGGGAGAACCTCGTGGAGTCAAGGAACCTAGATGAAAGACCAGAAGCTAAGTGACAGGTCGGGAAGGATCGGAGGTAAGTACGAGTGCAGAGTAATGGTGAGGTCGTGTCCTTTGTATGGGGATGAACTTAGGCGACGATCCGACTAATGTTGGTGCAACAATGCCCCAAGCATTTATATGTTTTGATGTTTGGATAATCATCTAAGTCAGGCAATGCTTTGTGATCTAATTGTGAATATGTTTGAGTGACAGGGAAATCCAAGTATGAAGACTTGGTAAAAGAAAAGTCCAAGTATGATCTTGGCAAGGGAAGTCCAAGGGATGGACTTGGCAGCGTAAGACCAAGCTTGTAGTCTTGGCAGTGTAAAGCCCAAGTGAACCTTGGCAAAAAGAAGTCCAAGGGATGGACTTGGCAGCGTAATACCAAGCTTGTAGTCTTGGCAGCGTAAAGTCCAAGTGAACCTTGGCAAAGAGAAGTCTAAAGTAAAGTCTTGGCAGCATAAGTCCAAGCATTTGGCAACCCAAGACATGACGAGGCCGAAGGAAACTCTTGAAGGCAGGCGCAAGGCTGAAGGAAGAGTTAGAAGGTCAAGTCTAGGTCTAGGGGGTGGAATCAAGTATGAAATATTCATACTTGATGAGTATCGATCGGTCGATGTATCGATCGGCCCAGTGACGTCGGTAGTCGAGTCGGTGAAACCACGATGATCGATCGGCCTTAGTCATGCGGTCGGTGATCAAGGGAAAATTCACCACAGAATGCAGTCTCACTCGACTGCTGCTTTGATCACTCGACTGATCACTCCATCAGTCGACTGATGGAGGTATCAGTCGACTGATAGGCCTCCCGTTGGAAATGGCGGCTTCGAATCCCCGCGGATCCGCTTTGTCAGAAGCTGTTATCCTTGACAGCAGTCGACTGATGATGATCATCAGTCGACTGATCAAAGCCCAATGGGAAAAATAGCCCCTCTTCTATAAGAAGGGGCCTTGGGGAGCTTGGTGAAGCTAGTGCTCTCATTCCTAGCTACACCCTTGTGCTCACCAAGCTTTCTCCAAGTGTTTTTATGATTCTAAACCTCCTCTTCTCTAATCTTAATCTTCCATCATTGTAAAGAGGAGGAGTGCATTGTAAGACAAGGTTTCTCCACCTTGTTTCATCCAAAGAAGGTTTTAGTGAAGATTGGCTAGGGCTAATCCACCTTACGGATTACCGTGGAGTAGGAGCATCATCTCCGAACCACGTACATCGGGTGTTAGCATTGTTTTCTTGTTTCGTATTCTTATTTACATTTGTATTTGTATTGCTTCCGCTAACATATTTTGTAGAAATAAAGAAAGGCTAATCACCCCCCCCCTCTAGCCATTACAAAGATCCTAACAAGTGGTATCAGAGCCCGGATAGCTTGGAAGATTTCACCATCAACCAAGGCATCAATGGCTCTTCAAGAGGGATATAGCACCGCCAAGCCACCGCTCTTCGATGGGATTCACTTTGCATATTGGAAAGGTAGGATGAAGTATTATTTAATGAGTAATATTGAAATTTGGCATAGCATTGTAGATGGCTTTGAGGAACCGGTGGATGAACATGGAAATCCTATTCCAAGCAAGGATTGGACAAGAGAAATGAATAAGAGGTTTGAATCAAATGCAAAGGCGGTACTCACCATCCAATGCGACATTACAATGGAGCAACTCAACAAGGTAGGGCCTTTCGAATCCGCCAAGGAGTTATGGGAAAAGCTCATTGAGCTAAATGAAGGATCCAAGGAGTCAAAGAGGGCCAAGAAGGACTTGCTAATTGGACAACTTCAAGCCTTCCAAATGAAGATGCATGAAACCGTAAGCCAAATGCATGGAAGGTTCAAGGAGATTGTAAATGGACTCCACATCATAGGTGAGCGAGTTGACAACCGGGATTTGGTAAGGTACATACTTCAAGCATTTCCTAGAAATTCTCTATGGACTTCTATAGTTGATGCTATTAAAGTAACTAGGGATCTTTCTCAAATTAAAATTGATGAATTATTTTGTGAGTTTGAATTGCATGAGCAAACTAACATGTCCTCTAAGGAAAAGGGTTTAGCTCTATTTGTTGAAAAGAAGGAAAAGAAGAAGAAAGAAAGGAAAGAAGTGTCATCATCATCCGAATCAGAGCATGACTCAAGTAGTGATGGAGACTCATCTAGCGAGATGGCCAACTTTGTCAAGAAACTCTATAGAAAATCAAAGGAGTTCAAGAATAGAGAAGCAAGGAAGGGGTCCCATTCTTTAAGAGGTAAAATTAGTGGTAATTCAAATTTTAATAATAATGTGATTTGCCATGCTTGCAATAAGAAGGGGCACATAAAGCCAATTGCGGAGCTAAAAAGAAGGAAGAAAAGAAAAGAAAAAGAAGGAAAAGAAGGAGAAGAAAAGAAGGAGGCCATGATGGCTCAAACCACATGGGACACACCAAGTGTTGAAGATTCCTCCGATGATGAGCTTTGCCACACGCCATGTAGCACTTATGGCCCAAGGAGACGACTCCGGTACATCAAGCCAAGAAGAAGACTCTTCAAGTGATGAATCGTCATCTAGTGACGATGAGGTAATGAACTCTCCTAAAGTTAAGCTTCTTTATAAATCAATTGCTTATCTTAAAGAGGCTTTGGATAAGTCAAAATCTAAGGTTAGAAGCATGAAGGTAGAACTAAAGGTCATTAGGAATGAAAAACCGTCACATGTTGATTCTTGCATACTTAAGGAAGAGAATGACAAACTTAAGGATGAGGTTAGTGAATTAAAGGCATGCTTAGAAAAATTTACAAATGGCTCAAAATATCTTGACATGATCCTTAGCCGACAAAGAGCCGTTTACAACAAGGCCGGTTTAGGATATAAGTCAAAAGAAAAAGAAGTTGCTTATATCTCATTGATTAATAGAAAAGCAACCATTAAGGGTAAGGTTAAGAAAGCATGGGTACCTAAGAAGTTCTTACTTAATGTTACCGGTCCAAATGTTTGGGTACCAAAAGATTGTGTTTTTCATGTGATTTAGGTAGGAGAGCAAGGTATGTGGATTGTGGATAGCGGTTGCTCAACACACATGACTGGGGATGTGAGCAAGTTCTCCACAATTAAGTATGTGAAGAAGGGAGCGGTGTCTTTTGGAAATAGTGGAAAACTCAAGATACTAGATAGAGGTACAATTGAGGTATCCCCCAAAATTGTCATTCACAAAGTTTTACTAGTTGAAAATATGAAATTTAATTTATTAAGTGTTAGTCAACTTTGTGATGCAAGCTACTATGTTTCTTTTGAATCCTCAAAATGCATGATTAGACACAAGGAATTAAATGATTGTATGTTAGTTGGATATAGGAAATTAAATATTTATTATGTTGATCTTTCATATGCTTCTAACATTTCTACTAAGTGTCTTGTTGCAAAAGAAGAAGAAAGTTGGCTATGACATAGGAGATTAGGGCACATCAACATGAAAAACATAGCCAAGGTAGCCAAGTTGGAGTTGGTCAAAGGGCTACCAAAGATCAAGTATGTCAAGAACAAAATGTGTGATGCATGCCAAGAAGGAAAACAAACAAAGGCATCACACAAAGGTAAAACCTTAACTAATACCTCTTTACCGTTAGAATTATTGCATCTTGACTTATTTGATTGCCATAGTACTCCTTCTTTAAATGGTAACAAATATTGTTTAGTCATAGTAGATGATTTTTCTAGGTATACTTGGGTTTATTTTATGAAACATAAGGATGATACCTTAAAAATACTCATAGGATTTAGTAAAAGAGTTGAAAATGAAAAGAGTCTCAAAATCAACCGGATCCGTAGTGATCATGGTGGTGAATTTGAGAATTCTAAATTTACACAATTTTGTTTAGAGCAAGGGTACAAGCATGAGTTCTCTTGTCCTAGAACACCCCAACAAAATGGGGTGGTGGAAAGGAGAAATCGTGCCCTACAAGAGGCGGCTAGGACTATGCTTAATGCATATTCTCTACCTAGCTACTTGTGGGCGGAAGCGGTTAATACCGCTTGCTATATCCAAAATAGGGTTCAAATCCATAGGTTTTTAGGAAAGACACCATTTGAATTATGGAATGGGACTATCCCCACAATTCATTATTTTAAAGTCTTTGGATGTAAGGTTTATATTTTAAACACCAAAGATAACTTAGGAAAATTTGAATCCAAAGCAGATGAGGGGATCCTAGTTGGATACTCATCTACGAGTAGAGGATATAGAGTCTACAATAAGAGAACCCAAGGGATTGAGGAGTATTCTAATGTTCAATTTGATGAAACCACTAGTACCTACCCTAGAAAGTCCTCTATTGATAAGGATATTAATGACAATAATCAAGACATTACCCAAAAACTTCAAAATTTGACCATAAGGGGTAATGATCAAGGGGGAGGAAGAGGAGACTCCGATGATGAAAGAAGGGTAGAAGATAACAATGATCAATTTAAAACCCCTTCTAGAACCCTAAGAATTCATCAAGATCATCCACTTGACCAAGTAGTAGGAGATCTATCTCAAGGAGTAAGAACTAGGTCATTTCATAGAACTCCTACTAGTCAAGTAGCTCTTATTTCACAAATCGAGCCTAAATCGATCAATGATGCGTTACATGATCCGGATTGGATTTTGGCAATGCAAGATGAATTGCCTCAATTTGAGAGGAGTCAAGTATGGGAGTTAGTACCTAGACCAAATGATAGCACCATAATTACTACAAGATGGGTCTTTAGGAATAAGCTAGATGACCAAGGAAATATCACTAGAAATAAGGCTAGGTTGGTTACTAGGGGATTCAATCAAGTTGAGGGGCTTGACTATGATGAGACTTATGCCCCGGTTGCTAGGTTAGAATCTATTAGAATTCTCTTAGGATATGCTTCCTATATGGGATTTAAACTTTATCAAATAGATGTTAAATCGGTATTTCTAAATGGTTATATTAAGGAAGAAGTATATGTAGAACAACCACCCGGGTTTGAGAACATAGATTATCCAAACAACGTATATAAGCTTAGGAAAGCATTATATGGGTTAAAACAAGATCCCCGAGCATGGTATGAAAGATTGTCATCCTTCTTAATCTCTAAGGATTTTAGAAGAGGCCAAGTAGATCAAACCTTGTTCATAAAGTCAACATTAAAGGATATCTTCATAGCCCAAGTATATGTTGATGACATTATTTTTGGGTCAACAAATGATAATCTTCTTCAAGACTTTATAAAAAACATGGAGAATGAATTTGAAATGAGTTTAGTTGGAGAGCTTAACTTTTTCCTAGGGTTACAAGTCAAGCAAACCAATGAAGGGATTCATATTTATCAAACCAAATATGCAAATGAAATGATCAAGAAATTTGGTTTAGAAAATGCCAAAATTATAACCACTCCTATGGCCACTAGCACTAGAATAGATAGTGATCATGATGGTAAATCAATTGATCTTAAACTTTATAGGAGTATGATTGGTAGCCTACTATACCTAACTGCTAGTAGACCCGATATCTTATTTGCGGTAGGTATGTGTGCAAGATATCAATCTTGTGCCAAAGAATCACATTTAGTAGCCGTTAAGAGAATTTTAAGATATGTAAAAGGCACCCTAAATGTAGGACTTTGGTATCCTAGGACTAGGTCTTTTGAATTGCTTGGCTATACCGATTCCGATTATGCCGGTTGCAAATTGGATAGGAAGAGTACTAGTAGTGGATGCCAATTTCTTGGGTCCTCCCTAGTTAGTTGGAGTAGTAGAAAGCAACATTGTGTTGCTTTATCAACCACCGAAGCCTAATATGTGGCTATGGGTGGTTGTGTAGCTCAATTACTTTGGATGAGACATACTCTTGAGGACTATGAGCTACACTACTCTAACATTAAAGTTTATTGTGACAATGTGAGTACCATCAACTTGACCAAAAATCCGGTACATCACTCTAGGACCAAGCACATTGAAGTGAAACATTACTTCATAAGAGATCATGTGGCAAGAGGGGACATTGAACTTAATTATGTAGAATCTAAGTCCAACCTCGCCGATATCTTCACCAAAGCTCTTCCCGAAACCGAATTTTCATCTTTAAGGAGAGAGCTTGGTATGTGCTTTGTAGAGTAAAATTCTAGGTTTGCATGATCCCATATTCGTATGTTAGCTTTATACCTTGATGCATCTCACAAAAAGCCTTAAGAAACCTTGATTTTTGTATTGAGACACTTAGGAACATGTGAGATGATAGGGAAGGTGTACTTGGCTCATCATGCTTGTTATGATGCATTACTATGAGCCAATGACACACCTAAAGACATGAATACCTCATGGACCAATCATTGGGAAGACTTGTATTCAAGTAATGAATACATAGCTCTAAGAACATGGTTGGAAATTCTAAATCATATATATTTTAAACTATGTTCATCATATTTTGAAAAACAGTTTTCAAGTGGAAGACTAAAGTGATACAAAGTTTGCAAACATATTAGAACTTTTGTTAGTTTCCAAGTTTGTATCAATCTCGAAATCTAGAAAACAATTATTTTTCAAACTATTTTTCCTTGATAAAGTATGATTTTAGAAATGTGTACACAAAATTTTGTGATTTTTTGAGATTTCTGGAATTTCTAATGCATTTCTGAATTTTAAAAATCGAAATTATTTCAGTTTATCAATGATTGGTTGAAAACCAATGATCGATACACTGTTTTCTGACATATAGCTTCATTTTGTGATATTTAGTGTATCCTTGATGCCCTAACACTCTAGCATGATAATATTGGGTATATTAAAACTTGTGTAACTGTTTCATGCAATGTTCTAGGGGGAATCTTCATAATGTATATCTTTTCATCCCCAAACTTACATTGTTGGTGCAAAGTTAGGACTTAAACTTCAAACTTTTGTTATGCTTTGCTTCAAATGTTCGTCACACATCACATAGCATATCTTGGATTAAGGGGGAGCTTAATTTCAATCTTATACCTTAGTCCAAGATACAACAACCTTAATTCTTTCAAGAAATCTATGAATTCCTCTCTTTTCGATGTATGTCAAAGGGGGAGAAGGAATGGTTAAGTTAGAATTCATATTATGTGCATATTGAAAAGACCTAACTTATATGATTGCCAAACATCAAAAAGGGGGAGATTGTTGGTGCAACAATGCCCCAAGCATTTATATGTTTTGATGTTTGGATAATCATCTAAGTCAGACAATGCTTTGTGATCTAATTGTGAATATGTTTGAGTGACAGGGAAATCCAAGTATGAAGACTTGGTAAAAGAAAAGTCCAGGTATGATCTTGGCAAGGGAAGTCCAAGGGATGGACTTGGCAGCGTAAGACCAAGCTTGTAGTCTTGGCAGCGTAAAGTCCAAGTGAACCTTGGCAAAAAGAAGTCCAAGGGATGGACTTGGCAGCGTAAGACCAAGCTTGTAGTCTTGGCAACGTAAAGTCCAGTGAACCTTGGCAAAGAGAAGTCCAAAGTAAAGTCTTGGCAGCATAAGTCCAAGCATTTGGCAACCCAAGACATGACGAGGCCGAAGGAAACTCTTGAAGGCAGGCGCAAGGCTGAAGGAAGAGTTAGAAGGTCAAGTCTAGGTCTAGGGGGTGGAATCAAGTATGAAATATTCATACTTGATGAGTATCAGTCGACTGATACGATGTATTAGTCGGATCGGTGTTCAAGTCGAGTGTGAAACCACGGCGATCGATCGCTTGCCTTGGTCATGGCGGTCGGTGATGTTGTGATCGATCGGCGCAGCGTGATCGGTGATCGAGAAAATTCACCACAGAATGCGGTCTCACTTTCATTGCTGCTTTGATCACTCACTCGATCACTCCATCGATCGGTGATGGAGGTATCGATCGTGATAGGCCTCCGTTAAATGGCGGCCGAATCCCGCGGATCCGCTTTGTCGAAGTCGTTATCCTTGGCGTCAGCATGATGATCATCGGTTGGTGATCAAGCCCCTCTTCTATAAGAAGGGGCCTTGGGGAGCTTGGTGAGCTTGGTGAAGCTAGTGCTCTCATTCCTAGCTACACCCTTGTACTCACCAAGCTTTCTCCAAGTGTTTTTATGATTCTAAACCTCCTCTTCTCTAATCTTAATCTTCCATCATTGTAAAGAGGAGGAGTGCATTGTAAGACAAGGTTTCTCCACCTTGGTTCATCCAAAGGAGGTTTTAGTGAAGATTGGCTAGGGGTAATCCACCTTACGGATTACCGTGGAGTAGGAGCGTCATCTCCGAACCATGTACATCGGGTGTTAGCATTGTTTTCTAGTTTCGTATTCTTATTTACATTTATATTTGTATTGCTTCCGCTAACATATTTTGTAGAAACGAAGAAAGGCTAATCACCCCCCCCCTCTAGCCATTACAAAGATCCTAACAACTAAGACTTCCAGGGGGAAGGTTTGTTGGAGGATCGTGGCCCGGCTAAAAGGGGGTTGAATAGCCTGTGTATGTTGATGGAAATCATTCTCTTCTTAATCGTCTACAAGATTGTTAGCGCAATGGAATATGTTAAGTAAGACAATTAAAACAAAACACAAAGTAAAGAGAAAAAAGTAATTCGCAAACTCAAGGATGTAATGTGGTTCACGACCCTTGCCGCTAATCCATGGACGATTCGTATGGTGAATCACTCCCTCAACCAAATCCATTAATCTCTCCTTTATCTCAACAAGGTGGAAGTAACCTCTTTACAACAAATCACTCCCTCTTACAATAAAATAGAAATAAACACAAGGAAGAGGAGTGAAAGACATTTAGAGCACTTGGGAGTATGAATGGGAGTCAAGCATTAACCTCCAAAGGCACCCAAGCCCACTTTTTATAGAGAAGAGGGCTTTCTTCCCATTGGGCATGCAGCAGTTATTCTTTGCTCTAATGATCGGCTTCAACGACCGACTTGTAGTTGTCACCGTCAGCAAAAACCTAGGCGATCATTGCTACTCGCAATCGATGATGCCTTGAGGTTTTGTGCCCTCGACCACCTTCAACAATCGACTGTCATTCCTTAGCAGTCGACTGATGGTGTAGCAGTCGACTGTCAAACCCTAGCAGTCGAATGTTGGGCCATAAACCTTCAGTCGAACACCAGTCAACAATCTGTCGGCTCGGACTAGTCGACTGCCATTACTTGGTAGTCAACTGTTGTCGGGTAAAACCTTAAACATCAAGATGTTTGAGTGTCCGACACTCCCATTCATCAGGTAGAAACCTAAAACTCATGTTTGAGCATCCGACTTATCCAATTGTCGGGTAAAACCTCAAACACAAGTTTGAGCGTCCGACTTGTCGAGTAAAATCTCAAACCTAAGTTTGAGAATCCGACACTTGACTTAGTCATTCGGCCAAGTTCACCTAGATGAGCTACCCCATCCTAAGTTACAATCGCTCACTCTCATCTCCCATGAAGCCCCTCGCCTTGAAGCTCTCTTCGGCCTGCATCCCTCGGATGCACTAAGCCCTTGACTCCTCCAGTGCCATCCTTCACGTCTCGCCACGAAGTTTGCTTCCTCCGGCTTCACTTCATTTGCTCCTCATCCGATGGTCCCTCGGATGCACCAAGCGCACGGCTTCCACAATGCCATCCTTCTGTTAGAAATATTGGAATGGCTAGAGGGGGGGTGAATAGTGTTTCGCCCGATCGTGGATGGAATTCAATCTCGTTCGTGTCTACAATTTCGTTAGCGCAGCGGAATATATATAATAATAAAAGCAATAACGAAATGGACACAACACAAATCACAACAAGAGCATATAACGTGGTTCGGAACCGAACCGGTTCCTACTCCACGGATTGGGTTCGTACAAACCCTAGCGATGCCACAAACACCACTAACCAATAAAACTCCTTCTTGACACAAGTCAAGGGTGGAGAAACCCCTTACAAGTAATCTTACAACAATAAGATACAAATACAAGCAATTACAATAATGAATACGAAATACAAGTAAAGAAAAGACTTTACAACACTTGTTTTGATTGCTTGAATGCTTGGTTGCTTGCTTGCACTTGGAGACCTGATTTGCACCAACAAATCGCCCCAATAGCCCTCAAGAACCGATACCAAAATCCTCCATCACGAGCTCCTTATAAAGCTTGACTGTCTTTGGAAAAAGTCGATCGATCGTGATCGGGACCATCGATCATTGGTGCCACTATTGTCGTGAGACAAGCGGCTAGAATCCACGTTGGATAAGTCAGCGGATCTACCATCGATCGGGATTATCATGACCATCGATCGGTGATGGAGTCCTCACTCGACGGTCAGTCTCGACTCCGATACGTGGCGATTTCTCGAGCACCGGTCGGTGATCACGCGATCGATCATTGCTAGCTCGAACCCATCGATCGATCGACTACCCACCTCTGGCGATCATTGGCTCTCAAACATGAGGTTTTAACCCCAGTATGGTGCCCCCATACTTGCTAGACCACCCTTAGCCTAGACCTAAGCCTTCTAGCCACCTCCCTCAGCCTCACGCCTCTCGGATCCCTCCAAGTCATCCATGACTTGTTCATCCATCGCGCTAGCCTTCAGGTGCTTCCGTCGGCTATGTCATGCTAACGGTGTCTACACCGCCAAGGCACATTGGACTTACGCCGCCAAGACTCCGCTTGGACTTTATGCCGCCAACCATTGGACTTATGCTGCCAAGACTCCGCTTGGACTTTACGCCGCCAATATCAATCCCCTTGGACTTCAAATGCCAACCCATGTTGGACTTTCCATGCCAAGACCATGCTTGGACTTTCCCTTGCCAACCCATGTTGGACTTTTCATGCCAAGTACCCATGACTTGGACTTTACCTTGACAATTACATTGTCATATGTTTTTGTCGAAACATCAAAACACATCAAAACATTACTCGAGCCAAACTCGAGTCCTGGTCAATCGTGACCTGGGCCGATTGCACCAACACCTTCACCGACTCAAGGACTAGAGCCATGAGATGGTGAACTCACCAATGATTCATCAAGTCAACACATGTGTGATTCACTTAAGTCCTGCACAACTTAAATGTAGGGAATCCGGATCGTGACATTCACAACATCGCGAGCGAAATACTTCGTACAACCACAGCGGAAACAAAAATTACAAACCGGATCCCTCCAGAGATCCATCCAAAATATATAAATTATTTTCTTTAATCTAGATCTTATCTAGAAGAAGAAATATACCTTCAATGCGAGCCCTTCGCAATCCTGCTAATCCAAACACAGCCGGATCTCAATACGGTAAGGACAACCGTATCTCTAAGGTATCCACACGAACCGTATCTTGGAGATGGAGATAACACCTTTGGTTGTACTAGCAACCAAAACCAAGGCTCTCCACAAAAGAGGAAGAAGGAAAATTGGGATGCAAGGCACAAAATGGATGCAAGGATAAAATTGAGATCACATCTCCACGTTAAGGAGATTTCTCAAATCCCCTTCATCATGCATTAATCCACATTTACATGCATTAACCCATTTGCATGCAATAAATTAGATTTGCATGCAACATTGGAAGGCTTTTGAAATCCCACAACGTTAAGGAGCCTTTTGGAATTCCATTTCATGCAAGATAAATCATGCAATGTTAAGGAGATTTCTCATATCTCATTTGCATTCATTAAATCTCATTTGCATGCAATAACTCCTATTTACATGCATGATTAATCATCATTAATCATGCTAACCTTCTTCAATTGATTTCACTTGAGTCTAACTCAAGTTAAACCAATTTGAGTCCAACTCAAGTTTGGCCAAGCAATGAGTCTAACTCATTCTAGTCCATTCAATTAACTAATGATTCATTTAGTCAAACTAAGATGAACACTTCTCCAAAATATGTTCTTTGTGTGTGACCCTATAAGCTCTCATAGCATTGGTAATGTATCTAAAATAATTTTAGATACATAAGCAATGAGCAGCATCTAGCAATACATCATTGCTACCCAAGCTACAAGAAAGTCGAGATCCGACAACCTTTCCATGACTATTATCATGTATGACGGTGTCCTTCTATCCTTGATATCTTAGATCGATCAATGAGGCATAGACCGTGTCATCCCCTTATCGATCTTTATGTTTCTTGATCCCCAAGTAGACTCACTCAAACAAATGAGCTCAATATCTCATATTGACTCATTTGAGCATGGCCATGCATTTCGTGGTCATACTCTATCAAGAGGCCAAAGATATCACTCCCACCATGTGGGAGGGATAGATCTCATCTACATCACTTACATCCCTCCGCATAATTCATTACATACCCAGCAATTGCCGTTATAGTGCACCCTGTTACGGGTGACGTTAGACGATACCAAAGTACATAACTCCTTATATAGGGAACCGTAGTGACTTCAGGTCTAAGGACTATTCATACCAATAGTCACATAAGAAAGTATATGACACTCATATAATGATCCATGACACTTTCTCATGGCGGGTCAATTCAGTACATATATTCTCCAATATATATGCCCATGTGTCAATGTGATATCACATATCCATGACTTGTGAGATCAAGTCATCCATTGACCTACAGTCTAGTCTCAATGTATCAATATATCTCTTTGTCTATTAATACAATACTTGACTAGGAATGTTTATGAATAGTATTCTCTATAGCTTCTCATAATCAATTCTATCAATTGATATACTGTAGATTAGAACCTACTATTCAAGGGCATTATTATATTTATTTGACTGTCATATGCATAAAGTAAATATAATAATCAATATTTGTCTGTTATTAATGAAATATGATACATATGATCCCTAATCAATCATCTCATGATTGGCACTAAGGGTTGACACTAATAATCTCCCACTAACACTAGTGTCAATCACTGTAATCTCTAAGACCCAGTGAGCTAGTATGACCATCATGCTTCCTCTATGCCAAAGCCTTGGTCAAGGGATCCATAATGTTAGCATCAGTATCTACTCTGCATATCCGCACATCTCCTCTATCGATGATCTCTCGAATGAGGTGATACCGTCATAGTATATGTTTGCAACGCTGGTGAGAACGAGGTTCCTTAGCCTATGCTATAGCCCTGTTTTTGTCACAATAAATCTCTATAGGGCTCACGATGCTAGGAACTGCACCAAGCTCGGAAAAAAACTTCCTGATCGAAACAACCTCCTTTGCCGCATCAAAAGCAGCAATATACTCGGCCTCTGTAGTAGAATCTACGACTGTGTCTTGCTTTGAACTCTTCCAGCTCACAGCACCACCATTTAAACAAAAGACATATCCTGACTGTGATCTATAATCGTCCTTGTCCGTTTGGAAGCTAGCATCGCTGTAACCCTTTATAGCGAGCTCCTCATTGCCTCCAAATATCAAGAAATATTCTTTAGTTCTTCTCAAGTACTTAAGAATATTTTTGATGGCTATCCAGTGACTGTCACCTGGATCTTACTGGTACCTACTCGTTATGCTTAAAGTATACGAGACATCAGGACGAGTGCATAGCATGGCGTACATAATAGACCCTATAGCAGATGCATAAGGGATCTGATCTATGTGTTCCCTTTCTTCCTTAGAAGAAGGGGATTGAGCCTTCGAAAGGCTCACACTATGTGACATTGGCAGAAATTCCTTCTTGGAATTCTGCATGGCAAAACGTTTAAGCACCTTGTCAATGCATGCACTCTGACTTAGGCCAAGCAATCTCTTAGATCTATCTCTATAGATCTTAATCCCTAAAATATAGGATGCTTCACCTAAGTCCTTCATTGAGAAACAATTCCCAAGCCAAGTCTTCACAGACTGTAGTGTAGGGATGTCGTTTCCAATGAGAAGTATGTCATCAACATACAAGATAAGAAAGATAACTATGCTCCCACTAACCCTCTTGTAGACACAGGGTTCATCTTCATTTTTGATGAAACCAAATTATTTGATCGCATCATCGAATCAAAGATTCCAGCTTCTAGATGCTTGCTTTAAACCATAAATGGACCTTTGCAACTTGCATACTTTGCCAGTATACTTTGGATCTACAAATCCATCAGGTTGTGTTATGGATACGCCCTCGAGGAGGTTTCCATTCAGAAATGCAGTTTTGACATCCATTTGTCAAATCTCATAATCATGGTAAGCTGCAATAACAAGCATGATCCGAATGGACTTAAGCATCGCAACTGGTGAAAAAGTTTCATCATAGTCAATATCATGAATTTGTTTGAAATCTTTAGCTATCAATCTCCCTTTATAGGTATGTATAAGACCATCCATGTTAGTCTTTCTCTTAAAGACCCACTTACACCCAATGGGTTTGACCCCTTTAGGTGGATCAACCAAAGATTATATTTGGTTAGTGTACATGGATTCCATTTCGGATCTCATGGCCTCTAACCATTTCTCAGAATCTGGGCTCATCACAGCTTCCTGATAGGATGTAGGCTCGTTCAACTCAACAAGCATAACGTCATCATTGTCAGACAAGAGAAATAAATATCTCTCAGGCTGACAATGTATCCTATCAGACCTGTGAAGAGGTTGGTCTACTTGAACAGATTATTGTTCCACAACTTCTTGTGCAATAATCTCATCATCCACAACACTTTGTGGTGCTTGTTTAATTTCCATCTCAGTGCTATCTTTATCTTGAATTTCTTCAAGATGTATTCCACTAGTTCTTCTAGAAATGAACTCTCTTTCTAGAAATACTCCATTTCTAGCAACAAACACTTTGCCTTGTGTGGGATTGTAGAAGTAATATCCTTTCATTTCCTTAGGATCTTCTACAAAGTAGCACTTGTCTGATTTGGGGCCTAATTTGTCGGAGACTTGACATCGAACATAAGCCTCACATCTCCAAATCTTCATAAAAGATATCTTGGGACTCTTCCCAGTCCATATCACATATGATGTCTTTATGAATGCCTTAGATGGGACGCGGTTAAGTGTGAAAGCAGCCGTCTCTAAAGCATACCCCCAGAAGAAAGAAGGAAGATTTGTGTGACTTATTATGGATCGTACCATATCTAATAATGTACAATTTCTCCTTTCTGATACACTATTCCACTGTGGTGTTCCAAGTGGAGTGAGTTGAGATCTAATCCCAAACTCAATGAGATAGTCACGAAAAGCTTGGCTAAGGTATTCCCCACCTCGATCTGATCGAAACACTTTAATGTTCTTACCAAGTTGGTTTTGTACTTCATTCTTGAATTCTTTGAACTTTTCAAAGAATTCAGATTTGTGTCTCATAAGATATACATATCCATATCTACTGAAATCATCAGTAAAAGTAATGAAGTACTGATAACCTCCTCTAGCTGCTACATTGAAAGGCCCACATACATCAGTATGTATGAGTTCTAACAAATCAGTAGCTCGTTCGCCATGTCCACTAAATGGATTCTTGGTCATCTTGCCTAGAAGACAAGATTCGCATGTCTCATTTAATTCAAAATCAAATGAGTCCAGTAATCCATCCTTATGGAGCTGGGATATGCGACTCTCATTTATGTGACTCAGGTGACAATACCAGAGATATGTTTGGTTCATATCATTAGATTTGAACTGTTTGGTATTTATGTTATAGACTGGGGTTTCAAGATCTAGAAGATAGAGACCATTCACAAGGTGTGCACTACAAAAAAAATATATCATTTAAATAAACGGAACAACACTTGTCCTTTATTACAAATGAGAACCTTTCTTGTCTAAACAAGAAACGGAGATAATGTTTTTAGTCAAGGTAAGCACATAATAACAGTCTTCTAGTTCTAAGATAAGCCCAGTGGGAAAAGATAAGGAATATGTCCCTATAGCGATGGAGGCAACCTTTGCTCCATTGCCTACCCGTAGGTCCACTTCGCCCTTCGTCAATGATCTAGTCTTTCGAAGGCCCTACACATTGGTACAAATGTGAGAAACACAACCGGTATCTAATACCCAAGAAGACGAGATAGATAAATTGACTTCGATAACATGTATACCCGAGGCAGAAGTCTCACTTCTCTTCCTTTTCACCTCTTCTAGGTATAGCTTGTAGTTTCTCTTCCAATGCCCGGTCTCACCGCAGTGGAAGCATTCCCCTTCCTTAGACACTCCTCCTTTAGGTTTTAATGCATTTGCCTTGCCTTTGCCTTTGCCTTTGGCTTGGGTCTTACCCTTACCTTTAGGCTTCTGCTTGCCTTTACCTTTGCCTTTGTTCATCATTAAAATGGTACCAGGCTTTGCCTTCTTAAGGTTGAGTTCAGCAGTTCGTAACATGCTCAACAACTCAGGTAAAGGCTTGTCAATTTCATTCATATTGTAGTTCATGAAAAATTGACTATAGCCTTCTGGCAGTGACTGAAGAACAAGGTCAGTGGCTAGCTCTTGGCCCAATGGAAATCCCAATCTCTGTAGGTTCTCAACGTATACAATCATCTTGAGTACATGAGTGCCTACAGGAGTTTCTTCTTGTATTTTGCATTGAAACAAGGCCTTTGATACTTCGTATCTCTCGTTCCTTGCTTGTCCCTGATATAGTTGTTTCAGATGCTCAACCATACCATAGGCATCCATGTTCTCATGTTGCTTTTGAAGCTCAAAGGTCATGGTGGCAAGCATAAGGCATGACACATCCAATGCGTCATCTTGATGCTTCTTATAAGCATCCTTGTCAGCACGAGTGGTCGTAGGGGTGGGTGGTTCAAGAAAGGACTGCTCTAGGATGTACAGTTTGCGTTCTTGCTTGAGGACTATCCTCAAGTTCCTGTACCAGTCCAGGAAATTAGCTCGAGTGAGCTTGTTCTTATCAAGGACATATCGCAAAGAGAGTGTGTTCGATGTATTTGATGACATGGTGATCTATAATATAGAAATGCATAAATGTATCATATTTCAATCATTTAATTAGGCCTTTAACTAAATGATTCTTCCACTGGTCACAAAGTGGGACAAGATCCATATTATATCGCATCTTGAGTTAGCTTTGGCTAATCGCCCAAGACTCGTATAAGTTAGGTAGGTAACTTGTACCAATTACATCTAATGTAACTCTTGTATATCTATATGAACAACATTATTTGTTCATTGTGCCCATCGCATGAGATATCTTTCTAAATTACCACTCATCTTGAGTTAGATTTGGCTAATCGCCCAAGATTTGTATAATATAGGTAGATGTCCCGTATGAGCTATGCTTCTAAGTTCATCAATCTAATTGAGAGAGCTTAGTTAAGTCAAACCCAAGGTTTAATAGGCGAACATCACGATTGTCTTGTTGTACTTTACCGAAGTAAATCGAGTCACTTTGCTTTGGCAAACGTGCTATGATTGAACAAGATAATAGTAAGTATTAAACTCTGGTAGGAATATAATAAGTGACCTAATTATTGTGACAACTAACTACGCATGCATCAAATATACAAGCATCACATGCATCATATATACAAGCATCACATGTATCACATACACACATAGCAAATAACGTGACATGGTTATGGCCCGAATCTACGATCTTTTCAAGCGAATGAGAAGAGCGAATGGTTACCCTAGGGATGGCATCTTCTCCAAGTGCTTCCTTCGGTCATCCTGTGTTGTCGACATCCTCCTTTTAACTTCAACCTTCAATGGATTTTTCATTTCTTTATTGTGTACATTACAAAATAAGAACACTCGAGTTACATTCGAGTCAAAGTCTATTACATTGGATCCTAGGTATAGCCATGCACCATGCACCATATCATTCATAATGATATAATTTTATAAAATTTATTATGAATACAGACGCGAATTTTAAGCCGCTTCACAATAAGCCGCAACGCCACAGAGGTCCGCTAGTTGATTAGCGGGCGGAGTCAAGGGGAAGCGACCCTTGCAGGGGCCTCAGGGGGTAGCGCCCTCGAAGAAAAATTTTATTTTTCAACTCAACTCCTTGAATTGAGTTGCTGCCCTTGGTCCATCAATATGAACCCAAGACCCTCATTTTTAGAGCGTCCCGTGTTCAACACAGTGGGGTCGTGCCAATTGGCATGACCATTCTGGGGTGATCAGAGGTGCCCACGGCCAAGCTGTGTTTTTCAACACGGGTTGGCCTGTTCAACCCTGTTTTTGCCCCTTATCAACATTCAAAGCCTAAAATTTGTGTACCCATAAATCACATGTTTTACATCTCATAGAAAACACGAAAATCTAAATTTATATCACATATAAATCATCATAATGAAATATATGTTTTGCAAGTGGCTCTAATACCACTATAGGGAATCCGGATCGTGACATTCACAACATCGCAAGTGAAATACTTCGCACAACGGCAGCGGAAATAAAAATTACAAATCGGATCCCTCCAGAGATCCATGAAAAACATATAAATCATTTTCTTTAATCTAGATCTTATCTAGAAGAAGAAATATACCTTCGATGCGAGCTCTTCGCAATTTCACTAATCTAAACGTAGTTGGATCTCAATACGGTAAGGACAACCGTATCTCTAAGGTATCCACACGAACCATATCTTGGAGATGGAGATAACACCTTTAGTTGTGCTAGCAACCAAAACCAAGGCTCTCCACAAAAGAGGAAGAAGGAAAATTGGGATGCAAGGCACAAAATGGATGCAAGGATAAAATTGAGATCACATCCCCACGTAAAGGAGATTTCTCAAATCCCCTTCATCATGCTTTAATCCACATTTACATGCATTAACCCATTTGCATGCAATAAATTACATTTGCATGCATTAACCCCATTTGCATGCAACATTGGAAGGCTTTTGAAATCCCACAACGTTAAGGAGCCTTTTGGAATTCCATTTCATGCAAGATTAATCATGCAATGTTAAGGAGATTTCTCAAATCTCATTTGCATGCATTAAATCTCATTTGCATGCAATAACTCCTATTTGCATGCATGATTAATCATCATTAATCATGTTAACCTTCTTCAATCGATTTCACTTGAGTCTAACTCAAGTTAAACCAATTTGAGTCCAACTCAAGTTTGGCCAAGCAATGAGTCTAACTCATTCTAGTCCATTCAATTAACTAATGATTCATTTAGTCAAACTAATATGAACACTTCTCCAAAATATGTTCTTTGTGTGTGACCCTATAGGCTCTCATAGCGTTGGTAATGTATCTAAAATAATTTTAGATACATAAGCAATGAGTGACATCTAGCAATACATCATTGCTACCCAAGCTACAAGAAAGTCGAGATCCGATAACCTTTTCGTGACTATTATCATGTATGACGGTGTCCTTCTATCCTTGATATCTTAGATCGATCAATGAGGCATAGACCGTGTCATCCCCTTATCGATCTTTATGTTTCTTGATCCCCAAGTAGACTCACTCAAACAAATGAGCTCAATATCTCATATTAACTCATTTGAGCATGGTCATGCATTTCGTGGTCATACTCTATCAAGAGGCCAAAGATATCACTCCCGTCATATAGGAGGGATAGATCCCATCTGCATCACTCACATCCTTCCGCATAATTTGTTACATACCGAGCAATTGTCGTTATAGTACACCCTGTTACGGGTGATGTTAGACGATACCAAAGTACATAACTCCTTATGTAGGGAACCGTAGTGACTTCAGGTCTAAGGACTATTCATACCAATAGTCACATGAGAAAGTATATGACACTCATATAACGATCTATGACACTTTCTCATGGCGAGTCAATTCAGTACATATATTCTCCAATATATATACCCATGTGTCAATGTGATATCACATATCCATGACTTGTGAGATCAAGTCATCCATTGACCTACAGATTAGTCTCAATGTATCAATATATCCCTTTGTCTATTAATATAATACTTGTCTTGGAATGTTTAAGAATAGTATTCTCTACAGCTTCTCATAATCAATTCTACCAATTGATATACTGTAAATTAGAACCTACTATTCAAGGGGATTATTATATTTATTTGGCTGGCACACGCATAAAGTAAATATAATAATCAATCTTTGTCTGTTATTAATGAAATATGATACATATGATCTCTAATCAATCATCTCATGATTGACACTAAGGGCTGACACTAACATTAAACACTTATATCAAATCACATAATAACCTAACTTAAATCCTTTGCCACACACATCAAATCCAAATCATACTTGGGTTGATTGCCCTAACAATCTTTCCCTTTTTGATGTGTGGCAACATGTTTAAGTTAGGTAAAACATTAACAAAATACTAAAGAGGGAAAGCATGTAAATAAAACATGAGTATCAAATACTCCCCCTTAACACATGCAACTCCCCCTTAACACATGGTAATTTTCCCTTTAGCATGATTAACATAAACCCTCAACACTCTCCCCCTTTGACACCATCAAAAATATCATACAAATGTTATACAACATGGCATCAATATCTAAGGGAATAAAAATATCAAAAATAAGATTTTAAAACCCAAAAACCCAGTTTTTGCATGTATCATTCGACTGACATTCTTCATCAGTTGACTGGTAGCTAAAAATTCTGAATTCTAATTTTTGAAGCCAACTTCAGAAATGCATTAAAAATTCCAAAAAATTCGAAAAAAATATGAAATTCAGGAGAACACATTTATTATAAGTCCCTTTATCAATGAAAAATTGTTTTTTATGAAAATTCAATCAATTTTCAAAAATAAGGCAAGAACTCAAAAGTTTGAAAAAGACTCAATTTTGTATTAACTTGAAAGCTAGTTTTGCCTTAGAAACTTTTCAAAGCATGAACTCACCGTTTATAAAACATAAAATGATTTTAAAACATTTGAAATATCCAACCATGATCTTTGGGCAATATTTCCATTGATTAAACATTTGCTTTCCCCATACTTGGTTTATGATTGCTATGTTATGATACACCTAATGACCCATCAAAATGTCATAAGCATAAGTGAGTCATTTGTATCAACCTAACATCTCACCCATTGCTATGTTATCAATCAAGTTAGCCTTATGGTGAATTGTGAGATGTGACTAAAGGTATTTATACTTAACCATAAATTTCATGCAATTCTATCAAGGTTAAGTATCATCCAAAACAACCAACATGATCATAACACAAACATTATCATAATTGCATATCATGATCATAAATCAAGTATTATCACTAAATGCACATTATGATCATTAATCAAATATTATCACTACATCATTATCATAAAGATCATAAGTCAAATATCACCCATAGTTACACATTATGATCATAAATCAATCATCATCACCCAACATCATAAGTAAACCATTTGACATGATATAAAATAAATTCACTTATGGTTGACTATCCTAGGGTTTTCCTAACCCTTAAGGATTGACTTGGGAACCCAATATAAATTCTTTCCAATAGGGTTCACCAAGTACTCCTTAGGGATCCATTTCTTAGCTACCATTGTTGTTTTAGATTATCCCCTAGCAATTAAACAATGGTAAGCCTTCTCATTCTTTGATCCCTTATAACCTAGGCCCTTCTTATTGAAACTAGCCCTTTGGCTCCCAATAATCATATTTAGGGTGTTGGAGCCAATTGTGAATTTCTCAAGAGCCTTAGTTAAATAATCTACATTTTCCCTTAAGGTCTTATTCTCTTCTAAACATGCATCATTTGTCATAGAAGAAGAAGCATTATCATTTAAACATGCATTTTCTAGCTTTTCTTCTAATTTCCTAATTTCATCAATCATGCATTTGTTTTTCTTCTTAGCCCTAAATAAATCCTTAGTCAAGCTAGTAATCATAGAAATGACCTTTTTAGGAGGGAGATTTGTTACCTCACTTATCCAATCCTCTTATTCTGAATCTGAGGTAGATGCTCTCCCTTCACTTGAGCTCTCCTCCTCACTTATACTTCCTTCTTATTCCGATGAGGTGGAGGCTATGTCGTCCATTCCCATGAGTGTGAAGTGGGAGACTATTTCTTCTTCCTCCGATGAAGATGGATCGTCCCATGTAGCCTTTAGGTTTTACGGCTTTGACTTCTCCTTTTCCATGGACTTCTTCTCTTCTTTCTTTTTGCCTTTCTTCTTGCTATCCTTTTTCTTCTCTTCCTTGCTCTTGTTTAATTGGGGACACTCATCCCTCATATGTCCCTCTCCTTGGAAATTGTAACATATAATCTTCCTCCTTCTCCTATCATGAGACTTGTTAAATTTAAAATTCTTTAAAGCACGTCTCACCTTCCTTACCATATAAGCCTCTTCATTGCTATTCATTGAGGAGGAAGATTCGTCATCGGATGAGGAGGGTGGAGTCTCCTTCTTCTTCTTTCCTTTGTCGGCCATTAGTGCTACTGTCCTTGATTGCTTGATTGGATCTTCAACTATTCCTTCAAGCATAGTTTCATGTAATTCCATGTTAGAAAAGAATTCTTCTAGAGTACTTACCTCTAGATTCTTTGAGATGTAGAAAGAATCTACCATGGATCTCCATTTTGATGATCGGGGGAATGCATCTATTGCCTTCATGATCATATCCCTATTGGAGAGCTTCTCACCTACACTTGATAACCCATTAATAATTTCTTTGAATCTTGAATGCAAAGAAAGTATCTTTTCTCCTTTATCTAGTTTTATATTGTTGAGTTGAGATCGGAGAAGGTCCCTTCTTGCTAACTATGCCTCGAAGGTGCCTTCATGAAGCTCTATCAATTTTTCCCACATTTCCTTGGTGCTTGAGCACTCTCCAATTCGATTGATTTCTTGTTGAGGTAGCACATTGTAGAGATGGTGTTTGGCTTTCGAATTTGCAAAGTACTCCTCTTTTTGCTTCTTGGTCCATCTTGATTTCTCTAGTAATCTCCCTTCTTCATCCCTAGGAACTTAGAAACAATTTTCCATAATAAGCATGATATCGAAATTGGTTTCAAAGAATACCTCCATTCTCTTCTTCCACTAAGAGAAGTCCCCTTCAAATTTTGGCGGATGAATGTTGAAGCTGGTCATTTCGTTGATTGTTGCGGCGGTGAGTCCGGTGACAATATCCTCGTTCTGATACCACTTATTGGAGGATCATGACCCGACAAGAAGGGGGGTTGAATATCCCGTGTACGTTGATGGAAATCGTTCGCTTCTTAATCGTCTACAAGATTGTTAGCGCAGCGGAATATGATAATTAAGACAATTAAAACAAAAAACAAAGTAAAGAGAAAAAAGCAATTCGCAAACTCAAGGATGTAATGCGATTCACGGACCTTGCCGCTAATCCACGGACGATTCGTATGGCGAATCACTCCCTCAATCAAATCCACTAATCTCTCCTTTAGCTCAACAAGGTGGAGGTAACCTCTTTACAACAAGTCACTCCCTCTTACAATAAAATAGAAGTAAACACAAGGAAGAGGAGTGGAAGACATTTAGGGTATTTGGGAGTATGAATGGGAGTTAAGCATTAACCTCCCAAAGGCACCCAAGCCCTCTTTTTATAGAGAAGAGGGTTTTCTTCCCATTGGGCATGCAGCAGTCGACTGCTGCATGCCATCAGTCGACTGCTGCATGCCATCAGTCGACTACTGCTCTAACGGTCAGCTTCCAATGGCTTCTGACTTGTAGTCGTCATCGTCCAATGAAAACCTAGGCAGTCGACTGCTGCTCTCCATAATTGATTGATGCCTTCGTAGCCAACTAATCAGTCGGCTATGGGAGGTTCTGTGCCCACGACCACCTATAGCAATCGACTACCATTCCTTGGCAGTCGACTGATGGTGTAGCAGTCGACTGTTGGGCCAGAAACCTTAAGTCAAACACCAATCGACTTCCATTACTTGGAAGTCGACTATTGTCGGGTAAAACCTCAAACATCAAGATGTTTGAGTATCTGACACTCTCATTCGTCGGGTAGAAACCTCAAACTCATGTTTGAGCATCCGACTTATCCAATTGTCGGGTAAAACCCCAAACACAAGTTTGAGCGTCCGACTTGTCGGGTAAAACCTCAAACCTAAGTTTGAGCATCCGACACTTGACTTAGCCATTCGGCCAAGTTCACCTAGCTGAGCTACCCCGTCCCGGGTTACAATCGCTCACTCTCATCTCCCATAAGTCCCTCGCCTTGAAACTCCCTTCGGCTTGTGTCCCTCGGATGCACTAAGCCCTCGACTCCTCCAATGTCATCCTTCGTGTCTCTCCACGAAGTCTACTTCCTCTGGCTTCACTTCATTTGCTCCTCGTCCGGTGGTCCCTCGGATGCACTAAGCGCACGGCTTCCGCAATGTCATCCTTCATCGACTCAAAGACCCGAGCCATGAGATGGTGAACTCGACAATGCTTCATCAAGTCAACACATGTGTGATTCACTTAAGTCCTAAACAACTTAAACACACATATAAAATCACATAACAACCTAACTTAAACCCTTTGCCACACACATCAAAACCAAACCATACTTGGGTTGATTGCCCTAACAAGGTCTAGGTTGAGATCGGACGGTAAGGAACTGTCAAAGTATCCATTACTTGTACTTCTGTGCTAACTCATTGTTGAAAGGGAGTGACTAAGCTAGTAGTCGACTACTGGCTATTAGCAGTCAATTACTTCTAGCATCAGTCGTCTGATGAAGGTCATCAATCGACTGCTATTGAAACTGTCCAGCTCGAAGAAAGTCAAGATAAGCTCCTCTTATCTTGGGAAGATAAGGAGCTTTGACTCAAATCCAAATCTCAACGAGCTAAGGTTTGAAAGGCTATAAAATAAGGGGGTTTTCACCCTTTTGGATCATCATTCTTTGTTCCCAAAGTGCTCCAACAATGCTACGCTTCGACGATAACTCTACGACGTCGTAATGCCGACGACACGCTAAGACTCCATCCTGTCTTCATCGGTAGATCTAATTTATTTCGTCAAGTTGTTTACTTTTCATTGCACTCGAGGTTTTCATCGTAACAAGGTGGGGTAGGCTTGTTGTCTCATCCTCAATTTGGTTTTCCTTGTAATCGTTGTCTCCTATCTCCAACGAGGAGGAGACCTTTAGTGGACTGCCCCTTCGTAGACAGTCTAGGATCTCAGAGCCTTGGAGTAGCAACCTATAGGTTGTGAACCAAGTAAAAACAAAGTGTTCATCTTCCTTATCTTTACTTCCTCTGTATTCGACTTTGGTTTTAACTAATGAAAAGAAAAGAAGTTTATACAATCGCTATTTACCCCCCCCCCCTTCTAGCGATTCTCTCGATCCAACCATTGGTATTAGAGCGGGGGCACTAAGATTTAGTGCAACCACCAATCTAGAAATTTTATTTTCTTTTCATATTGTTTTTTGTTTCGTTCAATTTTTGTTATTACTTTTCCCACACTACTAATCCAAGATGAAAATCTTGGCAATTCGTGTTTTGTCGTGCTTTTTGTTGTGCAAGGTTTTAGTCGATGGCCCATCCCGAAGGGTTTAGCACTGCCCGACCTCCATTTTACAACGAAGATGACTTCCGTTATTAGAAGGGTCAGATGGAGTGTTATCTAAAAACCCAAGTCGAGATGTGGATAGTGATCCAGACTGGGTTCATGCTACCAACCAATGAAGACGACGAGTTCCTAGATTGCAACAAATGGACCAACGCCATGAAGCGTCAAGTGGAAGCCAATGCCAAAGCCACATAGATTCTTCAATGCAGGCTCTCCAAAGAGGAACTCAACCGAGTCGGACCATTTATCAGTGTTAGTAATATATGAGAGATGTCCTAAGGCAATCGCCTTATGTTTGAACCATTTATATGATAAATGAAGAAACACTATTTGAGTATACATGTTCTCATGTATTCGATTAGATCTTAAACTCATTTACTGAATGTCCACGATACGATTCACAGCATGAGAGAATTTGTGATTGGATCACAACTAGTGAGTATCTCTACATGTGTAATTGTGATGTATCGAAATTATCCCTAGTCGATGAATTGATGGATTAAGACACCATCAAATCTGTCGAGACAAGCACGAGGTATACTCCTTGGTGTATCCAAGCAGCTGATTCTCACTGGCTGGAAATATTGTGATGTCCGGAGTTAATCGTGGATGCTAGTTATGGTAACTAGTTCATTGGAGCGACCAGCCGTAAGACTTCATATGGTTCTCTACATATATAGATATGTCAATGAAGTTCTTACTGCAGCTTAAGTGCGATGTTCCTTTGACTTGCGATATTCAAGTCATCTTGATCATGAAGACTTATGCTTTGACATCTTAAGCAAGCATCTCTGAGGAGATGTGGACCCGGGATGATTGGGTATAAGTTGAAGTGATCGAAGGTGTTTGAATAGCCTATAAAGGATTCACTACTCCTTGCGAGGAGATGTATACTCATGGCCTCTCGTCGGATTGTTACTAAAGTCTTTGGCAGCATTACATGTTTAGAGTAAGGTACTCTTGGATACATGTGCAGTAACTAGATTCCGTAGGACGAGGAAATGATACTTGGGCTAAGTGTGACGTAGTCAACCTAGTGGGGACTGACACTATAGATCATGTCCTGAACCAAGTGGGTATAAGATGAGTGAAGGGAATGGGGCACGATTCATTGTAGCTGCTGAAGGGTTTCAGAAATAGTTCTGGATCAACCGTTGATCTTTTTGAATAATTGGGGATCATGATGTACTACTAGGTGTCACTCATGATCGTTCTATAATTAATGGTTAATTATAGACGGTCAACATAAACCGAGAACCTATTTGGTCACACGCACAACGAGCGTAATCCGAATGATTTAAAATGAGCTTGAGAATGAGATTCTTAGACCGAGAGAAACTAGGTTTGGTTGGACCAAACAAGGAGCGAGCATGAAATCATTTCAGTCGCAATGGAAGCGTGGATGGGTCGTGTCTTATGAAGACATGATGGATGAACCAAATTGGTTTGGTTCTAATCCAATGGTGGAGAATAAACCAAAGGGGTTTGGTTTGTTTTAAACGAATGAACCAAAGTTGGTTCGGTTCGTTTTAACTTAAAATAGACCAAATCGGTTTTGTTTATTTTAACTTAAATTAATGGAGCGGGTTAACGGGTTTTGGTTATGAACCAATAACCATTAGGAGAATTTGTTCTCTATAAAATAGGGCTTAAGGGTTTTGTGAAAGCCCTAATCTAATCTTGCCGCCCCCTCCCTTTTCTCCTCTTGTGGTCGGCGCCCATACCATAGCCGCCGCCCACCCCTTGTGCCGCCGTCCAAGTTGTTGCCGGCGTCCAAGCTTCAGCCGGCGACCCTCCGGTGATCCTCCTTGGCTCCAGTGACCAAGGACTTGCTGGCCCTCTTCCCTTTGGCCGGCGCTAATTCCTCCACCAAGCTGTCCAGTTTTCTGGACAGCTTGTTTCCTTCGTGTCGAAGCATCGTTTGGACGACGTTTGGAGCTCCGAAAGCGGCTACTTTGCCGGGGATTCGATCTCCGGTAATCCTCATAGGTGGAGGACGAAGGATTCGTCAAACGGTTGACGAATACCTCTCCGGAGAAGCAAGTTTTTGAGGACTCATTTTGAATCCGAATTTTGATTCGGATTGTGATCCTCTCTCGATCACATCGTCTTCGACACGAGGCTAGTGACTCATACGAAGACGAGGCTCGTGACTTTGTGAAGTCATCCCGAAGATACTCGGCATGGATACGGATAGAGGCGATTCTAGCGAGGATCGCTCCGGTTGATGTCTTTCCCACTACACGTGATACGTCAGGTATACATAGAATAAATTTTCTTTTATTGTAAAATTTGAAACTACGGTTATGTCTACACATGTTGTACTATGCATGCGTATGGTGTGTGTGTTGTAATAAATTAGATTTATTATTTTTATTTCTTTCGCTGTGCACATGTTTACGAAACATGTTCGAACACACACTCGCCGCGGTGTCGGAAACCCAACAATCAGTGCGAAGGACATATGGAATAAGCTCATTGAGCTTCACGAAGGAACGACCGACACAAAGGTATATAAGCGTGATTTGTTATTGAATAAATTGTTGAATTCAAAAATCCAGGAACACGAGACCACTACACAACTTCATGTGAGAATCTAGGATATCATGAATGGTCTCCACTCGATCGGACAAAAAGTGGAGAATTGGGACGTCATCAGGTATGCTTTGAATTCATTTCCTAGGACTACTTTGTGGGCATCTGTGGTTGATGCCTACAAAGTCTTTAAAGATTTATCTAAGATTAGACTAAATGAACTCTTCTCTAAATTTGAGTTACATGAACAATCTAACTCAGCCCCGATGGAGAAAAGTGTTGCTTTGCTTGCAGGTCGAAAGAAGAAGGCAAAGAGCAAACCACCTCCCGAGGAAGAAGAGGACTATGAATTGGAGGTGAACGACGAGATGGAGACCGAGCTAGTAAATCAATTTTGGAAGATGATCAAGAGCAGAAGATGACCTATCAAGTAATCCAAGGAAAAGAGACCTGAGCAAAGTTCAAATTACAAATGCTACGAATGCAACAAGAGGGGTCACATCAAATCGGAGTGCCCGAGACTAAAGAACAAATCAACACATTCAAAGAAGGCGCTCAACGCAACTTGGGAGGAGTCATCGGAAGAAGAAGACGAGCTCAACAACCTTGCGTTCATGGCCAAGCTGATTGAGCCCAAAGATGAATTCGAACCCAAAATGAGCTACGAGTCCAAGACCGAGTCCGACTCCGAATCTGACGATGAACTCCAATTCAAGACATGCCACGAATCCGTATCCGGTTCAAAAGATTTGATCAAAGTGAGTCGTTCATTAATTGATACTCTTCATAGTGAAATTAAATATCTAACTAAGAAATTATCTAAGTCCGAGTCCAAGGTCAAGACCTTACTTAAGGAGGTTAAACTCCTTAAACATGAGGTCTCCTTAACCTCTTCAACTAGTCAAGTTCGAGAAGAGAACTCAACTCGAATTGAAAAACTTGAAGAAGAGAACTCTCTCTTGAAAGGACAAGCCCAAGACCTTAGGAAATCATTGGAAAGGTTTACCTTGGGATCCAAGGATCTTGACCTATTACTTGGATCACAAAAGGGTCGTGTACAATAAGGCCGGACTCAGATTTAGATCAACCACAACGAACAAATCATATATGTCAATTGTAAATTGAAATAGACAAAAAGTCCAAGCATGGGTCCCTAAGACCTTTTTGAATTCTCAATTAGGATCCACCAAGTATTGAGTTCCCAAGGACCAAATCCACTACGTGAAAAGACCGCATCGGTTCAATGGTCCAGGGGGAGCTAGTACTAAACTTGTTTGCTTTACTTCTTGATTTAGCTTTGCATGCTTAGTTACTTTTTGTTTTAACTTTTAGAACGGCTAGATAGGATCTATAGTTAGTCAACCTTAATAACATAGTATCAGGACACTGTGAGATGATAGTACATTAGGGAAACGAGGTCTTGTGTATCCGAGTTAGATAAGGCGTATCTAGCTTAGTGTACTCGGCTAAGTTGAACTAGCTGAAGTTACCTCACCACATCCTAAACTAGTTAGACTAGGAAGTAATATTAAGTGACTTAAGTAAATATTTTCTTGAAATTGGCTTTGTCTAAGGAAGTGATCGTTGTTGCGATCCAAGAAGGCCTTTGTGCCTCACCACGACCTAAAAGCCATTTTCTCGAAAACTTATAAGCTAAGGGTTAAATTCGAATCTAACCCAAGGTTGATTATCTTCAAATCACTAAACCTAATCAAGTAAAATTTAAGTCATCTCACAAAACATATAAGGTGAACATGTTTGATCATGTAGAAAGGGTGAGATGATCCTAGGATTAAAAATATTCAATCAACTTTAAAATTCCAATATCCGATCCAACTACTATATGTGTAGGATAAATGGATGTTGGATGGTTGGTGCTCCTGACACATGATTGGAGACCAACTAAAATTTTTGAAGCTCATATTCAAAAACCAAGGATCGGTAGCATTCGGAAACAACAGAAAGCTCAAAATCATCCGTTCATGTGATATCGAGCTAAACTCGAACTTCATAATTTGTAATGTACTTTTAGTTGAGCATTTCGAATTTAATCTACTTAGTGTTAGCCAATTGTGTGATAATAACTACAAGGTCACTTTCTATTAAATGAATGCCTAATTAAAAATAATGATATCTCAAAAACTATACTTAAGAGAACTAGGAATAGCAACATTTATACAATTAACTTACCCAATTCCTCAACCAAGTGTCTAATGACATAGCAAGAGGAATCCTGATTGTGGCACCGACGACTTGGCCACTCTCACCCAAGACTCGTACACAAAATGAGTCAGAGTGGTTTAGTCAGAGGTCTACCAAACTTTAATAACTTGGAAGGTAGAATTTGTAATGATTGTCAACAAGGTAAACAAACTAGGACCTCACATCAACTAACTAACCAAGAAAGAATTAAAAATGTACTTGAGCTCCTACATTTAGACCTCTTTGATTCTCATGGAGCCAAGTCACTAAACGGAAGCCAATACTGTCTAGTTATAGTCGATGACTACTCTAGGTTCACATGGGTTAGGTTTTTAAAAAATAAAAGTGAAACCTTAGATCAACTCACAAATATATGCAAATTAATAGAAAATGAAAAGAATCTTAAGATAAAGAGAATTCGAAGCGATCATGGTGGTGAATTTGAAAACCATAGGTTCACCAATTTTTGTAACCAAAACGGATACCACCATGAGTTCTCCTGTCCCAAGACCCCTCAACAAAATGGTCTAGTCGAGCGTAAGAATAGAACCCTACAAGAAGCCGCTAGAACCATGTTGAGTGAATACAACCTACCTAATAGGTTTTGGGCATAAGCGGTCAATATGACATGTTATGTTCAAAATAGGATTCTATTAGTTAGAAGACACCTTAAAACATCATATGAAATCTATTACGAAAAACTACCCAATATTAAGTACTTTAGAGTTTTTGGATGTAGGGTACATATATTAAACACTAAAGATTACCTAGGAAAGTTCACCTCTAAAATAACTACCAGAATACTTCTAGGATACTCAACCACTAGTAAAGCATATAGAGTGTATAACAATGAAACCATAAAAATCGAAGAATTAATCAAAGTAGTATTTGATGAAGAAAACAAAACCACGAAACCCAAAATAAAATTGATTAATGAACAAATTGAAAATGATGCTAGACCGGACCTAACCATCAAAACGAGTCTAGTATAAATCCTAACCCAAATCAATCTAGGTTACAATCAAACCATCCGATTGATCAAGTAATAGGTGATCTCAATTTAGGGGTTTGAACTAGAGCATCTTATAGAAACCTAAGCCAAATTTCACTCATCTCAAAAATCAAAACCAAAATAATTGAACAAGCTCTTCTTGATCCCAATTGGATTATAGCTACGCAAGAAGAGTTAGCTCAATTTACTAGGAGTCAAGTTTGGGAATTAGTATCCCCACCTAAGGGAAAAGCAATAATTAGAACACGGTGGGTATTTCAAAACAGACTTGATGATAAAGGAGATGTTGTTAGGAATAAGGCTAGGTTAGTTGCTAAAGCATTTAGTCAAGTAGAGGGGTTTGACTATGATGAAACATATGCACCCGTAGCTAGACTTGAATCGATTAGAATGTTACTAGCATACGCTGCACATCGAGGATTCAAACTATTTCAAATAGATGTTAAGTTAGCATTTTTGAATGGATTTATTAAGGAAGAGGATTATGTTAGTCAACCACCTAGATTTGAGAGTCTAGACAAATCCGACCATGTCTTCAAACTTAGAAAAGCCTTATATGGTTTAAAGCAAGCTCCTAGAGTTTGGTATGAAAGGCTTTCAATTTATCTTAAATCTAAGGGATTTAGTCAAGGTTTAGTTGACCTAAATCTTTTTGTGAAATCCATAGGAAAGGAGATATTTATTGCCCAAATTTATGTAGATGACATAATTTTTGGTACAACTAATTCAATGTTATTAAATGAATTCATTTCGCTAATGGAAAGTGAATTTGAAATGAACTTAGTAGAAGAATTACACTTTTTCCTAGGATTACAAATAAAATAAACTAGAGAAGCCATTTACTTACACTGACGTAAATATGCTAAGGAGTTAATTAATAGGTTTGGAATGCAAAATGCTAAGGAAATTAACACACCAATGGCAACTAATGTGAATATAGGAGAAGACTTAGAAGGAAAACCAATCGATTTAAAATACTATAGGAGCGCGATAGGTAGCCTCCTATACTTAACTGCGAGTCGACCTGATATACTCTTCACAGTATGTGTGCAAGATTTCAATCTTACGCCAAGGAGTCACACCTAATGCTAGTTAAACGAATTTTTAGGTACCTAAAGGGAGCATTAAACGTAGGAATTTGGTACCCTAGGTCAAACGAGTTTGAACTAATCGACTACTCCAGCTCGGATTATGCCGGTAGTAAACTCGATAGAAATAGCACAAGTGGGTGTTGCCAACTCCTAGGCTCAAGTCTAGTTAGCTAGTGCAGTAGAAAGCAACATTGTGTTGTCTTATCTACCACTGAAGCTAAGTATGTTGCGATGGGTGAGTGTGTAGCTCAGCTCCTTTGGATGAATCACACTCTCCAAGACTTCCAATTAAACTTTAATAACACTAAAATTTTAATTGACAACATTAGTTCTATTAACCTAAGTAAGAACCCAATTTGTCACTCTAGGACTAAACACCATTTTGTTCGAGAACACGTAGCAAATGGAACAATACAACTCGAATATGATGAGTCTAAATCGAACCTAGCGGACATTTTCACTAAACCCTTACCCCGAAGTAGAATTTAGTATGCTTAGGCGAAGATTAGGAATGTGCGTAGTAGAATAGGACTTAAACTCTTACTTTTACTCTATATTTATTTTTCATGCTACATGGAACTAGATTAGGGTTTACCTTAGAAAGCATGTACCTATAGATTTAATGAGCCAACACATCTCACAACACATAGGATTAATGTGTTTTTGTACTGAGCCACATAGATGGGCGTGAGATATTAGGACCTTACTCCTGATTCTAGATATAGATCAAGTGCATCGATATGAATCATGGAGTATAATTATTAAAAATAACCAACTCTAATCAAAACTTATTGATCATGTTATATCAATTAAGTCAAAGAGTTGAACATGCTATTAGTTGAGCTTATTTTGAAACTATTATTTTCAAAATAAAAGGGACATGCTTGGACTTACAAACTTATCTTTCTAAATGTTTTTTATATACCCCCAATTATCTTCAATATATGGAAAAAGGGGGAGAAGAAAGGCAAAGTTAAGGAGTCAAAAGTTAAGAAGTCAAAAGGTTGTGTTTTTGACAACTTAACTTAACTTTCTTTAAGTGCCCAAATCAAGGGGGAGAGTTAAGGTTTCTTTTTCAAGTTACTCACCCAAGGTCAAGGGTGAGGTAACCTTGAGGGGGAGGGTTTGAAAAAGAGCTTACTCATACTCATACTAAGTTAGTCATACTTATTTCTCACTCATTCACACTTACTTATGTTCACACTTACTTTTTCACTACTTGTTTACTACAAGATTCAAACTTATTTCATATTTGCTTAGTACTACATGTTTACTACTTATGTTATTACTACTTCATTTCATGCTTAAATTCCCTTAACTTTGAATCGGTTTGCCATAGATCAAAAAGGGAGAGATTGCTGGTGCAGTGGCACCAGATAATCAAACCTAGGTTTTGATTATGGCAAAGGTTCAAAGTTAATCTCTTATTGTTATCTCATGAACTGTGTTAAGTATACAGGAAGTGTTTAAGTTAAGCTGAAGGTCAGCGACACCCAGAGAATCTCGGGACGAGAAACCGTAATGGTCAGACGACACCGGGAGAACCTCGTGGACTCGAGGAACCTAGATGGAAGACCGAAAGCTAAGTGACAGGTCAGGAAGGACCGGAGGTAAGCACGAGTGTGGAGTAATGGAAAGGTCGTGTCCTTTGTACGGGGATGAACTTAGGCGACGATCCAACTAAGACTTCCCAAGGAAGTTCTAGGTTGAGATCGAACGGTAAGGAACCGTCAAAGTATCTATTACTTGTATTTCTGTGCTAACTCTTTATTGCAGGGGAGTGACCAAGCTAGTAGTTGACTGCTGGTTATTAGCAGTCGATTGCTGCTAGCATCAGTCGACTGATGAAGGTCATCAGTCGACTGCTATTCAAACTATCCATCTCGAAGAAAGTCAAGATAAGCTCCTCTTATCTTGGGGAGATAAGGAGCTTTGACTCAGATCCAAATCTCAACGAGCTAGGGTTTGAAGGGCTATAAAAGAAGGGGGGTTTCACCCTTTTGGATCATCATTCTTTGCTCCCAAAGTGCTCCAATGACGCTACGCTCCTACGACAACTCTACGATGTCATAACGTCGACGACACGCCGAGACTCCATCCTCTCTTTGTTGGTAGATCTAATTTGTTTCGTCAAGCTGTTTACTTTTCATTGTACTCAATTTATCGTAACAAGGTGGGGTAGGCTTGTTGCCTCATCCTCGATTTGGTTTTCCTTGTAATCATTGTCTCCTACCTTCAACAAGGAGGAGACCTTTAGAGGATTTCCCTTTCGTACACGGTCTACGATCGTTGGGCCTTGGAGTAGCAACCTTTCGGTTGTGATCCAAGTAAAAATAAAGTGTTCATCTTACTTATCTTTACTTCCGCTGTATTTGACTTTGGTTTTAACTAACGAAAAGAAAAGAAGTTTTTACGATCGCTATTCACCCCCCCCCCCTCTAGCGATTCTCTCGATCCAACAAAGGTAACTACACCTATGAAGAACGACGGAGTAAAAGATTCATTCCGATCTGATAGGGCAATGTCCTAGATCAGATCGTCACACTTTTTATGGCTCGATATTTAGCCGAAGCCATTATCCCTGTACAATTGCGGAATGGAGGAGTAGGGTTTAAGGTAAATATACCTATGAAGAACGATGGAGTAAAAGATTCATTTCGATCTGATAGGGTAAAGTCCTAGATCAAATCATCACACTTTTTACGGCTCGATATTTAGCTGAAGCCATTATCCCCGTGTGGTTGCGGAATGGAGGAGTAGGGTTTAAGGTAAATACACTTATGAAGAACAGTAGAGAAAAAGATTCATTCCGATTTGATAGGGCAAAGTCCTAGATCAGATCGTCACACTTTTTACGACTCGGTATTAGTCAAAGCCATTATCCCCGTGCGGCTGCAAAACGGAGGAGTAGGGTTTAAGGTAAATACACTTGTGAAGAATGACGGAGTAAAAGATTCATTCCGATCTGATAGGGCAAAGTCCTAGATCAAATCGTCACACTTTTTATGGCTCGGTATTTAGCCAAAGCCATTATCCCTGTGCGATTGCGGAACAGAGGAGTAGGGTTTAAGGTAAACACACCTGTGAAGAACGACGGAGTAAAAGATTCATTCTGATCTGATGGGGCAAAGTCCTAAATCAGATCGTCACACTTTTTACGATTCACTATTTAGCCGAAGCCATTATCCCCGTGCGGTTGCGGAATTGAAGAGTGGGGTTTAAGATAAATACACCTGTGAAGAACGACGGAGTAAAAGATTCATTCCGATCTGATAGGACAAAGTCCTAGATCTGATCGTCACACTTTTTACGGCTCGATATTTAGTCGAAGCCATTATCCCCATGCGGTTGAGGAACGGAAGAGTTGGGTTTAAGGTAGATGCATTAATGAAGATTGGCGATGTAAAAAATTATTCCGATCTGACCAGGCGAAGCCCTGGGTCAGATTGTCACTATTTTTCCATCTTATCTCTAAGTCAAGCTATTATCCCCGTGCAGTGGCGAAATGGAGGAGTTGGGTTCAAGAAAGATGTACTCATGAAGATTGGCGGAGTAAAAAATTATTCTGATCTGACCAGGAGAAGCCCTGGGTCAGGTCATCACTATTTTTCTAGCTTGTCTCCAAGTCAAGCTATGATCTCCGTGCGGTGGCGAAATGGAGGAGTTGGGTTCAAGGTAGATGCACTGATGAAGATTGGCAGACTAAAAAATTATTCCGATCTAACCAGGTGAAGCCCTGGATCAGGTCGTCACTATTTTTCTAGCTTGTCTCCAAGTCAAGCTATTATCCTCATGTGGTTGCGGAACAGAGGAGTTGGGTTTAAGGTAGATGCACTAATGAAGATTGGCGAGGTAAAAAATTATTCCGATCTGACCAGGTGAAGCCCTGGGTCAGTTCGTCACTATTTTTTCAGCTTGTCTCTGAGTCAAGCTATTATCCCCGTGTGGTGGTAGAACAGAGGAATTGGGTTCAAGGTAGATGTACTGATGAAGATTAGCGGAGTAAAAAATTATTATTCCGATCTGACTAGGCAAAGCCCTGGGTCAGGTCGACACTATTTTTCCAGCTTGTCTCCGAGTCAAGCTATTATCCCCCGTGTGGTAGCGGAATGGAGGAGTTGGGTTCAAGGTAGATGTACTGATAAAGATTGCCAAAGTAAAAAAATTATTATTCCGATATGACCAGGCAAAGTCCTGTGTCCGGTTGTCACTATTTTTTCTAGCTTGTCTCCGAGTCAAGCTGCTATCCTTGTGCAGTGGTGGACCTGAAGAGTTGGGTGTAAGGGAGAAGCATTGTCAAAAGGTGATGGAAGTAATGAGTCTTATTCTAATTTGTCTGGAAGAAGCCCGAGGTAAGATTATCTCTATCTATTATAGCTGAATTTCATCCATGCATAGGGCTATATCTGAGGTAAGAGAAGGTTGTTGTAATGGGCTAGTGCTAACAAATCGAAGAGGGCGTTGACGTGAGATTGACAAGTTCCTGTGTTGAAAGATGATGCTAGGATATTTCCTTTATCTTGGAAGATCAGTGTTTAACGAGAAGAGATACATGTATAATTTCCAGAACAAGGATTTTTATTACTGTAAGAAGGGATTACATGCATAATTTCTTAAGGAAAAGTAACGCAAATACATCCTAGTATAAGGAGAACTAAGGAGCTTTGAGGATGACACTCTCTGGAGGTAATGCCGGAGCACTGCAGCGACTGGACCTGGCGAGAAGTTATCTTACGCAAGACTGGTACATGAATTGGTGTTTTGATAAGGTCCGCTGGGCCACAGCCAGTTCTTGTCGGAGGGAGTAGTTGCGAGTGGAGGTTAACAGCAGGTGCCTCCTCAGGTCCCTCACTTGCTCTTCCAGCTCTCGTATGTGTTGTTGATCTGCGATACATGGATCGGTAGAAGGAGAGTTGCTGCTATTGGGATCTATTGTGAAAATAATCGCAAATGCAGCGGAAAAAAAAATGATCCCTCCAGAGATCCATGTGTATACATAAAGGATATCGTATCTTTTAACTACAACTTAGTCGAGAAGTTACCCTTATAGCGTAGCCCTTCGCAATCCCAACAGCAACTCCTTGATGTCGGATCTTAGCACGATCAGAATGTTGGTGCCTCTACGATATCCACACGAACACTATCTTGGAGAAGGAGATAAAACCTTTGGTTATGCTAGCAACCACACCAAGGCTCTCCACCAAAGACTAGATTTTGGCCAAGAAGAAGGGAGATGGGAAATGGGAAAAACCCTACACGGCAAAGAGAGGATCCATATCTCTCACTCACGTTTTTGGAGAGCTTAAATCCCATTTCTCATGCATCCTTGCATACAACATTAAGGATTAAATCCCATTTCATACATTAACCTTTTTGCATGCAACGTTTGAGAATAAATCTCATTTCATGCAACATTAAGCATTAAATCCCATTTCATGCATTAACCTTTTTGCATGCAAAGTTTGAGAATAAATCTCATTTCATGCATTAATCCCATTGCATGCAACATTAAGCATTAAATCTCATTTCATGCATTAACCCTTTTGCATGCAAGGTTGAGGAGGCTTCTCAAATTCCAATTGCATGCAATAACTCCCAATTGCATGCATGATTAATCATCATTAATCATGCTAACCTTCTTCAATTAGTTTCGCTTGAGTCTAACTCAAATTAAACCAATTTGAGTCCAACTCAAGTTTGGCCAAGCAATGAGTCTAACTCATTCTAGTCCATTCAATTAACTAATGATTCATTTAGTCAAACTAAGATAATCCTATCTCCAAAATAACGTGTTCTTTGTGTGTGACCCAATAGGTTCTTGCAACGTTGGCAATGTTTCTAAAATCCTTTTAGAAACATAAGCAATGAATATCATCTAGCAATACATCATTGCTACCCAAGTGGCAAGAATGTCGAGATCCGACATAACCTTAATGTGGCAACTATAATATATAACCTTGTCCTTCTATCCTCGATATCTAGATCAATCAATGAGGCATAGATCGTATCATCCTCTTATCAATTTTTATGCTCTTGATCCCCAAGTAGACTCACTTAAACAAATGAGCTCAATATCTCATATTGACTCATTTGAGCATGACCATGCATTTCGTGGTCCTACTCTATCAAGAAGCCTAAAGATATCACTCCCATCATATGGGAAGGATAGATCTCATCTACATCACTCACATCCCTCCACATAATTTATTATATACCCAGTGATCACCTTTATAGTCCACCCTGTTACGGGTGACATTTGACGATACTAAAGTACATAACTCCTTATGTAGGGAACCGTAGTAATTTCAGGTCTAAGGACTAATCATACCAATAGTCACTATGAGAAAGTTTATGACACTCATATGATGATCCATGAAACTTTCTCACAGCGAGTCAATTCAGTATATATTCTCTAATATATACTCATGTGTCAATGTGATATCAAATATCCATAACTTGTGAGATCAAGTCATCAATTGACCTACATGCTAGTCTCAATACATTAATATTGCCCTTGTATATTAATGCTTGACTAGGAATATTTAAGAATAGTGTTCTCTACAGCCTCTCACAATCAATTCTACCAATTGATGTGCTATAGATAAGAATCTACTTTCTAGGACATTATTATATTTATTCGGCTGACACAAGCATGAAGTAAATATAATAACCAAACTTTACCTTTATTATTAATAGAATATGATACATAAGTCCCTAGTTAATCATCACATAATTGGCTCTAGGGCTTACTACTAATAATCTCCCACTAGCACTAGTGTCTATCACTGTAATATCTAATACCCAGTGATCTAGTATGGCCATCATATTTTCTCTATGCCAAAGCCTTGGTCAAAGGATCTGCGATGTTAGCATCCGTCGGTACTCTGCATATCCTCACATCTCCTCTATCGATGATCTCTCGAATGAGATGGAACCGTCGTAGTATGTGTTTGGATCGCTGATGAGAGCGACGTTCCTTAGCCTGTGCAATAGCCTCATTGTTATCACAATAGAGATCTATAGGGTCCGCTATGCTAGGAATCACCCCAAGTTCAGTGATGAACTTCCAAATCCAAACAACCTCCTTTGTCGCATCAGACGCAGCAATATACTTGGCTTTTGTTGTAGAATCTGTAACTGTGTCTTGCTTCGAACTCTTCCATCTCACAGCACCATCATTCAGGCAAAATACATACCCTAACTGTGATCCAAAATCATCCCTATCAGTTTGGAAGCTTCAATCACTGTAACCCTTTACAGCTAGCTCCTCATCGCCTCCAAATATCAAGAAATATTCTTTCGTCCTTCGTAAGTACTTAAGAATGTTCTTGACAGCTGTCCAGTGACTTTCACCCGGATCTGACTAGTATCTGCTCGTCATGCTCAAAGCATATGAGACATCAGGGCGAGTACAAAGCATAGCATACATGATAGACCCTATAGCAGATGCATAAGGGGTCTAATCCATGTGGTCTCTCTCCTCCTTAAAAGAGGGATATTGAGTCTTCGAAAGACTCACACCATGTGATATTAGCAGAAATCCCTTCTTGGAATTCTGCATGGCAAAACGATTTAGCACCTTGTCAACGTATGTACTCTGACTTAGGCCAAGAAGTCTCTTAGATCTATCTCTATAGATCTTGATGCCCAATATATAGGTTGCTTCTCCTAAGTCTTTCATCGAGAAATAATTCCCAAGCCAAGTCTTCACATATTGCAGCATAGGGATATCGTTTCCAATAAGAAGTATGTCATCAACATACAAGATAAGAAAAATAACTATGCTCCCACTAACCCTCTTGTAGACACAAGGTTCATTTTCATTCTTGATGAAACCAAACTCTTTGATCGCATCATCGAATCAAAGATTCCAGCTTCTATATGCTTGTTTCAAACCATAAATGGACCTTTGCAGCTTGCATACCTTTCTAGCATACTTTAGATCTACAAAACCCTCAGGTTGTGTCATGTACACATCCTCGAGTAGGTTTCCATTCAGAAAGGCAGTTTTAACATCCATTTGTCATATCTCATAATCATGGTAAGTTGCAAAAGCAAGCATGATCCGAATAGACTTAAGCATCGCAACTGGTGAAAAAGTTTTATCATAGTCAATACCATGAATCTGCTTGAAACCTTTAGCTACCAATCACCCTTTATAGGTATGCATAAGACCATCCATGTCAGTCTTTATCTTAAAGACCCACTTACACCCAATCGGTTTGACCCCTTCAGGTGGATCAACCAAAGTCCATACTTGATTAGTGTACATGGATTCCATTTCGAGTCTCATGGCCTCTAGCCATTTCTCAGAATCTGGGTTCATCACAGCTTTCTGATAGGATGTAGGCTCGTTCAACTCAACAAGCATAACGTCATCATGGTCAGACAAGAGAAATGAATATCTCTCAGGCTGATGACGTATCCTATTAGACCTGTGAAGCGCTTGGTCTACTTGAATAGGTTGTTGCTCCACAACTTCTTGTGCAACAATCTCATCATCCACAACACTTTGTGGTACATGTTCAATTTCCATCAAGGCCTCAGTGCTATCTATATCTTGAACTTCATCAAGATGGATTTTACTCCCACTTGTTCTTCTAGAAATGAACTCTCTTTCTAGAAATACGTCATTTCTAGCGACAAACACTTTGCCTTGTGTGGGATTATAAAAGTAATATCCCTTTGTTTCCTTGGGATATCCTACAAAATAGCACTTGTTTGATTTGGCGCCTAGTTTGTCGGAAACTTGACATCGAACATAAGCCTCACAACCCCAAATCTTTATAAAAGACATTTTGAGACTCTTCCCAGTCCATATCGTATATGGTGTCTTTATGACAACTTTAGATGGATCGCAGTTAAGTGTAAAGATAACCATCTCTAGAGCAATCCCCAGAAAGAAGTAGGTAGATTAGTCTGGCTCATCATCGATTGTACCATATCTAATAAAGTATGATTTCTTCGTTCGAATACACCATTCCACTGTAGTGTTCCAAGTGGAGTGAGTTGAGATATGATCCAACACTCAGTAAGATGGTCACGAAATTGTTGGCTAAGGTATTCACCACCTCGATCTGATCGAAGCATCTTAATACTTTTACCAAGTTGGTTTTGTACTTCACTCTTAAATTCTTTGAACTTTTCAAAGGATTTTGACTTGTGTTTCATGAGATACACATAGTCGTATCTACTGACATCATCAATAAAAGTGATGAAGTACTGATAGCCTCCTCTAGCAGCGATATTGAAAGGGTCACATACATCAGTATGTATGACTCCTAACAAGTCTGTCGCTCTTTCGCCATGTCCACTAAATGGAGTCTTGGTCATCTTGCCTAGAAGATAAGATTCGCTTGTCTCATATGATTCAAAATCAAATGAGTCCAGTAATCCATCCTTATGGAACTAAGATATGCGACTCTCATTTACGTGACCCAGACAATAATGCCAGAGATATATTTGGTTCGAATCATTAGATTTGAATCGTTTGGTATTTATGTTATAGATTGGGTTTTCAAAGTCCAGAACATAAAGTCCATTCATAAGAAATGTGCTGCAATAGAACATATCATTTAAATGAATAGAACAACATTTGTCCTTTATCATAAATGAGAAACCTCTCTTGTCCAAACAAGAAACAGAGATAATGTTCTTAGTTAAAGCAGGCACACAATAACACTCTTCTAGAACCAAAATAAGCCCGGTGGGCAAAGATAAAGAGTATGTTCCTACAACTATGACAGCAACTCTTGCACTATTGCCTACACATAGGTCCACTTCGCCCTTTGTCAATGATCTACTCTTTCTTAGGCGTTGCACATTAGTACAAATGTGTGATGCACAGTCGGTATCTAATACCCATGAAGAAGAAATAGATAAATTAACTTCTATAACATATATACTTGAGGCAGAAGTCTCACTTCTCTTTTTCTTAAATTCCTCTAGGTATAACTTACAGTTCCTCTTCCAATTTCCGATCTCACCGCAGTGGAAGCAGTCCCCTTGTTGGGTTTCCGACACCGCGGCGTGTGTGTGTTCGATCATGTTTCGTAAACATGAGCACAGCGGAAGCAATAAAAAATAATAAATACTCCTATTTATTACAACACACACAACACACGCATGCTATTACAACAAGTGTAGACATAACCGTAAATTAAAATTTGCAATAAAAGGAAATTAAACTACGTTATACCTTCCATATGACGTGTAGCGGGAACGGCATCAACCGGAACGATCCTCGTAAGAATCGTCTCTATCCGTATCCACGCCGAGCTCCTCGGGATGACTTCGCTAAGTCACGAGCTTCGTCTTCGTACGGGTTACTAGCCTCGTGTTGAAGACGACGTGATCGAGAGATGATCACGATCCGAATCCAAATTCGGATCCAAAACGAGTTCTCAAAACTCGCTTCTCCGGAGAGGTGTTCGTCAACCGTTTGACGAATCCTTCGTCCTCCACCTCAGAGGATTACCGGAGATCAAATCCCCGGTAAGTTAGCCGCTGTCGGAGCACTAACCGTCGTCCAAACGACGCTCCGACGAGAGGAGGAGAAGCTGTCCAGAAAACTGGACAGCTTGGTGGAGGAGTAGGCGCCGGCCAAAACAAGAGAGAAAAGGCTCACCTTGATGCCGAACCTATAGGAGATCACCGGAGGGTCGCCGGAGGTTCACCGGCTGGAGCTTGGACGCCGGCAAGGGTCTTGGACGGCGGCACAAAGCTGGGCGCCGAAATCACCAAGGAGGTGGGCGGCAACTATGTTGGGCGGCCAAGGTTTAGGGTTTTGGATGATTAGGGTTTAACAATCCCTTAAGCCCACTTTTATAGAGAACTAATTCTCTTAATGGTTAATGGATCATATCCATAAAGCCCGTTAACCCGCTCCATTAAGATAAGTTAAAATAAACCAAACCATGATGGTTTATTTTAAGTTAAAACGAACCGAACCAACTTTTGGTTCATTCGTTTAAAATAAACCAAACCCTTTGGTTTATTCTTATCCATTGGATTAGAACCAAACCATTTTGGTCCATCCATTACGTCTTCATAAGACGCAGCCCATCCACGCTTCCATTGCGACTGAAACGATTTCATGCTCGCTTTATGTTTGGTACAACCAAACCTAGTTTCTCTCGGTCTGAGAATCCAATTCTCAAGCTCGTTTTAAATCCTTTGGATTACACTCGTTGTGCGTGTGACCAAATAGGTTCTCGGTTTATGTTGGCCGTCTATAATTAACCATTAATTATAGAACGATCATGAGTGGCACCTAGTAGTACATCATGATCCCCAATTAACCAAAAGATCAACGATTGATCGAACTATTTCGAAACCCTTGAGCTCGAATGAATCGTGCCCCATTCCCTTCACTCATCTTATACCCACTTGGTTGGGACATGGTCTCACTAGGTCGATCACGCCACACCTAGCCCAAGTATCATTTCCTCGCCCTCACTGATTCTAGTTACTCCACATGTATCGAAGAGTACCTTACTCTAAACATGTAATGCTTTGGCCAAAGACTTTAGTAACAATCCGACGAGAGGCCATGGGTATACATCTCCTCGCAAGGAGTGGTGAATCCTTTATAGGCTATTCAAACACCTTCGATCACTTCGACTTATACCCAATCATCCCGGGTCCACATCTCCTTAGAGATGTTTGCTTAAGATGTCAAAGCATAAGTCTCCATGATCAAGATGACTTGAATACCGCAAGTCAAAGGAACATCACACTTAAGCCACAGTAAGAACTTCATTGACATATCTATATATGCAGAGAACCATATGAAGCGCATCGTGGACATTCAGTAAATGAGTTTAAGATCCAATCAAATACATAAAACATGTATACTCAAATAGTGAATCTTCATTTATCATATAAATGGTTCATACATAAGGCGATTGCCTTAGGACATCTCTCATATATTACTAACAGACTCCCACTTGTCCTAATGCCAATCGCTACGGTATCCAATACCATAAGCACCAACATGACCCTCAAACTTACTTTGAGGTAATGCTTTAGTCAAAGGATCCGCTAAGTTCCTTTCAGTGGGAATTTTCTCGATTTGTATTTCGTTCCTACTTATGATCTCTCTGATAAGATGATAGCGGCGAAGCACATGTTTGGATCGTTGATGAGACCTTGGCTCTTTCGCGTCACAATTGCTCCATTGTTGTCGCAGTAGACCGGTATTGCTTCAACAATGGCCGGAATCACACCAAGTTCATGAACGAACTTCTTGATCCAAACCGCTTCCTTTGCTGCTTCCGAAGCTGCAATATATTCTGCCTCAGTGGTAGAATCCGCTACAGTCTCTTGTTTAGAACTTTTCCAACTCACTGCGCCCCCATTCAAGGTGAACACGTATCCAGACTGAGACTTGGAATCATCCTTATGCATGCGGAAGTCGCATCTGTATACCCGCGTATCACCATGTCCCCTTCTCCATATATTAGGAACACATCCTTAGTTCTTCTCAAGTACTTAAGGATCGTCTTATGCCGCAATGATCCATTCTGGATCGATCGGTATCTGCTCGTGACACTCGAGCATACGATACATCGGGCCTCGTACATAACATAGCATACATGATAGATCCTATTGCGGATGCATAGGGAATCTTACTCATGCAAATCCTCTCATCTTCGCGCGGACACATAGACTTGAAAGGTGTACCCCATGCACGATGGGCAGATAACCTTTCTTGGATTGACATGCTAAACCTCTTTGCTTTTCGGCCTATATATGTAGGCTGCGAAAGACCAAGCAACCGTTTCGATCTATCTCTATAGATCTTAATCCCAAGGATGTAGGTTGCTTCTCCCAGGTCTTTCATGGAGAATGTCTTGGATAACCAAACCTTAACTGACTGTAAGATTGACACATCGTTTCCTATAAGTAATATGTCATCGACATACAATACTAGGAACACGAGTGCACTCCCACTAACCTTCTTGTACACACAAGGTTCGTCGGGATTTTGTGAGAAATCAAACTTTTTGATCGTCTCATCAAAACGGATATTCCAGCTCCTGGATGCTTGCTTCAATCCATAAATGGATCGTCACAACTTGCATACCTTGGTTTTATCAACCGATGTGAAACCCTCAGGCTGTATCATATACACGTCCTCGAGCAAGTTTCCATTAAGGAAAGCTGTTTTCATATCCATCTGCCATATCTCATAATCATAATGAGCTGCTATGGCCAGGAGCATCCGAATGGATTTAAGCATAGCTACAGGCGAATAGGTTTCGTCATAATCAACACCTTGCTTTTGACGATATCCTTTCGCCACCAATCTAGCCTTATAGGTAATCACATTACCATCCATGTCGGTTTTCTTCTTGAAAACCCACTTGCACCCTATAGGCTTTATGCCTTCAGGTGGGTCAACCAAGTTCCAAACTTGGTTTTCGTACATGGAATCCATTTCCGACTTCATGGCACCATGCCACTTATCCCTTTCTGAACTTGTCAACACTTCTTCATAACTGGTAGGCTCCTCATCATCAATGAGTAACACGTCGTTCGATTCGCTTACGAGAAATCCATATCTCTCAGGAATATTGCGTGTTCTACCAGATCTACGAAGATGTGGTGTTACAATAGGTCCAGTCGATTGCTCATCACTATGAGTTGCAGTTGTGCTTCACCAGGTATCTCATTAATGTCTATTTGAGTCTCTCGAGCCTCCTCAAGCTCGACGACACTCCCACTGTTTTCTTGCAAGAGAAACTCTTTCTCTAGAAACACAGCATGCCTTAAAACAAACACCTTTTGTTCCACAGGATGATAGAATTGGTAACCCCTTGTTTCCTTAGGGTATCCAATAAATAGACATTTATCAGACTTAGCATCGGTTTATACGTCTGATCAAGCTTCACATAAGCGAGGACATCCCCATATCTTCAAGTAAGATACATGAGGTTTCTTACAGTCCATATCTCATATGGAGTAGTTGAGACTACCTTGGTAGGCATTACATTTAACAAGTAAACAGGTATGCGAAGTGCATAACCCCAAAGGACTTGGGAAGAGTTGCATGATTCATCATTGACTGACCATGTCCAACAAGGTCCTAAGATACGCCTCTCGGATACACCATTATCTTTGTGGTGTATAGGGCGGAGTCCATTGAGACAATATGCCATTGTCTCTTAGATAATCAAGAAACTCTTGACTTAAGTATTCACCACCTCGATCCGATCAAGTATTTTAATACTCTTGTCATGTTGTTTCTCTACTTCATTTCTGAATTCTTTGAACCTTTCAAAGGCTTCAGACTTGTGTTTCATCAAGAACACATACCCAAACCGTGAGTGATCATCGGTGAAGGTAATGAAGTAGCTATAGCCTCCTAATGCTTGAGTTGACATAGGTCCACATACATCAGTATGTACCAAACCTAGTAACTCTCCCACTCGTTCACCTTTTCCAGTAAAAGGTAACTTAGTCATCTTGCCTTTTAAGCATGATTTGCATGTATCGTATGAATCCAATTCAAACGATTCCAGAATTCCACATCGGTGTAATTAGGACATGCGTTTCTTGCTTATATGGCCAAGACGACAATGCCACATATAGGAGTCTATGTGATTATCCTTTCGAGCACGCGTGTTGCTCGCTTCGATATTGAAAATGTAACTGGATACGTCCAACGTATAAATGCCATTACTCAAAGTTCCAGTTCCATAAAGTACGCCATTCAAAGTTATATAACAACAATTGTTACTAAACGTTAAATGGAAACCATTTCTATTTAAGCAGGAAATAGAAACAATGTTCTTTATTAGAGAAGGAACATAATAGCAATTGTCTTCAAGACTAGTCCACTAGGGAGCTTGACAAATAAGTTAGATGGCGTAGCAACCCTTTGCTCCATTGCTGACTTCATAAATTTGACTCCCCTCGACAAGTCTTCTTCTATTCCTTAGCCTGTATGTCATTACATATATGTGAGCTACACCCGATCAATACCCAAGTGTCTAAGGAAATAGAATGACAATCAATAACGAAGATACAAGAGGATGGGGCATCGGATGCCTTCTTCTTCTTCATGGACTCAAGATAAATCTTGCATTTCTTCGCGTGGCCTTCCTTGCCACTGATGGCAAGTGCCCTTTTCTAGTTCGCCTTCTTTGCCTTTTTCTTTCCTTTCTTCTGTTCTTTTGCCTTCCTCTTAGAACCTTTCTTTGAGGAATCAACTAACAGAACCGCCTTTTCCTCATGCTTCACAGAAGGCTCCACAGTCTTCAGCATATTGAGGAGCTCGGGAATGGTGGATTCCAATTTGTTCATCCGATAGTTCATCACAAATTGCGAGAAACTCTTGGGCAAACAATGCAGAATTAAGTCAATACTTAACTCATGATCCATCACAAAACCGAGGGGAGCTAGGCTCGATGTACTTCATCTTTAGCACAAACTGCCTCTGAGAGAACCTTCTTGCATCTTCGTGGTGAAGAGGAGCCTAGAGACCTCGAACCTTTGGATCTCGCTTGCTCATCGAACAACTCATGAAGATGGAAGACCATAGTGTTAGCATCCATATGCTCATGCGGCTCGGGTACCATCGCCGCTAGCATGATGCAACTCGCCACGAGACCGCCACATGCTTACGATAGACCAACATTTGATGCAGGTTGCATCGTCCTTAGACGGCCAGGAAGAGGCTCTTCAAGGACATATGCAAGCTTTTCCTTGAGAACAATTCTCGAGTTTCTAAGTCGATCCGAAGTTAGGCCCGGTCGGTTTGTTGAATCCAAAATAGTGCGCAAATTGAAAGGCGTCATGATCAATTTATTGACCTAGAAATACAAAGCGAGCATATATGAGAAAATGATTTTAAAATGCATCAATATACATTTATAAATCCCATTCATTTTTCAATTTCAAAACCCCAAAATCACTTCGGGAGATCGTAGGTCCATCTCCGAATGGGCTGATATCCATCATAGTTATGAACAACCTTGGAGAGAGTCCAACAAGCCATTCATAACTACGACGGTAGGTATCATCTATACCGATTGCATATCACGTATATGCAACTATCACAATGTGCTATCAACTAATTGAATGTTCACACATACATCGGGTTGTTAACACATTAACAAGTATGCATCATATGCATAGCACCCAACTTCACCTCCCTTTACATCGACCTTGGAGAGAGTCCAACAAGCCGATGCTCCAAGTTAAAGCCAACCCATTAATCGGGACATAGTTTTAATATGGTTAGAGCGCATTCAACCACTTAGCCCAGCTTGGAGAGAGTCCAACAACCAAAGCTAACGATTGACCTCTGACTCTTACCATATTAGTATTAAACTATTCCATGGTTTGAACATGTTCGGGTTCGAGCCGGGCTTGGAGAGAGTCCAACAACCCAAACAAGAAAGCGAACTCTGGTTCTAACCATATTAATGGAAGGTGTAGGCTTTAATATTGATTAAGGGTTTTATGTCTCATCCTCTTTGCATGCAAATAACTATTATCTACATGGCATGGCATACATGGCATACATCTACATGTCACGACACGCATGGCATAATGTTATGCATCTAATGCAATTACATGGCATACAATTATGTCATGTCTATATTTCCTTATATGTCATAACTATTTATGGAAATAAAATATGTTTAAGATTTGATTCTCCAAATCAAATCATAATTAAATTAGAAAACAAATTTCCAAATCTAATCACATATTTTATTCATGGAATTATTTGATTAAGGAAAATCTATTTAGGAAACCAATTTCCTAAATCATTAAAACTACTTATGGAAATAAAATATTTTAAGATTTGATTTCCCAAATCAAATCATGATTAAATTAGGAAACAAATTTCCAGAATCTAATCAAATATTTTATTTATGGAAAATATCAATTTCCATAAATACTTCCAACTTTCCAAAAGTGGAAGATTTCCATAAATACTTCTAGACTTTCCAAAATTGAAAAATTTCCATAAATACTTCTAAATTTCCAAAATTAGAAAATTTCCAGAAATACATTATGACTATCGCAAAACCATTTTACGATTATGTCGAAACACAACCTGGGCTCTGATACCACTATTGGGTTTTAAGACACAAGTGCAGGTGTGTTCGATCATGTTTCGTAAACATGAGCACAAATGAAGCAATAAAAATAATAAATACTCCTATTTATTACAACACACACAACACACGCATGCTATTACAACAAGTGTAGACATAACCGTAAATTAAAATTTGCAATAAAGGAAATTAAACTACGTTATACCTTCCGTATGACGTGTAGCGGGAACGGCATCAACCGGAACGATCCTCGTAAGAATCGTCTCTATCCGTATCCACGCCGAGCTCCTCGGGATGACTTCGCTAAGTCACGAGCTTCGTCTTCGTACGGGTTACTAGCCTCATGTTGAAGACGACGTGATCGAGAGATGATCACGATCCGAATCCAAATTCGGATCCAAAACGAGTTCTCAAAACTCGCTTGTCCGGAGAGGTGTTCGTCAACCGTTTGACGAATCCTTCATCCTCCACCTTAGAGGATTACCGGAGATCAAATCCCCGGTAAGTTAGCCGCTGTCGGAGCACTAACCGTCGTCCAAACGATGCTCCGACGAGAGGAGGAGAAGCTGTCCAGAAAACTGGACAGCTTGGTGGAGGAGTAGGCGCCGGCCAAAACAAGGAGAGAAAAAAGCTCACCTTGATGCCGAACCTATAGGAGATCACCGGAGGGTCGCCGGAGGTTCACCGGCTGGAGCTTGGACGCCGGCAAGGGTCTTGGACGGCGGCACAAAGCTGGGCGCCGAAATCACCAAGGAGGTGGGCGGCAACTATGTTGGGCGGCCAAGGTTTAGGGTTTTGGATGATTAGGGTTTAACAATCCCTTAAGCCCACTTTTATAGAGAACTAATTCTCTTAATGGTTAATGGATCATATCCATAAAGCCCGTTAACCCGCTCCATTAAGATAAGTTAAAATAAACCAAATCATGATGGTTTATTTTAAGTTAAAACGAACCGAACCAACTTTTGGTTCATTCGTTTAAAATAAACCAAACCCTTTGGTTTATTCTTATCCATTGGATTAGAACCAAACCATTTTGGTCCATCCATTACGTCTTCATAAGACGCAGCCCATCCACGCTTCCATTGCGACTGAAACGATTTCATGCTCGCTTTATGTTTGGTCCAACCAAACCTAGTTTCTCTCGGTCTGAGAATCCAATTCTCAAGCTCGTTTTAAATCCTTTGGATTACACTCGTTGTGCGTGTGACCAAATAGGTTCTCGGTTTATGTTGGCCGTCTATAATTAACCATTAATTATAGAACGATCATGAGTGACACCTAGTAGTACATCATGATCCCCAATTAACCGAAAAGATCAACGGTTGATCCAGAACTATTTCTGTAACCCTTCAGTAGCTCGAATGAATCGTGCCCCATTCCCTTCACTCATCTTATACCCACTTGGTTCAGGACATGGTCTATTGTGTCAGTCCCCACTAGGCTGACTACGTCACACCTAACCCAAGTATCATTTCCTCGTCCTACGGATTCTAGTTACTCCACATGTATCGAAGAGTACCTTACTCTAAACATGTAATGCTTTGGCCAAAGACTTTAGTAACAATCCGACGAGAGGCCATGGGTATACATCTCCTCGCAAGGAGTGGTGAATCCTTTATAGGCTATTCAAACACCTTCGATCACCGACTTATACCCAATCATCCGGGTCCACATCTCCTTAGAGATGTTTGCTTAAGATGTCAAAGCATAAGTCTCCATGATCAAGATGACTTGAATACCGCAAGTCAAAGGAACATCGCACTTAAGCCACAGTAAGAACTTCATTGACATATCTATATATGCAGAAAACCATATGAAGTCTTATGGCTGGTCACTCCAATGAACTAGTTACCATAACTAGCATCCACGATTAACTCCGGACATCACTATGTCTCCAGCCAGTGAGAATCAGCTGCTTGGATACACCAAGGAGTATACCTCGTGCTAGTCTCAACAGAATTGATGGTGTCCAGATTCATCAATTCATCGACTAGGGATAATTCCGATACATCACAATTACACATGTAGAGATACTCACTAGTTGTGATCCAATCACAAATTCTCTCATGTTGTGAATCGTATCGTGGACATTCAGTAAATGAGTTTAAGATCCAATCAAATACATAAAACATGTATACTCAAATAGTGAATCTTCATTTATCATATAAATGGTTCATACATAAGGCGATTGCCTTAGGACATCTCTCATATATTACTAACACCCCTTCCTTAGCGCCTTTAGCCTTGGATGTAGTAGAGTTGGCCTTGCCTTTAGCTTGGGTCTTACCTGATGTGAGCAAAACATATAGAATCTTAGGAGTAGTTTTCGCTCACATCCTATTGCATTTTATAGTTTATTCTTGCATATTTCACTTTATTTTGCATGCATTTCCTATTTTCTGGTTTGGAGATCTGCTCTTTGTACTCTTGTGTGCAGAACAACATTCTACGGGGAAAATGTCATACTTTTGGAGCGAAAAGAAGTCATTTGGCAGCTAAAATAGAAGGGCACATGCCCTGACCCTGTGAATCTACACAGCTCACACCCCAGCGCCACACACGGCCTGACCGTGTGAATCCACATGGTTGTGTGGCGATGGGCAATTTCAACGTGATTTTGTTATTTTCCAGGTTTCAGGAAGATCCGGTCTGATGTCTATATAAAGGAAGCTACGCCCAAACCCTAGGGAGGAGGCAGGACGGTCGGGACAACACTCCGACGCCCTAAAAAGCTACGAAAACTCACAACGGGGAGGAAGGAAGCTGCTCAAGGATCAAATTCTGTGCTCCAACGCCGGAGAGAAGAACCAAAGAGCACTGTAATTTATTTTCTATACATCTTCTTCATTGTAATGATGAATTGAATCATGCCTTGTGTTTCTTCTCTTTTGTTTATGGAGTAGATACTTCGATTCTAGGATTAGAGAGTAGTTTGTGTGCATAGAACATGTTATTTCAAATATACTTCTGTTCGTGATTTCATATTTGCAATTGGTGATTGTTTAGATTGATAACTGTTGGTTTTGGTCTTCTATTTACTGTGCGTAGCCAATACGAGGGGTGATAACCCTCGTATCAAAGATTTAGGAGAATTAAGGAGGAATCTAGGGATTTGCCTCATCTCTAGTAACCGTGGATAGAAGGATGTGATAGAGTCAGAAACGAGACACGTTCCGACTTGTCACAGGGATTGATTCGGCATCCTCGTACCGCCTATCCCATCCTAAAGCCAGGGGTCGACCTGGTATGGCAAAGGTAGTTCCCGATAGATGTGAAGGCTCATCGGGGAAGAGTATGATGTCCCTTCCACAAGACCATAGTTAGATGTCTAGATAATACCCAATTGATAGCATGTTCTGCGACACACAAGCGAAATCGAAATCCTAGAATTCCCTTAAAAGACTCGTAGCTACCCTTCTCTTCTTCCATGTGACACCGTACTAGAGTTAGGACCGCCGATAAACCTCATAAGCACAACCCTTAATGTTAAAATCCGAACAATAACGTCCACTAAACCAATTGGTACTCATAATCTTAGTCCCTGTGGGATTCATAATCTTTTTATTACTTGACGACATTTGTGCACTTGCGGACGTTGAGCACAAGCGGCGCTTTGAGTCCTCGACAGTTCCTATCGCGAGATTTGAGGTCGCGTTAGCGTGCATCATTACCCTTGCCTTTAACCTTCTTTTTTCCTTTGTCCTTTTTAACCATCAGTACGTTACTAGTCTTGGTTTTCTTGAGATTGGGTTCAGTAGTTCTCAACATGTTGGGCATCTCAGACAGAGGCTTGTCAATTTCATTCATGTATAGTTCATGACAAATTGACTGTACCCTTCTAACAATGATTGCAAGATGAGGTTAGTGGCCAATTCTTGGTCCAGTGGAAATCCTAGTCTCTCAAGGTTCTCTACATACCCAATCATCTTGAGTACATGAGTTCCTACAGGAGTTCCTTCTTGCATCTTGCATGCAAATAAGGCCTTAGACACCTCAAACGGCTCTTGCCTAGCTTGTGTTGGGAAATCGGTCCAGATCTGACGTTCACAACGTCGCGGGCGAATACTTCACACAACCGCAGCAGAAACAATAATTTAAACTGAATCCCACCAGAGATCCATGCAAAACTATATAAATCATTTTCTAGTCTAGATCTAATCTAGAGGAGGATTATACCTTCAGAGCGTGCCTTTCGCAATCCCACTTTTCTAAACGCTGTCGGATCTCAATACGGTAAGGGTAACCGTATATCTATGGTATCCACACTGACACCCACACTAGCTTTGGAGTCACATTGTGCTAGCAACCCCTAGCAAAATGCCAAGAATTCCTTTTGGAAGAAGAAGGAGAGGAAGGAGGAGATTGGAGAACTCTTTCTCTTTTGGCCTTTTGCTTGCACGCCCAAACACAAGAACACACCAAATTGTGATCAACGTGAAACACCAAAGAAAGGCCATTCTAATCCCATGCATCAATGACATTATCTCCTCATTAAGACATCTCTTAATACCATGACCCTTGGTATTCTCCTTCATGAATTCTCATCATGAATACCAAGGCTCTTGGTATTCCCATGCATGATTAATCAAATTAATCATGCATGATGATGAATCATCTTCCATGGTTCAACTTAAGTCTAACTCAAGTTTAACCAGTTTGAGTCTAACTCAAATCTTGGCCATATGCTCAATTGTCCTTTTAGTCCAACTAAAAGAAACTATCTCCAAAACAGAATATCATTTGTGTGTGACCCTATAGGCTCCTGTAACGTTGGCAATGTATCTAAAACCCTTTTAGATACATAAGTAATGAGCGGCATTTAGCAATACATCATTGCTTCCCAAGTTACAAGATCGTCGAGATCCGATAACCTTTCTGTGACTATTATCATGTATGACGGTGTCCTTCTATCTTTGATATCTTAAATCGATCAATGAGGCATAGACCATGTCATCCCCTTATCGATCTTTATGTTTCTTGATCCCCAAGTAGACTCACTCAAACAAATGAGCTCAATATCTTACTGTAGCTTAAGTGCGATGTTCCTTTGACTTGCGGTATTCAAGTCATCTTGATCATGGAGACTTATGCTTTGACATCTTAAGCAAACATCTCGGAGGAGATGTGGACCCGGGATGATTGGGTATAAGTTGAAGTGATCGAAGGTGTTTGAATAGCCTATAAAGGATTCACCACTCCTTGCGAGGAGATGTATACCCATGGCCTCTCGTCGGATTGTTACTAAAGTCTTTGGCCAAAGCATTACATGTTTAGAGTAAGGTACTCTTTGATACATGTGGAGTAACTAGAATCCGTAGGACGAGGAAATGATACTTGGGCTAGGTGTGACGTAGTCAGCCTAGTGGGGACTGACACAATAGACCATGTCCTGAACCAAGTGGGTATAAGATGAGTGAAGGGAATGGGGCACGAATCATTCGAGCTACTGAAGGGTTTCAGAAATAGTTCTGGATCAACCGTTGATCTTTTCGGTTAATTGGGGATCATGATGTACTACTAGGTGCCACTCATGATCGTTCTATAATTAATGGTTAATTATAGACGGCCAACATAAACCGAAAACCTATTTGGTCACACGCACAACGAGTGTAATCCAAAGGATTTAAAACGAGCTTGAGAATCAGATTCTCAGACCGAGAGAAACTATGTTTGGTTGGACCAAACATAAAGCGAGCATGAAATTGTTTCAGTCGCAATGGAAGCGTGGATGGGCCGTGTCTTATGAAGACATAATGGATGGACCAAAATGGTTTGGTTCTAATCCAATGGATGATAATAAACCAAAGGGTTTGGTTTATTTTAAACGAATGAACCAAAAGTTGGTTCGGTTCGTTTTAACTTAAAATAAACCATCATGGTTTGGTTTATTTTAACTTATCTTAATGGAGCGGGTTAACGGGCTTTATGGATATGATCCATTAACCATTAAGAGAATTAGTTCTCTATAAAATAGGGCTTAAACCCTAATCCAAAACCCTAATCTATTTTGGCCGCCCAACCTAGTTGCCGCCCACCCCTTGTTGGTGATTTCGGCGCCCAACTACAAGCTGCCGCCGTCCAAGACCCTTGCCGGCGTCCAAGCTCCAGCCGGTGAACCTCCGGCGACCCTCCGGTGATCTCCTATAGGTTCGGCATCAAGGTGGGCTTTTTCTCTCCTTGTTTTTGGCCAGCGCCTACTCCTCCACCAAGCTGTCCAGTTTTCTGGACAGCTTCTCCTCCTCTCGTCGGAGCATAGTTTGGACGACGGTTAGTGCTCCGACAGCGGCTAACTTACCAGGGATTTGATCTCCGGTAATCCTCTGAGGTGGAGGATGAAGGATTCGTCAAACGGTTGACGAACACCTCTCCGGACAAGCGAGTTTTGAGAACTCGTTTTGGATCCGAATTTGGATTCGGATCGTGATCATCTCTCGATCACGTCGTCTTCAACATGAGGCTAGTAACCCGTACGAAGACGAAGCTCGTGACTTAGCGAAGTCATCCCGAGGAGCTCGGCGTGGATACGGATAGAGACGATTCTTACGAGGATCGTTCCAGTTGATGCCGTTCCCGCTACACGTCATACGAAAGGTATAACGTAGTTTAATTTCCTTTTATTGCAAATTTTAATTTATGGTTATGTCTACACTTGTTGTAATAGCATGCGTGTGTTGTGTGTGTTGTAATAAATAGGAGTATTTATTATTTTTTATTGCTTCCGCTGTGCTCATGTTTACGAAACATGATCGAACACACACACGCCGCGGTGCCGGAAACCCAACAGTGGTATCAGAGCCCAGGTTGTGTTTCGACATAATCGTAAAATGGTTTTGCAATAGTCATAATGTATTTCTGGAAATTTTCTAAATTTTGGAAATTTAGAAGTATTTATGGAAATTTTTCAATTTTGGAAAGTCTAGAAGTATTTATGGAAATCTTCCACTTTTGGAAAGTTGGAAGTATTTATGGAAATCAATATTTTCCATAAATAAAATATTTGATTAGATTCTGGAAATTTGTTTCCTAATTTAATCATGATTTGATTTGGGAAATCAAATCTTAAAATATTTTATTTCCATAAGTAGTTTTAAAGATTTAGGAAATTGGTTTCCTAAATAGATTTTCCTTAATCAAATAATTCCATGAATAAAATATGTGATTAGATTTGGAAATTTGTTTCCTAATTTAATTATGATTTGATTTGGAGAATCAAATCTTAAACATATTTTATTTCCATAAATAGTTATGACATATAAGGAAATTATAAACATGACATAATTGTATGCCATGTAATTGCATTAGATGCATAACATTATGCCATGCGTGTCGTGACATGTAGATGTATGCCATGTATGCCATGCCATGTAGATAATAGTTATTTGCATGCAAAGAGGATGAGACATAAAAACCCTTAATCAATATTAAAGCCTACACCTTCCATTAATATGGTTAGAACCGAGTTACATTTCTTGTTTGGGTTGTTGGACTCTCTCAAGCCCTACTCGAACTGAATATGTTCAAACCATGGAATAGTTTAATACTAATATGGTAAGAGTCAGAGGTCAATCGTTAGCTTTGGTTGTTGGACTCTCTCCAAGCTGGGCTAATTGGTTGAATGCGCTCTAACCATATTAAAACTATGTCCTGATTAATGGGTTGGCTTTAACCTGGAGCATCGTCTTGTTGGACTCTCTCCAAGGTCGATGTAAAGGGAGGTGAAGTTGGGTGCTATGCATATGATGCATACTTGTTAATGTGTTAACAACCCGATGTATGTGTGAACATTCAATTAGTTGATAGCACATTGTGATAGTTGCATATACGGGATATGCAATCGGTATAGATGATACCTACCGTCGTAGTTATGAATGGCTTGTTGGACTCTCTCCAAGGTTGTTCATAACTATGATGGATATCAGCCCATTCGGAGATGGACCTACAATCTCCCGAAGTGATTTAGGGGTTTTTGAAATTTGAAAAATGAATGGGATTTATAAATGTATATTGATGCATTTTTAAAATCATATTTCTCATATATGCTCGTTTTGTATTTCTAAGTTAATATATTGATCATGATGTGTTTGAATTTGCATTCCATTTTGGATTCAAATAAATTGACTGGGCCGAACTTCTTGGACTGGCTTAGAAACTTGAGAATTGTTCTCAAGGTGAAAAGCTTGTAAATGTCCTCGAAGCGCCTCTTCCCGCCCGTCCTAGTGACGATGCAACTCTGGACCAATTGTTGGCCTATCAGAAACATGTGAGTGATTCTGAACAAATGAGTTGCATCATGCTAGCCACGATGGAACCCAAGCTCGGCGGCATGAGCATATGGATGCTCATATCGTAGTCCTTCATCTTTGTGAGTTGGTTGATGAGCAAGTGAGATTGAAGGTTCGAAGTCTCAGCTCCTCTTCACCTCGAGATGCTAGGAGGTTCATCGTGGTCTTGCTCGATATGTTGAAGCTGTGGAGTCTTCCGAGAAGCATGGCGGGGGCAGTCTTTGTTAGTTGATTCCTCGAAGAAAGGTTCTAAGAGGAAGTCAAAGGAACAGCAGAAGGGAAAGAAGAGAAGGGCTAAGAAGGTAGAACTAGCACAAAAGGAAACTTGCCATCATTATGGCAAGGAGAGCCATTTGCGAAGAAAGTGCAAGATTTATCTTGAGTCCGTGAAGAAGGATAAGGCATCGGATGCCCCATCTTCTTCAGAAATCTTCTTTATTGATTGTCATTCTATTTCCTCAGACACTTGGGTATTTGATACTAGGTGTGGCTCACATATATGTAATGACATACATGGGCTAAGGAATAGAAGAAGACTCGTCAAGGGGAGAGTCAAATTTACGTGTTGGGAATGGAGCAACGGTTGCTGCACTCGCCATCGGAACGTATTTGTTGGAACTCCCTGTAGAACTTGTCTTAGAACTGGACAATTGCTTTTATGTTCCTTCGTTGATAAAGAACATCATTTCAATTTCGTGTTTAAATAGAAATGGCTACCATTTGACTTTTAGTAACAATTGTTGTTACATAACTTTGAATGGAGTTCTTTATGGGACTGGAACTTTAAGCAATGGTGTTTATACGTTGGACGTATCCAGTGACATTTTCAATATCGAAGCGAGCAACACGCATGCTCGAAAGGATAATCAAATAGACTCCTATATGTGGCATTGTCGTCTTGGCCATATAAGCAAGAAATGCATGTCCGAATTACACCGATGTGGAATTCTGGAATCGTTTAAATTGAATTCATACGATACATGCGAATCATGCTTAAAAGGCAAGATGACTAAGTTACCTTTTACAGGAAAAGGTGAACGAGTGGGAGAGTTACTAGGTCTAGTACATACTGATGTATGTGGACCTATGTCAACTCAAGCATTAGGAGGCTATAGCTACTTCATTACCTTCACCGATGATCACTCACGGTTTGGGTATGTGTTCTTGATGAAACACAAGTCTGAAGCCTTTGAAAGGTTCAAAGAATTCAGAAATGAAGTAGAGAAACAACATGATAAGAGTATTAAAATGCTTCGATCGGATCGAGGTGGTGAATACTTAAGTCAAGAGTTTCTTGATTATCTAAGAGACAATGGTATATTGTCTCAATGGACTCCGCCCTATACACCACAGCATAATGGTGTATCTGAGAGGCGTAATCGAACCTTGTTGGACATGGTCAGGTCAATGATGAATCATACAACTCTTCCCAAGTCCTTTTGGGGTTATGCACTTCAGACAGCTGCTGTTTACTTGTTAAACAGAATGCCAACCAAGGTAGTCTCAACCACTCCATATGAGATATGGAATGGTAAGAAACCTCATGTATCTTACTTGAAGATATGGGGTTGTCCTGCTTATGTGAAGCGGTATGTCGGATAAAGCTGGATGCTAAGTCGATAAATGTCTATTTATTGGATACCCTAAGGAAACAAGGGGTTACCAATTCTATCATCCTGTGGAACAAAAGGTGTTTGTTTCAAGGCATGCTGTGTTTCTAGAGAAAGAGTTTCTCTTGCAAGAAAACAGTGGGAGTGTCGTCGAGCTTGAGGAGGCTCGAGAGACTCAAATAGACATTGATGAGATACCTGGTGAAGCACAACAGCCGACAACTCATAGTGATGGGCAATCGGTTGGACCTATTGTAACACCACATCTTCGTAGATCTGGTAGAACACGCAATATTCCTGAGAGATATGGATTTCTCGTAAGCGAATCGAACGACGTGTTACTCATTGATGATGCGGAGCCTACCAGTTATGAAGAAGTGCTGACAAGTTCAGAAAGGGATAAGTGGCTTGGTGCCATGAAGTAGTAAATGGATTCCATGTATGAAATTTGTTGACCCACCTGAAGGGATAAAGCCTATAGGGTGCAAGTGGGTTTTCAAGAAGAAAACCGACATGGATGGTAATGTGATTACCTATAAGGCTAGATTGGTGGCAAAAGGATATCGTCAAAAACAAGGTGTTGATTATGACGAAACCTATTCGCCTGTAGCTATGCTTAAATCCATTCGGATGCTCCTGGCCATAGCGGCTCATTATGATTATGAGATATGGAAGATGGATGTGAAAACAGCTTTCCTTAATGGAAACCTGCTCGAGGACGTGTATATGATACAGCCTGAAGGTTTCACATCGGTTGATAAAACCAAGGTATGCAAATTGCGACGATCTATTTATGGATTGAAGCAAGCATCCAGGAGCTGGAATATCCGTTTTGATGAGACAATCAAAAAGTTTGATTTCTCACAAAATCCAGACAAACCTTGTGTGTACAAGAAGGTTAGTGGGAGTGCAGTCGTATTCCTAGTATTGTATGTCGATGACATACTACTTATAGGAAACGATGTTTCAATCTTACAGTCAGTGAAGGTTTGGTTATCCAAGATATTCTCCATGAAAGACCTGGGAGAAGCAACCTACATCCTCGGGATTAAGATCTATAGAGATAGATCGAAATGGTTGGTTGGTCTTTCACAGTCTACATATATAGACCGAGTGCTAAAGAGGTTTAGCATGTCGGAATCCAAGAAAGGTTTCTTACCCATCAGGCATGGGGTACACCTTTCGAAGTCTATGTGTCCGCGCACAGAAGACGAGAGGATTTGCATGAGTAAGATTCCCTATGCATCCGCAATAGGATCTATCATGTATGCTATGTTATGTACAAGGCCCGATGTATCGTATGCTCTGAATGTCACGGCGAGATACGGTCGATCGAGGAATGGATCATTGGGTGGCTATTAAGGCGATCCTTAAGTACTTAAGAAGAACTAAGGATCGTTCTAATATATGGAGAAGAGTACATGGTGATACGTGGGTATCACGGATGCGACTCGAGACGGACAAGGATGATTCCATGTCTAAGACTGGGTATGAATTCACCTGGAATGGAGGCGCAATAAGTTGGAAAGGTTCCAAGCTTGACACTATAGCGGATTACGCCACTAAGGCAAAATACATTGCGGCTTTGGAAGCGAAGGCGGTTTGGATCAAGAAGTTCATCTATGAACTTGATGTGGTCTCATCAATGATCCAAACATGTGCTTCGCCGCTATCATCTTATCAGAGAGATCATCAGTAGGAACGAAATACAAATCAAGAAAAATTCCCACTGAAAGGAACTTAGCGGATCCTTTGACTAAGGCATTACCTCAAAGTAAGTTTGAGGGTCATGTTCGAGCTTATGGTATTGGATACCGTAGCGATTGGCATTAGGCCAAGTGGGAGTCTGTTAGTAATATATGAGAGATGTCCTAAGGCAATCGCCTTATTTATGAACCATTTATATGATAAATGAAGATTCACTATTTGAGTATACATGTTTTATGTATTTGATTGGATCTTAAACTCATTTACTGAATGTCCACGATACGATTCACAGCATGAGAGAATTTGTGATTGGATCACAACTAGTGAGTATCTCTACATGTGTAATTGTGATGTATCGGAATTATCCCTAGTCGATGAATTGATGGATTTGGACACCATAAATTACATCGAGACTAGCACAGGTATACTCCTTGGTGTATCCAAGCGGTGATTCTCACCTTTGGAGACATTGTGATGTCCGAGTTAATCGTGGATGCTAGTTATGGTAACTAGTTCATTGGAGTGACCTAGTAAGACTTCATATGGTTCTCTGCATATATAGATATGTCAATGAAGTTCTTCTTGTAGCTTAAGTGCGATGTTCCTTTGACTTGCGGTATTCAAGTCATCTTGATCATGGAGACTTATGCTTTGACATCTTAAGCAAACATCTACGAGGAGATGTGGACCGAGATGATTGGGTATAAGTCAGTGATCGAAGGTGTTTGAATAGCCTATAAAGGATTCACCACTCCTTGCGAGGAGATGTATACCCATGGCCTCGTCGGATTGTTACTAAAGTCTTTGGCCAAAGCATTACATGTTTAGAGTAAGGTACTCTTGATACATGTGGAGTAACTAGAATCCTGTGAGGACGAGGAAATGATACTTGGGCTAGGTGTGACGTAGTCAGCCTAGTGGGGACTGACACAATAGACCATGTCCTGAACCAAGTGGGTATAAGATGAGTGAAGGGAATGGGGCACGAATCATTCGAGCTACTGAAGGGTTTCAGAAATAGTTCTGGATCAACCGTTGATCTTTTTGGTTAATTGGGGATCATGATGTACTACTAGGTGCCACTCATGATCGTTCTATAATTAATGGTTAATTATAGACGGCCAACATAAACCGAGAACCTATTTGGTCACACGCACAACGAGTGTAATCCAAAGGATTTAAAACGAGCTTGATGTTAGTAAAAGCCCTAGAGTCAATCATATGATGATTGTTGTATGGACTTTATTGTATCATATTCCTATTTATAAAGGCATGGTTATTATATTTACTTGTATTGGTGCCAAATAACTAAATATAATAATGTCCTTGAGTAGTAGGTTCTTATCTATATCAATCGATTGGTTGAATCGATAATGAGATGATATAGAGAACACTACTCTTAATCATTCCTAGTCAGTATTAACATTCGGGGACAATGTTAATGCGTAGAGACTAACATGTAGGTCAACAAGATGACTTGATCTCACAAGTCATGGATATGAGATATCAAGTTGACACATGGGTATGCATTGGAGAATGTATCTTGAATGACCCATGAGAAAGTATCATGGATCGTTATATGAGTGTCATATACTTTCTCATGTGGCTATTAGTATGACTATTAGTCCTTAGACACAAGTCACCATGGTTCCCTACATAAGGAGTTGCATACTTTGGCCGTCGAACGTCACCCGTAAATGGGTGGACTATAAAGCGATTCTTGGGTATGTAACGAATTATGCGGAGGGATGTGAGTGATGTAGATGGGATCTATCCTCCTATATGACGGGGTGACATCGATATTCTTGATAGAGTGAGACCACGAAGTGCATGGCCATGCCCAAATGAGTCAATATGAGATATTGAGCTCATTTGATTAGTGAGTCTACTTGGAGTTCAAGATTTAGATTATGAGGATGACACGGTCTATGCCTCGATTGGTCAATCTAGATGTCAAGGATAGAGGGACATTGTCACATATTGTGAGAGTCACAATTAGTAGTCACAAAGGTGATGTTGGAGCTCAACATTCTTGTAACTTGGGTAGCAATGATGTGTTGCTAGATACCGCTCATTGCTTATGTTCCTAAATCGGTGTAGGGACATTGCCAACGTTACAAGAACCTATAGGGTCACACACATAAGAGCACTTAGATGGAGATTAGGTTCATATGATGAACCATGAGGATTAGGTTCATGGGATGAACCAAATTGGATTAAGAGTAATCCAAATTAGACTAATTGAGTTAGACTCAAGTTGATTCAAGTGTTGAATGAGTCTAATTGAGATTTGATTCATCAAATCAATTTAAATTAATGAATAAAGATTCATTAAATTAAATTGACTTGAGTCAAGTGGTTAGATTTGATCAACCATGGGAGATTAGAGGTCAAGTTTGACTTGACTTGAGAGGGAAGATGAAAGGTCAAGTTTGACTTGACCAAATGTCATGTCATGGTGATGACTTGGCATGGCCGGCCAATGATGATGCTCCACATCATCATTGACTTTGTCAATTGATGCCACATCATGAGGGAGATCAAGGGTCATGGGAGTTACATGCATGCATGTAACCCCCCTCCATGAAGTGGCCGGCCACTCCATTAGATGGAGTATTGATTTTTGGTGACTAATTGACTTCATCTTCAACCTTGGAACTTTTCCTCTCAAGCTCTCCCCCTCTCCTTCCTCATCTTGCCGAGACACCCTAGGAGTGCTAGCACACTCAAGTGTGTTTTTCTTCCACCTATTGCTTGTGTGGATACCATAGAGGAGTGTGCACTTGACACTCTCGAGTTCCGGCGGACTTTTGGACGAGCGGGATTTGCGAAGGGCATCGCATCGAGGGTAATGATCTTATCTCTTAGATATAAGGTAGATCTAGGGTTTTTATACAAGCACATACATGTTTTGTTTTAATACTTCTTCGCACGGATCCGTGGCCGGGGGCTTCAGAGGTTTCCGCAACGCAAAAAGCGGTTTTTGCGGCTCGGAAAAACCCAACAGTGGTATCAGAGCCACGTGCGAAGCATGTATGTGTTTCGTTTTTGTAGTTTTTATATTAGATATAAAAATTACAGATTTATATGTTTCTGTAAATTTTCTTATTTTATAGAATTTTTGGGTATTTTTCTCGTAGAGTCGAAGCAACGAGTGTTGGGACACTCGTAGGCTTCAACCATCGAGAAAAACTCTCCGAATCGGCGAGTTCTCGCTTTAGGTTTTTGGGACAGCGACTTAAGTCGCTGTAAGATCATTGTAGGGACACTCGCGAAGTTTATTTTGTGAGTAGGGGCGCTGCCCCTATCCCCGAAAGGGGCCATGTCCCGCGATCGCGCCCGGAAACCGCTTAGCGGGACCGTTACGGAGAGTTGACTCATAAATTCGAAATAAATTAGGAAAAATTATAGAAATTCCTGTAAAAATACATAATTTAGAATTATGTATAATTCTGTGATTGTCATGGCCCAATAACCCAATTGGATTGGATTAAGTGTGTTGTAATTCATAATACGGCCTGCGTGCCGTTTTGTGGTTGTGCGTGTTGTAAAGTGTTTGCGACCTGCGCGTCGCACCTATTCTTTTAATATTCTAGTTGTAATTAGTTTTTAGACTCGAATGTAACTCGAGTTTCATATTTGTAATGTACAAAATGGAGCGGTGGAAAGTCCACTCGAAGACGAGATTACGAGAAGGGTGACGACGACACATGGCGGTCAAAGGAAGCGCTTGGAGAAGCCGCTAGCCTTAGGTTGATCGTCCGATCTTCTCATTGGCTTGAGAAGATCGTAGTAGGGCCATGACTATATCACATTTAATGATATATATATATGTTGATATATATATATGTATATTTAATTGATTTTGCTTGTATGTATGTGATGCATGCTAGTAGAAAAAATGTTTGTATGTATATGATGCATGCTAGGTTAATTTTCTTGTATGTATATGATGCATGCTAGAATAATTAATGTATGTATATGATGCATGCTAATATAGGATAATAAAGGCCTAAATGCGTATAAGATACACATTACGATTAGATTAGATCATAATCGAATCAACTCGAAAATGCCTACCGAGCCTTGATACCCATCACTACCTCGATCATTTGTTGTTGTTGAATCTGCCAAAGCAGAGCAACGCATATTATCTTGGTAGGGTGCGGAGGAACAATCTTGGTCCCGCCTATCACGACTCGGGTTAGAGTAAGCTCAATTAGATTGAGCAAAACTAGTTAACTCAATTGGATCGAGTAGAACTATAGGCATATTCCAATCGTTGGAAAGATAGGTTAAGATCGCATTTACACTAAATCTTGGGCGATTTAGCCAAAGATAACTCAAGGTCTTTTGTAAATGTGGGTCTTAATCCTATAAACAAGAGTTGCATAGAGATGTAATCGGTAATGTGTTACCCACCGATCGTACTAAGTCTTAGGCGATTTAGCCAAAGCTAACTCAAGGCTTAGTATGATGTGGATCTTGTCCCGCAAGAATTATAGCTAGTTTGTATGAATCTAGTAAAAGTGGTTTGACCACATCCATAACTCGATTCTACAAAATTCCTATAATTCAGTGGGAGCATCATTTGATTAAAGGCCTAATTAAATGATAAAAGGAATATGATATTAATCCTCTGCATTGTATGTTGTAGATTACTATGTCAACAAACACGAACACTCTCTCTCTGCGATCTGTCCTTGAGAAGGACAAGCTCAATGGAGCAAATTTCCTGGACTGGTACAGGAACCTGAGAATTGTTCTCACCCAAGAAAGGAAGCTGTACGTCCTGGAGCAGCCCATTCCGGAGGCACCTCCTGCCAATGCCTCGCGAGCTGACAAAGATGCTTACAAGAAGCATCAAGATGATGCATTAGATGTGTCATGTCTAATGCTCGCGACCATGAACTACGAGCCTTGAAGCAACACGAGTTCATGAATGCTTATGATATGGTTGGACATCTTCGTCAACTATATCAAGGACAAGCTAGGCATGAGAGATGAAGTCTCTAAGGCATTATTTGGGTCCAAGATGCAGAAGGGACTCAGTAGGTACATATGTACTCAAAATGATTGGAGTGCGTAGAAAACCTACAAAGGTGGGATTCCCACTTGGCCAAGAGTCCCTTGACCTAATCTTGCAATCTTTGCCACAAGCCTTCAATCAATTTGTCATGAATTATAACATGAATGAAATTGATAAACCATTACTGAAATGCTCGGCATGTTGAGAAAGCTGAGCTTAACCTTAGAAGGGTAAATCGACACCATTTTGATGGTGCGGAAGAAGAAAGGCAAGGGCAAGCCTAAAGGCAAGGGAAAGTCCCAAGCCAAGGGCAAAGGCAAAGAACTTAAACCCAAAGGAGGGGTAGCCAAGGAAGGGGCTTGCTTCTTACGCAGGAAGCGGAAGATCTTAAGAAGAAGAGAAGTGAGACTTCTACTATAAATGTTATAGAAGTCAATCTATCTATTTCTTCATCATGGGTATTAGATCTGGATGTGCATCTCACATTTGTACCAATGTGCGGTGAGAAATAGCAAGGCATTGACAAAGGCGAGGTGGACCTCTGAGTAGGCAATGGAGCAGGGTTCTTTCTTTATTCTTTGTAGGAACTTATGATCTATCTACGCCCTCTGGGCTTGTACTAGAATTAGATGAATGTTGTTATGTACGCCTTAACTAAGAACATCATTTCATTTCTTGTTTGGACAAGAAAGGATTTTCATTTATAATAAAGAACAAATGTTGTTGATTTATTTAAATGATATGTTCTATTGTAGTGCACCTCTAATGAACGGACTCTACTTTCTAGACTTAGAGCCCTATCTATAACATAAGTACCAAGAGGTTCAAGTCAAATGAGTTGAACCAAACCTATCTCTGGCATTGTCGCTTAGGTCACATAAATGAGAGTCGCTTATCTCAGCTCCATAAGGATGGGCTGCTAGACTCATTTGATTTTGAATCATATGAGACATGCGAGTCTTGCCTTTTAGGCAAGATGACCAAGACTCCCGTTAGTGGACATAGCGAAAGAGCAACAGATTTGTTAGGACTTATACATAGTGATGTATGTGGTCCTTTCAATGTTGCTGCTAGAGGTGGTTACAGGTACTTCATTACATTTATTGATGACTTCAGTAGATATGGTTATGTGTATCTTATGACACATAAATCTGAATCCTTTGAAAAGTTCAAAGAATTCAAGAATGAAGTACAAAACCAGCTTAGCAAGAGTATTAAGATACTTCGATCAGATCGAGGTGGTGAATACCTTAGCCATGAGTTTCGTGACTATCTAGCTGAGTGTGGGATTCTATCCCAACTCACTCCTCCTGGAACACCACAGTGGAATGGTGTATCCGAAAGGAGGAATCGTACCCTATTGGATATGGTACGATCTATGATGAGTCACACAGATCTTCCTATATCCTTTTGGGGATATGCTCTGGACACAGCAGCCTTTACCCTTAACCGTGTACCATCCAAGGCTGTGGTAAAGACACCATATACGATATGGACAGGGAAAAATCCCAAGATGTCTTTTATGAGGATTTGGGGTTGTGAGGCTTACGTTGGCGTCAAGTCTCGGACAAGCTAGGACCCAAATCCGATAGGTGCTATTTTGTTGGATATCCCAAGTCTACAAAGGGATATTACTTCTACATTCCCAGTCAGCACAAAGTGTTTGTGGCAAAGACTGGGGTTTTTCTAGAAAGGGATTTTGTTTCTAGAAAAACTAGTGGGAGTACCTTCGATCTTGAAGAAATTCTAGATAAGGACCATAGCACTGAGGCCTTGATGGAGGTTGAACAGGAACCACAAAGTGTTGTGGGTGATGAGGTTGTTGCACAATGAGTTGTGGAACAACCACCTGTTCAAGTAGACCTACCTCTTCGCAGGTCTGATAGTGTACGTCGTCAGCCTGAGAGATACTCATTTCTCTTGTCTGACCATGATGACGTTATGCTCATTGAGAATGAGCCTACCTCCTATCAGGAAGCTGTGATGAGCCAGTTACAGAAATGGCTAGAGGCCATGAGATCCGAAATGGAATCCATGTACACTAACCAAGTATGGACTTTGGTTGATCCACCTGAAGGGGTCAAACCCATTGGGTGTAAGTGGGTCTTTAGGAGAAAGACTGACATGGATGGACTTACGCATACCTATAAGGGCCGATTGGTGGCTAAAGGTTTCAAGCAAATTCATGGTATTGACTATGATGAAACCTTTTCTCGATGGCGATGTTTAAGTCCATTCGGATCTTGCTTGCTATTGCGGCATACCACGATTATGAGATCTGGCGGATGGATGTCAAAACCGCGTTTACGAATGAAACTTACTCGAGGATGTGTACATGACACAACGAGGTTTTGTAGATCCACACATCTTGGGAAGGTATACAGCTGCAGGTCCATTTATGGGCTAAAGCAAGCTTCTTGGATGGAATCTTCGATTCGATGATGCGATCAAGCAGTTTGGTTTCATCAAGAATGAAGATGAACCACTGTGTCTACAAGAGGGTTAATGGGAACACATTTGTGTTCCTTATTGTATGTGGATGACATACTACTCATTGGGAATGACATCCCTTCGCTCTGATGCTGTGAAGACTTGGGTGGGGCCGTGCTTCTCAATGAAGGACTTTGGTGAAGCAGCCTGTATTCTAGGCATCAAGATCTATAGAGATAGATCTAAGAGATTGCTTGGCCTAAGTCAGTACATCATTGACACGGTATTACTACGGTTTGCCATGCGAGAATTCCAGAAGGGACTTGTAGATGTCACATGGTGTGAGTCTTTCGAAGACTCAAAGTCCCTCTTCTAGAGAGGAGAGAGACGCATGGATAAGATCCCTTATGCATACGCTATAGGATCTATCATGTGCGTCATCTTTGTGTACTAAATCACGATGTCTCGTATGCTTTGAGCATGGCCAGAGATACGATCGATCGGTGGCGTCATTTGGATAGCGATCAAGAATATTCTTAAGTACTTGAGAAGGACTAAAGAATATTTCTTGATATTGGAGCGATGAGAGCTAGTGTAAAGGGTTACTGATGCGGCCTTCCCGAGGATGATTACAGATCGCGATCGGGGTTCGTGTTTTGCTTGAATGGTGGCTGTGAGTGGAAGAGTTCGGCGGGACATAGTTCTTGATTCTACAACAAAGGTCGAGTATATCGTGCATCCGAGGCGTGAAAGGAGGCGATTTGGATCCATGAGTTCATTCTTGAGAGCTTGGGGTGGTTCCTAGCATTGCAGATCCTATAGAGCTCTATTGTGACAACAATGGAGCGATTACCTGAAACTAAGGAACCTCGCCACACCGGACCAAACACATACTACGGTGCTTCCATCTCATTCGAGAGATCATCGATAGAGGAGATGTGAAGATTTGCAGAGTACCCACAGAGGCTAACATCGCAGATCCCTTGACCAAGGCTTTGTACGAGAAAAGCATGATGGTCACACTAGGTCATTGGGTATTAGATACTACGGTGATTGGCACTAGTGCTAGTAGGAGATTGTTAGTAAAAGCCCTAGAGTCAATCATATGATGATTGTTGTATGGACTTTATTGTATCATATTCCTATTTATAAAGGCATGGTTATTATATTTACTTGTATTGGTGCCAAATAACTAAATATAATAATGTCCTTGAGTAGTAGGTTCTTATCTATATCAATCGATTGGTTGAATCGATAATGAGATGATATAGAGAACACTACTCTTAATCATTCCTAGTCGAGTATTAACATTCAGGGACAATGTTAATGCGTAGAGACTAGCATGTAGGTCAACAAGATGACTTGATCTCACAAGTCATGGATATGAGATATCAAGTTGACACATGGGTATGCATTGGAGAATATATACTGAATGACCCGCCATGAGAAAGTATCATGGATCGTTATATGAGTGTCATATACTTTCTCATGTGGCTATTAGTATGACTATTAGTCCTTAGACCTGAAGTCACCATGGTTCCCTACATAAGGAGTTGCATACTTTGGCTTCGTCAAACGTCACCCGTAAATGGGTGGACTTTAAAGACGATTACTGGGTATGTAACGAATTATGCGGAGGGATGTGAGTGATGTAGATGGGATCTATCCCTCCTATATGACGGGGGTGACATCGATATTCTTGATAGAGTGAGACCACGAAGGCGCATGGTTATGCCCAAATGAGTCAATATGAGATATTGAGCTTATTTGATTAGAGTGAGTCTACTTGGAGTTCAAGATTTAGATTGTACCGAGGATGACACGGTCTATGCCTCGATTGGTCAATCTAGATGTCAAGGATAGAGGGACATTGTCACATATTGTGAGAGTCACAATTAGTAGTCACAAAGGTGATGTTGGAGCTCAACATTCTTGTAACTTGGGTAGCAATGATGTGTTGCTAGATACCGCTCATTGCTTATGTTCCTAAATCGGTTTAGGGACATTGCCAGCGTTACAAGAACCTATAAGTCACACACATAAGAGCAATTAGATGGAGATTAGGTTCATATGATGAACCATGAGGATTAGGTTCATGGGATGAACCAAATTGGATTAAGAGTAATCCAAATTAGACTAATTGAGTTAGACTCAAGTTGATTCAAGTGTTGAATGAGTCTAATTGAGATTTGATTCATCAAATCAATTTAAATTAATGAATAAAGATTCATTAAATTAAATTGACTTGAGTCAAGTGGTTAGATTTGATCAACCATGGGAGATTAGAGGTCAAGTTTGACTTGACTTGAGAGGGAAGATGAAAGGTCAAGTTTGACTTGACCAAATGACATGTCATGGTGATGACTTGGCATGGCGGCCAATGATGATGCTCCACATCATCATTGACTTTGTCACAATTGATGCCACATCATGAGGGAGATCAAGGGTCATGGGAGTTACATGCATGCATGTAACCCCCTCCATGAAGTGGGCCACTCCATTAGATGGAGTATTGATTTTTGGTGGCTAATTGACTTCATCTTCAACCTTGGAACTTTTCCTCTCAAGCTCTCCCCCTCTCCTTCCTCATCTTGCCGAGACACCCTAGGAGTGCTAGCACACTCAAGTGTGTTTTTCTTCCACCTATTGCTTGTGTGGATACCATAGAGGAGTGTGCACTTGACACTCTCGAGTTCCGGCGGACTTTTGGACGAGCGGGATTTGCGAAGGGCATCGCATCGAGGGTAATGATCTTATCTCTTAGATCTAAGGTAGATCTAGGGTTTTTATACAAGCACATACATGTTTTGTTTTAATACTTCTTCGCACGGATCCGTGGCCGGGGGCTTCCGAGGTTTCCGCAACGCAAAAAGCGGTTTTTGCGGCTCGGAAAAACCCAACACTTGAGAATGAGATTCTCAGACCGAGAGAAATTATGTTTGGTTGGACCAAACATAAAGCGAGCATGAAATTGTTTCAGTCGCAATGGAAGCGTGGATGGGCCGTGTCTTATGAAGACATAATGGATGGACCAAAATGGTTTGGTTCTAATCCAATGGATGAGAATAAACCAAAGGGTTTGGTTTATTTTAAACGAATGAACCAAAAGTTGGTTCGGTTCGTTTTAACTTAAAATAAACCATCATGGTTTGTTTTATTTTAACTTATCTTAATGGAGCGGGTTAACGGGCTTTATGGATATGATCCATTAACCATTAAGAGAATTAGTTCTCTATAAAATAGGGCTTAAACCCTAATCCAAAACCCTAATCTATTTTGGCCGCCCAACCTAGTTGCCGCCCACCCCTTGTTGGTGATTTCGGCGCCCAACTACAAGTTGCCACCGCCCAGCTTTGTGCCGCCGTCCAAGACCCTTGCCGACGTCCAAGCTCCAGCCGGTGAACCTCCGGCGACCCTCCGATGATCTCCTATAGGTTCGGCATCAAGGTGGGCTTTTTCTCTCCATGTTTTTGGCCGGCGCCTACTCCTCCACCAAGCTGTCCAGTTTTCTGGACAGCTTCTCCTCCTCTCGTCGGAGCGTCATTTGGACGACGGTTAGTGCTCCGACAGCGGCTAACTTACCGGGGATTTGATCTCCGGTAATCCTCTGAGGTGGAGGACGAAGGATTCGTCAAACGGTTGACGAATACCTCTCCGGAGAAGCGAGTTTTGAGAACTCGTTTTAGGATCCGAATTTGGATTCGGATCGTGATCATCTCTCGATCACGTCGTCTTCAACACGAGGCTAGTAACCCGTACGAAGACGAAGCTCGTGACTTAGCGAAGTCATCCCGAGGAGCTCGGCGTGGATACGGATAGAGACGATTCTTACGAGGATCATTCCGGTTGATGCCGTTCCCGCTACACGTCATACGGAAGGTATAACGTAGTTTAATTTCTTTTTATTGCAAATTTTAATTTACGGTTATGTCTACACTTGTTGTAATAGCATGCGTGTGTTGTGTGTGTTGTAATAAATATAGATTTATTATTTTTAATTGCTTCCGCTGTGATCATGTTTACGAAACATGATCGAACACACACATGCCGCGGTGCCGGAAACCCAACAGCTCAGAGTTCATGGAGGCAAGCATTAGGTAGGACACATCTAGTGCATCATCCTGATGCTTCATGTAAGCATATTTCTCCGCACGACTGGCGATAGTGGCGGGTGCTTCAGGAAGAGGTTGCTCTTTGATGTACAATTTTCGTTCTTGCTTGAGGATGATCCTCAAGTTTCTGTACCAGTCTAGAAAATTAGCTCCGTTAAGCTTGTCCTTCTCAAGGATAGATCGCAGAGAGAGAGTATTTGACATGTTAGATGATATGGTGATCTACAACAGTAAAATGCAGAAATAAGTATCATATCTAAATAATTTAATTAGACCTTTAATTAAATGATGCTCCCCCTGAATCACAGAGCTTCGGTAGGGGATAGTCATGGATGTAGGCAAATGCCTTTTGCCTACACTACTAGCTCCCAGCCCAACAGCTACAAATTCATATGGGACAAGATCTACATCATACTTCACCTTGAGTTAGCTTTGGCTAATAGCCCAAGATTTAGTATGATTAGGTAGGCAGTATTTCACCAATTACATCTTATGCAACTCTTTAGAAGAAAAAGGGTCAAGATCCACATTGCACATCATCTTGAGTTAGCCTTGGTTAATCGCCCAAGACTTAGTATAATTTTTCTCTTACCCTATCTTCCTAACTTTTAGGACATGCCTCTAAATTCTCAATCTAATTGAGATAACTTAGTTAAGTCTCACCCAAAGTTTGATAGTGGGACATCACAATTGTCCACTCGCACTCTACCAAGATAAAATGTGTCACTTTGCTTTGGTAAACCCAACAACAAATGATCGGGGTAGTAGTGAGTATCAAACTTTGGTAGGCATATCTATATTGGCTTAATTAAGATAAAATTATTATCTAACATGCATCACATACACACAAAGCATATATCAACAACATATAAGCTTAAGTGTGACATGGTTATCGCCCGAATCTATGATCTCCTCAAGCCAATGAGAAGAGCGATGAGTCAACCTAGGGATAGCATCTTCTCCAAGTGTGTCCTTTGGTTATTGTGAGTTGTCGGCATCCTTCTTGTAACTTCATCCTCCAACGTATTTTTTACTCCTCATTTCATACATTACAAAATAAGAATACTCGAGTTACATTCGAGTCTAAATCTAGTTTTATTTAAAACTACAAAAAATAGAGAGAAAGGCACGACACACAGGCCATATTATGAATTACAACATGCACACGCAACACAACCACAATCTCATCGGAGTTAAGGGTCATAACCATGCACCATGGCATACATCATTCAAAAAGATATATGGCATGCAGATTTTATTATGATGCTAAACATGACTTCTAAGCTGCTACAACACAGCAGTCTCGCTAGTCAGTTAGCGGGTGGGGTCAAGGGGCAGCGCCCCTTGCAGGGTGCAAGGGGTCATGCCCCCAGAGCTAGATTTTATTTTAACAACTCTTTGAATGAGTCACTGTCCTTAGTCCATCATAATGAACCTGAGACCCTTGCTGGCCATTATTCGTAGCAATTTTGGGTGATAGATCCGAACGACAAACATGTTGTTCGATCAACAAATATGCCATGCATATGTTGTTTCACAAAATCACCCAAATAATCCTGCATGCACTTATAATAAACTTCTTATTCAAATTTTATATCGCATATAAAATGACATATAACGATCTTTATGTATACACAAGTGGCTCTGATACCACTGTTGGGATCTATTGCGAAAATAATCGCAAACGCAGCAGGAAAAAAAACTTAATCCCTCCAGAGATCCATATGTATACATAAAGGATATCGTATCTTTTAACTACACCTTAGTCGAGAAGTTACCCTTGTAGCGTATGTTGGATCGAAGCGGATCGCTAGAGGGGGGGGTGAATAGCGATAAACCTTTTCTTTCGTTCGAATTCGTTTCAAGACAATTATACACAGTGGAAAGATAAATGAAAACTAAAAGACAATAGTATTTTTTACTTGGTTCATAGCTTTCGGCTACTACTCCAAGGCCCTAGTGATCCTTGATCACGCATGGAGGGCAATTCACTAAAAACACTCCTTTTCGTTGGAGGTAGGAGTTTGACGATTACAAAAAAAACCTTTGAAAGAAAGATAGAGAGACAAACCCTCTCTTCTATTAATGTAAAGTGCAACAATAGAAAACCTCGATTAATAAAAGGAATTGCAATATTAAAGAGACGACAAAGTAAAATACCAACAACTAAAGAATAGAAACTAAGCTAGGGTTGTTGACAGCACTTCGTCGTAGAGTCGTCGGAGAATCGCAGAGTTGCAGAGGCTTTTGAGCACTTAGAGATGATGAAAAACCCTAGGAGAGGCCCTCCTTTTATAGCCCTTGAGCCCCTTTTCGAGAGGATCTTCAACCAATAGAAATTGGGCACAAGACTCCTTGAAAAATGGTGATAAAGCTTGACCCCTTGAGGTTGATCCTTGACTATTAGTCGACTGATGGCCATCATCAATCGACTGATAGTAGCATCAGTCGAATGCTGACCACAGGCAGTCGACTGATGGACGACAGTCGAGTCCTCCAAGCTGGCAGTCGACTGATGCTAGCTGTAAGGCAAAGTTAGCTTAACAAAAATATTATTTCGACGGCCTCCGATCGTCCGATCTCGACCTAGACCACCTATAGGATGTCTTTGGTCGGATCTACGCTTAAGATCATCCTCGTAAAGAGGATACGACCTCACTTACTCTCGCATACACACGAGCTTACCTCGATACTTATTATGTCACTTTCGCTTTCGGCCTTCCACTCGATTCCTTTGGCTCCCTCCGAAATCACTCGAGTGTCGCCCGACCACCGCGGCTTCCTCCGGGTGTCGCTAGCCTTCAGCTCCAGCATTGACACTTTTCTGCACACTCGATTTAGCTCGTGAGAAAACAATATGAGCTTAACTTTGTATCGTTTGCTATAATCAAAACTCAAGTTCGACTTAGGTGCCTACTGCACCAACAACGTAGCCCTTCACAACTCCGACAACAACTCCTTGATGTCGGATCTTAGCGTGATCAGAATGTCAGTGCCTCTACGGTATCCACATGAACACTATCTTGGAGAAGGAGACAAAACCTTTGATTGTGATAGCAACCACACCAAGGCTCTCCACCAAAGACTAGATTTTGGCCAAGAAGAAGGGAGAAGGGTAATGGGAAAAACCCTACATGGCAAAGAGAGGATCCATATCTCTCACTCACGTTTTTGGAGAGATTAAATCTCATTTCTCATGCATTAGCCCCTTTGCATGCAACATTGAGCATTAAATCTCATTTCATGCATTAATCTTTTTGCATGCAATGTTTGAGAATAAATCTCATTTCATGCATTAATCCCTTTGCATGCAACATTAAGCATTAAATCTCATTTCATGCATTAACCTTTTTGCATGTAACCTTTGAGAATAAATTCCATTTCATGCATTAACCCTTTTGTATACAAGGTTGAGGAGGCTTCTCAAATTCCAATTGCATGCAACAACTCCCATTTGCATGCATGATTAATCATCATTAATCATGCTAACCTTCTTCAATTAGTTTCACTTGAGTCTAACTCAAATTAAACCAATTTGAGTCCAACTCAAGTTTGAGTCCAACTCATTCTAGTCCATTCAATTAACTAATGATTCATTTAGTCAAACTAAGATGATCCTATCTCCAAAATAACGTGTTCATGGTGTGTGACCCAATAGGTTCTTGCAACGTTGGCAATGTTTCTAAAATACTTTTAGAAACATAAGGAATGAGTGACATCTAGTAATGCATCATTGTTACCCAAGTGGCAAGAATGTCGAGACCCGACATAACCTTACTGTGGCTACTATAATATATAACCTTGTTCTTCTATCCTCGATGTCTAGATCAATCAATGAGGCATAGATCGTGTAATCCTCTTATCAATCTTTGTGCTCTTGATCCCTAAGTAGACTCACTTAAAAAAATGAGATCAATATCTCATATTGACTCATTTTCACATGCCCATGTATTTTATGATCCTACTCTATCAAGAGGCCTAATAATATCACTCCCATCATATGGGAGGGATAGATCTCATCTACATCACTTACATCCCTCCGTATAATTTGTTACATACCCAGTAACCGCCTTTATAGTCCACCCTGTTACGGGTGACGTTTGATGATACCAAAGTACATAACTCCTTATATAGGGAATCGTAGTGATTTCAAGTCTAAGGACTAATCATACCAATAGTCACTATGAGAAAGTTTATGACACTCATATGACGATCCATGAAACTTTCTCACGACGGGTCAATTCAGTATATATTCTCTAATATATACTCATGTGTCAACATGATATCACATATCCATAACTTGTGAGATTAAGTCATCAATTGACCTACATGCTAGTCTCAATGCATTAATGTTGCCCTTGTATATTAATGCTTGATTAGGAATATTTAAGAATAGTGTTCTCTACAACCTCTCACAATCAATTCTACCAATTGATGTGCTATAGATAAGAACCTACTTTCTAGGGCATTATTATATTTATTCGGCTGACACAAGCATGAAGTAAATATAATAACTAAACTTTGTCTTTATTATTAATAGAATATGATACATAAGTCCCTAATCAATCATCACATATTTGGCTCTAGGACTTACTACTAACAGCTGCCTTGCTCTTACGAGTTTTCCATTTAGAAGGGAGGAGTATGCGAGTAGAGGGTGGTGCCGAAAGTTTTTATAGAAGAGAATTGATTTACCCTCTTGGAAAATGGAGAAAGTAAAAGCTGATAGGATGGGAAGACGAGGGGGCAGTATTGGGGGTAGTTGGATGCGTTAATGGTGAAATGACCATTCGGATCTCACAGCAGAAGTAAATATTTGGCTGGCACATTCCGATCATATTGCAGCGATTTTCTTGTGATGCTTCCCAATTTCGATGTACGTTGCTAGCCCTTTAGAAGGGGTCAAGTATTAAAATAGCTATTCTACAGTGAAGGTTCGGACGATGGTGGCGGTTATGTTGGACTTAATATTGTTTTCTTTTATATATATATATATATATATATATATATATATATATATATATATATATATATATATAATAAATACTACAATCAATTAGGACTTTATTATTTACAAAGATCGGACGGTGCTAGAAGAGCCAGCCAAATACTCCTCTCCCGAATGGGATAGTAGTACTACCAGACTAGGAGGAATGTCAATCAGGGGAGGAGGTGGAAGGTCTGCTAGGGGAGGAATAACATCAACTGCTGGAGGGGGAGGAAGGTCGGCTAGTGGAGGAGGAAGACCCCTTGTAAGTTATAACAGGGTGGTAGGGGGGTTCCATACCCGATTGCCACAAGAAGGGAAAGGAGGTCGAAAGGACTTCCTGGTGTCTAGAGCTACTGTGTTGGTAGGAGTTTGAGGGGGTGGAGGCTGGTACGTTGAGGGCGCTGTAGAGCGAGTATCCATATCTTCTGACAAGTCTATGTCAGAGTTTATGCTAATCGGAAATGAAGAGGAAGCCATGGAAGTGGGATGAAAGCAAGAGGGCTCATGGTAGATATTTATAGAAGGGAATGAACATCAATAACCCTCCTTGGAAAAAGGAGAAGAAGGCGAAAAGTTGAATGTAGTAATTGAAGGGTTGGTATCGGGAATAGTAAGAACATTAACCCTAAGGTGACTAGTCATATCCTCATTTGATTAAGGGGATAAGAGCTATCCGAACCGGCCCGAGTGACTCATCGGGAGAAGTAAAGTAGCAGTCGACTGACACCAAGAGAGTTTCTGGTTAGGGGTAGTTAGGCGTAGTAAAGGGGAAATCTCCGTTTGACTCAGGAAAAAAGAAAGAATTGCAAGCTATTCTATCAAATGTCAATATTTATATTTATAAATCCTTCAGTACAATTCCAAGAGATTAAGAATTATAGCTCGAAGACCTCGTCGGGATATTTTACCACAGTGACCTCCACATCTAAATAACTAATGTATGTCCCTGGAGGAGGATGGCCCCAGGCGGCGTGTTATTCGTGGGCCCCTTCTAAGTCTAACATGAATAGTTCCACCCCTTTTTCGGCGCACTTTGCCCTCAATTCTTCCTCCCGCTCTTTCCATTGAGTTTCGTTGTTGGCCACCTGATCGGCAAGAGCGTCTCTTTCTTTGGCAGCCACTATAGTGTGTTGGCCCAGGGAGGTTATGGCTTCAGAGTGTTCCTTTTGCAGCGCCCATAGTTGTCCTGTAATGTCTGTCAACACCCCAAGAAAGGCAAATACTTTAGAGGAGAGGATTTCCACTTGGGCTCGGCATGCTGATAAGGAAGCCTCCAAAGCTTCATTAGTCGATTGAGCTTGTAGGCGGGTAGCCGAGGATTGGGATGCTCTAGCCTCTGCCTCTTTGAGTTGAACTTTGTGCTTTAACAGTTCTTGGGCCAGAGCGTTGACATGTTGAATCTTGTCGGTTTGCAGGAACAACTGGTGATGAAGGGCATTGTTCTTCTTCAGAGTTTCTTCCCTTTCACGCCCAGCTGTCGCTAATTGGGTCATTAACTCTTCACAACAAGAAACTAAAGCAGTCTCCCGCTGTCTACTTTCAACTAACTACTGAGCTTGGGAGGTGCTATGGCGAGAAGCCATCGTAGACTGGTAGTCAGCCAGGTGTTGTGTTGTTTCATTATAATCGGCAACTATCTGGGGAAGAGGAAAATATGTTGTGAAGGTGAGTACCAGAGTATCTTAAGTACAAGGAGGGTAAGAGAGTATACCTCTGATATGTGTTTTCGCATGCGCTCATAGGGGCCTTGCACGCCTGATTGAAGGAAAAATTTTACCTCCTTAGTACTATAGATCTTGAGCACAAATCCTAAAGTAGTAGTAAAAGGGTTTAAAGGGAGAATATCTCCCATGGGAAGAGAAGGTTCTTCAGCAGGGATGGGGAGGTTAGAAGGAGCAAAGTTAGAGGGGGGAGAAGGTGAAGGAGATAACTCTATAGGGGTTGACAGAGGAGAATAAGATGTAGGAGGGTCAATTCCTCTACCCGGAAAAGAAGGAGAGGAAGAAGTGGGTAGCAAAGGAGAATGTTCTTCACGGGTAAGTGAAGGGAGGACCGGAGACTGGATGTCCCCTGTTGGTTCAGAAATGACAAGGTGGCGGTGTCTATTAAGTTTTAAGGGAGGAGGAGTAGGGTAATGAGAGGAAGAGGATGTTGGAAGGGTGGAGGAGCTGAGAGCACTCCCCTTGCATGGGCGGAGCTTTTTGAGGGGAGAAGGGGATAGGATAGGGGATTTTCCCCTGGCCAATTTCTTTGAGGGTTTCTTGGCAGCAATCTTCTCTCCACTGACCAGGGCCTTCTGCATCTGGTCGTTTGCAGTACAAGACATCCAGCACAATAGTTAATAACAGTAATAGTTAGTAGGCGGTGTATACTAAGTGTAGGCAGTGTCCTACCTATGATGACCGGATCATCCAGGTGAAAGGAGAACATCTCATAGTAGCTCAGGAGGTGAGTGTCTAATAGGTGGTCCGAGTTGTAGTGGTGTTCCTTCAATACCTTGTAGACCTCCATAAAAGGGTATTGGAGTCTACAATTTTGGAAAGAGGGCAAGTTCGGAAGGGTCGTCTTCTAAATTGCAGAGTAAAGAAGGGGGATAGAAAGTTGGGAGAAGAAGTATGAGTTCTTCCAACCTTTGTGGGAAGAGGGTACGTTGACAAGAAATTGGCATTCAGGGTAGCTAGCAAAATAAAAGGTTCCCTCTTTGGAGGATTTCAACTGGAAAAGATAGTGAAATAGTAACGGAGACAAGGTGAGCCCTAAGTGTTTAAAAACTATTACAACACTTGTTAATATCTGGAAAGCATTAGGGGCTAACTGGTTAATAGATAATTGGTAGAAATCTAATAGCTCAAAGTAGATAGGTAGGGGGCACAGGAAGGTGAAGGCCATTTATTAACTGCTCGGAGAAGAAGCAGTGATAGCCAGGGGGACGATGTGGCCGGAAAGAGTCAGAAATGAAATGACAGTTTATAGTAGGAGCTATATATGAGTCTTTGGCATCGAAGAAATAATGGTGATTGTTTATGCACGTGACGGTACTTTCATACCAAGGGATTGGTCTAAGGTTTTTCGAAGCCATAGTCGGGAAGCAAAGAGAGCACTTACTTGTGGTTGAGGAGAGACGTTCGTTTTGAAGAAAGAAGACTCCTAAGGGCTAGGAGTTTAAGTGTAGGACAGTTGCCGATGAAAATCGTCGGAGGGAAAAAGAAGAGTCGAGGTTAGGGAAGAAGAAATTGTCGCGTGAAGACTAACTTATCAAGGGTTTTGGCTTTTAAACTTCCTTCTGGAAATAAGGAGCGGGTCCCATTAGCCCACTAAAATGTTCAATATACTTAAGGTAAAATAGGGAAAAGTGAAATCTTGGCCCGATAAGCTACCGGTAGGAAGATGAGAAGTTGAGTGAGGTAGGGCTGAAAAAAGGTGGCGGAAAAGGAGGTTTCTTACTTCGGAAGTCAAACTCAGAGCTTCGTTTGATTATTTGGGGGGGGGGGTGGCTAATGATACTTCTATACCATGATTTAAGAGTTGGAGAAAAGAACTATGAGTGGTAAGGTAAGGTATGAAGGAGGGGATGTAATATAAGATATACAATCTAGTTCGGGTAGACCTGACTAGAGGAAATAGACCGAGTTGATGAGGTTGCAACCCAGGGTAGGATGGATAAGCCTGATGGGCAAAAAGTAACCCGGGGAAATGAGTCAGGAACAACTCGGGAATCGATTCGGGAAAAGACTTGGAAAATTAAAGAGGGTGCAAGTGCGTGGGCCTGATGGGCGCCACAGGGTCAAATGTCAACTCTGCGGGCCGAGTTGAGTCACACGTACCTCAGTTTAAGTAAACTAGAAGGGTATGTTGGATCGGAGAAAGTGCTAGAGGGGGGGGGGGGGTGAATAGCACATGATAATCTTTTTCTTTTTCGTTCGATATAAAACACGAGTAAGAGTAAACGCACAACAGAAAATAAATGAACACAATTTATTTTACTTGGTTCATAGCCTTCGGCTGCTAATTCAAGGCTCTTACAATCCGATATCGTGTACGGAGGGCAAATCATTAAAGATCTCCTCCTCATTGGAGGTAGAAGATAATGGATACAAGGAAATACAAAAAGCTCGAGGATGAGGCAACATGCCTACCTCACCTCGTTTACGATAAAGCTTGGAAAGAAGTAGAATACTAGTAAATTAAATAACAACTCTATAAGGCATATACTGACGACTAAAGAAGGTGAAGGATGAGCTCGTGTCGTCGGCGTTTCGACGGTGCTTCGACATCGTAGAGTTGTCGGAGAGTCGCGGCGTTGCGGGAGCACTTTGGAAGCTTTGGAATGATGGAAATGGGGTGGAGAACCCCTTATTATATAGCCTTGAGAAATCCTAATCGTTGAGATGAGGTTTCATGAGATGATGTCACCTCGCCCTTGAGAAATGATGATAAGTTTTGACTCTCCTCAAAGCTGATTTTTGACCAACAATCGACTGTTTAGCACCATCAGTCGACTGATGCCAACATCAATCGACTGAATGAAGCTAGCAGTCGACTGATCCTCAGGATTTCTTGCTGCATTGAAAGTTAGCTCGAAAATGAAACATATATAAGTGAGTTCGACGGCCACTTATCATTCGATCTCGACATAGACCTTCCATGGGATGTCTTAGTCAAATCGTCACCTAAGGACGTCTCCGTACGGAGGACACAACCTTAATTACACTCACTCACACGAGCTTACCTTAACCTTTACCTTTGAAGCTTTGCTTCTGGTCTCGACCTGATTTCTTCGATTCCCTCCGAAGTCCTCCAGGTGTCGCCCGACCACCACGGTTCCCTCCGAGTATCGTCGACCTTCGACTTAGCTTAGCATTCCTGCACACTTGATTCAGCTCATGAGATAACGATGTAAACTTAACTTTGTGTCTTTACCATAATCAAAACACAGGTTTGATTATCTGGTGCCCCTGCACCAACAGGGTATAGGGGAGTACGCCAGGAAAGTAAGCCAAGGATCATCTGGGAAATAGGGTTGAGGTGATGGAGAAGTCAGAAGAGGTGATTAGAGACAATAAAGACCTTTAGGGGAGAAAGAGAGGATAAAGAAAAGGGGAGGATGCTCCTCGATACGCTTGCTCATAAGAGTTTGTTATGCGGTATAACAAATTAGGACCCTACATAAGATTCTCACGAGTCTCCATTTACTATCTTCCTAACAGAATTATTTCTCAAGCAAAGGGGGCCCTCCATGTGGACGGTGATCTTGGTGGTTTGTTACATCATAATTGTCTCAAGGGAGCAGGTATAAACGGGGAGGGGGATGGGGACCGGGGGGGGGGGGGGGGGGGGGGAGATAAGGAAGGAAAAGGGATCGATTCCATTCAAGGGACTTTTGGACACTCAACGGGGGCGACATCGAGGGGAGAGGAGCTTGCATGAAGGGGAGGAGGATGGCCAAAGGGGTAGGAAAGGGAGAAAATCGGAGAAGGGAGAAGAAGGTGGGGCTATTTCAGTTTCATTCATCTCTTTGCTTTGTGCATATCTTGATTTGTAAGGGGTTTTCTCCATCTCTGAAAGTGCTTCCAAGAAGGAGGGATTTTATAGTTGAGGTGTTTAGTACCGTAGCTCACTCAAGAGCTCATCCCATAGAGTCGGAATTGAAATTCCAAACCACGTTAAATCTTGAGTCATCATTCTTTGTTGCTTGCTTCACCGTTATTCACCTTTACTATTGCGGCTGGAGAGGACCCTAAGTCTCCTTGACATCATCTTCTCCCTGAGAGGAGGTAAAAAATCCGTGCCACATCACACTAGAACAATAATATTAGTCAATTGCTACTTCGTATCAATCAACTAATCATGACTAGTTGAGTTTCAAACTCTTTGTTTGCTCGAATAGTAATATTAGTTGATCATAATCTCGGCAATCTATCAATTGATCGCCATTAAATATTAAATCTGGAGAAGTGATCTAATGCTTATGGGTTTAATTTATATGTGGATTACATGTATAGCACTCAATCCATTATCATTGATTAATAATGGGCTTTTAGACAATATATATATATATATATATATATATATATATATATATATATATATATATATATATATATATGGGATGGTCTTTGTAGGATTAAGACGAACTGTCTCACTGGAACGACTCTCATCTCCTCCTCATTGGATATGAGACTTCAATGTCGTCACCTTATCTCTTGCAGAAGGCAATCTCCGTCGCATTGCAACAATTGTCTCCAATGACGATTCTGTGATGATGACAATTACTATGGACTCAGATTAGTATTTAGTATTATTGTAGTTTTAATATCGATTTTAGTTGTAGACTTGACAATAACAAGATTCTATTCATGAATCTATTAGTTTTGAATTTATGTAAACTATTTCAGCTCCTTTTTATTTTAAGTGCATAACTACAAGAAGTTTCAAAGATTGTTACACCCAATTGAGATCCAAAATTTGTTGGGCATTTTTGGTGCACATTTTAGAAAAAGCTTCTCTTCAATTTGGTTCTCATCATGGTTAGCCAAACAAAAATCATCAATTAAAATTCAATCTCTTATGGAGCTTGGCTGGTAAGAATGTTCGGTAATGGAACTTATCTTAATCTCATGCTAAATATGCTTATAATAGGTCAAATTAAACAACTAGTAGAAGTCCCTTTAAAGTGGTATACGGTGACAATCCAATGAGTCTTCTTGATTTAGTTTCTCTTTATACCACCCAAAATTTAAATGGAAATGTTGAACAAGCAAAGAATACCAAGAAAATTCATGAGCAGACTCAGAAATGCATCATCAAACAAAATAATAAGTATCAAAATGTTGCCAATAAACAAGACAAGCTCACTCACTTTCAAAGGAAGAAACTTCGCTTTGGCAAACTCAACTGCAGATAGATGGACCAGACCATTTACAATCCTTTGAAGAATTGATGAAAATGTTTACAAGATTAAACCTCCTTAAAAATATGGTGTTTTAGCTAGCTATCTTTCCAACCGTGTCGCATGATGTATTATGAATAAGATGAAGTTTAAAACTCAAGGATGAGAATAACATGGAAGTTACTAATATGACCTCAACTTTTTGATCTTGAACATTAGACATTCTAAACACACGACTCTCTAATTTCTTTTTGTCATGCCATTCCTTTGATGAGACATAAAAAGGAATATGAAAAATTTGTATGGCTGAAGTTGCAAAGCAATCGAATTGGAATTCAAGGTGCAATATAGATGGATAAGTAAATGACCTCGAAGGCAATGAAAGAATTTATTTTTCAATGCAAATTCTATAGTAGATAATTCGGTAATTTATTAAACAATGCTCATGAAATTTGGAATTGACCAAAAAATATCCTATATTTTCATATTTATCAAATAGCGCATTTAATTCCCTTTTTACCCTTTAGAAATAACACATTTAATTTCCAAACGTGGTGCTGAAAATTCAAATCCCAACACCACTGTGGTGCTGGAATTGCATCACCACTGTGGTACTGAAAATTCAAATCTCAGCATCATAGTGGTACTGAGATTTACAATTCCAACACCACAGTGGTGCTGAAATTGTAAATGCCAGCACCATAGTGGTGATGCTGGGATTGCACCATCACTGTGGTGCAGATTTTTTTGGCGGGAGAGATAAAAAGGAAATTAAGTGTACTATTTGGTAAATATGAAAGTATGGAGTATTTTTTGAACAATTCTAAACTTCAGGAGTGTTGTTTGATAAATCGCCGTAGATAATTTTATAGAGAGGAATTGCATTATGCAAATACTACAATAAAATTTTCATAACATATTTTGATTTCATATAGTTATACCCATATATTAGAATATGTAGTTGGATACTACTATATCTTATTGAAATTTTATATTTCGCAAATATTATGTCTTTAAAATTTACAAATTATATATTAAGATTTTAAATAGTTATAGATTATAATTTTATATATAATTTTTTTGAAACTATAATAATAATATGTAAGTATATAAAATTTGTGCCAAGCAAAGAATCAAATTTCCCTCTCGCGTCTCGCCGACTCCAATTCGCCTCTTCTGTACTCGACTTTTCTTCCAACCTTCTCAATCTCGATGATGGCGGCACTCCATATTCTTCCTTCGGATTCGCCGGGAACACTTATCGCCTTCTCCAATTTCTTCCACGGAATCTCTGCCGGCGGTTGTGCAGTTGCCGTCGTGCTCATCTTCCTCTTGTGGAAACTCCTCTTCCCCCAACGCCGACCTCCCGTCTATGGAGCTACGTGGCTTTCGTCGACCTCCATGAGGACTAAGTTAGACTTCTGCCTCTTTCGCTCCCCTTTTGTTGGTATTGTTGTCTTTGGTGCCGATTTGATGCCCGTAAAGGGCTTCTTTCTAAATGGATAGTCTTCTTGATGTTCTCAACTTCCGCAGGATTTCTATGCTCATAACTGATGCCGATCTGAGAGATTTGATGCTTAATCTTGGTGGAAGGCTCGACGGGAATGAGATCTGGGAGGATGTAATCGACAAAAGAAGTGATCTTGTGTCTTACAAAGCAAAATTCTGCCGGCCAAAAGTATGCCATTACAACTGATTTAGTTTAGATATTTTATTTATATCCCCATCTGCTTTAGGGCTTGGATAATATTTTCTCCTCCTGGGCAAAAATTTCTGTTTTCCTCTGATCTCCGATTACTTGTGAAATGAAATCACAATTTACTATGTTAGGTCATAATATTCCTTATGACTGACGTTTAATGTGTGTGTGGTTTCAGAATGGGCCGCTGAAGTATTTTAGTGTTGCAACGTTTGAGAAATGTTCAACAGAGCTTCTGAGAGATTTCTACATGGATAATCAGTACAGGACAAAGTGGGACAAGATTTTGATCCACCATGAGTGCCTCCAAGTAGACGAGCATAGTGGGACAGAAGTTGGACGTTCCATAAAGAAATTCCCTATCTTCAAACCGAGAGAGTATATTCTAGTATGGCGTATGTGGGAAGGAAAAGACAAAACCTTTTATTGCTTCAGCAAGGTATGGAATATATTTTTCATCTAACAGGCTACTGTTACATCGGTTACAACCAAGAAAACTATAATTCTACTTAAATTTTAGTAAAGAAGAAATATCATGCGGTAATTTATATTTAAAAAATAAAACTGACATATAAAAAGAAACTTTTAAGACAAGTAGCCTCAGTAACATAGGGTGATAATTCAACCTCACATACAGTAGTCCGGTTTTACAACTCGATCTAGATACAATTAAGCATTGAATAGTGAAAAACTTGTGGACCAAAAATTGTGTTCGACAATTTATCAAAGGATTCATCTAAGTTTACTGTATATCCAAAGGACACACTATACTTCAAAATTTACTAAAGGATGCATCTATTTTCTAATATGTCCTTTCATTCAACCCACTTCGTTGAACTCATTGCCATCCAACCAACAATTGGCTAATTGTGATTCTAATAGACTAATAGCCATTAATCACTTTTGGCCAAAAGTGTTTGACTTGGCGAAAGTCATTGACAACCCTGCAAAGCTCAAAATTAGAAAACATGAGCATAGAGATACTCAAGGGAACATCAGAAGTTTGGCATGAATTTGAGCCTTTAGGCTGCTAACACTTTTGATCAAAAGTGTTTGACAACACCGTAGAACTTGGAATAAAAAAAAATTGAACATGAAAAAAGTAAAAAAATATTAGGAATGCAATGGGCTAAAAGTGTTTGATGGCCTTATATGACTTAAAATCTAGAAAAAATGAATATGAAAAGATTCAGTAAAATACTAGGAGTGTAATGGTGTTCATTTGGCACAAATTTGATGACTTAAGGACCATCAAACATTTTTGGCAAAAAGGATTTGATAACCCTATAGATGAAGACAAGTGGTTAAGTGCAACAATAAAGATTCCAAAGCCCATTTTTTTATTTAACATAAAATAATTCAAGACCAACAATTCCAGTGTTTAAGAGCCAAAGTTTGGGAAGTCGAAGAGACAGCTATGAACTCTAGTAGTTCCAATGTTTGATAATCAAAGTTTAGGAAATTGAAGCTTCAATTAAAAGAGTCTTTAATTTAGTCAAGAGTTCAGTCAAAGTATATTTATGAGTTATATATGTTTTTTATGTTCGAAAAATTCATCTAATAAATATGTATGGTTGATTTGTATTGTTGAGATATGAAATATATGCAATCAACCTATGGGATATGCCTACCTTGTGTTGTATCATTTTCTATCAGAGTCTACGTTGATATGTCTACCTAGTTCAAAAGGAGTTTTGGAGGAAAAGTTGATTCATAGTCAATGAGATGAGATATTCTCATGATGGAACAACTTGATGACATGCAAATTTGTTTAAACAACATTGAAGTCCACATATAAAGTTAGGGATGGCGGCAGGACGACAGGGGACACGGGTAGGGGTGCGAAGGGAGCCGCTGCGGTCGGAGAAGGAAGGGACAACGGCAGGATGGTAGATGGCAGGGGACATGGGCAGGGGCGCGAAGGGAGCCGCTGCTGTCGGAGGCTTGACGGGAGCGGGGCTTGGGCCCTGGGCCTGGGCAGAGGAGGCGACGACGAACAACCCGCCGCGTGCGGGGAGAGAGGTCGCGACGAGGAAGGGAGACCAGGCGCGGAGGATGTCGTGGGGAAGAGGGAGGCCGCGTCCGCGGGGGAGGCGCATCCGCGAGGAAGGAGGCCGCGACGAGGAGGGAAGTCGCGATGAGGCCGCGTCCGCGAGCAACAACGGCACTGGAGACGAGGTGGGCCCCGAGGAAGAAAGAAGTCGCGAAAGGGGTGGAGGCGCGCACGGAAACCTAATCTGATACCATGTTATTTCATAAAAAGAGAACTACTTCTATTACATGGAAGAAGCTCTATTTATAAAGTTAGGGTCTATTCTAAGAAATAAATCAAACTTTATCCTAGGAAATAAAATAATAGATCAAACTCTATCCTAGGAGATAAAATAATTATCCCTAACCATATTTAGAGATATCAAATTATCCCTAGTCATATTTAGAATATTCTAACAAGTACGATTCCCATTCTCATATATGATTCAGTTGTGTGCCTTAGTTGCATTGCCTTGATTAGGGTTGTCACCTTGGTCTAACCCGAAGTAGAACACCTGCTGATTCAGGGCCAGCGACACATAGTCAGATGGAGTGGATGTTGTACACAAAAAAAAAAAACGATCATGATCGAAAACACGTCATAAGTAAAAGAGGATCAATGCATATGCTCGTCAAAACAATACACCAAGTTACTCTTTAATCTTAGAATTAGGGAGACTATTCCATGGAGGAGTTACAAAACATTGACATAAGAAAAGGAAGAATTAACCTAGCGTCCTATGTCTTAAGTCTCCTCTCTTCCATGGCTATCCAAGATGAATCCTTGTCACTAACTCAACGTTCCCTTGCCCTTTGTTGCCTCTAGGCTTTAATGATCTTGGATGGAAGTTTGGGGTCTCTTTTATAGACTTTTAAAGATGATTGGGTCATTATTTGAAGAAGAAATCTCGAATTAGTTACGGTTCACCTAGGCTGACAGGTGCCATGACCGTGTCAGGAGGCACGACTTGGCCGTGCCAACTGCTAGCTAGAAGCCTTGCCAGCAGATTAGGGCACGACTGTGCTAGGGGAAGTTAACTAACCTAGGGTTGAAGTATAATGACTAATTTGAGCTAAATCAACCGAAAACAACTTGGATAGTCGACTGAAATATGATTTCCAGAATTTTTAGATTTTGCAGTTTTTCAGACTGGATTTTGGAAATGCATAAGTAATTCTATGGTTTTCGAAAAATCATGAGATTTCATGCACTCATTACTTATGTCAAACACTATAGGGGAAAAATAGTTTTCTATGAAAATAACTTTTAAATTCAAAGAATGATACAAAGTTTAAAAGCATTGAAAACTTCTATTTTTGTCTAACTTTGTGCCAATCTTCTCAATGGTGGTTGCTATCAAAAGATAGACTTCACCAAGGTTTTTCAAAATAATTTCTCAAATTTCAAACCTTATATTGAATCATGGTCAATGGGCTCAATGCACATGATTTGTACATTAGCTCTCCTCACGACCTATAATTTAATGAGTTCTAGTTCATATTGATGTACCATTCAGGCATATGAACTTGACTTATGATCCTAACATCTCATATGTATCTAGGTGTTTCAATACACACACATGTCTTCCTAAGTTTTTGTGAGATATGGGGTTTATTTTTCCCTAAATCTAAGGGTTCATGCATTATATCTAGGCATATCCATTTGATTTCTTTATCTAGGATATCAAAAATATCATTTGCCCTTAAATTTAATTTTAATGCATGAATATGATCATGGCATAAATGATGTGCATTAATTAAAAGCATGTGCCAATGATCCATTATGTCATGATATAAAGACAAACTTAAGTGTAAGCATGACATAAATCAATCTAAGTATTATCATGATATTTAAAATGATCATATTAAGCATGATGTCATGACATGACATATGACAAACAAAGTATGACAACTTTATAATATAAGGTATAGAAATACCTAGGTTTAAACCTAATTGCCTTTTGCCAAAACTATACCCAATTTGCCATAATACTCATCCAAATCCCTTAAGTATGCAATACCCTAAATTTGACACACTTTTGACTCTAAACTATTTGTGTCAATTTTTGATCAATTTTTGTTTTCCATTAAATCCATTGGCACATCTTAAACTCTTTTAGGAAATAATTCTAATTTCATTTCCAAAGTATAACAATACTTTGAAAATGCTCTAAAGTGTTAACTCTACCATCCATTTAAGTTGACACACCCTAAACTCATCTAGTGTGAAGGAATCACACTCCTAGGAATCTAAAATCTATTTAAGCTCCTTAGGTTTACTAGATACTCACTAGGGATAACCTCCCTTAGTACCTTCCTAATGCCCCTCTTAGGCTTGGAAGCCTTGATCATTTTAGTCTTGTTTAGGTCAACTCTAAGGATGACTTCCCTTGTGACATTCTTAGTAACTTTTCTAGGTTTCTTGGAAACCTTGGCCACTAGACACTTACCATGGTCAACTCTAGGGATGACCTCCCTTGTGACCTTGGTATACCTAGACCTAGAGCTTGTTCTATAATTCAATGAAACATTATGGTAGGTTGGCATTACCTCCTTGGACTTAGGCTTGTGACCCAAGCTTTTCTTGTCCTTAGGTGGCCCTTGCCTCTTATAACTTAGGTTTTGACTATTTGACCCTTTGATCATATTTTTCATTCTCTTTAGAGCCCTTTCTAATTTATCAAGCTTGATTTTCTATTTTTAATTTCTTAATTTTTGATTGTCCATTATATTTTTTGACATTCTTCCTTGTTCTAGGCATATGCCTACCCTTCTTACGGCTAATGCTTAGGTTATCTACCTTTCTATCCTTAGGTAAAGTTGGTTTAGAATTATCCTTAGGCCTAACATTGTGTGATTTTACACCTAAACAAAAAACCATACTACTAGCATGCTTTTTATGATGAACGATTCCAAGTAAATTATTATCATGCTTTTCATAATTTATAATTGAAAGTTCATTACTAAACGTTACCTTAGCCTTAGCCTTAAGAGCTCACCCTACACTTGAGCTCTCTTTGTTCTTCTTCAGGCACTTTCCCTTTGGGCATTGAGTTCGAAAGTGCCCCTTTTGGTTGCATCGGAAGCACATGATGTCTTCCTTGCTCTTACATGTTTGGGCTCTGACCTCCTTTGGCATCTCCTTGGCCTTAGTTGCTACCTGAGCTTTCTTCTTGGCCAAATTAGAACACTTGCTCTTGTAGTGTCCCCTTTCCCTACACTTTGATCTTTATTTTTATGAATTGTGTTTAAGTTACCTATAGAGGAACCTTGAGCTTGTTCCTCATTGATATCGGATGTAGATGACTCTTCTTGATCTAGTTCCAGTGTCGGTTGCTTATTTTCCCCCTCAATTCTTGAAGTGGAGGCTTACGAGACTTCTTTTACCTCGAACGTTGAGCACCTCTCAACCTCCTATTCTTCAAGCTCTTAAGAGGATGTGCATTCTTCCTCCTCGGATGTTGAGTATATCTCAACTTCCGAGTCTTCATGAGCTTGAGATGAGGAGCACTCTTCCTTAGACTCCTTATCTTATGTTGATGAGGGTTTTTCGTGGAGCTCGATCAATTTGTTCCATAGCTATTTTGCGTCATAGAATTCTCCTAGGCTATACAACGAATCCTTAGGAATTGATTTAGCTAAAATTAAAGATACCTTTTCATTTATCTTTAATTTTTGGATTTACTCTTGAGTCCTCTTCTTCTTCATGAGAACTCTTTTCTTCTTGTCCGTTGGAGTTTCGAAGCCCTCTCTTAAGACAAACCACTCTTCGATGTTCATTTGAAAGAACATCTCCATCCTCGACTTTCATTGACTGAACCCTCCTAGCCCGTAAGGAGGTGGGAATCTTGTGTTGAGTCCAAATCTGTCCCCAACCTCCATTTCCCCTAGCTCTCTTCGACTGTCAGTCTGTAGAAGAGCAACTTTGCTTTGATACCACTTATTGTGACCGTTGATATGCTAGGGGGGGGAGGTGAATAACGTCTTTTGATTTGACAATTCGATCGCGTTCATGCTTGTCTACACTTGATAGTATTATGTAGCGGAACACAATAATGCATAAACAAAATACAAGCAAGACAATCACACGCACAACGCCAAGTTTTACATGGTTCGGAACCTATGGTTCCTACTCCACGACTAAGCTAGTGATCCACGCCCACTATACTCTTCTCCTTCTTAACAACACATCGTAGGTGGAGAAATCTCGTACAAGAGTTTACAACAATATAACAACCAAAATACAAATGTAAGCAGAAAGAAGTGCAAAGAAAACTTTACAAGAATGCTTTTGGATGCTTGTTGATTTGGTTGTTGTTGAATGTTTTTGAAGCCTTGGAATGCAGCAGCACTTCCCTTCAAAAATCCAATGAACCGCTTGCGGAAATCACCCCGTCGAGCTCCTTTTATAAGCTCCACATCGGGCTGCTTTCTCGTCCACTGGTAGACTGTCGTTTGAATCTAATGACTACTGACACCGTCGTTTCTCTGGATCACGGCTCAACGGATACATAACAGTCGATTGTTGTCATCGCGATAGCGGCGTCGTCAGCGCCTTGCTGATCAACCACTTTCAGCGTCGATGCTCTACCACGATGGTAGGCGCCGTGAGCGGGCATGTTCTCAATCGCCTGAGTAGCTCCTTAGTTTTCCGACTACCTACGACCAGTCGACTGCTCTTCCTCAGCAGTCGACTGCCGAGCACCGCAGTCATTTCCCGAGTACACATCAACCAGTCGACTGCTCTCCAACAACAATCGATTGCTGAGCATCCAATCCGATCGACTGGGAAAATCATCTAGTCGATTGTTAAACCTCAAAACCGAGGTCAAATATGATTCCTTCATACTGTGCGCTCACCCTCAACCTAGACCTAAGTCTTTAAGTCACTTGTATTAGCCTCACGCCCTCAGGGTCCATCCAAGTCCTCAACGACTTCTTCACCTTTCGCGCTAGCCTTTAAGTGCTTCTATCGACTTAGTCATGCTACTGAGTACCTTTAGCCTAGACCTAAGCCTTCAAGCCACTTCCATTAGCCTCACGCCTCTAGGATCCATTCAAGTCCTCCACGACTCGTTCACCTTTGCGCTAGCCTTCAAGTGCTTCCATCGCCTTCGTCATACTTGTAGGGAATTCTCGTATGCCAAATGGCATATGCGCAACGGAAAATAGGATCCCTTCCAAGTGATCCATGCGAAAGCAAACTCGTATAAAATAAATTTCTCTAAACCAAACCTATCTTATAGGAGAGGATTACCTTTGTTGCGTGCCCTTGTTAATCCCGCTTATCCCTTTAGTTTGTTGGATCTTTAGCACGTTCAAGTGTCCGTGCCTCTATATGTATCCACACGAGCACGCTCTTGTCTCACAAAAGAAAACTAGAGGAGCTCTCCTTTACTTCTTGCTAGAGAAGTCCCTAAAGGAGAGGAAGCTAGGGAAAAGAGAAGGGAAGAAGAAGACTACTCTTCTTGCTACTCACAAAAAGCCACACAACAATAAGCTCTCAAGCTCTCTCCAAGCCTCAAGCTCCCAACAACCACACTCCACAACCACAACAACAATTATGGAATGGCGGCCGCCACTTCACGGTCTTTTATAGGGTTGGAAAAACCCTTTCACCTCCTACCATTCAATGCGATCCATTGCGTTGGGACATTTGTTTGGCCGACCACTTAAGAGAGACAAACCATTTTGTTTCCTTCCACCTAACTAGCTTAGGTGGATGCTTGTGGCGTGCTTATGTGGCGTCTTATGTGGCGTTCTTGTGTGGCGCTTATTAATTGATTAAACATGTTATCATATTGAATTAATCTTATTAATTCAATTAAGCTTATGTTATCATATCGAATTAATCTTATTAAATCAATAAGGTAACATATTGAATTAATCTCATTAAATCAATTAGCTAAAATTCTCATTAATCTAAAAGTCCAAAAACCATATTTTACTTAAGCAAATACCCAAATTATTCTAGTCAAACTAGAATACTCTAATTCCTCTAATTATCTAATTATCACGCCAACATCTTATAGGCTCATAACGCGTTGGCAGTGGATCTAAACTCTTTTTGATACACAAGCAATGAAGCGATCTAAAGAATACATCATCTTACCCGAGTTCTGAGATAAGTCGAGATCCGACTAACCTTTCCGTGACTACTATAATATATGAGTGTCATTCTATCTCTTGATATCGATTGATCAACGAGGCATGTAATCGTGTCATCCTCGATCAATCATGTGTTTCTTGATCCCCGAGTAAACTAACTCAAACAAATGAGCTCAATATCTCATATTGACTCATTCGAGCGTACGTGCGTTTTAGTAGTTCTACTCAATCAAGGGGCCCACCGATATCACTCCCGTCATATGGAAGGGATAGATCCCATCTACATCACTCATATCCCTCCGCATAATTTATTACATACCCAGTAATCGCCTTTATGGTCCACCCTGTTACGGGTGACGTTTGACGATACCAAAGTACATAACTCCTTATGTAGGGAACCGTAGTGACTTCAGGTCTAAGGACTATTCATACCAATAGTCACATGAGAAAGTTTATGACACTCATATAACGATCCATGAAACTTTCTCATGGCGGGTCAGTTCAGTATATATTCTCCAATATATACCCATGTGTCAACTCGATATCATATATCCATGACTTGTGAGATCAAGTCATCAATTGACCTACATGTTAGTCTTTATGTATTAATATTGCCCTTGCATATTAATACTCGACTAGGAACATTTAGGAAAGTGTTCTCTACAGCCTCTCATAATCAATTCTGCCAATTGATGTGCTGTAGATAAGAACCTACTTTTCTAGGGCATTATTATATTTAAATTAGCTGGCACAAGCAAGATGTAAATATAATAACCAATCCTTTGCCTTTATAGAATATGATACAAAATGTTCCCTATTCAACCATCACATGATTGGTTCTAGGGCTTTAACTAACAATACTAATAGGTCTACCTTTGCCAAGAGGCTGCGCCTTTGGGACTTCTCCATTGCCAAGACTCCACCCTTGGGCTTTCCCTTGCCAAATATCTATACTTGGACTTTCCCTTTGCCAAGTGTCCATACTTGGACTTTCCTTGCTTGCTTAGCATCCAGTCAACCGTGACCTGCTAGGACTTCTCTTGCTAAACTCGATTTCCTGAGTACACGGGCCGACTTTGATTCACTCTTTTTGTGGTTTTCCTAAGCTTTGATTATCTCTAAGCGTTTCTTTTCATTTCATTTGTGTTAAAGCCATGATCTTATCTTCCTGTGCACAAAAAACACACAACCACAGTCATTCGAACAAAAGAGATGAAATGAATGCAAACGTTAATATTCTATACACGTTATGCTAATAAAATACGATACATAAATCTTAAAAAGTATGTATAATTTACACACATCACTTATCATCTATGCCCAAACATCAACATGGCTCAGGTACATGTGGTGAATCCATTTGACCCATAGTAAGTCTTGTACTTCTTGCACATTTATTAAGAGACTCTAAATAGCAAAGCTTTGTTCCAAATCCACAAGTCTCTTGTACATGTGGTGTGCAGATGTCAGCCCAGGATATTGGCTAATACTGTTGTCCAAACAAATGATCGACATAATGAGATCATGTCTATGATTCCATATGGGAGTAGCAGGACGACTAACCAAAAACATTCCACCCTTGCAAAACCGAGGCAATCAACTATATTTTTCCTGCAAAAGATAGTGTCTTGCATGGTTAGGAGTTGAACTTGGGATTGTATCAACTATTCCCCATAATCAGAAATCCATAAGTTTTCTGAAACTAAGGGAATACCTAGATGCAGAAATGGAAATGGACCTTTTTGAAACCCTAAGACCTATAGCAAGCTGCTCTTGATACGATCATCCAGTCCGGCCATGTATATACCAGATGTTAGGTGATTAGTGTGCAGTTCTGTTATGTTGCCAAACTGATCAAGACATTCCGTAAGCATTAAGATTGATAATACCTCTCCTCTGGCAAACAACAATAGGTCATCAACATAGGTAAGAGATGGGTGATCTATAAGTAGCACATTTGGGATGAAAATGGAAACTCGACCTACTTGTTGCCTACTACAAAGCCCATGAGAATAGTTCCAAGCATAAGCTAGATAAGTACAATGACAAAGGATCTCCTTGCCTTAGGCCATTGATAGTAATTGAGAATGTGGTTGTGGTCACACATACCATGATCTAGGAGATGAACTGCCTAGGGAAGTTAAGATTACACAATACATCCTGAAGAAAATCCCAATTAGTTGAATCAAACACCTTCTAAAGATCAACTTTGAGGATATTTCCTTAGCAGCTTAAATGCCAAGTGGATACTCTTGATGATCGAGCAATCTTAAACAAAGGTTGCCTACACTAGATGCAGTATCTTTCCAACCACGGTAGCTAACCTCCTCATAAGCACTTTGGCTATAACCTTATAGAATACTGAGTAATAGGAAATTAGCCTGTAATCTAATACTCATGCAACATGGGCTGCTTTCAGTACAAGTGTAATGAGATTGTGGTTCCATTACCTCAACAACCTTCTAGAGGAGAAAAATTCTACAACTGATGCAGTAAAATTTAACCCAACAGTCGACCATGCATGCTTGTAGAACTTGGCCCCATAACCATCTTGTCATAGCACCTTGTTGTCCCCAATATTGAATAAAGTGCTTCGTATCTCATCAGAGGTAATAGGTGTTGCTAGTTGCTCTCTTTATTTTTGTGAGATACAAGGCCTATAGCCGAACAACTATAGATTAAGCTATGTTTATGATATTGATGTGCCTAACTACTTTTGAAAATGATTGACAAAGTTAGATTCAACCTCTCGTATGCTTGTGGTGCTCTTTCCTGTTTAACCTTGTAATGCCATGATTATGTTGCACCTATTGTTTCACTGCACTATTATGCTATTGTGGTCGATCCCAAGCTCGGATGAGTTAACCCTGTCATGGGCAGTCTCAAGCCGGATAAAGGAGAGTTGCATTAGGTTGTTAGCCAACGTTAAACTAAAACAAATGTTCAATGAATGGAACCATTAAGCTATTGTGCTAATGCTAGATTGTTTCCCAGAAGGAACACATTACAGGGTTCGACAGTAATGTCTTGGCAAGGATCGCTACATTTCCAGAACTCGAGTGTAATGATAAATATGCAAGAGTTCGCATTGCAGGGTCCGACTGTAAGGTATTGGCAAGGACCGCTACATCTCTATGAGAACTTGGGTATATTATTAAATAAACAAGAATTCTCACACCATAGGTTAGATAAGAACAAATATTATATGAAAATTAATAGTTAAAGATTTGGTACATGAAACATAATAACCTTCACTGGTAAAGCAGTGAAGGTAGTAGATATGATGATTATGAGAAGAATTAATATTTTGTGTGCACAAGAGACAAAATGCATAGGCAAGAAAGTAAAGATGATAGAGAATTCAGATTTTAAGTTATTGTATGTAGGAAAGAGTAAAATAAGAAATGAAGTAAGTATTATTGTAGATAGTTTGCTAAAGGATGAAGTTGTAGGAATAGTTAGAAAGGGGATAAAATTATAGCTTTTAAAATAGTAGTGGAGAAAGAAACTATGAACGTAATTAGCGTATTTGCACCTCGAGTAGGATTAGATAAAGATACGAAATCAAGGTTTTGGGATGATATAGATGAAGTATTATAAAATATTCCATCAAATGAAATGATATTAATAGGAGGCAATTTAAATGAGCATGTTGGAGTGAAAAATGAGGAATATGAGAGGGTGCACGGGGGTTATGGGTTTGGAACAAAAAATGAAAAAAGTAAAACTATATTGGATTTTGCGATAGCATATGATCTTATACTACCTAATATGTTTTTTAAGAAACAGAGGAGCACTTGATCACTTTCAAAAGTGGAATAATAAATCGCAAATTAACTTTCTTATAGTTAGGAAGACAGATAGAAAGATTTGTAAAAATTGTAAGGTCATCCTTGAAGAAAGTTTAACTAACCAACATAGGTTGGTAGTATTGATATATGCTTCAAGCATTGTATTTATAGAAGGAAAATACATACCACTCCTAGAATTAAGTGGTGGAAGTTAAAAGATGAGAAACATAATATATTTAAGGAGAAGATAGGAGTACAAGTATTGGGTGAAATATACGGTGACCCTAATACGACATGGGATAAGATGATATCAAAGTTGAAAATGGTAGCTAAGAGTGTACTCTGAGTCAAAGGAGCATACACCACCAAGTAAGGAATCTTGGTGGTGGAATGAGAAAATACATAAGAAAGTAAAGGAAAAACGAACAACCTATAAGGATTTAGATATTGTAAAAATGTGAAAAACTTGAAAAAATATACAATAGCCAAGAAAGAAGCTAAGAAAGCAATGATTGAAGCTAAGAATGAAACTTTTGAACGATTATATCGAAAATTAGATACAAAAGAAGGGGAAAGAGACATTTATAGAATAGCTAAAGTGAGAGAGAGAAAAACAAAAGATCTTATTCAAATAAGATGTTTTAAAGATGAATGTAATAAGGTACTAGTAAATGATGGAGAAATAAAAGAGCGGTAGAAAATATTTTTTCATCAACTTTTTAATGAAGGTTTAGGTGACCAACTTAATTTAGGTAATTTAAGTAGGTCAAATGAGTATAGAAATTTAAATTTTTATTGTAGAATTCAAATTTTAGAAGTAAAATAAGTTTTAAATGGGATGTAAAATGGAATAACCATCGGACTAGATGATATTCCGATAGAGGTATAGAAGTGCTTAGGAAAATAAGATATTGAATGACTTACAAAATTATTTAACATGATATTGAAAATAAAAAAATATCTGATAGAGGGTGAGTACTCTAATTCCCTTATATAAGAATAAGGGGGTGTACAAACTTGTGCAAACTATAGAGGTATTAAACTAATGAGTCATACCATGCAACTTTAAGAAAGAGTAATAGAAAAAAGATTAAGGAAGGACACAACGATTTTCGAAAATTAATATGAGTTCATGTTTGGAAGGTTGACAATAAAAGTTATACATCTTCTCAAACAACTAATATAAAACTATTGGGAGCAAAAGCAAGATCTAGCATGATATTCATTGATTTAGAAAAAGCTTATAATAGAGTCCCTAGAAAAATTATATAGATAATTCTAAAAAGGATAGGTCTTAGCGTAACATATATTAAACTAATTAAGGATATATATGAGGAAGTAATAACTAGAGTGAAAACTTCAAACGGATTAACTGAAATATTTCCAATAAAGATAGGGTTACATCATTGATCAGTTCTAAGTCTCTATCTTTTTACACTAATCATGGACGAACTCACTGAACACATTCAAGATACAGTATTGTGGTGCATGTTGTTTGAAAATGATATTGTTTTGATAGATGAGATATGTGAAGGAGTAAATTGTAAACTAGAATTTTGGCGGAAAACACTAGAAATGAAAGATTTTAAACTTAGTAGAGTAAAAACATAATATATGGAATTTATTTAACAATATTTATAACGAGTTGTCTGGAACTATTTAAATATTTAGAATCAATTTTGTAAGATGATGGAGGGATTGAGAGAGATGTCTTACAGAGAATACAAACTGGATGGTTGAAATGAAAGAGAGCGTCGGATATTTTATGTGATCATAAAGCACCTCTAAAACTTAAAAGGAAATTCTATAAAACTATGATTATACCTTCTATGTTATATGATACTGAATGTTGGGCTACGACTCAGTCATCATGAAATATAGGAGTTCTGAGACGAATAAGAAATGAGTATTAGAGAAAGTGAATTAAATACATTAGAATATTATAAATATTGCTAGGGATAATTTGTTATCCCTAAATAGGGAAAAAGATAATTATTTCGTAATTTATCTCCTAGGATAGAGTTTGATTTATTCCTTAAAAATAGGTCCTAACTTTGCCTATAAATAGGGCTTCTTTCATATAATAAAATAGATTTTCTCTTTTTTATGAAATAACATGGTATCAGAGCATTAGGGTTTTCCCGCCGCATCCCCCATGACTTTTTCTTGAACTGCCTCGTCTCAGCGCCCTTCCTCGCGGGCCTTGATCTCTTGCTTCGTCGCCTCTGTGCTTGACCAATGCTCCCTTTAATCCCCATGAAGCCAGTGGTGCCACCAGCGAGAACTCCTCACCCGTCGAGCAGAGCCGTAATTGTTCTCTTCGCGTGTAGCCTACAGACCAGCTCTGCCTTGTGAGCCTCTCTCCGCTCCAAGCCCAGCACGCCGTGCTCACGGGCATAGCTTTCTCCCCGATGTGATCCGCGACCTCCGCCCGATCTCACGCGCGTCGTCGCCGCCGTGCTCACGGTCATAGCTTTCTCCCCGACGCGATCCGCGACCTCCGCCCGATCTCACGCGTGTCGCCGCCTCCCCCTCCTTCACTGCCGGTTGTCGGATCGAGAAAAGGGAAGAAAGGCGGAGAGAGTGGGAGGCTGCGGAGGCCAAACCGAGCACCCGTCTGATTGATCGAGCAGTTAACGGCGTGATGATTTTCCCTTCTCTGGCTCCACCCTTGCGATTGATCGAGCAATTCTCACGAAACCGGCTTACGCTTCTTTAGCGAGGTGAGAATCCGCCGTATCGGTAGTCTTTGTGGAATCTTCTTGCCGCATGCGCGAGGAAGTCGAGCGGCTCGGATATGGCATTTCCTCGCCTCGCGGTTCATCTATCTCGCGATAACTCCCGTGGCGGCGCCTCGCGACCTCGAGCTCGAGGTGTTCGAGCAGCGGTGACCTCTTCTACGACCTCTCTTCCGTTTCCGGGTTTCTGCGCCTCGGACCCTCCCTCGCCTTTAGCGCCAAACCCGTCTTTGGTCGTCTAAATCGTCGATCGGTGCCGCTCCGTCTTATCATTTGCTCGAGAATCGGGGGATAGTTGTATCGTAGAGCCCGCCAGGAGGACTCTCCGCGCCGTTTGTAGGTCCACTATCTCGGTAGTTTGGAAGGCGCTACCTCTCGATCGCCCTTTAGGACCTCCGCTTTCGTAAAAGTGGCGAAGCGTCCTTGGTGTGATCATTTTTCGCGGCGGGACCTGCGATTGATAAATGTTGGAGTCTCCGTTCGACCTCCTCGTCTTGCTTAGATCGCCCGAGTTGATCGTTTCTTGACCTACTTGCGATTGACCGGATCCGACTCCACGCGCCTTCTATGATGACTTTACGAAATGGTATGAGGATCGATTGGATTCTAATTCCCTACTATTCTGTGTGGTAATTCCTTTGCTTAGCATATCTCGCTCTTGAGTCCTTGGGTACTTGACTCAGGGCCATCGATCATATCATGGTGATAAATCTCTTTTTCTTCACTATCTACTTAGGTTATTTACCCTTTGTCCGATGGCGAATGATTCTCAAATTCATCCCAGTATTGGTGTTTATTAAATCCTTCTCCATCTCTTTCCATTCATAATGTTCTTTATGTTCTCGGAGCTCTCTTTAATTTGTTATCAATAAGTCAGCTTACTCGTTCTCTTGATTGTGTCATCTCGTTTATTAAATCTTACGTGTCATTCTGACCGGAGATCTGAGGAGGATGATTGACTTGGATGTGAGTCATGCTTTATCTCGACCAAGCCTCTCTTGTTGGTTCGGCGCAACATCTCCGCTTATTATTCATGCTCAGTTGGGACATCCTAGTCTTGATAAGTTAAAACAATTACATCTTAGTCTTTCTCACTTAGAGTCTTTATCTTGTGAGTCGTGTCAGTTAGTCAAGCATATTCATAGTTCGTTTTCTCCTCGCATTATAAGTCGGGCTACGTCTCCCTTTGCTTTGGTTCTTTTCGATGTTTGGGGTTCGAGTCGCGTTTCTTTTACATTGGGGCCACGATATTTTGTTATCTTTATAGACGATTTTTCCTGTTGTACTTGGTTATATCTGATGAAGGATCGTTCGGAATTATTTTCTATTTTTTAATCTTTTTTTAATGAAGTCAAAACACAATTTGGTATCACTCTTCGATCATTGCAGAGTGATAATACACGTGAGTATCTATTTACTCTATTTCGGACCTTCTTGGCATCTCACGATGTGTTACATCAGACGTCTTGTCCTCTACCCCCCAACAGAATGGAGTTGCAGAATGCAAGAATCGCCATTTTCTCGAGACCATCCGGACTCTTCTCCTCCACTCTCATGTTCCTCTTCGTTTTTGGGGTGACGCCGTACTTACTGCATGTTATCTCATCAATCGCATGCCTTCCTCTATTTTACAAGGTCAAATACCTCATTATGTACTTTATCCAAATCGGTCTCTTCATCCTTTACCACCTAGGGTCTTTGGTTCTACATGTTTTGCTCATGCTCTTGATCCTGGTATTGATAAACTCTCTCTTCGGTCACATAAGTGTGTTTTCCTTGGGTACCCACGGTCTCAAAAAGGGTACAAATGTTATTCTCTTACTCTCCGTCGGTATTTCATCTCTGCTGATGTTACGTTCTTTGATTCGGTTCCTTTCTTTGGGCCTTCAGAGTCGTCGTCCGAGTTTCCTTCTTTTATGCTTGTGCCAGTTTTTTATCCTCCGGAGGATTCTCTATCACCTCCAACCCCAATTTCTCCTCCGTTGCAGGTTTATCAGCGTCGTCCTCAGCGTGCTTTGCCGCCGAACATTGACTCTGCCATGGAATCATCTCTGGAGCCAGGTCCTTCACCCCTTCCTTAGGTACAATCTTCTGAATCTGATATTCCCATTGCACTTCGGAAAGGTATACGTTCCATTCGTAATCTTTCTCCTCATTATGTGTCTTTGAGTTACCATCGTCTTTCTCCTTCCTATTATTTTTGTCTTTCCTCCTTGTCGTCTGTTTTTCTTTCAAAGACTGTAGGAGATGCATTTGCCCATCCAGGATAGAAACAGGCTATGCTGGACAAAATGAGTGTCTTATGGAGCTGTGAGACTTGGGACCTCGTTCTTCTACCACCAAGAAAGTCAGTTGTTGGCTATCGATGGGTATATACGGTGAAGGTTGGTCCTGACGGAACGGTTGATCAGCTTAAGGCTCGTCTTGTTCCTAAAGGCTATACTCAAATCTTTAGATTGGATTATGGGGATACTTTTTCCTCTATTGCCAAGATGCCCTCTATACATCTATTCATGTCCATTGCTGCAATTCAACACTGGCTTCTTTATCAATTGGACATCAAGAATGCGTTCTTACATGGCGACCTGCTCGAAGAAGTCTGGAAGCAACCTCCCGCTGTTTGTTGCTCGAGTCTTACGGTCTTGTGTGCCGCTTGCGAAAATCTTTATATAGTCTCAGCGATGCCGCGAGCATGGTTTGATAGATTGATGTAATTAATTAATGATTGGCAGACTCGAGCGTAGGTGACAATTGTCTTTTATCGCCACCTTTCGTTTGGTTGCATCTACTACAGTGGTTTATGTTGATAATATTGTATCATCGCGGTAGTGATCGTTTCGGGATCTCGGGTGAAACAACGTCTTTTAAACATTTCGAAAGTATCTCGGCGGACTCGAATATTTCTTGGGGATAAGTAGCCTGATCGAAATGGAATCATTATATCCCGAAGGAAGTATCACGATGGATATTACAGAAGAAGCGAGAATGTTAAACTCGACGTTGGACAATCCTATGAATCCTAATGTCAAGCTCTGCCCGAATCGGAGAGCCTCTACGGATCCGAATGATACGGTGGTTAGTGGGAGACTAAATTTACATGTTACTCGTCGGATATCTCATTTGCAGTAAGTGTAGTAAGTCAATTTCTCAACTCTCCGTATAAAGAACATTGAAATGCTGTGATTCGCATTGTTCAATATATCAGAGGCGCTCCAGGAAAGGGTCTTTTGTACGAAGACAAAGGACATACTCGAGTCATAGGATATTCTGATGCAGATTGGGTAGGATCTCCTATTGATAGGAAATCTACCTCTGGTTTTTGTATATTTGTCGGAGATAACCTTATTTCTTGAAAAAAGCAGCGTAATGTTGTGTGAGATCCAGTCTGAGGCGATATCGAGCTATGGCCATGTGATCGAAGAGCTTATATGGTTCAGGAGTTAAGGTTTGGAGATGTTACACAAATATCACTTATATGTGATAACTAAGCCGCCATGCATATCGCCTCAAATCTAGTTTTTCATGAGAGGACAAAGCATATTAAAGTCGACTGTCACTTTGTCAGAGAGAAAGTCATATCTGGAGAAATATCAACTAGTTTTGTTAACTCACATGATCAGCTAGCAGATATATTTACTAAGTCACTGAGAGGTCCCCGAATTGACTGCATATGTAACAAGCTGGGTGCATATAATTTATATTCTTCAGTTTGAGGGGGACTGTTAGAATATTATAAATATTGCTAGGGATAATTTGTTATCCCTAAATAGGGTTAAGGATATTTATTTCTTAATTTATCTCGTAGGATAGAGTTTGATTTATTCCTTAAGAATAGGTCCTAACTTTGCCTATAAATAGGGTTTCTTTCATTTAATAAAGTAGATTTTCTCTTTTCTATGAAATAACAGCATCAATTAAGAGAAAACTTCAAGAGACACATTTAAGATGGTACGAATATATACTTAGACGATCAATAAATGCTTCAATTAGGCGATATAAAACGATGACAAATATGCACATTAAACGAGGAAGAGGAAGACAAAAAAAGACTTGGTAGCAATAATAAAACAAGATAAAATTTATTTAAGTATAAATGATGATATAGTAAGGGATAGAGCCCAATGACGTAGAAGGATCCATATAACCGACTCTATCTAGTGGGATGAGACTTGGTTGTTGTTGTAGTAGTAGTATTGTTTCACTGCACTAGTTCTTAAAAAAGTTGTGTTCTAGTCACTGTTCCGTATAGAGGTGCATTTGGATTACTATGAGTAGAAATCTTTGCTTCTGCTAGTTGGGCTGCCTTGTACAGATAGTTCTGGTATTTTGCCCTCATGAGCCCTGATTAGAATACCTTACGGACCACTTCAAGCTCTTGTGTGCCATGACTAGCCTTTTTGAGATATGCTAGAAATGCTATTTGTTCAGGGCACTCAACTAGAGCTTGAGCTAGAGAAAATATTATTGTAAAGTGTATTTAGTTCCATCAAAATGTGTTGCTAGCTTAGTCTGACCTCCTCTACTAGTGGCAAGGAGTCATTGTGCATGTCCCACATATTATAAAATTTGAATGGTTTGGAATTCTTTGTCTGATCAGCAAGGATGGACACCACATAGAGGGAATGATCAGAGATGCAACCCAACAGAAAGAATTTTACAAAACCTTGGCGATTAATTTCCAACCATTCAATATTTATCAGTGCTTTATCAAGCTTGCAGAACATTGAGCAATTGGTTGAGGTATATTGATAGCCCACCGAGTGGAAGGTTCTCAGCAGACAACATTGCATTAAAATCACCTATGATCGCCAATATGCATGCTCAATCGCTGCAATGAACTCCAAAGGGGTCTCCAATTGACAATAGAGTGCAATCTATATATAAAGTTTACCAACATAACATAGTTGGAGACACAATATTTGTCTCGACAATGGAGTGGTTGTTCCCCCATGTTTAGAATGTCCAGCTTCACCCTTTGAGTATCCCATAATACTAGTATCCTTCCACATGAGAAGTCTAAATTATAAGCCATCTCCATGTGTGGAGCCACCATACGAGGGCGGGGACCACCACCTGAGGACAAACTACTAGGGCAAATTATCGTTGTATAGGGTAAGGTTGCACAACAGTAAAGCTTCTGTCAAGTTCATTACCTATTGTCCATACGATTGCAACTTTTTTGTTGTGAAAAAATTTTGAGTGTCCCCGGCTTATCGATTTGATTAAGCACTGCCACAGTACAAGGGTGTAGTGGTCTAAGAGGTTTTCCTTCATTGTGAAAAGAGGAAACCCAAACTTTCCTTAGTTTGGAGCCAGATAGATACTCAGTTCCAAAACACTTCCTTGCCATTGTCATCATGGATCCCACATAGAAGCGTGGGGGTATAGGCATACATATCATGCCCCAAGGGGTTAAAGGCAAGGTTTAAAATCTCAAGTTGCACTCAATTTCGATCTTTGATTAGAATAATATTGTTTTGTTATTTTGTCGATATTTTGATATATATTAAAATTTGATACGACTTAGTATAGACTGTTAGACTCTCCGAACCGTAAAAACCGCTTTTTGCGTTGCGGAAACCTCGGAAGTCGGCCACGGATCCGTGCAAAGATAAATAAAAATAAATTCATGTACATGTTTAGAAACACTAGATCTACATGGAAGAGTGTTACCCTTGTAGCGATGCCCTTCGCTTATCCCGTCAGCAGTTCACGGATCTCGTAGAATGTCAGTGAACACTCCTCTGCGTATCGCGTGGACAAAGGTGGAAGACCACTTAGAGTGTCTTTGCACCCTTGGAGGTTCGACGATGGAGGAAAGGAGAGAAGCGAAGGAGAGGGAAGAAGATGAAATCGATTCACATAATCTTATGGTAGCGCATTAAGGATGGGGTTATAAACATCCGTATAATACGAGCCGTGACTCTTGGTCTTCCTCGTGGTGGCACACCGTGATGTGTCGTGATGATGTGGAACATCAGTCGTTGGTACTACTTTACCAGTCGCGTGAAGTGACATTTGGTAGTCGAGCTTGACCGCCGTCTTCCCTCTCAAGTCAAGTCAAACTTGACCTCTTATCTCCTATGGTTGATCAAATCCAACCTGTGATTCAAGTCAATTTAATTTAATGAATCTCTATTCATTAGTTTAAATTGACTCAATGAATCAAATCTAAATTAGACTCATTCAACACTTGAATCAAATTGAGTCTAATTTGGATTACTCTTAATCCAATTTGGTTCATCACATGAATCTAATCCTCTTGGTCCATCATATGAACCTAATCTCCATCTAATTGCCCCTTGTGTGTGACCCTATAGGTTTTTGTAACGTTGACAATGCTTCTAAACCGATTTAGAAACATAAGCAATGAGCGGTATCTAGCAATACATCATTGCTACCCAAGTTACAAGAATGTTGAGATCCCACATCACCTTTGTGACTAATTGTGACTCTCACAATATGTGACAATGTCCCTCTATCCTTGACATCTAGATTGAACAATTGAGGCATAGACCGTGTCATCCTCTGTACAATCTATCTCTTGAACTCCAAGTAGACTCACTCTAATCAAATGAGCTCAATATCTCATATTGACTCATTTGGGCATGACCATGCACTTAGTGGTCTCACTCTATCAAGAATCATGATATCACTCCCGTCATATAGGAGGGATAGATTCCATCTACATCACTCACATCCCTTCGCATAATTTGTCATATACTCAGTAATCGCCTTTATAGTCCACCCATTTACGGGTGACGTTTGACGAAGCCAAAGTATGTAACTCCTTATGTAGGGAACCATGGTGACTTCAGGTCCAATGACTAATAGTCACATGAGAAAGTATATCACACTCATATAACGATCCATGATACTTTCTCATGGCGGGTCATTCAGTATACATTCTCCAATACATACTCATGTGTCAACTTGATATCTCATATCCATGACTTGTGAGATTAAGTCATCGAGTTGACCTATATGCTAGTCTCTTCGCATTAACATTGTCCCTGAATATTAATACTTGACTAGGAATGATTAAGAGTAGTATTCTTTGTATCATCTCATTATCGATTCAACCAATCGATTGATATAGATAAGAACCTTACCTTTCGAGGGAATATTTATTATACTTAGTTTTTTTGGCACCAATACAGTAAGTATAATAACCATAAAGAAATGCCTTTATAAATATATATAGGAATATGATACAACAAGTCCATACAACAATCATCACATGATCGGCTTTAGGACTTTCACTAACAATCTCCCACTAGCACTAGTGCCAATCACTGTAGTTTCTAATACCCAATGACCTAGTGTGACCATCATGCTTTTTTTTGTGCCAAAGCCTTGGTCAAGGGATCTGTGACGTTAGCCTCTGTGGGTACTCTGCAAATCTTCACATCTCCTCTATCGATAATCTTTCGAATGAGATGGAAGCGCCGTAGTATGTGTTTGGTCCGCTGGTGTGAGCAAGGTTCCTTAGCCTACGCAATTGCTCCATTGTTGTCACAATAGAGCTCTATGTGATCTGCTATGCTAGGAACCACCCCAAGCTCAGTAATGAATTTGCGGATCCAAACTGCCTCCTTTGCTGCCTCTGATGCAGTAATATACTCGACCTCTGTTGTAGAATCGACAACTATGTCCTGCTTTGAACTCTTCGACTCCGGCCGCCATTCAAGCAAAACCACGAACCACATTGCGATCTATAATCATCGCTTGTCGGTTTGGAAGCTAACATCGTGTAACCCTTCTGACTAGTTCCTCATCGCCTATATTAAGAAATATTCTTTAGTCCTTCTAAGTACTTAGAATATTCTTGACCATATCGATGGCGCTCACTTTGGATTTGGTAGTATCTCGTCGTCTGTACTCAAGCATCTGAGCGTCGGGATGAGGCATAGTAGCGTACATGATAGATCTATGGCGGATCATAAGGGATCTTATCGATGTGGTCTCTCTCCTCTACAGAAGAGGGACTTTGAGTCTTGAAAGACTCGCACCATGTGACATCGGCGAAATCCCTTCTTGAATTACTACATGGAAAATAGTAATATTGTCGATATATGTACTCGACTTAGGCGAGCAATCTCTTAGATCTATCTCTATAGATCTTGATGCCTAGAATCTGGTAGCCGCTTTCCTAAGTCCTTCATCGAGAAACACTTCTGACCAAGTTTTCACAGACTGTAGCGAAGGGATGTCATTCCCAATGAGTAGTATGTCATCCACATACAATACAAGGAAGACAACTGTGTTCTCATTAACCCTCTTGTAGACACAGGGTTCATCTTCATTCTTGATGAAACCAAACTGTTTGATCGCATCATCGAATCGAAGATTCCAGCTCTGAGAAGCTTGCTTTAGCCCATAAATGGACCTTTGCAGCTTGCATACTTTGCCAGTATGATGTGGATCTACAAAACCCTTAGGTTGTGTCATGTACACATCCTCAAGCAAGTTTCCATTCAGAAACGCTGTTTTGACATCCATCTGCCAGATCTCATAATCGTGGTACGCTGCAATAGCAAGCATGATCCGAATGGACTTAAACATCGCAACTGGAGAAAAGGTTTCATCATAGTCAATACCATGATTTGCTTGAAACCTTTAGCCACCAATCGACCCTTATAGATATGCGTAAGTCCATCTATGTCTTACACCCAATGGGTTTGACGCCTTTCAAGTGGATCAACCAAAGTCCATACTTGGTTAGTGTACATGGATTCCATCTCGGATCTCATGGTCTCTAGCCATTTCTCAGAATCTGGGCTCATCACAGCTTCCTGATAGGAGGTAGGCTCATTCTCAACGAGCATAACGTCATCATGGTCAGATAAGAGAAATGAGTATCTCTCAGGCTGACGACGTACCTTATCAGACCTGCGAAGAGGTAGGTCTACCTGAACAGGTTGTTGTTCCACAACTCTTTGTGCAACAATCTCATCATCCACAACACTTTATGGTTCCTGTTCAACCTCCATCAAGGTCTCAGTGCTATGGTCCATATCTTGAATTTCTTCAAGATCGAACTTACTCCTACTAGTTTTTCTAGAAACAAAGTCCTTTTCTAGAAATACCCCAGTCTTTGCCACAAACACTTTGTGCTGAATGGGAATGTAGAAGTAATATCCCTTCGTTTCCTTGGGATATCTAACAAAATAACACTTATCGGATTTGGGTCATAGTTTGTCTGAGACTTGACGTCGAACGTAAGCCTCACAACCCCAAATCCTCATAAAAGACATCTTGGGATTTTTCCCTATCCATATCGTATATGGTGTCTTTATCACAGCTTTGGATGGAATACGGTTAAGTGTGAAGGCTGCTGTGTCTAGAGCATATCCCCAAAAGGATATAGGAAGATCTGTGTGACTCATCATAGATCGTACCATATCTAATAGGGTACGATTCTTCCTTTCGGATACACCATTCCACTGTGGTTTTCCAAGAGAAGTGAGTTGGGATAGAATCTCACACTCAGCTAGATAATCACGAAACTCATGGCTAAGGTATTCATCACCTTGATCTGATCGAAGTATCTTAATACTCTTGTCAAGCTGGTTTTGTACTTCATTCTTGAATTTTTTAAACTTTTCAAAGGATTCATACTTTGTGTCATCAGATACACATAACTATATTTACTGAAGTCATCAGTAAATGTAATGAAGTACCTATAACCACCTCTAGCAGCGACATTGAAAGGGCTACACACATCACTATGTATAAGTCTTAACAAGTCTATTGCTCTTTCGCTGTGTCCACTAAAGGGAGTCTTGGTCATCTTGCCTAGAAGGCAAGACTCGCATGTCTCATATGATTCAAAATCAAATGAGTCCAACAACCCATCCTTATAGAGTTGGGATAAGCGACTCTCATATATATGACCTAAGCGACAATGCCAGAGATAGATTTGGTTCAACTCATTTGACTTGAACCTTTTTGTACTTATGTTATAGATGGGATTCTCTAAGTCTAGAATGTAGAGTCCGTTCATTAGAGGTGCACTATAATAGAACATATCATTTAAATAAACGGAACAACATTTGTTCTTTATTATAAATGAAAAGTCTTTCTTGTCTAAAGAAGAAACTGAAATGATGTTCTTTGTGAGAGCAGACACATAACAACATTCATCTAATTCTAGTACAAGCCCAGAGGGCATAGATAGAAAATAGGTTCCTACAGCAACAACAGCAACCCTGCTCCATTGCCCACTCGTAGGTCTACCTCGCCCTTCGTCATGCCTCGCTATTTCTCAATACTGTGACATTAGTACAAATGTAGAAGCACATCCGATATCAAATACCCACGATGAAGAAATAGATAAATCTGACTTATAACATATATACCAAGTAAGTCTCACTTCTTCTTCTTAAAATCTTCCGTATCCTTCATAGCCCGCTTAAACTAAGTGACCGGTCCGACCCAGTGGTAGCATTCACCTTCCTCGCAACCCCTCCTTTAGGTTTCAAAGGCTCAGATTTGAGGCTTGGGACTTTCCCTTACTTTTAGGCTTGCCTCGCCTTTCTTCTTCGCACCATTAAAATAGAGTTGGGCTTGCCTTCTTAAGGTCGAGCTCAGCTTCTCAATATACTAAGCATCTCAGTAACGACTTATCAATTTCATTCATGTTGTAATTCATGACAAATTGATTGTAACTCGCAAGGATTGCAAGATCGTCAACGGCCGCTTCGCCAAGTGGGAATCCCAACCTCTATAGATTTTCATGCACTCCAATCATCTCGAGTACATATGGACTACGGAGTCTATTCGATCTCGTGATCAAAAAGGCCTTAGATCTCGTAGATTCTCGTGCTCATTCTCGATACAATGACGAAGATGTTCAACCATATCAAAAGCATTCATCACCGTCGCTTCAAACTCGAGTTCACGGTCGCGAGTACGAGGTACGACACATCTAACGCATCATCTGACGCTTCAGAAGCATCTCTCGGCCACCGCGAGGTAGTGGCAGGAGGTGCTTCCGAACGGGCTACCCAGACGCATAATTTTCTTTCTTGTTTGAGAACAATTCTCGATTCTCGCATCACCTAGGAAATTAGCTCCATCAACTTGTCCTTCTCGGCGACGTAACGCAGGAGAGAGTTTGTGTTTCGGCATACGACAATCTACAACATAAATAATGTAGAAAGTAAGTATCATATTCCATTTATCATTTAATTAGGCCTTTAATTAAATAATGCTCCCACTGAATTATAGGATTTTTTGTAGAATCGAGTCATGGATGTGGTCAAACCACACTACTAGATTCATACAAACTAGCTATAATTCTTATGGGACAAGATCCACATCATACTACGCTTTGAGTTAGCTTTGGCTAAATTGCCCAAGACTTAGTATGATCGGTAGGTAACAAATTACCAATTACATCTCTATGCAATTCTTGTTTATAGGATCAAGATCCACATTTACAAAAGAACTTGAGTTAGCTTTGGCTAAATCACCCAAGATTTAGTGTAAATGTGATCTTATCCTATCTTTCCAACCATTGGAATATGCCTATAGTTTTACCCGATCCAATTGAGTTAACTAGTTTCACTCAATCTAATTAAGCTTATTCTCACCCAAGCTTTAATAGGCGGGACCAAGATTGTCCCTCCGCACCCTACCAAGATAATATGCGTTGCTCTGCTTTGGCAAATTCAACAACAACAGATGATCGAGGTAGTGATGGGTATCAAAACTTGGTAGACATTTCGAGTTGACTTGATTAAGATCTAATCTAATCGTGAATGTGTATCATATACGCATTAAGGCATTAATTACCTTATACTAGCATGCATCACATACATACAAACAAAAACAAATAAGACATTAATTACTCTATACTAGCATGCATCACATACATACAAGCAAAAAAAAAAAAAAAAAAAAAAAATATATATATATATATATATATATATATATATATATATATATATATATACTAATTAATTAATTTGTGATGAGGTCATGGCCTTATTACGATCTTCTCAAGCCAATGAGAAGATCGGACGGTCAACCTAGGGTTAGCGGCTTCTCCAAGTGCCTCCTTTGATCGCCATGTGTCGTCGGCACCCTCCTCGTAACTCCGTCTGCAAGTGGACCTTCCACCGTTTCATTTTGTACATTACAATCATGAAACTCGAGTTACATTCGAGTCTAAAAATCTATTTACAACAAGAATATAATAAGAGAGGCACGACGCGCAGGTCGCATATCATATACAACACAAAAACGACGCGTAAGCCGTATTATGAATTACAACATAATTTTATTCAATCACATTGGAGTTTTTGGGCCATGACCATCACAATATCATACATAATTCTAAATTATGTATTTTACATAAATTTCTATAATTTTCCTTTTTTTTTTTAAATTTTATGAGATGATGATCATTGCGATTTTGGGAGCGATCGCGGGACAATCTCCTATGAGGGTTAGGGCGGCGCCTTCTCGCAAAATGATTCTCGCGAGTGTCCCATCTTGATCTTACAACACCTAAATCACCTACTGGAAAGAAAGCAGGTGATTTTAGAAGGGATAAGACTATTGCAATGGTCGAAGACCATTTCTATTAATTTAGCTTTAAAAAAGTTATTGTTTTTTTGTATTTTGAAATGCTAATTATCTAAAGAAAGAAAAATATAAATTTATATATGTTACTACCTATACCACACAAATCATGATAGGATCAAGCTAGGATCTCATGCTTGGTTTACCTTGAACCATTAGATGACATGACTCTATATTTATAGTGGTGGATCGTTTTTAAAAATGACACATTTTATCCCATGTATAAAGACTTCGCATGTTGTCCACTTTGCTAAGATATTTAAGAAAGTTATTCGCCTTCATGCCATTAGCAATTAGTTTTGATAGAGATGTGAATTTCACAAGTTACTTTTGGTGAACTTTATGGAAATGATGAATACGAAACTAAAGTTTTCTCCTTTCCTCTCTCAAACAAATGGTCAGTCAAACACTGGGTGATTTATTTTGCTGCCTAGTTGGAGGTCAAATTTTTCCTATGGTTGAATTTGCATATAACAATTTTGTGAATAGATTCACTGGATGTAATCCATTGAAAATTGTTATGGGTGTGTTTGCTAGAAAGCCAATTGAATTGGTTCCTTAACCATTGGTGGCAAGACCAAATGTTGAAACTCATGCTTTTAGCAAGCACATACAAAATGTACATGTTGATATGAGGCAAAATTTGCTATGAGCAATGAATGATATAAGACATGCTCCCCTAAAAAAAAGTAAGTTGAATTTTAAGGTGATATGGTTATGATTTGTATACGGTAGAGTGATATTTAAAAAGTTTTATAAGAAACATCACTCAAGAAATGTTGATCCCTATAATGTTTTGAAGAAAATAAGCTCTAAATCTTAAATTCTTGAATTCCCAACAGATATGGGTATTAGCAATTAACAATATCTTCAATTTTGAGGAGCTCACCTTATACTTCGAATATGAAAAATAAGCTCTAAATCTTATATCCTTGAATTTCCAACAGATATGGGTATTAGCAATTAACAATATCTTCAATTTTGAGGACTTCTCCTTATACTTTGAATATGAACAATGTTATGACAAGTAATAAACCTAATGCTTGCTTTCCATTAGGTTAAACATTGAAAGGAGAAATTGAAGATGTAATCGAGTATTAGATTGTGCCAGAAAAGGGGGTGGTTATCAATCAATGTTTAGGAAGTTGATGAGTCAGCTATATAGTCCAACACTTCTAATGTTTGATAATCAAAGGTAATTAAAAGAGTCGTCCCCACGGGGATAGTGCTTTGGCTGGAGCAGTGTGGCGTTTGCAGAATTGACACGGGTCGATTCCGGAGGAAGGTCTAAAATCTCTTCTTGGGCTCAGATGACCCCCACTATCTTTAGCCAACGCGTCAAGGTTCAAAGGACCCCCCGTGATTTATCTCCCTCACAATGGCCGTAGGATAGGCCGGTGGGGGCTGCTAGGTTGGCGGTTCCAACCTTTTGCAGAGTTTAATTAAAAGAGTCTGTCTTTAATTTAGTTAAAATTTTAGTCAAATTATATTTATGAGTCTTGTTTTCTTTGTTCGAAGAATTTACTTACTAATATCAATATGTATGCTTGTTGTATTGCTAGGATATGAAATAGAAAATTAAATTAAGAAATTATTCCAGATTATGTGATGCTATATCCTTATGGCGTAGTGCCTAGAATTCCTTAGTTATGATGTCTAAGTTCCTACAACCATTCTTTATCACTCAATTTCATATTCCTATTCCATATACCTTCAAACAATAAAAAAATGTGGAACTGTCACATTAGCGGCCCCCCACCGCTGCCCCTACGTGTGAGGGGGGTAAATCAGGTCCCAGGTGGCTAGCGCAGAAATGCGGGGTCATCGGTAGCCTGGTCGTCATCTCCAGGAATCGACCCCTTGCCCTTTCAAACCTTAACACGACTGCTACCTTTAAACAATAAAGCTCTCTTCTTGTGTTGCATCACCTATAGGACTCCACATCTAGAAAAACAAACATAACAACACTGGAGAAATATTTAGAGTATAACAATATCTATTTAGCACGAATCTGAAGCTTCTAGGGTCGTCAAAAGCATTGAAAGACTAAAATTGATAAAAGGGGGGAAGCTTGATTAAACCTAGAGGGAATATCAAGGTTAGGAGTAGAAAACTTCCAAATTTAGCAGCAAGTTTATTTAAAAAAATGCTAAATCCTTAAGATAAGACTATCAATGTATTGTTTAAGATGCTATAAATTTTTAAGTAGATACCAAGAAATATGTAGACATTGTTGTTTAAGATTAACCTATGTAAACGACATCTATAACTTTGGGACTAGTTTTATCCCTTTTGGCCTCATGAATATTTATTGACACTCTTACTCTTGCACTCTAAAATAGTCCATTTTTGTATAAATTTTACATTTTTATGACCAGCTCCTATTATCTTTTATTGGAATTCTATTACCTTTTAAGGTGCAATGGAACAATTGTTGGATAATGTAATATTCTTACTATCTTCATGAAATTGGTGATGCTTCGAGTGGTCAATGGCAATAATATTCTAGTGTAATAAAATGTGATAAAAACACAAGCACACAAAAGGATTAAAGTTGAAAAACTTCTTGATAGATGAAGGATAAAAGATCGCTACAGACAAATAATCCACTAATTAAATAAGAGAGAATATACATATTTTTTCTCCTTAATCACTATTGAGCAAGTGATAAGGTATGTATTAGGCTATTAGATTGAAACAAAACAAGAATATCTTACAAGGTTTTAAAAGCCGATTCGTTTCTCTCGAAACGGACGAAACATTTCGTTCCGACGTGGGATCGAAACGAAAGGCCGCGCGAAACGCCGCACGCGACAGATAGAAGTGTACCTGGAAGCACGCAGAGCAGCGGTGGAGACGACGTAGAGCAACGGCGACGAGGCAGGTAAGACGCAGAGGCGGCGATCGTGATCCTCGCGCGATCCCGATCTCCCACATTAATTAAAAATTAAATTTATATAATTAACTAATATAGAAATTATAATATACAACAACAACAACAACAAAGCCTTATCCCACTAGGTGGGGTCGGCTATATGGATCCTTCTACGCCATTGGACTCTATCCCCTACTATATTATCATCTATATTTAAATAAAATTTATCTTGTTTTATTGTTGCTAACCAAGTCTTTTTTGGTCTTCCTCTTTCTCGTTTGATGTGTATATTTGGTATCGTTTCACATCGCCTAATTGGAGCATTTATTGGCCGTCTAAGTACATGTCCGTACCACCTTAAACGTGTCTCTCGAAGCTTTCCTTCAATAGATGCAACACCAACTTTTTCTCTAATGCTCTCATTTCTTATTCTGAAATTATAATATAATTATAATTAAATAAATTATTAATTAAAATTTTATATATAATATAAATTAATTAAACCGTAAATTTAATTAAATAAATTATTAATTAATTTATATTATTGAAACAGTATCGACACGCACGATACGATACCAAAACCGTATCATTCCGATCACTGATCGAAACCTCGGTACGGCTCGGCATTTAAAACTTTGATATCTTATTCTAGAGCTGCACCATTGTTTTTGATCTTCAAAATCAAGGCAAATCTTAAAACCAATCTCTCTCTAGTCTTTGACGGTCATAATTGCTTCTAGTGATCTATTCACAAACCACTGAATCATCTCAAACTCTAGAATATTCTTCGAGAAAAATAGTCTTGAAACCCTCTAAAACTCAATTTGGAGAGTTCTTGTGCATGAGTTGTGTTTACATGTGGGTTCTAGTGGAACACATCTCATGATTTTTTTCTCTCATGTATTCGCATGAGAGAAGTTGGAAAAAAGGATCCCCTTTCATGTCATTGTCCAATGCCACATCGAGCAGGTAAGGGAAGGATAGGTCTTAGATCATCAATGTCTTCTCACATAATTAGCAAGTTTCTTATGTCTTTTAAGGGAAGTGACTTTGTCAACATATCATTATTGTTCTCATTAATATAAACCTTACTCAAACCTCAAATATTGCTCAACAATACTTCCCTCATCTAGCGGTATCTCAGATTAATATGCTTTGATACATGGGCATCCTACAAAGATCAATAATCTACATTCTCATTCTACATAAACTCAAAGAAATATCTTAACCATACTATTTCCTTGCAAGCCTTAGTCGTTGCAATATATTGTGATCTCAATAATGAATCATAGTTTTTACAACATTGACTCCAAGATACCTCCCCTTGCAAAAATAAATATCTTAAAGTGAACTTCCACCCATCTAAGTTTACAATCATTTCTAAATCAGTGGTGGTGCTCAAGAACTATTTTTAACACACTTAAAGAATTGATAATGCTAAGTCTAATGTACCTCTCAGGTACCTAAAAATTCATTAGTTGTGATCCAATGCATCTTCGTAGGATATGAGAGAAATTTCTCACATCTCTAATTGCATATCTAAGAATTGGTATGGTACCAACCATAGCATGTATAAGTGATCCAATTGCAAAGGAACATGAAACATTTTCCTTTTTTGCCTCTCACATGGACTAATTGCTTTAGTTAGTCTAAAGTGATTGGCTAGGAAAAGTATAGATTGCTTTTCCATCCTTAATGTTCAACTAATTTAGTACACATTCTACATACCTCTCTTGTCGAAGTCACAACTACCTAGCCTTTTTTATCTCAAGCAATTTGTATACTTGGCATGTGTTTGATCGATGTCAAATTCTTCATATCAAATGATTGAGCTTACTCTCTTCAACTAGCCAATCATGTCCTATAATCAACATACAATCAACATAGGACAATAAAATAATGAAGTTACCTTGTATAAATAATCTAAAATATATAAAGGGGTTAATATTCGCTCTATGGTAGTCCAAGTTGTGCCCATAAGGATCCAACTTCTTATAGCATTTCTTGGAAGCTTGCTTTAGACCATACATGTAATTGTTAACCCTACAAATCATGCTGCTTCATTGAACCTCAAATCCTTGCTATTGCTCCATGTAAATCTCCTCAAGGTCATCATGTAGAAATACAATTTTTACATCAAGCTACTCAAGCTTAAGATTCAAGGTGGTTGTTAGAACCAATACTTTTAGAATTGATTTCACCTTAACAACAGGAGAAAATACTTCAGTCAAAGTTGATCTTCTTGTAATTACTAGAACTTTATAACTTTGTATCTAATCAACTTGCTATTGTTGGATTTAATTTTCTAATTTGGTGGGCTTACATGTTAATTGTGTAACATATCCAATTGTATCATATTGGTTTAAACCCATTAAGGTGATTTAATTATGTTTTGCAGGTTTGGATTATTGAATGTAGATTTTATATCTGTAAACTCATTAAGAGAAAAGTTTTCATTTTGTTATTATTGATGGGATGATAACAGAAAGAGGACCTCAGACTATATATATGACCCCTGCAAGGTCGAGTAATTTTGAGATCTCTCTACTTCTCATTGGTGAGAAGAGTATAATGTCATCAATTCGATCCCTTGATTTGTCGAGACTTTACCTATCTACCATTCGATCATCTTGACCTGTCAGAACTTCTCTAACAACAAATATCCGGTCCTCTTTGACCTGTTTAGACTTTCCCTCTAATGCCTAACATCTGGTTAACTTTGACCTGCCGAAACTTTTCCAATGACAAATATTCGATCATCCTTGTCTTGTTTAGACTTTATCAGTCAACTGATAGAGACTAGTCAATTGATAGAGTTGATCAGTTGACTAGTGTACTGTAGTAGAGCACAAAGGTTCTGTAGTCGACTGTGAGACTCGACTAGGTTTCAGTTGACTGGTGATGACTTGGATAAAATTGTTAAGTTGACAGGTCAAAGCGACGTTCGAATTCACAGTGGAATAGTCGATTGATGCCAGAAGGCATTCGATTGATTAGCGAAAATTAACCCGATAGCAATCCCATAAAAGAGGGTTTTGTGGAGATTTGAAAACACCGATACTTGGAGACTTTGAAAAAGTGTTGCTGCATTCTAAACCTCTAAGTGGCAAAATCAAAGCAATAAAAAAGCAAATAAAAGTAAGATTCCTTTGTAAAGTTGATTATTTCCATTTCAACTTATTTCATTTGTATACATGTATTCTTGGTTGGATGCACTTATAAAGAATAGGTTGTAAGAGGTTTCTCTACCTCGGAAGATATTCGATAAGGAGAAAGAATAGTGGAGCTATAACTAGGAGCTAGGCCATGAAGTAGGAACTAGGGGTTTCGAACCACTTAAAAACTTGGTTTGTTGTGCGTGTTTTGTGTTATGTTTTTATTTCTTATTTCCACAGTGCATTAACACTTTGTAGATAAGAACACGATGATCAAATTGCAAATGCTTTTCACTCCCCCCCTCTAGCGACGTCAAGGTCCTAACAACTTCTATTTGCATTCATACGGATTTTGAATATATATTATAGACTTGTGATTCCATTATGTGGTATCAAAGCTGAGGTCGTCATCATTAATTTTATGGTAATAAAGTTTAGGTTTTCGATGATTTTCAACTATTTAGCATTAGATATTGATCTATTATAGAAAGTGATGTTTAATCGTTGAAATAGAAAAGAAAAACCTAGGTACAAGTGTTGTTTTAAGGTTTTTGCGTTCTTTTTGAGAAGAACATGAAGAACATCGACGATTTCAAAAAAACCATCACCATTTTTGAGAAAAACTATTGCGTTTAATCTAAAAACTTCAGACTGTGACGCCATCAATCAACTAGTATATTGAATCAGTCAACTGTTGCACCTAAATTTACGAATAGGAACCTTCATCAGTCAATTGCCTTATAGGACCAGTCAATTGATTTGCATAAAATCTAGCACAAAATATTTCTGAGTCGACTATAAGACTCGACTTATGACATTAGTCGATTGTCCTTTGGTAACAGTCCATTGTTGTGTCTGAGGTCGAGCATAGAAGACTTTGGAGTCAATTGGTGCACTAGATTGATGACGTCTGTTGACTGCCATCTTTGGTCAATCGATTGTTATTTAAGGGGTTAGGCATAGTAAGTTTGTTAGTCGATTGAGGCACTCGATTGTTTACATCAGTCGATCGCCATTAAATACCAGTTGACTGATAAACCTAACTTGAGCATAGTAGGATTAATAGTCGACCATGTCACTCGATTGCTCGACATTGGTTAAGCTCAGTGGACTTGGTAGTTGCTTGTTGTTCATGTCTCAATAGATTGTAAGGGTTATCAGTTGACTGTTTCTATTCAATTAGGTTTCCTAAGGTTTTATTGAATCAATTTACACATTTGCTACAAAGTTGAACTAATACTATCACCAATATAAAAAGTATTAGGTAGATTTAGTACATTTTATGTTGATGAATGTATATCTATATTAAAGATAATTGGCCTAAAAGAAAATTACTTTTAGGTCAGATATAAGTTTAAGAATAGCACACATATAAAGTTTGAATCATGTCATAATATGTTGACTCAAAGGAAGACATTATGTAGCTAATTAAGGATTTTATGAGCTATACACTTAAACAGACATGTGTAGCTCATATAAAGTAAAATTCTATAAATTATGCGCATAGTGTGTCGACCCAAAAGAAAATGCATTATATGGCCAACTAAAGTTTTTTTTAATGAGCTATAACAAAGACTATATGCAATGTTATACTTGATATCTCCTTAAAGCACATAATTATGCGAGTTATTTTGCTTAATATTTTGTATATACATTTATTTTTTGTTATTGGCAATAACATAAGCTTGTATTGTTTTCTCTATTATTTAGTGCAATCAATAACGGTTAGTTTAAACAACATCCCAACACTTACTGACACAAATTTTAATGAATGGAAGAAATACATTCTAATGTAGGGACCGATGTGGTCGCGCTAGAGGGAGGGGGGGGGGGTGAATAGCGTTTTTGATTTCGCCGTTCATTTGCATGTTTATCTACAAGTTTGTTAGTATGTAGCGGAAATAAACTAGAAATGAAATACAAAAAAAAAAAACTCAAGCACAATCAAACATAAGGGATTAAATAAAATTCTTGCATGCTTAGTTATTTACTTGCTTAATTTAGAATGACTTAAAGGGGAAAGAAAGTAGTTTAATCTTGAAAACATAGGGATTAAGTGAACTAATAGTAAGTTAGGGAAACTCAGCAAGTTGCATGTCTAGGCTGGATGCGGCGCATCCTACCTGGTGCACTGAGCTAAGTGAAACTAATCCAAGCTAACTCACTTAGTTTTAAACTAGTTACACCAAAGTTTAGTTTTAAAGTTAGTCAAGTATTAGTTTCCTATATCAGTTTTGCCTTAGGAAGTGGTCTATCTGATATCCAAAAAAGGCCTCTGTGCCTCCCCACAACCTAGAAGCTAATTTAGGAAACATTTATTTAACTAGCCCAAAGCTAAACTTGACTAATCCAAGATTAAACACTTTTTATTGATCATTGAATCTAATCAAGTAAAATTTGAAAAATCATCTCACAAAACATAAGGTTAACTTATATTGAGAATCTAGATTAGGTGAGATGAATAAGATTAACTCAACCAAACCAACTATTTCTTTGCTAGCATAATTGTAGGGGAAGCCTAGAAAAAATTATTTTATAAAATTATTACATTTCAGAATTATAAGTTCAAAATTATTTTATAAAGTATTTAGGTTCAAATGACTTTCAAAATAAAGTTTAAATATAAAAGTTTATAAATGTTAAATTCAAGATCATTTGAATTCAAAAATCTATCTTAAATTCATAGTCAAAATTATTAATTTATAAAATATTTTCAAAACTAGGGTTTATAATAATCTTTAAAATTAAATTTGTTCAAAATAAAATTAGTCTTAAGCTTATAAACTTAATTTGAAAATTGAATTAAAATTTGAAATGAACATTAAATTGCAAATTGAATTCTTAAAAAATTTACTTAACATGTTATTGAGATATTGATCTTACTTTAAGGAGGAGAGAGAAAAATTTAAGAGTTGAAAGTTAACTTGAGTAATTTATTTGAACTTGATAAATGGAATTTGTCGATCTAGGCGATGCATAGTTATGAAAATAACATATATTCTACGTAATTTAGCTAAAGTTAAACTTAGAGATAAGAGTAAAATTTGTTTACTAAATATATACTTAATAAGTTTACTTCACATTAATACAAGAATCCATGTTTGGAGTCTTAAGAAAATTGAAGCAAATGTTTATTGATTAGTAGAATAATGATAATTGCATTGTTAGTACTTTGCAAATATTTTTAGATCATATGGGGAACATATGGTTTAATGTTTTAAAAAGAACTTTTAAAGTTTTTGAGCTTAAAAATATATGTTTTCATGAAGGGGGAGACCATGAGAGTGAAAATATAAATAGAAGTATGAATTTCCAAAAGTTTATAAGTTTGAAAATATAAGGGAGAGATTAGGTTACGTTTGGTTTGTGGAAAATGCGGCATTTTTCATTTTCATTTTCTGAGAAAATGAAAAAATAAAGAAAATGTTGTTTGGTTTGCATTTTCCACTTTTGTTTTCTAGAAAATGATAGAGCATTTTTTGAAAAAATGGGAAAGTGGAAAAGTCATTTTCTAGAAAATGAGAAAATGCGGAAAATGGAAAATACGGAAATGGAAAATGGAAACCAAACGTAGCCTTAGTTTTTCAAAAGAAAGCTTTTGAACTTGAAAAGAGAGTTTGAGAAGTTAAGGACTATTTTTAGATGTTTATATTCAATATATTTTTATAATACAAATAAGGATCCATGCTTAGAAAATTGTTATCTTTTAGCAAAATTATAATGATTATACCTGCATGTATCATTGATGAGTGGCATAAGGGGAGAAATTTAAAATCTATAAAGTTTATTTTTGAAAATTTATCTTGGAATATTATCTTCAAAACAATAAGGGGACATTATGGAATTCTTTGTAATAATGTTTTTGAAAACCTACATAGCTTGTTACAGTAAGCTTGAATTAAGGGGGAGATTGTACTTAAAAAAAATCGAAAATTCAATATTAAGTATATGTTTTTAAAAGAATGGAGAGGGAAAACATAAAGGAAATTTTTGGACCTTGAAAAGAATGTTGTAAGTTGAAATTTGAAAAAGAAAATTTTAACTTGAGACTTAATGGAAGACTTAGAGCTTAGGTTTTCAAAAGAGGTGTTATAAAAAAAAGTTAAATTTGCAAACTTCCTATATTTTTGAAAAAGAAGTTTGAACTTCAACATTTTTTTTTCACTTTGGCTTATAATAAGTTTATATATTTTTGATGTATGCCAAAGGGAGAGAGAATGTATTTAAAATTGAAGTTAAGGTTGAAAATCTTTAAAGGTGCGAGAGTGTTTAAAGTAAACATTTAAAGAGGGAACTTGTTTTTAGTTCAAAATTTACATGGGTGCATATCATTTTGATATACTTCTTATTTTTGCATAGTATATTTCTCCTAACTTTAAACCGTTGTATTGTCATATATAAAAAAAGGGACGATTGTTAGTGTAGGGAATATCACTCTTATGTTTTGATGTATGAGCCAAAAATTTGAAGTTAGGAAATACATGTGATTTGATGTGAATGTTAAGTGTGCAGGCTTAACAGGAAAGTTCTAGTAGGTCAGATTGACCAGATACTAGGCAAAGTGATAAAAGTCTTAATAGGTTAGGTTGATCAGATACTAGGCAAAGTGATGGAAATCCTAATAGGTCAAGTTGATCAGATACTAGGTAAAAGACTTGACGGATCAGAAAGACTGGACATCGGGCAGAAGTCCAGTTGGGTCAGGAGGACCAAACAACTGGTAGGAAATCCAGATGGGTTAAGAGGACCAGACATCTGGTGGGAAGCCAATTGTCTGATCGCCCTGACCCAACTAGACTTCTGTTTGATGTCTAGTCCTTTTGATCCGTCAAATCTTTTGCCGAGTATTTGGTCAACCTGACCTACTAGGACTTTCATCACTTTGTCTTGTATCTGGTCAACTTGACCTACTAGAACTTTCATCACTTGGCCTAGTATCTGGTCAACCTGACCTACTAGGACTTTCATATTAAGCCTACACACTTAACATTCATATCAGATCACATGTATTTCCTAACTTTAAACCTTGGCTCATATATCAATACATAAGAGTGGTGCTTCCTGTACCAACAATCTCCCCCTTTTTGATGTACGACAACACAACCATTTATAGTTAGGAGAAATATACCAAAATTATATGCACAAATAAGAAGTATACCAAAATGATATGCACCCATGCAAATTTTAAACTAAAAATAAGTTCCCTCTTTAAATGTTTACTTTAAACACTCTCCCCTTTATAGTTTTTTAATCTTAACTTTAATTTTAAATACATTCTCTCCCCCTTTGGCATACCTCAAAGATCAGAAGATCCAACCAGAAGTCCCGTGGGTTAAGATCAAACGCCAAGCAAGGAAAGTCCAACAGTCGTACTATGTTCGCAAGCAAAGCTCTGAGCGAGAGGTGATGTTGTGTGCACCCCAGTCACGACACCGTGACTCGAAGCTCGACTTGACTCGAGTGATGTTTTCGATGTTCGAAAAAACATACGATACAATGTAATCATAGGTGGAAATCCAAGTCTCGAGTACTCGACACGGGAAGTCCAAGTCAACACTCGCATTCGTACATGAAGTCCAAGGGCCTGATATCACGCGAAAGTCCAAGCGAGTCTCGGCAAAGATAAGTCCAACGGTCATGCGATAAAGTCCAAGCGAGTCTCGCGGCGTAAGTCCAACGCTTCCGGTGTAGACACCGTTAAGACGCATACCACGTGGAAGCACTCAAGGCTAGCGCGATGGACGAACAAGTCATGGATGACTCGAGGGATCCGAGAGGCGCGAGGTCATGGAGGTGGCTAAGGCTTAGTTCAGACTATGGTGGTCTAAGCATGGGGAACCATACTGGGTTAAAACCTCACGTTGAGGTGTGCGCCGACCCGGTGTCATGCGCAGGCCGACCGACCGAGTCAACTAGGGTTCGATCACGGGTTACGTAGCCAGCCGATCGCTGCAGGTGGGCCGATCGATGGCTGAGCGATCGACCGATCGTGATCACCGATCGGTGCTCGAGAAATCGGCCACAGAACGGAGTCGAGACTGACCGTCGAAGGAGGACTCCATCACGCCGATGGGTATGATCGCCGATCGGTAGATCCGCTAGACTTATCCAACGCGATCTAGCCGTTGTCTCACGACAACAAAGTGGCATCACGATCGACGTGGTCCCGATCACGATCCGATCGACTTTTTCCAAAGACAGTCAAGCTTTATAAGGAGCTCGTGACGGAGGAAAACGACGGTTCTTCGAGGCGATTTGGGGCGAGTCAGCCGCAATCAGTGGTCTCCAAGTGCTACTCGATCAACCAAGTGATCAAGCATTCAAAGAGCATTCAGAAAGTGTTTTCTTTACTCAGATTGCTTAGATTTCATTATAGGTTCAGATTCATCTCAGACATCGTCAGATACATCAGACGAGGTTTCTCCACCTCCTGATTGTTCCGAGAAGGAGTTATTTTATAGCAGCGCGATTGCATCACTAGGGCTCGCTTCGAGCCCGATCCGCGAGTAGAACGGCGGTTCCAACCACGCTACATACTGTTCGCGTGTAATCGTTTCATTTCTATTGTTATCATTATCTATATTCCACGCTAACAAAATCAGAGACACGATCACGATCGAATTCCATCTACGAATCCTCAAACGCTATTCACCCCCTCTAGCAAGGCCAAATATTCTACAAGTGGTATCAGAGCCCTGGCTCTTCTACTGACTAACCACGGAGCTAGGACAAAGAAGCCAGAGGGTGAAGATGGAAGAACAATTGATGGAATATTAACACACCGATCCCTTACTCCTTCTATGGACAAGAAGGGTTTAAGCAATGGAAGTCAAGAATCAAGACTTCCTAATGATGAGGACTTCAAGAACGGTCTATCTTAATGGAAGGATATAGCTATCCAAGAGGACCAAAAGGTGGATTCTCAAGAAAAGAGATGGACCAAGAGCAAGTCCAAGCCTTCAAAAGAATGAGAAGGTAATGTTAATTGATTTAATACCTAACAATATCTTGTGTATGTTAGGTAATTATGTAGATGTAACGAAGCTATGGAGCTAAGTGGCCAAGCTCCATGAAAGCCCATCAACGGTCCAAGAGGAAGAGACCGAAGAGGCTAATGCATCACCTCACAAGGAAGTGATGACTGAGGTCGAGAGATCATCAACATCCAAAGAGGAAGAGGAAGTAGAATCGAAGTCGATAGGTCAATTTCCTGGTGGAGGAAGTGGAAGAAGCATCCACTTCTAGGATCGAGGAGGAGATTAGAGTTTCCTTAACACCGAGCATCAAGAAGAAGCTTCTACATCCAAATAAGATGAAGAAGTGTCAATTCAACTCCACCACTAACCTAGGTAACTCAAACACTCTAATTTCAAATAAAAATAATATTATGTGTTTTGAGTGTAGGGAATTGGGCACTATAAGAGCAAGTGCCCAAAGAAGATTAGGAAAGCTCCACCGCACTAAAAGTCAAGGATGCCGCCCCCAACACCTAAAGGCAAGGAGCACATCATATGCTTCAAGTGTAATTCAAAGGGGCATTATCGAGTCAATGCCCTAGGGGAAGAAGAAGGGCAAGGAGGAGCATCACAAGTGTGGGGAGCTTATAGCTAACCCTAAGGTATATTTTAATAATGCACCTTCCAAATTTAAAAGTCAAAAGCATGCTAGAAATTTTAATTCTCGCAATTCACCATTAAAAGCATGCTAGAGATAAATATATTTGTTTAGGAGCTAAAAGCGTTAACTTCAAAAGTAAGGAGAAATTGGGACTAATGTCCCTAAAAACAATTTATCTAAGGATAAACCTAGGTCAAATAACTCTAGAAAAATCAGTACCTAGGAGACTATTGAAAGGTGCAAGAGCACCTAGGTTTCAATCCTAAATGGACTCAGTATACGCCTAAGAAGTCAAACGCCCAAAACTTAATCAAAAATCAATCGGGCAATTAGAGAGAAAATCAAGCCTCGAGGTCAAGGCTCAAAAACTAGAAAAGACCCTTAGGAATATACAAAACCAATTTAAAGGGTCAAATGATCAAAAGTCTAGGTCCAAATCTCAAAGTCAACACTTAGGACATAAGAGTCAAAAGTCAACTAAGAGCAAGCAAGGTTTGGGTCACAAACCTAAGCCCAAGGTGACTTACCATAGTATTCTATTAGATTATGGAACACTAACTAGTGCTAGAAGACCAAGGTCAATAGGAGGTTATCCTAGAGTCGACTAAAGGGTGTGCTTAGTGGCTGTGGTTTCTAGGAAACCTAGGGTGGCCACTAAGAAGTCATAAGGGAGTTACCCCAGAGTCAACCTAGGTAAGACCCAAACGACCAAGGCCAACAAGCCTAGGAGGGTCATTAGGAAGGTATCTAGGAGGTTATCCCTAAGGAATACCTAATTAACCCTAGAGCTCAAATCGGTTTTGGGTTCCTAAGAGCGTGATCGATTCACGCTAGGTGGGTTTAGGACGTACCAACCTTGAGTGGATGGGTAGTTAACTCAACCATAATAAAGGTGGCATGTTAGGTTATTTTCAAGGTTATGGATACCTTGAAATAGGGGTCAATTATAATCCTAAAAGATTTTGGACGTGCAATATTAGGTATGAAGTTTGATAAAATGATCAAATCGACACAATTAGTGGTGTTAGTGTGTTTTGGGTTTTTGGCACACTAGGGAGAAAAGTAATAATACGGCAAAATATACTCAATTATTTCAAATGGCAACTAATATTAAAATTTAGGTATTACTATACCTATATATACACGCGCTACGCTTGATCATTATACGCCACGCACGACATCATGTTTACTTTTAATCATTTTATATGTCGCTGATTACGCCAGTTAAATCATGTGCTTTAGTTTTATATCATACGTACACGACATCACGACATGAGTACGTGCTTATTTATATCATTATTAATGCCATAATTATTCACGATTTAAGAAAATTTCGATCAAATTGATTTAAGGACTACGCATGACTCGAGTCCCATTCATAAGGGAATCAAGTAGGGTTGCTTTAGAAAGTGCATGAAACCCTAGTGTAAATGAACCAAAACCCACATCTCACATCCAATCGATACGTGTGTATTTATACACCCTAGATACATGTGAGATGCTAGGATATGAGTTAAGTTCAAGGTGCATAGTTTTTGCATCTAGATGAACTAAAACTCATCTAATTTCAAATGTGGATCATCGGGACAGCTTGTGTACAAGTCATGTACATAGAGCCCAAGGAATATGATCCAAAATAAGGTTTTCAAAACATTTTAAAATCATTTTGAAAAACTCGTGAAGTCTATCTTTTGATAGAATCACCATCGATGAAATTGATACAAAGTGAGCCAAAACTTGAAGTTTTCTTCACTTTCAATGTTGTATCAATTTCAATATTTTATGGGTAAAATATTTTTCAAACATTTTTCACCCATCAGATTGGGTCATGTATTATACGTATCAATTTTCGTGATTTTTCGATAAACGTATAATTATTTATGAATTCCCAAATCTCATTTCGATAATCAAAATCGGATTTTCATTATCACCATCGCTATGAGCGACATCGATGTAGGGGTTCAATGACCGATTTCAATCACTCGATCGATTACCGATTTGGGATAAACAAGCTGTTTAACCCGATTTCGATCATGCGGTCCCTAGCCACTCCTAACTCCTAGGATATGCTTTGGGAAGCGTGATGAAGGGTGAAAATCCATCGATATGGATTAGAGAGTTGTTTAGGGTTCTCAGATTCGATGTTAAGGTGTTGGAAAGTTCAATGTTGAATTTCTAACCTTAGTTTTGACGGTTTAGAGTTCCTATCGCTTAGTGGACTTTCCAAGGACATTGTTGCTGCAATGGTCAAGGGGAGCAAGCCTTTAGGGGAGGTATCCATCTTGGAGTGATGGATGAGTTTTTCCTTCTTCTTGAAAGGGAAAAGGTTATCAATCGGGAAAATTGATGGATTTTAGAAACCCAATTTGGAAATTGGGAGAGTGTATAGATCGCTCTCGAGTGATATGGGACTTATCACCAAGAAGACGGTAGCAGACATCTTAGGTATTTTCGACCAAGGGAGATTGTAAGATCTCGTTGGGACAGAGACATCAATCTCCTCGAGAGAAAACCTTTTGATGTTAATAGGGAGAATGTCTGGGGAGAACATTTGGAGAGTGTTTACCACCTGGGATAATTGGTAAGGGAATCGAAAGTTAGTGTTCTAACTCAACGATTTGTTCGTTTTGTCAAACATCAAAAGGGAGATTGTTGGTGCAATCGGCCCAGTCACGATTGACAGGACTCGAGTTTGACTAAGTGATGTTTCGATGTTCGAAAAACATACGATAATGTAATCATAAGGTCCAAGTCTTGAGTACTTGCACGTGGAAGTCCAAGTCAACACTGACATCGTCATGAAGTCCAAGGGTTTGATATTGGCGGCGTAAAAGTCCAAGCGAGTCTCGCAAAGATAAGTCCATGGTTGGCGGCGTAAAGTCCAAGCGAAGTCTTGGCGGCGTAAGTCCAATGTGGCGGTGAGACAAAGCATATACATACCGATGAAAGCACCGAATGCTAGCGATGGATGAACAAGTCATGGATGACTCGAGGGATCCGAGCGTGAGGCGAGGTGATGGAGGTGGCTGAAGGCTTAGTCTCAGGCTAAGGGTGGTCTAGCAAGTCATGGGGAACCATACTTGGGTTAAAACCTCATGTTTGAGGTGTGCCACGGTCGTGCCGGTGCCGGCCGACCGGACCGAGTCAACTAGGGTTTGATTACGGGTTATGTTAGTGATCGCCGCGGGCGGTGCCGATCGATGAGCCTGAGCAACGATCGCGGTGATCGTGATCGACCGGTGGTGCTCGAAATCGCCAGAATCGGAGTCGAGACTCGACCGGTCGAGTGAGGACTCCATCAGTCGACTGATGGGTATGATCAGTCGACTGATGGTAGATCCGTTGGACTTATCCCACGTGGATCTAGTCGTTGTCTCACGACAACGGATGACATCGACCGGATGGGTCCCAATCACCGATCGATCGACTTTTTCCAAAGACAGTCAAGCTTTATAAGGAGCTCGTGATGGAGGAAAATGCATGGTTCTTTGAGGCGATTTGGGGCGAGTTGCTGCTGCAATTCAGGGTCTCCAAGTGCTACTCGATCAACCAAGTGATCAAGCATTCAAAGAGCATTTGTAAAGTGTTTTCTTTACTTGTATTGCTTTGTATTTCATTATAGTGCTTGTATTCATCTTGTATTACTGTTGTATATATTGTACGAGGTTTCTCCACCTCCGGATTGTTCCGAGAAGGAGTTATTTTATAGTGGTGTGTGATTGACATCACTAGGGCTCGTTTGAGCCCGATCCGTGGAGTAGGAACCGTGCGGTTCCGAACCACGTTACATATTCGTGTTCATGTGTAATTGTCTATTTCGTTATTGTTATCATTATCTATATTCCGCTGCGCTAACAAAATTGTAGACACGATCACGATCGAATTCCATCTACGAACGGTCAAACGTTATTCACCCCCCCTCTTGCGGCGTCAAATATTCTACAGGTGAGACTGAGTCCTCGATTGACGACAAAGATAGGCATCGATCTGACGAAAGGTCAAATTTGGACTCCAGAGTCGAGATCGGACAATATTACTATTGACAATATAATTCATATATTTGTCTATGCTAATTCTATTTTACAAGTTTCCAGACGACTGGACAGGGTCTGGGCACCTTGGCGGTCCAGGCAACTGGACAAAGTCCAAGCGCTTGGGATGCCGAATTGGCAAGACTAGCTGGAGACCACGTGACTTGTATGGCAGGTATAACAGGTGACTGGACCGAAAAAGTTTCGAGCTGCGTCATAGCGGATAAGGGTGACTTGGAGTCGCCTGAACCGAATTCAGGCGCCTGGGAAGACTAAGTTGCCAATTCGACAGGCCGATGTAGTGGCACCTGGGAGATTATCCAGGCGGTTAGAAGGCTAGAAGAGGCCTATAAAAGAAGGATGGAGGCAACTTCGAAATGTATCTAATTCACAACCAATCTATTCATTTCTCTTGTGCTAAGCCTTTGTTTGCAAGCTCCGTCGAATCATTTCGCCGACAACCGAGCTTCATTTTGCATCCTAAATTGTCGGTTTAAAGTTTATATTATTATTGCACTTGTACTTTTATTATAGAGAGAAGGTAGGGTGTTACCTTACCCTCAATTCTTGTAAGCGTGCACTCTCCGAAGTCAAAAGTCTTCGAATTCGGAGAGCTTCTTAGTGATTGCCCGATGAGGTAACCCTAGGAGGGTTACGGGCTTTAGAGTAGCAATCCGGCTCGGATTGCGAACCAAGTAAAAACAACTTGTCTTATTTATTTTTCGTTGTGCACTTTGTTTTAAGAAAATGTATAGAAAAGTTTTTAAAAGTAATTAAAAATTTTTTAATTCCGAGATTCACCCCCTCTCTCGGACACTATTCGATTTTACACCTGACAGTCAAAGAAATAATCTAGAGTAGTCAAATAATGATAGAGCATATTCGGATAAACTCCATGATAACAGATATGTTTACTAAGGCCTTGTTGCCTACAATCTTTCATCAGCATATAATGAGTGTGGAGGTTCTTCATATAGAAGTACTTGTTTAGTGGAAGGTTATATTAATTTATTTATTATTTTGGATGCTCTATGTAATGGATACATATAATTTTGGTCATCATACGAAATAAAATTTTCTTCTACATATGTATATTTTATTTTTGACACACTCTAAATAAAAATATCACGATTTACTAATATAATTTGTATATGGTGTTTGTAAATATGATGTAGAGCTCTATTTTGAGTCATAAAATTATAATTATGATTTGCTACTGCGGTTTAGCATATGATACTTGCAAACATGATTTAGACCCTATTGTGGATTAAGAGGAGGACCAATTGAGAATTGTTATGTGCATATCTCATTTTATACAATTCTCATATTATACATTCACATCTGATCTATGTTATTAATGACATTGATATTATGATTACTGATGGGTTTTAATACATATTATGTAGTTGCTATGATCACTTTAGTCGTATGTGTATGCTAATAAAGTTAATGGATCGGATTGTTTTATATTAATATGACATGTTTTTTTAGCTCAACTAAGGAATTTCGATCATGTATTATGTACAGAGTCACATGTATCTAAGTGGAAGATTATTAGATTTACTTTCCTAATTTGGTGGCCTTATATATTGATTGTATAACATATCTGATTGTATCATATTGCTTTAAACCCGATAAGATGATCTAATTAAGTTTTGCGAGTTTGGATTATTGGATGTAGGTTTTATATGTGTAGAATCCATTGAAAAAATTATCATTCTATTATCATTAATGAGTTGATAACAAAAAGAGGACCTCAAACTATATATAGTGTATGATCCCTACAGGGTTGAATAATTTTGAGATCTCCGTACTTCCTATTAGTAAGGAGAGTATGATGCCATCAACTCAATCCCTGCAAAAGATCTGTTCCTTCCTTCATTACAGGATCTCCAGATTTCCTTTATGTCACTGAATCAATGGTTGCTTCAGTCAGGTTCTATTTACATTAAGCCATCGTTTATTCAGTTTTATACGACATGTGCCATAAAATAGATGAAACTAGATCTTGTTCGCATGATTCTACTATTGTATTCATACAGATTTTGAATAAATGATGTAGACTTGCGATTCCATCAGTTCTCTCTTTTTAGCTTGAACACCCACTTGTTCTTTAAAGGCTTCCTATACATGGAAACTCAACTAAATTTTATATATGCCTTTAAAGATTTCATCTTCTCTTGCATGACTTGTAACCATAGATCTCTATATGTGCAAGGCTATTCCTCCTAGAAACTCTCTACCTCCCCCTGCTTGGTATATGGGATATAATTGGGTCTAATTGATGGGTGATGATCTCTGATTAAGCTTCCCCTTCGCAGTAGGTGTGAGGGTTGCTCCTCTTATTCAACATCTTGCTTGGCTCCCCTTTCTGTGTCTCATCTTGCTTGCAAGTTTTGGAAACTCTATAATTCCATCTGATGAAGTACTTTCTGTAGTAGTCTTCTCTAATGTTAATTTACTTCTTTTTTTGCTCATAACCTCTATTCCTTCAATACATGCATATAAACCATGCAACAAAAACCCTCATATATTGATGATTCTTTACTTATCCATGTTCCATGTTGGTAATCGAACTCCTAAAGAACTGATGGTTGTCAATACTACATGTGTGTCAGCCTAATCTGCAATGTAACTGTAGATGTTCTCGTACACAAGTTGCCATGTGCAATAAATAATTGCCTGCGTGATCTTCAATCATCATCACTTTTGTCCTTGGGCCTTGCTGAATCAATAATATTGGTGCATAATAATTCTTGCAATGAAGTTTCCATCCTCTTCCAAATGTGATTGGCTTTCATGAAACTTTATCATTATGTTAATCTTCACCTCCGTTTAAAGAGAAATAAGCTGTTATACCACCTGTTAATTTGTGAAGTACCTCTACTAATGAAATGGTGATGCTTTGACCTTTAGTTGAAACAGTATTGCAATGGTAAAATGATACAAAAACACAAGCTCACAAAAATGATTCACATGAAAAAAATCCCTTGAAAGATAATGATATGAACCCATGAGAGAAAAATAAATCACTAATAAATAGGAGAAGGTACACAGTTTTTCTTTAGAACACTATGAACAGGAGATATAAATATGAACTAGGCTACCAAATTGGAATTAAAGAAATACTACTAACTAAATATGTTGGGCCAGTCAAGCATGCTTGGCGGAATTAGTTTGAATGAGCAGGGTGGGTTTGGCAGTTCGGTTGATCCATGTGATGTAGGTAACATCACGGACACCATCGGAGCACTTGAGGAAGAGAACGGATAGCCTGCGGGCAAGGGTGGAGGGTGGAGACAAGAGAGTATGTTTATTGACGAGGATGGACTTGCATACAGATGAATAAAATGATCTAAACTCTTTTTAAAACAAAGTTATTTTCCTAAAGAGGTCCATATTGATCACGGACACCATCAGAGCACTTGAGGAAGAGAACGGACAGCCTGTGGGCAAGGGTGGAGGGTGGAGACAAGAGAGTATGTTTATTGATGAGGATGGACTTGCAATCGGATGAATAAATGATCTAAACTCTTTTTAAAACAAAGTTATTTTCCTAAAGAGGTACATATTTTTTGTTAACCAATAAAAATTTTATTTAACAATGATTTTACATCACAAAAAACATTATAAAATCTCCTAAAGAGGTACATATTTTTTGTTAACCAATAAAAATTTTATTTAACAATGATTTTACATCACAAAAAACATTATAAAATCTAAAAACTTTATTTCCTAAAAAATATTTTATGTGAAACAAATAGAACCTTAGTTTTAGGCATCAGGTTGCATTATAGTAGTAATAAAATAAGTCATAATATCATGAGAATTGAAATTTATGATAACTGAGAATGCATCGATAATGAGTAATCTTTTTTCTTTCTTCTAAAATGAGTTTAAGCCCTATGTTCAATTTTCTCTAACAATCATTTTGCTATTGCTTGTGTAGAATTGTGAGCATTCTCTAGCTCTACGACAGAGTAAATATGTACGTGTTGGTTTTGTTAGATCAGGTTGGCGCATAAGGAAAGGCAAGCTTTCTCGTGCAACTTTGTTATCTAACAAGTAATGTAACTGTAAAAGTTGGCATGGTAACCTATAGTTTGATTTCAAATTCCAAACAATGCAAGGATCAAATCTTTTCCCTTGATCATCACAATTACAAGTTTTTAAATTGTACTTGCTTCAATTGATCTTAAGATTTTCAGAATACTGTCTTAACTTTTAGTCAAAAGTTGCAGCGCCTGGTAGGAATTCTTGTGAGATAACAATGATGCATCAAGAAGATGATGGCATCAACATTGAGGTTGCAAAAGTTGCATTTGTCAATGGAATATGGAACTATGTGATGAAAATGAACAGAGCACTCCGTGAGTATTCGTACTCCAGGCCAATTCGATCAACATCATTCGCTACTGTTCAGAGACTCGTTAAAATGGTCAGCTTAGTAATCCGACTTCGAGCTGTTATTTGTTCCTGTCAAAAGAAATTAGCATTAGAATCATTCAAGTCTTCACAATTCCCTGCAAGCATAAAAGATGTTTTATGCATTTGTGAAGATTTTCTACATGCTAATGTTCTTTCTGTCCTCAGGTGCCACCAGATTTCGAGATCAATGGTGAGATAAACAAAAAGGAAGTTGCTCGGAGATTAGGCAGAAAGTTTGAGCCAAAGAAGATGACTTGCGCTTCCGAGAAAAAACCATTGAGGTCTTCGAAGAATTGGATCAAGAATGGGTTTTTGGTTCTTGGTGGTATCTTCTGTCTATCACAAGGCCGCTATGCCATTGGCTCTCATCTGGCAATGGCTTGCATCTTGAAGAAGTTTATGAAACGAAGCAACAGAGTTAGATCTTAGTTCAGACTTGATCAGACCATCGTCAATCTTATTTACATTGGAGATATCAATGATGAGGGAATCTCGTCATCCATCAACTTAGTCAATGAGTGTGCTTTCTAAATGAAATGCTATCGGCGAGTGAACTGAGCTTTATGGTGCATTAGGAACAGTGTATTTCCACATTAATTCTATGGAAGGAATAAGCATTTGTAAAAATAAAATAAAAATGAAATATTAAATTATTGAAATTATTTTTATAATTATATTTATGTTTCTACTGTATTTTATTCTTCAATGAATATTTGTTGTTTCTTTTTCTTTTTTTTTTTACTTTATCCGAATTATAATTTTCTGTTTTCTACATCTTCAGGTGAAATCTAGCAATGCAATAAATTTCTTCTTTTTTTTTTTACTCTATCCGAATTATAGTTTTCTGTTTCCAACATCTTCAGGTGAAATCTGACAATGCAATAAATTTGTTGTTTTTTTTTTACTTTATCCGACTTATAGTTTTCTGTTTCCAGCATCTTCAGGTGAAATCTGACAATGCAATGAAAACTTATTATTGAAGATGCGAGTTTGCCAACGCAACAAATGTTCTACAAGGAATTATCCAATCAATCTTCATTGAACGAGTTCATCTGAAATCATTCATTTTACTCCTTGTTATGAATCTCATATGCTATATGCATTCTTCGATCATTGACAAGTCGTTCAGTTAATAACGTCACTGTTTCAGCTTGGCATGTACGAGAAATTAGTTAAAAGAAAAACTAAAATGAAATAATATTCCAATCTTCACACAGGTTTTTAAGGAAATAAATCAAACTAAACTAGGATATTTAGTGTAACACGGCTTGGTCGTATTGCCCTTCGAAAAGAGAAACCTCTTAAGCACATGAACATCTAACCTACGGAAAAATGGGCTAATCCGACCCATCTTACTTGCACAATGCAAAGAGCCATTGACTTATCTCTCCATCGGATCAAATTAGCCAAAGTTATACGTTCATGAGCCCATGCTAAAGTTTCAATCAATTGCCGCCAATTCTCATGCTTTGGTACGAACGCGGTGACTACCTTTCCATTTTTGAAGTCTTGTTTTATAAAAATATGCATATATGAGAAATGATAACATTATTTTTACATCCCTTGTATTTGATTAGTACCTCAATATCAAGAATCAGCTTATGGTACTCAATAGGAGTGGGTACTCCTGTTCAGAAAAAAAAAATCACCTGATGATCAGTTACTAGAAAGACATATGGCAAAGAAAAAAAAATCCCATGGAACACAGTACTTGACATGTTTTTTCTATTTCTCATGCAAATATGCGATGTTGCTTTACTAGAAACTCTAAAGTTTCAATTATCATGGTTTGTTAGAAACTAATACAACAATAACAATAATTAAATTTTATCTCATCAAATAGAGTCAACTATATAGATCCTTCTATATCATTAGACTCTATCCCCTATTATATCATCATCAATATTTAAATAAATTTTATCTTATTTTATTATTACTAATCAAATTTTTTTTTATCTTCCTATTCTACATTTGATATGTATATTTGTCATAGTTTCATATAGCATAACTGAAGCGTTTATTGATCATATAAGTATATGTTCGTACAACTTTAAACGTGTCTCTCGGAGTTTTTCCTCAATAGATGCAACTCTAACTTTCTCTCTAATGTTTGTTGGACCGTTGGCGAGTAAGAGAGGGGAGGGGGTGAATACCGATTCTTTCGATTGCGCTCGTGTCGTGTTCTTGCCTCGTGTTAGCAACCGAATACAACAAATATAAATGAAAACAAAAGTATGCAACAACACACACACAATGCACGTTTTTATGTGGTTAGGAACTAAGGCTCCTACTCCACGAGCAAGCTAGTGATCTATGTTGGTGCAATCGGCCCAGGTCACGAGTGACCAGGACTCGAGTTTGACTCGAATGATGTTTTGATGTTCGACAAAAATATCTGACAATGTAATTGTCAAGGTAAAGTCCAAGTCATGGGTACTTGGCATGGAAAGTCCAAGTTGAACACTTGGCATTTGGTAAAGTCCAAGTCTTGAGTACTTGGCATGAAAAGTCCAAGTGGGACACTTGACACATGAAAAGTCCAAGCATGGGTCTTGGCAATGTAAAAGTCCAACATGGGTTGGCAAGGGAAAGTCCAAGCTTGAGTCTTGGCATAAGAAGTCCAAGGGGTTTGATATTGGCTGCGTAAAGTCCAAGCGGGAGTCTTGGCAGCATAAGTCCAATGGTTGGCGGCGTAAAGTCCAAGCGGAGTCTTGGCGGCGTAAGTCCAATGTGCCTTGGCGGTGTAGACACCGTTAGCATGACATAGCTGATGGAAGCACCTGAAGGCTAACGCGATGGATGAACAAGTCATGAATGACTTGGAGGGATCCGAGAGGCATGAGGCTAATGGAGGTAGCTAGAAGGCTTAGTCTAGGCTAAGGGTGGTCTAGCAAGTATGGGGGCACCATACTTGGGCTAAAACCTCATGTTTGAGGTGTGCCAGTCGACTGGTGCCATGTGACAGTCGACTGGACCGAGTCAACTAGGGTTTAACTGCGGGAAGTGGTCTAGCAGTCGACTGCCAGAGGTGGGCAGTCGACTGATGGCTCGAGCAGTCGACTGATCGTGTGATCAGTCGACTGGTGCTCGGATTTTCGACCACAGAATGGAGTCTCACTCGACCGCTGCGACGAGCAGTCGAGTGATGGCTCATCAGTCGACTGATGCTCATGATCAGTCGACTGATGTCCTAGCGGTTGGATTTTTCCAGCGTGGATTACACTGTTGTCTCACGACAGATGATCCGATCGTGATGGTCCCGGCGGATCGATCGACTTTCGATAGGTTGAAGCTATAAAAGGAGCTCGTGATGGAGAAAAAGATAGCGATTTTCTTGGGCGAAATTAAAGGGGGAAGTTGGTGCTTTCCAGTCCTTCAAAGCTAGTTCAAGGCAATCAAAGATCAAACAATCAAAAGCTTTTGTAAAGTATTTTTCCTTTACTTGCATTTGTATTTCATTATCGTAGTTGCTTGTATCTATTTGATTATTGTTGTAATCATTATTGTACGAAGTTTCTCCACCTCCGGATTATTCCGAGAAGGAGTGTTTATTAATGGTTGTGTGTGCATCACTAGAGCTCGTAGAGATCGATCTGTGGAGTGTTAGTAATATATGAGAGATGTCCTAAGGCAATCGCCTTATGTATGAACCATTTATATGATAAATGAAGATTCACTATTTTAGTATACATGTTTTATGTATTTGATTGGATCTTAAACTCATTTACTGAATGTTCACGATACGATTCACAGCATGAGAGAATTTGTGATTGGATCACAACTAGTGAGTATCTTTACATGTGTAATTGTGATGTATCGGAATTATCCCTAGTCGATGAATTGATGGATTTGGACACCATCAATTCTGTCGAGACTAGCACGAGGTATACTCCTTGGTGTATCCAAGCAGCTGATTCTCACTAGCTGGAGACATAGTGATGTCCGGAGTTAATCGTTGATGCTAGTTATGGTAACTAGTTCATTGGAGTGACCAGCCATAAGACTTCATATGGTTCTCTGCATATATAGATATGTCAATGAAGTTCTTACTGTAGCTTAAGTGCGATGTTCCTTTGACTTGCGGTATTCAAGTCATCTTGATCATAGAGACTTATGCTTTGACATCTTAAGCAAGCATCTCTAAGGAGATGTGGACCCGGGATGATTGGGTATAAGTCGAAGTGATCGAAGGTGTTTGAATAGCCTATAAAGGATTCACCACTCCTTGCGAGGAGATGTATACCCATGGCCTCTCGTCGAATTGTTACTAAAGTCTTTGGCCAAAGCATTACATGTTTAGAGTAAGGTACTCTTCGATACATGTGGAGTAACTAGAATCCGTAGGACGAGGAAATGACACTTGGGCTAGGTGTGACGTAGTCAGCCTAGTGGGGACTGACACAATAGACCATGTCCTGAACCAAGTGGGTATAAGATGAGTGAAGGGAATGAGGCACGATTCATTCGAGCTACTGAAGGGTTTCAGAAATAGTTCTGGATCAACCGTTGATCTTTTCGGTTAATTGGGGATCATGATGTACTACTAGGTGCCACTCATGATCGTTCTATAATTAATGGTTAATTATAGACGGCCAACATAAACCGAGAACCTATTTGGTCACACGCACAACGAGCGTAATCCAAAGGATTTAAAACGAGCTTGAGAATGGGATTCTCAGACCGAGAGAAACTAGGTTTGGTTGGACCAAACATAAAGCGAGCATGAAATCATTTCAGGCACAATGGAAGCGTGGATGAGCCATGTCTTATGAAGACATAATGGATGGACCAAAATGGTTTGGTTCTAATCCAATGGAGGAGAATAAACCAAAGGGTTTGGTTTATTTTAAACGAATGAACCAAAAGTTGGTTCGGTTCGTTTTAACTTAAAATAAACCATCATGGTTTGGTTTATTTTAACTTATCTTAATGGAGCGGATTAACGGGCCTAATGGTTATGATCCAATAACCATTAAGAGAATTAGTTCTCTATAAAAGAGGGCTTAATGGATAATTAAGCCCTAATAGAAGAGCCCTAAACCTAGTTGCCGCCCACCCCATTGAAGGAGTTGGCGCCAACTCCATTGCCGCCGCCCATTGCTCCTCCAACCGGCGTCCAGAAGGTTGCTTCCTTCCCCTCGCCGACGTCGAGCTGCTGCCGGTTAGTGCCCCGGTGATCTCCTTCAAGTTTGGCATCAAGGTGAGCTCTATCTCCCTTGGTTGGCCTGCGCCTATCACCTCCACCAAAGCTGTCCTGTTTTCTGGACAGCTTGTTCTCCTCTCGTCGGAGCGTCGTTTGGACGACGGTTAGAGCTCCGAAAGCGGATAACTTACCGGGGATTCGATCTCCGGTAATCCTCAGAGGTGGAGGACGAAGGATTCGTCAATTGGTTGACGAATACCTCTCCGGAGAAGCGAGTTTTGAGAACTCGTATTAGGATCCGAATTTGGATTCGGATCGTGATCATCTCTCGATCACGTCGTCTTCAACACGAGGCTAGTAACCCGCACGTGACGAAGACGAAGCTCGTGGCTTAGCGAAGTCATCCCGAGGAACTCGGCGTGGATACGGATAGAGACGATTCTAGCGAGGATCGTTCCGGTTGATGCCGTTCCCGCTACACGTCATACGAAAGGTATAACGTAGTTAAATTTCCTTTTATTGCAAATTTAAATTTACGGTTATGTCTACACTTATTGTAATATGCATGCGTGTGTTGTGTGTGTTGTAATAAATAGAAGTATTTATTATTTTTATTGCTTCCGCTGTGTTCATGTTTACGAAACATGATCGAACACACACACGCCGCGGTGCCGGAAACCCAACAGTGGTATCAGAGCCCAGGTTGTGTTTCGACATAATCGTAAAAATGGTTTTGCGATAGTCATAATGTATTTCTGGAAATTTTCTAATTTTGGAAATTTAGAAGTATTTATGGAAATTTTTCAATTTTGGAAAGTCTAGAAGTATTTATGGAAATCTTCCACTTTTGGAAAGTTGGAAGTATTTATGGAAATTGATATTTTCCATAAATAAAATATTTGATTAGATTCTGGAAATTTGTTTCCTAATTTAATCATGATTTGATTTGGGAAATAAATTCTTAAAATATTTTATTTCCATAAGTAGTTTTAATGATTTAGGAAATTGGTTTCCTAAATAGATTTTCCTTAATCAAATAATTCCATGAATAAAATATGTGATTAGATTTGGAAATTTGTTTCCTAATTTAATTATGATTTGATTTGGAGAATCAAATCTTAAACATATTTTATTTCCATAAATAGTTATGACATATAAGGAAATATATACATGACATAATTGTATGCCATGTAATTGCATTAGATGCATAACATTATGCCATGCGTGTCGTGACATGTAGATGTATGCCATGTATGCCATGCCATGTAGATAATAGTTATTTGCATGCAAAGAGGATGAGACATAAAAACCCTTAAACAATATTAAGGCCTACACCTTCCATTAATATGGTTAGAACCAGAGTTCCGCTTTCTTGTTTGGGTTGTTGACTCTCCAAGCCCGCTCAACCCAATATGTTCAAACCATGGAATAGTTTAATACTAATATGGTAAGAGTCGAGGTCAATCGTTAGCTTTGGTTGTTGGACTCTCTCCAAGCTGGGCTAATTGGTTGAATGCGCCTAACCATATTAAAACTATTTCCGATTAATGGGTTGGCTTTAACCGAGCATCGGCTTGTTGGACTCTCTCCAAGGTCGATGTAAAGGGAGGTGAAGTTGGGTGCTATGCATATGATGCATACTTGTTAATGTGTTAACAACCCGATGTATGTGTGAACATTCAATTAGTTGATAGCACATTGTGATAGTTGCATATACGTGATATGCAATCAGTATAAAAGATACCTACCGTCGTAGTTATGAATGACTTGTTGGACTCTCTCCAAGGTTGTTCATAACTATGATGGATATCAGCCCATTCGGAGATGGACCTACGATCTCCCGAAGTGATTTTGGGGTTTTTGAAATTCGAAAAATGAATGGATTCTCATATATGCTTGTTTTGTATTTCTTAGATTGATCATGATGTCTTTGAATTGCATTCCATTTTGGATTCGAATAAATTGACTGGGCCGAGCTTCATGGACTGGCTTAGAAGCTTGAGAATTGTTCTCAAGGTTGAAAAGCTTGTAAATGTCCTCGAAGCGCCTCTTCCCGCCCGTCCTAGTGACGATGCAACTCTGGACCAATTGTTGGCCTATCAGAAACATGTGAGTGATTCTGAACAAATGAGTTGCATCATGCTAGCCGCGATGGAACCCAAGCTACGAAAGCAGCATGAGCATATGGATGCTCATATCGTAGTCCTTCATCTTTGTGAGTTGGTTGATGAGCAAGTGAGATTCGAAAGGTTCGAAGTTTCAAAGCTCCTCTTCACCTCTGAGATGCTAGAAGGTTCATCTGTGGTACTGCTCAATATGCTGAAGACATCATGAGTTAAGTATTGACTTAATTCTGCATTGTTTGCCCAAGAGTTTCTCGCAATTTGTGATGAACTATCGGATGAACAAATTGGAATCCACCATTCCCGAGCTCCTCAATATGTGGAGTCTTCTGAGAAGCATGAGCAGGGGACGGTGCTATTAGTTGATTCCTCGAAGAAAGGTTCTAAGAGGAAGTCAAAGGAACAGCAGAAGGGAAAGAAGAGAAAGGCTAAGAAGGTAGAACTAGCACAAAAGGAAACTTGCCATCATTATGGCAAGGAGAGCCATTTGCGAAGAAAGTGCAAGATTTATCTTGAGTCCGTGAAGAAGAATAAGGCATCGGATGCCCCATCTTCTTCAGATATCTTCGTTATTGATTGTCATTCTATTTCCTCAAACACTTGAGTATTGGATACTGGGTGTGGCTCACATATATGTAATGACATACATGGGCTAAGGAATAGAAGAAGACTCGTCAAGGGAGAGTCAAATTTGCGTGTTGGGAATGGAGCAAAGGTTGCTGCAGTCGCCATTGGAACGCATTTGTTGAAACTCCCTACAGGACTTGTCTTAGAACTGGACAATTGCTTTTATGTTCCTTCATTGATAAAGAACATCATTTCTATTTCTTGTTTAAATAGAAATGGGTACTATTTGACTTTTAGTAACAATTGTTGTTACATAACTTTGAATGGAGTTCTTTATGGGACTGGAACTTTAAGCAATGGTGTTTATACGTTGGACGTATCCAGTGACATCTTCAATATCGAAGCGAGCAGCACGCGTGCTCAAAAGGATAATCAAATAGACTCCTATATGTGGTATTGTCGTCTTGGCCATGTAAGCAAGAAACGCATGTCCGAATTACACCGATGTGGAACTCTGGAATCGTTTGAATTGGATTCATACGATACATGCGAATCATGCTTAAAAGGCAAGATGACTAAGTTACCTTTTACTGGAAAGGGTGAATGAGTGGGAGAGTTACTAGGACTAATACATACTGATGTATGTGGACCTATGTCAACTCGAGCATTAGGAGGCTATAGCTACTTCATTACCTTCACCGATGATCACTCACGGTTTGGGTATGTGTTCTTGATGAAACACAAGTCTGAAGCCTTTGAAAGGTTCAAAGAATTCAGAAATGAAGTAGAGAAACAACATGACAAGAGTATTAAAATACTTCGATCGGATCGAGGTGGTGAATACTTAAGTCAAGAGTTTCTTGATTATCTAAGAGACAATGACATATTGTCTCAATGGACTCCGCCCTATACACCACAGCATAATGGTGTATCTGAGAGGCGTAACCGGACCTTGTTGGACATGGTCAGGTCAATGATGAATCATGCAACTCTTCCCAAGTCCTTTTGGGGCTATGCACTTCGCATTTGTTTACTTGTTAAACATAATGTCTACTAAGGTAGTCTCAACTACTCCATATGAGATATGGAATAGTAAGAAACCTCATGTATCTTACTTGAAGATATGGGGTTGTCCTGCTTATGTGAAGCGGACTGTATCAGACAAATTGGATGCTAAGTCTGATAAATGTCTATTTATTGGATACCCTAAGGAAACAAGGGGTTATCAATTCTATCATCCTGTGGAACAAAAGGTGTTTGTTTCAAGGCATGCTGTGTTTCTAGAGAAAGAGTTTCTCTTGCAAGAAAATAGTGGGAGTGTCGTCGAGCTTGAGGAGGCTCGAGAGACTCAAATAGACATTGATGAGATACCTGGTGAAGCACAACAGCCGACAACTCATAGTGATGAGCAATCGGCTGGACCTATTGTAACACCACATCTTCGTAGATCTGGTAGAACACGCAATATTCCTGAGAGATATGGATTTCTCGTAAGTGAATCGAACGACGTGTTACTCATTGATGATGAGGAGCCTACCAGTTATGAAGAAGTGCTGACAAGTTCAGAAAAGGATAAGTGGCTTGGTGCCATGAAGTCGGAAATGGATTCCATGTATGAAAACCAAGTTTGGAACTTGGTTGACCCACCTGAAGGGATAAAGCCTATAGGGTGCAAGTGGGTTTTCAAGAAGAAAACCGACATGGATGGTAATGTGATTACCTATAAGGCTAGATTGGTGGTGAAAGGATATCGTCAAAAACAAGGTGTTGATTATGACGAAACCTATTCGCCTGTAGCTATGCTTAAATCCATTCGGATGCTCCTGGCCATAGCGGCTCATTATGATTATGAGATATGGCAGATGGATGTGAAAATAACTTTCCTTAATGGAAACCTGCTCGAGGACGTGTATATGATACAACCTGAGGGTTTCACATCGGTTGATAAAACCAAGGTATGCATGACGGTCCTTTTATGGATTGAAGCAAGCATCCATGAGTTGGAATATCCGTTTTGATGAGACCATCAAAAAGTTTGATTTCTCACAAAATCCAGACGAACCTTGTGTGTACAAGAAGGTTAGTGGGAGTGCAGTCGTGTTCCTAGTATTGTATGTCGATGACATACTACTTATAGGAAACGATGTTTCAATCTTACAGTCAGTGAAGGTTTGGTTATCCAAGACATTCTCCATGAAAGACCTGGGAGAAGCAACCTACATCCTCGGGATTAAGATCTATAGAGATAGATCGAAACGGTTGCTTGGTCTTTCGCAGTCTACATATATAGACCGAAAAGCTAAAGAGGTTTAGCATGTCGGAATCCAAGAAAGGTTTCTACCCATCGCATGGGGTACACCTTTCAAGTCTATGTGTCCGCACGTAAGACGAGAGGATTTGCATGAGTAAGATTCCCTATGCATCCGCAATAGGATCTATCATGTATGCTATGTTATGTACGAGGCCCGATGTATCGTATGCTCGAAAGTGTCATGAGCAGATACTACCGATCCAGAATGGATCATTGGGTGGTCATAAGACGATCCTTAAGTACTTAAGAAGAACTAAGGATGTGTTCCTAATATACGGAGAAGGGTACATGGTGATACGCGGGTATACGGATGCGATCCCTGCATGCATAAGGATGATTCCATGTCTCACCGGGTATGTATTCACCTAGAATGGAGGCGCAATAAGTTGGAAAGGTTCCAAGCTTGACACTATAGCGGATTCTCGCCACTAAGGCAATACGCTTGCAGCCTTTAGAAGCAAAGGAAGCGGTTTGGATCAAGAAGTTCATCTATGAACTTGATGTGGTCTCATCAATGATCCAAACATGTGCTTCGCCGCTATCATCTTATCGAGAGATCATCAAGAGGAACGAAATACAAATCGAGAAAATTCCCAATCGAAAGGAACTTAGCGGATCCTCGACTAAGGCATTACCTCAAAATAAGTTTGAGGGTCATGTTCGAGCTTATGGTATTGATACCGTAGCGATTGGCATTAGGCCAAGGGAGTCTGTTAGTAATATATGAGAGATGTCCTAAGGCAATCGCTTTATGTATGAACCATTTATATGATAAATGAAGATTCACTATTTGAGTATACATGTTTTATGTATTTGATTGGATCTTAAACTCATTTATCAATGTCCACGATACGATTCACAAAGATGAGAGAATTTGTGATTGGATCACAACTAGTGAGTATCTCTACATGTGTAATTGTGATGTATCGAATTATCCTAGTCGATGAATTGATGGATTTGGACACCATCAATTCGCCGAGACTAGCACGAGGTATACCTTGGTGTATCCAAGCAACCGATTCTCACCGGGCCGAGACATAGTGATGTCCGAGTTAATCGTGGATGCTAGTTATGGTAACTAGTTCATCGAGTGACCACCGTAAGACTTCATATGGTTCTCTCATATATAGATATGTCAATGAAGTTCTTATCCGGGCTTAAGTGCGATGTTCTTCGACTTATGATTCAAGTCATCTTGATCATGGAGACTTATGCTTTGACATCTTAAGCAAGCATCTCTAAGGAGATGTGGACCCGGGATGATTGGGTATAAGTCGAAGTGATCGAAGGTGTTTGAATAGCCTATAAAGGATTCACCACTCCTTGCGAGGAGATGTATACCCATGGCCTCTCATCGGATTGTTACTAAAGTCTTTGGCCAAAGCATTACATGTTTAGAGTAAGGTACTCTTCGATACACGTGGAGTAACTAGAATCCGTAGGACGAGGAAATGACACTTGGGCTAGGTGTGACGTAGTCAGCCTAGTGGGGACTGACACAATAGACCATGTCCTGAACCAAGTGGGTATAAGATGAGTGAAGGGAATGGGGCACGATTCATTCGAGCTACTGAAGGGTTTCAGAAATAGTTCTTGATCAACCATTGATCTTTTCGGTTAATTGGGGATCATGATGTACTACTAGGTGCCACTCATGATCGTTCTATAATTAATGATTAATTATAGACGGCCAACATAAACCGAGAACCTATTTGGTCACACGCACAACGAGCGTAATCCAAAGGATTTAAAACGAGCTTGAGAATGGGATTCTCAGACCGAGAGAAACTAGGTTTGGTTGGACCAAACATAAAGCGAGCATGAAATCGTTTCAGGCGCAATGGAAGCGTGGATGAGCCGTGTCTTATGAAGACATAATGGATGGACCAAAATGGTTTGGTTCTAATCCAATGGAGGAGAATAAACCAAAGGGTTTGGTTTATTTTAAACGAATGAACCAAAAGTTGGTTCGGTTCGTTTTAACTTAAAATAAACTATCATGGTTTGGTTTATTTTAACTTATCTTAATGGAGCGGGTTAACGGGCCTAATGGTTATGATCCAATAACCATTAAGAGAATTAGTTCTCTATAAAATAGGGCTTAATGGATAATTAAGCCCTAATAGAAGAGCCCTAAACCTAGTTGCCGCCCACCCCATTGAAGGAGTTGGCGCCAACTCCATTGCCGCCGCCCATTGCTCCTCCAACCGGCGTCCAGAAGGTTGCTTCCTTCCCCTCGCCGGCGTCGAGCTGCTGCCGGTTAGTGCTTCGGTGATCTCCTTCAAGTTTGGCATCAAGGTGAGCTCTATCTCCCTTGGTTGGCCGGCGCCTATCACCTCCACCAAAGCTGTCCAGTTTTCTGGACAGCTTGTTCTCCTCTCGTCGGAGCGTCGTTTGGATGACGGTTAGAGCTCCGACAGCGGATAACTTACCGGAGATTCGATCTCCAGTAATCCTCAGAGGTGGAGGATGAAGGATTCGTCAATTGGTTGACGAATACCTCTCCAGAGAAGCGAGTTTTGAGAACTCGTATTAGGATCCGAATTTGGATTCGGATCGTGATCATCTCTCGATCACGTCGTCTTCAACACGAGGCTAGTAACCCGTACGAAGACGAAGCTCGTGGCTTAGCGAAGTCATCCCGAGGAACTCGGCGTGGATACGGATAGAGACGATTCTAGCGAGGATCGTTCCGGTTGATGCCGTTCCCGCTACACGTCATACGAAAGGTATAACGTAGTTAAATTTCCTTTTATTGCAAATTTAAATTTACGGTTATGTCTACACTTGTTGTAATATACATGCGTGTGTTGTGTGTGTTGTAATAAATAGAAGTATTTATTATTTTTATTGCTTCCGCTGTGTTCATGTTTACGAAACATGATCGAACACACACACGCCGCGGTGCCGGAAACCCAACATGGAGTAGGAACCGTGCGGTTCCGAACCACGTTAAATCTTCGTGTCTTTGTGTTTGTGATTGTGTTTCGTTATTGTTATTATATATATATTCTGTTGTGCTAACGAAACTTGTAGACACGATCACGATCGAATTCCATCAACCAACGAACACCCGCTATTCACCCCCCTCTAGCGGCGTCAAATATCCTACATTTGGTATCAGAGCCTGGTGGCTCTTCAACGGATTAACAACCGGGAGCAAGACGCTAGAGGGTGAAGATGGAATTCCAAGACAAGCTTGGATGAGATATTAACACACCTATCCCTTACACCTTCTATGGACAAGAAGGATTCAATCAATGGAAGGTGAGGATTGAAGAATTCTTGATGATGAAGGACTTTGAAGAGTGGGGCATTTTGATGGAGGGATTTCAATATCCAAAAGGGCCCAAGGGAGGAATTCTCAAGATGAAGAAGTGGACCGAGGAACAAATCCAAGAGTTCGAAAAGAATACAAAGGTAATTAAATTCTTGGTTGATTTGATTCCTAATAAAATTATGTGTGAGCTAGGTGAGTACAAGGATGCCAAAGAGCTTTGGAGTAAAGTGGCAAAATATCATGAAGGCTCACAACCGGTCCAAGAGGAAGAGACCGAAGAGGCTAATTCATCATCCTCACAAGAAAGTGAGGAGTCAACCTCCGGATCGGAGAAAGAGGAGGTGGAAGAAGTGGAAGAAGTATCCACTTCTAGGATTGAGGAGATTAGAGCATCCTCAACACCGGAGCAACAAGAAGTACCATCCTCATCCGGTCGAGAGGAAGAACAAGCTCAAGAGACCCTTACCACCGAACTAGGTAACTCAAACACTCCAATTTCAAATAAAATCCATATATTGTGTTTTGAGTGTAGGGAGTATGGGCACTACAAGAGCAAGTGCCCAAAGAAGGTTAAGAAGACTCCTCGCGCCTAAAAGTCAACAAAGTCAAAGGATGCGGTTCCCCATCATCTAAAGACAAGGAGCATATCATTTGCTTTAAATGTAAATCAGGACATTACAAATCAATGTCCTAGGGGGAGCAAGAAGATCCAAGAAGGAGTATTACAAGTAGGGGGAGCTACTAAGGCAAACCCTAAGGTATATTTTCATAATGCTCATTCCTTAAATTCTAAGCAAAAGCATGTTAGAATTAATTCAAATAACTTTGCTATTACTCATGAATCGAAGCATGCTAGGAATGATAACTCTAGATCTATTTCAAAGAAGGAGAAATTTGGGACTAATGTCCCTAGAAATGTCATTCCTAAGAAAGCAATTAAGAAAATCGAAAACCATTTAGGTATCAATTCCAATAAGGGTAAACATATGTCTAAGGTAAATGGTAATGCCCAAAAACCTAATCAAAAATCATTTGGGCAATTAGAATTAGAGAACCAAGCCTTAAGGTCAAGGCTTGAAAAACTAGAAAAGACCCTAAATAAGCTACAAAATCAATTTCAAGGGTCTAATAGTCAAAGTCAAGGGTCAAGATCTCAAAGTCAACATCTAGGACCCAAAAGACAAAAGTCAACCAAGGGCAAGAAAGGTTTGGGTCACAAACCTAAGCCTAAGGTGACTTATCATTGTGTTCCATTTGACTATGGAACACAAACTAGGTCTAGGAAGACCAAGGTTGCAAGGGGAGTTACCTCTAGAGTCAACCTAGGTAAGACTACATGACCAAGGCTAACAAGCCTAGGAGGGTCATTAGGAAGGTATCTAGGGAGGTTATCCCTAAGGAATACCTAATTAATTCAATGAGCTCAAATAGATTTTGGGTTCCAAAGAGCGTGATTGATTCACATTAAATGGGTTAGAATGTGCCAACCATGATTGGATGAGTAGTTAGCTCAACCATGGTAAAGGTGACACTTTAGGTTATTTTCAAGGTTATGGTTACCTTGGAAATACATTTGAGCCTTAATCCTAAAGGATTTTAGGATGTGTCAATATATTTCTTGAAAACATGAAAATCAATAAAATTGGCACAATCTAGACTTAGAGGTCATAGTGTGTAACTTTGATTGTTGGCACACTTTAGAAGTTCATGTATCAAGAGAAGTGTGTTTAAGATGTAAAAGTAACATCTAGAGTGATACTCAAGTGCCACACAACTTGATGTCTTGTACTTACCATGCTTCATATGTTTCACCATGTGTTTGCATGGAAGGAATGTCTAGGATGGATTGCATCTCACAAAACAAGTCTTTTACCTTGATTGTGTATTTCAACACTTAGAAAGGGTGAGATGTTAGGATTTGGAAATCATTGGATGTTAATGCTTGCCAAAATGGAATAAAATATTAAAATACATTAACGAATACATGAATATAAGTGTAACATCAATATGTTCTATATACAAGATTAAACATGATAAAATGGAATAATTTAGATGAAGAAATCGAGATTTTCTAAATTTGAGCAGAAATCAGATATCGATCGATAGCTGATTATTAGTCGTGATCATATCAGTAGCGATCGATGCATCCAATGCGAGTCTTTGGCGCCAGACTCATTGTTTGAACATCGATCGTGATGGGATACATCGGATCGGATGGTAGCTATTCACCGAGGGAGGGCATCGATCGAGTGCTCACGCATCGGTCAGTGGTGACAACACCGATCGTGATGAGCGCGATAGTCGTGATGTCATCGTAGCACGCCACGAAGGTTCATCGATCGATTGTCGAGCCGGATCGATCGACTACGGTTCGGTAAACCCGCTATTACGATCACCGATCGATGTCGCATCGATCGACGTCTATAACCGCTAGGGTTGGCGTCTTCACTGTAGCTCGTTCTTTCTCTCCTCTCCGTCGCCATCCTCTTCTCGCCCGATCCTTCCGTAGTGCTAAGCTTTTAGGTTTGATAGCTAAGCCCCTCTTCTTGCGTTTTTCACTTATCTCAAGCCTTAGTTCACTCGTTCTAGGGTTTGTTTCCCTGTTTCCAATTAGGGTTCTAGCGTCTGAGTCCTCCGGCAAACTTTTCGGCGACCCCCTCAGCAATATCCGAGCATCCCCTCGTCACACCTCCAAATGGCACCTAAGTAAATTTTTCTTACCCAAAAACCCTAATTTTCTTTTCCATTGTAGTTTATCTTTATCTAATCATGTATTGTTGTCCTTGCATGTCATATCATTACATTGCATTTATAATAGGAGAGCCCGTAGGAATGATCCGCCCGAGGGTGAATCTCGATTGTACCAACCTATGTTGGTTAGGTACATCGATAGAGACTTTTTCAATCGCTACTGTAGTGATGTCATGGACTTATTTGCATACTATCATCTCATGAAAATTATTTTATGCACACATCCCATTAACGATGACCTCCTTAAGGAATTTTATCAGAACCGAAAGAAGGTAGACGATGGCCCTACCTACACTACTCGCGTTGCAAAACGTGATTTAGAGTTCACTCGTGCGATACTGCAGGAGTTTCTCGAGTGTAAGCCCTCGGATGACACCTTCATCTTTTACCCCACCTTTGATGCTCCTTTACCCCAGCCATTTGACCACATTTCTTTAGACTCCATGCATGAGAATATTTTTGGTCATCCTCGTCCACCGGCCCAGAATTTATTCCCTATTAGTGAGTTATCTGCACCTGACAATGTACTCTACAAGGTCATTGTTGGGTGTTTTCTTCCTATCGTCACTCGGGGTCTGACCAAGATTCGGCCTCCCCATCTCTTTCTACTATACGCCATGCGTAATAGGTTAGACATAAACTTTGCCCTAAACATGTTTCATTGCATAGTGCATTTCATTTCCCCTGTACAAGGGAAAGTGCATATGCCATATGGTCACATTATCACAGCATGGCTAGAGTCAGTAGGCATCAACATTCACAGGGGTTCTCTGAGAGCGCTCTCTGAGGTGTATGACTGCATATCGACTCGCAACTTCTCATTAGCAAAGCTGCGGATGGGGGCTGGACAGATGGAGTTGATGCCTCGACCACCACCCAGGGCATGCAGAGAGCCTCCTCTGGTACCCAGAGAGGCGGCAGAGGACTATGAGGATGCAGACGCCGCTGATGAGGATGATCAGATCAGGATGATGCATCGGTGGTCCATCGGATCGTCGTGGCGGTGAGTCCAGATTCTAGGACTATCAGCAGACGATTGACTCTAGGCTGTCAGAGATTTTAGCAGGGCAAGCATCCTTCGGCGCACGTCTTGATCGGATGGAGGAGTCCCAGAGCCGCATCGAGTAGCGTCAGCTCGATATGTTTGAGATGATGCGGGCTTGGACTTTGAGTCAGCAGCCTCCTCCACCGCCACCTCCTGCAGACGACTAGATATAGAGGATGTTAGATTTTCTTTGGTTTTCAATTTTTGTAGTGAGATTGAGCATATCCAATCTCCATTTTGAATGTAAAAGACTGAAATCTTTTAGATTAAATGAAATTTCTATTTGTGAAAATCTTGTGTGTTTGGATGAGTATTTGTATTATTGTATTGGCTTATGAAAGTTGCTATATCATGACGTGAAATTGCATCTTATCATATAACATGTCATGTCATTGTTTAGGATTACTTTAAATGTCATGGGTTCTTAAATTTCATCATATGCCATGACATCATTATCATTGGTCATGTTTTATTTTGCTATCACTATGCCATGATCATTTCATGCATTAATTTGATTGAACATTGATTTAAGGAAAATTGCATGACTTGAAGTCTCATTTATAAGGGAATCAAGTAGGGTTGCCTAGGAAATGCATGAAACCCTAGATAAAAATGAATCAAAACCCACATCTCACATCACATTGACATGTATGTGTATTTATACACCCTAGATACATGTGAGATGCTAGGATAATAAGTTAGGTTCAAGGTGCATAGGTAGTGCATCTAGATGAACTCAAACTTATTTTAATTATCACCAAGAATCATAAGGAAAGCTAATATACAAGTTATGTATATTTAGCCAATAAATTATGGTTCAAAATAGGTTTTCAAAATATTTTAAAATCAATTTAGAAAACCTTGGTGAAATCTATCTTTTGATAGCCATCATCATTGTAGAAGTTGATACAAAGTGGATCAAAAACTTTAAAGTTTTAATAGTTTTGAACTTTGTACCAATCTCCTATTTCAATGATAAAAATATGTTTTCAAAATTTTTCACTGATTGTATGTGTGATAAGTAATATATGTATCAAGTTTCGTGATTTTTTGATTTACGTAGAATTACTTATGAATTTCCAAAAGTCGAGTCTGATTTCTGAAAATCAAGTTTTCAGTTATCGATCGTCATTGCCTCTGATCTGATCGGTGATGGGCAGCGTTGGACTCATTGCAGCGATATCACTCATTGTTGCTTCATGCCGATCGGTGATGGACATATCGATCGTAGTATAACAGAGTCGACTGATAGCTTGATTTTGGGGTAACCAAAGTTGTTTAACCCGATTTCAGCTGCGGTTAAGGTCACTAACCACTCCTAACCCTAGGATATGCTTTGGGAAGCATGATGAAGGGTGAAAATCCATTGGATATGAATTAGGAGAGGTGTTTAGGGTTTGTATCAATTTTAAGGTGTTGGGAATTTCAATGTTGAATTTCTAACCTTAATTTGATGGTTTAGAGTTCCTATTGGCTTAGGGACTTCCCAAGGACATTGTTGGTGCAATGGTCAAGGGGGAGCAAGCCTTTAGGGGGAGGTATCCATCTTGGAGTGATGGATGTGTTTTTCTTTCTTCTTGAAAGGGAAAAGGTTATCAATTGGGAAAATTGATGGATTTTTAGAAACCCAGTTTGGAAATTGAGAGAGTGTGTAGGATTGCCTCTCTTGAGTGATATGAGACTTATCACTAAGAAGATGGTAGGCATCCTAGGTATTTTTGGACTAAGGGGGAGATTGTAAGATCTCATTGGGACATGAGACATTGACCTCCTTGGAGAGAAAACCTTTTGATGTATGTCAAAAAGGGAGAGAATATGTTTGGAAAAATATTTGGGATCACCAATTTGGAATAATTGGTAAGAGACTTGGTAAGAGACTTGAGTTAGCGGTCTAACTCAAATGGTTTGGTTTTTGTCAAACATCAAAAAGGGGGAGATTGTTGGTGCAATCGACCTAGGTCATGAGTGACTAGGACTCGAGTTTGACTCGAATGATGTTTTGATGTTCGACAAAAATATATGACAATGTAATTGTCAAGGTAAAGTCTAAGTCATGGGTACTTGGCATGGAAAGTCCAAGTTGAACACTTGGCATTTGGTAAAGCCCAAGTCTTGAGTACTTGACATGAAAAGTCCAAGTGGGACACTTGGCACATGAAAAGTCCAAGCATGAGTCTTGGCAATGTAAAAGTCCAACATGGGTTGACAAGGGAAAGTCCAAGCTTGAGTCTTGGCATGAGAAGTTCAAGGGGTTTGATATTGGCTGCGTAAAGTCCAAGTGGGAGTCTTGGCAGCATAAGTCCAATGGTTGGCGGCGTAAAGTCCAAGCAGAGTCTTGGCGGCGTAAGTCCAATGTGCCTTGGCGGTGTAGACACCGTTAGCATGACATAGCCGATGGAAGCACCTGAAGGCTAACGTGATGGATGAACAAGTCATGGATGACTTGGAGGGATCCGAGAGGCGTGAGGCTGATGAAGGTAGCTAGAAGGCTTAGGCCTAGGCTAAGGGTGGTCTAGCAAGTATGGGGGCACCATACTTGGGCTAAAACCTCATGTTTAAGGTGTGCCAGTCGACTGGTGCCATGTGGCAGTCGACTGGACCGAGTCAACTAGGGTTTGACTGCGGGAAGTGGTCTAGCGATCATTGCGAGGTGGCGGTCGGTGATGGCTCAGCGATCGGGATCGTGTGATTAGTCGATTGGTGCTTGGATTTTCGGCCACAGAATGGAGTCTCACTCGACCGCTGCGACGAGCAGTCGAGTGATGGCTCATCAGTCGACTGATGCTCATGATCAGTCGACTGATGTCTTAGCCGTTGGATTTTTCCAGCGTGGATTACACCGTTGTCTCACAGTAACAGTGTGATCAGTTGACTGATGGTCCCGAGCAGTCGACTGATCGACTTTTTCCAGCACAGGTTAAAGCTATAAAAGGAGCTCGTGATGGAGAAAAAGATAGCGATTTTCTTGGGCGAAATTGAAGGGGGAAGTTGGTGCTTTCCAGTCCTTCAAAGCTAGTTCAAGGCAATCAAAGATCAAGCAATCAAAAGCTTTTGTAAAGTGTTTTTCCTTTACTTGCATTTGTATTTCATTATCGTAGTTGCTTGTATCTATTTGATTATTGTTGTAATCATTATTGTATGAGGTTTCTCCACCTCCGGATTGTTCCGAGAAGGAGTGTTTATTAGTGGTTGCGTGTGCATCACTAGAGCTCGTAGAGCTCGATCCGTGGAGTAGGAACCGTGCAGTTCCGAACCACGTTAAATCTTCGTGTCTTTGTGTTTATGATTGTGTTTCGTTATTGTTATTATATATATATATTCCGCTGTGCTAACAAAACTTGTAGACACGATCACGATCGAATTCCATCAACCAACGAACACCCGCTATTCACCCCCCTCTAGCGGCGTAAAATATCCTACAATCTACCCTCACTATGCCTTCTCCTTCTCGGCAACACTCCAGAGGTGGAGAAACCTCTTACAAGATAAAGCGTACAAGAAACAACAAGCAAAATACAAGTATACAATGAAGAACAAATACAAGTAAAGAAAACTTTTCAAAGAAATGCTTGAACGCTTTATTGCTTGTTGATTGCTTCAGACGACTTTGGAAGGTTTGGAACGCAACAGTGATTCCTCTTCAAACTCAACAAAAAATCATTACCGAAGTTTCCATGAGCTTCCCCTCGTGTAGGCTTCACATCGGACTAATTTCTGATTGTTACTGCTCAATGGTAACATAGTAGTTGAGGTGTCGCTTCGACTGCAAGCCTAGTAGACACGCTGGTTGAGCCTGCTTCACTTCTGACCTGTCGCTATCAAGCCTCCAATCGACTACTCTATCACAGTAGTCGTCGGAGCTACTATTTCTCAAATCGCCCGACCATCTAGGCTAATTCCCGACTTCCTTTGGCCAGTCAATTGCTCTTCCTCAGCAGTTGACTGCATAGCACCATGCCTCAGTCTTGAGGCACACAGTGTCGAGCACCGAGTCTGAAATCCGAGCCCCACAGTGGGAGTCGGCCTTCTACTGGACCAGTCGACTGGGCTAAACCACCAGTCGACTGCTGAGTACCTAGGCTAAAAATTGAGTCCCCACAGTGGGAGTCAACTACATTGGGCTAGTCGATAGGGAAAAACCTCCAATCGATTGTTAAACCTTAAACATGAGGTTTGATCCAAGAATGATCCTTTCATACTTGATTAACCACCCTTGGTCTAGACTTATCCTTCTAGCCACCTTCATTAGCCTCAAGCCCATAAGGTCCATCTGAGTCCTCCATGACTCGTTCACCCTTCGCGCTAGCCTTCAAGTATTTCCATCGACTGCCATGCCATCGGTTACTCTTAGCCTAGACCGAAGCCTTCAAGCTGTTGGGTTTTCGGCACCGCGGCGAGTGTGTGTTCGAACATGTTTCGTAAACATGTGCACAGCGGAAGAAATAAAACAATAAATCTAATTTATTACAACACACACACCACACGCATGCATAGTACAACATGTGTAGACATAATCGCAATTTCAAATTTTGCAATAAAAGAAAATTTATACTACGTATACCTGACGTATCACGTGTAGCGGGAAAGACATCAACCGGATCGATTCTCGCTAGAATCGTCTCTATCCGTATCTATGCCGAGTATCTTCGGGATGACTTCACGAAGTCACGAGCCTCGTCTTCGTACGGGTTACTAGCCTCGTGTTGAATACGATGTGATCGAGAGAAGATCACGATCCGAATCAAAATTCGGATCCAAAACGAGTCCTCAAAAACTCGCTTCTCCGGAGAGGTATTCGTCAACCGTTTGACGAATCCTTCGTCCTCCACCTATGAGGATTACCGGAGATCGAATCCCCGGCAAGGCTACCTCTGTCGGAGCTCCAAACGTCGTCCAAACGACGCTCCGATGAGAAGGAAACAAGCTGTCCAGAAAACTGGACAGCTTTGGTAGAGGAATAGGGTCGGCCAAAAAGGGAAGGTTGAAGCTCACCTTATTGCCGAACCCAAAGGAGATCACCGGAGCTTCTCCGGCAGCAGCTCGACGCCGGCAAGAGGGATTCTGGACCCCGGCAAGAGAGCTAGGTGGTGGGCGGCGGCGCTAGGGTTGGCGCCGACTTCACCAAGGAGAGGAGGGGGCGGCAACAATTAGGGTTGCTTTGTTTTGGATTAGGGTTTAACAAAAACCCTTAAGCCCTATTTTATAGAGAACAAATTCTCTTAATGGCTATCGAATCATAACCAAAGGCCCGTTAACCCGCTCCATTAATTTAAGTTAAAATAAACCAAACCATGACAAACCAAACCCTTTGGTTTATTCTCCTCCATTGGATTAGAACCAAACCAATTTGGTTCATCCATCATGTCTTCATAAGACACGGCCCATCCACGCTTCCATTGCGACTGAAACGATTTCATGCTCGCTCCATGTTTGGTCCAACCAAACCTAGTTTCTCTCGGTCTAAGAATCTCATTCTCAAGCTCGTTTTAAATTCTTCGGATTACGCTCGTTGTGCGTGTGACCAAATAGGTTCTCGGTTTATGTTGGCCGTCTATAATTAACCATTAATTATAGAACGATCATGAGTGACACCTAGTAGTACATCATGATCCCCAATTAACCAAAAAGATCAACGGTTGATCCAGAACTATTTCTGAAACCCTTCAGTAGCTCGAATGAATCGTGCCCCATTCCCTTCACTCATCTTATACCCACTTGGTTCAGGACATGGTCTATAGTGTCAGTCCCCACTAGGCTGACTACGTCACGCCTAGCCCAAGTATCATTTCCTCGTACGGATTCTAGTTACTGCACATGTATCGAAGAGTACCTTACTCTAAACATGTAATGCTTTGGCCAAAGACTTTAGTAACAATCCGACGATAGGCCATGGGTATACATCTCCTCGCAAGGAGTGGTGAATCCTTTATAGGCTATTCAAACACCTTCGATCACTTCGACTTATACCCAATCATCCCAGGTCCACATCTCCTCAGAGATGCTTGCTTAAGATGTCAAAGCATAAGTCTTTATGATCAAGATGACTTGAATACCGTAAGTCAAAGGAACATCGCACTTAAGCTGCAGTAAGAACTTCATTGACATATCTATATATGCAGAGAACCATATGAAGTCTTACGGCTGGTCACTCCAATGAACTAGTTACCATAACTAGCATCCACAATTAACTCCGGACATCACAATGTCTCCAGCCGGTGAGAATCAGCTGCTTGGATACACCAAAGAGTATACCTCGTGCTAGTCTCGACAGAATCAATGGTGTCCAAATCCATCAATTCATCGACTAGGGATAATTCTGATACATCACAATTACACATGTAGAGATACTCACTAGTTGTGATCCAATCACAAATTCTCTCATGCTTTGAATCGTATCTTGGACATTCAGTAAATGAGTTTAAGATCTAATCAAATACATAAAAACATGTATACTCAAATAGTGAATCTTCATTTATCATATAAATGGTTCAAACATAAGGCGATTACCTTAGGACATCTCTCATATATCACTAACAAACTCCCACTTGGCCTAATGCCAATCGCTACGGTATCCAATACCATAAGCTCTAACATGACCCTCAAACTTACTTTGAGGTAATGCCTTAGTCAAAGGATCCGCTAAGTTCCTTTCAGTGGGGATTTTCTCGATTTGTATTTCCTTCCTACTAATGATCTCTCTGATCAGATGATAGCGACGAAGTACATGTTTGGATCATTGATGAGACCACATCAAGTTCATAGATGAACTTCTTGATCCAAACCGCTTCCTTTGCTGCTTCCAAAGCTGCAATGTATTCTTCCTTAGTGGCAGAATCCACTATAGTGTCAAGCTTGGAACCTCTCCAACTTATTGCGCCTCCATTCTAGGTGAATACATACCCCGACTGAGACATGGAATCATCCTTGTCTGTCTGGAACTGGCATCCGTATACCCACATATCACCATGTACCCTTCTCCATATATTAAGAACACATCCTTAGTTCTTCTTAAGTACTTAAGGATCGTCTTAACAATCACCCAATGATCCATTACTGGATCAGATTGGTATCTGCTCGTGACACTCAGAGAATACGATACATCGGGCCTCGTACATAACATAACATACATGATATATCCTATTGCGGATGCATAGGAAATCTTACTCATGCAAATCCTCTCGTCTTCTGTGCGCGGACACATAGACTTCGAAAGGTGTATCCCATGCCTGATGGGTAGGAAACCTTTCTTGGATTCCGACATGCTAAACCTCTTTAGCACTCGGTCTATATATATAGACTGTGAAAGACCAAGCAACCGTTTCGATCTATCACATAGATCTTAATCCCGAGGATGTAGGTTGCTTCTCCCAGGTCTTTCATGGAGAATGTCTTGGATAACCAAATCTTAACTGACTGTAAGACTAAAACATCGTCTCCTATAAGTAATATGTCATCGACATACAATACTAGGAATACGACTGCACTCCCACTAACCTTCTTGTACACACAAGGTTCGTCTGGATTTTTTGAGAAATCAAACTTTTTGATTGTCTCATCAAAACGGATATTCTAGCTCCTGGATGCTTGCTTCAATCCATATATGGACCGTCGCAATTTGCATACCTTGGTTTTATCAACCGATGTGAAACCCTCAGGCTGTATCATATACATGTCCTCGAGCAAGTTTCCATTAAGGAAAACTGTTTTCACATCCATCTGCCATGTCTCATAATCATAATGAGCCGCTATGGCCAGGAGCATCTGAATGGATTTAAGCATAGCTACAGGCGAATAGGTTTCGTCATAATCAACACCTTGTTTTTGATGATATCCTTTAGCCATTAATTTAGCCTTATAGGTAATCACATTACCATCCATGTCGGTTTTCTTCTTGAAAACCCACTTGCACCCTATAGGCTTGATGCCTTCAGGTGGGTCAACCAAGTTCCAAACTTGGTTTTCATACATGGAATCAATTTCCGACTTCATGGCATCAAGCCACTTATCCCTTTCTGAACTTGTCAGCACTTCTTCATAACTGGTAGGCTCCTCATCATCAATGAGTAACACGTCGTTCGATTCACTTACGAGAAATCCATCTCTCAGGAATGTTGCATATTCTACTAGATCTACGAAGATGTGGTGTTACAATAGATCTAGCCGATTGCTCATCACTATGAGTTATCGGCTGTTGTGCTTCACCAGGTATCTCATCAATGTCTATTTGAGTTTCTTGAGCCTCCTCAAGCTCGACGATACTCCCACTATTTTCTTGCAAGAGAAACTCTTTCTCTAGAAACACAGCATGCCTTGAAACAAACACCTTTAGTTCCACAGGATGATAGAATTGGTAACCCCTTATTTCCTTAGGGTATCCAATAAATAGACATTTATCAGACTTAGTATCCAATTTGTCTGATACAGTCCTCTTCACATAAGCAGGACAACCCCATATCTTTAAGTAAGATACTATTCCATATCTCATATGGAGTAGTAGAGACTACCTTGGTTGACATTCTGTTTAACAAGTAAACAGCTGTCTGAAGTGCATAGCCCCAAAAGGACTTGGGAAGATTCGCATGATTCATCATTGACCTGACCATGTCCAACAAGGTCCGGTTACGCGTCTCAGATACACCATTATGTTGTGGTGTATATGGCGGAGTCCATTGAGACAATATACCATTGTCTCTTAGATAATCAAGAAACTCTTGACTTAAGTATTCACCACATCGATCCGATCGAAGTATTTTAATACTCTTGTCATGTTGTTTCTCTACTTCATTTCTGAATTCTTTGAACCTTTCAAAGGCTTCAGACTTGTGTTTCATCAAGAACATATACCCAAACCGTGAATGATCATCGGTGAAGGTAATGAAGTAGCTATAGCCTCCTAAAGCTTGAGTTGACATAGGTCCACATACATCAGTATGTATTAGACCTAGTAACTCTCCCACTCGTTCACCTTTTCCTATAAAAGGTAACTTAGTCATCTTGCCTTTTAAGCATGATTCGCATGTATCGTATGAACCCAATTCAAATGATTCCAGAATTCCACATCGGTATAATTCGGACATGCGTTTCTTGCTTACATGGCCAACACGACAATGCCACATGTAGGAGTCTAATTGATTATCCTTTCGAGCATGCTTGTTGCTTTCTTAGATATTGAAAATGTCACTGGATACGTCCAATGTATAAATGTCATTGCTCAAAGTTCCAGTTCCATAAAGCACTCCATTCAAAGTTATGTAACAACAATTGTTACTAAAAGTCAAATGGTACCTATTTCTATTTAAACAAGAAATAGAAATGATGTTCTTTATCAACGAAGGAACATAAAAGCAATTGTCCTGTTCTAAGACAAGTCCTGCAGGGAGTTTCAACAAATACATTCCGATGGCGAGTGCAGCAACCTTTGCTCCATTCCCAACACGTAAATTTGACTCTCCCTTGACAAGTCTTCTTCTATTCCTTAGCCCATGTATGTCATTACATATATGTGAGCTACACCCAGTATCCAATACCCAAGTGTTTGAGGAAATAGAATGACAATCAATAACGAAGATATCTGAAGAAGATGGAGCATCTGATGTCTTATTCTTCTTCACGAACTCAAGATAAATCTTGCAATTTCTTCGCCAATGGCCCTCCTTGCCATAATGATGGCAAGTGCCCTTTTGAGTTGGTTCTGCCTTTTTAGCCTTTTTCTTCCCCTTCTGCTATTCCTTTGATTTCCTCTTAGAACCTTTCTTCGAGGAATCAACTAACAACATCATCCCATGCTCATGCTTCTCAGAAGGCTCCACAGTCTTCAGCATGCTGAGCAGTACCACAGATGAACCTTCTTGCATCTGAGAGGTGAAGAGAAGCTTGGAGACTTCGAACCTTTCGAATCTCACTTGCTCATCAACCAACTCATAAAGATGAAAGACTGTGGTATGAGCATTCATATGCTCATGCTACTTCCGTAGCTCAGGTACCATCGTGGCTAGCATGATGCAACTCGTCATTTTAGAATCAGTCACATGTTTCTGATAGGCCAACAATTGGTCCAGAGTTGCATTGTCACTAGGACGGGCGGGAAGAGGCGCTTTGAGGACACACGCAAGCTTTTCCACCTTGAGAATAATTCTCAAGTTTCTAAGCCAGTCCAAGAAGTTCGGCCTAGTCAATTTATTCAAATCCAAAATGGAACGTAAATTCAAAGACATCATGATCAATCTTAGAAATACAAAATGAGCATATATGAGAAAATGATTTTAAAATGCATCAACATACATTTATAAATCCCATTCATTTTTCGAATTTCAAAAAACCCCAAAATCACTTCGGGAGATCGTAGGTCCATCTCCGAATAGGCTGATATCCATCATAGATATGAACAACCTTGGAGAGAGTCCAACAAATCAATCATAACTACGATGGTAGGTATCAATTATACCGATTGCATATCATGTATATGCAACTATCACAATGTGCTATCAACTAATTGAATGTTCACACATACATCGGGTTGTTAACACATTAACAAGTATGCATCACATGCATAGCACCCAACTTCACCTCCCTTTACATCGACCTTAGAGAGAGTCCAACAAGCCGATGCTCCAGGTTAAAGCCAACCCATTAATCGAGAAATAGTTTTAATATGGTTAGAGTGCATTCAACCAATTAGCCCGGCTTGGAGAGAGTCCAACAACCAAAGCTAACGATTGACCTCTGACTCTTACCATATTAGTATTAAACTATTCCATGGTTTGAACATGTTCGGGTTCGAGCTGGGCTTGGAGAGAGTTCAACAACCCGAACAAGAAACGGAACTCTGGTTCTAACCATATTAATGGAAGGTGTAGGCTTTAATTTTGAGTTAGGGTTTTTATGTCTCATCATCTTTGCATGCAAATAACTATTATCTACTTGTCATGGCATACATGACATACATCTACATGTCACAACACGCATGACATAATGATATGCATCTAATGCAATTACATGGCATACAATTATGTCATGTACAAATTTCCTTATATGTCATAACTATTTATGAAAATAAAATATGATTAAGATTTGATTCTCCAAATCAAATCATGATTAAATTAGGAAATAAATTTTCAAATCTAATCACATATTTTATTTGTGGAAAGAGTTGATTAAGGAAAGTCAATTTAGGAAACCAATTTCCTAAATCATCAAAACTACTTATGGAAATAAAATATTTTTAAGATTTTATTTCCCAAATCAAATCAAGATTAAATTAGGAAACAAATTTCCAAATCTGCTCAAATATTTTATTTATGGAAAATATCAATTTCCATAAATACTTCCAACTTTCCAAAAGTAGAAGATTTCCATAAATACTTCTAGACATTCCAAAATTAAAAAATTTTCATAAATACTTCTAACTTTCCAAAAGTAGAAAATTTCCAGAAATACCATTATGACTATCGCAAAACAATTTTACGATTATGTCGAAACACAACCTGGGCTCTGATACCATTGTTGGGTTTCCGACACCACGGTGAGTGTGTGTTCGAACATGTTTCGTAAACATGTGCACAACGGAAGGAATAAAATAATAAATCTAATTTATTACAACATACACACCACACGCATGCATAGTACAACATGTGTAGACATAATCGCAATTTCAAATTTTGCAATAAAAGGAAATTTATACTACGTATACCTGACGTATTACGTGTAGCGGGAAAGACATCAACCGGAACGATTCTCGCTACGCCGAGTATCTTCGGGATGACTTCACGAAGTCACGAGCCTCATCTTCGTACGGGTTACTAGCCTCGTGTTGAAAACGATGTGATTGAGAGAAGATCATGATCCGAATCAAAATTCGGATCCAAAATGAGTCGTCAAAAACTCGCTTCTCCGGAGAGGTATTCGTCAACCGTTTGACGAATCCTTCGTCCTCCACCTATGAGGATTACCGGAGATCGAATCCCCAGTAAGGCTACCACTGTCAGAGCTCTAAACATCGTCCAAACGACGCTCCGATGAGATGGAAACAAGCTGTCCAGAAAACTGGACAGCTTTGGTGGAGGAATAGGGTCGGTCAAAAAGGGAAGGTTGAAGCTCACCTTATTGCCGAACCCAAAGGAGATCACCGGAGCTTCTCCGGCAGTAGCTCGACGCCGGCAAGAGGGAAGGACAACACCTTCTGGACACCGGCAAGGGAGCTAGGTGGTGGGCGGCGGCGCTAGGGTTGGCGCCGACTTCACCAAGGAGAGGAGGGGGGCGACAACAATTAGGGTTGCTTGGTTTTGGATTAGGGTTTAACAAAAACCCTTAAGCCCTATTTTATAGAGAACAAATTCTCTTAATGGTTATCGGATCATAACCAAAGGTCCGTTAACCCGCTCCATTAATTTAAGTTAAAATAAACCAAACCATGATGGTTTATTTTAAGTTAAAACGAACCGAACCAACTTTGGTTCATTCGTTTAAAAACAAACCAAACCCTTTGGTTTATTCTCCTCCATTGGATTAGAACCAAACCAATTTGGTTCATCCATCATGTCTTCATAAGACACGGCCCATCCACGCTTCCATTGCGACTGAAACGATTTCATGCTCGCTCCATGTTTGGTCCAACCAAACCTAGTTTCTCTCGATCTGAGAATCTCATTATCAAGCTTGTTTTAAATCCTTCGAATTACGCTCGTTGTGCGTGTGACCAAATAGGTTCACGGTTTATGTTGGCCGTCTATAATTAACCATTAATTATAGAACGATCATGAGTGGCACCTAGTAGTACATCATGATCCCCAATTAACTGAAAAGATCAACGGTTGATCCAGAACTACTTCTGAAACCCTTCAACAGCTCGAATGAATCGTGCCCCATTCCCTTCACTCATCTTATACCCACTTGGTTCAGGACATGGTCTATAGTGTCAGTCCCCACTAGGCTGACTACGTCATGCCTAGCCCAAGTATCATTTCCTCGTCCTACGGATTCTAGTTACTGCACATGTATCGAAGAGTACCTTACTCTAAACATGTAATGCTTTGGCCAAAGACTTTAGTAACAATCCGACGAGAGGCCATGGGTATACATCTCCTCACAAGGAGTGGTGAATCCTTTATAGGCTATTCAAACACCTTTGATCACTTCGACTTATACCCAATCATCCCGGGTCCACATCTCCTTAGAGATACTTGCTTAAGATGTCAAAGCATAAGTCTTTATGATCAAGATGACTTGAATACCGCAAGTCAAAGGAACATCACACTTAAGCTGCAGTAAGAACTTCATTGACATATCTATATATGCAGAGAACCATATGAAGTCTTACGGCTGGTCACTCCAATGAACTAGTTACCATAACTAGCATCCACAATTAACTCCAGACATCACAATGTCTCCAGCCAGTGAGAATCAGCTGCTTGGATACACCAAAGAGTATATCTCGTGCTAGTCTCGACAGAATCAATGGTGTCCAAATCCATCAATTCATCGACTAGGGATAATTCCGATACATCACAATTACACATGTAGAGATACTCACGAGTTGTGATCCAATCACAAATTCTCTCATGCTGTGAATCGTATCGTGGACATTCAGTAAATGAGTTTAAGATCTAATCAAATACATGAAAACATGTATACTCAAATAGTGAATCTTCATTTATCATATAAATGATTCAAACATAAGGCGATTGCCTTAGGACATCTCTCATATATCACTAACACAAGCCACCTCCATCAGCCTCACGCCTCTAGGATCCATCCGATTCCTCCACAATTTGCTCATCCTTGAGCTAGCCTTCAAGTGCTTCCATCTATTAGGGCAATCTCTTGCCGTGATATGATTTTGATGTGTGTGAAAAAGGGTTTAAGTTAGGATGTTTGGATTTGATATGTGCGTTGGAGTCTTGTAGGACTTAGTAATTTACACATGGAGGATTGGCGAGTTTCCCCTCTCATGACTCGGTCCTTGAGTCGGTGAAGGATGACTTTGCGGAAGCCGTGCGCTTGGAGCATCTGAGGGACCGCCGGACGAGGAGATTGGAGTGAAGATGGAGGAAGTAGACTTCAGGGAAAGACGCGAAGGATGACACTGCAGAGTCGTGCACTTGGCGCATCCGAGGGACGTGGCCGGACGAAGACAACTTGAAAGGCGAAGGACTCCAAGGGATGAGAGTGAGCGATTGTAACCCGGGAAGAGGTAGTACGCTTAGGTGGAACTCGACCAATTGGCTAAGTGTCGGATGGGATTTCCCGACACCAGTCGACTGCCATGTAATGGTAGTCGACTACTCTAAGTCGACTGTGACTTGACTAGTGTTCGAGTCTGCCGATCGCGAGATTACCAATGACCGACATTAAGGAATCACCGACCGGGTCGCAAGGGTTTTAGATACGTGTAGCGAGTCAAGTTCGTGAGCACTGATTAGGTCGACATCACGATCCGATGGTAAGATCACCGATCGATGTGGGAGCCGTTGAATAGAATCCAACGTGGAAAGCAACCGTTATTGGGCAACGACTACGGGATCAGTCAACTGATCGGGGCATCAGTCGACTGGTCCTGTGTCAACGGGAAGAAACCCTCTTCTTCTATAAAAAGAAGAGGTGTGGGGCTTTGGGGGCCTAATGCTTATGCTCTAAACTCCTCACAAAGTGCCCTAAAGAATTCCCACTCTTCTTACTTGCTATTATTTCATTCTATTGTAAGAAGAGGGATTGTAAAGAGGTTACCTCCACCTAGCTTGGTGCAAAGGAGAGAATAGTGAAAGCTTGCGGAGTGATTCACCGTGGACGAATCAGACCGTGGATTAGCGACGCAGTCGTGAACCACGTTACATTGCGGTTTTAGCATTGTTTGGTATCTTGTTTGTCTTTATTGTTGTTTTGTTTGTATATTCCGCTTGCGCTAATAGTTTTGTAGACGAGCAACGAACGAATGAATTCCACCGTCAACGACAAAGGCTATTTGCCCCCTCTAGCCGGCCACCGATCGATCCTACAAGTGGTATCAGAGCCAAGGCACTTATTGAGGACTAACCGCCAACACAAGCACTATATCAAGAGATGGACGGCTCGAATATTCATCCACCGAAGTTTGAAGGAGAATTCTCTTGGTGGAAAAAGAGATGGAGGTATTTTTCGAAACCGATTTCAAAATTTTATTAATAATGGAAAATGGTTTCGAAATACCTAGGAATGAAGAAGGGGAGCCATTGGAGAAGACAAGATGGACAAAAAGACAAAGAGAGGAGTACTTGGCGAATTCGAAGGCCAAGCACCACCTCTACAATGTACTCCCCCAACAAGAAGTGAATAGGATAGGGGAGTGTGCAAGTGCTAAGGAGATGTGGGAGAAGCTAGTAGAGCTTCATGAAGGTACCTCGGAGGCCAAGCTTGCAAGGAGAGACCTCCTCCGCTCCCAACTAACAAATATCAAACTTGAAAAGGGAGAAAAGGTAACCTCACTACACTCTCGATTTAAGGAAATTTTAATTGGGCTAACAAGTGTAGGAGAAAGACTTTTGAACTAGGATATGCTTATGAAAGCAATTGATGCTTTTCCCTTGTCATCGAAATGGAGCTCAATGGTGGACTCCTTCTACATGTCAAAAAACCTAGAAGTGAGCACCTTGGAGGAGTTTTTCTCAACCATGGAGCTCCATGAAACAAGGCTTGAGGGAGTAATTGAAGAATCAAGTATCAAGCCATCAAGAGAAGTAGCCCTAGTAGCAAATAAGGGGAAGAAGAAGAAGATAGAGACTTCCTCCTCCTCCGATGAAGCATCCTCCTCCTCCTCCATGGATAGCATTGAAGAAGCTTATATGGTAAGGAGGGTAAAGCATGCATTAAAAGGTTTTAAATTTAATAAATCTAATGATAGGAGAAGAAGACCAAGGGGAAAGATAATTTGCTACAATTGCCAAGGAGAGGGACACATAAGGGATAATTGTCCCCTCCTAAACAAGAGAAAAGAAGAGAGGAGAAAGAAAGAAGAAAAGAAGAAAAAGGGGAGCAAGAAGGAAGAGGAGAAGAAGGCCAAAGAAAAGGGGAAGGTCAAGGCACTAAAAGCAAGAACTTGGGATGATCCTTCCTCCTCATCATCATCGGAAGAAGAAAATGCCTTTGTCACAAATTTGGCGCTAATGACATTTGATGACCTAGACACCTCCTCCTTCGAACAAGAAAGATCAAGCACAAGTGAGGAGAGCTCTAGTGAAGGGGGAGTTTCTTCACCATCTTCATACGAAGAAGAAGAGGACATGGAGACTATGTTAACAAATCTCTCACCCCATAAAATAGTGTCCATGATTTCTAGCCTTACTAAGGACTTATTTAGGGCTAAGAAAAAGAATAAAAGTATGCTAGATCAAATTAAGGCCTTAGAAAATAAATTAGAACAAGCATGTTTTGATGTTAATAATGATGATGCATGCTCATATGATTATATGCCTCTTGATGTTAATGATGCATGCATTGAAGAAAATAGGGCTTTGAGAGAAAAGGTAGACCACTTGACCAAGGCCCTAGAAAAATTCACTATTGGCTCCAACACCCTTAACATGATCATAGGGATCCAAAGGGCAAGCTTCAATAAGAAAGGCCTAGGATATAAGGAAAATAAAAATGAAAAGGCCTATAAGTGTCTAATTGCTAGGGGTCAAGATAAAAAGAAAACAATAGCTAGAAAATGGATCCCTAAGGAATTTTTAGTGAACCCCATAGGAAAGAATTTGTTTTGGGTTCCTAAATCCATCCTTAAGGGTTAGGAAAACCCTAGGATAGCCAACCATAAGGATTTCACCTATATCTTATGGTTTGGTTGACTTAGGATGGTGGGACATAGTTTTTGAAATAGTGTTGGGTGATGATAATGCACCCATAAATAGTTTAAGTCATGCTCAACACTTAGTGTTATGTGATACTCATGACCTATACATTTTTATCATAGTGTTGGGTGATGATAATGTGCCCATAAATTGATAATAATGCTTAAATCATGATAATTAATGTAATTGTTATATATGTTTGCAATCATGATTTATGATTTTGATATTTGGCACATAGTAATAGGCATTAGGGTTTAAATCATGCTTTGGGTGATACTTTACTTTTTATCATGCTTACACACCTAATGCATGATTATAAATTGATGAATACATGTGTTTCATGATCATAATGTGAAATTAATTCATATATATTTTTATGATCATGTGGGATGGTAGGATGATACTTAACCTTGGGTAGAATTGTATGAAATTGAAGGTTAAGTATATACAAATACCTTTAGGATACATCTCACACTCACCATAGGCTACCTTGATTGAAAATTTAGCATGGGTGAGATGATAGGATGATACTAATGGTCCACTAATGCCTATGACATTTAGATGGTCATTTAAAGTATCAAAATAGCAATAATAGACCAATCATGGGGAAGGCTTATGTTTAATTCATAGACATATTGCCCAAAGATCATGGTTGGATATTTCATATGTTTTCAAAACAATTTCTTACTTTAAAATCTATGTGTTCATGTTTTGAAACAATTGAAAGTAAAACTAGGTGTTAAAATTGATACAAACTTGATCAAAAACTTAGTTGTTTTTGAAGCTTTTGGATTTTTGGCAAATCTTTAAAAATATAATGATTTTTCATGAAAAACTATTTTACACTGATAAAGGATCTTAAAAGAAATGTATTCCCAAAATTTCATGATTTTTTAAATTTTGTAGAATTTTTAATGCATTTCTGAAATTCACCCTGAAAATCAGAAAATCCGAAATCAGAGTGCCAGTCGACTGGTAGTCTGAACCAGTCGACTAATCGACTAATTGTTAGGGCAATCAACCCGTGATATGGTTTTGATGTGTGTAACAAAGGGTTTAAGTTAGGTTGTTATTGTGATTTGATATGTGCGTTGGAGTCTTGCAGGACTTAGTAATTCGCACATGGAGCCTTGGCGAGTTTCACATCTCATGACTCGGTCTTTGAGTCGGTGAAGGATGACTTTGCGGAAGCTGTGTGCTTGGAGCATCCAAGGGACCGTCGGACGAGGAGCTTGGAGTGAAGCCGGAGGAAGTAGACTTCAAAGCGAGACGCGAAGGATGGCGCTGCAGAGTCGTGCGCTTGGCGCATCCGAGGGATGTGGCCGGATGAAGACAACTTCGAAGGCGAGGGACTCCAAGGGATGAGAGTGAGTGAATGTAACCCGGGAAGGGGTAGTGCTCTTAGGTAAAACTTGGCCATTTCGCTAAGTGTCTGATGAGGTTTCTCGACACTAGTCAACTGCCATGAAATGGCGATCGCTTCGAGTCGAACAGGTTCGACCGTATCCGGCCCGATGGGTTTTGGCCCAGCCGATCTCATATGTTGGCGATCGCCAAGACCATCGATCATTCGATGGCAATGATCGGTGATCGAGAGGGTTTTGGGCATAGAACCTCTCGTAGACGACTGGGCAGTCGACTATGAGGCATCAATCGACTGATGGATACATCAGTTAACTGCCAAGGGTTCCGTTGGACTACAACGGTCGGGATCTGACGTGTTCAGAGGTCGTTGTAGTGGCGGAAGTCGACTGCCAAAGGCAGCAGTCGACTGGTGGCGGCCAACGGGAAGAAATCAGCCCTATCTATAAAAAGAGAGGGTGTTGGGCTTTGGGAGGCTAATGCTTCTATTCTAAACATCTCCCAAAGTGCCCAAACGAATTTCCTCCTCTTCCTTGTGCTTATATTCATCTTATTGCAAGAGGAGTGATTTTGTAAGAAAAGGTTACCTCCACCTAGCTTTGTGCAAATGAGAGAATAGTGAAAGCTTGCGGAGTGATTCACCGTGGACGAATCAGACTGTGTACTAGCGGCACAGCCGTGAACCACGTTATATTCTCTTGTTAGCATTGTTTGTTTCCTTTGCTTTGTCTTTCTTTGTTTGTATTTGCATATTCTGCTTGCGCTAATAGTTTTGTAGATGAGCAACGAATGAGTAAATTCCACCATCGTACGAAGAGGGCTATTCATCCCCCTCTAGCCAGCCAACATACACATCGATCATCCCTACAAGTGGTATCAGAGCCAAGTCACTTGTCGAGGACTAACCACCGCAACAAACACTTCATCAAGAGATGGCCGGCTCTAATATTCATCCGTCGAAGTTCGAGGGGGAATTCTCTTGGTGGAAAAAGAGAATGGAGGTATTTTTCGAAACCGATTTCGAAATTCTTTTAATTATGGAAAACGGTTTCGAAATGCCTAGGGATGAAGAAATCAAGGTGGAGCAAGAGGCAAAAGGAAGAGTACTTGGCAAACTCAAAACCCAAACATCACCTCTACAATGTACTCTCCCAACAAGAAGTCAACCGGATATGAGAGTGTGCTAGCGCCAAGGAGATGTGGGAGAAACTAAAAGAGATTCATGAAGGCACATCCGAGGCGAAGCTAGCAAGGAGAGATGTCCTTCGCTCCCAATTATCAAACATCAAACTCGAAAAGGGAGAAAAGGTAACTTCACTACACTCTAGATTTAAAGAGATAATAACCGGTTTATCTAGTGTAGGGGAGAAGCTTTCAAATAGGGACATGCTCATGAAGGCAATAGACGCTTTTCCCCGATCATCCAAGTGGAGTTCAATGGTGGACTCATTCTATATTTCAAAGAATCTAGAGGTAAGTACTCTAGATGAATTTTTCTCCACTATGGAATTGCATGAATCTAGGCTTGAAGGAGTAGTAGAAGAGTCAAGACTTCAACCATCAAGGGGAGTGGCACTATTAGCCAACAAAGGGAAGAAGAAGATGGAGACCCCCTCCTCCTCCGATGAAGCATCCTCCTCCTCCTCCATGGATAGCACGAAAGAAGCATACATGGTAAGGAAGGTAAGGCGTGCTTTGAAAAATTTTAAATTTAATAAATCTAATGATAGGAGGAGAAGACCAAGGGGGAAGGTTATTTGCTACAATTGCCAAGGGGAGGGACATATAAGGGATAATTGCCTCCTTTTGAACAAGAGCAAAGAGAAGAAGAGAAAGAAGGAAGAAAAGAAGAAGAAGAAGGGGAGTAATAAGAAGGAAGAAGAGAAGAAAGCCAAGGAGAAAGGGAAGACAAAAGCACTCAAAGCAAGGACATGGGATGATCCCTCTTCATCATCATTATCATCCGAAGAGGGAGAACATGTCTACTCCAACCTCGCTTTGATGGTGTTTTATGACCTAGACTCCTCCTCCTCCGAAAATGAAGAAGCAAGCTCAAGTGAGGAGAGCTCGAGTGAAGGGGGAGCTTCTTCTACATCCTCATCATCGGAAGAGGATTTGGTAAGTGAGGTAACAAATCTTTCCCCCAAGAAAGTTATGTCAATTATTTCTAGCCTCACTAAGGATCTATTTAGGGCCAAAAAGAAAAATAAGAGCATGCTAGATCAAATTAAGGATTTAGAAAATAAGCTAGAAAAAGCATGCTTAAATATTAATAATGATACTTCTTCTAGTCATGATAATGCATGCTCACATGAATATATGCCTTTCAATGTTAGTGATGCATGTATGGATGAAAATAGGGCTTTAAGGGAAAAGGTAGATCATTTGACCAAGGCCCTAGAAAAGTTTACAATAGGCTCCAATACCCTTAACATGATAATTGGGAGCCAAAGAGCAAGCTTCAATAAGAAAGGCCTAGGATATAAAGAAAATAAAAATGAAAAGGCCTATAAATGTTTAATTGCTAGGGGTCAAGACAAAAAGAAGGTAATAGCTAGAAAATGGATCCCTAAGGAGTATTTAGTGAACCCCATAGGTAAGAATTTGTTTTGGGTTCCTAAATCCATCCTAAAGGGTTAGGAAAACCCTAGGATAGTCAACCATATGGAATTTATCTATATCATATGTTGGTTGACTTAGGATGGCGGGACAATATTTTTGAAATAGTGTTAGGTGATGATAATGCACCTATAAATAGATAAATCATGCTTTAGGTGATACTTGCCTTATTATCATAATGTAATACCTAATGCATGATTATAAATTGATGAATACATGTGTTTCATGGTCATAATATGAAATTCATCCATATATGTCTTTATGATCATGTGGAATGATAGGATGATACTTAACCTTGATAGAATTGCATGAAAATAATGGTTAAGTATATACAAATACCTTTAGGATGCATCTCACACTCACCATAGGCTACCTTGATTGAAAACTTAGCATGAGTGAGATGTTAGGATGATACAAATGTCCACTAATGCCTATGACATTTAGATGGTAATTTAAAGTATCAAAATAGCAATAATAGACCAATCATGGGGAAGACTTATGTTTAATTCATAGACATATTGCCCAAAGATCATGGTTGGATATTTCATATGTTTTCAAAACAATTTCTTACTTTAAAATCTGTGTGTTCATGTTTTGAAACAATTCAAACCAAAACTATGTGTTAAATGTGATACTAACTTGATCAAAAACCTAGTTGTTTTTAAAGCTTTTGGAGTTTTGGCAAATCCTTGAAAATATATTAATTTTTCATGGAAAACTATTTTTCATTGATAAAGAACTCTAAAAGAAATGTGTTCCCCAAATTTCACTATTTTTCGAATTTTTTGGAATTTATAGTGTATTTCTGAAATTCATCCAGAAAATTAGAAATTTGACCGCCATATCGATAGAATGATCGATGTGATCGCAAGACTTGTTACAAGAACTTAATTTTATCAGGATTTTAAGTGTTTTTGATTTTTGCTTCTCTTTAGACTTGATGCCATGCCACATAAATCCTGTTTTATCTTTTTGATGGTGTCAAAGGGGGAGAAAGATATATGTTTAAGTAAAGGGGGAATGCATTTAGGGGGAGTTTCATGTATTAAGGGGGAGAGTTGCTAATCATGTTATTTACATGCTTTCTTTCCTTAATATTTTATCAAATATTTTTACCTAACTTAAACGGATTGTCACACATCAAAAAGGGGGAGATTGTTAGGGCAATCAACCCGTGATATGGTTTTGATGTGTGTGGAAAAGGGTTTAAGTTAGGTTGTTATTGTGATTTGATATGTGCGTTGGAGTCTTGCAGGACTTAGTAATTCACACATGGAGCCTTGGCGAGTTTCACATCTCATGACTCGGTCTTTGAGTCGGTGAAGGATGGCTTTGTGGAAGCCGTGCGCTTGAAGCATCCGAGGGACCGCCGGACGAGGAGCTTGGAGTGAAGCCGGAGGAAGTAGACTTCAGGGCAAGATGCGAAGGATGACGCTGCAGAGTCGTGCGCTTGGCGCATCCGAGGGACGTGGCCGGATGAAGACAACTTCGAAGGCGAGGGACTCCAAGGGATGAGAGTGAGCGAATGTAACCCGAGAAGGGGTAGTGCTCTTAGGTGAAACTTGGCCATTTGGCTAAGTGTCGGATGAGGTTTCCTGACACCAGTCGACTGCTCTGAGTCGAACGAGGTTCGTCTGGTATCCGACTGATGGGTTTTTGGCCCAGCAGTCGACTGTCATATGTTGGCAGTCGACTGCTGATGGCAGTAGTCGACTGGTTGAGAGGGTTTTGGGCACAGAACCTCTCGTAGACGACTCGACAGTCGACTATGAGGCATCAGTCGACTGATGGATACATTAGTCGACTGCCAAGGGTTCCGTTGGACTACAACGGTCGGGATCTGATGTGTTCAGAGGCCGTTGTAGTGGCTGTAGTCGACTGCCAAGGGCAGCAGTCGACTAGTGGTGGCCAACGGGAAGAAATCAGCCCTCTCTATAAAAAGAGAGGGTGTTGGGCTTTGGGAGGCTAATGCTTCTATTCTAAACATCTCCCAAAGTGCCCAAATGAATTTCCTCCTCTTCCTTGTGATTATATTCATCTTATTGCAAGAGGAGTGATTTTGTAAGAAAAGGTTACCTCCACCTAGCTTTGTGCAAAGGAGAGAATAGTGAAAGCTTACAGAGTGATTCACAGTGGACGAATCAGACCGTGGACTAGCGGTGCAGCCGTAGACCACGTTATATTCTCTTGTTAGCATTGTTTGTTTCCTTTGCTTTGTCTTTCTTTGTTTGTATTTTCATATTCTTCTTGCGCTAATAGTTTTGTAGACGAGCAACGAACGAGTAAATTCCACCATCGTACGAAGAGGGCTATTCACTCCCCCTCTAGCCGACCAACATACACATCGATCATCCCTACACTGATTACATACCCAGTAACTTTCTTTTATCATATTTAAGGCATGTTTTGGTAATTTTTGTTTCCTAGAATTAATGTCATGCTTATATAAACTTTTTTTAATATTTTTGATGGTGTCAAAGGGGGAGAAATATATATGTTTAAGTAAGGGGGAATTGTATTAAGGGGGAGAGTTGCTAATCATGTTATTTACATGCTTTCTTACCTTAGTATTTTATCAAATGTTTACCTAACTTAAACGGATTGCCACACATCAAAAAGGGGGAGATTGTTAGGGCAATCTCTTGTCGTGATATGGTTTTGATGTGTGTTGCAAAGGGTTTAAGTTAGGATGTTTGGATTTAATATGTGCGTTGGAGTCTTGCAGGACTTAGTAATTCTCACACGGAGGATTGGCGAGTTTCACCTCTCATGACTCGGTCCTTGAGTCAGTGAAGGATGACTTTGCGGAAGCCTTGCGCTTGGAGCATCCGAGGGACCGCCGGACGAGGAGATTGGAGTGAAGCCGGAGGAAGTAGACTTCAGGGCAAGACACGAAGGATGGCGCTGTAGAGCCATGCGCTTGGCGCATCCGAGGGACGTGGCCGGACGAAGACAACTTCAAAGGCGAAGGACTCCAAGGGATGAGAGTGAGCGATTGTAACCTGGGAAGAGGTAGTACGCTTAGGTGGAACTTGGCCAATTGGCTAAGTGTCGGATGGGATTTCCCGACACCAGTTGACTGCCATGTAATGGTAGTCGACTACTCTAAGTCGACTGTGACTCGACTAGTGTTCGAGTCTGGTTCAGTGTTACAATGATCCGCCATGGAATGGCAATGATCGCGACCACCGATCGGTGATTAAGGAATCACCGATCCGTCGCAAGGGTTTCGGGCACAGAAGCGAGTCGAGCTCGCGAGCACTCGACTGAAAGTCGACATCAGTCGACTAATGGTAAGATCAGTTGACTGATGTGGGAGCCGTTGGATAGAATCCAACGTGGAAAGTAGCCATTATTGGACAATGGCTACGGGATCAGTCGACTAATCGGGTCATCAGTCGACTGGTCTTGTGTCAATGGGAAGAAACCCTCTTCTTCTATAAAAAGAAGAGGTGTGGGGCTTTGGGGGCCTAATGCTTATGCTCTAAACTCCCCCCAAAGTGCCCTAAAGAATTCCCACTCTTCTTACTTGCTATTATTCCATTCTATTGTAAGAAGAGGGATTGTAAAGAGGTTACCTCCACCTAGCTTGGTGCAAAGGAGAGAATTGTGAAAGCTTGCGGAGTGATTCACCGTGGACGAATCGGATCGTGGATTAGCGGCGCAACCCTGAACCACGTTACATTGCGGTGTTAGCATTGTTTGGTATCTTGTTTGTATTTATTGTTGTTTTGTTTGTATATTCTGCTTGCGCTAATAGTTTTGTAGACGAGCAACGAACGAACGAATTCCATCGTCTACGACAAAGGCTATTCACCCCCCTCTAGCCGGCCACTGATTGACCCTACACCATCGACTATTGTTATGCTCTCGGGTTTACCTTTGCCAAGAGGTCATGCCTCCAAGACTTTCATTGCCAAGGCTTTACCCTTGGGCTTTCCCTTTGCCAAGTATTTATACTTGGACTTATCCATGCTAAGACCATTCTTGGACTTTTCCTTGCCAAGTCTCCAAACTTAGACTTCTCCATTGCTAAGTATCCATACTTAGACTTTCCATGACAAGTATCCAAACTTGGACTTCCCCTCGAGTTTCACTCGAGTCTGGTCAACCTTGACCTGAGATTTGATTGCTTCAACAATCTCCCCTAAATAATCTCTCTCATATGACTTTGGATATCCCAAACATCCACTTATCATATGGTCAACATATGGCCAAATCATATTGTCAAACAACGGTCAAATCCATTGTCAAACATCAAAACCCTACTCGAGTCCCACTCGAGTCTGGTCAATCATGACCTGGGCTGATTGCACCAACAATCTCTCCCTTTTTGATGTTTAACAATACATTTAAGTTGGATTGTCTCATAACTCAACTTAACTCTTCTTATGCCAAAACATAATGAAAGTTTACCTAACTTAAACTCTCACTTCTCCCCCTTTGGCATACATCAAAAAGTCCTCCTAGGGTTTCTAATGTCTTATCTCTAATGCGATCCTACATTCTCCCCCTAGGTCCAAAATCATCTTAAATGTTTACATTCTCCCTAGTGATACAATCCCTATCACTAAATGAAAAGCATTTTTCACTTCTCCCCCTTTGGTCAGAAATGTATCCATCATCCCTTGATGGGCACACTTCCTCTAAAGGCTTACTCCCCCTTGACCATTGCACCAACAATGTACTTGGAGAGTTCTTAAGCCTATAGGAAATCTAACCCATCAAAAATAAAGATAAAAGTTCAAACTTGAACTTTAGCACACCTTAAAATTTGATTTTCACCCTAAACAACTCCCCTATTCAGTTTCACTAAATTCTCACCCTTCTAATCTTTCCAAAGTATATAGTAGAGTTAAGAGCAGTTAGGGTAGCTAGGAGTACTGATAATCAACTGAACATACCTTGTGTAGGGGATCGGACGTCGTTAGAGGGGGGTGAATGGCGCATTCGTGCGTTCAACAGAATTCGATCATGCTTGTCTCTACAACTTGATATTTTACACAGCGGAATATAGAAATACAAAAGACACATACACAATCACATGCAAAACACAAGATATAACGTAGTTTGGAACTTTAGGGTTCCTACTCCACAGGGCGAACTCAAATGAGTTCTAGTGATGCACACACCACTAATACACTCCTTCTCGGAACAATTCGGAGGTGGAGAAACCTCGTACAATGTTTACAACAATAAACAAGATAATTGTTGGAGGATCATGGCTCGACTAGAAGGGGGGTTGAATAGCCCGATGTTGTAGATGGAAATCATTCGCTTAATTGTCTACGAAAGTGATTAGCGTAGAGGAATATTTGCTAAAAAAATAAACAATTAAGACAAAGCAAGAAGTAAAGGATGAAAATGCTAACGCCGAGATATAACGTGGTTCACGACCCTTGCCACTAATCTACGGATGATTCATATGGAGAATCACTCCCTCAACAATCCACTAGTCTCTTTTTTAGCCCAAGCTAGGTGGAGGTAACCTCTTTACAAGAATCTCTCCCTTCTCACAAATAATATGAATGAAAATAGAAAATAAAGGAGTAAAAACACTTGGAAGGTGTGGGAGTACTTAGAGCATGAATAGGAGTGGAAGCATTAGCCTCCCAAAAGCCCCCAACCCTTCTTTTTATAGAGAAGAAGGGTTTCTTCGCGTTGGGCAGGCGACAATCGACTGATGCATGTCATCAGTCGACTGCCCCTCTAACGACCAACTTACAACGGCTTTTGACTTGCCATCGTCACCGTCCAATGGTACTCCTAGCAGTCGATTGATGCTCTCATCAGTCGACTGCTGCCTGCGTAGCCGACTGATCAGTCGGCTACGGGAAGTTTGTTGGGTTTCCCCGACACCGTAGCGAGTGTGTGTTCGAACACATTTCGTAAACATGCACACAACGGAAGCAATAAAAGAAATAAATCTAATTTATTACAACACACACACATCACACTCATGCAGGATACAACATGTGTAGACATAATCGCTATTTAAAATTTTGCAATAAAAGGAAACTTATACTAGGTATACCTGATGTATCACGTGTAGCGGGAATGACATCAACCGTAGCGACCCTCGTTAGAATCGCCTCTATCTGTATCCACACCGAGTATCGTCGAGATAGCTTCAGAAAGCCACGAGCCTCGTCTTCGCAAAAGTCACTAGCCTCGAGTCGAAGATGATGTGATCCCAGAGACGATCACAATTCGAAATAAATTCGGATTCCAAAATGAGTTTCACAAACTCGCTTGTTGGAAGCAATTTTCGTCAACCGTTTGACGAAAAATTAACCCTCCACCTATGAGGATTGTCGGAGATCCAATCCCTAATAAGTAGATCGTTGTCGGAGCACAAAACACTGACCAAATGACCTCTCCACACAAAGGAGAACAAGCTGTCCAAAACTGGACAGCTTGTATAGGTGGAAGAAGTGGTCGGCCAAAGGCTTGGCTGGTTACTCCTTGGTCGCCGGCGATCAAGGGAGGTTGGCCGGCGGCTGAGGGTGGCCCAACAGATGCCGGCGGCTGGTGGATGGCCGACGGCGAGGAGAGGTAGCAGCTCCAATGGGCGGCGGCAACACAAAGGTGGGCGACAACCACCTTGGCTTGGGCGGCAAGAAGGAGAAGGAGGAAAGGAGGCTAGGGTTTCCAAAACTCTTGAACCAATTGATTCTCCACGAAAAACCCTTAAGCCGTGTTTTTATAGAGAACACATTCTCCTAATGGTTATTGGTTTATAACCAAAACCCGTTAACCCGCTCCAATAACTTAAGTTAAAATAAACCAAACCGCATTGTTCTATTTTAAGTTAAAACGAACCGAACCAACTTTGGTTCATTCGTTTAAAAAAAACCAAACCACTTTGGTTTATTTTCCACCATTGGATTAGAACCAAACAAATTTGGATCATCCATCATGTCTTCATAAGACTCGGCCCATCCATGCTTCCGATGCGACTGAAACAATTTCATACTCGCTCTTTGTTTGGTCCAACCAAACCAAGTCTCTTTCGATCTGAGAATCCTATTCTCAAACTCGTTTTAAATCCTTTAGATTACGCTCGTTGTGCGTGTGACCAAATAGGTTCCCAGTTTACGTTGGTCGTCTATAATTAACCATTAATTATAAAACGATCATGAGTGACACCTAGTAGTACATCATGATCCCCAATTAACAAGAAAATCAACGGTTAATCCTAGAACCATTTCTGAAACCCTTCAGCAGTTACAATGAATCGTGCTCCATTCCTATCACACATCTTATACCCACTTGGTTCAGGACATGATCTATTGTGTCAGTCCCCACTTGGTTGACTACGTCACACCTAGCCCAAGTATTACTTCCTCGTCCTCCAGATTCTAGTTACTGCACATGTATCCAAGAGTACCATACTCTAAACATGAAATGCTTAGGCCAAAGACTTTAGTAATAATCTGACGAGAGGCCATAGGGTATACATCTCCTCGCAAGGAGCGGTGAATCCTCTGTAGGCTATTCAAATACCTTTGACTACTTCGACTTATACCCAATTATCTCGGGTCCACATCTCCTCGTAGATGCTTGCTTAAGATGTCAAAACATAAGTCTTCATGACCAAGATGACTTGAATACCGCAAGTCGAAGGAACATCACACTTAAGCTGCTGTAAGAACTTCATTGACATATCCATATATGCAGATAACCATATGAAGTCTTACAGCTGGTCACACCAATGAACTAATTACCATAACTAGCATCGATGATCAACTCCGGACATCCCAATGTCACCAGCTAGTGAGAAACAACTGCTTAGATAAACCAAAGAGTATACCTCATGCTAGTCTCAACATAATCGATTGCGTCCGAATCCATCAAATCATCGACTAGGGATAATTCCAATACATCACAATTACACATATAGAGATACTCACTAGTTGTGATCCAATTACAAATTCTCTCATGTTGTGAATCATATTGCAGACATTCAGTAAATGAGTTTAAGATCCAATCAAATACATGAAAACATGTATACTCAAATAGTGAATCTTCATTTATCAAATAAATGGTACAATCATAAGGCGATTGCCTTAGGACACCTCTCATATATTGCTAACAAAGTTCTGTACCCGCAACCATCTTCAACAGTCGACTTCCATTCCTTGGCAGTCGACAGATAGTGCAGCAGTTGACTGCCATCCCTTGGGAGTCGACTGCTGGGCCAAAAATCATCAGTCGAACACCAATCGAGTGACATCTACTCAGAGCAGTCGACTGCTATATATAGCAGTCGACTGGTGTCGGGTAAACCTCAAACAAAACACTTGTTTGAGTATTCGACGGTCGGGTAAATCTCAAACCTAAGTTTGAGCATCTAACACTTGACTTAGCCATTCAGCCAAGTTCACCTATGAGCTACCGTTACAATCGCCCAATCTCTCATCTCCCTTGGAGTCCCTCACCGAAGCTCTCTTCATCCGGCCACGCCCCTCGGATGCACCAAGAGCACGACTTCCGCAATGCCATCCTTCGTGTCTCGTCCTGAAGTGTGCCTCCTTTGGCTTCACTCCAATGCTCCTCGTCCGACGGTCCCTTGGATGCTCCAAGCGCACGGCTTCCACAATGCCATCCTTCACCGACTCAAGGACCCGAGCCATGAGATGGTGAACCCACCAATGCTATCATCAAGCTAACTCATGTGTGATTTACTAAGTTCTGCACAACTTAAACACACATATTAAATCACATAACAACCTAACTTAAACCCTTTGCCACACACTTCAAAACCAAACCATACTTGGGTTGATTGCCCTAACAATAACTACAAGCAAATACAATGAAACACAAGTAAAGAAAACTTTACAAAGAATTCTTTGAATGCTTGCTTGTTTGATTGCTTGAGCCGCACTTGAAGACCCTGACTTACACTAGCAAATCGCCTCAAATCGCTGCAAAAATCCTCCCCTTCGTGCTCCTTTTAAAGCTGTAACTCGGGTTAATTTTTGCCTAGTAGTTAACTTCTTATACCCATCAGTCGACTGCTCTTGTAGTCGTTGTCTCACAATGACTTAATCCACGTGGGCATTTCAGCTAACGGATACATTGGCAGTCGACTGCCAAGCCCGTAGCCGATTGCTCAAAAGACTACCGAGCTTTCTACGCTCACGACCAAACCCAACAGTCGACTGCTCTCCATGGAAGTCGATTGCTCTAGGCCAGACGAGACACCACCTCGACTAGGACTCCAGTCGAGGCGCCAGTCGAGGTGCCTTGCGTCTGTGGCCGCAACTCGACCGCAGTCGATCACTAGTCAACTCACGACAGTCGACTGGTCATAATCCTAGTCGACTTCTCTATGTCGACTCGGCTGCCAAGTGTCAAAACTTGACTAGTCAACTGGTACAAACCCCCAATCGACTGATAACCTCAAACATGATGTTTAACCCCAAGTATGATGCCCTCATACTTGCTAGACCACCCTTAGCTTAGACCTAAGCCTTCTAGCCACCTCCGTCAGCATCACACCTATTGGATCCTCCAAGTTATCCATGATTTGTTCATCCATATGCTAGCCTTCAGGTGCTTCCATCGGCTATTGTCATGCTAATCAGGTCTACACTGCCAAGGCACATTGGCTTACGCTACCAAGACCAATGCTTGGACTTTACATCGCCAACCATTGGACTTATGCTGCCAAGACTACACCCTTGGACTTTACGCCACCAATATCATACCCTTGGACTTCCCAAATGCCAAGTACCCATGACTTGGACTTTCACCGACAAGACTACACACTTAGATTTACGTGGCTAAGACTACACCCTTAGACTTTCCAATTGCCAAGTACCCATGACTTGGACTTTCACCGCCAAGACTACACACTTGGACTTACATGCCCAAGACAACACCCTTGGACTTTCCAATTGCCAAGTACCAATGACTTGGAATTTCACTGCCAAGACTATACACTTAGACTTACGTGGCCAAGACTACACCCTTGGACTTTCCATGCCAACTCCATTTTGGACTTTCCAAATGCCAAGACCCTTGCTTGGACTTTCCATTGCCAAGTACCCAAGACTTAGACTTTACCATTGCCAAGACCCATGCTTGGACTTTCTATGCCAAGTACTCATGACTTGGACTTTCCCATGGCAAGTGTCCCACTTGGACTTCCCATGCCAAGTACTCAAGACTTGGACTTCCCATGACAATCACATTGCCATACGTTTTGTCGAACATCAAAATACTGCTCGAGTTAAACTTGAGTCTGGTCAATCGTGACCTGAGCCTATTGCACCAACAATCTCCCCTTTTTTGATATTTGACAAAAACTATTGGTGCAACAATGCCCCAAGCATTTATATGTTTTGATGTTTGGATAATCATCTAAGTTAGGCAATATTTTGTGATCTAATTGTGAACATGTTTAAGTGACAGGAAAAATCCAAGTATGAAGACTTGGTAAAGGAAAAATCCAAGTGTGATCTTGGCAAAAGAAGTCCAAGGAAAGGGCTTGGTGGCGTAAGACCAAGCATGTAGTCTTGGCGGCGTAAAGTCCAAGCGGACCTTGGCAAAGGAAGTCCAAAGGCAAGTCTTGGCAGCGTAAGTCCAAGTGTATAGTCTTGGCAGTGTAAAGTCCAAGTGTACTTTGGCAAAGAGAAACCCAAGACATGACAAAACCGAAGGAAGCTCTTGGAAGCAAGCGCAAAGGATGAACAAGTCACGGACTCGGAGGGATCTTGAAGGCGCAAGGCTAAAGGAAGAGCTAGAAGGTTAAGTCTAGGTCTAGGGAGTCAATTCAAGTATGAATTACTCATACTTGACGAGTATCAGTCGACTGATATGATGTAGCAGTCGACTGATAAGGTGCTCGACTGAGTCAGGCTGAAACCCTGACGATCAGTCGACTGCCAAGAGCTGGCAGTCGACTGATGCCGCAATCAGTCGACTGCCAATACCGGCAGTCGACTGATCAAGTCGACATCGGGCACAGAATGGAGTCTCACTCGACTCCTCGCGGGGATCACTCGACTGATCGCTTCATCAGTCGACTGATGAAGTGATCAGTCGACTGATCAGGCTGCCATTGGAAATGACGGCTGCGTATCTTCGTGGATTCACCTCGTCAGAAGCCGTTGGAAATCTACAACATAAGTCGACTGATCGTGACCCAACGGGAAAAACAATCCTCTCTCTATAAAAAGAGGGCTTGGGGTGCTTGAGAAGGCTAGTGCTTATCTTCCAACCTTATTCTCAAGCTCCCCACAAATTTGCAAAGGCTTTCTTTGTGTTAATTCCTCCTCTTCTCCTAAATCTCATTTTCATCATTGTAAGAAGAGGAGAGTGTCTTGTAAAGGAAAGCTTCTTAGAGGAATTACTTGGGTTGATCCACCTTAAGGATCGCCGTGGAGTAGGAGCGTTATCTCCGAACCACGTAAAAGGTTTCGTGTTAGCGTTTGCGTTTAGCTTCTTATTTTTGTTTAGTATTTGCTTCCGCTAATATTTCTTGTAGATTTCAAAAAGAGGCTATTCACCCCCCTCTAGCCTTCCAAGGATCACTAACAAAAACCAACCACCTTTGAGTCAAAACATTAACTAAATCCAATCTCCCAATTGTCCAAATTGGGAATTCCAAATTCTCACTCAAATTCTCCCTCTTTTTGACATACATCAAAAAGGCTCTCCCCAAGGGTATCAATGTCTCATATCTCAATGAGATCTTACAATCTCCCCCTTGGTCTAAAAATATCTAGGATGCCTTCACTCTTCCTAGTGATAAGTCCCATGTCACTAAAGAGAGACAATCCTTCAAACTCTCTCAATTCTCCAAATTTCCCCCTTATGAGGAAGAACACATCCATCATCCTATGATGTATAACCTCCCCTAAAGGCTTGTTCCCCCTTGACCATTGCACCAACAATGTTCTTGGAGAGTCCCTAAGCCTATAGGAACACTAAACCATCAAAATTAAGGTCGAAAGTTCAAACTTGAATTTTCACACACCTTAAAATTTGATAAACTCCCTAAACAATTCTTCTAATCCATATTCAATGGATTTTCACCCTTTATAATGCTTTTCAAAGCATATCCTAGGGTTATGAGCAGTTAGGGTAGCCTAACATAGCTGAAACATGGGTTAAACATCTTTGTTTACTCGAAATCAGCATTGGCAGTCGACTTTGTTAGTCAACAGTCAACTGCTCTTGATGTCAGTCGACTGCCATCCTTGACAGTTGATTGATTTCTGCAAGTGCAGAAATAAAAAATCAAAAATTGAAATTCAAAAATACATAAGTAATTATACGTAATTTTAAAAATCACGAAACTTCATACGTATAATACTTAAGTCAATCATTATGGGTGAAAAATATTTAGAAAATAAAATACCCATAAAATAGTGAGTGATATAAAATTCAAAACCATTAATAAATTCAATGCTTTTGACCTATTTTGTATCAACTTCTTCAATGATGACTTCTATCAAAAGATAGACTGTACCAAGGTTTTCTAAAATGGTTTTAAAATAATTTTAAAATCTTATATTGATCCATGGTCTATGGGCTTAATGCACATGACTTATATATAAGCTTTCCTCATGATTCATCCATGATATATAATGAGTTTGAGTTCATCTAGATGCAAGAACTATGCACCTTGAACTTAACTCATTTCCTAACACCTCATATGTGTCTAGGGTGTATCAATACACACACATGTCAATGTGATGTGAGATGTGGGTTTTGTTCATCTCAAACTAAGGTCTCATGCATTTTCTAAACAACTCTATTTGATTCCCTTATACATGGGACTTCAAATCATGTCATAGTCTTTAAATCAATTTTAATTAATGCATGAATGATGATTATGACATAAATGATAGCATAAGTAAGCATGTGCCAAAAATCATGATGTCATGGTATTAAATATAAACCTAAATATACATGACATAAAAACTTAAACCTAAGCATTATCATGACATTTAGATGATTAAGATGAGAATGATGTCATGACATGACATATGACAAATCAATCTTGGAAAATAAAATGTAAAGGTATAATAATACTTAGATTTTAGTGTTAATTGTCATTTGTTAGAGTTAAGCCCATTTTGCCATAATAACACTTATCTCCCAAGTGTGTCAAAAATCCAAAATGACACACTATGACCTCTAAACCTTAATTGTGTCAATTTGATCAATTTTTCAAAACTCTCAAATTTAATTGGCACATCCAAAAACATTTTAGGATATAAATTCAACCTTCATTTCCAAGGTATCACATAACCTTGAAAATGTCCTAAAATGTCAACTCTACCATGGTTAGGTTAACTACCTATCCACTTAGGGTTGACATACCCTAACCCATTTAGCATGAGGGAATCATGCTCTTAAGAACCCAATACCTATTGGAGTGTCTTGGGTTTACAAGGTATTCGCTAGGGATAACTTCCCTAGATACTCCTAATGACCCTTTTTGGCTTGAAAACCTTGGTCAATTGGGTCTTGTCTTGGTCAACTCTAGGGATAACTTCCCTTGTGACCTTCTTAGTGGTCTTCTTAGGTTTCATGGAAACCTTGGCCACTAGACACTTACCTTGGTTAACCTTAGGGATGACTTCCCTATTAACCTTGCCTTTCCTAGACCTATGAATGGTTCCATAATCGAATGGAACTCTATGATAGGTCTCCTTGGGCTTAGGTTTGTGACCCAAACCTTTCTTGCCCATTGATGGTTCTTGTTTTCTAGACCCTAAGTTTTGACCATTAGACCCCTTAACTGAGTTTGTCATTTTTGCTAGGGTCTTTTCCAATTTTTCAAGCCTTGACCTCAAGGCTTGGTTTTCTAATTCTAATTTTCCCAATTTTGATTGTTCATTGATCTTTTGGGAATGGTTCTTCTTCTTAGGCATATGTCTATGGTTCTTAGGTTTAATGCCTAGATGATCCTCTACCTTTCTAATACTTTCCCTAGATAGAATAGGTCTAGAGTTATTGGTTCTAGGTTTATCCTTAGACCGAAAATTATAACTTTTAGCACCTAAACAAAAATATTTGTTTTTAGCATGCTTTGTATCATGATGAATAGCAAGTGAATTAAAATTATCCCTAGCATGCTTTTTAACCTTAAAACTTGAAGGTGCATTAATAGAATATACCTTAGGGTTTGCTTTAGAAGCTTCCCCTACATGTGATGTTCCTTCTTGGACCTTGGAGGCTTGTCTTCCCTTAGGGAATTGGCTCCTATAATGTCCCTTTTAATGGCATTTGAAGCACACCATATGCTCCTTGCTCTTCCTAGTGGGGACACCGACATCCTTGATCTTTGGTACCGGTTAAGCCTTCTTGACCTTCTTAGGACACTTGCTCTTATATTGCCCATATTCCCTACACTCAAAGCATAAAATATGATTTTTATTTTTAATTGAAATGCTTGAGTTACCTAGGTTGGTGGTGGAGGCTTCTTGGTTGGATTCTTCTTTTCTTCTGGAAGTAGAGGCTTCCTCTTGATTTTGCTCCGAGATAGAAGATTGCCTCTCCTCCCCCTCAATCCAAGAGGTGGAGGCTTCCTCTACTTCTTCCACCTCTTCCGATTCAGATGTTGATTCCCTTTCAACCTTTGAATCCTTAATCTCTTGGGATAATGATCTATATTCTTCTTGAGCTTGAGAGGATGAGCACTCCTCTTCTACCTTATCTTTTTGGACCGATTTAGGATTTTCATGGTACTTGACCAACTTGTTCCACAACTCCTTAGCATCCCTATAACCTCTTAATCTAGATAAAATATTGTTAGATATCAAATTTACCAACATTTTTGTTACCTTAACGGTTGTCTCAAATTTTTGTCATTGCTCCCCGGTCCACCTCTTCATCTTGAGGATTTCTCCCTTCTTGCCCCTTGGAGCATCAAATCCTATAATCACAGCAAACCAATTTTCTATATTGGACATTAGGAAATATTCCATCCTACCTTTCCAATATGTGAAATCTTCGCAGTCAAAGGCGGGTGGAATTGTTATTTCATCGCCCAATCTCTTGTTGAGCTCCATTTTCTCCTCTAGCGGTTTTGCTCCTTCGGTTGTGAAGCCGGTGAAGAGCGACCCACTCTGATACCACTTGTAGGGGATCGGACGTCGCTAGAGGGGGGTGAATGGCGCGTTCGTGTGTTCAATGGAATTTGATCATGCTTGTCTCTACAACTTGTTAGTTTTCACAGCAGAATATAGAAATACAAAAGACACATACACAATCACACACAAAACACAAGATATAATGTGGTTCGGAACCTTAAGGTTCCTACTCCATGGGGCGAGCTCAAATGAGCTCTAATGATGCACACACCACTAATGCACTTCTTCTCAGAACAATCCGGAGGTGGAGAAACCTCGTACAATGTTTACAATAATAAACAAGATAACTACAAGCAAATACAATGAAAAACAAGTAAAGAAAACTTTACAAAGAATGCTTTGAATGCTTGCTTGAGCCACACTTGAAGACCCTAACTTGCAAATCGCCTCAAATTGCCCGAGAAATCACTGTGAAAATCCTCCCCTTTGTGCTCCTTTTAAAGCTGCAACTCAAGTTGATTTCTGCCTAGCAGTTGACTGCTCATACCCATCAGTCGACTGCTCCTGTAGTCGTTGTCTCACAACAACTTAATCCACATCGGCATTCCATCCAACGGATACACTGACAGTCGACTACCATTACCATCAGTCGACTGCCAAGCTCGTAGCTGACTGCTCAGTCGACTACCGAGCTTTTTGCACTCGCGACCAAACCCACTAGTCGACTGCCCTCCATGGTAGTCGATAGCTCAAGGTCAGCGAGGCGCCACCTCGACTAGGACTCTAGTTGAGGAACCAGCTGAGATGCCTTGCGTCTGTGGCCGCAGCTTGACCACAGTCGATCTCTAGTCGACTCATGGCAGTCGACTGGTCATAATCCTAGTCGACTGCTCTGTGTCGACTCGGCTGCCAAGTTTCAAAACACTTGATCAGTCGACTGGTACAAACCCCCAGTCGACTGGTACAAATCCTTAGTCGACTGATAACCTCAAACATGAGGTTTAACCCCAAGTATGATGCCCTCATACTTGCTAGACCACCCTTATCCTAGACCTAAGCCTTCTAGCCACTTCCGTCAGCCTCACGCCTATTGGATCCTCCAATTCATCTATGACTTGTTCATCCATATGATAGCCTTCAAGTGCTTTCATCTGCTATTGTCATGCTAACCGGGTCTACACCGCCAAGGCACATTGGCTTACGCTTCCAAGACCAACTCTTGGACTTTACACCATCAACTATTGGACTTATGCTGCCAAGACTCCACCCTTGGACTTTACGCCGCCAATATCATACCCTTGGACTTCCCAAATGCTAAGTACCCATGACTTAGACTTTCACTGTCAAGACTACACACTTGGACTTACATGCCCAAGACTATACCCTTGGACTTTCCAATTGCCAAGTACCAATGACTTGGACTTACACCACCAAGACTACACACTTGGACTTACATGGCTAAGACTACACCCTTGGACTTTCCATGCCAACTCCATGTTGAACTTTCCAAATGTCAAGACCCATTCTTGGACTTTCCATTGCCAAGTACCCAAGACTTGAACTTTCCATGCCAAGTACTCATGACTTGGACTATCCCATGCCAAGTGTTCCACTTGGACTTTCCATGCCAAGTACTCAAGACTTGGACTTCCCATGACAATCATATTGTCATATGTTTTGTCGAACATCAAAATACCGCTCGAGTCAAACTCGAGTCTTGTCAATTATGACCTAGGCCGATTGCACTAACACTTTGTTCAATCGAAATCAGTATCAACAGTCAACTAGGTCTGCAACAAATCGACTGTCTCACCACTAGTCGATTGCTCCAAGCAACAATCGACAGGTTTTCTGCAATGTGTAGAAAATAATTTTCAGAGTCACATTTTCAAAATGCATAAGTAAATCTGTAGTTTTCAAAAGATTATGAAAGTTCATAAATATATTACTTATGCTAAATACAATGGGTAAAAAATAATTTTATAATAAAATACCCATTAAATTGAAAAATTGATACAAAGTTCAAAACTATTGAAACCTTCAATATTTTGTCTAACTTTATATCAATCTCATCAATGGTGATTGCTATCGAAAGATATACTTCATCAAGGTTTTCTAAGATGTTTTTAAAATATTTTTAAAACCTTAATTTCTATCATGGTCTATGGGATAGATGTACATGACTTGTACATTAGCTATCCTTATGATTTTTACCTATGATTGAATGAGTTCTAAGTTCATTTGATGTACCATTGTAAGCACATGAACTTAACTCATATTCCTAACATCTCACATGTATCTAAAGTGTATCAATACACACACATGGCATTCTTATGGTCTTTGTGAGATGTGGATTTTGTTCTTTCCTAATCTAAGAGTTCATGTAATTTATCTAGGCATTCAAATGTGATTCCTTTATCTAGGGCTTCAAATCATGTCACTTGTCCTTAAATTCAATTTAATTAACCTAAATGCATGAAAATGATCATGGCATAAATGATTGCATAAATTAAGCATGTGCCAATGATTCATGATATCATAACATAAAAACAAACCTAAGTGCAAGCACAACACAATTAACAAAAGTATTATCATGACATTATAAATAATAATGTGAGCATGATGTCATGACATGGTAAGGCAAACAAAGAATGACAAATATAAAAGATGCAAAGGTATAAGAATACCTAAGTGTTAAGCACATTTGTCATTTTGTAAGATTATATTAACTTTGTCATAATCACTTAACTCCCTCAAGTGTGCCAAAACCTAAAATGACACGCTATTGACCTTTAACCTAATTGTATAAATTTAGATTAATTTTTCAAACTTCATAATTTCTATTGACACATCCTAAAATCTTTAGGGTAAATTTCTAATCTCATTTCCAAGGTATTACATTACCTTGAAAAATGCCCTAAAGTGTCAACTTCACTATGGTTTGGCTAACTGCCTTTCCATCTTAAGTTGACACACCCTAAACCCATCTAGCATGAGGAAATCACGCTCTTAGGAATCTAAAATCAATTTGAGCTCCTTGGGTTAACCAAATACTCACTAGGGATATCTTCCCTTAGTACCTTCCTAATGCCCCTTTTAGGCTTGGAAGCCTTGGTCATTGTAGTCTTTTCAAGGTTAATCCTTGGGATAACTTCTTTTGTAACCTTGTTAGTGGCTTTTCTATGTTTTTTTTTAAAATCTTAGCCACTAGACATCTACCATGGTCAATACTAGGTATGACTTCTCTTGTGACTGTGGTTCTCCGAGACCTATGGTTTGTTCTATAGTTAAATGAAACATTATGGTAAGAGGGCTTATCCACCTTGGACATAGGCTTATGACCCAAACCTTTCTTGTTCTTAGTTGGTTCCTTCCTACTAATACCTAGACCTTTTCCATTTGACCCTTTAATTGAATTTTTCATCTTCCTAAGGGTCCTTTCTAATTTTTCAATCTTTAACCTCAAAGCTTGATTTTCTATTTCTAATTGCCCAATTTATGAATTTTCATTCTTCTTTTGTGAACTCTTCTTCTTTCTAGGCATATGCCTACCCTTTTTAGGGTTAATGCCTAGGTTTTGTTCTCTACTTTCCTATCCTTAGGTGTGGTAATCCTAGACTTATTGGGTCTAGAATTAATAGTTTCAAGATTATCCTTAAGCATATTATCACGTTTAGCACTTAAGCAATAAGCCTTATTATTAGCATACTTTTTATAATGAACAATTGCAAGTAAATTGCTAGCATGCTTTTTATTATGAAAACTTAAAGGTGCATTATTAAAAATTACCTTAGCCTTGGGAGCTCCCCCTACACATGAAGCTCCTCCTTTGTCCTTACTAGAGTCCCTTCCCCTAGGACATTGACTTCTATAATGACCCCTTTATTGCACTTGAAGCACACTATGTGCTCCTTACTCATGCGTATCGGGGCACCAGCTTCCTTGACCTTCTCCTTCATCTTAAGTCCCACTTTAGCCTTTTCCTTAATTTTTCTTGGACATTTTCTCTTGTAATGCCCTATTTCCCTACACTCAAAACATGTTATATGATTTTTATTTTTAATAATGCTCTTGAGTTACCTATGGAATATCCATGAGTTTGTTCTTCATTTCTCCTGGATATAGAAAGTTCCTCTTGCTCTTGCTCCGGTGATGATCTCCCCTCCCTCTTAATCCTTGAAGTGGAGGCTTCCATGACTTCTTCTACTTCTTCTCTAGAAGTTTAACATTTGTCAACCTCCGAGTCTACATGCTCTTGAGATGATGAGCTTTCTTTCTCCTCCTTGAATTCTTCCTTATCATCTTGGACTGGTTAAGGCTTCTCATGGAATTTTGTCAACTTGCTCCATAGCTCCTTGGCATCCATATAGTCCCATATCTTGCACAAAATATCATTAGGTATTAAATTTGTTAAAAAATTTATTACCTTGACCTCGGTCTTAAATTTTCAGTGTTCTCCTTAGTCCATTTCTCGATTTTGAGGAATCTTCTCTTCTTATCTATGGATGGTTCGAACCCTTCAACTAAGATGAACCAATCTTCGATGTTCATCATAAGGAAGGTTTTTATACTCTCCTTCCATTTGTCTAAACCCCCAAATCTGTAGACTTCGTAAGGAATAGGAGTGTTGATGTCGCGGCCTAGTCCAAGCTTTGGAAACTCCATTCCTTCTTCTTCTCCTCTAGCGCTTGTGCTCTCATGGCGGTCAATCCTTGTAGAGAAACCTGGGGCTCTGATACCACTTGTTGGACTGTTGGCATGCTAGAGGGAGGGAGGGGGTGAATAGAGATTCTTTCAATTGGGTTCGTGTCGTGTTCTTGTCTACAAATCGTGTTAGCAGCGGAATACAACAAATATAAATGAAAACAAAACTATGCGACAACACACAAACAATTCATATTTTTACGTAGTTCAGAACTAAGGTTCCTACTCCACGGGCGAGCTAGTGATCTACCCTCACTATGCCTTCTCCTTTTCGACAACACATTGGAGGTGGAGAAATCTCTTACAAGATTAAGCGTACAAGAAACAACAGGAAAAATAAAAGTATATAATGAAGAACAAATACAAGTAAAACAAACTTTAAAAAGGAATGCTTGAATGCTTGATTGCTTTGGACGGCTTTAGAAGGTCTGGAACGCAACAACGATTCCCCTTCAAAGTCGCCAAAAAATTGCTACCAAAGTCTCCATGAGCTCCCCCTCTTGTAGGCTTTGTGTCGGACTAATTTCTGACCGTTATTGTTCAACGGTAACATAGTAGTCGAGGTGCCACTTCGACTGCAAGCCCAATCGAGGCTGCCTCACTTCTGAGCTGCCGCTGTCAAGCCTCCAGTCGACTACTCTATCACAGCAGTCGGCTGCGACGTCAGAGCTACTATTTCTCACATCGCCCGACCACCTAGGTTGATTCCCGACTTCCTTAGGCCAGTAGACTTCTCTTCCTTTGCAGTCGACTGCCAAGCATCATGCCTCATTCCCGAGCCACACAGTTCTGAGCACCAAGTATAAAATACGCACCCCACAGCGAGAGTCGGCTTCCTACTCGACCAGTCGACTGGGCTAAACCATCAATTGACTGTCGAGCACCTAGGCTGAAAACTAAGCCCCACAGTGGGAGTGGGCCACACTGGACTAGTCGACTCAGCAAAACCTCCAGTCGACTATTAAACCTCAAACATGAGGTTTGACCCAAGTATGATCCCTTCATACTTGATCAACCACCCTTTGCCTAGACCTAAGCCTTCTAGCCACCTCCATCAATCTCATGCCCTCAGGGTCCATTCGAGTCCTCCATGACTTGTTCACCCTTCGTGCTAGCTTTCAGGTGCTTCCATCGGCTGTCATGCCATCGGTTACCCTTAACCTAGACCTAAGCCTTCAAGCTACCTCCATCAACCTCACACCTCTAGGATCCATCTGAGTCCTCTACGACTCATTCATCCTTGTGCTAGCCTTCAAGTGTTTCCATCGACTATCATCATGCTCTTGGGTCTACCTTTGCTAAGAGGTCGCGACTCTGGGACTTCCATTACCAAGGCTCCAACCTTGGGAATTCCCTTTGCCAAGTATCCATACTTGGACTTCTCCATGCCAAGACCATTCTTAGACTTACCCTTGCCAAGTCTCCAAACTTGGACTTCTCCATTTCCAAGTATCCAAACTCGGACTTACCTTCTAGTCTCACTCTAGTCTTACATTTGCTAAGAGGTCGCGACTCTGGGACTTCCATTACCAAGGCTCCAACCTTGGGAATTCCCTTTGCCAAGTATCCATACTTGGACTTCTCCATGCCAAGACCATTCTTAGACTTACCCTTGCCAAGTCTCCAAACTTGGACTTCTCCATTTCCAAGTATCCAAACTCGGACTTACCTTCTAGTCTCACTCTAGTCTGGTCATCCTTGACCTGAGATTTGATTGCTCCAATAATCTTTCCTAAACATCTACTTGTCATATGGTCAAAATATGGTTAAACCATATTGTCAAACAATGGTCACATCTATTGTCAACCCATTGTTAAACATCAAAACTCTACTCGAGTTCCACTCGAGTCTGGTCAATCTTGAGCTAGGCCGATTGTACCAATAATCTGCCCTTTTTTATGTTTGATAATACCTTTAAGTTAGATTGTCCCATAATGCAACTTAACTCTTCTTATGCCAAAGTATAGTGAAAGTTTACCTAACTTAAACCCTCACTTCTTCCCCATTGGCATACATCAAAAAGTCCACCAAGTGTTTCCAATGTCTCTTCTCCAATGAGATCCTACATTCTCCCTTTTGGTCCAAAATCATCCTAAATGCCTTCATTCTCCCTAGTGATACAATCCCTATCACTAAATGAAAAGCATTTTTCACTTCTCTTCCTTTGGTAAAAAATGCAACCATCATCCCTTGATGGACACACTCCCCTTAAAGGTTTACTCCCCCTTGACCATTGCACCAACAATATCCTTGATGAGTTCCTAAGCCTATAGGAAATCTAACCCATCAAAAATAAAGGTACAAGTTCAAACTTGAACTTTTGCTGTAAAATACGATGAAAAAAATGCGGATTAATTATTGAATTAGCTGTTTGGGGTTTAATTAGGTGTTGGGGTCAAGTTGGGTTAGCTCGGATTGGATCTAGGTTAGCTCAACCACCTAGAACAGTCGTTGAAAGAAAAAAAAGAACTCGATCACAATTCTTTACATGCGATTTCTCTTCTTTCTCTTCCCCACTGTGAGCCATTTCATCCGTTCCGCTCTTCCCGAGCGTTTTCTTCGATTTTCCTTTTTTCCCTACCGCTCCGATTCCTTTCTCTTCCAGCCGAAGCGCGACCTCTTCTCTTCTAGCCGACGTGCGACCTCTTCTCCTCTAGCCGACGTGCAACCCTTCCTTCCTGCTCGTCGACCACCGTGAGTCCTCCAGTCGACGGTGAGAATGCATGGCTGAGAGTTCGGGTCGACGACAGGTCGATCAGGAGCTGTCCTCCTTGATCGTCACAGGAGCAAGGAAAGGCGCTGTCTGTTCCTTGTTTTTCCCTCAATCTTAGAAGGGATCCACCTGTGAATGCGTTCCTTTCATTTTTGGGTAGTGATCTTGAGCACGAATTTCTCCGGGGAACAGGGGATTTACTGCTGGTGGAGATTTGAGGCCGGTAAGCTTGATCTAACCTGTGCTTTTCATCTGTCAATTTCTGTATATGGTCTTTGTGGTGGACGTTGGGTTTTCTGTCAATGGATATGCCGGTTATAGGCTACTGTTGGATAGGTACCGATTGTGATTTGAGGTTTTGGATGGTTGTGCGGTTGTGGGCAGGAAAATTGTCGGCTGTGAATGGGCTGTAAATGGTTGTGGTGGTGGTGTGGATCGAAGTGGTGGTTAGATATTGAAGTAAGAAGGGTGCTCTATGTTTTGGCTGGGTGATGCTCTGTGATGGTTGTGATGAAGAGATGTGGGTGTGAGGGCTCAAATCTAGTGCATCGACAAATTTATTGTTTGGGTGGAGGCTTGATAGTGGCAGTTGATGGTGGATATAGAGCTATTGTGATGCTCTGAATTGAATGGGGAAGCTGGATCTGAGTTTGTAGTGCAAGTTAAGTTCTGATGGGTGTTTGCATATCTAGATTGTGGTTTACATATTTGTGAGATGGTAAGTGGAGGAAGATATTGAGGGAATGATATAATGGTTTAGTGTAATGGTTGGAAAATATGAGTTTGTTCATGTTTACGGTGTTGGTTGATACTGGAAGATTGGTGAACAATGATATGTGGAAGGGAAGTAGTTAACTGTTGATTTGGATTGTTGTGAATTGTTAATTGGATCTAGTGCGTATACTTATGGTGATATAGCCGAGTTGATGTTGGATGTGTGATCGAGACTTTAATTAGTATTTGGATAATTGATTTGAATACGAGATCAATGTAGGATTCGATTTGATCATTTATCATATGTTAGAACTTAAGTATAGTTTTTGTTGTCTTACAGGACTTCGATTGGTAACAAATGCTTGTACGTGTGGACTGCTAGCACGAGCTACTATCAGGTGGGTAATTTTTTACCCTGGTCAGGTAGTAGCTAAATCCTGAAGTATATAACTTCATATTATTGTCACTTTGACCTTGACTCCACTCTAGTTTTTCTAATGCTTGATACTTAGTCTTTGCCCTTTTAAATACTCTATTGCTATTATCACATTTTCCTTCATCAGGATTATGAGTTATAGATGTGATGCATGTAAGCCTATAGTTGTGCAATTAGGTGTATTTAGTAGAGTACAGATGAAGACTTGATTTGTAAATTGGATAAAAGGTCATCCGGGGGAGTGGATAATGTCTTGAACATAGAATTGAATCTTATGATAAATCCTTATGTTGCGTACCCATTTCTGATCATGTGTTTATTTATGGTCATATGGATTGTGGATAGTGCGTCGCTATGGACTGGTGGTCCTAGCTTGGTTGTGATCAATTGAGTATGACTCTTTGTAGGATAGAGAGTATGTTGATCAGATTAGTATGACTCTCTGTAGAATAGAGAGTTTGTGGTGGATGTCTATATGCGTGATTGTGCATTCATGTCATTTACATTCATGTTGATGACTCGGTCTCCCTTGTGGTCGAGAGAGTCATCATTCATTCTGCCTCCATGGTTACTCGTGGTAGTAATAACTGGTGTGAGAGCAGAGCATTTGCTATGCCGCACTCGACCACTATAGACGGTGCACTCGACCACTCATGGGTAGTGACTGTCGGAGTGGCCAACAGCAAGGACTCCCGTTGTGTAGCTTGCTCTTTACGCTTATATGCTACTTGTTCATACTGCCCACTCGGCCACAGGAGAGTAGTGGTTGGTGTTGAGTTGGGACAGTTGTCATGTAGAGCCACCTAGACCACACTGGGGTCGTGGTAGCGGTTCGGGTGAGCAGGCATGATATATATATATATATATATATATATATATATATATATATATATATATATATATATATATATATATATATATATATATATGCACTTTACGTTGTTCATTTATTTAGTTAGTATATGCATATATATATATATATATATATATATATATATATATATACTATACTGGTGTAGACCCGATGTACCTTTAGGTTATATCGTTGAATTATATGTGATATTTGATATATACATGTTCTTTCATATTACCGCTGAGTTTATACTCACCACCACAGACCCCGAATTTTCTTGTGTTGGTGCATGGGCACCAGATAATCGAACCTGTGTTTTGATTATGGCAAAGACACAAAGTTAAGTTTACATCGTTATCTCACGATCTAAATCGAGTGTGCAGAAAAGTACTCAAGCTAGAGATGAAGGCTAGTGACACCCGGAGGAAGCCGCGGTGGTCGGGTGACACTCGAGTGACTTCGGAGGGAGTCGAAGGAATCGAGTGGAAGGCCGGAAGCGAGAGCTACAAAGGAAGTATCAAGGTAAGCTCGTGTGAGTGAGAGATGGTAAGGTCGTGTCCTCTGTACAGGGACGACCATAGGCGGCGATCTGACTAAGACTTCCTGTGGAAGGTCTAGGTCGAGATTGGACGGTTAGAAACCATCGCATTTATCATTCTTCGAGCTAACCTCTTACTGCAGGGAAGTGGCCAGGCTAGCAATCGACTGCTGTACATTGGGCAGTCGACTGATGGGAGGCATCAGTCGACTGATGGCGACGAATCAACCTTTGTGCTAGGTCAAAACATATAAGGTTTGACGCGACCACTTCGCGATAAAATTTGTACAACTTCGTGTTCTGTTCCGAAATATGAGGAGACAAATTCAGAGGCCAAAATCTATAAAAGAAGAGGAGGATTCCAACTCCAAACATCATCAAGTTTATTCTCAAGTGCTCCTACAACGCCAAAGCTCCAACACTGTCATAATGCCGATGCGACGACAAGTTCCAATCTTCTTCGTTGGCAGCAGAATCAAGTAATATATTTTGATATTGTATTCTTTGTTTTTATTCGTAACGAGGTGAGGTAGGCTTGTTGCCTCATCCTCGTAATTTCGGTTTTGTGATCGTTGTCTCCTACCTCCAACGAGAAGGAGATGTTATAGTGCTTTGCCCTCCGTACGCGGTCTAGGACCGATAGGGCCTTGAAGTAGCAACCGCTGAGTTGTGAACCAAGTAAAATAAATGTGTCTCTTTATTTTCTACTGTACTTACTCGTGTATCGAACGAACAAACGAACGAAAAGTTTTACGCTCGCTATTCACCCCCCTAGCGACGCATCTCGATCCAACATCTTGTTGTCCAGGTAACAGGTAGAAGTCTTGGTGACAGCTTGAAGCATCACTAGCTGATCCATCCCATCTCACTTTCGATGCTCCCATGGATATTTTGGATTTTTCTTATACTTTAGTATGTATTTGGAGTTTATGTGATGTTTTGTGTTGTGGACTTGTTGGTTGGTGTACACCTGTGATTGTTCTGGATTTTTATGTCGGTATGCATTGTTGTGAGTTTGTTATTATGTTGTGAAGGTTTCCACTGTATTTTGATATAGATATATTTATTTATGTTTGTGTGGATGTGGTCGAAAGGCCTTGTATCAACAGGATATGTTGTCACGTACAGGGGAGATGCTGCCCGTTTACTTTTTGGCTCGGCATACTCTCGGGGCGTGACATTCACACACCTTAAAATTTAATTTTTACTCTAAACAACTCTCCTTTTCAGTTTCACTCAAGTTCTCACCCTTCCAATGCTTTCCAAAGTATATCTTAGGGTTAGGAGTAGTTAGGGTAGCTAGGAGTACTGATAATCAGTTGAACATACCTTGTTCAGCCGAAATCAATATTAGCAGTCGACTAGGTCAGCAACTAGTCCACTGCATCACCACTAGTCGATTGGTTTCTACAATGTGCAGAAAATAATTTTCAGAATTGAGTTTTCGAAATGCATAAGTAAATCTGTAGCTTTCAAAAAATCATGAAAGTTCATAAATATATTACTTATGCTAAATATAATTGATGAAAAATAATTTTATAATAAAATATCCATTAAATTAAAAAATTGATACAAAGTTCAAAGCAATTGAAACTTTCAATATTTTGTCTAATTTTGTGTCAATCTCATCAATGATGATTGCTATCAAAAGATAAACTTCACCAAGGTTTTCTATGATGTTTTAAAAATATTTTTAAAATCTTAATTTCAATTATGGTCTATGGGCTAGATATACATGACTTGTACATTAGCTTTCCTCAGGATTTTTACCTATGATTGAATGAGTTCTAAGTTCATTTGATGTACCATTGCAAGCACATAAACTTAACTCATATTCCTAACTTCTCATATGTGTCTAGAGTGTATCAATATACACACATGGCATCCTTATGGTCTTTGTGAGATATGGATTTTATTCTTCCCTAATCTAAGGGTTCATGCATTTTATCTAGGTATTCCAATTTGATTCTTTTATTTAGGACTTCAAATCATGTCACTTGTCCATAAATTCAATTTAAGTAACTTAAATGCATGAAAATGATCATGACATAAATGATTGTATAAATTAAGCATGTGTCAATGATTCATGATATCATTACATAAAAACAAACCTAAGTGCAAGCATGATACAATTAATATAAGTATTATCACGACATTATAAATAATAATATGAGCATGATGTCATAACATGGTAAGACAAATAAAGCATGACAAAAAAGATACGAAGGTATAAGAATACCTAAGTGTTAAGCTCATTTGCTATTTTGTAAGATTATATTAACTTTGCCATAATCACTTAACTCCCTTAAGTGTGCCAAAACCTAAAATGACACACTATTGGCCTTTAATCTAATCGTTCCAATTTAGATCAAATTTTCAAACTTCTTAATATCTATTGGCACATCCTAAAATCTTTAGGATAAATTTCTAATCTCATTTCCAAGGTATTACATTGCCTTAAAAAATACCCTAAAGTGTCAACTTCACTATTGTTAGGCTAACTGCCTTTCCATCTTAAGTTGACACATCCTAAACCCATCTAGCATGAGGAAATCACGCTCTTATGAACCCAAAATTGATTTGAGCTCCTTGAGTTAACTAAGTACTCACTATGGATATCTTCCCTTTGTACCTTTCTAATGCCCCTTCTAGGCTTTAAATCCTTGGTCATTGTGGTCTTTTCAAGGTTAATCCTAGGGATACCTGTTGGGTTTTCGGCACCGCGGCGAGTGTGTGTTCGAACATGTTTCCTAAACATGTGCACAGCGGAAAAAATAAAAATAATAAATCTAATTTATTATAACACACACACCACACACATGCATAGTACAACATGTGTAGACATAACCGCAATTTCAAATTTTGCAATAAAAGGAAATTTATACTACGTATACCGGACGTATCACGTGTAGCGCGAAAGACATCAACTGGAACGATCCTTGCTAGAATCGTCTCTATCCGTATCCACGCTGAGTATCTTCAGGATGACTTCACAAAGTCACGAGCCTCATCTTCGTACGAGTTACTAGCCTCGTGTTGAAGATGATGTGATCGAGAGAAGACCACAATCCAAATCAAAATTCGGATTCAAAATGAGTCCTCAAAAACTCGCTTCTCCGGAGAGGTATTCGTCAACCGTTTGACGAATCCTTCGTCCTCCACCTATGAGGATTATAGGAGATCGAATTCCTGGCAAGGAAGCCGCTGTCGGAGCTCCGAACGTCGTCCAAACGACACTCTGACACGAAATAAATAAGCTGTCCAGAAAACTAGACAGCTTTGGTGGAGGAATAGGGGCCGGCCAAATAAGGAAGCTTGATGCTCACCTTGTCGCCAGACCCAAAGAAGATCACCGGAGGGTCGCCGGAGGATCATCAACTGAAGCTTGGACGCCGACAACTAGCTTGGACGGCGGCACAAAGCTGGGCGGCGGCTAGGGTTGGGCGCCGACCACTAGAGGAGAGGAGGGGTGGGCGACAACTTTTGGATTGCTTGGATTAGGACTTAACAAAACCCTTAAGCCCTATTTTATAGAGAACAAATTCTCTTAATGGTTATCGGATCATAACCAAAAGTCCATTAACCCGCTCCATTAATTTAAGTTAAAATAAACCAAACCATGTTGGTCTATTTTAAGTTAAAACGAACCGAACCAACTTTGGGTCATTCGTTTAAAACAAACCAAACTCCTTTGGTTTATTCTCCTCCATTGGATTAGAACCAAACCAATTTGGTTCATCCATCATGTCTTCATAAGACATGGCCCATCCACGCTTCCATTGCGACTGAAACAATTTCATGCTCGCTCCTTGTTTCGTCCAACCAAACCTAGTTTCTCTCTGTCTGAGAATCTCATTCTCAAGCTCGTTTTAAATCCTTCGGATTACGCTCGTTGTGCATGTGACCAAATAGGTTCTCGGTTTATGTTGGCCATCTATAATTAACCATTAATTATAGAACGATCATGAGTGACACCTAGTAGTACATCATGATCCCCAATTAACCGAAAAGATCAACGGTTGATCCAGAATTATTTCTAAAACCCTTCAGCAGCTTGAATGAATCGTGCCCCATTACCTTCACTCATCTTATACCCACTTGGTTCAGGACATGGTCTATAGTGTCAGTCCCCACTAGGTTGACTACGTCAACCCTAGCCCAAGTATCATTTCCTCATCCTACGGATTCTAGTTACTGCACATGTATCGAAGAGTACCTTACTCTAAACATGTAATGCTTTGGCCAAAGACTTTAGTAACAATCCGATGAGAGGCCATGGGTATACATCTCCTCGCAAGGAGTGGTGAATCCTTTATAGGCTATTCTGTTAGTAATATATGAGAGATGTCCTAAGGCAATCGCCTTATGTATGAACCATTTATATGATAAATGAAGATTCACTATTTGAGTATACATGTTTTATGTATTTGATTGGATCTTAAACTCATTTACTGAATGTCCACGATACGATTCACAACATGAGAGAATTTGTGATTGGATCACAACTAGTGAGTATCTCTACATGTGTAATTGTGATGTATCGGAATTATCCCTAGTCGATGAATTGATGGATTTGGACACCATCAATTCTGTCGAGACTAGCACGAGGTATACTCCTTGGTGTATCCAAGCGGTGATTCTCCTTTGTTTGGAGACATAGTGATGTCGGAGTTAATCGTGGATGCTAGTTATGGTAACTAGTTCATTGGAGTGACCAGTAGTAAGACTTCATATGGTTCTCTGCATATATAGATATGTCAATGAAGTTCTTCTTGTGGCTTAAGTGCGATGTTCCTTTGACTTGCGGTATTCAAGTCATCTTGATCATGGAGACTTATGCTTTGACATCTTAAGCAAGCATCTCTAAGGAGATGTGGACCCGGGATGATTGGGTATAAGTCGAAGTGATCGAAGGTGTTTCAATAGCCTATAAAGGATTCACCACTCCTTGCGAGGAGATGTATACCCATGGCCTCTCGTCGGATTGTTACTAAAGTCTTTGGCCAAAGCATTACATGTTTAGAGTAAGGTACTCTTCGATACATGTGCAGTAACTAGAATCCATAGGACGAGGAAATGATACTTGGGCTAGGTGTGACGTAGTCAGCCTAGTGGGGACTGACACTATAGACCATGTCCTGAACCAAGTGGGTATAAGATGAGTGAAGGGAATGGGGCACTAATCATTCGAGCTGCTGAAGGGTTTCAGAAATAGTTCTGGATCAACCGTTGATCTTTTCGGTTAATTGGGGATCATGATGTACTACTAGGTGCCACTCATGATCGTTCTATAATTAATGGTTAATTATAGACGACCAACATAAACCGAGAACCTATTTGGTCACACGCACAACGAGCGTAATCCAAAGGATTTATAACGAGCTTGAGAATGGGATTCTCAGACCGAGAGAAACTAGGTTTGGTTGGACCAAACATAAAGCGAGCATGAAATCGTTTCAGTCGCAATGGAAGCGTGGATGGGCCGAGTCTTATGAAGACGTAATGGATGAACCAAAATGGTTTGGTTCTAATCCAATGGAGGAGAATAAACCAAAGGGTTTGGTTTATTTTAAACGAATGAACCAAAAGTTGGTTCGGTTCGTTTTAACTTAAAATAAACCATCATGGTTTGGTTTATTTTAACTTATCTTAATGGAGCGGGTTAACGGGCCTAATGGTTATGATCCAATAACCATTAAGAGAATTAGTTCTCTATAAAAGAGGGCTTAAAGGATAATTAAGCCCTAATCCAAAACCCTAGCTTGGAGTTGCTGCCCAACCTTCATTGCCGACCAACCTCCATTGCCGCCCAGCTTGTTGTGCCGCCGTCCAGCTCCTTGCCGGCGACTAAGCTTCAGCCGGTGATCCTCCGGCGACCCTCCGGTGATCTCCTATAGGTTTGGCATCAAGGTGAGCCTTTTCTTCCCTTGGTTGGCCGGTGCCTATCTCCTCCACCAAAGCTGTCCAGTTTTCTGGACAGTTTGTTCTCCTCTCGTCGGAGCGTCGTTTGGACGACGGTTAGAGCTCCGACAGCGGCTAACTTACCGGGGATTCGATCTCCGGTAATCCTCTGAGGTGGAGGACGAAGGATTCATCAATTGGTTGACGAATACTTCTCCGGAGAAGCGAGTTTTGAGAACTCGTATTAGGATCCGAATTTGGATTCGGATCGTGATCATCTCTCGATCACGTCGTCTTCAACACGAGGCTAGTAACCCATACGAAGACGAAGCTCGTGGCTTAGCAAAGTCATCCCGAGGAACTCGGCGTGGATACGGATAGAGACGATTCTAGCGAGGATCGTTCCGGTTGATGCCGTTCCCGCTACACGTCATACGAAAGGTATAACGTAGATAAATTTCCTTTTATTGCAAATTTAAATTTACGGTTATGTCTACACTTGTTGTAATATGCATGCGTGTGTTGTAATAAATGTAGATTTATTATTTTTATTGCTTCCGCTATGTTCATGTTTACGAAACGTGATCGAACACACACGCCACAAGGTGCCAAAACCCAACAAAGGGTATCAGAGCCTGTGTGTTGTGTTTCGACATAATCGTAAAATGGTTTTGCGATAGTCATAATGTATTTCTGAAAATTTTCTAATTTTGGAAATTTAGAAGTATTTATGGAAATTTTTCAATTTTGGAAAGTCTAGAAGTATTTATGGAAATCTTCCACTTTTGGAAAGTTGGAAGTATTTATGGAAATTGATATTTTCCATAAATAAAATATTTGATTAGATTCTGAAAATTTGTTTCCTAATTTAATCATGATTTGATTTGGGAAATCAAATCTTAAAATATTTTATTTCCATAAGTAGTTTTAATGATTTAGGAAATTGGTTTCCTAAATAGATTTTTCTTAATCAAATAATTCCATGAATAAAATATGTGATTAGATTTGGAAATTTGTTTCCTAATTTAATTATCATTTGATTTGGAGAATCAAATCTTAAACATATTTTATTTCCATAAATAGTTATGACATATAAGGAAATATATACATGACATAATTGTATGCCATGTAATTGCATTAGATGCATAACATTATGCCATGCGTGTCGTGACATGTAGATGTATGCCATGCCATGTAGATAATAGTTATTTGCATGCAAAGAGGATGAGACATAAAAACCCTTAAACAATATTAAAGCCTACACCTTCCATTAATATGGTTAGAACCAGAGTTCCGTTTCTTGTTTGGGTTGTTGGACTCTCTCCAAGCTCGGCTCGAACCCGAACATGTTCAAACCATGGAATAGTTTAATACTAATATGGTAAGAGTCAGAGGTCAATCGTTAGCTTTGGTTGTTGGACTCTCTCCAAGCTGGGCTAATTGGTTGAATGTGCTCTAACCATATTAAAACTATTTCCCGATTAATGGGTTGGCTTTAACCTGGAGCATCGACTTGTTGGACTCTCTCCAAGGTCGATGTAAAGGGAGGTGAAGTTGGGTGCTATGCATATGATGCATACTTGTTAATGTGTTAACAACCCGATGTATGTGTGAACATTCAATTAGTTGATAGTGTTGGGTTTCCGGCACCGCGGCGTGTGTGTGTTCGATCATGTTTCGTAAACATGAGCACAGCGGAAGCAATTAAAAATAATAAATCTATATTTATTACAACACACACAACACACGCATGCTATTACAACAAGTGTAGACATAACCGTAAATTAAAATTTGCAATAAAGGAAATTAAACTACGTTATACCTTCCGTATGACGTGTAGCGGGAACGGCATCAACCGGAACGATCCTCGTAAGAATCGTCTCTATCCGTATCCACGCCGAGCTCCTCGGGATGACTTCGCTAAGTCACGAGCTTCGTCTTCATACGGGTTACTAGCCTCGTGTTGAAGACGACGTGATCGAGAGATGATCACGATCCGAATCCAAATTCGGATCCTCAAACGAGTTCACAAAACTCGCTTCTCGGAGAGGTATTCACAACCGCTTGACGAATCCTTCGCCCTCCACTCAGAGGATTACCGGAGATCGAATCCTCGTAAGTTAGCCGCTGTCGAGCTTTCCAACCGCCGCCCAAACGACGCCCGACGAGAGGAGAGAACAAGCTGTCCAGAAAACTGGACAGCTTTGGTGGAGGTGATAGGCGCCGCCAACCAAGGGAGATAGAGCTCACCTTGATGCCAAACTTGAAGGAGATCACCGAGCACTAACCGCAGCAGCTCGACGCCTGCAGGGAGAAGGAATCAGCCTTCTAGACGCTTGAGCCTCAAGGTGGGCGGCGGCAAGGAGGAGGAGAGTTAGTCGAATTTCTCCAAGGAGAGGTGGGAGGCAAATAAAGCCCGTTAACCCGCCTCCATTAAGATAAGTTAAAATAAACCAAACCATGATGGTTTATTTTAAGTTAAAACGAACCAACCAACTTTTGGTTCATTCGCTTAAAATAAACCAAACCCTTTGGTTTATTCTCATCCATTGGATTAGAACCAAACCATTTTGGTCCATCCATTATGTCTTCATAAGACACGCCCATCCACGCCCCATTGCGATCAAACAATTTCATGCTCGCTTATGTTTGGTCCAACCAAACATAGTTTCTCTGGCCCGAGAATCCCATTCTCAAGCTCGCTTTAAATCCTTTGGATTACACTCCAAGCGGTGACCAAATAGGTTCTCGGTTTATGTTGGCCGCCTATAATTAACCATTAATTATAGAACGATCATGAGTGGCACCTAGTAGTACATCATGATCCCCAATTAACCAAAAGATCAACGGTTGATCCGTAACTATTTCTAAAACCCTTCAAGAGCTCTCGAATGAATCGTGCCCCATTCCCTTCACTCATCTTATACCCACTTGGTTCAGACATGGTCTATTGTGTCCCCCTCACTAGGTCGACTACGCCACACCTAGCCCAAGTATCATTTCCTCGCCCTACGGATTCTAGTTACTCCACATGTATCGAAGAGTACCTTACTCTAAACATGTAATGCTTTGGCCAAAGACTTTAGTAACAATCCGAGAGGCCATGGGTATACATCTCCTCGCAAGGAGTGGTGAATCCTTTATAGGCTATTCAAACACCTTCGATCACTTCGACTTATACCCAATCATCCCGGGTCCACATCTCCTCAGAGATGTTTGCTTAAGATGTCAAAGCATAAGTCTCCATGATCAAGATGACTTGAATACCGCAAGTCAAAGGAACATCGCACTTAAGCCACAGTAAGAACTTCATTGACATATCTATATATGCAGAGAACCATATGAAGTCTTACGACTGGTCACTCCAATGAACTAGTTACCATAACTAGTATCCACGATTAACTCCGGACATCACAATGTCTCCAGCCAGTGAGAATCAGCTGCTTGGATACACCAAGGAGTATACCTCGTGCTAGTCTCGACAAAATTGATGGTGTCCAAATCCATCAATTCATCGACTAGGGATAATTCCGATACATCACAATTACACATGTAGAGATACTCACTAGTTGTGATCCAATCACAAATTCTCTCATGCTGTGAATCGTATCGTGGACATTCAGTAAATGAGTTTAAGATCCAATCAAATACATCAAACATGTATACTCAAATAGTGAATCTTCATTTATCATATAAATGGTTCATACATAAGGCGATTGCCTTAGGACATCTCTCATATATTACTAACAGACTCCCACTTGGCCTAATGCCAATCGCTACGGTATCCAATACCATAAGCTCGAACATGACCCTCAAACTTACTTTGAGGTAATGCCTTAGTCAAAGGATCCGCTAAGTTCCTTTCAGTGGGAATTTTCTCGATTTGTATTTCGTTCCTACTTATGATCTCTCTGATAAGATGATAGCGGCGAAGCACATGTTTGGATCATTGATGAGACCACATCAAGTTCATAGATGAACTTATTGATCCAAACCGCTTCCTTTGTCGCCTAAAGCCGCAACGATTCTCGCTTTAGTGGCAGAATCCGCTATAGTGTCAAGCTTGGAACCTTTCCAACTTATTGCGCCTCCATTTTAGGTGAATACATACCCAGACTGAGACATGGAATCATCCTTGTCTGTCTGGAGCTGGCATCCGTATACCCACGTATCACCATGTACCCTTCTCCATATATTAGAACACATCCTTAGTTCTTCTCAAGCACTTAAGGATCGCCTTAACACCACCCAATGATCCATTCCTCGGATCGACTAGTATCTTCTCGTGACACTCGTGAGCATACGATACATCGGGCCTTGTACATAACATAGCATACATGATAGATCCTATCATGGATGCATAGGAATCTTACTCATGCAAATCCTCTCGCCTTCTGTCGACGACACAGACTTCGAAAGGTGTACCCCATGCCCGATGGGTAAGAAACCTTTCTTGATTCCGACATGCTAAACCTCTTTAGCACTCGGCCTATATATGTAGATCGTGAAAGACCAGCAAACTGCTTCGATCTATCTCTATAGATCTTAATCCCGAGGATGTAGGTTGCTTCTCCCAGGTCTTTCATGGAGAATGTCTTGGATAACCAAACCTTCACTGACTGTAAGATTGAAACATCGTTTCCTATAAGTAGTATGTCATCGACATACAATACTAGGAATACAACTGCACTCCCACTAACTTTCTTGTACACACAAGGTTCGTCTGGATTTTGTGAGAAATCAAACCTTTTGATTGTCTCATCAAAACAGATATTTCAGCTCCTGGATGCTTGCTTCAATCCATAAATGGACCGTCGCAATTTGCATACCTTGGTTTTATCAACCGATGTGAAACCCTCAGGCTGTATCATATACACGTCCTCGAGCAAGTTTCCATTAAGGAAAGTTGTTTTTCACATCCATCTGCCATATCTCATAATCATAATGAGCCGCTATGGCCAGGAGCATCCGAATGGATTTAAGCATAGCTACAGGCGAATAGGTTTCGTCATAATCAACACCTTGTTTTTGACGATATCCTTTCGCCACCAATCTAGCCTTATAGGTAATCACATTACCATCCATGTTGGTTTTCTTCTTGAAAACCCACTTGCACCCTATAGGCTTTATCCCTTCAGGTGGGTCAACCAAGTTCCAAACTTGGTTTTCATACATGGAATCCATTTCGGACTTCATGGCACCAAGCCACTTATCCCTTTCTGAACTTGTCAGCACTTCTTCATAACTGGTAGGCTCCTCATCATCAATGAGTAACACGTCGTTCGATTCGCTTACGAGAAATCCATATCTCTCAGGAATATTGCGTGTTCTACCAGATCTACGAAGATGTGGTGTTACAATAGGTCCAGCCGATTGCTCATCACTATGAGTTGTCGGCTGTTGTGCTTCACAAGGTATCTCATCAATGTCTATTTGAGTCTCTCGAGCCTCCTCAAGCTCGACGACACTCCCACTGTTTTCTTGCAAGAGAAACTCTTTCTCTAGAAACACAGCATGCCTTGAAACAAACACCTTTTGTTCCACAGGATGATAGAATTGGTAACCCCTTGTTTCCTTAGGGTATCCAATAAATAGACATTTATCGACTTAGCATCCAATTTGTCCGATACATAGTCCGCTTCACATAAGCAGACAACCCCATATCTTCAAGTAAGATACATGAGGTTTCTTACCATTCCATATCTCATATGGAGTAGTTGAGACTACTGGTAGGCATTCTCGCTTAACAAGTAAACAAATGTCAAGTGCATAACCCCAAAAGGACTTGGGAAGAGTTGCATGATTCATCATTGACTGACCATGTCCAACAAGGTCCTACGCCTCGGATACACCATTATGTCTGGGTGTATAGGGCGGAGTCCATTGAGACAATATACCATTGTCTCTTAGATAATCAAGAAACTCTTGACTTAAGTATTCACCACCTCGATCCGATCAAGTATTTTAATACTCTTGTCATGTTGTTTCTCTACTTCATTTCTGAATTCTTTGAACCTTTCAAAGGCTTCAGACTTGTGTTTCATCAAGAACACATACCCAAACCGTGAGTGATCATGAAGGTAATGAAGTAGCTATAGCCTCCTAAAGCTTGAGTTGACATAGGTCCACATATACATCAAGCATGTATTAGACCTAGCAACTCTCCCACTGCTCACCTTTCCGAAAGGTAACTTAGTCATCTTGCCTTTAAGCATGATTCGCATGTATCGTATGAATCCAATTCAACGATTCCGTAATTCCACATCGGTGTAATTCGACATGCTTTCTTGCTTATATGGCCAAGACGACAATGCCACATATAGGAGTCTATTTGATTATCCTTTCGAGCACGCTGTTGCTCGCTTCGATATTGAAAATGTCACCGATACGCCCAACGATAAACACCATTGCTTAAAGTTTCAGTCCCATAAAGAACTCCATTCAAAGTTATGTAACAACAATTGTTACTAAAAGTCAAATGGTACCCATTTCTATTTAAACAAGAAATAGAAATGATGTTCTTTATCAACGAAGGAACATAAAAGCAATTGTCCAGTTCTAAGACAAGTCCTACAGGAGTTCCAACAAATACGCCCGATGGCGAGTGTAGCAACCGTTGCTCCATTCCCAACACGTAAATTTGACTCTCCTCGACGAGTCTTCTTCTATTCCTTAGCCCATGTATGTCATTACATATATGTGAGCCACACCAGATCCAATACCCAAGTGTCTAAGGAAATAGAATGACAATCAATAAAGAAGATTTCTGAAGAAGATGGGGCATCCGATGCCTTATCCTTCTTCACGGACTCTTGATAAACCTTGCAATTTCTTCGCCAATGGCCCTCCTTGCCATAATGATGGCAAGTGCCCTTTTGAGCTGGTTCTGCCTTTTTAGCCTTTTTTCTTCTTCCCCTTCTGTTGTTCCTTTGACTCCCTCTTAGAACCTTTCTTCGAGGAATCAACTAACAACACTGCCCCCTACTCATGCTTCTCGAAGGCTCCAGTCTTCAAAGATGTTGAGCAAGCACAGATGAACCTTCTTGCATCTCGAGAGGTGAAGAGGAGCTTGGAGACTTCGAACCTTTCGAATCTCACTTGCTCATCAACCAACTCACAGAGATGAAGGACTACGATATGAGCATCCATATGCTCATGCTGTTTTCGTAGCTTGGGTTCCATCGCGGCTAGCATGATGCAACTCATTTGTTCAGAATCACTCACATGTTTCTGATAGGCCAACAATTGGTCCAAAGTTGCATCGTCACTAGGATCAAGTGAAGAGGCGCCGAGGACATACACAAGCTTTTCACCTTGAGAACAATTCTCAAGTTTCTAAGTCACCCAAGAAGTTCTACCACCAATTTATTTGAATCCAAAATGGAACGCAAATTCAAACACATCATGATCAATATATTAACTTAGAAATACAAAACGAGCATATATGAGAAAGATGATTTTAAAATGCATCAATATACATTTATAAATCCCATTCATTTTTCGAATTTCAAAAACCCCAAAATCACTTCGGGAGATCGTAGGTTCATCTCCGAATGGGCTGATATCCATCATAGTTATGAACAACCTTGGAGAGAGTCCAACAAGCCATTCATAACTACGACGGTAGGTATCATCTATACCGATTGCATATCCCGTATATGCAACTATCACAATGTGCTATCAACTAATTGAATGTTCACACATACATCGGGTTGTTAACACATTAACAAGTATGCATCATATGCATAGCACCCAACTTCACCTCCCTTTACATCGACCTTGGAGAGAGTCCAACAAGCCGATGTTCCAGGTTAAAGCCAACCCATTAATCGGGACATAGTTTTAATATGGTTAGAGCGCATTCAACCAATTAGCCCAGCTTGGAGAGAGTCCAACAACCAAAGCTAACGATTTACCTCTGACTCTTACCATATTAGTATTAAACTATTCCATGGTTTGAACATGTTCGGGTTCGAGCCGGGCTTGGAGAGAGTCCAACAACCCAAACAAGAAACGGAACTCTGGTTCTAACCATATTAATGGAAGGTGTAGGCTTTAATATTGATTAAGGATTTTATGTCTCATCCTCTTTGCATGCAAATAACTATTATCTACATGGCATGACATATACATCTACATGTCACGACACGCATGGCATAATGTTATGCATCTAATGCAATTACATGGCATACAATTATGTCATGTATATAATTTCCTTATATGTCATAACTATTTATGGAAATAAAATATGTTTAAGATTTGATTCTCCAAATCAAATCATAATTAAATTAGGAAACAAATTTCCAAATCTAATCACATATTTTATTCATGGAATTATTTGATTAAGGAAAATCTATTTAGGAAACCAATTTCCTAAATCTTTAAAACTACTTATGGAAATCAAATATTTTAAGATTTGATTTCCCAAATCAAATCATGATTAAATTAGGAAACAAATTTCCAGAATCTAATCAAATATTTTATTTATGGAAAATATTGATTTCCATAAATACTTCCAACTTTCCAAAAGTGGAAGATTTCCATAAATACTTCTAGACTTTCCAAAATTGAAAAATTTCCATAAATACTTCTAAATTTCCAAAATTTAGAAAACTTCCAGAAATACATTATGACTATCGCAAAACCATTTTTACGATTATGTCGAAACACAACCTGGGCTCTGATACCACTGTTGGGTTTCCGGCACCGCGGCGTGTGTGTGTTCGATCATGTTTCGTAAATATGAGCACAGCGGAAGCAATTAAAAATAATAAATCTATATTTATTACAACACACACAACACACGCATGCTATTACAACAAGTGTAGACATAACCGTAAATTAAAATTTGCAATAAAAGGAAATTAAACTACGTTATACCTTCCGTATGACGTGTAGCGGGAACGGCATCAACCGGAACGATCCTCGTAAGAATCGTCTCTATCCGTATCCACGCCGAGCTCCTCGGGATGACTTCGCTAAGTCACGAGCTTCGTCTTCATACGGGTTACTAGCCTCGTGTTGAAGACGACGTGATCGAGAGATGATCACGATCCGAATCCAAATTCGGATCCTAAAACGAGTTCTCAAAACTCGCTTCTCCGGAGAGGTATTCGTCAACCGTTTGACGAATCCTTCGTCCTCCACCTCAGAGGATTACCGGAGATCGAATCCCCGGTAAGTTAGCCGCTGTCGGAGCTCTAACCGTCGTCCAAACGACGCTCCGACGAGAGGAGAACAAGCTGTCCAGAAAACTGGACAGCTTTGGTGGAGGTGATAGGCGCCGGCCAACCAAGGGAGATAGAGCTCACCTTGATGCCAAACTTGAAGGAGATCACCGGAGCACTAACCGGCAGCAGCTCGGCGCTGCGAGGAGAAGGAATCAGCCTTCTAGGCGCGGTTGGAGCCTCAAGGTGGGCGGCAAGGAGGAGGAGAGTTAGCTCGAATTTCTCCAAGGAGAGGTGGGAGGCAACTTAGGGTTGTGGATTAGGCTTAATTATCCATTAAGCCCTCTTTATAGAGAACTAATTCTCTTAATGGTTAATGGATCATATCCATAAAGCCCGTTAACCCGCCTCCATTAAGATAAGTTAAAATAAACCAAACCATGATGGTTTATTTTAAGTTAAAACGAACCAACCAACTTTTGGTTCATTCGCTTAAAATAAACCAAACCCTTTGGTTTATTCTCATCCATTGGATTAGAACCAAACCATTTTGGTCCATCCATTATGTCTTCATAAGACACGGCCCATCCACGCTTCCATTGCATCAAACAATTTCATGCTCGCTTATGTTTGGTCCAACCAAACATAGTTTCTCTCCGAGAATCCCATTCTCAAGCTTTTAAATCCTTTGGATTACACTCGTTGTCGTGTGACCAAATAGGTTCTCGGTTTATGTTGGCCGCCTATAATTAACCATTAATTATAGAACGATCATGAGTGGCACCTAGTAGTACATCATGATCCCCAATTAACCAAAAGATCAACGGTTGATCCGAACTATTTCTAAAACCCTTCAAGAGCTCGAATGAATCGTGCCCCATTCCCTTCACTCATCTTATACCCACTTGGTTGGGACATGGTCTATTGTGTCGGTCCCACTAGGTCGACTCACGTCACACCTAGCCCAAGTATCATTTCCTCGTCCTACGATTCTAGTTACTCCACATGTATCGAAGAGTACCTTACTCTAAACATGTAATGCTTTGGCCAAAGACTTTAGTAACAATCCGACGAGAGGCCATGGGTATACATCTCCTCGCAAGGAGTGGTGAATCCTTTATAGGCTATATAAACACTTTCGATCACTTCGACTTATACCCAATCATCCCGGGTCCACATCTCCTCAGAGATGTTTGCTTAAGATGTCAAAGCATAAGTCTCCATGATCAAGATGACTTGAATACCGCAAGTCAAAGGAATATCGCACTTAAGCCACAGTAAGAACTTCATTGACATATCTATATATGCAGAGAACCATATGAAGTCTTACGGCTGGTCACTCCAATGAACTAGTTACCATAACTAGCATCCACGATTAACTCCGGACATCACAATGTCTCCAGCCAGTGAGAATCAGCTGCTTGGATACACCAAGGAGTATACCTCGTGCTAGTCTCGACAAAATTGATGGTGTCCAAATCCATCAATTCATCGACTAGGGATAATTCCGATACATCACAATTACACATGTAGAGATACTCACTAGTTGTGATCCAATCACAAATTCTCTCATGCTGTGAATCGTATCGTGGACATTCAGTAAATGAGTTTAAGATCCAATCAAATACATGAAACATGTATACTCAAATAGTGAATCTTCATTTATCATATAAATGGTTCATACATAAGGCGATTGCCTTAGGACATCTCTCATATATTACTAACAGATAGCACATTGTGATAGTTGCATATACGTGATATGCAATCGGTATAGTTGATACCTACCGTCGTAGTTATGAATGACTTGTTGGACTTCTCCAAGGTTGTTCATAACTATGATGGATATCAGCCCATTCGGAGATGGACCTATGATCTCCCGAAGTGATTTTGGGGTTTTTGAAATTTAAAAAATGAATGGGATTTATAAATGTATATTGATGCATTTTAAAATCATTTTCTCATATATGCTCGTTTTGTATTTCTAGGTCAATAAATTGACCATGATGTCTTTGAATTTGCGCACTATTTTGGATTCGAACAAACTGACTGGGCCTAACTTCCTGGACTGGCTTAGAAACCTGAGAATTGTTCTCAAGGCAGAAAAGCTTGCATATGTCCTTGAAGAGCCTATTCCTGACCGTCCTAAGGACGATGCAACTCCAGACCAAATGTTGGTCTATCAGAAGCATGTGGCAGATTCTGAGCTGGCGAGTTGCATCATGCTAGCGGTGATTGTACCTGAGCTGCAAAAGCAGCATGAGCATATGGATGCTAATACTATAGTCTTCCATCTTCATGAGTTGTTCGATGAGCAATCGAGATCCGAAAGGTTTGAGGTCTCTAGGCTCCTCTTCACCACGAAGATGCAAGAAGGTTCGTCTGTAGTGCAGTTTGTGCTAAAGATGAACGGGTACATCGAGCGGCTAGCCACAATATATGCCTGCACACACACATGCAATCACATACACACATATATAGCCATAATAGTTGGATCTTATGCCTGCAACCAAAAAGTTAGCCTACGCACATCCTACTATTATCCGACATACACAATATATGATAAATGCGTGAAAGTAACCGAATCCAAAACACACAAAACCGAAAACCGTGGCTCTGATACCAATAGTTGGCAATCGTGCTATACCTCAGAATGCTCATAGGCTCCCATGTCCCCGGATTAAAATTTTCACTAAATGAAAACTAATCCGGAGGGGATGAGTTTCCTAAGCACAACCAATTCATCATCGTGCCAACGACTCGAGCGATCGCTTGAACAAACTAGTTGTTCAAGCAACCAACTCTTCTAGTCGGTTAGCCGCGGAAGAGACGACGGACGGATCGCCGGTTTTTGTGTTTCTTATCGGGGTCCATGATTATACAAATACATGCAAATGCAAACTAGTATAATCAACATATACTAACATAATGAACATAAGCTAGCATATCAAATAAGAACATGAAAAGAACAATAATAAAAGTTGTGAAACTTTTATACCTCTTGATCTTCTATCGTATGTCCTAACCTCCTTGTAGACTTCGTGTGGGCGAAGATCCTCCACAAGTTGAAGCTTCCTAGATCTTCTTCAATCCAAAGAAAGAAGAACTCTCTTTCCCTTCTTGCTTGAGCCAACCACCATTCCACAAAAGGATTGATGTCGCCGGCCCCAAGAATAGAGAGAATAATATGGAAACAACCAAGGAACCGAACTAGGGACAAACCCTAGTTTTGGTGCCACGGCCAAGATGGAGTGAATAGGAGAAAAGGAATATGTTGGGCCCCGGCCACGGTGGAGGGAATAGAGGAAGGAGTCGGCCACACCCTAGGAAGAAGAAGACCTCCTCTCCTATAGTTGCCGCCCAACTTCCTTGCAATCCCTAGCCGCCCAACCTAAGGAGGAAACCCTAATTAGGGTTTCTCCTTAGGCTTTCTTGCCGCCCAACCATGGTGGAGAGAAGATATCTAGGAGCTAGCCACCTCCAAGGAAGAAGACAAACTCCTCCACAAGTGGCCGCCCAACCTTCATTCCCATCCATGGCCGCCCATGCAAAGGAGCCAAAACCCTAATCAAATTAGGGTTTCCTCCATAGGGTTCCTTGCCGCCAAGCATGGTGGAGAGAAGAGATCTAGGAGCTAGCCACCTCCATGGAAGAAGACAAGCTCTCCATAGGTTGCCGCACTCTTCTTCCTCACCTTGGCCGCCAACCCAAAAGAGCCAAACCCTAATTAGGGTTTCCTCCTAGGGTTGCTTGTCACGCCAAGCAATTGGAGGCTAAACCCTAATCTCCTTAGCATCCATCATCCAACCTCTAAAACTTGTTGCCGCCCAACCCATAGCCACCCTTTTATAGAGTTAGGGTTTAGGCCTTGGTTTAATCTCCACCGTCGGTTCTAGGGTTTTAATCTCAACCGTCGGATCTAGAGATTTAATCTCAACCGTCGGTTCTAGGGTTTTAATCCCAACCGTCGGATCTAGAGATTTAATCTCTACCGTCGGTTCTAGGAATTTAATCCCAACCGTCGGATCTAGACATTTAAACTCCACCCACGGTTCTAGGGAATTAATCCCAACTGTCGGATCTAGAGATTTGTTTTCCATTATTTGATCTAGACTTCATGAGGTTTATATTAGGCTACGATAGGGACCATGAGGAGGAGTTGGGTCTTGGCCACCCGATGGATCGGAACCACACAAACTTGATCCATCAATGATGTTCCATTCCACTAGAGGATCATCATCGAACTACCTCACCAACCCCATAAATTAATATGGGCTCCATATATTATTTGTACATCCATCTCCCCGTGTTTAAGATATCGAATGTCCGTCAATCAATTGATTCACTGACCATCAATTAATTAACATCTAACTCCTCGAGTAGTACCACTCAACCTTATCATCATGTTGACTAAGTCAACCTGCAGGGTTTACATGATGAACCTTATGAGCTCCTCAAGGGGACATCATCAACCTAATACATAGGACACGGATTCCTCCTATAATCAACGACACACCATGTAAATAATATCATTTCCCAACTTACTGGGCATATTGATTTAATCCATAGAAATCTCACCCTCTGGTAAATCAAAGAAATAAATATTAAGTACATGTGCCCGTTATTATATCGGGATTAAGAGCATGTACAACATAATATCCGAGGTCCGATTCAATTATGCAGTCAGCAATAAATTGAATCACCTCTATTTCGGTCCTGCTCAATACACCTAAGTGTACTAGTGTAACTCTATGTTCAAGATAAAACAATACCAAGCTACACTACAACCATGCCAATGGTTTGTCCAAAACCATCTTGGTTGTGAGCCTCTACTTATACTCTACAAGGGACTGATAACATGATCTTCTGTGCCGCACCCAGGCACCATGTTATCTACAATGTAAAATATTAGACAATATGCACACATATAAATATAACGTGCAAACAATGATCATGTGATTCTTATTTCAAAATAAAGATGTTTATACAAAAGAGCTAGGCTTTCAGTATACATCCCAACAATCTCCCACTTATACTAAAAGACTATGCTGTCATCATACTGCCATACATCTGATTCCCCTTCCCTCCACTTGCCTATCAAAGCTCTCGCCAGAAGGGCCTTAGTGAAAAGGGTCTACCAGGTCATCCTCTGATGCAATCTAGGCGACAGCAACTTCTACCTCCTTTACGATTTCTCGTATCAGGTGGTACTTGCACTCTATGTGTTTACTAGCCTTATGGGCTCGTGGTTCCTTCGAGTTTGCAACTGCACCATTATTATCACAATTAATTGTGATAGTTTTGGGCAAACCAGGAATCACATCCAAGTCCATCAGGAAGTTCTTGAGCCACACAACTTCTTTGGCCGCCTCATAGGCTGCCTCATACTCAGCTTCCATGGTGGAGTCCGCCACGCATTTCTGCTGGGCACTCCTCCAAACAATGGCTCCACCTCCTAAAGTAAACACAAAACCTGAGGTAGACTTACTGTTATTCCTATTTGATTGGAAATCGCAATCCATGCAACCCACAGGGAGTAATTGGTCTGCCCGGTAAACTAGCATATAATCTCTAGTCCTTCTCAGGCACTACAATATATGCTTTACCGCAGTCCAATGTCCCTGTCCTGGATTACTCTGATATCTGCTGACCATGCCTATGGCAAAACAGATATCTGGTCTCGTACATAGCATACATTAGGCTTCCTACTGCCGAAGCATAAGGAACTGCCTATATCTCCTCTATCTTTTCAGATGATCTAGGACACATCTCCTTCGATAAAGGAACTCCATGCCTGAAAGGTAGAAAACCCTTCTTGGAGTTTTGTATGCTAAAACGATCCACCATCATGTCTTTGTATGAAGCTTGGGATAAGCACAACAACCTTGATCCCCAAGGTTGTGACCCACTTCTCCCAACTCCTTCATATCATACTGTTTAGACAACCATACCCTTACGTCTGATAACACTTCGATGTTGTCGCCAACCACCAAAATGTCATCTACGTATAGTACAAAATACCACTACGTTTCTGTCACATCTCTGATATACACAAGACTCATTCGAACTTTGAATAAATCCATAAGACTGGATTTACCTCCTCAAAGCGGATGTCCCAAGACTTCAAAGCTTGCTTCAGTCCATTAACGGACCGATTAAGCTTATATACAAAACGCTCTTTGCCCTTAGCAATGAATCCCTCTGGTCGCTTCAATGTAGATGGATTCCTCAAGACTTCCACTAAGGAATGTTGTCTTGACATCCATCTGTCACACCTCATAATCTATATGAGTTGCTATGCATAAGAGCTCCCAGACCTGTCTTGAATCCATAGATTCAATCTCAATATTCATTGCACTTTGCAAAGATGTTGTATTTATATCTTGGATTGCCTCGTCGTATGTCTAGGGATCAGGTTCATGTTTGTTAGGGACCAAATCAGAAGATTTGTCCAAAAACATGAATCTAAGAGGTTGTCTAACAACCCTCCCACTACGACGAGGTATCTTCTGTGTATCCTCTGTGACACGCGGTGCAGTGACATGTGGTATGTCCTCTTGTACCGGTGGTACTAAAGAAGTGACTTCCCTTTTAACTCCTCCAGAACAATTTTACTCTTGGGCTTGTGGCTCATCACATAGTCTTCCTCTAGAAATCTGGCGTTCGTGTTAACGATCACCCTCTGATCTCTAGGACTATAAAACAAGTCAGAATAACTCATCATCGATCTAACCATCTCCATAAGAGTCATATTCCTTCGCTCCGCTACACCATTCTACTGGGGTGTACCAGGTGCAGTCAATTGGGATTGAATCCCAACCTCTGATAAGTAGTTCCTATACTCTCCCAAGAGGTTCTGACCACCACGATCAGATCGTAGTGTCATCCATATCTTGAATAATTGTCTATAAAAGAGACGAAATATTCAAGACCACCTCTTGCCTAGATAGTCATAGGACTACACAAATCAGAATGAACCATTTCTAACACATCTTTGGATCTATACCCCTTGGCCTTGAAAGGCCTCTTGGTCATCTTACCCTCCAAGCAAGATTCGCAGGTTGGGAGATGCTCCACCACTTATGAACCCAAAGGTCCATCAGCTATCAACCTTTGAATTCTACTTAGGTTAATATGACCAAGCCTAAGATCCCAAAGATATGTTTGGTTCATCTTCGAAGGTTCTTTTCTCTTATTGGAATTAGAAGATGAGTTATTAACTTCAATTTACATCGTGGGAGGTTTTGGTTCAAATTTCCTTTCAATGTACCTGAATAGATATTCTCCCTATTCCTTTTTATAACAACTCTGTCATTAAAAGAAATAGAATATCCATCCATAATAATTTAGAAACTGAAACTAAATTCTTTCTAAATAAAGGTACATAAAGGGAATTTTCTAGAACCAAAGTTTTATTATTTTCAAGAGATAAATAAAACTTCTCCCACTGCAATAGTCGCCATCTTCATGGCATTGCCCAAGTAAATGGTAATATCCCCTTTAGCTAGTCATCGGGTTTCCTGGAACCCCTGCAATAGTATTGCAGACATGATTAGTGGCTCTCGTATCTACTCACCAGGTGCCGGTAGATATCACCGCTAATCATGTTTCAATGACTAGTCCAAAAGATATACCTATGTTCTGTTTTGCATTGGGACAGTCCTTCTTCCAATGTCCATCCTGCTTGCAAGTGAAGTACTTGCCTTTCGGCTTCTTCACTCTTCCATGAGATCCTCCCACCATCTTTGCTTCACCTTGTTTCTTCTTCTTTTTGCCTTTCGGCTTAGAAGTAGAAACCCTTTTGAGCAATGATGGCTTGAGGACACTCTTTGAAGAGTGCATGCTTGTACTCCTTAGCAGATAAGACAATATCTTGAATCTTTTCCAATCAACATTATTTGGGTACAGTAAGTTTATTTCCTTTAGTATCACAATAAGTGGATTGAAAGTCATTTTGAAAATCCTAAGAATCACAATAGATCATTACTTTAGATTTCAAAAAATTATTGATTCCTCTAACAATAAAATTTCGAAATCAACCAACACCTCAAAACACCGAGAATATCGCATGCCACGCAGTGTGGACGTATACGAATTCTACATTTGTAAGAGGAGGTTTTACCCATTAATTTTATTATCTTGTCAACCTTACTTTTTGACAAATAAAATTAATAGTTGGTTCCTCTTTGGCCCTACAAATAAAAGCAGTGACTCCGATGGGAAGGATACTTTATATTTGCATCTAAGTGTGCACCATTACACGATACTAAGGGAATTATTTCGGATTATGTGCCTTACCGCTGTGGAAGTACACACGCTCCTAGATAATTTCCTATAACCATTATTTGACCTAGTGATCCACAAACAAACTCATCCGCAGGGAGGAAGGCACTCAGAGCCGACACGCAAGTTTGTTGCATCACATGTCAAATTGTAATGGAGGCCGCGGGAATTAATTAAAATATCCCTCTCCCACTTAGTAAATTGAAAATGAGGAATTTTCAAGCACACACAGCATGCTTATTATTACTGTAGATTTCAAAAAATTATTGATTCCTCAAATAATAAAATTTCAAAATCAACCAACACCTCAAATACCGAGAATATCGCATGTCACGCTGTGTGGACGTATACGAATTCTACATTTGTAAGAGGAGGTTTAACCCATTAATTTTATTATCTTGTCAACCTTACTTTTTGACAAATAAAATTAATAGTTGGTTTCTCTTCGGCCCTACAAATAAAACTACTTTTTATTTGCATCTAAGTGTGCACCATTACACGGTACTAAGGGAATTATTTTGGATTATGTGTCTTACCGCTGTGGAAGTACACACGCTCCTAGATAATTTCCTATAACCATTATTTGACCTAGTGATCCGCAAACAAACTCATCCGCAGGGAGGAAGGCACACAGAGCCGACACACAAGTTTGTTGCATCACACGTCAAATTGTAATGGAGGCCGCGGGAATTAATTAAAATATCCCTCTCCCACTTAGTAAATTGAAAATGAGGAATTTTCAAGCACACACAACATGCATATAAAACAAATCAGCAATAAATATGGAAAAATCAGAATTTTTCCAACTATTATGGCATTGTTCTCCAATATGCGTCCCGTCGTGTCGCCACCTCGTCCGCTCCATCTTTTCCCGTGCGCAAGTCACCAAAGAGTTTCGAGCCGAGATAAAACATTTTAATTTACATCCATCGATCCTATACTCCACGAAGGAGTGTACAAATAATCTAGATCGAAAGTAAACTAAAATGAGCGGCTAAACAATGCCGTATTTAATTACAAAAATTAAATACTAATCTAGCCTCATCAACCCCAAGGATTCAAATAATATACAATCACACACACATGCAATCACATACACACATATATAGCCATAATAGTTGGATCTTATGCCTGCAACCAAAAAGTTAGCCTACGCACATCCTACTATTATCCGGCATACACAATATATGATAAATGCGTGAAAGTAACCGAATCCAAAACACACAAAACCGGAAACCGTGGCTCTGATACCAATTGTTGGCAATCGTGCTATACCTCGGAATGCTCATAGGCTCCCATGTCCCCGGATTAAAATTTTCACTAAATGAAAACTAATCCGGAGGGGATGAGTTTCCTAAGCACAACCAATTCATCGTCGTGCCAACGACTCGAGCGATCGCTTGAATAAACTAGTTGTTCAAGCAACCAACTCTTCTAGTCGGTTAGCCGCGGAAGAGACGACGGACGGATCGCCGGTTTTTGTGTTTCTTATCGGGGTCCATGATTATACAAATACATGCAAATGCAAACTAGTATAATCAACATATACTAACATAATGAACATAAGCTAGCATATCAAATAAGAACATGAAAAGAACAATAATAAAAGTTGTGAAACTTTTATACCTCTTGATCTTCTATCGTATGTCCTAACCTCCTTGTAGACTTCGTGTGGGCGAAGATCCTCCACAAGTTGAAGATTCCTAGATCTTCTTCAGTCCAAAGAAAGAAGAACTCTCTTTCCCTTCTTGCTTGAGCCAACCACCATTCCACAAAAGGATTGATGTCGCCGGCCCCAAGAATAGAGAGAATAATATGGAAACAACCAAGGAACCGAACTAGGGACAAACCCTAGTTTTGGTGCCGCCGGCCAAGATGGAGTGAATAGGAGAAAAGGAATATGTTGGGCCCCGGCCACGGTGGAGGGAATAGAGGAAGGAGTCGGCCACACCCTAGGAAGAAGAAGACCTCCTCTCCTATAGTTGCCGCCCAACTTCCTTGCAATCCCTAGCCGCCCAACCTAAGGAGGAAACCCTAATTAGGGTTTCTCCTTAGGCTTTCTTGCCGCCCAACCATGGTGGAGAGAAGATATCTAGGAGCTAGCCACCTCCAAGGAAGAAGACAAACTCCTCCACAAGTGGCCGCCCAACCTTCATTCCCATCCATGGCCACCCATGCAAAGGAGCCAAAACCCTAATCAAATTAGGGTTTCCTCCATAGGGTTCCTTGCCGCCCAAGCATGGTGGATAGAAGAGATCTAGGAGCTAGCCACCTCCATGGAAGAAGACAAGCTCCTCCATAGGTTGCCGCCCACTCTTCTTCCTCACCTTGGCCGCCCAACCCAAAAGAGCCAAACCCTAATTAGGGTTTCCTCCTAGGGTTGCTCACCGCCAAGCAATTGGAGGCTAAACCCTAATCTCCTTAGCATCCATCATCCAACCTCTAAAACTTGTTGCCCAACCCATAGCCACCCTTTATAGAGTTAGGTTTAGGCCTTGGTTTAATCTCCACCGTCGGTTCTAGGGTTTTAATCTCAACCGTCGGATCTAGAGATTTAATCTCAATCGCCGGTTCTAGGGTTTTAATCCCAACCGGATCTAGAGATTTAATCTCTACCGTCCGGTTCTAGGAATTTAATCCCAACCGTCGGATCTAGAGATTTAATCTCCACCGTCGATTCTAGGAATTTAATCCCAACCGTCGGATCTAGAGATTTGTTTTCCATTATTTGATCTAGACTTCATAAGGTTTATATTAGGCTACGATAGGGACCATGAGGAGGAGTTGGGTCTTGGCCACCCGATGGATCGGAACCACACAAACTTGATCCATCAATGATGTTCCATTCCACTAGAGGATCATCATCGAACTACCTCACCAACCCCCATAAATTAATATGGGCTCCATATATTATTTGTACATCCATCTCCCCGTGTTTAAGATATCGAATGTCCGTCAATTAATTGATTTACTGACCATCAATTAATTAACATCTAACTCCTCGAGTAGTACCACTCAACCTTATCATCATGTTGACTAAGTCAACCTGCAGGATTTACATGATGAACCTTATGAGCTCCTCAAGGGGACATCATCAACCTAATACATAGGACACGGATTCCTCCTATAATCAACGACACACCATGTAAATAATATCATTTCCCAACTTACCGGGCATATTGATTTAATCCATAGAAATCTCACCCTCTGGTAAATCAAAGAAATAAATATTAAGAACATGTGCCCGTTATTATATCGGGATTAAGAGCATGTACAACATAATATCCGAGGTCCGATTCAATTATGCAACAAGAATAAATTGAATCACCTCTATGTCGGTCTGCTCAATACACCTAAGTGTACTAGTGTAACTCTATGTTCAAGATAAAACAATACCAAGCTACACTACAACCATGCCAATGGTTTGTCCAAAACCATCTTGGTTGTGAGCCTCTACTTATATTCTACAAGGATCGATAACATGATCTTCGTGCCGCACCTGTGCACCATGTTATCTACAATGTAAAATATTAGACAATATGCACACATATAAATATAACGTGCAAACAATGATCATGTGATTCTTATTTCAAAATAAAGATGTTCATACAAAAGAGCTAGGCTTTCAGTATACATCCCAACAGATTCCTCAAAGAAAGGTTCTAAGAGGAAGGCAAAAGAACAGAAGAAAGGAAAGAAGAAAAAGGCAAAGAAGGCAGAACCAGCGCAAAAGGGCACTTGCCATCACTATGGCAAGGAAGGCCACTGGCGAAGAAACTGCAAGATTTATCTTGGGTCCATGAAGAAGAAGAAGGCATCGGATGCCCCATCCTCTTCAGGTATCTTCGTTATTGATTGTCATTCTATTTCCTTAGACACTTGGGTATTGGATACTGGGTGTGGCTCACATATATGTAATGACATACAGGGGCTAAGGAATAGAAGAAGACTTGTCAGAGGGGAGTCAAATTTGCGAGTTGGCAATGGAGCAAAGGTTGCTGCGGTCGCCATCGGAACTTATTTGCTGAAGCTCCCTAGTGGACTAGTCTTAGAATTGGACAAATGCTATTATGTTCCTTCTCTAATAAAGAACATTGTTTCTATTTCCTGCTTAAATAGAAATGGTTTCCATTTGACGTTTAGTAACAATTGTTGTTATATAACTTTGAATGGCGTACTTTATGGAACTGGAACTTTGAGTAATGAGATTTATACGTTGGACGTATCCAGTGACATTTTCAATATCGAAGCGAGCAACACGCGTGCTCGAAAGGATAATCAAATAGACTCCTATATGTGGCATTGTCTTCTTGCCATATAAGCAAGAAACGCATGTCCAAATTACACTGATGTGGAATTCTGGAATCGTTTGAATTGGATTCATACGATACATGCGAATCATGCTTAAAAGGCAAGATGACTAAGTTACCTTTTACTGGAAAAGGTGAACGAGTGGGAGAGTTACTAGGTCTAATACATACTGATGTATGTGGACCTATGTCAACTCAAGCATTAGGAGGCTATAGTTACTTCATTACCTTCACCGATGATCACTCACGGTTTGGGTATGTGTTCTTGATGAAACACAAGTCTGAAGCCTTTGAAAGGTTCAAAGAGTTCAGAAATGAAGTAGAGAAACAACATGACAAGTGTATTAAAATACTTCGATCGGATCGAGGTGGAGAATACTTGAGTCAGGTGTTTCTTGATTACCTAAGGGACAATGGTATATTGTCTCAATGGACTCCGCCCTATACACCACATCATAATGGTGTATCTGAGAGGCGTAACCGAACCTTGTTGGACATGGTCAGGTCAATGATGAATCATGCGACTCTTCCCAAGTCCTTTTGGGGTAATGCACTTCAGACAGCTGTTTACTTGTTAAACAGAATGCCTACCAAGGTAGTCTCAACTACTCCATATGAGATATGGAATAGTAAGAAACCTCATGTATCTTACTTGAAGATATGGGGTTGTCCTGCTTATGTGAAGCTTGATCAGACGTATAAATTGGATGCTAAGTCCGATAAATGTCTATTTATTGATACCCTAAGGAAACAAGGTTACCAATTCTATCATCCTGTGGAACAAAAGGTGTTTGTTTCAAGGCATGCCGTGGTTTCTAGAGAAAGAGTTTCTCTTGCAAGAAAACAAAGGGGAGTGTCGCGAGCTTGAGGAGGCTCGAGAGACTCAAATAGACATTGATGAGATACTGGTGAAGCACAACTGAGATAACTCGTAGTGATGAGCAATCGGCTGGACCTATTGTAACACCACATCTTCGTAGATCTGGTAGAACACGCAATATTCCTGAGAGATATGGATTTCTCGTAAGTGAATCGAACGACGTGTTACTCATTGATGATGAGGAGCCTACCAATTATGAAGAAGTCCGACAAGTTCGTAAAGGGATAAGTGGTCGGGTGCCATGAAGTCGAAATGGATTCCATGTATGAAAACCAAGTTTGGAACTTGGTTGACCCACCAAGGGATAAAGCCTATAGGGTGCAAGTGGGTTTTCAAGAAGAAAATCGACATGGATGGTAATGTGATTACCTATAAGGTTAGATTGGTGGCGAAAGGATATCGCCAAAAGCAAGGTGTTGATTATGACGAAAACCTATTCACTCAGTAGCTATGCTTAAATCCATTCGATGCTCCCGCCATAGCTCATTATGATTATGAGATATGGCGATGGATGTGAAAACAGCTTTCCTTAATGGAAACTCCGCCGAGGACGGTATATGATACACCGAGGGTTTCACATCGCTTGATAAAACCAAGGTATGCAAATTGCGACGTCCATATATGGATTGAAGCAAGCATCCTCGAGTCGAATATCCGCTTTGATGAGACCATCAAAAGTTTGATTTCACAAAATCGCATTTAACCTTGTGTGTACAAGAAGGTTAGTGGGAGTGCAGTCGTGTTCCTAGTATTGTATGTCGATGACATACTACTTATAGGAAACGATGTTTCAATCTTATACCGCTTAAGGTTTGGTTATCCAAGACATTCTCCATGAAAGACTGGGAGAAGCAACCTACATCCTCGGATTAAGATCTATAGAGATAGATCAAAGTTTGGTCTTTCGCAGCCTACATATATAGACCGGCAAAGAGGTTTAGCATGTCGGAATCCAAGAAAGGTTTCTTACCTCGCATGAGGTACACCTTCAAGTCTATGTGTCCGTGCACAGAAGACGAGAGGATTTGCATGAGTAAGATTCCCTATGCATCCACAATAGGATCTATCATGTATGTTATGTTATGTACAAGGCCCGACGTATCGTACGCTCTGAGTGTCACGAGCAGATACCAGTCCGATCTGGGAATGGATCATTGGGCGGCTGTTAAGACGATCCTTAAGTACTTGAGAAGAACTAAGGATGTGTTCCTAATATATGGAGAAGGGTACATGGTGATACGTGGGTATACGGATGCCAACTCCAGATAGACAAGGATGATTCCATGTCTAAGTCTGGGTATGTATTCACCTGGAATGGAGGCACAATAAGTTGGAAAGGTTCCAAGCTTGACACTATAGCGGATTCTGCCACTAAGGCAGAATACATTGCAGCTTTGGAAGCAGCATAGGAAGCGGTTTGGATCAAGAAGTTCATCTCTGAACTTGATGTGGTCTCATCAATGATCCAAACATGTGCTTCGCCGCTATCATCTTATCAGAGAGATCATCAGTAGGAACGAAATACAAATCGAGAATATTCCCACTGAAAGGAACTTAGCGGATCCCTTGACTAAGGCATTACCTCAAAATAAGTTTGAGGGTCATGTTTGAGCTTATGGTATTGGATACCGTAGCGATTGGCATTAGGCCAAGTGGGAGTCTGTTAGTAATATATGAGAGATGTCCTAAGGCAATCGCCTTATGTATGAACCATTTATATGATAAATGAAGATTCACTATTTGAGTATACATGTTTTATGTATTTGATTGGATCTTAAACTCATTTACTGAATGTCCACGATATGATTCACAGCATGAGAGAATTTGTGATTGGATCACAACTAGTGAGTATCTCTACATGTGTAATTGTGATGTATCGGAATTATCCCTAGTCGATGAATTGGTGGATTTGGACACCATCAATTCTGTCGAGACTAGCACGAGGTATACTCCTTGGTGTATCCAAGCAGCTGATTCTCACTGGCTGGAGACATAGTGATGTCCGGAGTTAATCGTGGATGCTAGTTATGGTAACTAGTTCATTGGAGTGACCAGCCGTAAGACTTCATATGGTTCTCTGCATATATAGATATGTCAATGAAGTTCTTACTGTGGCTAAAGTGCGATGTTCCTTTGACTTGCGGTATTCAAGTCATCTTGATCATAGAGACTTATGCTTTGACATCTTAAGCAAGCATCTCTAAGGAGATGTGGACCCGGGATGATTGGGTATAAATCGAAGTGATCGAAGGTGTTTCAATAGCCTATAAAGGATTCACCACTCCTTGCGAGGAGATGTATACCCATGGCCTCTCGTCGGATTGTTACTAAAGTCTTTGGCCAAAGCATTACATGTTTAGAGTAAGGTACTCTTCGATACATGTGGAGTAACTAGAATCCGTAGGATGAGGAAATGATACTTGGGCTAGGTGTGACGTAGTCAGCCTAGTGGGGACTTACACTATAGACCATGTCCTGAACCAAGTGGGTATAAGATGAGTGAAGGGAATGTGGCACGAATCATTCGAGCTGCTGAAAGGTTTCAGAAATAGTTCTGGATCAACCGTTGATCTTTTCGATTAATTGGGGATCTTGATGTACTACTAGGTGCCACTCATGATCGTTCTATAATTAATGGTTAATTATAGACGGCCAACATAAACCGAGAACCTATTTGGTCACACGCACAACGAGCGTAATCCGAAGGATTTAAAACGAGCTTGAGAATGGGATTCTCAGACCGAGAGAAACTAGGTTTGGTTGGACCAAACATAAAGCGAGCATGAAATCATTTCAGTCGCAATGGAAGCGTGGATGGGCCGAGTCTTATGAAGACGTAATGGATGAACCAAAATGGTTTGGTTCTAATCCAATGGAGGAGAATAAACCAAAGGGTTTGATTTATTTTAAACGAATGAACCAAAAGTTGGTTCGGTTCGTTTTAACTTAAAATAAACCATCATGGTTTGGTTTATTTTAACTTATCTTAATGGAGCGGGTTAACGGGCCTAATGGTTATGATCCAATAACCATTAAGAGAATTAGTTCTCTATAAAAGAGGGCTTAAGGGATAATTAAGCCCTAATCCAAAACCCTAGCTTGGAGTTGCCGCCCAGCTTGTTGTGCCGCCGTCCAGCTCCTTGCCGGCGACTAAGCTTCAGCCGGTGATCCTCCGGCGACCCTCCGGTGATCTCCTATAGGTTTGGCATCAAGGTGAGCCTTTTCTTCCCTTGGTTGGCCGACGCCTATCTCCTCCACCAAAGCTGTACAGTTTTCTGGACAGCTTGTTCTCCTCTCGTCGGAGCGTCGTTTGGACGACGGTTAGATCTCCGACAGCGGCTAACTTACCGGGGATTCAATCTCCGGAAATCCTCTGAGGTGGAGGACAAAGGATTCATCAATTGGTTGACGAATACCTCTCCGGAGAAGCGAGTTTTGAGAACTCGTATTAGGATCCGAATTTGGATTCGGATCGTGATCATCTCTCGATCACGTCGTTTTTAACACGAGGCTAGTAACCCGTACGAAGACGAAGCTCGTGGCTTAGCGAAGTCATCCCGAGGAACTCAGCGTGGATATGGATAGAGACGATTCTAGCGAGGATCATTCCGGTTGATGCCGTTCCCGCTACACGTCATACGAAAGGTATAACGTAGATAAATTTCCTTTTATTGCAAATTTAAATTTACGGTTATGTCTACACTTGTTGTAATATGCATGCGTGTGTTGTGTGTGTTGTAATAAATGTAGATTTATTATTTTTATTGCTTCCACTGTGTTCATGTTTACGAAACATGATCGAACACACACACGCCGCGGTGCCGGAAACCCAACATATTCAAACACCTTCGATCACTTCGACTTATACCCAATCATCCCGGGTCCACATCTCCTCAGAGATGCTTGCTTAAGATGTCAAAGAATAAGTCTTTATGATCAAGATGACTTGAATACCGCAAGTCAAAGGAACATCGCACTTAAGCTGCAGTAAGTACTTCATTGACATATCTATATATGCAGAGAACCATATGAAGTCTTACGGCTGGTCACTCCAATGAACTAGTTACCATAACTAGCATCCACGATTAACTATGGACATCACAATGTCTTCAGCCAGTGAGAATCAGCTGCTTGGATACTGTTGGGTTTCCGGCACCGCGGCATGTGTGTGTTCGATCATGTTTCGTAAACATGAACACAGCGGAAGCAATAAAAATAATAAATACTTCTATTTATTACAACACACACAACACACGCATGCATATTACAACAAGTGTAGACATAACCGTAAATTTAAATTTGCAATAAAAGGAAATTTATCTACGTTATACCTTTCGTATGACGTGTAGCGGGAACGGCATCAACCGAACGATCCTCGCTAGAATCGTCTCTATCCGTATCCACGCCGAGTTCCTCGGGATGACTTCGCTAAGCCACGAGCTTCGTCTTCGTACGGGTTACTAGCCTCGTGTTGAAGACGACGTGATCGAGAGATGATCACGATCTGAATACAAATTCGGATCCAAAACGAGTCCTCAAAACTCGCTTCTCTGGAGAGGTATTCGTCAACCGATTGACGAATCCTTCGTCCTCCACCTCAGAGGATTACCGGAGATCGAATCCCCGGTAAGTTATCCGCTGTCGGAGCTCTAACCGTCGTCCAAACGACGCTCCAACGAGAGGAGAAGAAGCTGTCCAGAAAATTGGACAGCTTGGTGGAGGAGTAGGCGCCGGCCAAAACAAGGAAGCCAAGTGCTCACCTTTTCACCGAGGCCTAGGAAGATCACCGGAGGGTCGCCGGAGGATCACCGGCTAAAGCTTGGTCGCCGGCAAGGACCTGGACGCCGGCACAAGGGGCTGGGCGGCCAAGGAGCTTGGGCGGCAACTCCTTCAATGGGGTTGGGCGGCAACTAGGTTTAGGGCTCTTCCAATTAGGGCTTAATTATCCATTAAGCCCTCTTTTATAGAGAACTAATTCTCTTAATGGTTATTGGATCATAACCATTAGGCCCGTTAACCTGCTCCATTAAGATAAGTTAAAATAAACCAAACCATGATGGTTTATTTTAAGTTAAAATGAACCGAACCAACTTTTGGTTCATTCGTTTAAAATAAACCAAAACCTTTAGTTTATTCTCATCCATTGGATTAGAACCAAACCATTTTGGTTCATCCATTACGTCTTCATAAGACTCGGCCCATCCACGCTTCCATTGCGACTGAAACGATTTCATGCTCGCTTTATGTTTGGTCCAACCAAACCTAGTTTCTCTCGGTCTGAGAATCTCATTCTCAAGCTCATTTTAAATCCTTTGGATTACGCTCGTTGTGCGTGTGACCAAATAGGTTCTCGGTTTATGTTGGCCATCTATAATTAACCATTAATTATAGAACGATCATGAGTGGCACCTAGTAGTACATCATGATCCCCAATTAACCGAAAAGATCAACGGTTGATCCAGAACTATTTCTGGAACCCTTCAACAGCTCGAATGAGTCGTGCCCCATTCCCTTCACTCATCTTATACCCACTTGGTTCAGGACATGGTCTATTGTGTCAGTCCCCACTAGGCTGACTACGTCACACCTAGCCCAAGTATTATTTCCTCGTCCTACGGATTCTAGTTACTGCACATGTATCGAAGAGTACTTTACTCTAAACAAGTAATGCTTTGGCCAAAGACTTTAGTAACAATCCGACGAGAGGCCATGGGTATACATCTCCTCGCAAGGAGTGGTGAATCCTTTATAGGATATTCAAACACCTTCGATCACTTCGACTTATACCCAATCATCTCGGGTCCACATCTCCTTAGAGATGTTTGCTTAAGATGTCAAAGCATAAGTCTCCATGATCAAGATGACTTGAATACCGCAAGTCAAAGGAACATCGCACTTAAGCCACAGTAAGAACTTCATTGACATATCTATATATGCAGAGAACCATATGAAGTCTTACGACTGGTCACTCCAATGTACTAGTTACCATAACTAGCATCCACGATTAACTCCGGACATCACAATGTCTCCAGCCAGTGAGAATCAGCTGCTTGGATACACCAAGGAGTATACCTCGTGCTAGTCTCGACAGAACTGATGGTGTCCAAATCCATCAATTCATCGACTAGGGATAATTCTGATACATCACAATTTCACATGTAGAGATACTCACTAGTTGTGATACAATCACAAATTCTCTCATGCTGTGAATCACATCGTGGACATTCAGTAAATGAGTTTAAGATCCAATCAAATACATGAAACATGTATACTCAAATAGTGAATCTTCATTTATCATATAAATGGTTCATACATAAGGCGATTGCTTTAGGACATCTCTCATATATTACTAACAGACTCCCACTTGGCCTAATGCCAATCGCCACGGTATCCAATACCATAAGCTCTAACATGACCCTCAAACTTACTTTGAGATAATGCCTTAGTCAAAGGATCCGCTAAGTTCCTTTCAGTGGGAATTTTCTCGATTTGTATTTCGTTCCTACTGATGATCTCTCTGATAAGATGATAGCGGCGAAGCACATGTTTGGATCATTGATGAGACCACATCAAGTTCATAGATGAACTACTTGATCCAAACCACTTCCTTTGCTGCTTCCAAAGCTGCAACGTATTCTGCCTTAGTGGCAGAATCCGCTATAGTGTCAAGCTTGGAACCTTTCCAACTTATTGCGCCTCCATTCTAGGTGAATACAAACCTAGATTGAGACCTGGAATCATCCTTGTCTGTCTGGAAGCTGACATCCGTATACCCGCGTATCACCATGTCCCCTTCTCCATATATTAGGAACACATCCTTAGTTCTTCTCAAGTACTTAAGGATCGTCTTTAACAGCCGCCCAATGATCCATTCCTGGATCGGACTGGTATCTGCTCGTGACACTCAGAGCATACGATACATCGGGCCTCGTACATAACATAACATACATGATAGATCCTATTGCGGATGCATAGGGAATCTAACTCATGCAAATCCTCTCGTCTTCTGTGCGCGGACACATAGACTTCGAAAGGTGTACCCCATGCCTGATGGGTAGGAAACCTTTCTTGGATTCCGACATGCTAAACCTCTTTAGCACTCGGTCTATATATGTAGATCGCGAAAGACCAAGCAACTGCTTCGATCTATCTCTATAGATCTTAATCCCGAGGATGTAGGTTGCTTCTCCTGTGTCTTTCATGGAGAATGTCTTGATAACCAAACCTTCACAACTCAGAAGATTGAAACATCGCTTCCTATAAGTAGTATGTCATCGACATACAATACTAGGAATACGATCGCACTCTACTAACCTTCTTGTACACACAAGGTTCGTCTGGATTTTGTGAGAAATCAAACTTTTTGATTGTCTCATCAAAACGGATATTCCAGCTCCTGGATGCTTGCTTCAATCCATAAATAGACTGTCGCAATTTGCATACCTTGGTTTTATCAACCGATGTGAAACCCTCAGGCTGTAACATATACACGTCCTCGAGCAGGTTTCCATTAAGGAAAGCTGTTTTCACATCCATCTGCCATATCTCATAATCATAATGAGCCGCTATGGCCAGGAGCATCTGAATGGATTTAAGATAACTACAAAGTAATAGGTTTCGCCATAATCAACACCTTGTTTTTGACGATATCCTTCGCCACCAATCTAGCCTTATAGGTAATCACATTACCATCCATGTCGTTTTCTTCTTGAAAACCCACTTGCACCCTATAGGCTTTATCCTTCAGTGGGTCAACCAAGTTCCAAACTTGGTTTTCATACATTGAATCCATTTCTCGACTCACGGCTTTCGGGCCACTTATCTCGGGAATATTGCGTGTTCTACCGGATCTACGAAGATGTGGTGTTACAATAGGTCCCGATTGCTCATCACTATGAGTTATCTCATTGTGCTTCACCAGGTATCTCATCAATGTCTATTTGAGTCTCTCGAGCCTCCTCAAGCTCAATGACACTCCCACTGTTTTCTTGCAAGAGAAACTCTTTCTCTAGAAACACAGCATGCCTTGAAACAAACACCTTTTGTTCCACAGGATGATAGAATTGGTAACCCCTTGTTTCCCTAGGGTATCCAATAAATAGACATTTATCAGACTTAGCATCCAATTTTTCTGATACAGTCCTCTTCACATAAGCAGGACAACCCCATATCTTCAAGTAAGATACATGAGGTTTCTTACTATTCCATATCTCATATGGAGTAGTTGTGACTACCTTGGTAGGCATTCTGTTTAATAAGTAAACAACTGTCTGAAGTGCATAACCCCAAAAGGACTTGGGAAGAGTCGCATGATTCATCATTGACCTGACCATGTCCAACAAGGTCTGGTTACGCCTCTCAGATACACCATTATGCTGTGGTGTATAGGGCGGAGTCCATTGAGACAATATACCATTGTCTCTTAGGTAATCAAGAAACTCCTGACTCAAGTGTTCACCACCTCGATCCGATCGAAGTATTTTAATACTCTTGTCATGTTGTTTCTCTACTTCATTTCTGAACTCTTTGAACCTTTCAAAGGCTTCAGACTTGTGTTTCATCAAGAACACATACCCAAACCAAGAGTGATCATCGGTGAAGGTAATGAAGTAACTATAGCCTCCTAATGCTTGAGTTGACATAGGTCCACATACATCAGTATGTACTAGACCTAGTAACTCTCCCACTCGTTCACCTTTTCCAGTAAAAGGTAACTTAGTCATCTTGCCTTTTAAGCATGATTCGCATGTATCGTATGAATCCAATTCAAACGATTCCAGAATTCCACATCGGTGTAATTCGGACATGCATTTCTTGCTTATATGGCCAAGACGACAATGCCACATATAGGAGTCTATTTGATTATCCTTTCGAGCACGCGTGTTGCTCGCTTCGATATTGAAAATGTCACTGGATACGTCCAACGTATAAACACCATTGCTTAAAGTTCCAGTCCCATAAAGAACTCCATTCAAAGTTATGTAACAACAATTGTTACTAAAAGTCAAATGGTACCCATTTCTATTTAAACAAGAAATAGAAATGATGTTCCTTATCAACGAAGGAACATAAAAGCAATTGTCCAGTTCTAAGACAAGTCCTACAGGGAGTTCCAACAAATACGTTCCGATGGCGAGTGCAGCAACCGTTGCTCCATTCCCAACACCTAAATTTGAGTCTCCCCTTGACGAGTCTTCTTCTATTCCTTAGCCAATGTATGTCATTACATATATGTGAGCCACACCCAGTATCAAATACCCAAGTGTCTGAGGAAATAGAATGACAATCAATAAAGAAGATTTCTGAAGAAGATGGGGCATCCGATGCCTTATCCTTCTTCACGGACTCAAGATAAATCTTGCACTTTCTTCGCAAATGGCTCTCCTTGCCATAATGATGGCAAGTTTCCTTTTGTGCTAGTTCTACCTTCTTAGCCCTTCTCTTCTTTCCCTTCTGCTGTTCCTTTGACTTCCTCTTAGAACCTTTCTTCGAGGAATCAACTAACAGCACCATCCCTTGCTCATGCTTCTCAGAAGACTCCACAGTCTTCAGCATATTGAGCAGTACCACAGATGAACCTCCTAGCATCTCAGAGGTGAAGAGGAGCTTTGAGACTTCGAACCTTTTGAATCTCACTTGCTCATCAACCAACTCACAAAGATGAAGGACTACGATATGAGCATCCATATGCTCATGCTGCTTTCGTAGCTTGGGTTCCATCGTGGCTAGCATGATGCAACTCATTTGTTCAGAATCACTCACATGTTTCTGATAGGCCAACAATTGGTCTAGAGTTGCATCGTCACTAGAACAGTGGAAGAGGCGCTTCGAGGACATTTGCAAGCTTTTCAACCTTGAGAACAATTCTCAAGCTTCTAAGCCAGTCCATGAAGCTCGGCCCAGTCAATTTATTCGAATCCAAAATGGAATGCAATTCAAAGACATCATGATCAATTTATTGACCTAGAAATACAAAACGAGCATATATGAGAAAGATGATTTTAAAATGCATCAATATACATTTATAAATCCCATTCATTTTTCGAATTTCAAAAACCCCAAAATCACTTCGGGAGATCGTAGGTCCATCTCGAATGGGCTGATATCCATCATAGTTATGAACAACCTTGGAGAGAGTCCAACAAGCCATTCATAATCGCTGACGGTAGGTATCAACTATACCGATTGCATATCACGTATATGCAACTATCACAATGTGCTATCAACTAATTGAATGTTCACACATACATCGGGTTGTTAACACATTAACAAGTATGCATCATATGCATAGCACCCAACTTCACCTCCCTTTACATCGACCTTGGAGAGAGTCCAACAAGCCGATGCTCCAGGTTAAAGCCAACCCATTAATCGGGACATAGTTTTAATATGGTTAGAGCACATTCAACCAATTAGCCCAGCTTGGAGAGAGTCCAACAACCAAAGCTAACGATTGACCTCTGACTCTTACCATATTAGTATTAAACTATTCCATGGTTTGAACATATTCGGGTTCGAGCCGGGCTTGGAGAGAGTCCAACAACCCAAACAAGAAACGAAACTCTGGTTCTAACCATATTAATGGAAGGTGTAGGCTTTAATATTGTTTAAGGGTTTTTATGTCTCATCCTCTTTGCATGCAAATAACTATTATCTACATGGCATGACATACATGACATACATCTATATGTCACGACACGCATGGCATAATGTTATGCATCTAATGCAATTACATGACATACAATTATATCATGTATATATTTCCTTATATGTCATAACTATTTATGGAAATAAAATATGTTTAAGATTTGATTCTCTAAATCAAATCATAATTAAATTAGGAAACAAATTTCCAAATCTAATCACATATTTTATTCATGGAATTATTTGATTAAGGAAAATCTATTTAGGAAACCAATTTCCTAAATCATTAAAACTACTTATGGAAATAAAATATTTTAAGATTTGATTTCCCAAATCAAATCATGATTAAATTAGGAAACAAATTTCCAGAATCTAATCAAATATTTTATTTATGGAAAATATCAATTTCCATAAATACTTCCAACTTTCCAAAAGTGAAAGATTTCCATAAATACTTCTAGACTTTCCAAAATTAAAAATTTCCATAAATACTTCTAAATTTCCAAAATTAGAAAATTTCCAGAAATACATTATGACTATCGCAAAACCATTTTACGATTATGTCGAAACACAACCTGGGCTCTGATACCACTGTTGGGTTTAAGACCATGGCGTGTGTGTTCGATCACGTTTCGTAAACATGAACACAGCGGAAGCAATAAAAATAATAAATACTCCTATTTATTACAATACACACAACACACGCATGCATATTACAACAAGTGTAGACATAACCGTAAATTTAAATTTGCAATAAAAAGAAATTTATCTACGTTATACCTTTCGTATGGCGTGTAGCGAACGACATCAACGAGCGATCCTCGCTAGAATCGTCTCTATCCGTATCCACGCCGAGTTCCTCGGGATGACTTCGCTAAGCCACGAGCTTCGTCTTCGTACGGGTTACTAGCCTCGTGTTGAAGACGACGTGATCGAGAGATGATCACGATCCGAATCCAAATTCGGATCCAAAACGAGTCCTCAAAACTCGCTTCTCCGGAGAGGTATTCGTCAACCGATTGACGAATCCTTCATCCTCCACCTCATAGGATTACCGGAGATCGAATCCCCGATAAGTTATCCGCTGTCGGAGCTCTAACCGTCGTCCAAACGACGCTCCGACGAGAGGAGAAGAAGCTGTCCAGAAAACTGGACAGCTTGGTGGAGGAGTAGGCGCCGGCCAAAACAAGGAAGCCAAGTGCTCACCTTTTCACCGAGGCCTAGGAAGATCACCGGAGGGTCGTCGGAGGATCACTGGCTGAAGCTTGTTCACCGGCAAGGAGCTGGACGCTGGCACAAGGGGCTGGGCGGCAACTCCTTCAATGGGGTTGGGCGGCAACTAGGTTTAGGGCTCTTCCAATTAGGGCTTAATTATCCATTAAGCCCTCTTTTATAGAGAACTAATTCTCTTAATGGTTATTGGATCATAACCATTAGGCTCGTTAACCTGCTCCATTAAGATAAGTTAAAATAAACCAAACCATGATGGTTTATTTTAAGTTAAAACGAACCGAACCAACTTTTGGTTCATTCGTTTAAAATAAACCAAAACCTTTGGTTTATTCTCATCCATTGGATTAGAACCAAACCATTTTGGTTCATCCATTACGTCTTCATAAGACTCGGCCCATCCACGCTTCCATTGCGACTGAAACGATTTCATGCTCGCTTTATGTTTGGTCCAACCAAACCTAGTTTCTCTCGGTCTGAGAATCTTATTCTCAAGCTCGTTTTAAATCCTTTGGATTACGCTCGTTGTGCGTGTGACCAAATAGGTTCTCGGTTTATGTTGGCCGTCTATAATTAACCATTAATTATAGAACGATCATGAGTGGCACCTAGTCGTACATCATGATCCCCAATTAACCGAAAAGATCAACGGTTGATCCAGAACTATTTCTGGAACCCTTTAGCAGCTCGAATGAGTCGTGCCCCATTCCCTTCACTCATCTTATACCCACTTGGTTCAGGACATGGTCTATTGTGTCAGTCCCCACTAGGCTGACTACGTCACACCTAGCCCAAGTATTATTTCCTCATCCTACGGATTCTAGTTACTGCACATGTATCGAAGAGTACTTTACTCTAAACATGTAATGCTTTGGCCAAAGACTTTAGTAACAATTCGACGAGAGGCCATGGGTATAAATCTCCTTGCAAGGAGTGGTGAATCCTTTATAGGTTATTCAAACACCTTCGATCACTTCGAATTATACCCAATCATCCCGGGTCCACATCTCCTCAGAGATGCTTGCTTAAGATGTCAAAGCATAAGTCTTTATGATCAAGATGACTTGAATACCGCAAGTCAAAGGAACATCGCACTTAAGCTGCAGTAAGAACTTCATTGACATATCTATATATGCAGAGAACCATATGAAGTCTTACGACTGGTCACTCCAATGAACTAGTTACCATAACTAGCATCCACGATCAACTCCGGACATCACAATGTCTCCAGCTAGTGAGAATCAGCTGCTTGGATACACCAAGGAGTATACCTCGTGCTAGTCTCGACAGAATCAATGGTGTCCAAATCCATCAATTCATCGACTAGGGATAATTCTGATACATCACAATTACACATGTAGAGATACTCACTAGTTGTGATCAAATCACAAATTCTCTCATGCTGTGAATCGCATCGTGAACATTCAGTAAATGAGTTTAAGATCCAATCAAATACATGAAACATGTATACTCAAATAGTGAATCTTCATTTATCATATAAATGGTTCATACATAAGGCGATTGCCTTAGGACATCTCTCATATATTACTAACAGATACACCAAGGAGTATACCTCGTGCTAGTCTCGACAGAATCAATGGTGTCCAAATCCATCAATTCATCGACTAGGGATAATTCCGATACATCATAATTACATATATAGAGTTACTCACTAGTTGTGATCCAATCACAAATTCTCTCATGCTGTGAATCGTATCGTGGACATTCAATAAATGAGTTTAAGATATAATCAAATACATGAAAACATGTATACTCAAATAGTGAATCTTCATTTATCATATAAATGGTTCAAACATAAGGCGATTGCCTTAGGACATCTCTCATATATTACTAACAAACTCCCACTTGGCCTAATGCCAATCGCTACGGTATCCAATACCATAAGCTCTAACATAACCCTCAAACTTACTTTGAGGTAATGCCTTAGTCAAAGGATCCGCTAAGTTCCTTTCGGTGGGGATTTTCTCGATTTGTATTTCCTTCCTACTAATGATCTCTCTGATCAGATGATAGCGGCGAAGCACATATTTGGATCATTGATGAGACCTTGGCTCTTTCGCTTGTGCAATTGCTCCATTGTTGTCGCAGTAGACCGGTATTGCTTCAACAATGGCTGGAACCACACCAAGTTCATAAATGAACTTCTTGATCCAAACCGCTTCCTTTGCTGCTTCCGAAGATACAATGTATTCTGCCTCAGTGGTAGAATCCGCTACAGTGTCTTGTTTGGAACTTTTCCAACTCAATGCGCCCCCATTCAAGGTGAACACGTACCCAGACTGAGACCTGGAATCATCCTTGTCTGTCTGGAAGCTGACATCCGTATACCCACGTATCACCATGTCCCCTTCTCCATATATTAGGAACACATCCTTAGTTCTTCTTAAGTACTTAAGGAATGTCTTAACAGTCACCCAATGGTCCATTCCTGGATCAGACTGGTATCTACTCATGACACTCAGAGCATACGATACATCGAGCCTCGTACATAACATAGCATACATGATAGATCCTATTGCGGATGCATAGGGAATCTTACTCATGCAAATCCTCTCGTCTTCTGTGCGCGGACACATAGACTTCGAAAGGTGTATCCCATGCATGATGGGTAGGAAATCTTTCTTGGATTTCGACATGCTAAACCTCTTTAGCACTCGGTCTATATATGTAGACTGCGAAAGACCAAGCAACCGTTTTGATCTATCTCTATAGATCTTAATCCCGAGGATATAGGTTGCTTCTCCCAGGTCTTTCATGGAGAATGTCTTGGACAACCAAATCTTAACTGACTGTAAGAATGAAACATCGTTTCCTATAAGTAATATGTTATCGACATACAATACTAGGAACACGACTGCACTCCCACTAACCTTCTTGTACACACAAGGTTCATCTAGATTTTATGAGAAATCAAACTTTTTGATTGTCTCATCAAAATGGATATTCCAGCTCCTGGATGCTTGCTTCAATCCATATATAGATCGTCGCAATTTGCATACCTTGGTTTTATCAACCGATGTGAAACCCTTAGGCTGTATCATATACACGTCCTCGAGCAGGTTTCCTTTAAGGAAAGCTATTTTCACATCCATCTGCCATATCTCATAATCATAATGAGCCGCTATGACCAGGAGCATTCGAATGGATTTAAGCATAGCTACAGGCGAACATGTTTCGTCATAATCAACACCTTGCTTTTGACGATATCCTTTCGCCACCAATCTAGCCTTATAGGTAATCATATTACCATCCTTGTTGATTTTCTTCTTGAAAACCCACTTGCACCCTATAGGCTTTATGCCTTCAGGTGGGTCAACCAAGTTCCAAACTTGGTTTTCATACATGGAATCCATTTCCGACTTCATGGCTTCAAGCCACTTATCCCTTTCTGAACTTGTCATAACTTCTTCATAACTGGTAGGCTCCTCATCATCAATGAGTAACACATCGTTCGATTCACTTACGAGAAATCCATATTTCTCAGGAATATTGCGTGTTCTACCAGATCTACGAAGATGTGGTGTTTCAATAGGTCCAGCCGATTGCTCATCATTATGAGTTATCGGCTGTTGTGCTTCACCAAGTATCTCATTAATGTCTATTTGAGTCTCTCAAGCCTCCTCAAGCTCGACGACACTCCCACTGTTTTCTTGCAAGAGAAACTCTTTCTCTAGAAACACAACATGCCTTACCTTTTGTTCCACAGGATGATAGAATTGGTAACCCCTTATTTCCTTAGGGTATCCAATAAATAGACATTTATCAGACTTAGCATCCAATTTGTCTGATACAGTCTGCTTCACATAAGCAGGACAACCCCATATCTTCAAGTAAGATACATGAGGTTTCTTACTATTCCATATCTCATATAGAGTAGTAGAGACTACCTTGGTTGACATTCTGTTTAACAAGTAAACAACTGTCTGAAGTGCATAGCCCCAAAAGGACTTGGGAAGATTCGTATGATTCATCATTGACCTGACCATGTGCAACAAGGTCCGGTTACACCTCTCAGATACACCATTATACTGTGGTGTATATGGCGGAGTCCATTGAGACAATATACCATTGTCTCTTAGATAATCAAGAAACTCTTGACTTAAGTATTCACCACCTCGATCCGATCGAAGTATTTTAATACTCTTGTCATGTTGTTTATCTACTTCATTTCTGAATTCTTTGAACCTTTCAAAGGCTTCAGACTTGTGTTTCATCAAGAACACATACCCAAACCGTGAGTGATCATCGGTGAAGGTAATGAAGTAGCTATAGCCTCCTAAAGCTTGAGTTGACATAGGTCCACATACATCAGTATGTATTAGACCTAGCAACTCTCCCACTCGTTCACCTTTTCCTGTAAAAGGTAACTTAGTCATCTTGCCTTTTAAGCATTATTCGCATGTATCGTATCAATCCAATTCAAACGATTCCAGAATTCCACATCGGTATAATTCGGACATGCATTTCTTGCTTACATGGCCAAGACGACAATGCCATATGTAGGAGTCTAATTGATTATCCTTTCGAGCACGCTTGTTGCTTGCTTCGATATTGAAAATGTCACTGGATACATCCAACGTATAAATACCATTGCTCAAAGTTCCAATTCCATAAAGTATGCCATTCAAAGTTATATAACAACAATTGTTACTAAACGTCAAATGGTAACCATTTCTATTTAAGCAAGAAATAGAAACAATGTTCTTTATTAGAGAAGGAACACAATAGCAATTGTCAAGTTCCAAGACTAGTCCACTAGGGAGCTTCAATAAATAAGTTCCGATGGCGACCGCAGCAACCTTTGCTCCATTGCCAACTCGCAAATTTGACTCCCCTCTGACGAGTCTTCTTCTATTCCTTAGCCCCTGTATGTCATTACATATATGTGAGCCACACCCAGTATCCAATACCCAAGTGTCTAAGGAAATAGAATGACAATCAATAACGAAGATACCTGAAGAGGATGGTGCATCTGATGCCTTCTTCTTCTTCACGGACTCAAGATAAATCTTGCAGTTTCTTCGCCAGTGGCCTTCCTTGCCACAATGATGGCAAGTGCCCTTTTGTGCTGGTTCTGCCTTCTTAGCCTTCTTGTTCTTCCCTTTCTTCTATTCCTTTGCCTTCCTCTTAGAACCTTTCTTTGAGGAATCAACTAACAGAACCGCCTTCTCCTCATGCTTCACAGAAGGCTCCACAGTCTTCAGTATATTGAGGAGCTCAGGAATAGTGGATTCTAATTTGTTCATCCAATAGTTCATCACAAATTGTGAGAAACTCTTGGGCAAACAATGGAGAATTAAGTCAATACTTAATTCATGATCCATCACAAACCCGAGGGTAGCTAGCCGCTCGATGTACCCGTTCATCTTTAGCACAAACTACACTACAAATGAACCTTCTTGCATCTTCGTGGTGAAGAGGAGCCTGGAGTCTTCGAACCTTTCGGATCTCTCTTGCTCATCAAACAACTCATGAAGATGGAAGACCATGGTATTAGCATCCATATGCTCATGTTGCTTTTGCAGCTCAGGTACCATCGCAGCTAGCATGATGCAACTCGCCAGTTCAGAATCTGCTACATGTTTCTGATAGACCAACATTTGGTATGGAGTTGCATCATCCCTAGGACGGTTCGGAAGAGGCTCTTCAAGGACATATGCTAGCTTTTTCGCCTTGAGAACAATTCTCAAGTTTCTAAGCCGGTCCAGGAAGTTAGGCCCAGTCAATTTGTTTGAATCCAAAATAGTGCGCAAATTCAAAGACGTCATGATCAATCGATTAACCTAGAAATACAAAACGAGCATATATGAGAAAATGATTTTAAAATGCATCAATATACATTCATAAATCCCATTCATTTTTCGAATTTTAAAAACCCCAAAATCACTTCGGGAGATCGTAGGCCCATCTCCGAATGGGCTGATATCCAACATAGATATGAACAACCTTGGAGAGAGTCCAACAAGTCATTCATAACTACGATGGTAGGTATCAAATATACCGATTGCATATCACATATATGCAACTATCACAATGTGCTATCAACTTATTGAATGTTCACACATACATCGGGTTGTTAACACATTAACAAGTATGCATCATATGCATAACACCCAACTTCACCTCCCTTCACATCGACCTTGGAGAGAGTCCAACAAGCCGATGCTCATGGTTAAAGCCAACCCATTAATCGAGAAATAGTTTTAATATGGTTAGAGCACATTCAACCAATTAGCCCGGCTTGGAGAGAGTCCAACAACCAAAGCTAACGATTGACCTCTGACTCTTACCATATTAGTATTAAACTATTCCATGGTTTGAACATGTTCGGGTTCGAGCCGGGCTTGGAGAGAGTCCAACAACCCAAACAAGAAACGAAACTCTGGTTCTAACCATATTAATGGAAGGTGTAGGCTTTAATATTGAGTAAAGGTTTTTATGTCTCATCCTCTTTGCATGCAAATAACTATTATCTACATGGCATGACATACATGGCATACATCTACATGTCATGACACGCATGGCATAATGATATGCATCTAATGCAATTACATGACATACAATTATGACATGGACAAAATTTCCTTATATGTCATAACTATTTATGGAAATAAAATATGTTTAAGATTTGATTCTCCAAATCAAATCATGATTAAATTAGAAAAAAAATTTCCAAATCTAATCACATATTTTATTTGTGGAAAGTGTTGATTAAGGAAAGTCAATTTAGGAAACAAATTTCCTAAATCATCAAAACTACTTATGGAAATAAAATATTTTTAAGATTTGATTTCCCAAATCAAATCATGATTAAATTAGGAAATAAATTTCCAAATCTAATCAAATATTTTATTTATGGAAAATATCAATTTCCATAAATACTTCCAACTTTCCAAAAGTAGAAGATTTCCATAAATACTTCTAGACTTTCCAAAATTAAAAATTTCCATAAATACTTCTAACTTTCAAAAAGTAGAAAATTTCCATAAATATCATTATGACTATCGCAAAACAATTTTACGATTATGTCGAAACACAACTTGGGCTCTGATACCACTGTTGAGTTTCCGGCATCGCGGCGAGTGTGTGTTCGAACATGTTTTGTAAATATGTGCACAGCGGAAGAAATAAAAATAATAAATCTAATTTATTACAATACATACACCACACGCATGCATAGTACAACATGAGTAGACATAACTCCAATTTCAAATTTTGCAATAAAAGGAAATTTATACTACGTATACCTGGCGTATCACGTGTAGCGGGAAAGACATCAACCGGAACGATCCTCGCTAGAATCGTCTCTATCCGTATCCACGCCGAGTATCTTCAGGATGACTTCACAAAGTCACGAGCCTCATCTTCGTACGAGTTACTAGTCTCGTGTTGAATACGATGTGATCGAGAGAAGATCACAATCCGAATCAAAATTTGGATCCAAAACAAGTCCTCAAAAACTCGCTTCTCCGGAGAGGTATTCGTCAACCGTTTGACGAATCCTTCATCCTCCACCTATGAGGATTACAGGAGATCGAACCCCCGGCAAGGAAGCCTCTGTCGGAGCTTCGAACGTCGTCCAAATGACGCTCCGACACGAAATAAACAAGCTGTCCAGAAAACTGGACAGCTTTGGTGGAGGAATAGGGGCCGGCCAAATAAGGAAGCTTGATGCTCACCTTGTCGCCGGACCCAAAGAAGATCACCGGAGGGTCGCCGGAGGATCACCGGCTGAAGCTTGGACACCGGCAACTAGCTTGGATGGCGGCACAAAGCTGGGCGGTGGCTAGGGTTGGGCGCCGACCACTAGAGGAGAGGAGGGGTGGGCGGCAACTTGTGGATTGCTTAGATTAGGGCTTAACAAAACCCTTAAGCCCTATTTTATAGAGAACAAATTCTCTTAATGGTTATCGGATCATAACCAAAAGCCCGTTAACCGGCTCCATTAATTTAAGTTAAAATAAACCAAACCACGTTGGTCTATTTTAAGTTAAAACGAACTGAACCAACTTTGGTTCATTCGTTTAAAATAAACCAAACCCCTTTGGTTTATTCTCCTCCATTAGATTAAAATCAAACCAATTTGGTTCATCCATCATGTCTTCATAAGACACGGCCCATCCACGCTTCAATTGCGACTGAAACGATTTCATGCTTGCTCCTTGTTTGGTCCAACCAAACCTAGTTTCTCTCGGTCTGAGAATCTCATTCTCAAGCTCGTTTTAAATCCTTCGGATTACGCTCGTTGTGCGTGTGACCAAATAGGTTCTCGGTTTATGTTGGTCATCTATAATTAACCATTAATTATAGAATGATCATGAGTGGCACCTAGTAGTACATCATGATCTCCAATTAACCGAAAAGATCAATGGTTGATCCAGAATTATTTCTGAAACCCTTCAGCAGCTCGAATGAATCTTGCCCCATTCCCTTCACTCATCTTATACCCACTTGGTTCAGGACATGATCTATAGTGTCAGTCCCCATTAGGTTGACTACTTCACACCTAGCCTAAGTATCATTTCCTCGTCCTACGGATTCTAGTTACTGCACATGTATCGAAGAGTACCTTACTCTAAACATATAATGCTTTGGCCAAAGACTTTAGTAACAATCCGACGAGAGGCCATGGGTATACATCTCCTCGCAAGGAGTGGTGAATCCTTTATAGGCTATTCAAACACCTTCGATCACTTCGACTTATACCCAATCATCCCAGGTCCACATCTCCTCAGAGATGCTTGCTTAAGATGTCAAAGCATAAGTCTTTATGATCAAGATGACTTGAATACCGCAAGTCAAAGAAACATCACACTTAAGCTGCAGTAAGAACTTCATTGACATATCTATATATGCAGAGAACCATATGAAGTCTTACGGCTGGTCACTCCAATGAACTAGTTACCATAACTACCAACCACGATTAACTCCGGACATCACAATGTCTCCAGCCAGTGAGAATCAACTGCTTGGATACACCAAGGAGTATACCTCGTGCTAGTCTCAACAGAATCAATGGTGTCCAAATCCATCAATTCATCGACTAGGGATAATTCCGATACATCACAATTACACATGTAGAGATACTCACTAGTTGTGATCCAATCACAAATTCTCTCATGTTGTGAATCGTATCGTGGGCATTCAGTAAATGAGTTTAAGATATAATCAAATACATGAAAACATGTATACTCAAATAGTGAATCTTCATTTATTATATAAATGGTTCAAACATAAGGCGATTGCCTTAGGATATCTCTCATATATTACTAACAATACCTTCCCTTGTAACCTTGTTAGTGGCTTTCCTAGATTTCTTTAAAATCTTAGCCACTAGACATCTACCATGGTCAACACTAGGGACGACTTCCATCGTTAAATGGTACATTAAGAGGGTTTATACACCATGGGCATAGACTTGTGACCTAAACCTTTCTTATCCTTAGTTGGTTCCTTCTTACCAACACCTAGACCTTGCCCATTTGATCATTTAATTGAATTTTCCATCTTCCTAAGGGTCATTTATAATTTCTCAATATTTGACCTCAAAGCTTGATTTTCTAATTTCAATTGCCAATTTTTGAATGTTCATTCTTCTTTTGGGAACTCTTTTTCTTTTTAGGCATATGTCTATCCTTCTAGGATTAATACCTAGGTTCTTATTCTCTACCTTCCTATCCTTAGGTGTGGTAGTCCTACAGTTAATGGGTCTAAAAGTAATAGTTCTAGGATTATCCTTAATCATATTATCATGTTTAGCACATAAGCAATAAGCCTTATTATTAGCATGCTTTTTATAAAGAATAATTGCAAGTAAATTGCTAGCATGCTTTTTATTATGAAAACTTAAAGGTGCATTATTAAAAATTACCTTAGCCTTCGAAGCTCCCCTTGCACATGAAGCTCCTTTTTTGTCCTTACTAGAGTCCCTCCCCCTAGGACATTGGCTTATATAATGGTCCTTTTGTTGGCACTTGAAGCACACTATGTACTCCTTACTCTTGCATATCCGGCCATCGACTTCCTTGACCTTCTCCTTCATCTTAGGTGTCACTTTAGTATTTTCCTTGATTTTTCTTGGACATTTGCTCTTGTAATGCCCTATTTCTCTACACTCAAAATATGTTATATGATTTTTATTTTTAATACATGCTCTTGAGTTACTTTTAGAGGATCAATGAGTTTGTTCTTCGTTTCTCTCGGATTTGGAATGTTCCTCTTGCTCTTGCTCCAAAGATAATCTCTCCTCTCCCTCAATCCTTGAAGTGGAGGCTTCTATAACTTCTTCTACTTCTTCTTCATAAGTTGAACATCTGTCAACCTCTGCGTCTACATGCTCTTGAGATGATGAGCTTTCTTCCTCCTCCTTGAATTCTTCATTATTGTCTTGGACTGGTTGAGCCTTCTCATTGAATTTTTGCCAACTTTCTCCATAGCTCCTTGCCATCCATATAGTCCCCTAGCTTGGACAAAATATCATTAGGTATTAAATTTGTTAAAAAAAATTTTTATCTTAACCTCGGTCTTAAATTTTCGGCATTGCTCATTGATCCATTTCTTGATTTTGAGAAATCTTCCCTTCTTATCCATGAGGGGTTCGAACCCTTCCACTAAGATGAACCAATCTTCGATGTTCATCATAAGGAAGGTTACTATACTCTCCTTCCATTTGTCGAAATGCCCAAATCCGTAGACTTCATAAGGAATAGGAATGTTGATGTCGCAGCTTAGTCCACTCTTTGGCAACTCCATTCATTCTTCTTCTCTTCTAGCACTTGTGCTCTCATGACGGTCAGTCCTTACAGAGCAACCTGGGGTTCTGATACCACTTGTTGGATCATTGGTACACTATAAGGAAGGGGGGGGGTGAATAACGATCCTTTTGATTGCATTCATGTTGTGTTCTTGTCTACAAATCGTATTAGCGGCGGAATACAACAAATATAAATGAAAACAAAACTACACAACAACACACACACAACACACGTTTTTACGTGGTTTGGAACTAAGATTCCTACTCCATAGGCGAGCTAGTGATCTACCCTCACTATGCCTTCTCCTTCTCGACAATACGCCGGAGGTGGAGAAATCTCTTACAAGATAAAGCGTAAAAGAAACAATATGAAAAATACAAGTATACAATGAAGAACAAATACAAATAAAGAAAACTATCCCATAATTAAGGTAAGAATAACCCAGGAAATTTCCATAAGAGAAATATCCAAAAACGACAGAGTCGTGACACACTTGTGTGTCTTACACACGACCAGCCGTGTCAAGACACATAGCTAGTCGTGTGTCCTTCTCGGCACATCCCAGAATTTGGCCATTTTTGGCAAGAGCTAGGCACGACTCGTGCCTAGTTAGGCATGACCATATGAGGCTTTAAACGGTCTATTTAACTTCGTTTAGGTGCGTTATGGCCATGTTAAATCCGACAAGGCCATAAGAGGTTCCATAGCCTCTATTTTGTACCTTCTTGGCCTGGTCCAACTGTTGGTGCAATCAACCTAGGTCACAATTAACCAGACTCAAGTTTGACTTGAGCAGTATTTTGATGTTAGGCAAAATGTATAACAATGTGATTGTCATGGAAAGTCCAAGTCTTGTGTACTTGGCATGTAAAGTCCAAGTCATGGGTACTTAGCATGGAAAGTCTAAGCATGGGTCTTGGAAATGGTAAAGTTCATGTCATGGGTACTCGACAATTGAAAAGTCCAAGCATGAGTCTTAGCAATGGTAAAGCCCAAGTCTTTTTTACTTGGCATGAAATGTCCAAAGGTATAGTCTTGGCAGCATAAGTCCAAGTGAACTTTGGCGATGAAAGTATAAGTATGGATACTTGGAAATTGAAAAGTCCAAGAGTGTGATATTGGCGGCGTAAAGTCCAAGTGGTAGTCTTGGCGGCATAAGTCCAATGTTTGGCGGCGTAAAGTCTAAGCGTGTGTCTTGACAGCGTAAGCCCAAATGTACCTTGGCAATGTAGACTTGATTAGCATGACAAAATAAACAATAAACACGAAATAAACAAGGAGATGAAGACGAGAAACCTAACAACGACAAAAACACACGAAATGTACCAAGACTCGTGTCTTGGATTAGTAGTGCGGGAAAAAGGATAACCAATGAAATATAGTCGAAATAAACAGAAAAAAAAGAAAAGAAATCTGTAAAAGGCTAGATCGGTGGTTTCACCAAATCTTAGCACCCCCGACTCTGATACAAATTGTTGGATCGAAGCGGATCGCTAGAGGGGGGTGAATAGCGATAGAAAACTTTTCTTCGTTTCGTTCGTTAAAACAATTAAACGCAGCGGAAAATAAATGCAAAGTAAATGAGACAAAAGAATTTTACTTGGTTCGTAGCCTTCGGCTACTACTCCAAGGCCCTAGTGGTCCTTGACCACGCACGGAGGGCAAAACACTAAAGAACTCCTCCTCGTTAGAGGTAGGAGTTAATCGATACAAAAAGTCACAAAGCTTGAGGTAGAGGGACACTCCCCCTCTTCTCGTTACGATAAAAACTCTGAAAAAGTAAAGCAATAAACTAAAATAAAACTTATACCGACGTAACAAAATAAAAGCAATTTAAACCTAGACGTCGGAGAAGAAGCACTTCGTTGTCGGAGAGTTGTAGCTTTGCGGAGGCTTTTGGAAGCTTAGAATTGATGATGAAACCCTAGGATAGGCCCTCCTTTTATAGCCTTTGAGCCCCTTTTCGAGAGGAACTTTAGCCAATCACAATTGAGCACCACTCCCCTTGAAATGAGGTGATAAGCCTTGACTCCTCGAAGCTGATCCTTGACCATCAGTCGACTGATATCCATCATCAGTCGACTGATGGCAGCATCAGTCGAATGCTGACCGCAGACAGTCGACTGATTTACAGCAGTCGAGTCCTCCAAGCTGGCAGTCGACTGATGCTAGCTGAAATGACAAGTTAGCTGAACAATAACATTATTTCAACGACCTCCGACCATCCGATCTCGACCTAGACCACGGATGGGATGTCTTGGGTCGGATCTACGCTTAAGTCTATCCCTGTAAAAAGAATACGACCTCACTTACACTCGCACACACACGAGCTTACCTCGATACTTACTGTGTCGCTTTTGCTTTCGGCCTTCCACTCAATTCCTTCGGCTCCCTCCGAAGTCACTCGAGTGTCGTCCGACCACCGTGGCTTCCTCTGGGTGTCGCTAGCCTTCAGCTCCAGCTATAACAATTTTTTTCACACTCGATTCAGCTCGTGAGATAACGACATGAGCTTAACTTTGTATCGTTTGCTATAATCAAAACTCAGGTTCAACTTAGGTGCCTGCTGCACCAACAGATTTCAGCTCAAAGTTGTTTACTGAAATGGATGGTCCAGCTATACTCGACCTAAATCCTCTAGTGCTAGGGGTTGCGTAATCCCGCAAAGGTCGGCTACCTATATTCACCTTGGATGCAGCTTGGTCCTCCATCCTCTTCTGTTCAGCTCTTCGACGATGATAGGTTTGTTCGATTTTTAGATCGATCGAAATCAGACCTTCCGATCCTAGGCATCTAAGCATACGAAGAACCTAGCCACAAAATTAGGAGTATTACCAAATGCTCAGAAACAAGAAATAAACTAATCTAGCTAACTAAATCAAATAAGGAAGAGCCAATAAGAAAATGTAGAACTACTGCTAAAATAAAATAAAAACTAAATCTAGATATGCAAAATATAAAACTGAAGTAAATAAAATAAAAGTAAAAATAAAAGAAAGTAGAGCAAGTAAATAAATCTAATCTTAAGTCCGATCTAATTATCCACTTCTTGATTCGATATCGAATCAATCAGTCCCCAACAACGATGCCAAAAACTTGATGCACGCGAATGCAACCTCAAATCTCGCGATGGAGACCATCGAGGACTCGAAGCACACGCTTGCGCTCAATGCCCGCAAGTGCACGGGTGTCGTCAAGTAATTATATAGATTATCGATCTCATATAGACTGAGATTCGAGTACCTATCTATTCAGTGGACGTTATTGTTCGGAATTCAGTTCTAATGGTTGTGCCTAGGAGGTTGATGTGAGCGAAACATATAGGATTTTAGGAGTAGTTTTCGCTCACATCTCACTACATTTTATGTTAGTTTCATGCATATGTTACTCTATTTTGTACGCATTTCTTATTTTCTGGTTCGGAGGTCTTCTCTTTGTACTTTTGTGTGAAGGTTAGCATTGCGGGTGAAAAAGGCACACTTTCGGAGCAAAAGAAGGACATTTTGCAGCTAGACACGGAGTGGGACACGGCCAGGGCGTGTGGCTACACATGGTCGTGTCCAATGGGCGAGATCAGCCACCCCGGGGCAGCACACGCCCTGGCCGTGTGGCGGCTCGCCAGATTTGTGCAACTAGGGCTTTTTCTAGATTTTGCAGCGGTCCGAGGTGGTGTCTATATAAGGATGGCTCCACCCAAACCCTAGGGGAGAGGCATGACGGCTAGGACGGCACACCGAAGCCCTAAAAAGCTTCGAGAACTCGCAACGGGGAGGAGGAATGCCGCTGGAGGTCCACTCCTTTCACTTCAACGCCGAAGATAAGACTACGAAAGCATTGTAATCCCTTGTTCCTACATTTTCATTCTGATGTATTCGAACATGTACATGCTTTGTGATTTCTCCTTCATATACATGGAGTAGTTCTTTCGATTCTAGGATTAGGGAGTAGCTTGTGTACACATTACAATGTTGGTTCATGTTAAATTCTACCTTTGAGTTTAATTTGGCAATTGGTAGTTGTTTTTACTATATCTATGTGTGTTTGGTTTTCTACCTACTGTGCCTAGGCGATACAAGGGGTGATAACCCTCGTATCTAAGATTTAGGGGATTTTATACAAGGAACCTAGGGGTAAACCTGATCTCCTGTAACCGTGGGTAGAATGATACGATGGAACCGGACACGGTTCATCGTAGGGATTGATTCGGCATCCTCATACCGTCTATCCCGTCCTTTTAGGCAGAGATAGCTCCCGGTAGATGCGGTGGCTCATCGGGAGAGTGTATGATGTCCCTTCCACAAAACCATAGTTAAACGTCTAGACAATGCCAATTGACAACATTGTTTTATGACACACAAGCGAAATCAAAGTCCTAGAATCACTTTTGAAGACCTCGGCATGCTCCCTTCCTCCTCCGTGTGACACCGTAAAGAGTATAGTCCACTGACAGCCCTCACAAGTCAAAAACCTCTTAGAGTTTATGTCCGAACAATTTAAACCACTGAACGTACCGATATTTGAATCTCAGTCCCTGTGGGATCGATGATCTTTTATAACTTGATGACATCCATGCACATGCAGGCATTGAGCACGAGCATGCACTTCGAATCCTCGACGGCATCTGTCGTGAGATTTGAGGTCGTGATCACGTGCATCAGAGGTCATCAGTGGTCTGAACTCAGTATGATGTCATGCGGAAGAAGAGAAGGGTTGCTACGAGGATTTGGATGGGATTCTAGGACTTCAATTTCGTTTGTGTGTCGCAGAACATGCTATCAATTAAATGTATCCAGATTTTCTAGCTAGGGTTTTGTGGAAAGGACATCATACACTATGGTATAAGGATGCCGAATCGATCCCTGTGATGAGCCAGAAATGAGACACATTACTGACTCTATCGCATCCTTCTATCCACAGTTGCAGGCGATGAGGCCAACCTCTAGGTTCCTCCTAATATCCTCTAAATCTTAAATACGAGGACTGTCACCCCTCATATCGTCTACACACAGAAGATAGAAAACCAAAACACAAAGCTATAGATCTATACAATCATTCAACTGCAAATACGATTTCAAGAATGGAAATATAGTTGAAATAGAAATGTTCTACTCAACACAAACTACTCCCTAATCCTAGAATCGAATAATCTACTCCATGAATACGAGAAGAGAATCACAAAATATGATGGAATTCATGAATATAATGATAAACGTGTAAGAAATATGAATTACAATGCAATATGCCTCTTCTCTCTAGTGTTGTGGTACAGAACTTGATCCTCGAGTGACTCTCTTCCTCCCCGTTGCGAGTTTCCCGAAGCTTTTTAGGGCTTCTGAGTGCCATCCTGGTCGTCATGCCTCTTCCTAGGGTTTGGGTACAACTTTCCTTATATAGACATCATGCCGGATCTTCGCAAAATCTGGAAAAAAAACTGATCGCATCAAGTTGTCTAGCCGCCACACGGTCGTGTGAAAACACATGGCCAGGCTGTGTGTGAGGCTGTGGCAGCCATTTTCGAACCCTGGACACGACCGTGTGTAGCCACACGCCCAAGTCGTGTCCCACTCTGCGTCTAGCTGCCAAATGCCTCCTTTTGCTCCGAAAGTGCGCCGTTTTCCCATGGAATGTTATCCTGCACACAAAAGTATAAAGAGAAAGTCTCCGAACTAGAAAATAAGAAATGTGTGCAAAACAAAGTAAAAGATGCATGAAACAAACATGAAATGCAGTGAGATGTGAGCGAAAACTACTTCTAAAATCTTATATGTTTTGCTCACATCATCAGACAACCACAACGATGGCTTAAGCCACTGATTCTTGATGTGGTAAAGAAGGAAGTGACGAGGCTTTTACAGGCTAGCATCATCTATCCTATTTCAGATAACAAATGGGTAAGTCTGTGTGGATTACAGGAAGCTCAATCAGGCCAGCAGGAAAGACCACTACCCACTACCTTTTATTGATCAGATGTTAGAGAGGTTAGCGGGTAAGTCACATTATTTCTTCCTGGACGGTTACACCGGTTATTTCCAGATTTGTATTGCTCCAGAGGATCAGGAGAAGACCACTTTCACTTGCCCCTTCGGGATGTTTGCATATCGGTGCATGCCTTTCGAACTTTGTAATGCTCCCGGGACATTCCAGCGATGTATGGTGATTATTTTTGGTGATTTATTAAAGCATTGCATGGAGGTTTTCATGGATGATTTTTCTGTGTATGGTTCTTCTTTTGATTAATGTATGGATAATTTATCGAGAGTTTTGTGGAGATACATTGAGACTGATTTGGTTTTGAATTTTGAGAAATGTCATTTCATGGTCTTAGGTCATATTATCTCTGTGCATGGTATTGAAGTAGATCTTGCTAAAATTCATGCTATATCTTCTTTATCTTACCCCGCTTCTGTGCAGGAAGTTCATGCTTTTCTGGGTCATGCAGGTTTCTACAAACGTTTTATCAGAGATTTCAGCAAGATTGTTCTACCCTTGACCAACTTGTTGCAGAAAGATGTGGTCTTTCAGTTCGACCAGCGGTGCAAGGACTCCTTTGATCAGCTTAGGCAGGCTTTGATATCAGCACTAATCCTTAGACCACCAGATTGAACTCTCCCATTTAAGTTGATGTGAGACACTACGAACTATGTGGTGGGAGCTATCTTGGCACAGAGAGTGGATGGAGCATCTCATGTGATCTGCTACGCCTCAAGGAAATTGGATGCTGCACAATCCAACCACACCACAATGGAAAAAGAGCTTTTAACGATTGTTTTTTACTTTGGATAAATTTAAATCATATTTGCTCTGTTCTCATGTGGTTATTTTTTTCTGATCATGCAACTTTGAAATTCCTCTTGAAGAAGCCCGATGCAAAACCAAGACTGATTATATGGATGCTTCTGCTTCAAGAATTCGACGTAGAGATACGCGATAGGAGTGGGAGGGAGAACCTGGTAGCAGACCACTTGAGCAGGATTGTGAGGGAGATCGAGTCCACCCCCATAGTAGATTCTTTCTAGATGAGCAGCTTTTTCACCTGCAGGGTAAGACACCATGGTATGCAGATCTTGCTAATTATTTAGTTGCCCGTGTTGTACCTTCACATTTTACTCATGCACAAGTCCAGAAAATTGAAAAGTAATGCTAAGTATTATGTATGGGATGATCCTTACCTTTGAAAATTTTGTAGTGATCAGATCATTAGACAATGTGTACCTAATTATGAGTTTCATTCCATACTTACTTTATGTCATTCTCTGGCTTGTGGGGGGGGGGCATTTTGGATCCTAAAGGACTGCTAGGAAAGTTTGAGTCTAGATTGTATTGGCCCACCTTATTTCATGATGCCTATGAATTTTACAAATCTTGTGAGCGATGTCAACGAATAGGGAATATAGGACGTAGAAATGAAATGCCTCAACAACCCCTGCTATTCTGTGAGATTTTTGATGTTTGGGGTATTGATTTTATGGGTCCATTTCCTGTATCTTTTGGATTTTCATATATTCTTTTGGCAGTTGATTATGTTTCCAAATGGGTAGAGGTCATCCCCACCAAGACTGATGAATCTCTAGTTGTCGTGATTTTTGTTAGGTCTCACATATTTTGTAGATTTGGGGTACCCAGGGCGATCATCAGCGATCAAGGGTCTCACTTTTACAACAGACACATGAAATGCCTCAACTAACTTTTGTAGTAAGTTAGCATAAGTAGGAGTATAAGTAAAACTCTTTTTCAAGTCCTCCCCCTTGAGGTAACCTCCCCCTTGACCTTAGATGAGTACTTGAAAAAGGATCTTAGCTCTCCCCATTAACAGTTGCAACTTAAGTAATTAAGATTACTTAACATCGGCCTAAATGTATAAGTTAAGTTCAAGTTAAGTTATCAAAAATTAATTTTTGATCTCTTAACTTTGGCCTTTTTCTCCCCCTTTTGCCATAAATCGAAAAGTGTGGGGGTTTATAGAAAAAAACTTTTTGAAACATAGAGATTATGTTTTATAAGTCCAAGCATGTTCCTATTAGATTTTGAAAATAATACTTTAAACATAAGCTCAACTAATAGAATGTTCAACTCTATTTGACTTGATTGATATAGACTGATCAAAAAGTATTGATTAGAGTTGGTTAATTTAGATAATTATACTCCATGGTTCATGTCGATGCACTAGATCTACATCTGGAACAAAGAGTGAGGTCCTAACATCTCACGCCCATCTACGTGGCTAAGTACACAAACACATTAGTCCTATGTGTTGTGAGATGTATTGGCTCCTTAAATCTATAGGTGCATGCTTTCTAGGGTAAGCCCTAGGCTAGTTCCATTTTGCATGAAAAGTAAATAGAGTATAGCAAAAATATAAGTTTTATGTCCTACTCTATTACGCACATACCTAATTTACATCTAAGCAGACTAAATTCTGCTTCGGGTAAAGGTTTTGTAAATAAGTCTACCAGGTTTGACTTGGATTCTATGTATTCGAGTTGTATGGTCTTGTTAGCTACATGTTCTCGAATGAAGTGGTGTTTGACCTCTATATGTTTGGTCCTAGATTGGCATATCGGGTTTTTGTTTAAATTAATTGAACTAATGTTGTCGATGTAAATTTTAGTGTTGTTAAAGTTTAACTTAAAGTCTTGGAGAGTGTGTTTCATCTAAAGAAGTTGAGCAACACACTCACCCATTGCGACGTATTCGACTTCGGTGGTAGATAAGGCAACACAGTGTTGCTTTCTATTGCACCAACTCACTAGTCTCGAGCTGAGGAGTTGACAACAACCACTCGTGCTCTTTCTATCGAGTTTACTATCAGCATAATCCGAGTCGAAGTAGCCGATTAGTTTGAACTTGGTAGATCTAGGGTACCAAATTCCTACGTTTAGTGTACCCTTTAGGTATCTAAGGATACGTTTAACTAATGTTAAGTGCGACTCCTTAGCACAAGTTTGGAACCTTGCGCACATACTTATTGTGAATAATATATCGGGTCGACTCGTTGGTTTGCCTTCTAAGTCTTCTCCTATATTAACATTTGTGGCCATCGGTGTATTTATTACCTTAGCATTTTTCATTCTGAATTGATTAATTAATTCCTTAGCGTATTTATGTTGGTGTAAGTAAATTCCCTCCTTAGTTTGTTTAATTTGTAATCCTAGGAAAAAAGTTAATTCTCCTACTAAGTTCATTTCAAATTCACTTTCCATTAGTGAAATGAACTCGTTTAGTAGGATTGAGTTGGTTGTTCCAAAAATTATATCATCTACGTAAATTTGAGCAATAAAGATTTCTTTGCCTACGGATTTTACGAAGAGGGTTGAGTCGACTAGGCCTTGGCTAAACCCTTTAGACTTGAGATAAATAGAAAGTCTTTCATACCAAGCTCTAGGAGCTTGTTTTAGTCCATATAAGGCTTTCTTAAGTTTAAAAACATGGTCAGATTTGTTGGGTAACATAGTCTTCTTCCTTAATAATTCCATTTAAGAATGTTGACTTCACATCCATTTGAAATAGTTTAAATCCTCGATGTACAACGTAGGCTAATAACATTCTGATTGATTCTAGTCTAGCTACGGGGGCATAGGTTTTGTCATAATCTAACCCCTCTACTTGACTAAATCCTTTTGCGACCAATCTCGCTTTATTTCTAACTACTTCACCTTTGTCATCGAGTTTGTTCCAGAATACCCACCTTGTTCCAATAATCGATTTATCTTTAAGTGGTTGTACTAATTCTCAAACTTCGTTCTTAGTGAATTGAGCTAGCTCTTCTTGCATAGCAATAATCCAATCGGGATCAAGAAGAGCTTGTTCAATTGATTTGGGTTCGATTTTCGAGATTAAAGAGATTTGACTAAGGTTTCTGTATGATGCTCTAGTTCAAACCCCTAGGTTGGGATCACCTATCACTTGATCAATAGGATGATTCGATTGTAACCTAGACTAACTCGAGTTAGGATTTATACTAAACTCATTTTCATGGTTAGATTTGGGTCTATTATTAATCGGTTCATCAATTGTTTCTACTACGGGTTTTGTGGTTTTATCTCCTTCGTCGAATACAACATTAATGGTTTCTTTAACTTTAAGGGTTTCATTATTGTAGACTTTATAGGCTCTACTTGTGGTTGAATATCCTAAGGATATTCCGGTATTTGTTTTAGAGGTGAATTTGCCTAGGTAGTCCTTAGTATTTAGGATATGTACTTTACATCCAAATACCCTAAAGTATTTAATGTTAGATACTTTATCATGGTATTTTTCATATGAGGTCTTAAGGTGCCTCTTGACTAGTAGGATTCTATTTTGGACATAGCATGTCGTACTAATGGCTTCTTCCCAAAACCTATTGGGTAGGTTGTACTCGTTTAACATGGTTCTAGCGGCTTCTTGTAGGATTCTATTCTTTCGCTCGACTAGACCATTTTGTTGTGGGGTTCTAGGATAGGAGAACTCATGGTGGTATCCGTTTAGGTTATAGAAGTCGGATGAACCTATGGTTTTCGAATTCACCACCATGATCGCTTCTAAGTCTTTTAATCTTAAGGTTCTTTTCATTTTATATTAATTTACATAAGTTGGTAAGTTGGTCTAAGGTATCACTTTTGTGTTTAAGAAACCTAACCCAGGTAAACCTAGAGTAGTCGTCAATTATGACTAAGCAAAATTGACTTCCGTTTAGTGACTTGGCTCCATGAGAATCGAAAAGATCCAAGTGTAGGAGCTCAAGCACACTTTTGGTTCATTCTTGATTAGTTAGTTGATGTTGTTCCCTAGTTTGTTTACCTTGTTGACAAGCATTACAGATTTTATTATCCAAGTTATTAAGGTTGGGCAAGCCTCTGACTAAACCACTCTGACTCACCTTGTGAATTAGTCTTGGGTGTGAGTGGATGAGTCGTCGGTGCCACAACCAAGATTCCTCTTTTTGTGTCATAAGACACTTGGTTGAGGAGTTGGGTAAATTAATTGTGTAGATATTGTTATTCCTAGTTCCTTTAAGTATTGTTTTAGAGGTTTCATTAGTTTTAATTAAGCATTCATTTTCTAAGAATATAACCTTATAGTTGTTGTCATACAATTGGCTTACACTAAGCAAATTATACTCAAAATTTTCGACTAATAAAACATTTCGAATTGTAAGATTAGAGTGTAGCTCAATACCACCTGATCCAATGATTTTGAGCTTGTCGTTATTTCTAAAAGCTACCAATCCTTGACTTTTGAATCTAAGCTTCAAAAATTTCAATTGGTCTCCGGTCATGTGTCGGGAGCACCCACTGTCCAACATCCATTGATCCTACACATATAGTAGTTGGATCGAATATTGGGATTTGATAATTGGTTGAAGTTTATTAGTCCTAGAGTCATCTCACCCGTTCTATTGTTGGGTTTCCGGCACCGCGGCGAGTATGTGTTCGAACATGTTTCGTAAATATGTGCACAGCGGAAGGAATAAAATAATAAATCTAATTTATTACAACACACACACCACACGCATGCATAGTATAACATGTGTAGACATAACCGTAAATTCAAATTTTGCAATAAAAGGAAATTTATACTACGTATACCTGACGTATCACGTGTAGCGGGAAAGGCATCAACCGGAACGATCCTCGCTAGAATCGTCTCTATCCGTATCCACACCGAGTATCTTCGGGATGACTTCACAAAGTCACGAGCCTCATCTTCGTACGAGTTACTAGCCTCGTGTTGAAGACGATGTGATCGAGAGAAGATCACGATCCGAATCAAAATTCGGATCCAAAATGAGTCCTCAAAAACTAGCTTCTCCAGAGAGGTATTCGTCAACCGTTTGACGAATACTTCGTCCTCCACCTATGAGGATTACCGGAGATCGAATCCCCGGCAAAGTTACCGTTGTCGGAGCTACAAATGTCGTCCAAATGACGCTCCGACAAGAAGGAAACAAGCTGTCCAGAAAACTGGACAACTTTGGTGGAGACCTTGCGCTGGCCAAATAAGGAAAGTAATAAGCTTACCTTGTTGCCGGAGACAAGGAAGATCACCGGAGCTCCTCTGGCAGTAGCTCGACGCCGGTAAGAGGAGAGGACGGCAGCTGCTAGATGCCGGCAAGGGGCTTGGGCGGTGGTGGGCGGCGGCAAGAGGAGGGCGCCGACTACTTCGAGGAGAAGTGGGCGGCAAATTTAGGGTTGTAAGGATTAGGGCTTAACAAAAAACCTTAAGCCCTATTTTATAGAGAACAAATTCTCTTAATGGTTATCGGATCATAACCAAAATCCCGTTAACCCGCTCCATTAATTTAAGTTAAAATAAACCAAACCATGATGGTTTATTTTAAGTTAAAATGAACCGAACCAACTTTGGTTCATTCGTTTAAAACAAACCAAACCCCTTTGGTTTATTCTCCTCCATTGGATTAGAACCAAACCAATTTGGTTCATCCATCATGTTTTCATAAGACAAGGCCCATCCACGCTTCCATTGCGACTGAAACGATTTCATGCTCGCTCCATGTTTGGTCCAACCAAACCTAGTTTCTCTCGGTCTGAGAATCTCATTCTCAAGCTCGTTTTAAATCCTTCGGATTACGCTCGTTGTGCGTGTGACCAAATAGGTTCTCAGTTTATGTTGGTCGTCTATAATTAACCATTAATTATAGAATGATCATGAGTGGCACCTAGTAGCACATCATGATCCCCAATTAATCGAAAAGATCAACGGTTGATCCAGAACTATTTCTGAAACCCTTCAGCAGCTCGAATGAATCGTGCCCCATTCCCTTCACTCATCTTATACCCACTTGGTTCAGGATATGGTCTATAGTGTCAGTCCCCACTAGGCTGACTACGTCACACCTAGCCCAAGTATCATTTCCTCGTCCTACGGATTCTAGTTTCTGCACATGTATCGAAGAGTACCTTACTCTAAACATGTAATGCTTTGGCCAAAGACTTTAGTAACAATCCGACGAGAGGTCATGGGTATACATCTCCTCGTAAGGAGTGGTGAATCTTTTATAGGCTATTCAAACACCTTCGATCACTTCGACTTATACCCAATCATCCCGGGTCCACATCTCCTCAGAGATGCTTGCTTAAGATGTCAAAACATGAGTCTTTATGATCAAGATGACTTGAATACCGCAAGTCAAAGGAACATCGCACTTAAGCTGCAGTAAGAACTTCATTGACATATCTATATATGCAAAGAACCATATGAAGTCTTACGGTTGGTCACTCCAATGAACTAGTTACCATAACTAGCATCCACGATTAACTCCGGACATCACAATGTCTCCAGCGAGTGAGAATCAGCTGCTTGGATACACTAAGGAGTATACCTCATGCTAGTCTCGACAGAATCAATGGTGTCCAAATCCATCAATTCATCAACTAGTGATAATTCCGATACATCACAATTACACATGTAGAGATACTCACTAGTTATGATCCAATCACAAATTCTCTCATGCTGTGAATCGTATCGTGGACATTCAATAAATGAGTTTAAGATCTAATCAAATACATGAAAACATGTATACTCAAATAGTGAATCTTCATTTATCATATAAATGGTTCAAACATAAGGCGATTGCCTTAGGACATCTCTCATATATTACTAGCAAACTCCCACTTGGCCTAATGCCAATCGCTACGATATCCAATACCATAAACTCTAACATGACCCTCAAACATACTTTGAGGTAATGCCTTAGTCAAAGGATCCGCTAAGTTCCTTTCAGTGGAGATTTTCTCGATTTGTATTTCCTTCCTATTGATGATCTCTCTGATCAGATGATAGCGACGAAGCACATGTTTGGATCGTTGATGAGACATTTTCTCTTTCGCCTATGCAATAGCTCCAGTGTTGTCACAGTAGACCGGTATTGCTTCAACAATGGCTGGAATCACACCAAGTTCATAAATGAACTTCTTGATCCAAACCGCTTCCTTTGCTGCTTCCGAAGCTACAATGTATTCTGCCTCAGTGGTAGAATCCACTATAGTGTCTTATTTGGAACTTTTCCAACTCACTGCGCCCCCATTCAAGGTGAACATGTATCCAGACTGAGACCTGAAATCATCCTTGTCTGTCTGGAAGCTGACATCCGTATACCCGCGTATCACCATGTCCCCTTCTCCATATATTAGGAACACATCCTTAGTTCTTCTTAAGTACTTAAGGATTATCTTAACAGCCACCCAATGATCCATTCTTGGATCAGACTGGTATCTACTCGTGACATTCAGAGCATACGATACATCGGGCCTCGTACATAACATAGCATACATCGATCCTATTGCGGATGCATAGGGAATCTTACTCATATAAATCTTCTCGTCTTCTGTGTGCGGACACATACACTTCGAATGGTGTATCCCATGCCTGATGGGTAGGAAAACTTTCTTGGATTCCGGCATGCTAAACCTCTTTAGCACTCAGTCTATATATGTAGACTGCGAAAGACCAAGCAACCATTTCGATCTATCTCTATAGATCTTAATCCCGAGGATGTACGTTGCTTCTCCCAGGTCTTTCATGGAGAATTTCTTGGATAACCAAATCTTAACTGACTGTAAGACTGAAACATCATTTCCTATAAGTAATATGTCATCGACATACAATACTAGGAACACGACTACACTCCCACTAACCTTCTTGTACACACAAGGTTCGTCTAGATTTTGTGAGAAATCAAACTTTTTGATTGTCTCATCAAAACGGATATTCCAGCTCCTGGATGCTTGCTTCAATCCATATATAGACCGTTGTAATTTGCATACCTTGGTTTTATCAACCGATGTGAAACCCTCAGGTTGTATCATATACACGTCCTCGAGCAGGTTTCCATTAAGGAAAGCTATTTTCACATCCATCTGCAATATTTCATAATCATAATGAGCCGCTATGGCCAAGAGCATCCGAATGGATTTAAGCATAGCTACAGGCAAATAGGTTTCATCATAATCAACACCTTGCTTTTGACGATATCCTTTCGCCACCAATCTAGCCTTATAGGTAATCACATTACCATCCATGTCGGTTTTCTTCTTGAAAACCCACTTGCACCCTATAGGCTTTATGCCTTTAGGTGGGTCAACCAAGTTCCAAACTTGGTTTTCATACATGGAATCCATTTCCGACTTCATGGCTTCAAGCCACTTATCCCTTTCTGAACTTGTCAGAACTTCTTCATAACTGGTAGGCTCCTCATCATCAATGAGTAACACGTCGTTCGATTCACTTACGAGAAATCCATATCTCTCAGGAATATTGCGTGTTCTACCAGATCTACGAAGATGTGGTGTTTCAATAGGTCCAGCCGATTGCTCATCACTATGAGTTATCGGCTGTTGTGCTTCACCAGGTATCTCATCAATGTCTATTTGAGTCTCTCGAGCCTCCTCAAGCTCGACGACACTCCCACAGTTTTCTTGCAAGAGAAACTCTTTCTCTAGAAACACAACATGTCTTGAAACAAACACCTTTTGTTCCATAGGATGATAGAATTGGTAACACCTTATTTCCTTAGGGTATCCAATAAATAGACATTTATCAGACTTAGCATCCCATTTGTCTGATACAATCCGCTTCACATAAGCAGGACAACCCTATATCTTCAAGTAAGATACATGAGGTTTCTTACTATTCCATATCTCATATGGAGTAGTAGAGACTACCTTGCTTGGCATTCTGTTTAACAAGTAAACAACTGTCTGAAGTGCATAGCCCCAAAAGGACTTGGGAAGATTCGCATGATTCATCATTGACCTGACCATGTCCAATAAGGTCCGGTTACTCCTCTCAGATACACCATTATGCTGTGGTGTATATGGCGGAGTCCATTGAGACAATATACCATTGTCTCTTAGATAATCAAGAAACTCTTGACTTAAGTATTCACCACCTTGATCCGATCGAAGTATTTTAATACTCTTGTCATGTTGTTTCTCTACTTCATTTCTGAATTCTTTAAACCTTTCAAAGGCTTCATACTTGTGTTTCATCAAGAACACATACCCAAACCGTGAGTGATCATCGGTGAAGGTAATGAAGTAGCTATAGCCTCCTAAAGCTTGAGTTGACATAGGTCCACATACATCAGTATGTATTAGACCTAGCAACTCTCCCACTCGTTCACCTTTTCCTGTAAAAGGTAACTTAGTCATCTTGCCTTTTAAGCATGATTCGCATGTATTGTATGAATCCAATTCAAACGAATCCAGAATTCCACATCGGTGTAATTCAGACATGTGTTTCTTGCTTACATGACCAAGATGACAATGCCACATGCAAGAGTCTAATTGATTATCCTTTCGAGCACGCTTATTGCTCACTTCGATATTGAAAATGTCACTGGATACGTCCAATGTATAAATGTCATTGCTCAAAGTTCCAGTTCCATAAAGTACGCCATTCAAAGTTATATAACAACAATTGTTACTAAATGTCAAATGGTAACCATTTCTATTTAAACAGGAAATAGAAACAATGTTCTTTATTAGAGAAGGAACACAATAGCAATTGTCCAGTTCCAAGACTAGTCCGAGTTCCGATGGCGACCACAGCAACCTTTGCTCCATTGCCAACTCACAAATTTGACTCCCCTCTGACGAGTCTTCTTCTATTCCTTAGCCCCTGTATGTCATTACATATATGTGAGCCACACCCAGTATCCAATACCCAAGTGTCTAAAGAAATAGAATGACAATCAATAACGAAGATACCTGAAGAGGATGGGGCATCGGATGCCTTCTTCTTCTTCATGGACTCAAGATAAATCTTGCAGTTTCTTCGCCAGTGGCCTTCCTTGCCACAGTGATGGCAAGTGCCCTTTTGTGCTGGTTCTGCCTTCTTAGCCTTCTTGTTCTTTCCTTTCTTCTGTTCCTTTTCCTTCCTCTTAGAACCATTATTTGAGGAATCAACTAATAGAACCGCCTTCTCCTCATGCTTCACAGAAGGCTCCATAGTCTTCAGCATATTGAGGAGCTCAGGAATAGTGGATTCTAATTTGTTCATCCGATAGTTCATCACAAATTGTGAGAAACTCTTGGGCAAACAATGCAAAATTAAGTCAATACTTAATTCATGATCCATCACAAACCCGAGGGTGGCTAGCCGCTCGATGTACCCGTTCATCTTAAGCACAAACTGTTGGAATGCATACTGAAAGCCTAGCTCTTTTTGTATGAACATTTTATTTTGGAATAAGAATCACATGATCATTGTTTTCACTTTATATATTTATTATATATGTGTGCATATTGTCTAATATTTTACATTGTAGATAACATGGTGCTTGGTGTGGCACAGAAGATCATGTTATCAGTCCCTTGTAAAATATAAGTAGAGGCTCACGACCAAGATGGTTTTGGACAAACCATTGGCATGGTTGTAGTGTAGCTTGGTATTGTTTTGTCTTGAACATAAAATTACACTAGTACACTTAGGTGTATTGCGCAAGACCGACATAGAGGTGATTCAATTTAGTACTGACTACATAATTGAATCGGACCTCGGATATTATGTTGTGCATGCTCTTAATCCCGATATAATAACGGGCACATGTACTTAGTATTTATTTCTTTGATTTACCAGAGGGTGAGATTTAGATGGATTAAATCAATATGCCCGGTAAGTTGGGAAATGATATTATTTACATGGTGTGTCGTTGATTATAGGAGGAAATCGTGTCCTATATATTAGGTTGATGATGTCCCCTTGAGGAGCTCATAAGGTTCATCATGTAAACCCAGCTGGTTGACTTAGTCAACATGATGATAAGGTTGAATGGTACTACTCGAGGAACTAGATGTTAATTAATTGATGGTCAGTAAATCAATTAATTGACGGACATTCGATATCTTAAACACGGGGAGATTAATGTACGAATAATATATGGAGCCCATATTAATTTATGGGGGTTGGTGAGGTAGTTCAATGATGATCCTCTAGTGGAATGGAACATCATTGATGGATCAAGTTTGTGTTGTTCCGATCCATCGGGTGGCCAAGATCCAACTCCTCCTTATGGTCCCTATCGTAGCCTAATATAATCCTTGTGAAGTCTAGATCCAAGAATGTAAAACAAAACCCTAGAACCAACGGTTGGGATTAAATCCCTAAGATCCGATGGTTAGGATGAAATCCTAGAACCAACGGTTGAGATTAAATCCCTAAGATCCGATGGTTAGGATGAAACCCTAGATCCGACGGTTGGGATGAACCCCTAGATCCGACGGTTGGGATGAAATCCTAGATCCGACGGTTGGGATAAAACCCTAGATCCGACGGTTGGGATAAAACCCTAGATCCGACGGTGGAGATTAAATCCCTAGATCCGACGGTGGAGATTAAAGGAGGCTTAAGCCCAATTCTATAAATAGAGGCTTAGGCTTGGGCGGCAAGGATAAGATAGAGAATTAGGGTTTGGCTCTACCACAAGTGGGCGGCTAGGGTTTTTGGGCGGCTAGGGTTTTGGAGCAAAACAAGTGGGCGGCAACCTTCTTCCTTCTAGTTGATTGTCGGCGCCCATCCTCCTCCATCAACACTTGGCCGGTGCCCATCCTAGAGGCCTCTCCCTTCTTCCTTGGCCGGCGGTTCTCCTTCCATTGGTGGCCGGCATTCATCTTCCTCCCTTTCTCCTTGGTGGCCGGCGGCAACCCTTCTTCAAGTTGGCCGGCGCTTCATCCATTTGATCCTTGGCCGGCGGTTGCACCAAATTCCCTAATTTGGTGGTCGGTTCTAGAAAGGATAGGTATTTGTTGGTTCTTCTCTTTGTTCCCAGCGGACAAGGTAGAGGAGAACGCGATCTAGAAGGCTTCTACTCATGGAGGATCTTCGTCCACACGTCGTCCACGAGAAGGATAGGACATACGGTAGAAGATCGTAAGGTATAAAGTTCTTTTAACTTTAATTACAGATCTGAGCATGTTCTTTTATGTTTTGATTATACATGTGTGTGCATGAAAATATATTGTATAATCATGGACCCCGAAGACAAACACAAAAACCGGCGATCCGTTCGTCGTCTCTTCCGCGGCTAACCAACTAGAAGAGTTGTGTTGCTTGAACAACTAGTTTGTTCAAGCGATCACTCAAGTTGTTAGCACGACGATGAAATGGTTGTGCTAAGGAAGCTCATCCCATCCGGATTAATTCTTTCATTAGTGAAAATTTTAATTCGGGGACATGGGAGCCAATGAGCCTCCGAAGCAACGCCCTTCAAGTGGTATCAGCGCCACGGTTTCCGGTTTTGTGTGTTTAGGATTCGGTTAATTTTTTATGCATTTTTCATATATTATATGTGTTGGATAATAGTAGGATATTCGTAGTTTAACTCTTTGGTTGCAGGCATAAGATCCGACTATTATGGCCATGTGTGTGTATGTGAATGGATGTGTGTAAAAATTTATTATTTGAATCCTCGGGGTTGACGAGGCTAGATTAGTATTTAATTTTTGTAATTAAATACGACATTGTTTAGCCGCTCATTTTAGTTTTCTTTCGATCTAGATTATTTGTACACTCCTTCGTGGAGTATAGGATCGATGGATGTAAATTAAAATATTTTATCTCGGCTCGGAACTCTTTGGTGACTTGCGCACGGGAAAAGATGGAGCAGACGAGGTGGCAACACGACGGGATGCATATTGGAGGACAATGCCATAATAGTTGGAAAAATTCTGTTTTTTCCATATTTATTGCTTATTTGTTTTATATGCATGTTGTGTATGTTTTAAAATTCCTCATTTTCAATTAACTAAGTGGGAGAGGGACATTTTAAAAAAAAAAATTCCCGCGGCCTCCATTACAATTTGACGTGTGATGCAACAAACTTGTGTGTTGGCTCTGAGTGCCTTCCTCCCTGCGGACGGGTTTGTTTGCGGATCACTAGGTCAAATAATGGTTATAGGAAATTATCTAGGAGCATGTGTACTTCCACAGCGGTAAGGCACATAATCCGAAATAATTCCCTTAGTATCGTGTAATGGTGCACACTTAGATGCAAATAGAAGTATCCTCCCCATCGGAGTCACTGCTTTTATTTGTAGGGCCAAAGAGGAACCAACTATTAATTTTATTTGTCAAAAAGTAAGGTTGACAAGATAATAAAATTAATGGGTAAAACCTCCTCTTACAAATGTAGAATTCAGATATCGTCCACACTCATGCGATATTCTCGGTGATTTGAGGTGTTGGTTGATTTTGGGATTTTATTGTTTTGAGGAATCAATAATATTTGAAATCTAATATTTTGATCATTGTGATTTTTAGGATTTTCAAATGGCTTTCAACCCACTTGCTGTGATTTTAAAAGAAAACAAACTTACTGGACCAAACTACATTGATTGGAAAAGAAATCTGGATATTGTCTTAACTGCGGAGGAGTACAAATTTGTACTCTTCGAGGTCTGTCCTCCTAAGCCCTCCGATGGCTCTGATGAAAAGGAGAAAGAACGTTATAAGAAATGGGTTAAGGCAGATGAGATGGTGCGGTGTTACATTTTGGCATCTATGTCAAATGTGTTGCAACATCAGCATCAGGCCATAGCCATAGCTTATGACATGATGTTCAATCTCAAGGAACTTTTCGGACATCAGAGTAGGGCGGCTAGGTAGGAGGCAATGAGAAACTTGATGACGACCACCATGATCGAGGGAACACCCGTTAGGGATCATGTTCTCAAGATGATGGCTCATCTTAATGAGATGGAAGTCCTCAGAGCTGAGATCGATGGGGAAACCCAGGTCGATATCATTCTCCAGTCTCTGCCTAGGAGTTTTGAGCAGTTCCGCCTCAACTACAACATGAACAAGAGGTTGTATTCGTTGGCGGAGCTTCTGACAGAACTCTAGGCGGCAGAGGGGCTTTTTCGTCAGAGTGCTCAAGCCATGGTCACTCAGAAGGTTTCTTCCTCTAAACCGAAAGGTAAGAAGAAGAAGAAGCAAGGTGGAGCGAAGAAGGTGGCAGTTGGACCTCAGGCAGGAGTGAAGAAGCCGAAAGGCAAGTGCTTCACTTGCAAGCAGACTGGACATTGGAAGGCGGACTGTCCTCGCCGAAAGAATAAAGGTATATCTTCTTGTTTAGTTGTTGAAACATGTTTAGCGGTTTTATCTACCAGTGCCTGGTGTGTAGATACAGGTGCCACTGATCATGTCTGCAATACTTTGCAGGGGTTCCAGGAAACCCGACGACTAGCTGAGGGAGAGATTACCGTCTTCATGGGCAATGCTTCAAAGGTGGCGGCTATTGCAGTGGGAGACATTTATTTATCTTTTGATAGGAATAAAGTTTTGGTTTTGAGAAATTGTCTTTATGTACCTACTTTTAGAAAGAATTTAATTTCAGTTTCTAAATTGTTTATGGATGGGTATTCTGTTTCTTTTAATGACAAAGTGGTTATAAAAAGGAATAGGGAGATTATCTGTTCTGGTACATTGGTTGGAAATTTATATACTCTTGAACCAAAAACTCCCACGATGCATATAGAAATCAATAACTCATATTCTAAGTCTAATAAGAGAAAAGAACCTTCGCAAATGAACCAAACATATCTTTGGCATCTAAGGCTTGGTCATATTAACCTAAGCAGAATTCAAAGGTTGATAGCTGATGGACCTTTGGGTTCATTAGTGGTGGAGAATCTCCCAACCTGCGAATCTTGCTTGGAAGGAAAAATGACCAAGAGGCCTTTCAAGGCCAAGGGGTATAGAGCCAAAGATGTGTTAGAATTGGTTCATTCTGATTTGTGCGGTCCTATGTCTATCCAGGCAAGAGGTGGTTTTGAATATTTCGTCTCTTTTATAGACAATTATTCAAGATATGGATACATTTACTTGATGCGCCGCAAGTCTGAATGCTTTGACAGGTTCAAAGAATTCAAGGCTGATGTGGAGAACCGTCAAGGTAAAAGTATCAAGACACTACGATCTGATCGTGGTGGTGAGTACCTCTTGGGAGAGTTTAGGAGTTACTTATCAGAGTCTGGGATTCAATCCCAATTGTCCGCGACCGCACACCCTCACAGAATGGTGTAGCGGAGCGAAGGAATAGAACTCTTACGGAGATGGTCGATCGATGATGAGTTATTGTTACCGCTTCGCTCTGGGGTATGATCGGATACGCAATATACACTCGAACTTGGTTCCATCTAAATCAGTACCTTCTACCCCTGTAGAATTGTGGACTGGGCGAAAGCCTAGTCTGAGACATATTCGGAGATGGGGGAGTCCAGCACATGTGCTGAAGGCTGATGCTGGTAAGTTGGAACCTCGTACAGAAGTGTGCATGTTTGTTGGCTACCCTAAGGGACCGAATGCTGGTTTGTTTTATAATCCTAGAGATCAGAGGTGATCAAGGGAGTATGAATGCCGATGCTTCTAGACGAGGACAAGGTGGATGAACCACAAGCCCACGAGTAGGGATTGTTCTGAGAAGTTAGCAATACGTAACTGAATGCATCACCTGACAAGAGGAGACACCACAAGTCACTGCACCGCGTGTCACAAAGCATACACAGGAGGCACCTCGTCGTAGTGGGAGGGTTGTTAGACAACCCGAGAGATTCATGTTTTTGGGAGAGTCTTCGGACTTAGTCCCTGGTGAACATGAACCTGATCCCTGGACATATGACGAGGCAATCCAAGATAGAGATGCGGTATCTTGGCAAAGAGCGATGAATTCAGAGATAGAATCTATGGATTCTAATCAGGTCTGTGAGCTAGTAGAGCCACCCGATGGTGTAAAAACCATTGGATGCAAGTGGATCTACAAGAGAAAGAGAGGAGTAGACGGGAAGGTTGAGACCTTCAAAGCTAGGCTTGTTGCGAAAGGGTATACTCAGAAAGAGGGTATCGATTATGAGGAGACCTTTTCGCCGGTAGCTATGCTTAAGTCTATTCGGATTCTCTTATCTATAGCTGCTCATATGGATTATGAGATTTGGCAGATGGATGTCAAGACAGCTTTCCTTAACGGAAGTCTTGAGGAGAACATCTATATGCGGCAACCAGAGGGATTCATTGCTAAAGGCAAAGAGCATCTTGTATGTAAGCTTAATCGGTCCATTTATGGATTGAAGCAAGCTTCTAGATCTTGGAACATCCGCTTTGATGAGGTAATCCAGTCATATGGATTTAATCAAAGTCCGGATGAGCCTTGTGTATACAAGAAATGTGACGGAAACGTAGTGGTGTTTCTTGTACTATACGTAGATGACATTTTGTTAGTTGGCAACAATATCAAAGTGTTATCAGATATAAGGGTATGGTTGTCCAAACAGTTTGACATGAAGGACTTGGGAGAAGTGGGACACATCCTTGGGATCAAAGTTATAAGGGATCGCAAGAAAAGGATGTTGTGCTTATCTCAAGCTTCATACATTGACACTATCCTTGCTCGTTTTAGCATGCAGAACTCCAAGAAAAGTTTTCTGCCTTTTAGGCATGGAGTTCCTTTATCTAAAGAGATGTGTCCCAAAACATCAAAGGAGATAGAGGACATGAAGGCGGTTCCTTATGCTTCGGCAATAGGATGCCTTATGTATGCTATGCTATGTACGAGATCGGATATCTGCTTTGCCGTGGGCATGGTTAGTAGATATCAGAGTAATCCTGGACAGGGACATTGGACTGCGATAAAGCATATATTGAAGTACCTGAGAAGGACTAGGGATTATATGCTGGTTTACCGGGTAGATCAATTAGTCCCCTGTGGGTTACACGGATTCGGATTTCCAATCAGATAGGGACAAGAGTAAGTCTACCTCGGGGTTTGTGTTTACTTTTGGAGGTGGAGCCATAGTATGGAGGAGTGTCAAGCAGAAATGCGTGGCGGACTCTACCATGGAAGCTGAGTATGTGGCAGCCTCTGAGGCAGCCAAGGAAGTTGTATGGCTCAGGAACTTCTTGATGGACTTGGATGTGATTCCTGGTTTGCCCAGAACTATCACAATTTATTGTGATAATAGTGGTGCAGTTGCAAACTCGAAGGAACCACGAGCCCATAAGGCGAGTAAACACATAGAGCGCAAGTACCACCTTATACGAGAGATCGTAAAGCGAGGATAAGTTGCTGTCGCCAAGATTGCATTAGAGGATAACCTGGCGGATCCATTCACTAAGGCCCTTTCCAGCAAAAGCGTTTGATAGGCATGTGGAGGACATGGGGATCAGATGTATGGCAGAGAGATGACGGCATAGTCTTTTAGTATAAGTGGGAGATTGTTGGAATGTATACTGAAAGCCTAGCTCTTTTTGTATGAACATTTTATTTTGGAATAAGAATCACATGATCATTGTTTGCACTTTATATATTTATTATATATGTGTGCATATTGTCTAATATTTTACATTGTAGATAACATGGTGCTTGGTGTGGCACAGAAGATCATATTATCAGTCCCTTGTAAAATATAAGTAGAGGCTCACGACCAAGATGGTTTTGGACAAACCATTGGCATGGTTGTAGTGTATCTTGGTATTGTTTTGTCTTGAACATAAAGTTACACTAGTACACTTAGGTGTATTGAGCAGGACCGACATAGAGGTGATTCAATTTAGTACTGACTATATAATTGAATCGGACCTCGGATATTATGTTGTGCATGCTCTTAATCCCGATATAATAACGGGCACATGTACTTAGTATTTATTTCTTTGATTTACCAGAGGGTGAGATTTAGATGGATTAAATCAATATGCCCGGTAAGTTGGGAAATGATATTATTTAAATAGTGTGTCGTTGATTATAGGAGGAAACCGTGTCCTATATATTAGGTTGATGATGTCCCCTTGAGGAGCTCATAAGGTTCATCATATAAACCCAGCTGGTTGACTTAGTCAACATGATGATAAGGTTGAGTGGTACTACTCGAGGAACTAGATGTTAATTAATTGATGGTCAGTAAATCAATTAATTGACGGACATTCGATATCTTAAACACGGGGAGATTAATGTACGAATAATATATGGAGCCCATATTAATTTATGGGGGTTGGTGAGGTAGTTCAATGATGATCCTCTAGTGGAATGGAACATCATTGATGGATCAAGTTTGTGTAGTTCCGATCCATCGGGTGGCCAAGATCCAACTCCTCCTTATGGTCCCTATCGTAGCCTAATATAATCCTTGTGAAGTCTAGATCCAAGAATGTAAAACAAAACCCTAGAACCAACGGTTGGGATTAAATCCCTAAGATCCGATGGTTAGGATGAAACCCTATAACCAACGGTTGGGATTAAATCCCTAAGATCCGATGGTTAGGATGAAACCCTAGATCCGATGGTTGGGATGAAACCCTAGATCCGACGGTTGGGATGAAATCCTAGATCCGACGTTTGGGATAAAACCCTAGATCCGACGGTTGGGATAAAACCCTAGTTCCGACGGTGGAGATTAAATCCCTAGATCCGATGGTGGAGATTAAAGGAGGCTTAAACCCAATTCTATAAATAGAGGCTTAGGCTTGGGCGGCAAGGATAAGATAGAGAATTAGGGTTTGGCTCTACCACAAGTGGGCGGCTAGGGTTTTTGGGCGGCTAGGGTTTTGGAGCAAAACAAGTGGGCGGCAACCTTCTTCCTTCTAGTTGATTGCCGGCGCCCATCCTCCTCCATCAACACTTGGCCGGCGCCCATCCTAGAGGCCTCTCCCTTCTTCCTTGGCCGGCGGTTCTCCTTCCATTGGTGGCCGGCGTTCATCTTCCTCCCTTTCTCCTTGGTGGCCGGCGGCAACCCTTCTTCAAGTTGGCCGGCGCTTCATCCATTTGATTCTTGGCCGGCAGTTGCACCAAATTCCCTAATTTGGTGGCCGGTTCTAGAAAGGATAGGTATTTGTTGGTTCTTCTCTTTGTTCGCAGCGGACAAGGTAGAGGAGAACGCGATCTAGAAGGCTTCTACTCGTGGAGGATCTTCATCCACACGTCGTCCACGAGAAGGATAGGACATACGGTAGAAGATCGTAAGGTATAAAGTTCTTTTAACTTTAATTACAGATCTGAGCATGTTCTTTTATGTTTTGATTATACATGTGTGTGTATGAAAATATATTGTATAATCATGGACCCCGAAGACAAACACAAAAACCGGCGATCCGTTCGTCGTCTCTTCCGCGGCTAACCAACTAGAAGAGTTGTGTTGCTTGAACAACTAGTTTGTTCAAGCGATCACTCAAGTTGTTAGCACGACGATGAAATGGTTGTGCTAAGGAAGCTCATCCCATCCGGATTAATTCTTTCATTAGTGAAAATTTTAATCCGGGGACATGGGAGCCAATGAGCCTCCGAAGCAACTCCCTTCACAAACTGCACTACATACGAACCTTCTTGCATCTTCGTGGTGAAGAGGAGCCTAGAGACTTCGAACCTTTCGGATCTCGCTTGCTCATCAAATAGCTCAAGCAGATGGAAGACCATGGTATTAGCATCCATATGCCCATGCTGCTTTTGCAGCTCAGGTACCATCGCAGCTAGCATGATGCAACTCGCCAGTTCAGAATCTACCACAAGCTTCTGATAGACCAACATTTGGTCTGGAGTTGCATCGTCCCTAGGATGGTTGGGAAGAGGCTCTTCAAGGACATATGCTAGCTTTTCCACCTTGAGAACAATTCTCAAGTTTCTAAGCCAGTCCAGAAAGTTAGGCCCAGTCAATTTTTTTGAATCCAAAATAGTGCACAAATTCAAAGATGTCATGATCAATCGATTAACCTAGAAATACAAAACGAGCATATATGAGAAAATGATTTTAAAATGCATCAACATACATTTATAAATCCCATTCATTTTTTGAATTTCAAAAACCCCAAAATCACTTCGGGATATCGTAGGTCCATCTCCGAATGGGCTGATATCCATCATAGATATGAACAACCTTGGAGAGAGTCCAACAAGCCATTCATAACTACAATGGTAGGTATCAAATATACCGATTGCATATCACGTATATGCAACTATTACAATGTGCTATCAACTAATTGAATGTTCACACATACATCGGGTTGTTAACACATTAACAAGTATGCATCATATGCATAGCACCCAACTTCACCTCCCTTAACATCGACCTTGGAGAGAGTCCAACAAGCCGATGCTCCAGGTTAAAGCCAACCCATTAATCGAGAAATAGTTTTAATATGGTTAGAGCGCATTCAACCAATTAGCCCGATTTGGAGAGAGTCCAACAACCAAAGCTAACGATTGACCTCTGACTCTTACCATATTAGTATTAAACTATTCCATGGTTTGAACATGTTCGGGTTCGAGCCAGGCTTGGAGAGAGTCCAACAACCCAAACAAGAAACAGAACTCTGGTTCTAACCATATTAATGGAAGGTGTAGGCTTTAATATTAAGTTAGGGTTTTTATGTCTCATCCTCTTTGCATGCAAATAACTATTATCTACATGGCATGACATACATGGCATACATCTACATGTCACGACACGCATGGCATAATGATATGCATCTAATGCAATTACATGGCATACAATTATGTCATGTAAAAAAATTTCTTATATGTCAGAACTATTTATGGAAATAAAATATGTTTAAGATTTGATTCTCCAAATTAAATCATGATTAAATTAGGAAACAAATTTCCAAATCTAATCACATATTTTATTTGTGGAAATAGTTGATTAAGGAAAGTCAATTTAGGAAACTAATTTCCTAAATCATCAAAACTACTTATGGAAATAAAATATTTTTAAGATTTGATTTCCCAAATCAAATCATGATTAAATTAGGAAACAAATTTTTAAATCTAATCAAATATTTTATTTATGGAAAATATCAATTTCCATAAATACTTCCAACTTTCCAAAAGTTGAAGATTTCCATAAATACTTCTAGACTTTCCAAAATTAAAAAAAAAATTCCATAAATACTTCTAACTTTCCAAAAGTAGAAAATTTCCAGAAATACCATTATGACTATCGCAAAACAATTTTACGATTATGTCGAAACACAACCTGGGCTCTGATACCACTGTTGGGTTTTCGGCACCGCGGCGAGTATGTGTTCGAACATGTTTCGTAAACATGTGCACAACGGAAGGAATAAAATAATAAATATAATTTATTACAACACACACAACACACTCATGCATAGTACAACATGTGTAGACATAACCATAAATTCAAATTTTGCAATAAAAGGAAATTTATACTACGTATACCTGACTTATCAGGTGTAGCGGAAAAGGCATCAACCGGAACGATCCTCGCTAGAATCGTCTCTATCCGTATCCACGCCAAGTATCTTCGGGATGACTTCACAAAGTCACGAGCCTCGTCTTCGTACGAGTTACTAGCCTCGTGTTGAAGACGATGTGATCGAGAGAAGATCACGATCCGAATCAAAATTCGGATCCAAATGAGTCCTCAAAAACTCGCTTCTCCGGAGAGGTATTCGTCAACCGTTTGACAAATCCTTTGTCCTCCACCTATGAGGATTACCGGAGATCGAATCCCTAGCAAGGCTACCGCTGTCGGAGCTACAAACGTTGTCCAAATGATGCTCCGACAAGAAGGAAACAAGCTGTCCAGAAAGCTGGACAGCTTTGGTGGAGACCTTGCGCCGGCCAAATAAGGAAAGCAATATGCTTACCTTGTCGCCGGAGCTCCATTAATTTAAGTTAAAATAAACCAAACCATAATGGTTTATTTTAAGTTAAAATGAACCGAACCAACTTTGGTTCATTCATTTAAAATAAACCAAACCCCTTTGGTTTATTCTCCTCCATTGGATTAGACCCAAACCAATTTGGTTCATCCAACATGTCTTCATAAGACACGACCCATCCACGCTTCCATTGCGACTGAAACGATTTCGTGCTCGCTCCATGTTTAGTCTAACCAAACCTAGTTTCTCTCGGTCTGAGAATCTCATTCTCAAGCTCATTTTAAATCCTTTGGATTACGCTCGTTGTGCGTGTGACCAAATAGGTTCTCAATTTATGTTGGCCGTCTATAATTAACCATTAATTATAGAACGATCATGAGTGGCACCTAGTAGCACATCATGATCCCCAATTAACCGAAAAGATCAACGGTTGATCCAGAACTATTTTTGAAACCCTTCAGCAGCTCGAATGAATCATGCCCCATTCCCTTCACTCATCTTATACCCACTTGGTTCAGGACATGGTCTATAGTGTCAGTCCCCACTAGGCTGACTACGTCACACCTAGCCCAAGTATCATTTTCTCGTCCTACAAATTCAAGTTACTGCACATGTATCGAAGAGTACCTTACTCTAAACATGTAATGCTTTGGCCAAAGACTTTAGTAACAATCCGACGAGAGGCCATGGGTATACATCTCCTCGCAAGGAGTAGTGAATCCTTTATAGGCTATTCAAACACCTTCGATCACTTCGACTTATACCCAATCATCCCGGGTCCACATCTCCTCAGAGATGCTTGCTTAAGATGTCAAAACATAAGTCTTTATGATCAAGATGACTTGAATACCGCAAGTCAAAGGAACATCACACTTAAGCTGTAGTAAGAACTTCATTGACATATCTATATATGCAGAGAACCATATGAAGTCTTACGGCTTGTTGCTCCAATGAACTAGTTACCATAACTAGCATCCACGATTTACTCCGGATATCACAATGTCTCCAGCGAGTGAGAATCAGCTGCTTGGATACACCAAGGAGTATACCTCGTCCTAGTCTCGACAGAATCAATGGTGTCCAAATCCATCAATTCATCGACTAGGGATAATTTCGATACATCACAATTACACATGTAGAGATACTCACTAGTTGTGATCCAATCACAAATTCTCTCATGCTATGAATCGTATCGTGGTCATTCAGTAAATGAGTTTGAGATCTAATAAAATACATGAAAACATGTATACTCAAATAGTGAATCTTCATTTATCATATAAATGGTTCAAACATAAGGCGATTGCCTTAGGACATCTCTCATATATTACTAACATCTACATGATCAAACATGTTATCCTTATGTGTTATGTGAGATGACTTCAATTTTACTTGATTAAATTTAATGAATTGAAACTAATCAACCTTGGGTTAGATTTGGATTTAACCCTTAGCTCATTAAGTCACCTTTTCGAGGAATTGGCTTCCAGGTCGTGGCGAGACACAGAGGCCTTCTTTGATCGGAACAATGACCACTTCCTTAGACAAAGCCAAATTCAAGAAATTGATTACTTGAGTCACTTAAGATTACTTCCTGGTTTAACTAGTTAAGGATACAGTGAGATAGCTTCAGCTAGTTTAACTTAGTCGAGTGCACCAAGCTAGATACGCGTTATCTAACTTGGACACACGGGACTTCGTTTCCCTAACGTACTATCATCTCACCGTGTCTTAATACTATGTTGTCAAGAATTGACTAGTTATAGGTCCTATCTAACTGTTCTAAAAATTAAAACAAAATACCTAAGCATGCAAAGTCTAATTTCAAGTAATGGGACAAACAAATTTAATACTGGCTCCTCTTGAACCTTTGAATCGATTCGGTCTTTCCACGTAATGGATTTGCTCCTTGGGAACCCAGTAATTGTTAGTTCCTAGTTGTGAAGTTAAGGCGGTCTTAGGGACCCATGCTTGGACTTGTTTTCTATTATGATTTACAATTGACATATACGACTTGTTAGTCGTATTTGATCTAAACCCTAGTCTGGCCTTGTTGTACACGACCCTTTGCGATCCAAGTAGTAGGTCAAGTCCCTTAGATCCCAAAGTAAACTTTTCCAACATTTGCCTAAGATCTTCAACTCGCCCTTTCAAGAGTGAGTTCTCAACTTCGAGTTTTTCAACTCGAGTTGAGTACTCCTCTTGAACTTGACTAGTCAAAGAGGTTAGGGAGATCTCATGTTTAAGAAGTTTAACCTCCTCAACTAAGGTCTCGACCTTGGACTCTGACTTACCTAACTTTCTAGCTAAAAACTTAATTGCATTATATAACGTATCAATTAAAGACCGACTTACCTTGAGTGAACCTTTTGAACTGGGAACGGATTCGTGGCTTGTCTTGAATAGAGACTCGTCGTCGGATCCGGAGTCAGACTCTTCCTCAGGTTCGGTCGGCTTGGCCATGAAGACGAGGTTATTGAGCTTGTCTTCCTCCTCCGACGATTCCTCCCATGTAGCATTGAGTGCTTTCTTGGAATTTTGTGCCTTGTTCTTGAGCTTTGGACATTCCGACTTGATGTGGCCCAACCTGTTACACTCATAGCATCTATAGTTGGAATTTGCTTTAGACTTACCTTCCTTGGATTGATTGATGTGTCATTTTCATCTTTTGATCATCTTCCGGACTAGATTCACTAGTTTGGTTTCCATCTCATCGTCAATCTCTGACTCATACTTGTCTTCTTCCTCAGGAGGTGGTTTGCTTTTGGGCTTCTTCTTCGGTCCTACAAATAAGGCAATACTTTTCTCGGCGAGGGCCGAATTAGACTGCTCATGTAATTCAAATTCAAAAAACAATTCATCTAATCTAATATTAGAAAGGACTTTAGAAACCTTGTAGGCATCAACCATGGATGCCCACAAGGTAGTCCTAGGGAAAGCGTTAAGCGCATACCTTATTAAGTCCCAGTTTTCGACCTTCTGTTTGATCGAATGTAGGCCATTGACGATATCTTGGATCCGTGCATGTAATTGGGTGGCAGTCTTTTGAACCTGCATTTTTAGATTGTATAATTTATTTAAAAATAGATCTCTCTTACATACCTTAGCGTCGTCGGTTCCTTCGTGTAGCTCAACGAGCTTGATCCACAAATCCTTCGCACTGATGAAGGGGCCGATACGGTTGAGCTCTTCTTTGGACAAGCCGCACTGTAGGATTTACATAGCCTTGGCATCATCTTCCACTTGGCATTTTATGGCATTTGTCCATTGATCGCAATCGAACAATTCACCATCTTCATTAGTAGAAAGTGTGAACCCAATTTGGATTACAATCCACATCTCTACTTGGATTTTTAAATAGCACTCCATCTGACCTTTCCAGTAACGAAAGTCATCTCCGTTGTAAAATGGAGGTCGGGCGGTGCTAAATCCTTCGAGATGGCCCATTTAGAAAGAAAAGAGAACCTCGCAAAAACAAAAATGACAAAAAAGGTACCAAGACTCTTGTCTTGGATTAGTAGTGCGGGAGAAGGAAATTAAATGAAACGAAAAGACTTAACTTACGAATTGCCAAACCAAAAACGAAAAGAAAACTTAAAGTCAAGTGCTAGATTGGTGGTTGCACCAAATTGTAGCGCCCCCGCTCTGATACCAATTGTTGGATCGAAAGAGCGCGCTAGAGGGGGGTGAATAGAGAGCGTAATAAAAACTTTTCTTTTCGTTCGATTCGACAAAAACAAAGTAGCACAGCAAAAAAGTAAATGAGACAAGTTTTTTTTTACTTTGTTCACAACCTAACGGTTGCTAATCCAAGGCCCTGCTATCCTAGACCACGTACGGAGGGCAAAGCACTAATAAAGTCTCCTCCTCATTGAAGGTAGGAGACGACGAATACAAAGACTAAAAGAATGAGGAAGAGGAACAATCCCACCTTTTTCTCTTTACAATAAAACATCGATAAACAAAACTTGAATACGACAAAATAACTACACAATATCAACAAGAAGAAGCTTCAATTCTTTGCGCGTCGTCAGCGTTGCGGCAGCGTTTCGACGTCGTAGCATAGTCGTAGAGAGGTGGCGTTGCAGGTGTAGGGGATAGATTGGACGCTAAAGGGGGGTGAATAGCGCGTGCTAGTACCGATGATGGAATTCGTTAATGATCGCATCTACAAATCATGTTAGCGCAGTGGAATAATAATAATAAAAGCAATGACAAAATAGACACAATCAAACACACCAATACACAAATATTTAACGTGGTTCGGAACCGAATGGTTCCTACTCCACGGATCGAGCTCTAAAGAGCTCTAGCGATGCCAATCACACACCACTATGCAAACACTCCTTCTCGACACAAGTCAGAGGTGGAGAAACCTCATACAAATGATTACAATAGTAATTCTATGTACAACAAGCAAATACAAGTGAATACAACAAAAGAAATGCAAAGGAAACTTTACAATCGATCTTTTGAGAGCTTTCTTGTTTGGTTGGTTGAGTGGCACTTGAAGACCCTGAATTGCAGCAACAATTCGCCCCAAAAACTCTTCAAATAACCATGCCATTTTTCTCCATCACGAGCTCATTATAAAGCTTCAACCTGTGCTGGAAAAAGTCGATCAGTCGACTAGTCGGGACCATCAGTCGACTGATGCCACTATTATCGTGAGACAACGGCTAGATCGACGCTGGATAAGTCCAACAAATCTATCATCAGTCAACTGATTATGACCATCAATCGACTGATCAAGCCATCACTCGACTGCTGACCACAGCGGTCGAGTGAGACTCCATTCTCGCGGTCGAACATCAGAGCATCGCCGATCGATGATCGGATGATCGATCGCTAGTCCATCGATCCGACCGACCATCTCGGCGATCATGATCGCTAGGCCACTTCCCACAGTCAAACCCTAGTTGACTCAGGCCAGTCGACTGCCACATGGCACCAGTCGACTGGCACACCTCAAACATGAGGTTTTAGCCCAAGTATGATTCCCCCATACTTGCTAGACCACCCTTAGCCTAGACCTAAGCCTTCTAGCCACCTCCATCAGCATCACGCCTCTCGGATCCCTCCAAGTCATCCATGACTTGTTCATCCATCGCGCTAGCCTTAAGGTGCTACCATCGGCTATGTCATGCTAACGGTGTCTACACCGCCAAGGCACATTGGACTTACGTCGCCAAGACTCCGCTTGGACTTTATGCCGCCAACCATTGGACTTATGCTGCCAAGACTCCACCCTTGGACTTTACGCCGCCAATATCAAACCTATTGGACTTCTCAAATTCCAAGACTTAAGCTTGGACTTTCCCTTGCCAACCCATGTTGGACTTTCCATGCCAAGACCCATGCTTGGACTTCCCTTGTGCCAAGTACTCAAGACTTGGACTTTCCCAAATGGCAAGTGTCCCACTTGGACTTTCCATGCTAAGTACCCATGACTTGGACTTTACCTTGCCAATACCCATGCTTGGACGTTCCCATAATCACATGGTCAACCCTAGTCAGCCATCAAAGTCTGCCTTGAGTCAAACTCGAGTCTAGTCAGTTATAACCTGGGTCGATTGTATAAACAATCTCCCCAAAATAATGTCAAACATCAATGTAAAACATACTATGTCAAACATCAAAACATCACTCGAGTCTGGTCAATTGTGACCTGGGTCGATTGCACCAACAATCTCCCCCTTTTTGATGTTTGACAAAACAAACCTTGAGTTAGGCCCCAAACTCAAATTCCCTTACCAATTTTCCAAATTGGTAATTTAACCTTCTCCCCCTTTTTGACATACATCAAAAAGGTTTACTCTATAAGGAGGTCAATGTCTCATGTCCCAATGAGATTTTACAATCTCCCCCTTGGTCCAAAAATACCTAGGATGCCTACCATCTTCCTAGTGATAAGTCCCATATCACTCAAGAGAGGCAATCCTATACTCTCTCCCAATTTCCAAATTGGGTATCTCAAAATCCCATTTTTCCTCTCATGAGGAAAAATACCATCCATCATCCCATGATGGATACCTCCCCTTAAAGGCTTGCTCCCCCTTGACCATTGCACCAACAATGTCCTTGGGAAGTCTCTAAGCCAATAGAAACTCTAAACCATCAAAATTAAGGTTCAAGGTTCAAACATGAACTCTTCCACCCTTAAAATTGACACTTTGACCTAACACCTCTCCAAATCCATATCCAATGGATTTTCACCCTTTATAATGCTTCCCAAAGCATATCCTAGGGTTAGGAGTGGTTAGGGACCTTAACCGTAGCTGAACACGGGCCAAACAAACCTAGTTTTCCCGAAATCAACATTGGAAGTCGACTCCATCAGTTACCAGTCGACTGCCACTCACATCAGTCGACTGCCACCAAGGGCAGTCAACTGATAACTGAGATTTCAGAATTTCATTTATCAGAAATGGACTTTGGAAAATCATAAATAAATATACGTAATTCGAAAATTCATGAAATTTGATATGTATACTACCTATGACCAATACAATGGGTGAAAAATATTTGAAAATTATTTTACCCATAAAATACTTAAATTGATACAAAACTCAAAAGTGAAGAAAATTTCTAAGTTTTTGCTCACTTTGTATCAATCTCATCAATGGTGATTGCTATCCAAAGATAGACTTCACCAAGGTTTTCTAAAATGATTTTAAAATGTTTTCAAAACCTTATTTTGGATCATATTCCTTGGGCTCAATGTACATGACTTGTACACAAGCTTTCCCAATGATCCACCTTTGAATTAATATGAGTTTTGGTTCAACTAGATGCAAAAACTATGCACCTTGAACTCGACTCATATCCTAGCATCTCACATGTATCTAGGGTGTATAAATACACATACATGTCAATGTGATGTGAGATGTGGGTTTTGTTCTCCCTAATCTAGGGTTTCATGCATTTTTCTAAGGCAACCCTACTTGATTCCCTTATAAATGGGACTCCAAGTCATGCCATTGTCTTTAACTCAATTTTAATCAAATGCATGAATGATTATGGCATTAATGATGATATAAATAAGTATATGCTCATAATCATGATATCATGGCATAATATGAAATCTAAAAACACATGACATTAATCCTTAATCCTAAAACATGATCATGACATATAAATGATAGAAATAAATATGATGTCATGGCATGTTATATGGCAAACAAGGCATGGCAAATAAAAAGTATAGGTATAATAATACCTAAATTTTAATATTAGTTGTCATTTGATATAATTAAATTTATTTTGCCATATTACTACTAATCTCCCTAGTGTGCCACAAACCCAAAATGGCACACTAACCTCTAAACCTAAATTGTGTCAATTTAATTGATTTTTCATAATTCCAAAAATGTGTTGGCACATCCTAAAATCTTTTAGGATCATAATATCAACTCTATTTTTAAGGTACCCATAACCTTGAAAATTTCCCAAAGTGCCACCTTTATCATGGTTGAGTTAACTACCCACCCAATCAAAGTTGACACACCCTAAACCCATCTAGCGTGAATCAATCACGCTCTTAGGAACCCAAAACCTATTTGAGCTCCTTGGGTTAACTATGTATTTCTTAGGGATAGCCTCCCTAGATACCTTCCTAATGACCCTTCTAGGCTTGTTAGCCTTGGTCATTTGGGTCTTACCTAGGTTGACTCTAGGGGTAACTCCCCTTGCAACCTTCTTAGTCGCCACCCTAGGTCTCTTAGAAACCTTAGCCACTAGGCACTTACCATGGTTACTCTTAGGGATAACTTCCCTAGTAACCTTGGTCTTCCTAGACATAGTTAGTGTTCCATAATCTAATGGAACACTATGATAAACCACCTTAGGCTTAGGTTTGTGACCCAAACTTTTCTTGCCCTTGGTTGACTTTTGTCTTTTAGGTCCTAAGTATTGACTTTGAGATTTTGACCCTTGACTTTGACCATTATACCCTTGAAATTGATTTTGTATCTTATTTAGGGTCTTTTCTAATTTCTCAAGCCTTGATCTCAAGGCTTGGTTTTCTAATTCTAATTGCCCAATTTTAGAATTTTGATTTAATCCTTGGGTATGGGACTTCCTAGGCATATGCCTAGTCCATTTAGGGTTAAAACCTAGGTGTTCTCCTATTTTCCTAATAGACTCCCTAGGTAAAACTTTTCTAGGGACATTAATCCCAAATTTCTCCTTCTTTGAAATATTAACATTTTTGGCACCTAAACAAATATATTTGTTATTCCTAGCATGCTCTTTATGATAAATAGCAAGATTGCTAAAATTAGTTCTAGCATGCTTTTGCCTATAATTGAAAGAAAGAGCATTATTTAGATATACCTTAGGGTTTGCCTTAGAGGCTCCCCCTACTTGTGATGCTCTCTTTTTCTCTCCCTTTGGACATTGACTCCGGTAATGCCCTTTTGAATTGCACTTGAAGCATATGATATGCTCCTTGCTCTTTTAACTTTGGGCACCGACATCTTTGATCTTTGGAGTCGGAGGAGTCTTCTTGACTTTCTTTGGGCACTTACTCTTATAATGCCCAAATTCCCTACACTCAAAACACATAATATTATTTTTATTTTGAATTACCGTGTTTGAGTTACCTGGGGTGGAGGTGAGGTTCTCTTGAGCTTGCTCTTCCTCTCTACCGGATGTAGATGGTTCTTCTTGTTTCTCCGGTGTTGAGGATGCTCTAGTCTCCTCCCCCCTCAATCCTTGAGGTGGAGGTCTCCTCCAATTCTTCCTCTTCCTCTTCCTCCTTGGATATTGATGGTATCTCAACCTCCAAGTCCTCACTTCCTCATGAGGATGATGCATTTGCCTTTTCGGTCCCTTCCTCTTGGATCGGTGATGGACTTTCATGGAGCTTGGCCACTTGGCTTCATAGCTCTTTGGCTTCTACATAATTACCTAACATACACAAGATATTGTTAGGTATTAAATCAATTAAAAACTTCATTACCTTATCATTTTTCTCGAAGGCTTGAACTTTCTCTTCGGTCCATCTCTTTTTCTTGAGGAATCCACCTTTTGGTCCTCTTGGATAGCTATATCTCTCCATTAAAATGGATCATTCTTCGAAGTCCCTCATCATTAGGAAGTCCTCAATTCTCGCCTTCCATTGTCTAAACCCTTCTTGTCCATAGAAGGAATAAGGGATCAGTGTGTTGATATCCCATCCTAGTTGCTCTTGAACTTTCATCTTCACCCTCTAGCATGATCTCTTAGTTGTTAAACCTTGAAGAGCGGCCTCGCTCTGATACCACTTGTAGGGGATCGATTGGACGCAAGAGGGGGGGTGAATAGCGTGTGCTAGTACCGATGATGGAATTTGTTCGTGATCGCGTCTACAAATCGTGTTAGCGCAGCAGAATAATAATAATAAAATCAATAATGAAATAGACACAATCAAACACACCAATACATAAATATTTAACATGGTTCGGAACCGAATGGTTTCTACTCCACGGATCCAGCTCTAAAGAGCTCTAGCGATGCCAATCACACACCACTATGCAAACACTCCTTCTCGACACAAGTCGGAGGTGGAGAAACCTCGTACAAATGATTACAACAATAATTCTAAGTACAACAAGCAAATACAAGTGAATACAACAAAAGAAATGCAAAGGAAACTTTACAATCGATCTTTTGAGAGCTTGCTTATTTGGTTGGTTGAGTGGCACTTGGAGACCCTGAATTGCAGCAACAATTCGCCCCAAAAACTCCTCAAAGAACCATGCCATTTTCCTCCATCACGAGCTCCTTATAAAGTTTCAACCTGTGATGGAAAAAGTCGATCAATCGACTGGTCGGGACCATCAGTCGACTGATGCCACTATTGTCGTGAGACAACGGCTAGATCCACGCTGGATATGTCCAACAGATCCATCATCAGTCAACTGATTATGACCATCAGTCGACTGATCAAGCCATCACTCAACTACTGACCGCAGCAGTCGAGTGAGACTCCATTCTGTGGCCGAAACACCAAGCATCAGTCGACTAATCACATGATCACCGATCGTTAGTCCATCACCGATCGACCATCTCCGCAGCGCAATCGCTGTTCCACTTCGCAATCAAACCTTTGACTCAGGCGCCGACTACCACATGGCACCAGTCGACTGGCACACCTCAAACATGAGGTTTTAGCCCAAGTATGGTTCCCCCATACTTGCTAGACCACCCTTAACCTAGACCTAAGTCTTCTAGCCACCTCCATCAGCCTCACGCCTCTCGGATCCCTCCAAGTCATCCATGACTTGTTCATTCATCGCGCTAGCCTTTAGGTGATTCCATCGGCTATGTCATGCTAACGGTGTCTACACCGCCAAGGCACATTGGACTTACGTCGCCAAGACTCCGCTTGGACTTTACGCCGCCAACCATTGGACTTATGCTGCCAAGACTCCACCCTTGGACTTCTCAAATGCCAAGACCCAAGCTTGGACTTTCCCTTGCCAACCCATGTTGGACTTTCCATGCTAAGACCCATGCTTGGACTTCCCTTGTGCCAAGTACTCAAGACTTGGACTTTCCCAAATGCCAAGTGTCCCACTTGGACTTTCCATGCCAAGTACCCATGACTTGGACTTTACCTTGCCAAGACCCATGCTTGGACTTTCCCATAATCACATGGTCAACCCTAGTCAGCCATCAAAGTCTCCCTCGAGTCAAACTCGAGTCTGGTCAGTTATAACCTGGGTCGATTGTATAAACAATCTCCCCAAAACATTAATCGACATCAATGTTAAACATACTATGTCAAATATCAAAACATCACTCGAGTCAAACTCGAGTCTGGTCAATCATGACCTGGGTCGATTGCACCAACAGCAGGATCACTTTGTAAGCACTTAGATGACCTAAAGGGGTGAAACCCCCCTTCTTTTATAGCCTTGAAAGCTCCCCCAACGTTCATTTCTGGCTCATGGTCAAAGAACCTCATTCCCCCAAGATAAGTGGAGCTTATCTTGACTCTCCTCTAGGTTGAAAATTCGAATGGCAGTCGACTGCTGCCCTCATCAGTTCGACTGATGACCAGTAGTTGACTGGTGGCTAGGGATCTCGACTGCAATAAAGAGTTAGCTCGAAATAAAAACAATATAAGTGAATTCGATGGTCACTTACCGTCTGATCTCGACTTAGACCTTCCATGGGAAGTCTTAGTCGGATCGCCGCCTAAGGACGTCCTCGTACGGAGGACCCGACCTTACCTTCACTCACACACAAAAGCTTACATTAGGTTTTTTATAACTTGTAGCTTTGCTTCCAGTCTCCACTTGGGTTCTTCGTCTCCCTCCGAAGTTCTCCCGGTGTCACCCGACCACCACGGTTTCCTGACTCGGGATTCTCCGGGTGTCGCCGACCTTCAACTTAGCTTAACTATTCCTGCACACTTGGTTTAGCTCGTTAGACAACAATATGACCTTAAGGTTGGGTCTTTGCCATAATCAAAACTCAGGTTCGATTATCTGGTGCCTACTGCACCAACATTAAGTTTCTCAACATACTTATGCTTCTCAAAGCCCTTTAGAATACTAAACTTTCTCAACATACTTATGCTTCTCAATGCATTTTAAAGTACTTAGTGTTGGTGCAGGGGCACCAAATAATCGAACCTAGGGTTTTGATAATGGCAAAAATACAAAGTTAAGCTATCTTGTTATCTCTTATGCTATGCTAAGTGTGCAGGTAATGTATTAGACTTTGCTAAGGTCAAAATGCCAAAAGAATCTTAGGACGAGAAACCTCGGTGGTCGGGTGATACTAGGAGAATCTTGAAAGGAGAAACCTTGGTGGTCAAGTGATCGAAAGTTAAGCAACATGTCAGAAGGACAAAAGGTAAGCAAGGTAAGAACCGTGTGTGGAGAGGACAGGTCACATTCTAAATACGGGGACAACCGTAGGAGACAATTCGACTAGGGCTTCCGAAGGAAGGTCAAAGTCAAGATTGGACAGTCTAGAACTATCACACTGCATGTTATTATGCATTTTCTGTGCTAACCTTGTGTTGCAGGTGTCAGGTTGGAACCTCAAGTGTTGCAGTCGACTGGAGGTTTCGACAGTCGACTACCAATAGGATCAGTCGATTGATGTGCACAAGAAGGACCAAGTGCCACCTCAAGGATAAGATTTGTGGATAAGGTTTTATCTAGATCTGGATCTAGATATAGATATGAACGTGTTATGGTTTGGAAAAGCTATAAAAGAAGGGGTGAGACACCCCTCATTCATTAACAAAAGGCTCCCAAAGTGCTCCTTCATCTCAAGGCTTTCTTTCACATGCGACGACGTCATAATGCCGACCGAGCTCCCATTCTTGTCTTTTAAAGTCGATACATTTCATTTAGCTATTTTATTTCTTTCTAAGAGGAGAGGTAGGTTTGTTACCTCTTCCTCTACATCTTGTATTACATTCATCTCTTACCTCCAAAAAGGAAAAGACTTATTTAGTGGATTGCCCACTGAAGCGATCAAGGATCGCAGGGCCATAGACTAGCAGTTGTTTGGCTATGAACCAAATAAAAATAAAATGTGTTTTGTTTGTGTTTTCCGCTGCGAGTTTTGTTTTTAAAAAGAAAAGAAAGTTTTTCTAAGACGCTATTCACCCCCCCCCCCTCTAGCGTCTTTTCGATCCAACACTAAGGCTTTTCAAACTTTTTAAAAAATCACTAATTTTCAAGTTAAGTTTTTGAAAATATGCTTTTCAAAGTATATAAGTGTTTCAAAATATAAGAAAATTTCTAAGATTTTGAAAACACCTAAAAAAAACTAAGCATTTTGAAAGTCTTTTAATTTCCTCTTTAATTGTTTCCTCCCCCTTAATTAAAGCTTTAAATTTTAAAATTGTTTTCTACCTCTTTAATTCAAGCCATGCAATTAAGGATTTTGAAAAATTGTTCTCTCCTCCTCAATTCAAGCTTTAATAATGTAAAATGCAAATGCAATAAGAGTTATTGAAGCATGAATCCTTAGTTGAAAATATTATCATTATTGAAAATACACATCTAAAATTTGTCCTTAAAGCAAATGTCTAACTATTGGAAAACTCAAATGATATAAAATTATCATTAAGCCTTAGGAAAGAGTTAGTCACTGAAGTGATCGTTTTGCTTTAAATCCCTTTTGGTTCATGTCGATACACTGAGTCTACATTTGGAATCAGGGGTGCAGTCCTATCATCTCACGCCCATCTTGGTGGCTCAATACACAAACAGATAATACTAGGTGTTTGTGAGATGCAAAGGCTTACCTAGATCTATAGGTCCATGTAATCTAAACTTGACCTAGGCTAGATCAATTTTTAATTTTTATTTAAGAAAACTATAGTAATACTTAGTAGAAAAATATTTGAATGTGAGATCAAAAATTCTATTCTACCAAGCACAATCCTAATTGTCTTCTAAGGGTACTAAACTCAGCTTCTAGATGTGATTTAGTAAAGATGTCTACCAAATTAGACTTCGACTCAACATAGTTGAGTTCAATATTTCCTTTGGCAACATGATCCCTTATGAAGTGATGTTTGACATCAATATGTTTAGTGTGTGAGTGATGAATTGGATTTTTAGTTAAGTTTATTGAACTTATGTTATCAATAAGTGGCTTAACATTTTTGTAATCTAACTCAAAATTCTTTAGTGTGCATCATCCATAGTAACTGTGCAACACACTCTCCTAATGCTATGTATTCTGCCTCGGTTGTGGATAGAGCAATACAATGTTGCTTTCTACTAAACCAGCTAACTAGGCATGAATCTAAGAATTGACACCCTCCACTTGTACTCTGTCTATCAAGTTTACACCCAACATAATCTGAGTCAGACAATCCTATTAGCTCAAAATTATTAGTTCTCGGGTACCACATTCCTACATTAATTGTTCCTTTAATGTATCTTAAGATTCTTTTGACATGAGTTAGATGTGATTCTTTAGCACAAGTTTGATACCTTGTGCACATACTAATTGCAAACAGTATGTCAGGTCGACTTGTAGTTAAGTATAAGAAACTTCCTATGGCACTTCTATAATACTTTAAATATACTTGTTTTCCTTCTTTATCAGCATCTATTATTATGTTTGTTGCCATGGGTGTTTTTATTTCTTTTGCATTTTCCATTCTGAATTTTATAATTAATTCTTTTGCATATTTATTTTGATATATATAATTTCCATCTCTTGTTTGTTTTATTTGTAAACCTAAAAGGAAGTTTAACTCTCCTACTAGGCTCATTTCAAATTCTTGTTCCATTAAGGTTATAAATTCTTCTAAAAATTTTGAATTTGTTGATCCAAATACTATATCATCTACATATACTTGGACTATAAAGATGATATTATTTAAGAGATTTGACAACCTAAATGCTTAAAAGGGCTGAAAACTAGTATTTTTAGGAGGTTTGGGAGAGGTTTGAGTCAACTCGGTGCTGTCTCGACACTGGTTTTATAAACGAAATCAAGTCGACTGGAGTTGAATTTTTATTGTTTCGAGAATTTGAGGTGACTAGTGACTGGACATGGTCCAGTCACCTAAAGTTAGGTTCAGTCGACTGTAAAAATTCTAGTTGACTGTAAATATTCCAGTTGACTGGAATCGATAATTTTTGAAATTTTTCACTTAACTAATCAATTAATTAAGATTGATTTGATTTAGGGTCGAATTAAGGTTTGTTGGGTTTCCCCGGCACAACGACGGGTGTGTGTTCGAACATGTTTCGTAAACATGTGCACCACGGAAGAAATAAAAGCAATAAATCTAATTTATTACAACACACACACCACACGCATGCAAGATACATCATGTGTAGACATAATAGCAATTTCAAATTTTGCAATAAAAGGAAATTATGCTAGTTATACCTGACGTATCACGTGCAGCGGGAATGACATCAACCGAAGCAACTAACGCTAGAATTGTCTCTATCCATATTCACGCCGAGTACCATTGGGATAGCTTCGCCAAGATACGAGCCTCGTCTTCGTAGGAGTCACTAGCCTCGTGTCCAAGACAATGTGATCAAGAGAAGATCACAATCTGAATCAAAATTCGGATGCAAAAATGAGTCCCCAAAACTCGCTTCTCCAAAGAGGTATTCGTCAATCGATTGACGAATCCTTGGTCCTCCACCTATGAGGATTGCCAGAGATCCAATCCCCAACAAGAAAGTTGTTGTCGGAGCTCCAAACGCCATCCAAATGACTCTCCGACAAGAAGGAAGCAAGCTGTCCAAAAATTGGACAACTTGGTGGAGGACTTGGCGCCGGCCAAAGGAGAAGGGTCGGCTGGTCCTTGGTCACCGGAGCCAAGGAAGGACACCGAAGGATCGCCGGCAGTAGTAGGAGGCTAGAGGCAGCAGGTGGCATCGTCGGCAAGAGTTGGTGTTGGCGGCATCACCTCTTGGGCGGCAAGAGCAAGGAGGAGAAGGAAAGGAGGCTAGGGTTTCCAAAACCCTTGAACCAATTAATTCACTTCGAAAAACCCTTAAGTCGTGTTTTTATAGAGAACACATTCTCCAAACGGTTATTGGTTCATAACCAAAATCCATTAACCCGCTCCAATAATTTAAGTTAAAATAAACCGAACCGCGTTGTTCTATTTTAAGTTAAAATGAACCGAATCAACTTTGGTTCATTCGTTTAAAACAAACCAAACCCCTTTGGTTTATTTTCCACCATTGGATTAGAACCAAACTAATTTGGTTTATCCATCATGTCTTCAAAAGACACGGACCATCCATGCTTCTATTGCGACTGAAACGATTTCATTCTCGCTCCTTGTTCGGTCCAACCAAATCTAGTTTCTCTCATTCTGAGAATCTCATTCTCAAGCTCGTTTTAAATCCTTCGGATTACGCTCGGTGTGCGTGTGACCAAATAGGTTCCCGATTTATGTTGGATGTCTATAATTAACCATTAATTATTGAATGATCATGAGTGGCACCTAGTAGTACATCATGATCCCCAATTAATCGGGAAATCAACGGTTAACTCCAGAATGACTCCTGAAACCTTTCAGCAGCCACAGTGAATCGTGCCCCGTTCCCTTCACGCATCTTATACCCACTTGGTTTAGAACATGGTCTATTGTGTCAGTCCTCACCAGACTGACTACGTCACACCTAGCCCAAGTATGATTTCCTCGTCCTTCGGATTCTAGTTACTGCACATGTATCCAAGAGTACATTACTCTAAACATGTAATGCTTTGGCCAAAGACTTTAGTAACAATCCAACGAGAGGCCCTGGGTATACACCCCCCCCCCTCCCCACACACACACACACGGAGTGGTGAATCCTTTATAGCCTATTCAAACACCTTCGGGCACTTTGACTTATACCCAATCATCCCGGGTCTACATCTCCTTAGAGATGCTTGCTTAAGATGTCAAAGCATAAGTCTTCATGACCAAGATGACTTGAATACCGCAAGTCAAAGGAATATCGCACTTAAGCTGCAGTAAGAACTTCATTGACATATCCATATATGTAGAGAACCATATGAAGTCTTACAGTTGGTCACTCCAATGAACTAGTTACCATAACTAGCATCCACGATCAACTTCGGACATATTAAACCAAAGAGTATACCTCGTGTTAGTCTCAAAAGAATCGATGGCGTCCGAATCCATCAATTCATCGACTAGGGATAATTCCAATACATCACAATTACACATGTAGAGATACTCACTAGTTGTGATCCAATCACAAATTCTCTCATGCTGTGAATCGTATTGCGGACATTCTATAAATGAGTTTAAGATCCAATCAAATACATGAAAACATGTATACTCAAATAGTGAATCTTCATTTATCAAATAAATGGTACAACCATAAGGTGATTGCCTTAGGACACCTTTCATATATTACTAACAAACTCCCACTTGGCCTAATGCCAATCGCCACAGTATCCAATACCATAAGCCTTAACATGACCCTCAAACTTACTTTGAGGTAAGACCTTAGTTAAAGGATCCGCTAAGTTCTTTTCAGTGGGAATCTTCTCGATTTGAATTTTGTTCCTACTGATAATCTCTCTGATCAGGTGATAGTGGTGAAGCACTTGTTTAGATCGTTGATGAGACCTTATCAAGTTCAGAGATGAACTTCTCGATCCAAACCGCTTCCTTTGCTTCTTCCAAAGCTGCAATGTATTCTTCCTCAGTGGTAGAATCCACTATAGTGTCTTGCTTGGAACTTTTCCAACTTATTGTGCCTCCATTTAAGGTAAATACATACTCAGACTTAGACTTGGAATCATCCTTGTCTATCTGGAAGCTGACATCCGTATACCCGCGTATTACCATATCACCTTCTCCATATATTACGAACATATCCTTAGTTCTTCTTAGGTACTTAAGGATTGTCTTAACAGCCTCCCAATGATCCATTCCTAGATTAGACTAATATCTGATCATGACACTCAGAGAATATGATACATCGAACCTCGTATATAACATAGCATACATGATAGATCCTATTGCGGATGCATAGGGAATCTTATTCATGCAAATCCTCTCGTCTTCTGTGCATGGACACAGACTTCGAAAGGTGTATCCCATGCCTGATGGGTAGAAAACTTTTCTTGGATTCCAACATGCTAAACCTCTTTAGCACTCGGTCTATATATGTAGACTGTGAAAGACCAAGCAACTGATTCGATCTATCTCTATAGATCTTGATCCCGAGGATGTAGGTCGCTTCTCCCAGGTCTTTCATGAAGAATGTTTTGGATAACCAAATTTTAACCGACTGTAAGACAGATATATCATTTCCTATAAGTAATATGTCATCGACATACAACACTAAGAACACGACTGCACTCCCACTAACCTTCTTGTGCACACAGGATTCATCTGGATTTTATGAGAAATCAAACCTTTTGATTGTCTCATCAAAATGGATATTCCAGCTCCTGGATGCTTGCTTCAGTTCATAAATGGACCGTCGAAGTTTGCATGCCTTAGTTTTATCAACCGATGTGAAACTCTTAGGTTGTATCATATACACATCCTCGAGTAGGTTTCCATTAAGGAAAGTCATTTTCACATACATTTGTCATATCTCATAATCATAATGAGTCGCTATGGCCAGGAGTATCCGAATGGATTTAAGCATAGCAACTGGTGAATAGGTTTCATCATAATCAACACCTTGCTTTTGACGATAGCCTTTCGCCACTAATCTAGCCTTATAGGTAATCACATTACCATCCATGTCGGTTTTCTTCTTGAAAACCCACTTGCACCCTATAGGCTTAATTCCTTCAGGTGGGTCCACCAAGTTTCAAACTTGATTTTCATAAATGGAATTCATTTCCGACTTCATGGCTTCAAGTCATTTGTCCCTTTCTGAACTTTTCAGAACTTCTTCATAATTGGTAGGCTCCTCATCATCAATGAGTAACACGTGGTTCGATTCACTTACGAGAAATTCATATCTCTCAAGAATGTTGCGTGTCCTACCAGATCTACGAAGATGTGGTGTCACAATAGGTTCAACCGATGTATCATCACTATGAGTCATCGGTCGAGGTGCTTGACCATGTCTCCTCAATGTCTATTGAAGTCTCTTGAACCTCCTCAAGTTCAATGCCACTCCCACTATTTTCTTGCAAGAGAAACTCTTTCTCCAGAAACACAGCATGCCTTGAAACAAACACCTTTTGTTTCACAGGATGATAGAATTGGTAACTCCTTGTTTCCTTAGGGTTCTAATAAATAGACATTTATCAGACTTAGCATCTAATTTATCTGACATAGTCTGCTTCACATAAGCACATCCATCATGTCTTCAAACCAATTGGATTAGAACCAAACCAATTTCATTTATCCATCATGTCTTCAAAAGACACGGCCCATCCATGCTTCCATTGCGAATCGAACGATTTCATGCTCGCTCCTTGTTTGGTCCAACCAAATCTAGTTTCTCTCATTCTTAGAATCTCATTCTCAAGCACATTTTAAATCCTTCGGATTATACTCGTTGTGCGTGTGACCAAATAGGTTCCCGATTTATGTTTCCCATCTATAATTAACCATTAATTATAGAACGATCATGAGTGACACCTAGTAGTATATCATGATCCCCAATTAATCAGAAAATCAACGGTTGACTCCAGAATGACTTCATAAACTTTCAGCAACCACAGTGAATCGTGCCCCATTCCCTTCACGCATCTTATACCCACTTGGTTCAGGACATGGTCTATTGTGACAGTCCCCACCAGGTTGACTACGTCACACCTAGCCCAAGTATGATTTCCTCGTCCTTCAGATTCTAGTTACTGCACATGTATCCAAGAGTACATTACTCTAAACATGTAATGCTTTGGCCAAAGACTTTAGTAACAATCCAACGAGAGGCCCTGGGTATACACCCCCCCCCCCCACACACACACACAAGGAGTGGTGAATCCTTTATAGGCTATTCAAAAACCTTCGGGCACTTTGACTTATACCCAATCATCCCGGGTCCACATCTCCTTGGAGATGCTTTCTTAAGATGTCAAAATATAAGTCTTCATGACCAAGATGACTTGAATACCACAAGTCAAAGGAACATCGCACTTAAGCTGCAGTAAGAATTTCATTGTCATATCCATATATGCAGAGAACCATATGAAGTCTTACAGCTGGTCACTCTAATGAACTAGTTACCATATCTAGCATCCACGATCAACTCCGGACATCCCAATGTCACCAACCAGTGAGAAATAGCTGCTTGGAAAACCAAAGAGTATACCTCATGCTAGTCTCAAAAGAATCGATGGCGTCCGAATCCATCAATTCATCGACTAGGGATAATTCCAATACATCACAATTACATATGTAGAGATACTCACTAGTTGTGATCCAATCACAAATTCTCTCATGTTGTGAATTGTATTGCATACATTCAGTAAATGAGTTTAAGATCCAATCAAATACATGAAAACATGTATACTCAAATAGTGAATCTTCATTTATCAAATAAATAGTACAACCATAAGGCGATTGCCTTAGGACACCTCTCATATATTACTAACAAGGTTGACTTGATCGGATTACTTAGAGTTGAATTAAGGTTGGATTAATTAGAGTTGAATTAATATTGGATTACTTAGAGTTGAATTAAGATTGGATTTCTTAGAGTTGAATTAAGATTGGGTTACTTAGAGTTGAATTAAGGTTGGATTAATTAGAGTTGAATTAAGGTTGGATTAATTAGAGTTGGATTAAGGTTGGATTAATTAGAGTTGAATTAAGATTGGATTACTTAGAGTTGAATTAAGATTGATCATTTTGATCTTATTCATCTCACCAAATCTAAGTTTTCAATACATATTAATCCTATGGCTTTGTGTGATGAGGGTTCATTCTTATCTTGATTATTTTTAATGAAAATTTCAAAGTTTTTAAACTTGTGTTAGATTCAAGTTTAGCTTGAGCTAATCAAGTAGGTTTTTCGAAAATTGACTTCCAGATAGTGGAGAGACATATGACCTTCTTGGATATTAGGTGGACCACTTTCTAAGACAAAGTCAATCAAGGAATCAAGTACTTAACTCACTTTGAACTAAGCTTTGGTCTAACTAGTTAAAGACTTAGTGAGTTACCTTCAGTTAGTTCCACTCAACTTAGTGCACTAGGTCGTGGGGAGGCATATGGCCTTCTTGGATATCAGGTGGACCACTTCCTAGACATGCACTTTGAAGAGCTTCCCTAACTTACTATCAGTTCACTTCGTCTTAGTACTAGGATGTTCAAGTTTAAACTTCTTTGTTTCCTATCTAGTATGTTCTAAATTAAGCAAGTAAAGCAAACTAAACATGCAAGAGTTTAACTAATTAAAGAAACATTCAAGTGACTAGCTCCCCCTAAGTGATAACTTAGTTGAGTTTCGTTCACTGAGTGAACTTGACTCTTGGGGACTCAAAATTGATTCGGTCCAACTTGGTTGACTAAGCTAGACTTAGGACCCCATGCTTGTATTCGAATCTTAGCATTTCAGCTAAGTAATGACATGTATGATTTGTAGCATGATTTAGCCTTGTATCCGAGTCCAGACTTATTGTACACCGCTCGTTGAGACCCAAGCATCATGTTTAGATACTTGGAGCCCGAGGTGAACCTTTCCAACATTATGGTGAGATCTCCTACTTGTCTTTTTAGGACCGAGTTCTCTTCCTCAAGCTTTGAAACTTGAGTTGAGTCTCTATCCTCAACTTGGCAAGTCTAAATCTTCGAGTTGACTTGCTCCTTAAGTACTTGAACTTCCTTAAAGAGTGAGTCTACTCGGTTCTCAAACTTTACAAATTTCCTACCTAGGCATGCAATGATGTTATATAGTTTATCTTCTAAGGGAGAAGTTACCTTGTCTAGTCCTTCAGAAACTGATATGGATCCGTGAGAAGTTACCTAATTATATCCCTTTTTTAAATTTGATGACCTATTAGGTGGAGTCCATTTAATATGTCTTTTATCATAGTGTGAAGTTGACTTGCATTTTCATTTTTCGATATTTTATAATTAAATAATTTATTAAGAAGCATGTCTCTTTTATCTATCCTAGTGTGATTAGTGTCTTCATGTAATTCTACTAATTTATTCCAAAGTTCCTTAGAGTTTTCAAAAAGTCCGACTCTATTGAGCTCTTCTTTGGTTAGTTCGCATTACAAGGTGTTAAGGGCCTTGTAATCGACTTGAACTCATATCCTTATGTTCGTGGTTCATTTCTATAAATCTAAAAACTCTCCTGAGTCATCTATCATAGGAGTAAAACCTTTCCTAATTGAAAACCAAACCTCGAGGTTGATTTTCAAGAAGCATTCCATTCGTCTCTTCCAATAAGAAAAGTCCTCTCCATTAAAGAGAGGAGGGCGAACGGTGCTATATCCCTCAAGGTGTGACATTTACTTATTTAAAAAGATTTACATAATTTTTATTATTTAAAATATTTCTAAAGTTACAAAAATGAAGCAAGATTATACTAGTGAAAAAATTTAAACTAAGCAAGATAAAACAAGATTAACAATTGTAGAGAAAACTTATTCAAGTGCAAAAATTAAAACTAATGCAAAAATAAGAAAAGAATTTTTTTTATTTGTTCTCTTTGATGGTTTCACCAAAATCGGAGCGTCCCCATGCTCTGATATCAATTATAGGATCGAGATTTCCGAGAGAGGGGGGGTGAATCTCAAAAGATAAAAATTTTCTTTTTAAAGTTCGAAAACTTTTCTTTTAAAATTTTAAAAGAGAAGTTATGCAGAGGAAATATAAAGTAAGAAAAGTAAATACATAATTTATTTTTACTTGGTTCACAACCCTAGTTGCTAGTCCAAGGCTTTTAGCTCTCCAAGAGCTACCTCGATGGGCAATCCACTAAAAAGCCCTCTGACTCGAGAACTCTTGACTTCAGAGGGCTTCACTTTTTACAAAGATTAGGGTAGGTAACAAGCTACCTTCCCTTTAGAAATTAAGTACAAAACCGAAATGAAATTACAAAGCTATGCTGGCACTTGGAAGATGAAGTCGAAGCTTGGAGTATCAGAATGTTGGCTTGTCAAATCTTTTGCAAATGACGAATGATTGCGGCAACACTTCGTTTTCGTAGATTTGTTGTAATCAAAGCTAGCTCTCCATTTCTTATATAGGCACTTTCCAGTAGACTGGAACACCCTCCAGTCGACTCCAAATCAACCTGTCAATTTGGTACTTCTTCCTTCCTAGTCGACTTGGACTAATCCAGTCAATTCCAGGTCACCGGGCTTTGCTCCTGCATAGTTCAAGAAATTACCTATCCTAGTTGACTGGACTTCCCTAGTCGACTTGAATTCTTGCCATCTCGATCGCACAATCTTCTGTCTATCACCAGTTGTGTTGCCAACTCAGCATCTCAGTCGACTAGACCATAGTCAGTCGACTGGATACCTGCAAAATAGTGTTAGCACAAAATACAGTATGAAAATAAAAGACAACAGTAATACTTCCCGATCTTGACTTCTTAGTCCCACGTGGACTATCCGTCGGATCGACGCCTAACTTTGTCCCCACCTGAGGACTCGACCTCCCCTCTTCACTCGAGGCTTACCTGTCGGCTACTCAGTTGGACTTACCATGCTTGACATCGGATCTGACCCACTAGGGCTTCCCACCAGCTGTTATGTCTCCCTGACCCAGCTAGACTTTATGCCGCTTGTATGGTCTCCTGACCCAACCTGTCTTCATGCCAAATGTCCAGTCTCCTTGCCCATATGGACTTCTTGCCTAGTGTCCGATCCTCCTAATCTATCAAGTCTTCTGTCTAGTATCCGCTCAACACGACCTACTAGAACTTTCAATACTTTGCCTAGTATCCGGTCTACCTGACCTACTGAGACTTTCCTATTAAGGTTGCACACTTAACAAGTATATTAGAACACAAGTAATTCCTAACTTTAACTATGGTTCATACATCAAAATTAAGGAGTGATACTCCATGCATTAACACTAAATCCCGACACGACCATGGGAGGTTCAATATATAGGGACAGATATGGTCACGCTAGAGGGGGTGAATAGCAATTCGCCAATTTCTACTCTTTGATCGTGTCGTGCTTATCTATAATTGTTAGTGTGCAGCGGAAATAAAGTAAATCATAAACAAAATGCACAATCAAATAACACAAGGATATAACTTGGTTCGGAACCTTAAGTTTCTACTCCATGGGTCGAGCTCAAGCGAGCTCTAGTGATGCACACCACAACTATCAAACCTCTCCTTCTCGGTGACACACCGAAGGTGGAGAAACCTCTTACAAGATTCTTACAACAATAAGAAATAAATCTTGTTGGTTGCTTAAAGATACCTTTGAAGACCCTGAAATGCACCATCACTTCGCCTCAAAATAGCTCAAGAACCTTGGCTAAAATCCTCCATGGGTTGCTCTTTTTATAACATGCAGTTGGTAGATTTTGCACCCAGCAGTCGACTGCCAAAAGGCCCCAGTCGACTGTCCATAGTATCATTGTCTCACAATGAACTAATCCACGTTGGCATTCCAACCAATAGATACCTTAGCAGTCGACTACCCTTACCAGCAGTCAACTGCCAAACCCGTAGTTTATTGGCCAGTCGACTATGGAACATTTTGTTCCTGTATCCGTAAACTCCAGTCGACTACCATCCATGGCAGTCGACTGCTCAAGGATAGTCGACTGCCAATGACAGTCGTAGTCGAGCCTCTAGTCGACTACCTACCAGTTGACTAGTCTTAATCTCAGTCGACTGCTATGAGTCAACTCGGCTCCCGAGTGTCAAACACTCGGTCAGTCGACTGTCCAATACCCCAGTCAACTGATAAACCTCAACAATGAGATTTAACCCAAGTATTATCCCCTCATATTTGATAAACACCCTTAGCCTAGACCTAAGCCTTGAGCCCACTTCCATTAGCCTCATGCCTCTCGGATCCCTCGAGTTTGTGACTCTTCATCCTTGCACTAGTCTTCAAGTGTCTCCATCTGCTATGTCATGCTAACCGGGTTCCTTGCCAAGGTAGATTTGGACTTATGTTGCCAAGACTCCATGCTTAGACTTTACGCTCCCAAACATTGGACTTATGCTGCCAAGACTAAATGCTTGGACTTTATTCTGCCAATATCACACCCTTGGACTTCCTAATTGCCAAGCATCCATACTTGGACTTTCATCGCCAAAGTTCACTTGGACTTTACGCCACCAAGACTAAACACTTGGACTTATGTCGTCAAGACTATACCTTTGGACTTTCCTTGCCAAGTACCCATGACTTGGACTTTCCATTGCCAAGACCCATGCTTCAACTTTCCAATTTCCAAGTACCCATGACTTGGACTTTCACATGATTTACCATTTCCAAGTGCCCATGACTTAGACTTTACCATTGCCAAGACCCATGCTTCGACTTTCTAAGTCAAGTATCCAAACTTGGACTTTTCTTGAGTCCTATTCGAGCTAGGTCAACCTTGACCTGAGGTCGATTGCTTCAACAATCTCCCCATAAATCTATCTCCTCATATTATCAAACCCAAGCCAACCATATGATCAACTCATTGTCAAACAATGGTCAAACCAATGGCAAACATCAAAACACTACTCGAGTCCCACTCGAGTCTAGTCAATCGTGACCTGAGTCGATTGCACCAACAATCTTCCCCTTTTTGATGTTTGACAACACCTTTAAGTTAGGCTAACCAATAAGCCCAAACTTAACTTTTCCAATGCCAACACATAGTGAAGGTTTACCTAACTTAAACATCACTTCTCCCCCTTTGGCATACATAAAAGAGACTATCAAGGGTATCCATGTCTCATATCCCATGAGATCTTACATTCTCTCCTTTGGTCCAAAAACATCTAGGATGTCTTCACTCTTCATAGTGATAAGTCTCATACCACTAAATGAGAGGCAATTCTCACTTCTCTAATTTTTCCCCTTTGGTGAGCACAATGAGAGTTTCCAAACCCTTCATGTCTCCCCCTTTGAGGAATACTTATCCATCATCCCTTGATGGATAACCTCCCCCTAAAAGCTTACTCCCCCTTGACCATTGCACCAACAATGTCCTTGGAGAGTTCCAAGCCTATAGGAAACTTAAACCATAAAGAATAAGGGTAAAAGTTCAAACTTGAACTTTAACCTCCCTTAGAATTCGACACTCCACCTTAAACACCTCTCCTAATCATTTTTAATGATATTTAACCCTTCTCATATTTTCCAAAGTATATCCTAGGGTTAGGAGATGTTAGGATACCCTAACATTGCTGATAAATGGTAAAAAGAACCTTGTTTATCCCATATCAGACATCGTAGTCAATTGAAATCAGAAATCAATTGACTGCACTACTACCAATCGATTGCCCATAGTGGTAGTCGACTGATTTTTGCAAGTTCTGAAATCAGTTGAATTTTAGTGAAATTCAAAAATTCATAAGTAATTCTAGAAAATTTGAAAAATCATGAAACTTCATGAGCATATTACTTATGCTAAATACAATGGGTGAAAAATAGTTTTATGATAAAATACCCATTAAATTGTGAGATTGATATAAAGTTCAAAACCATTAAAACTTCAATATTTTTGCCTTAACTTATATCGACTTCATCAATAGTGGTTACTATCAAAAGATAGACTTCACCAAGGTTTTTCAAAATGATTTTAAAATTTTTTAAAAATCTTATTTTGAACCATGGTCTATTGGCTAGATGTACATGACTTGTACATTAGCTTTCCTAATGATTCATCCATGGTATATTGAGTTTGAGTTCATCTAGATGCAACAACTATGCACCTTGAACTTAACTCATTTTCCTAACATCTCATATGTGTCTAGGGTATATCAATACACACACATGTCAATTTAGTGTCTTGTGAGATGTGGGTTTAGGTTCTTTCCTAATCCGGAGTCTCATGCATTTGTTTAGGCAACTCTATTTGATTCCCTTATAATGGGACTTCAAATCATGTCATCGTCCTTAAATCAATTTTAATTAATCTAAATGCTTGAATGATGATCATGGCATAAATGACAACAAAAATTAAAGCATATGCCAATAATCATGATGTCATGGCATAAAGATAACATAAGCATAAGCATGACATTTAACTAAACATTATCATGACATTAATATAATCAAATGAGATATGATGTCATGACATGGCATATGACAACCAAAGCATGTCAAAAATATAATATACAAAGGTATAGAATGTTGGTTCAATCGGCCTAGGTCACGATTGATCAGACTCAAGTTTGACTTGAGCAGTATTTTGATGTTCGACAAAACGTATGAAATTGTAATTGTCATGGAAAATCCAAGCATGGGTCTTGGCAATGGTAAAGTCCAAGTCATGTGTATTTGGCATGGAAAGTCCAAGTCTTGTGTACTTGGCATGGAAAGTCCAAGCATGGGTCTTGGCAATTGGAAAGTCCAAGCATGGGTCTTGGCATTTGGAAAGTCCAACATGGAATTGGCAAGGGAAGTCCAAGGGTGTGATATTGGCGACGTAAAGTCCAAGCTCTAGTCTTGGCAGCATAAGTCCAATGGTTGACGGCGTAAAGTCCAAGTGTGTATCTTGGCAATGTAAGTCCAAATGTGTCTTGGTGATGTCGACCTGGTTAGCATGACAATACGCGATGGAAGCACCAGAAGGCTAGTGTATGGATGAACAAGTCATGGATGACTTGGAGGGATCCAATAGGCATGAGGCTGACAGAGGTGGCTAGAAGGCTTAGGTCTAGGCTAAGGGTGGTCTAGCAAGTATGAGGGGTAAACCTCATGGTTGAGGTTTAGCAGTAGACTGGGGTTATGGATCAGTCGACCAGTCAAGTGTTTTAACACTTGGCAGCCGAGTTGACTCTAAGCAGTCGACTGGGATTATGACCAATCGACTGGCGATCGACTGCGGCCAAGTGGCCTTGACAGTCGACTGCCATGGAGGGCAGTCGACTGCTTTTTGTGGCCACAAGCACAGAAAGTTCCATAGTTAAATAGGCAGTCGACTGACAGGGCAACAGTTGACTGCTAGGGTTTGGCAGTCAATTGATGAGCTATCCATTGGAGTTTTTCTAACGTGGATTAAGCCATTGTAAGACAACATCTACAGGAGCAGTCAACTTATGGGTATGGGCAGTCGATTGCTAGGTGAAAATCAACCCGAGTTGTTGCTTTATAAAGAGCTCGAAGAGGAGGATTTTGGCCATGGTTCTTGAGGAAATTTGAAGGGGAATTGCTGCTGCATTCCAGACCTTCAAGGCATTCCACAAGCAACCAAAGATCAAGCATTCAAAGCATTCTTTTTAAAGTTTTCTGTACTTGTATTTCATTATATTTGCTTGTATCTCTTGTATTACTTTTGTAATTATTTGTACGAGATTTCTCCACCTCTGGGTTATTCCGAGGAGTGTATTAGTGGTGGTGTGCAACACTAGAGCTCATTTGAGCTCACCCCATAGAGTAGGAACCCTAAGATTCCGAACCACGTATATCCTTATATATTGTGAGTGTTTGTCATATTTTGTTATTGCTTTATTATTATTTCTACTGCGCATAAAAAGCCTTGTAGACAAACACGAATGCAATCCATCGAGATGAAGTGAAACCGCTATTCATTCCCCCCCCCTCGTGATCAACGATTCTTCAACATAGAATAACTAAGTGTTAAGCCCATTTGCCATTTTCTAAGTTCTACCAATTTTGCCATAATAGATAAATTTCCTAAGTGTGCCAAAAATTCAAAATGGCATACCATTGACTCTAAACCTAATTGTGTCAATTTTGATTGATTTTTCAAACTTCATAAATTTAATTGGCACATCTTAAATTATTTTAGGATTAAAATATCAATCTCATTTCCAAGGTATCACATAACCTTGAAAATGACCTAAGGTGCCAACTTTGCTATGGTTAGGTTAACTACCTTACCAATTCAAGTTGACACACCCCAACCCATCTAACCCAATACCTATTGGAACTTCTTGGGTTAACTAGGTACTCACTAGGGATATCCTCCCTTAGTACCTTTCTAATGACCCTCTTAATCTTGGAAGCCATAATCATTTGGGTCTTGCCTAGGTCAACTCTAGGAATGGCTTCCCTTGTTACCTTCTTAGTGGCATTCTTAGGTTTCTTTGAAACTAATGGTGTCCTCTTCTTCGGCCTGCTTAGATATCTTCTTTCTTCCTCAAGAACTCCTTTTGAGGGCCTTGGATCCTTAAACTGAGCACTAGATTTGTCACTTCACAAGAGAGTATTAGGAATGGGTTGGCTTCCCGGCACGACCCCTTCGACGCTCAAGTCAGAAATGGAAGAATGGAGAAATAGAATGTAGAAGAATAAGTGAGAAGAGATCTTTGAGGTACCGAATAGCGAAGAGAAAAATCAACCCCTGTCTCCTTCCACCTCTGCCTCTTTTATAGGAGATTCATCCCGCCTCTTCTTGAAGTGAATTTACTTTAATGCCCCTGCCAACCTATCAAGTTGTAACCATTTCTTCTGCTCCTTTTTAAAATAGCTCTTGGTATATGCTCTCCACATGTCCCTTGCTTTTCCTGTCAACCATTAATCAAATGAATAAATAAATAAATAACATAATATTTCATGTCAACAATATTCCTTATTTAAGAACTCCCCTGTCACTTCTTGTACCCAAAAATACCCATCTCCCCTTTTCTACATGATTCAGAAAATACTCAAAGTCTACATTTACATCACTCGGGAAATCAACATACTGCTCGGGAAATACAATGACTGCTTGGAAAATACACTGACTGCTAGGGAAATACACTGACTACTCAGGAAATACACTGACTGCTTGAGAAATACATTGACTACTCGGGAAATACACTGACTGCTCGAAAAATACACTGACTGCTCGAGAAATACATTGACTACTTCGAGAAATATACTGACTGCTCGAGAAACATACACACTGCTAGGGGAATACATAAGCTGCTCAGAAAAACCCCACTCACAAATGCGCTTTGACCTATCTGCACTGCTCTTCCTACTTGGCACGGGAAATACACACCACTTGGGAATTACATATACTACACGGGCATTACATATATCAATTGGGAAATGCCCACACGTCAACATTGTTGAGATGTATACTGAAAAGTCTATCTTTTATATGAACATCTTTACTTTTGAAATAAGAATCACATGATCATTGTTTGCATATTTATGGTTATGCATATTGTCTGATACATTACATTGTAGATAACATGGTGTATAGTGTAACACAGGAGATCATGTTATCGGTTCATTGTAAAGTATAAGTAAAGGCTCACAACCGAGATGGTTATGGACAAACCATTGGAATGGTTGTAGTGTGATTTGGTATTGGTTTGTCTTGACCATAGAATCATACTAGTACACTTTGTGTGTATTGAGCAGGACCGACTTAGAGGCGATTCAATTTATTGCTGACTACATAATCGAATCGGACCTCAGATATTATATTGTACATGCTCTTAATCCCGATATAATAACGGGAACATATACTTAGTATTCATCTTTTTGATTTACCAATGGGCGAGATTTATAGAGTAAATCGATAGGCTCGGTAAGTTGGGAAATGGTATTATTTATATGGTGTGACGTTGATTATAGGAGGAAACCGTGTCCTATATATTAGGATGATGATGTCCCCTTGAGGAGCTCATAAGGTTCATCATGTAAACCCTACAGGTGGACTTGGTCCGGCATGATGATTGTTGGATCGAAGCGGATCACTAGAGGGGGGTGAATAGCAATAAAAACTTTTCTTTCGTTTTGTTCGTTAAAACCCGAGTAGACAATTAATTGCAGCAGAAAGATAAATGATAAATAAAAGAAGACAAATGTTTTTTTACTTGGTTCGTAGCCTTCGGCTACTACTCCAAGGCCCTAGTGATCCTTGATCATGCACGGAGGGCAATTCACTAAAAACACTCCTCCTCGTTGGAGGTAGGAGTTTGACGATTACAAAAAAAACCTTCGAAAGAAAAGATAGAGAGACAAACCCTCTCTTCTATTAATGTAAAGTGAAATGATAGAAAACCTCGATTAATAAAAGGAATTACAATATTTAAAGAGATGACAAATTAAAATATCAACAACTAAAGAGTAGAAACTAAGCTAGGGTTGTTGACAGCACTTCGTCGTAGAGTCGTCGGAGAATCGCGGAGTTGCAAAGGTTTTTGAGCACTTAGAGATGATGAAAAACCCTAGGAGAAGCCCTCCTTTTATAGCCTTTAAGCCCCTCATCGAATGGGTCTTCAACCAATAGGAATTGGGCACAAAACTCCTTGAAAAATGGTGATAAAGCTTGACTCCTCGAGGCTGATTTTTTTACCATCGGTTGAACTGATGGCTCAGCAGTTGAACTGATCCTTGGTCAGTTGAACTGATGGCTCATCAGTTGAACTGATCCTTGGCCGGTTGAACTGATTTCCAGACTTTTCAACTGTAATTAAGGGTTAGCTCAAAATATAAGTGAATTCGACGGCCACTTGTCGTCCGATCTCAACATAGACCTTCCATGGGAAGTCTTGGTCGGATCATCGCCTAAGGATGTCCCCGTATGAAGGACTCGACCTTACTTACGCTCACTCACACGAGCTTACCTCAACATTTACCTTTGAAGCCTTGCTTTCGATCTCCACCTGATTCTTTCGGCTCCCTCCGAAGTCCTCCCGGTGTCGCCCGACCACTACGGTTCTCTCCGAGTGTCGCTGACCTTCGGCTTAGCTTAGCATTTCTGCATACTTGATTCAGCTCGTGAGATAATGACATGAGCTTAACTTTGTATCGTTTGCTATAATCAAAACTCAGGTTCGACTTAGGTGTCTACTGCACCAACAATCTCCTCCTTTTTAATTTATGACAAACCCACATACAAAGTTAAGAAAAATAAATTAAGTGCATTAAGCAAAATGAGTATGAGATATGCATGAATGAGCAGGAGTATATAAAAACTCTTTTTCAAGTGCTCCCCCTTGAGGAATCCTCCCCCTTGACCGAGGGTGAGTACTTGAGAAAGAGTTTTAACTCTCCCCCTTGATGTTTGCTACTAAAAAAGAATTAAGTAACCGAAATTACTTAATATTGGCCATAGTGTTTAAAATAAGTTTTAAGTTAAGAAATCAAAAAAATTGATTTCTTAACCTTGGCCTTTACTTCCGTTTTGTTAACAAGTTAACTTAGAGTTAAGTAATTTACTTTTTTGTTAACAAGTTAACTAAATGTGTTTAAGTTAAGAATTCTCTTAACTTGTTTTGTTAACTTAAAGTTAAGTAAGCCTTGGCCATAAAAAATTGATCCCTTAACTTTGGCCTTTTTCTCCCCCTTTTGCCATATATCGAAAAGAGTGAGGGTGTGTGTGGAATAAAAAATAAGTATTAATTTTAAAGTCCAAGCATGTTCCACATTATTTTGAAAATCATATACTGAAAATAAGTTCATCTATAAAATGTTCGACTCATATTTGGCTTGATTGATATGAAAGATCAACCAGTCCTGGACAGAGTCAGTTAGTGTGTATGATTATACTCCGTGGTTCATGGCGATGCACTAGCTCTACATCTGGAACCAGGAGTAAGGTCCTAACATCTCACGCCTATCTACGTGGCTAAGTACACAAACACATTAGTCCTATGTGTTGTGAGATGTACTGGCTCCTTAAATCTATAGGTGCATGATATCTAAGGTATGTCCTATGCTAGTTCCATGAAAATGAAAAGTATGAAATAGTAGTAATATAATTTGCAAAGTCCTATTCTACTACGCACATGCCCAATTTTCATCTTAATAGACTAAATTCGACTTCGGGTAGGGGTTTAGTAAATAGGTCTGCCAAGTTAGACTTTGATTCGACGTATTCGAGTTGTATGGCTCCGTTGGCCACATGTTCTTGAATGAAATGGTGTTTGACCTCTATATGTTTGGTCCTAGAGTGACATATCGGATTCTTAGTAAGATTAATTGAACTAATGTTATCTACATGAAGTTTAGTATTTGTAAAGTCTAACTCAAAATCGCGGAGAGTGTGCTTCATCCAAAGAAGTTGAGTGACACACTCACCCATCGCGATGTATTCGGCTTCGGTGGTAGATAAGGCAACACAATGTTGCTTCCTACTACACCAACTCACTAGACTCGAGCCGAGAAGTTGACAACAACCACTCATACTCTTTCTATCGAGCTTACTACCAGCATAGTCCAAATCGGAGTAGCCGGTTAGTTCGAACTCGGTAGATCTAGGGTACCAAATACCGACATTAAGTGTACCCTTTAGATATCTAAGGATACGCTTGACTAGAGTTAGGTGAGACTCCTTGGCACAGGTTTGGAACCTTGCGCACATACTTAATGCAAATAAGATATCGAGTCAGCTTGCAGTTAAGTAAAGGAGACTCCCTATTACGCTCCTATAGTATTTTAAATCAATTGAATTTCCTATTACATCTTCTTCTATATTCACATTAGTTGCCATTGGGGTATTAATAATTTTAGCATCTTGCATTCCAAAGCATTTAATTAATTCCCTAGTATATTTGCGTTGATGTAGGTATATTCCATCTTTAGTTTGTTTAATTTGTAGACCTAAAAAGAAGCTTGACTCGCCTACTAAATTCATTTCAAATTCACTTTCCATAAGTGAAATGAACTCATTTAGTAGGATTGAGTTGGTGGTTCCAAAAATAATATCATCTACGTAGATTTGGGCTATGAATATGTCTTTACCTAAGGTTTTTACGAAAAGAGTTAGGTCAACTACACCTTGGTTAAAACCTTTGGACTTAAGATAAATCGAAAGTCTCTCGTACCAAGCTCGAGGAGCTTGTTTAAGTCCATAGAGAGCTTTCTTTAACCTAAGGACATGGTCGGGTTTGTCTAAACTTTCGAAACCAGGGGGTTGACTAACATAAACTTCTTCTTTAATGTATCCATTTAAGAACGCAGATTTCACATCCATTTGAAACAACTTAAATCCTCGATGTGCTGCATATTCGAATGAACTCTAATCTAGCTACTGGGGCATAGGTCTCGTCGTAATCTAAACCTTCGACTTGACTAAACCCTTTAGCGACTAGTCTAGCTTTATTTCTAACCACTTCACCTTTATCATCAAGTTTATTTCTAAACACCCACCTTGTTCCAATGATTGTTTTATCTTTAGGTGGTGGTACTAATTCCCATACTTCGTTCCTAGTGAATTGAGCCAACTCTTCTTGCATTGCAATAATTCAATCGGGATCAAGAAGAGCTTGGTCAATAGTCTTGGGTTCAATTTTGGAAATTAAGGAGATTTGACTAAGGTTTCTGTATGAGGCTCTAGTTCGAACTCCTAGACTAGGATCACCTATCACTTAGTCGATAGGATGATTCGTTTGAGTCCTAGTTGGATTTAGGTTTGAGTCTACAACTTGATCAATAGGATGACTCGTTTGAGTTCTAGTTTGGTTAGAGTCATCTATCACTTGGTCATTAGAGTGACTTGGTTGACTTAGATTAGGATTAACACTAGACCTGATCTCCGGATCAGAGTTAGGTCTAGTATGAATCGGCTCGCTAATTGGGGTTTCTGGGGGTTTTGTAGGTTCATGTCCTTCATCAAATACTACATTAATAGTCTCTTCGACTCTAAGGGTGTCATGGTTATATACTCTATAAGCTCTACTTGTAGTCGAGTATCCTAGAAAGATTCCGGTCGTGGTTTTGGATGTAAATTTCCCTAGGTAATCCTTAGTGTTTATGATATGTACCTTACACCCAAATACCCTAAAGTACTTGATGTTAGGTATTTTATCGTGATAAATCTCGTATGAGGTCTTAAGGTGTCTCTTTACCATAAGGATCCTATTTTGGACATAGCATGTCGTACTCACGGCTTCCGCCCAAAACCTATCGGGTAGGTTATATTCGTTTAACATTGTCCTAGCGGCTTCTTGTAGGGTTCTATTTTTGCGTTCTACTAGGCCATTTTGTTGTGGAGTTCTAGGGCAAGAGAACTCATGGTGGTATCCATTTAGGTTACAGAATTCTGTAAACCTATGGTTCTCGAATTCACCACCATGATCAGTCCTAAGTCTTTTGATTTTAATGCTTTGTTGATTTTCTATTAATTTAAATAGATTGATTAATTGATCTAGGGTATCACTTTTGTGTTTGATGAACCTAACTCAAGTAAATCTAGAATAGTCATCAATTATGAATAAGCAGAATTTACATCCATTAAGTGACTTAGTTCCATGTGAATCAAATAGATCCTAGAATTTCTATAGGATCTCTAATGAAGTGATGTTTCACTTCAATGTGCTTAGTCCTAGAGTGATGCACCGGATTTTTGGTCAAATTTATGGTGCTCGCATTATCACAAAATACTTTTATGTTGGAGTAAAATATCGCATAGTCCTCTAAAGTATGTCTCATCTATAGTAGTTGAGCTACACAACCACCCATAGCCACATACTCGGCCTCGGTGGTGGATAGGGCAACACAAGGTTGCTTCCTACTACTCCAACTAACTAAGGAAGACCCAAGGAATTGGCATCCACCACTAGTACTCTTCCGATCCAATTTGCAACCGGCATAATCGGAATCGGTGTACCCAACCAAATCAAAAGACTTAGTCCTAGGGTACCATAGTCCTACATTTAGTGTGCCTTTAATATATCTTAAGATTCTCTTAATGACAACTAAATGAGATTCTTTGGCACATGATTGGTACCTAGCACACATACCAACCATAAATAATATATCGGGTCTACTAGCGGTTAGGTACAAAAGGCTACCAATCATACTCCTATAGAGTGTAAGGTTAATTTGTTTTCCTTCATGATCATTGTCTATTTTTGTATTAGTTGCCATTGGGGTTGGCACTACTTTAGCATTTTCCAAACCAAATTTGTTAATCATTTCCTTAGCATATTTGGTTTGGTATACATAAATTCCTTCATTTATTTGTTTGACTTGTAGACCTAGGAAGAAATTTAGTTCCCCAACTAGACTCATCTCAAACTCATTTTCCATATTCTTGATAAAGTCTTGAAGGAGTTCATCATTTGTTGACCCAAAGATAATGTCATCAACATATACTTGGGCTACAAAGATGTCCTTTGATGTTGACTTTATAAATAGAGTTCGATCTACATTACCCCTCCTAAAGTCTTTAGAGATTAAGAAAGATGATAATCTTTCATACCAAGCCCGGGGAGCTTATTTCAAACCATACAAAGCTTTCCTAAGCTTGTATACATGGTTTGGATAGTCCATATTCTCAAACCCGGGAGATTGTTTTACATATACCTCTTCCTTAATGAACCCATTTAGGAATATCGATTTTACATCCATTTGATGGAGTTTAAAACCCATGTAAGAGGCATACCCTAAAAAGATCCTAACAGACTCTAACCTAGCAACCGGGGCATATGTTTCATCATAGTCAAGTCCTTCAACTTGATTAAAGCCCCTTGCAACTAACCTAGCTTTGTTTCTTGTGATATTCCCTTGGTCATCTAGTTTGTTTCTAAAGACCCATCTTGTAGTAATGATGGTGTTGTCATTAGGTCTAGGAACTAACTCCCATACTTGACTCCTTTCAAATTGAGCTAATTCATCTTGCATTGCTAAGATCCAATCCGGATCAAGTAATGCATCATTGATTGTTTTGGGCTCAATTTGAGAGATTAGTGCTATATGACTAGAGGGATCTCTATGAAATGACCTAGTCCTAACACCTTGAGATAATTCACCTACAATTTGATCTAGAGGGTGATTTTGATGAACTTTTATTGTTCTAGGAGGTGTATTAAATTGATTTTGATCATGATTATCCTCAACCCTTCTTTCATCATCGAAATCACCTCTTACTCCCCCTTGATTTAACTCTCCCCCTTGATCATTACTCCCTAAAGTTAAATCTTGAAATTTTTGAGTAATTTCTTGATTTTTATCATTGATATCATTATCAATGGGATTTCCTAGGGTAAGTATTAGAGGTTTCATCAAATTGGACATTTAAAGATTCCTCAATCTTTTGAGTTCTTCTATTATAAACTCTATACCCTACACTTGTGGATGAGTATCCAACTAAGATTCCCTCATCCGCTTTGGACTCAAATTTACCTAGGTTGTCTTTGGTGTTTAAAATATAGACTTTGCATCCAAAGGCCTTAAAATAGTGAATTTGTGGAATTGTACCATTCCATAATTCAAATGGGGGTTTTCCTAAAAACCTATGAATTAAAACCCTATTTTGGATATAGCAAGCGGTGTTGACCACTTCCGCCCACAAGTAGCTAGGTAAAGAATATGCATTAAGCATAGTCCTAGCCGCTTCTTGTAGGGCACGATTTTTCTTTTCCACAATCCCATTTTATTGTGGTGTTCTAGGACAAGAAAATTCGTGCTTGTACCCTTGTTCTAGGCAAAAGTTTGAGAAGTTAGAATTCTCAAATTCTCCACCATGATCACTACAGATCCGGTTGATTTTGAGTTTTCTTTCATTCTCTACTCTCTTGCTAAATCCTATGATTATTCCTAGGGTTTCATCCTTATGTTTCATGAAAAATACCCAAGTAAATCTAGAAAAATCATCTACTATCACTAAGCAATATTTACTACCAATCATGGAAGGAGTATTATGACAATCAAATAAATCCATATGCAATAGTTCTAAAGGTAAAGCGGTACTAAGTAAAGTTTTATCTTTGTGTGATGATTTTGATTGCTTCCCCTCTTGGCATGCATCACACATTTTGTCCTCGAGATATTTGACTTTTAGCAACCCCTTGACTAACTTCATTTTGGCTATTTTAGCAATGTTCTTCATATTGATGTGCCCTAGCCTCCTAAGCCAAAGCCAACTCTCTTCTTCTTTTGCAATAAGACACTTAGTAGAAGCATTAGTAGCATAGGATAAATCAACATAGTATATATTTGTTGGGATGTATACTGAAAAGTCTATCTTTTGTATGAACATCTTTTTTTTGAAATAAGAATCACATGATCATTGTTTGCATATTTATGGTTATGCATTTTGTCTAATACATTACATTGTAGATAACATGGTGTGTAGTGTCACACGGGAGATCATGTTATCAGTTCCTTGTAAAGTATAAGTAAAGGCTCACAACCGAGATGGTTTTGGACAAACCATTGGCATGGTTGTAGTGTGATTTGGTATTGGTTTGTCTTGACCATAGAATTACACTAGTACACTTTGTGTGTGTTGAGCAGGACCGACTTAGAGGTGATTCGATTTATTGCTGACTACATAATTGAATCGGACCTCGGATATTATATTGTACATGCTCTTAATCCCAATATAATAATGAGCACATATACTTAGTATTCATTTCTTTGATTTACCAATGGGCGAGATTTATAGAGTAAATCGATAGGCTCGGTAAGTTGGGAAATGATATTATTTATATGGTGTGTCATTGATTATAGGAGGAAACCATGTCCTATATATTAGGATGATGATGTCCCCTTGAGGAGCTCATAAGGTTCATCATGTAAACCCTACAGGTGGACTTGGTCCAGCATGATGATAAGGTTGAGTGGTACTACTCATGGAGTTAGATGTTGATTAATTAATTGTCAGTAAATTAATTAATTGATGGACATTCAAGATCTTAAACACGGGGAGATAAATGTACAAATAATATATTGAGCCCATATTAACTTATGGGGGTTGGTGAAGTAGATCAATGATAATCCTCTAGTGGAATGAATTATCATTAATGGATTGGACTTTATGTGGGCTTGATCCATTGGGTGGCCAAGATCCAACTCCTCCTCATGGTCCCTATTGTAGCCTTTTAAAACCCTCATGAAGCCTAGATCCGATGATGGAAAATAAAACTCTAGATCCGACGGTGGAGATTAAATCTCTTGATCCGACGGTTGAAATTAAATCCCTAGATCTGACGGTGGAGATTAAAAGGAGGCTTAAGCCTAACTCTATAAAAGCAGGCCAAGGCTTGGGCGTATAACATAACTTGGGAGATTAGGATTTTTGAGCTTGGCTTGAGAGAAGAGGTGGGCGGCGACAACCCTAGGGTTTGTCTGTCCTTGTGGGCGGCGGCAAACAAGACTAGGGTTTGGTGTTTTCCTTGGTCGGCGGCATCATCACAACCCTCTCTCTCTCTAGATTGGCGACAGCTCCTCCCATTCTCTCTCTCTCTCTAGGTTGGCCGATGGCAACCTTTCTTCAAGGTTGGCCGGCGCCAACCTTTCTTCAAGGTTGGCCGGCGCCCCACATCTCCTCCTTGGCCGGCAGCATCATCAAGTCCATTGACTTGGTGGCCGGTCCTAGATAGGAGAAGAGTTTCATTTCTATACTTCCTCTTGTTCGGTGCAAGCAAGGAAAGGAAGATCGCGATCAAGGAGGCTTCATCTCTTGGAGGACCATTGCCCACACAACGTCCAAGAGGAGGATAGGACATACGATAGAAGACCTTGAGGTAAACAAGAGGTATAAATCTTGTTTTGCTTTCCTTTTGTTTCTTTGTATGTTGCATGTTTTTATTATGTGGCTAATTTACTTGGATCCCGAATACAAACATAAAAACCGGTGATCCGTACATCATCTATTCCGTGGCTATTCGAAGAATAGAGGTAGGTTGCTTGAACAACAAGTTTGTTCAAGTGACCACTCTAATTGGATAGCATGACGATGGAACGGTAGCTTGAGTAATCCCTAATTGTCATGGATTAATTTTTTTTAATCGGGGGACGAAGATGAGATCACCATGAACAAGCAACCGAGTTGAAGTGGGAAGCGAAGTTTCCCACCTTCAAGTGGTATCAGAGCCATGGTTTCCGATTTTGTGTGTTTAGGATTCGGTTACTTTTATGCACTTTTCATATATTATATGTGCCGAATAATAGTAGGATGTACATAGGTTAACTTTTTGGTTGCAGGCATAGGATCCAACTATTATGGTCATATATGTGTATGTGATTGTATGTGTGTAATTGTATATTATTTGAATCATCGGGGTTGATGAGGCTAGTATTTAATTTTTGTAATTAAGTATGGCATTGTTTATCCACTCATTTATTTTAACCACTCATTTATTTTAGTTTACTTTCGATCTAGATTTCATGTACACTCCTTCGTGGAGTATAGGATCGATGGATGTAAATTAAAATAGTTATTCTTGGCTCGGATCTCCGGATGGCTTGTACATGGAGTAGGGAGGAGCGGATGAGATGGCGATACGACGGGAGGCATATTGGAGACAAAAGTCAAAATAGTTGGAAAATATTTTTTTCATATTTATTGCTTCTTGTTTGATATGCATGTCGTAGGCTAGAAAATTCCTCAATTTTAAATTACTAAGTGGGAGAGGGATATTTTTTTAAATTCCCACGGCCTCCATTACGATTTGACAAGTGATGCAAACAAACTTGTGCGTCGGCTTTGAGTGCCTTCCTCCCCATCGGATGAGTTTGTTTGCGGATCACAGGGTCAAATATGGTTATAGAAAATTATTAAGAAGCGTGTGTACTTCCCCATCGGAAGGCACATAACCCGAGATAATTACCTTGGTATCGAGTAATGGTGAACACTTAGATGCAAATATAAGTATCCTCCCCATGGGAGTCACTGCTTTTATTTGTAGGGTCGAAGAGGAACCAACTATTAATTTTATTTGTCAAAAAGTTAGGTTGACAAGATAGTAAAATTAATAGGTAAAACCTCATCTTACAAATGTAGAATTCGTATACGTCCACACTATCGTGGCATACGATATTCTTGGCGTTTTGAGGTGTTGGTTGATTTTAAAATTTTATTGTTTGAGGTATCAATAATTTTTTGAAATCTAATGTTTTGATCTATGTGATTCATAGGTTTTTCAAAATGTCTTTCAACCCACTTGCTGTGATTCTGAAAGAAAATAAACTTACTGGACCCAATTATGTTGATTGGAAGAGGAATCTTGACATTGTCTTGACTGCTGAGGAGTACAAATATGTACTCTTCAAAGAGTGTCCTCCTAAGCCTGCGGTGTAGGTGGATGCTTCGGAGGCTCATTGGCTCCCATGTCCCCGGATTAAAATTTTCACTAATGAAAGGATTAATCCGGATGGGATGAGCTTCCTTAACAACACCATTTCGTCGTCGTGCTAACAACTTGAGTGGTCGCTTGAACAAACTAGTTGTTCAAGCAACACAACTCTTTTAGTTGGTTAGCCGCGGAAGAGACGATGGATGGATCGCCGGTTTTTGTGTTTGTCTTCGGGGTCCATGATTATACAATACATATTCATACACACACATGCATAATCAAAATATTAAAGAATATGGTCAGATCTGTAAATAAAGTTAATAATAACTTTATACCTTACGATCTTCTATCGTATGTCCTATCCTTCTCGTGGACGATGTGTGGACGAAGATCCTCCACGAGTAGAAGCCTTCTAGATCGCTTTCTTCTCTACCTTGTCCGCTGTGAACAAAGAGAAGAAACAACAAATACCTTCCTATCTAGAACCGGCCACCAAATTATGGAACTTGGTGCAACAGCCGGCCAAGGAACAATTGGATGATGCGCCAACTTCAAGAAGTGTTGCCGCCGGCCACCAAGGAGAAGGGGAGGAGGAAGAGCACCGGCCACCAATGGAAGGAGAACCGCCGGCCAAGGAAGAAGGGAGAGTCCTCTAGGATGGGCGCCGGCCAAGTCTTGATGGAGGAGGATGGGCGCCGGCAACAATCTAGAAGGAAGAAAAGTTGCCGCCCCCTTCTTTGCTCCAAAACCCTAGCCGCCCAATGAACCCTAGCCGCCCACTTGTGGATGAGCCAAACCCTAACTCCAATTCGAAAATCTCTCCTTTTGCCGCCCAAGCCTAAGCCCCTTATTTATAGAATTAGGCTTAAGCTTCCTTTAATCTCCACCGTCGGATCTAGGGATTTAATCTCCACCGTCGGATCTAGGGTTCTATCCCAACCGTCGGATCTAGGGTTTAATCCCAACTGTCGGATCTAGAATTTCATCCCAACCGTCGGATCTAAGGTTTCATCCCAACCGTCGGATCTAGGGTTTTATCCCAACCGTCGGATCTAGGGATTTAATCCTAACCGTCGATTCTAGGGTTTCATCCTAACCATCGGATCTAGGGATTTAATCCCAACCGTTGGTTCTAGAGTTTCATCCAACCATCGGATCTAGGGATTTAATCCCAACCGTTGGTTCTAGGTTTTGTTTTACATTCTTGGATCTAGACTTCACAAGGATTATATTAGGCTACGATAGAGACCATAAGGAGGAGTTGGGTCTTGGCCACCCGATGGATCGGAACCACACTAACTTGATCCATCAATGATGTTCCATTCCACTAGAGGATCATCATTGAACTACCTCACCAACCCCCATAAATCAATATGGGATCCATATATTATTTGTACATTAATCTCCCCGTGTTTAAGATATCGAATGTCCGTCAATTAATTGATTTACTGACCATCAATTAATTAACATCTAATTCCTCGAGTAGTACCGCTCAACCTTATCATCATGTTGACTAAGTCAACCAGCTGGGTTTACATGATGAACCTTATGAGCTCCTCAAGGGGACATCATCAACCTAATATATAGGGTACGATTTCCTCCTATAATCAACGACACACCATGTAAATAATATTATTTCCCAACTTACCGGGCATCTTGATTTAATCCATCTAAATCTCACCCTCTGGTAAATCAAAGAAATAAATACTAAGTACATGTGCCCGTTATTATATCGGGATTAAGAGCATGCACAACATAATATCCGAGGTCCGATTCAATTATGTAGTCAGTACTAAATTGAATCACCTCTATGTCGGTCCTGCTCAATACACCTAAGTGTACTAGTGTAACTCTATGTTCAAGACAAAACAATACCAAGCTACACTACAACCATGCCAATGGTTTGTCCAAAACCATCTTGGTTGTGAGCCTACTTATATTTTACAAGGGATGATAACATGATCTTCGTACACACCAAGCACCATGTTATCTACAATGTAAAATATTAGACAATATGCACACATATAATAAATATATAAAGTGCAAACAATGATCATGTGATTCTTATTTCAAAATAAAATGTTCATACAAAAAGAGCTAGGCTTTCAGTATACCTTCCAACAATCTCCCACTTATACTAAAAGACTACGCCATCACTCCATACATATGATCCCCATGTCCTCCACATGCCTATCAAACGCTACCGGAAGGGCCTTAGTGAATGGATCCGCCAGTTATCCTCTCGATGCAATCTTGGCATAAAGAACTTCTCCTCGCTTACAATCTCTCGTATAAGGTGGTACTTGCGCTCTATGTGTTTACTTGCCTTATGGGCTCGTGGTTCCTTCGAGTTTGCAATCGCACTCATTATCACAATAAATTGTGATAGTTCCGGGCAAACCAGAATCACATCCAAGTCCATCAAGAAGTACGGCTTCGCCTTACGCCTCAGGTGCCACATACTCAGCTTCCATGGTAGAGTCCGCCACGCATTTCTGCTTGACACTCCTCCATATTATGGCTCCACCTCCAAAAGTAAATACAAACCCCGAGGTAGACTTACTCTTGTCCCTATCTGATTGGAAATCCAAATCCGTGTAACCTACAGGGACTAATTGATCTGCCCGGTAAACCAGCATATAATCCCTAGTCCTTCTTAGGTACTTCAATATATGCTTTACCGCAGTCCAATGTCCCTGTCCAGGATTACTCTGATATCTACTAACCATGCCCACGGCAAAGCAGATATCCGGTCTCGTACATAGCATAGCATACATAAGGCTTCCTACTGCCGAAGCATAAGGAACCACCTTCATGTCCTCTATCTCCTTTGATGTTTTGGGACACATCTCTTTAGATAAAGGAACTCCATGCCTAAAAGGTAGAAAACCTTTCTTGGAGTTCTGCATGCTAAAACGAGCAAGGATAGTGTCAATGTATGAAGCTTGAGACAAGCACAACATCCTTTTCTTGCGATCCCTTATAACTTTGATCCCAAGGATGTGTCCCACTTCTCCCAAGTCCTTCATATCAAACTGTTTGGACAACCATACCCTTACATCTGATAACACTTTGATATTGTTGCCAACTAACAAAATGTCATCTACGTATAGTACAAGAAACACCACTACGTTTCCGCTACATCTCTTGTATACACAAGGCTCATCCGGACTTTGAATAAATCCATATGACTGGATTACCTCATCAAAGCGGATGTTCCAAGATCTAGAAGCTTGCTTCAATCCATAAATGGACCAATTAAGCTTACATACAAGATGCTCTTTGCCTTTAGCAATGAATCCCTCTGGTTGCCGCATATAGATGTTCTCCTCAAGACTTCCGTTAAGGAAAGCTGTCTTGACATCCATCTGTCAAATCTCATAATCCATATGAGCTATAGATAAGAGAATCCGGATAGACTTAAGCATAGCTACGGTGAAAAGGTCTCTCATAATCGATGCCCTCTTCTCGAGTATACCCTTCGCAATAAGCCTAGCTTTGAAGGTCTCAACCGTCCCGTCTACTCCTCTCTTTCTTTTGTAGATCCACTTGCATCCAATGGTTTTTACACCATCGGGTGGTTCTACTAGCTCCCAGACCTGATTAGAATCCATAGATTCTATCTCTGAATTCATCGCTCTTTGCCAAGATACCGCATCTCTATCTTGGATTGCCTAGTCATATGTCCAGGGATCAGGTTCATGTTCACCAGGGACTAAGTCCGAAGACTCTCCCAAAAACATGAATCTCTCGGGTTGTCTAACAACCCTCCCACTACGACGAGGTGCCTCCTGTATGACACGCATGTGCGTGACTTGTGGTGTCTCCTCTCGCATCGGTGGTATCAAGTCGGGACTTCGCCAACTCCTCAAGAACAATCCTACTCGTGGGCTTGTGGTTCATCACATAGTCCTCCTCTAGAAATGCATTCATACTCACGATCACCTTCTCGATCTCTAGGACTATAGAATAAACCACCCTTCGCTCCCTTAGGTAGCCAACAAACAAGCATACTTCAGACGAGATTCCCTTACCAAAGATCTCCCTTCAAAGACATGTCCGACTACCCCAATCCGAATATGTCTTAGACTAGGCTTTCGCCACCCACAACTCAGGAGTAGAGGGTACTGACTTAGATGGAACCAAGTTCGTAATGTGTCGTTGTTTCAGCAAACCCCGCAACGAATCAGGTAACTCAGAATAACTCATCATCGATCTGACCATCTCCATAAGAGTCCTATTCCTTCACTCCGCCACACCATTCACTGGGTGTGCCAAAGTGGACAATTGGGATTGAATCCCAGCCTCTGATAAGTAACTCCTAAACTCTCCCAAGAGGTACTCACCACCACGATCAGATCGTAATTTCTTGATACTTTTACCTTGACGGTTCTCCACATCAGCCTTGAATTCTTTGAACTTGTCAAAGCATTCAGACTTGCGGCGAATCAAGTTAATGTATCCATACCTTGAATAATCGTCTATAAAAGAGACGAAGTATTCAAAGCCACCTCTTGCCTGGATAGACATAGGACCACACAAATCAGAATGAACCAATTCTAACACATCTTTGGCTCTATACCCCTTGGCCTTAAAAGGCCTCTTGGTCATTTTACCTTCCAAGCAAGATTCGCAGGTTGGGAGATCCTCCACCACTAATGAACCCAAAGGTCCATCAGCTATCAACCTTTGAATTCTGCTTAGGTTAATATGACCAAGCCTTAGATGCCAAAGATATGTTTGGTTCATTTGCGAAGGTTCTTTTCTCTTATTAGACTTAGAAGATGAGTTATTGATTTCTATATGCATCGTGGGAGTTTTTGGTTCAAGAGTATATAAATTGCCAACCAATGTACCAGAATAGATAATCTCTCTATTCCTTTTTATAACCACTTTGTCATTAAAAGAAACAAAATATCCATCCATAAACAATTTAGAAACTGAAATTAAATTCTTTCTAAAAGTAGGTACATAAAGACAATTTCTTAAAACCAAAACTTTATTCCTATCAAAAGATAAATAAACGTCTCCCACTGCAATAGCCGCCACCTTTGAAGCACCCATGAAGACGGTAATCTCTCCCTCAGCTAGTCGTCGGGTTTCCTGGAACCCCTGCAAAGTATTGCAGACATGATCAGTGGCTCCTGTATCTACACACTAGGCACTGGTAGATAACACCGCTAAACATGTTTCAACAACTAAACAAGAAGATATACCTTTGTCCTTTCGGCGAGGACAGTCCGCCTTCCAATGTCCAGTCTGCTTGCAAGTGAAGCACTTGCCTTTTGGCTTCTTCACTCCTGCTTGAAGTCCTACTGCCACTTTCTTCGCTCCACCTTGTTTCTTCTTCTTCTTACCTTTCGGTTTAGAGGAAGAAACCTTTTGAGCGACCATGGCTTGAGCACTCTGATGAAAAAGCCCCTCTGCCGCCTGGAGTTCTGTCAGAAGCTCCGCCAATGAATACAACCTTTTGTTCATGTTGTAGTTGAGGCGGAACTGCTCAAAACTCCTAGGCAGAGACTGGAGAATGATATCGACCTGGGTTTCCCCATCGATCTCAGCTCCTAGGACTTCCATCTCATTAAGATGAGTCATCATCTTGAGAACATGATCCCTAACGGGTGTTCCCTCGATCATGGAGGTCGTCATCAAGTTTCTCATTGCCTCCTGCCTAGCCGCCCTACTCTGATGTCCGAAAAGTTCCTTGAGATTGAACATCATGTCATAAGCTGTGGCTATGGCCTGATGTCGATGTTAAAAGACATTTGACATAGATGCCAAAATGTAACACCGCCATCTCATCCGCCTTTAACCCATTTCTTATAACGCTCTATCTCCTTTCATCGAGTCATCGTGAGGGCTTAGGAGGATGCACTTCGAAGAGTACAAATTTGTACTCCTCCGCAGCTTAAGACAATATCCGTGTTTCTTTTCCAATCAATGTAGTTTGACCAAGAAGTTTGTTTTCTTTTAAAATCACAGCAAGTGGGTTGAAAGCCATTTGAAAATCCTAAAAATCACAATGATCAAAATATTAGATTTCAAATATTATTGATTCCTCAAAACAATAAAATTTCAAATCAACCAACACCTCAAAACACCGAGAATATCGCATGCCACGATAGTGTGGACGATAATGAATTACATTTGTAAGAGGAGGTTTTACCCATTAATTTTATTATCTTGTCAACCTTACTTTTTGACAAATAAAATTAATAGTTGGTTCCTCTTTGGCCCTACAAATAAAAGCAGTGACTCCGATGGGGAGGATACTTTTAATTTGCATCTAAGTGTGCACCATTACACGATACTAAGGGAATTATTTCGGATTATGTGCCTTACCGATGGGGAAGTACACACGCTCCTTAATAATTTCCTATAACCATTATTTGACCTAGTGATCCGCAAACAAACCCATCCGATGGGGAGGAAGGCACTCAGAGCCAACGCGCAAGTTTGTTGTATCACACGTCAAATTGTAATGGAGGTCGCGGGAATTAATTAAAATGTCCCTCTCCCACTTAGTAAATTAAAATTGAGGAATTTTAAAACATACACAACATGCATATAAAACAAATAAGCAATAAATATGGAAAAAATAGAATTTTTCCAACTATTATGGCATTGTCCTCCAATATGCATCCCGTCGTGTCGTCACCTCGTCCGCTCCATCTTTTCCCGTGCGCAAGTCACCAAAGAGTTCCGAGCCGAGATAAATCATTTTATTTACATCCATCGATCCTATACTCCACGAAGGAGTGTACAAATGATCTAGATCGAAAGTAAACTAAAATGATCGGCTAAACAATGTCATATTTAATTACAAAAATTAAATACTAATCTAGCCTCGTCAACCCCGAGGATTCAAATAATAAATTTTTACACACATCCATTCACATACACACACATGGCCATAATAGTCGGATCTTATGCCTGCAACCAAAGAGTTAAACTACGCATATCCTACTATTATCCGGCACATATAATATATGAAAAAGTGCATAAAAAATTAACCGAATCCAAAACACACAAAACCGGAAACCGTGGATCTGATACCAGTTGTAGGTGGATGCTTCGGAGGCTCATTGGCTCCCATGTCCCCGGATTAAAATTTTCACTAATGAAAGGATTAATCCGGATGGGATGAGCTTCCTTAACAACACCATTTCATCGTCGTGCTAACAACTTGAGTGGTCGCTTGAACAAACTAGTTGTTCAAGCAACACAACTCTTTTAGTTGGTTAGCCGCGGAAGAGACGACGGATGGATCGCCGGTTTTTGTGTTTGTCTTCAGGGTCCATGATTATACAATACATATTCATACACACACATGCATAATCAAAATATTAAAGAATATGGTCAGATCTGTAAATAAAGTTAATAATAACTTTATACCTTACGATCTTCTATCGTATGTCCTATCCTTCTCGTGGACGATGTGTGGACGAAGATCCTCCACGAGTAGAAGCCTTCTAGATCGCTTTCTTCTCTACCTTGTCCGCTGCGAACAAAGAGAAGAAACAACAAATACCTTCCTATCTAGAACCGGCCACCAAATTATGGAACTTGGTGCAACCGCCGGCCAAGGAACAATTGGATGATGCGCCGGCCAACTTCAAGAAGTGTTGCCGCCGGCCACCAAGAAGAAGGGGAGGAGGAAGAGCATCGGCCACCAATGGAAGGAGAACCGCCGGCCAAGGAAGAAGGGAGAGTCCTCTAGGATGGGCGCCGGCCAAGTCTTGATGGAGGAGGATGGGCGCCGGTAACAATCTAGAAGGAAGAAAAGTTGTCGCCCCCTTCTTTGCTCCAAAACCCTAGCCGCCCAATGAACCCTAGCCGCCCACTTGTGGATGAGCCAAACCCTAACTCCAATTCGAAAACTTCTCCTTTTGCCGCCCAAGCCTAAGCCCCTTATTTATAGAATTAGGCTTAAGCTTCCTTTAATCTCCACCGTCGGATCTAGGGTTTTATCCCAACCGTCGGATCTAGGGTTTAATCCCAACCGTCGGATCTAGAATTTCATCCCAACCGTCGGATCTAAGGTTTCATCCCAACCGTCGGATCTAGGGTTTTATCCCAACCGTCGGATCTAGGGATTTAATCCTAACCGTCGATTCTAGGGTTTCATCCTAACCATCGGATCTAGGGATTTAATCCCAACCGTTGGTTCTAGGGTTTCATCCAACCATCGGATCTAGGGATTTAATCCCAACCATTGGTTCTAGGTTTTGTTTTACATTCTTGGATCTAGACTTCACAAGGATTATATTAGGCTACGATAGAGACCATAAGGAGGAGTTGGGTCTTGGCCACCCGATAGATCGGAACCACACTAACTTGATCCATCAATGATGTTCCATTCCACTAGAGGATCATCATTGAACTACCTCACCAACCCCCATAAATCAATATGGACTCCATATATTATTTGTACATTAATCTCCCCGTGTTTAAGATATCGAATGTCCACCAATTAATTGATTTACTGACCATCAATTAATTAACATCTAATTCCTCGAGTAGTACCACTCAACCTTATCATCATGTTGACTAAGTCAACCAGCTGGGTTTACATGATGAACCTTATGAGCTCCTCAAGGGGACATCATCAACCTAATATATAGGACACGGTTTCCTCCTATAATCAACGGCACACCATGTAAATAATATTATTTCCCAACTTACCGAGCATATTGATTTAATCCATCTAAATCTCACCCTCTGGTAAATCAAAGAAATAAATACTAAGTACATGTGCCCGTTATTATATCGGGATTAAGAGAATGCACAACATAATATCCGAGGTCCGATTCAATTATGTAGTCAGTACTAAATTGAATCACCTCTATGTCGGTCCTGCTCAATACACCTAAGTGTACTAGTGTAAATCTATGTTCAAGACAAAACAATACCAAGCTACACTACAACCATGCCAATGGTTTGTCCAAAACCATCTTGGTTGTGAGCCTCTACTTATATTTTACAAGGGACTGATAACATGATCTTCTGTGCCACACCAAGCACCATGTTATCTACAATGTAAAATATTAGACAATATGCACACATATAATAAATATATAAAGTGCAAACAATGATCATGTGATTCTTATTTAAAAATAAAATGTTCATACAAAAAGAGCTAGGCTTTCAGTATACATTCCAACATGCGGATGATTCTGGGGAAAAGGAGAAGGAGAGTTATAAGAAGTGGATTAAGACTGATGAGATGGCACGATGTTATATCTTGGCATCTATGTCAAATGTACTGCAACATCAGCATCAAGCCATGCCCACTGCTTATGACATGATGCTCAATCTCAAAGAGCTTTTCAGACACCAGAATTGGGCTGCAAGGCAGGAAGCCATGAGGAACTTGATGATGACCACCATAATTGAGGGAACACCCATGAGGGATCATATTCTCAAGATGATGGCTCATTTGATTGAGCTGGAAGTCCTCGGAGCTGAGATCGATGGGGAAACCTTGGTCGATATCATACTCCAGTCTCTACCTAGGAGGTTTGAGCAGTTTCGCCTAAACTACAACATGAATAAGAGGTTGTATTTGTTGGTGGAGCTTCTGACAGAACTCCAGGCGGCAGAGGGACTATTTCGTCAGAGTACTCAGGCGCAGGCCATGGTTGCCCAAAAGGATTCTACTTCTAAGCCGAAAGGCAAGAAGAAGAAGAAACAAGCTGGGGCAAAGGTGGCAGGAGGAACTTAGGGAAGAGTGAAGAAGCCAAAAGGCAAGTGCTTCACTTACAAGCAGACTGGACACTGGAAGAAAAACTGCCCCAACCGAAAGCAGAACAAAGGTATATCTTTTGGTCTAGTCGTTGAAACATGTGGGTTTGGCTTTCTTTCCGCTAATATATGGAGAAGGGGACACAAGTGAGACGCAGGTGTGATAAACTGCAATCTAGATATAGGAGGTTTGATTCCAGGTTGAACCTGAGGGTGTTCAAACCTCCGACTTGGGGCGCAGTTGAGTCAAGGGGAGAAGGGAGAGCACATACGCAACTGGAACAGTTTTGGTTCTTAAAAATTGCCTTTATGTACCTTTATTTAGAAAGAATTTGATTTCGATTTCTAAATTGTTTATGGATGGATATTCTATTTCTTTTAATGACAGAGTTGTTATAAAAAGGAATAGGAAGATTATCTGTTCTTGTGCATTGATAGGAAATTTATATACACTTGAACCAAAAGCTCCCACGATGCAAATAGAAGTAAATAACTCATCTTCTAATTCCAATAAGAGAAAAGAACCTTCGAAGATGAACCAAACATATCTTTGGCATCTAAGGCTAGGTCATATTAACCTAAGTAGAATTCAAAGGTTGATAGCTGATGGACCTCTGGGTTCATTAGTGGTGGAAGATTTCCCAACCTGTGAATCTTGCTTGGACGGTAAAATGACCAAGAGGCTTTTCAAGGCCAAGGGGTATAGAGCCAAAGATGTGTTGGAATTGGTTCATTCTGATTTGTGTGGTCCTATGTCTATCCAGGCAAGAGGTGGTTTTGAATATTTCGTCTCTTTTATAGATGATTATTCAAGATATGAATACATTTACTTGATGCGCCGCAAGTCTGAATGCTTTGACAAATTCAAAGAATTCAAGGCTGATATGGAGAAATGCCAGGGTAAAAGTATCAAAATACTATGATCTGATCGTGGTAGTGAGTACCTCTTGGGAGAGTTTAGGAATTACTTATCAGAGGCTAGGATTCAATCCCAATTGTTTGCACCTGGCACACCCCAGCAGAATGGTGTAGCGAACGAATAGGACTCTTATGGAGATAGTTAGATCAATGATGAGTTATTCTGAGTTGTCAGATTCGTTCTGGGGGTATGCTTTAGATACGGTAGTGTATATTCTGAACTTGGTACCATCTAAATCAGTGTCTTCTACTCCCACAGAATTGTGGACTGGGCGAAAACCTAGTCTGAGACATATTTAGATTTGGGGGAGTCCAGCACATGTGCTGAAGGCAGATGCTGGTAAGTTGGAACCTCGTACAGAAGTGTGCATGTTCATTGGCTATCCTAAAGGAACGAAAGGTGATTTGTTTTATAGTCCTAGAGATCAGAGGGTGATCATTAGCACGAACGCCAAATTTATAGAGGAAGACTATGTGATGAACCACAAGCCCATGAGTAAGATTGTTCTGGAGGAATTGAGAGAAGTCACTACTTCAATACCACCGGTAAAGAGGATATACCACAAGTCACTGCACCGTGTGTCACAGAGGATACACAGGCGATACCTCGTCGTAGTGAGAGGGTTGTTAAACAGCCTGATAGATTCATGTTCTTGGGAGAATCTTCTGATTTGGTCCCTGACGAACATGAACCTGATCCCTGGACATATGACAAGGCAATCCAAGATAAAGATACGGTATCTTCGCAAAGTGCAATGAACGCTGAGATTGAATCTATGGATTCAAATCAGGTCTGAGAGCTAGTAGAACCACCTAATGGTGTAAAAAAACTTGGATATAAGTGGATCTACAAAAGAAAGAGAGGAATAGATGGGAAGGTTGACACCTTCAAAGCGAGGCTTATTGCGAAGGGGTATACTCAGAAAGAGGGTATCGATTATGAGGAGACCTTTTTGCCGGTAACCATGCTTAAGTCTATCCGAATTCTCTTATGTATTGCTGCTCATATGGATTATGAGGTATGACATATGGATGTCAAGACAACTTTTCTTAATGGAAGTCTTGAGAAAAACATCTATATGAAGCAACCAGAAGGATTCATTGCAAAGGGCAAAGAGCATCTTGTGTGCAAGCTTAATCGGTCCATTTATGGATTGAAGCAAGCTTCGAGATCTTGGAATATCTACTTTGATGAGGTAATCCAGTCTTATGGATTTATTCAAAGTCCGGATGAGTCTTGTATATACAAGAGATGTGACAGAAATGTAGTGGTATTTCTTATACTATACGTAGATGACATTTTGTTAATTGGTAGCAATGTCAAGGTGTTATCGGACTAAGGGTATGGTTGTCCAAACAGTTTGATATGAAGGACTTGGGAGAAGTGGGACACATCCTTGGGATCAAGGTTATAAGGGATCGCAGGAAAAGGATGTTGTGCTTATCTCAAGCTTCATACATAGACACCATTTTGGCTCACTTTAGCATGTAGAACTCCAAGAAAGGTTTTCTACCTTTCAGGCATGAAGTTCCTTTATTTAAGAAGATGTGTCCTAGAACATCTGAGGAGATAGAGGAGATGAAGGCGGTTCCTTATGCTTCAGCAGTAGGAAGCCTCATGTATGTTATGTTGTGTACGAGATCGGATATCTACTTTGTCATTGGCATGGTTAGCATATATCAGAATAATCCAGGACAGGGACATTGGACTACGGTAAAGCATATATTGAAGTACCTGAGAAGGACTAGGGATTATATGCTGGTCTACTAGGCAGATCAATTACTCCCTGTGGGTTACACAGATTCTGACTTCCAATCAGATAGGGATAACAGTAAGTCTACTTCTGGTTTTGTGTTTACTTTGGGAGGTGGAGCCATTGTATGGAGGAGTGTCAAGCAGAAATGCGTGGCGGACTCCACCATGGAAGCTGAGTATGTGGCAGCCTCTGAGGCAGCCAAAGAAGTTGTATGGCTCAAGAACTTCTTGATGGACTTAGATGTGATTCCTGGTTTGCCCAGAACTATCACAATTTATTGTGATAACAGTGGTGCAGTTGCAAACTCGAAGGAACCACGAGCCCATAAGGCAAGTAAACACATAGAGCGCAAGTACCACCTGATATGAGAAATCGTAAAGAGAGGAGAAGTTGTTGTGGCCAAGATTGCATCAGAGGATAACCTGGCAGATCCTTTCACTAAGGCCCTTCCGGCGAGAGCTTTTGATAGGCATGTGGAGGGAATGGGAATCAGATGTATGGCAGTTTGAGAACGGCATAGTCTTTTAGTATAAGTGAGAGATTGTTGGGATGTATACTAAAAAGTCTATCTTTTGTATGAACATCTTTATTTTGAAATAAGAATCACATGATCATTGTTTGCATATTTTTTGTTATGCTTTTTGTCTAATACATTACATTGTAGATAACATGGTGTATAGTGTCACACGGGAGATCATTTTATCAGTTCCTTGTGTTGGATCAAAGCGGATCGCTAGAGGGGGGTGAATAGCGATAAAACCTTTTTCTTTTCTTTTCGTTCGTTAAAACTCGAGAGATAATTAATTGCAGCGGAAATGTAAATGTAAAGTAAAAAGAGACAAAGGAGTTTTACTTGGTTCGTAGCCTTCGACTACTACTCCAAGACCCTAGCGGTCCTCGACCACGTACGAAGGGCAAAAACACTAAAGAACTCCTCCCCTTTAGAGGTAGGAGTTTAATCGATACAAGTAAAGCACAAAGCTTGAGGTAGAGGGACACTCCCCCTCTCCTCGTTACGATAAAATCTCCGAAAATGAAAGTACTAAACTGAAATAAAACTCTAACCGACGTAATAAAATGAAAACAAATAAACCTAGACGTCGGAGAAGAAGCACTTCGTTGTCGGAGAAGTTGTAGCTTTGCGGAGGCTTTTGAAGGCTTAGAATTGATGATGAAAGGTTGTACCTTTAGTATCTAAGCTCCATCAAATAGCAATATGTAACTGGGTCTTCAACCAATAGGAATTGGGCACAAAACTCCTTGAAAAATGGTGATAAAGCTTGACTCCTCGAGGCTGATTTTTGACCATCGGTTGAACTGATTTCTTGGCCGGTTGAACTGATGGCTCAGCAGTTGAACTGATCCTTGGCCGGTTGAACTGATGGCTTAGCAGTTGAACTGATTTTTAGACTTTTCGACTGTAATAAAGAGTTAGCTCGAAATATAAGTGAATTCGACGGCCACTTGCCATCCGATCTCAACATAGACCTTCCATGGGAAGTCTTGGTCGGATCGTCGCCTAAGGATGTCCCCGTATGGAGGACTCGACCTTACTTACGCTCACTCACACGAGCTTACCTCAACATTTACCTTTGAAGCCTTGCTTTCGGTCTCCACCTGATTCCTTCGGCTCCCTCCGAAGTCCTCCCAGTGTCGACCGACCACCGCGGCTTCCTCCGGGTGTCGCTAGCCTTTAGCTCCAGCTATAGCAATCTTCTGCACACTCGATTCAACTCGTGAGATAACGACATGAGCTTAACTTTTTATCGTTTGCTATAATCAAAACTCATGTTCGACTTAGGTGCCTACTGCACCAACAATCTCCCCCTTTTTGATTTATGGCAAACCCACATACAAAGTTAAGTAAATAGCAAGCATGAAGAATAATGTGCATTAGAAACAAGAAATAAAGAAGATTAAGTTGGAGTAGTAAGGATTTTCTTCAAGTACTCCCCCTTAAGGAAACCTCCCCCTTGACCGAGGGTGAGTCTTGAAGAAAGACCTTAATCCTCCCCTTTGATGGTTTCTTTAAGTAATTAACATTACTTAAAGTTGGCCTTAGTAAAACGTTTAAGTTAAGAGTTCTTCTTAACTTGGCCCTTTCTCCCCCTTAAGTAAAACATTAAGGGCATAATAAAAAATAAGTAAAATGTTGACGCCACAAATAAGTTTAAGTTAAGAATTCTCTTAACTTGGCCTTTAATAAGTTTTCAAAACTTAAAGTTAACTTTTGGTTTAAATATAAAGTAAGAGTTAAGTTATAAAAAAAAAATTTGACCCCTTAACTTTGGCCTTTTTCTCCCCCTTTTGCCATATATCGAAAAGAGTGAGTGTGTGTGTGGAAAACAAAAATAAGTGTTAAATTTAAAGTTCAAGCATGTTCCACATTATTTTGAAAATAATATCCTGAAAATAAGTTCATCTATAAGATGTTCGACTCATATTTGGCTTGATTGATATGAAAGATCAACCAGTCCTGGTCAGAGTCGGTTAGTATGTATGATTATACTCCGTGGTTCATAGCGATGCACTAGCTCTACTTCTGGAACCAGGAGTAAGGTCCTAACATCTCACGCCCATCTACGTGGCTAAGTACACAAACACATTAGTCCTATGTGTTGTGAGATGTACTGGCTCCTTAAATCTATAGGTGCATGATATCTAAGGTATGTCCTATACTAGTTCCATAAAAAATGAAAGTTAAGAAATAGTAGTAAGAAAATATAATTTGCAAGTTCCTATTCTACTACGCACATGCCCAATTTTCATCTTAATAGACTAAATTCGGCTTCGGGTAGGGGTTTAGTAAATAGGTCTGCTAAGTTAGACTTTGATTCGACGTATTCGAGTTGTATGGCTTCGTTGGCCACATGTTCTCGAATGAAATGGTGTTTGACCTCTATATGTTTGGTCCTAGAGTGACATATCGGATTCTTTGTAAGATTAATTGAACTAATGTTATCTACGTGAAGTTTAGTATTCGTAAAGTCTAACTTAAAGTCACGGAGAGTGTGCTTCATCCAAAGAAGCTGCGTGACACACTCACCCATCGCGATGTATTCGGCTTCGGTGGTAGATAAAGCAACACAGTGTTGCTTCCTACTGCACCAACTCACTAGACTCGAGCCGAGAAGTTGACAACAACCACTCGTACTCTTTCTATCGAGCTTATTACCGGCATAGTCCGAATCGGAGTAGCCGGTTAGTTCAAACTCGGTAGATCTAGGATACCAAATACCGACATTAAGTGTACCCTTTAGATATCTAAGGATACGCTTGACTAGAGTTAGGTGAGACTCCTTGGCACAGGTTTGAAACCTTGCGCACATACTTACTACAAATAAGATATCAGGTCGTCTTGCAGTTAGGTAAAGGAGACTCCCTATTATGCTCCTATAGTATTTTAAATCAATTGAATTTTCGATTACATCTTCTATATTCACATTAGTTGCCATTGGGTATTAATAATTTTAGCGTCTTGCATTCCAAAGCGTTTAATTAATTCCCTAGTATATTTGCGTTGATGTAGGTATATTCCATCTTTAGTTTGTTTAATTTGTAGACCTAAAAAGAAACTTAACTCACCTACTAAATTCATTTCAAATTCACTTTCCATAAGTGAAATGAACTCATTTAGTAGGATTGAGTTGGTGGTTCCGAAAATAATATCATCTACGTAGATTTGGGCTATGAATATGTCTTTACCTAAGGTTTTTACGAAAAGGGTTGGGTCAACTACACTTTGGTTAAAGCCTTTGGACTTAAGATAAATCGAAAGTCTCTCGTACCAAGCTCGAGGAGCTTGTTTAAGTCCATAAAGAGCTTTCTTTAACCTAAGGACATGATCGGGTTTGTCTAAACTTTCGAAACTGGGGGGTTGACTAAAATAAACTTCTTCTTTAATGTATCCATTTAAGAATGCAGATTTCACATCCATTTGAAACAACTTAAATCCTCGATGTGCTACATATGCTAATAGCATTCGAATGGACTCTAATCTAGCTACTGGGGCATAGGTCTCGTCGTAATCTAAACCTTCGACTTGACTAAACCCTTTAGTAACTAGTCTAGCTTTATTTCTAACTACTTCACCTCTATCATCAATTTTATTTCTAAACACCCACCTTGTTCCAATGATTATTTTATCTTTAGGTGGTGGTACTAATTCTCATACTTCGCTCCTAGTGAATTGAGCCAACTCTTCTTGCATTGCAATAATCCAATCTGGATCAAGAAGAGCTTGGTCAATAGTTTTGGGTTCAATTTTAGAAATCAAGGATATTTGACTAAGGTTTCTGTATGAGGCTCTAGTTCGAACTCCTAGACTTGGATCACCTATCACTTAGTCAATAGGATGATTCGTTTGAGTCCTAGTTGGATTTGGGTTTGAGTCTACAACTTGATCCATAGGATGACTCGTTTGAGTTCTAGTTTGGTTGGAGTCATCTATCACTTGGTCGATAGAGTGACTTGGTTGACTTAGGTTAGGATTAACACTAGACCTGATCTCCGGATCAGAGTTAGGTCTAGTATGAGTCGGTTCGCTAATTGGGGTTGCCGGGGGTTTTGTAGGTTCGTGTCCTTCATCAAATACTACATTGATAGTCTCCTCGACTCTAAGGGTGTCGTGGTTATATACTCTATAAGCTCTGCTTGTAGTCGAGTATCCTAGAAAGATTCCGGTCGTGGTTTTGGATGTAAATTTCCCTAGGTAATCCTTAGTGTTTAGGATATGTACCTTACACCCAAATACCCTAAAGTACTTGATGTTAGGTATTTTATCGTGATAAATCTCGTATGAGGTCTTAAGGTGCCTCTTTACCATAAGGATTCTATTTTGGACATAGCATGCCGTATTCACGGCTTCGGCCCAAAACCTATCGGGTAGGTTATACTCATTAAGCATTGTCCTAGCGGCTTCTTGTAGGGTTCTATTTTTGCGTTCTACTAGGCCATTTTGTTGTGGAGTTCTAGGGCAAGAGAACTCATGGTGGTATCCATTTAGGTTACAGAATTCTGTAAACCTATGGTTTTCGAATTCACCACCATGATCAGTCCTAAGTCTTTTGATTTTAATGCTTTGTTGATTTTCTATTAACTTAAATAGATTGATTAATTGATCTAGGGTATCATTTTTGTGTTTGATGAACCTAACCCAAGTAAATCTAGAATAGTCATCAATTATGACTAAGCAGAATTTACTTCCGTTAAGTGACTTAGCTCCGTGTGAATCAAATAGATCCATGTGTAGGAGCTCAAGCACACTTTTGGTTCGTTCTTGACTAGTTAGTTGATGTTGTGTCCTAGATTGTTTACCTTGTTGACAAGCATTACATATTTTATTATCCAAGTTGTTGAGGTTAGGCAAACCTCTGACTAAATCACTCTGACTCATCTTGTGGATGAGTCTTGGGTGTGAGTGACCGAGTCATCGGTGCCACAACCACGATTCCTCTTGCCATGTCATAAGACACTTAGTTGAGGAGTTAGTTAAGTTGATAGTGTAAATGTTGTTATTTCTAGTCCCTTTAAGAATTGTTTTAGAGGTTTCGTTTGTATTAATTACGCATTTATTTTCTAGAAATATGACCTTATAGTTATTATCACACAATTGGCTTACACTAAGTAAATTATATTGAAAATTTTCTACTAATAAAACATTTTGAATAACAAAATTTGAATTGAGCTCAATATCACATGATCCGATGATTTTGAGCTTGCCATTATTTCCGAAAGTTATCGATCCTTGTCGTTTGAATCGAAGCTTCGAAAACTTGAGTTGATCCCCGGTCATGTGTCGGGAGCAACCACTGTCCAACATCCATTGATCCTACACGCAAGGTAGTTGGATCGGATATTGGATTTATTAAAAATTGGTTGAAGATTATTAACCTAAATCATCTCACCCATGTCTATATGATCAAACATGTTAATCCTATATGTTCTTGTGAGATGACTTCCAATTTTTTAGTTGAATTAAGTTTAATGAATTAAACACTTGTCAACCTTACGTTAGATTTGGATTTGACCTTAGGCTCATCAAGTCACCTTTTCAAGATCATGGCTTCCAGGTCGTGGCGAGGCACAGAGGCCTTCTTTGATCGGAACAACGACCACTTCCTTAGACAAAGCCATTTTCAAGAAAATAGAGACTTGACTCACCTAAGACCACTTCCTGGTCTAACTAGTCTAGGATACGGCGAGGTAGCTTCAGCTAGTTCCGCTCGGTCAAGTGCACCGAACTAGATACGCCTTATCTAGCCCGAATACACAGGACTCCTCTTTCCTAGCGTACTATCATCTCGCCGTGTCCTGGTACTATGTTATCAAGTATTGACGAGTTATAGTCCTATCTAACCATTCTAAAAAAGAAAATCAAACTAAATAAAAACCTAAGCATGCAATTTCTAAGTTAAAACACAAACAAATTTCGTACTAGCTCCCCCTGGACCGTTGAATCGATTCGGTCTCTCCACATAGTGGATTTGGTCCTTGGGAACCCAGTACTGGTTTGATCCTAAGTTTGAAATCAAGGTGGTCTTAGGGACCCATGCTTCGACACGTTTTCTATGTCTACTTACGATTGACATATACGACTTATTGGTCGTGTTTGAGCTAAACCCTAGCCCGGCCTTGTTGTACACGGTCCTTTGCGATCCAAGTAAGAGGTCAAGTCCTTTGGATCCCAAAGTAAACCTTTCCAACGTATTCCTAAGATCTTCGACTTGACTTTTCAAGAGTGAGTTCTCAACTTTGAGTTTTTCAACCCGAGTTGAGTCCTTCTCTTGAACTCGACTAGTCGAAGAGGTTAGGGAGACCTCGTGTTTGAGGAGTTTAACTTCCTCAACCAGGGTCTCGACCTTGGACTTGGACTTAGCTAACTTTCTATTTAAAACTTAATTGCACTATAAAGTGTGGTAATAAGAGAGCGACTTACCTTGAGTTTATCTTTTGAACCGGATGCGTATCCGTGGCTTGTCTTGAATAGTGCTTCGCAGTCCGACTCATCTTCGGTTTCCGATTCAAGTTCCGGTTCCAACTCCGTCTCCGATTCCACCGGTTTAGCCATAAGGACTCGATCGTTGTCTTCTTCCTCGGAAGCTTCTTCCCAAGTAGCGTTGAGTGCCTTTTTGTATTTTGGTGCCTTGCTCTTGAGTTTTGGGCATTCGGACTTAATGTGTCCAAACCTGTTGCATTCATAACATCTTATGTTTGAACTTTTAGGCTTACCTTCGTTGGATCGAGTGACGGCTCATTTTCGGCCCTTGACTATCCTCCGAACTAGGTTGACTAGTTCGGCTTCCATTTCCGAGTCGACCTCCGAATCCGACTCATCCTCTTCTTCCTTCGGAGGTGGCTTGCTAGCGGTTTTTTTCTTTGAACCTGCAAATAAAGCTATACCTTTCTCGGGTTCCGAATTAGACTGCTCATGAAGTTCAAAATCAGAAAAAAGTTCATCTAATCTAAGTTTAGAAAGATCCTTGGAGACCTTGTAGGCATTGACCATGGATGCCCACAAGGTAGTCCTTGGAAAGGAGTTTAGGACATACCTTATAAGATCGCGGTTTTCGACCTTTTGCCCGATTGCGTGTAGGTTGTTGACTATGTCTTGGACACGGGCGTGGAGTTACGTCGCGGACTCGTGTTCCTGCATTTTTAGGTTATATAGTTTATTGAATAGAAGATCACGCTTACATACCTTGGCTTCATCGGTCCCTTCGTGTAGCTCCACTAGTTTTGTCCAAAGGTCCTTTGCGCTTATGAAGGGGCCGACACAATTTAGCTCTTCCTTGGATAATCCGCATTGGAGGATTTGTGTTGCCTTGGCGTCGGCTTCGACTTGTCATTTTGTCGCAATGGTCCATTGATCATAATCCAAGGAGTCACCCACTTCATTAGTCGGAAGTGTGAAACCCGTTTGGATTATGATCCACATCTCGATTTGGGTTTTGAGAAAGCATTCCATCCGACCCTTCCAATAACGGAAGTCATCTCCATTGTAAAATGGAGGTCAGACGGTGCTAAAACCCTCGAGATGGGCCATTAGAACAAAAGACACAAGGAGACGAAGACGAAGAAACTAGCAACGACAAAAACACAAAAAAAAGTACCAAGACTCGCGTCTTGGATTAGTAGTGCGGGAGAAAAAATAACAAAGTGAAATAAATCTGAAAAAAACAGAATTAAAAAGAAAAAAAATCTGTAAAATGGCTAGATTGGTGGTTTCACCAAATCTTAGCAACCCCCGGCTCTGATACCAATTGTTGGATCGAAGCGGATCGCTAGAGGGGGGTGAATAGCGATAAAACCTTTTTCTTTTCTTTTCGTTCGTTAAAACTCGAGAGATAATTAATTGCAGCGGAAATATAAATGTAAAGTAAAAAGAGACAAAGGAGTTTTACTTGGTTCGTAGCCTTCAGCTACTACTCCAAGGCCCTAGCGGTCCTCGACCACGTACGGAGGGCAAAAACACTAAAGAACTCCGTTTTAGAGGTAGGAGTTTAATCGATACAAGTAAAGCACAAAGCTTGAGGTAGAGGGACACTCCCCCTCTCCTCGTTACGATAAAAGCTCCAAAAATAAAAGTACTAAACTGAAATAAAACTCTAACCGACGTAATAAAATGAAAACAAATAAACCTAGACGTCGGAGAAGAAGCACTTCGTTGTCGGAGAAGTTGTAGCTTTGCGGAGGCTTTTGGAGGCTTAGAATTGATGATGAAACCCTAGGTTAGGACCTCCTTTTATAGCCTTTAAGCCCCTCATCGAATGGGTCTTCAACCAATAGGAATTGGGCACAAAACTCCTTGAAAAATGGTGATAAAGCTTGACTCTCGAGGCTGATTGACCATCGTGAATGATGGCTCAGAGCTTGAATCGATCCTTGGCCGGTTGAACTGATGGCTTAGCAGTTGAACTAATTTTTGGCCGGTTGAACTGATTTTTAGACTTTTCGACTGTAATAAAGAGTTAGCTCGAAATATAAGTGAATTCGACGGTCACTTGCCATCCGATCTCAACATAGACCTTCCATGGGAAGTCTTGGTCGGATCGTCGCCTAAGGATGTCCCCGTATGGAGGACTCGACCTTACTTACGCTCACTCACACAAGCTTACCTCAACATTTACCTTTGAAGCCTTGCTTTCGGTCTCCACCTGATTCCTTCGGCTCCCTCCGAAGTCCTCCCGGTGTCGCCCGACCACCGCGGCTTCCTCCGGGTGTCACTAGCCTTTAGCTCCAGCTATAGCAATCTTCTGCACACTTGATTCAACTCGTGAGATAACGACATGAGCTTAACTTTGTATTGTTTGCTATAATCAAAACTCAGGTTCGACTTAGGTGCCTACTGCACCAACACCTTGTAAAGTATAAGTAAAGGCTCACAACCGAGATGGTTTTGGACAAACCATTGGCATGGTTGTAGTGTGATTTGGTATTGGTTTGTCTTGACCATAGAATTACACTAGTACACTTTGTGTGTGTTGAACAGGATCGACTTAGAGGTGATTCGATTTATTGTTGACTACATAATTGAATCGGACCTCGGATATTATGTTGTACATGCTCTTAATCCCGATATAATAACGGACACATATTCTTAGTATTCATTTCTCTGATTTACAAATGGGCGAGATTTATAGAGTAAATCGATAGGCTCGGTAAGTTGAGAAATGATATTATTTATGTGGTGTGTCGTTGATTATAGGAGGAAACCTTGTCCTATATATTAGGATGATGATGTCCCCTTAAGGAGCTCATAAGGTTCATCATGTAAACCCTACAGGTGGACTTGGTCCGGCATGATGATAAGGTTGAGTGGTACTACTCAGGGAGTTAGATGTTGATTAATTAATTATCAATAAATTAATTAATTGATGGGCATTCGAGATCTTAAACACGGGGAGATAAATGTACAAATAATATATGGAGCTCATATTAACTTATGGGGGTTGGTGAGGTAGATCAATGATAATCCTCTAGTGGAATGGATTATCATTAATGGATCGGACTTTATGTGGGCTTGATCCATTGGGTGGCCAAGATCCAACTCCTCCTCATGGTTCCTATCGTAGCCTATTAAAACCCTCATGAAGCCTAGATCCGATGATGGAAAATAAAACCCTAGATCCGACGGTGGAGATTAAATCTCTAGATCCTACGGTGGAGATTAAATCTCTAGATCCGACGGTTGAGATTAAATCCCTAGATCCGACAGTGGAGATTAAAAGGAGGCTTAAGCCTAACTCTATAAAAGGAGGCTAAGGCTTGGGCGTATAACATAACTTGGGAGATTAGGGTTTTGGAGCTTGGCTTGAGAGTAGAGGTGGGTGGCAGCAACCCTAGGGTTTGTCCTTCCTTGTGGGTGGCGGCAAACAAGACTAGGGTTTGGTGTTTTCCTTGGCCGGTGGCATCATCACTACCCTCTCTCTCTAGATCAGTGGCAGCTCCTCCCATTCTCTCTCTCTCTCTCTAGGTTGGTCGGCGCCCCACATCTCCTCCTTGGCCGACAGCATCATCAAGTCCATTGACTTGGTGGTCGGTCCTAGATAGGAGAAGAGTTTCGTTTCTATACTTCCTCTTGTTCGGAGCGAGCAAGGAAAGGAATATCGCGATCGAGGAGGCTTCATCTCTTGGAGGATCGTTGCCCACACAACGTCCAAGAAGAGGATAGGACATACGGTAGAAGATCTTGAGGTAAACAAAAGGTATAAATCTTGTTTTGCTTTCCTTTTGTTTCTTTGTATGTTGCATGTTTTTATTATGTGGCTAATTTACTTGGACCCCAAATAAAACATAAAAACTGGCGATCCATACATCGTCTATTCTGCGACTATTCGAAGAATAAATGTAGGTTGCTTGAACAACAAGTTTATTCAAGTGACCACTCTAATCGAATAGCACGACGATGGAACGGTTGCTTGGGTAATCCCTAATTGTCATGGATTAATTTTTTTTAATCCAGGGACAAAGACGGGATCGCCATGAACAAGCAACCGAATTGAAGTGGGAAGCGAAGTTTTCCTCCTTCAATATTTGATTTTCTAAAACTTACTAACATGCAATCATTTAAATTTTTGTGTCTTATGAAGCATTTTGAAGAATCAAATTGAACATCAAAATTGGCATCACATAATTGACTTACACTAAGCAAGTTAAATTTCATATTTTTAACTAATAACACTTTATGAATGGCAAGATTTGGGGATACCTCAATTGTGCCTTTTCCTAGGATATTATGTTTACCACTATTTCCAAAAGACACCTTCCCCTTACTAGTGTGGTTGATGGTGGAAAATTTTCTCTCATCACCGGTCATGTGTTTTGAGCAACCACTATCAACAATCCATAAGTTTGGTTCTTCTACCTATACAACATGAAAAATGCAAGCCTTAGGCACCCAAATTTTAGGACCGATAGCATTAACTATATAACTTTTGGAGACCCAAGCCTTTTTAGCCTTGCTCCTAATGGTTGGTTTTCTACTAATTAGAGAGGTGAAGGCTACTTCTTTTTCCTTAGGCTTATATCCTATGTCGGCCTTGTTATAAATGGCTCTTTGGTCCCTAAGAATCATATCAAGATATTTGGACCCATTTGTAAACTTTTCTAAACATGCATGTAAATCACCAATTTCTTTCCTAAGTTCATCATTCTCATTCCTAAGTGTACATGCATCATCACAAGATGGTTCTACATTTTTAAGTGACCTAATTTCTACTTTTAAGTCCTTAATCCTAGTTTTTGATCTATTTAAGGCATTTTGAAGGCATGCAATGGTTTTATAAAGTAACTCTATCCTAGGGGAGTCTCTTACCTCATCATCACTTGATGATGATTCGTCGCTTGAGGATGAGGATGAAGACTCCTCACTTGAGCTTCCGGCTTCCTCCTCCAAGGCCATGAGAGCTAGGTTCCGGGTGGTATGACACATTTCTTCATCATCGGAAGAGTCCTCCAAGTTTAGTGTGTCCCATGTTTGTGCCACCATTGCCTCCTTCTTCTCCTTCTTTTCCTTCTTTTTCTTTTCCTTCTCCTCCTTTTTCTTTAGTTCCGGGCAATTTGGCTTGATATGCCCTTTCTTGTTGCAACCATAACAAACAACATTAGGAGTAGAATTTGAACTACTAGAATTTTTACCTTTGGAGGATTGGAACATACTCCTCACATCCTTCTTGGTGAGTTTCCTTGACCTCCCACCAAAATTCTTTACATAGTGAGCTACCTCACTAGCCGATAGCTCGTCGTCGTTACTTGATGACTCCTCCTCAGATTTGGATGAGGAAGAGACTTCTTTCTTCTCCTTCTTCTTCTTGTCCTTCTTCCCTACAAAAAGAGCTAAACCTTTCTCTTTTTATGAAGTGTTAGCTTTCTCATGCAACTCAAATTCACAAAAGAGTTCATCTAATTTAACCAAAGAAAGATCCCTAGAGACCTTATAGGCATCTACCATTGAAGCCCACAAGGTTGTTCTAGGGAAAGCTTGGAGAATGTACCTCACAAGGTCTCGGTTGTCGACCTTCTCACCTATCACATGTAGTCCATTGACTACTTCCTTGAAGCGATCGTGCATTTGGCTTACGGTCTCATTGGTCTTCATGGCAAAGCTTTGGAGTTGGCCTATCAAGAGATCTCTCTTGGCTCTTCTTGTTTCCTTCGATCCCTCATTGAGCTCAATTGGCTTCTCCCAAAGCTCCTTTGCCGATTCGAAAGGCCCCACCTTACTTAGTTGCTCTTTGGACAAACCACATTGAAGTGTGGTTGTTGCTTTGGCGTTAGCTTGAGCCTTCTTGGCCATGTCCCTTGTCCAAACCTTAGTTGGTATAGGCGTCCGTGTTCATCGACCGACTTCTCGAATCCGTCTACAACACTAAACCAATTATCAATATCATTCATAAGGTAGTATTTCATCCTACCTTTCCAGTAGCCGAAGTCGTTGCCGTCAAAGAATGGAGGCCTCACCGTGCTATACCCCTCTTGAAAAGCCATTCCGATTGATGGTTAGATCTTCCGACGCGATCCGGGCTCTGATACCACTTGTTGGGGATCCTTGGAAGGCTAGAGGGGATGAATAGCCTCTTTTTCGATTTCTACAAAAATGGTTAGCAGAAGCACAACAAATACAATAGTAATAGAAACGAAAATACAATGCTAACAAGGAAGCCTTTATGTGGTTCGGAGATATTGCTCCTACTCCACAGCGATCCTTAAGGTGGATCAACCCAAATCAATCTTCACTAAGAAGCTTGCTCTTTTACAAAACCCTCCTCTTCTTACAAAAGATGAAGATGAAGATTAGAGAGGAGGAGGGGAATTAAAACACTTAGAAGGCTTAGAAAATTCATGGGAGCTTGAGAGAATGATCAGAATATAAGCATTAATCCTCTCAACCACCCCAAGCCCTCTTTTTATGGAGAGAGAGTTATTTTTCCCGTTCGGCCATGATCAGTCGACTGATGTAAAGCATCAGTCAATTGCTATCGCGGCTAACGGCTTCTGAACAGCCAAATTCGTGGGATTCATAAGCGTCATCATCCAACGGCAGGCTCATCAGTCGACTAATCCCTCCATCAGTAGACTGATGGAGTGATCAGTCGAGTGATCATGGCGCACAGTCGAGTGAGACTCCATTCTGTGCCTGGGTTCGACTTGATCAATCGACTGCCACTGTTTGGCAGTCGACTGATGGCGACATCAGTCGACTACCAAGACTAGGCAATCGACTGTTCGTCATCTTTTCAGCCTGACTCAATCGAGCACCCTATCAGTCGACTACTACATCGTATCAGTCGACTGATACTCATCAAGTATGAGTAATTCACACTTGAATTGACTCCCTAGACCTAGACTCAACCTTCTAGCTCTTCCTTAAGCCTTGCATCTCCAGGATGCCTCCGAGTCCGTGACTTGTTCATCCTTTGCGCTTGCTTTCAAGAGCTTCCTTCAGTTTTGTCATGTCTTGGGTTTCCCTTTGCCAAAGTGCGCTTGGACTTTACGCCGCCAAGACTACATGCTTAGACTTACGCTACCAAGACTTGCCTTTGGACTTCCTTTGCCAAGGTCCGCTTGGACTTTACACCGCCAAGACTACATGCTTGGTCTTACGCCGCCAAGTCTTTTCCTTGGACTTCTCTTGCCAAGATCACATACTTGGACTTTGCCTTTACCAAGTCTTCATACTTAGATTTTCCTGTCACTTAAATATATTCACAATTAGATCACAAAGTATTGCCTAACTTAGATGATTATTCAAACATCAAAACATATAAATGCTTGGGGCATTGTTGCACCAACATCAACATCCGAGGATGTGGAAGAATTGGAGGAAACCTCCACCTCTAGCATTGAGGGGGAGAAGAGATGTTCCATCCCATAGCAAGAACAAGAAGAAGCATCCACCTCCGGAAGAAGTGAAGAAACCTCCCATATCGCCTCTACCGACCTAGGTAACTCAAGCATTTTAATTAAAAATAAAAAGCATATCATATGCTTTGAGTGTAGGGTAGCCGGGCATTACAAGAGTAAATGCCCGACATTGGCCAAGGAGAAAGCACCGGCACCAAAAGTCAACTAAAAGTCAAAGGATGCCAGAGTCCTCACTAAGAAAAGTAAAGAGCACATTGTGTGCTTCAAATGCAACTAAAGGGGACGCTATAGAAGCCAATGCCCTAGGGGGAGGTAGAAGGGGCAAGAAGGAGCTACACAAGTAGGGGGAGCTTTCAAAGCAAACCCTACAGTATATTTTAATGCACCTTTTAGTTATAAGGTTAAAAAGCATGCTAGAAATTATTTTAGTACTCTTGCTATTGCTCATGAAAAGCATGCTAGTAAAAACAAATACTATTGTTTAGGTGCCAAGCATGTAGATTTATCTAAGAACAAACCTCGAACCAATAACAATAGACCTATTTTACCAAGGGAGAGTATTAGGAGGATAGAAGAAAATTGAGGCATTATCTCTAAGAAGGGTAGGCACATGCATAATAAGAAGAGGCATTCCCAAAAGATTAATGAAAAATAAAAATTGAGAAAATTAGAATTGGAAAAGCAAGTCTTGAGGTTAAGGCTTGAAAAAAATGACAAAATCATTTATGGGGTCTAATGGTCAAAATTTAGGTTCTACGGGGCAAGAACCATCAAGGGGGAAGAAAGGTTTGGGTCACAAACTTAACCCCAAGAAGACCTACCACAATGTTCCATTCGATTATGGACAATATCTAGGTCTAGGAAAACCAAGGTTAATAGAGAAGTCATCCCTAAGATTAACCAAGGTAGGTGTCTAGTGGCTGAGGTTTCAAGTGTTAGGAGATCGGTTGGCCGGCTAGAGGGGGGTGAATAGCCCTAATTCGTTGTTCGTCGTATTTTGTTCGTTCTCATCTACAATTCTTGTTAGCGCAGCGGAATAACAATAGTAATACTAACAAGAAACATAAATACACACAAACAAAACACAACGATATACGTGGTTCGGAACCGAATGGTTCCTACTCCACGGGTGAGCTCCTCGAGCTCTAGTTATGCTCACGGCACTAACTATAACACTCCTTTTCGACAACACGTCGGAGGTGGAGAAACCTCTCACAAGCTATTACACTAAGTAATGAAATACAACAAGAAATACAAAGACAATACAAAAGAGAACTTTTACACCGATTGCTTTTGATCGCTTTCTTGTTGCTTGCTTTTGCTTGCTCTTGAAGGTCTGGAATGCAACAGCAATTCCCCTCCAATAGCTCCACAAAAACCATGGCGAAATCCTCCAACTCGTGCTCCTTTTATAACCTCGTGTTGTGTTACGCCATCGATCGATCGTGACCATCATCGATCGATCCTCAGTTGTCTCACAACGGCAAGATCCACGCTGGCAAGTTTCAACGGATCACTCATCACCGTGATGGCACCCATCGATCGGCCCGATCTACCATCACCGAAGGCCGCAAACTCGACTCCATTCTCGCGTGCAGTGTCATCGATCGCCGTCCGCGGTCGTTCATCCATGATCGAAATATCCCATCACCGGCGGTCGGCTCCGATCGATCACCATGTTCAGGTCAAACACTGGTCGAACCTATTCGACCTAGAGCAGTCGACTGGCACCTATGCCAGTCGACTGATGTCGGCTAAAACCTCAAACATTACCATGTTTGAGCCTCCGACATTCAGTCTTAGCCACTTGGCCAAGTCCACACGGAGTTCCCCACCGAAGCTCTCTTCCCTCAGCCTACGTCCCTCGGATGCGCCAAGCGCACGGCTTCGCAACGCCATCCTTCGCGTCTCATGCCCTAGAAGTATGCTTCCTTTGGGCTCACTCCCTTCGCTCCCCGTCCGGCGGTCCCTCGGATGCACCAAGCGCACGGCTTCGCAATGCCATCCTTCACCGACTCAAGGACCCCGAGCCTAGTGAACTTACCAAGTCCTCAAGACTTCCCAAATGCACCAAGCGCACGGCTTCGCAATGCATTTCTCACCAAGCACCGAGCGCACGGCTCCGCAATGCTTTGGATTTCCCATGCCAAGCACCGAGCGCACGGCTCCGCAATGCTTTGGACTTCCCATGCCAACCCCATGTTGGACTTTCCCATGACAATCCCATGTCATGAGTTTTGTCTATCATCAAAATACCATCGGGAGTCTACCTGGGACGATTGCACCAACAATCTTCCAACAATCTCCCCCTTTTTGATGATTGACAAAACTACCATCTCAAGTCTACCAATTCTCCCATATTGGCAACTCTCATATCCCAATGAGAATTCCAACGAACCCTAATTGGTAACTTGGTAACTTCTCCCCCTTTTTGACATTACATCAAAAAGGTCCCAATGAGATCCCAATGAGATCTTACAATCTCTCCCTTGGAGGAACACATGCCTACAATCTTCCAAGTGATCCCATATCACTTAAAGAGAGGCACCCCAATTTCCTCCCATGAGGAAATACAAATCCATCCTCCCATGATGGATTCCTCCCCCTAGAGGCTTGCTCCCCCTTGACCATTGCACCAACAATGTCCTTGGAGAGTCCCTAAGCCAATAGGAACATTTACCAATCAAAATTAAGGCAAAGTTCAACAATGAACTTTCTTCCACCTTAAAATTGATACTCACCCTCAACCCAACTCCTAATCCATATCCAATGGATTTCCACCCTCTCTAATGTTATCCCAAGCATATCCTAGGGTTAGGAGTGGTTAGGGGACCTTAACCTAGCTGAACATGGGCCTAATTATCAAGATTTTCGACTCTGTCGGATAACGATCGGGCTTACCATCGATCGTGGCCGCCTGGCAATGATCGATAGTAATATTGGTTTTCAGATTTGAAATGAATTTCAAATCCATAAGTAAATATACATACATAGATAAATCTTGAAATTTGGTATGCATAATACTTATTACAATCATTATGGGTGAAAATTATTGGAAAATTATTTTACCCATTAAATTAGGAGATTGATACAAAGTTCAAAAGTTTAGAAAAGCTTCAATAAAGAGCCCTCTTTGTATCATCCCATTCAATGGTGATAGCTATCACAAGATAGTCTTCACCAAGGTTTTGCAAAATGTTTTCAAAATGTTTTCAAAACCTTTAATTTCATTTTCCTAAACATCTCACTAATATCTAGATTTGTAAAACACATTCAAGGCAATTAACATAGTGAGATGTGGGTTTTGTTCTTTCTTGGTCTCATGCATATATCTAGGCAATATTTATTTGATTCCCATCAAATTGTGCCATAGTCCTTGAATTCATTTTATTATGCATGATGATTATGGCATAGATATGATTTAGATAAAAACATATGCCAATATCATGATGTCATGGCATGTAAATGAAACTTAAGCATACATGACATCTAAAAATAACATTAAACATGATCATGACATTTTTATAAATAAAAATGAGAATGATGTCATGACATGGCAAGGCAAATAAAGCATGGCAAGAAAAATATACTAAGGTCTAGAATACCTAAGTGTTAAAATCAATTTGCCATTTCTAGGGATTAAATCAATTTGCCTTAAAGCCATTCATCTCCCTAGTGTGCCAAAAACCCAAAATGGCACACCAATACCTCTAAGACCTAATTGTGCCAATTTAAATCATTTTAAACTTCTCAAGCATATTGGCACACCCTAATGTGTCAACTCTACTATGGTTAGGTTAACTACCCATCCATCTAGGGTTGACACACCCTAACCCATTTAGCGTGAATCGATCACGCTTTTAGGAACCCAATACCTATTGGAGCTCCTTGGGTTAACAAGGTATTCTCTAGGGATAACTTCCCTAGATACCTTCCTAATGACCCTTTTAGGCTTTGAAGCCTTAGTCAAATGGGTCTTACTTGGGTCAACTCTAGAGGTGACTCCTCCATTGACCTTCTTAGTGGCTTTCTTGGTTTTCCTTAGGTCCTTAGCCACTAAGCACACACCATGGCTAATCTTAGGGGTAACTTCCCTATTAGCCTTGGTTTGTCTAGACCTAGAAATAGTTCCATAATCAAATGGAACATTATGGTAGGACATAGGTTTGTGACCCAAACCCTTCTTGCCCTTAGACATTTCTTGTTTTCTAGGTTTTGATTTTTGTATGTTAGGCCCTTTAACCGAATTTGATATTAATGCTAGGGTCTTCTCCAATTTTTCAAGCCTTGACCTTAAGGCTTGGTTTTCTAACTCCAACTTCCTCAATTTTGAATTTTCATTAGATTTAGGGGAAATATTTTTCCTTTTAGGCATGTGCCTAGATTTCTTGGGATTAATACCCAAGTTTTCTTCAACTCTCCTAATTGACTCTTTAGGTAAAATTGATCTAGAATTGTGAGTCCTAGGTTTGTTCTTAGAGAAACTAACATGCTTAGCACTTAAACAAACATGTTTATTCCTACTAGCATGCTTTTCATTAATCATAGCAAGAGAGCTAAAATAATTCCTTTTGGCATGCTTTTTGACTTTAGGAATTAAAGGTGCATTAAATAAATGTACCTTAGGGTTAGCTTTAGGAGCTCCCCCTACATGAGTTGCACCTTCTTGCCCTTTCTTCCTCCCCTAGGCATTGGCGTAGTGTCCATTTTGATTGCATTTGAAGCACACAATGTGCTCTTTGCTTCTAGTTGAGGGAACACCGGCATCCTTTGACTTTGGGTTGACTTTTGGTGTCGATGCCTTCTTCTTAGCCAATTTAGGGCATTTGCTTTTGTAATGCCCTTTCTCCCTACACTCAAAGCATATTATGTGATTTTTATTCAAAATGATAACACTTGAGTTACCTAGGGAGGTGGTGGAGGCCTCTTCTTGATCTTCACTTCTTCCGGATGTAGATGCTTCTTGTTCTTGCTCCGGGATGGAAGATTGCCTTTCCTCCCCCTCAATGCTAGAGGTGGAGGTCTCCACCAAATCATCAACATCTTCAAATGTTGTGGGTGCTTCTTCTTCGGCATTCTCCTCTACTTGTGCCGATTGGGAATTTTCTTGGAATTTCATTATTTTCTCCCATAATTCCTTAGCATCCCTATAGTTACCCAATCTAGACCAAATAGTGTTAGGTAATAAATCACTAAGTAATTTTATTACCTCAAGATTTGTCTTGAAGTCCTTAATTTGGTCTTGGGTCCACCTTGACTTCTCAATTTGCTTGTTGTTTTTATCCCTAGGCATCTCAAAACCATTTTCTACAATAATCATATAATCAAAATTGGTTTCGAGATATACCTCCATCCGTTTCCTCCACCAAGAAAAATCTCCATCGAATTTTGGTGGATGGATGAAGCCGGCCATTTGTAGTGCTCTCGCGGCGGTTAGTCCTTGAAGAGCGACCTCGGCTCTGATACCACTTGTTGGGAGATCGGTTGGCCGGCTAGAGGGGGGTGAATAGCCCTAATTCGTTGTTCGTCGTATTTTGTTCGTTCTCGTCTACAATTCTTGTTAGCGCAGCGGAATAACAATAGTAATACTAACAAGAAACATAAATACACACAAACAAAACACAACGATATACGTGGTTCGGAACCGAATGGTTCCTACTCCACGGGTGAGCTCCTCGAGCTCTAGTTATGCTCACGGCACTAACTATAACACTCCTTTTCGACAACACGTCGGAGGTGGAGAAACCTCTCACAAGCTATTACACTAAGTAATGAAATACAACAAGAAATACAAAGACAATACAAAAGAGAACTTTTACACCGATTGCTTTTGATCGCTTTCTTGTTGCTTGCTTTTGCTTGCTCTTGAAGGTCTGGAATGCAACAGCAATTCCCCTCCAATAGCTCCACAAAAACCATGGCGAAATCCTCCAACTCGTGCTCCTTTTATAACCTGCATCAAGCTATTTTCGCGCCCATCAGTCGACTGATCGTGACCATCAGTCGACTGATCCTGTAGCCGTTGTCTCACAACGGCAAGATCCACGTTGGCAAGTTTCCAACGGATCACTCATCAGTCGACTGATGGCACCCATCGATCGGATCGATCTACCATCACCGAAAGGCCGCAAACTCGACTCCATTCTCGTGTGCAGTGCATGTCATCGATCGGCCGACCGCCGTCCCTTGGCGATCGGCCGTCATCCATCGATCGAGCCCTCCTCGGATCGACCGATCACCATCTCTGGTTCGATCGAACACCGGTCGAACCTATTCGACTAGAGCGATCGGATCGGCACCTATGCCACCGATCGTGATGTCGGCTAAAACCTCAAACATTACCATGTTTGAGCCTCCGATATTCGATCTTAGCCACTTGGCCAAGTCCACACGGAGTTCCCCCGGCTCTCTTCCCTCGGCCTCGTCCCTCGGATCGCCAGCGCGCGGTTTATAGCGCCATCCTTCGCGTCTCATGCCCTAGAAGTATGCTTCCTTTGGGCTCACTCCCTTCGCTCCCCGTCCGGCGGTCCCTCGGATGCACCAAGCGCACGGCTTCGCAATGCCATCCTTCACCGACTCAAGGACCCCGAGCCTAGTGAACTTACCAAGTCCTCAAGACTTCCCAAATGCACCAAGCGCACGGCTTCGCAATGCATTTCTCACCAAGCACCGAGCGCACGGCTCCGCAATGCTTTGGACTTCCCATGCCAAGCACCGAGCGCACGGCTCCGCAATGCTTTGGACTTCCCATGCCAACCCCATGTTGGACTTTCCCATGACAATCCCATGTCATGAGTTTTGTCTATCATCAAAATACCATCGGGAGTCTACCTGGGACGATTGCACCAACAATCTTCCAACATCAAGGAAACCTAAGGAAGCCACTAAGAAGGTTACAAGGGGAGTTATCGCTAGAGTTAACCTAGGAAAGACCCAAATGACTAAGGCTTCAAAGCCAAAAAGGGTCATTAGGAAGGTATCTAGGGAAGTTATCTCTAGTGAATACCTTGTTAACCCAAGGAGCTCCAATAGGTATTGGGTTCCTAGGAGTGTGATTGATTCACGCTAGATGGGTTAGGGTGTGTCAACCCTAAGTGGATGGGTAGTTAACTTAACCATGGTAGAGTTGACACTTTAGGATGTGCCAATGTGTTTTGAGAAGTTTGAATATTAATCAAATTGGCACAATTAGGGTTAGAAGTCATGGTGTACCATTTTGGGTTTTTGGCACACTTAGTAGAGTTTGGTAATATGGCAAAATGAACTAAATTCTATCAAATGGCAACTAATATTAAAAGTTAGGCATTCTTATGTCTTACATTTATTTGCCATGCTTTGATTTCCATTACCATGTCATGACATCATGTTTATTTCTATCATATAAAATGTCATGATTTATACTTAGGAATGTCATGCTATGCTTAAGTTAGAATCACATGCCATGACATCATGATTATTAGCACATGCTTATTCATGTTATCATTTATGTCATAGTCATTGTTCATGGATTAAATAAAATTGAGTTAAGGACAATGGCATGATTTGAAGTCCCATGCATAAGGGAGTCAAATAGTGTTGCCTAGAAAAATGCATGAGACCCTAAATGAACAAAACCCACATCTCACAAGAACACTTGACTTGTATGTGTCTCATACACTTAGATACAAATGAGATGTTAGGAAAAGGAATTAAGGTTTTTAAAATCATTTCAAAATCATTTTGAAAAACCTTAGTAAAGTCTATCTTTTGATAGCAATCATCATTGAATGAGGTGATACAAAATAGGGTCAAACATTGAAAATTTTAATAGTTTCGAACTTCGTGTCAATTGCACTAGTTTATGGATATTTTTATTTTTTAAATATTTTTCACCCATAATACTTGTTATAAGTAATGTACGTATGAATTTTTGAGATTTTTTAAAATACATATTTTTACTTATGAATTTTCAAAATTCGTTTCTGAAGTCTAATTTTTGCACACTGCAAAAATCAGTCGACTTCCATGGATGGCAGTCGACTGACGTCAAGGGCAGTCGACTGGTGACTATCAGAGTTGACTGTCAGGGCTGATTTTGGATAAACAAGGTTTGTTAGGCCCATGTTCAGCTATTTCTTGGTTCCCTAACTACTCCTAACCCTAGGATATGCTTTGGAGAGCATTGGAAGGGTGGAAATCCATTGAAAATGGATTAGGAGAATTGTTTAGGGTGTGTATCGAATTTAAGGGAGGTGAAAGTTCATTGTTGAATATTTGCCCTTAATTTCGATTGTTTAGTGTTCCTATTGGCTTAGGGACTCTCCAAGGACATTGTTGGTGCAATGGTCAAGGGGGAGCAAGTCTTTAGGGGGAGGTTATCCATCTTGGGATGATGGATGTATTTTTTTCTCATGGGAGAAGAATTGGGGGATTGCCTCTCTTAAGTGATATGAAACTTATCACTAGGAAGAGTGAAGGCATCCTAGATGTATTTTTGGACCAAGGGAGAGATTGTAAGATCTCATTGGGATATGAGACATTGACATCCTTCTGGAGGACCTTTTTGATGTATGTCAAAAAGGGGGAGAAAGTATCAATTGGGGTTAGTTGGAATTCTCACAAGGTGTGAGAATTGCCAATTAAGGATAATTGGTAGACTTGAGTTAGGTCACCTAACTCAAAGGTGTTTGTGGTTTTGTCAAACATCATAAAGGGAAAGATTGTTGGTCCAATCAGCCCAGGTCACGATTGATCGTACTCGAGTTTGACTCGAATAGTATTTTGATGTTAGACAAAACATATGATATGTGATTGTCATGGGAAGACCAAGTGGGTAGCCTTGGCCACGTAAGTCCAAGTGTGTAGCCTTGGCGGTGAAAGTCCAAGCATGGGGCTTGGCATTAGAAGTCCAACATGGAGTTGGCAAGGGAAGACCAAGTGTGTAGCCTTGGCGATGAAAGTCCAAGTCATGGGGACTTGGCATTTGGGAAGACCAAGGGGTGGTTTGGTGGTGCAAGGCTAAGCGGTTGTCTTGGGAGCGTAAGTCCATACGTACCTTAGTAGTGTAGACATCGAGAGCATAACAATAGTCGAAGGAAGCACTTGAAGGCTAGCGTATGGATGAACAATTCATGCATGACTTGGAGAGATTTACGCATGGATGAACAAGTCATGGATGACTTGGACGGATCCGGTAGGCGCGAGGCTAGAAGAGCTGGCTAGAAGGCTTAGGTCTAGGCTAAGAGTGGTCTAGCAAGTATGCGAGCATCATACTTGGGTTAAACCTCATAGTTGAGGTTTACCAGTCGACTGGGGTGATGTACCAGTCAACTGGTGGGAGTCGACTGGTGCTTGACTGCATCACGTGGCATAGCAATCGATTGCCAGTATTGGGCAGTCGACTGATGGCTTGAGCAGTCAACTGTCATGGAGGGCAGTCAACTGCTGGTGTTGGTCACGAGCACAAAACACTCGGTAGCCGACTAATCAGTCGGCTACATGGTTGGCAGTCGACTGATGGTAATGGGCAATCGACTGTCAGTGTATCCATTGGCTGGATGCCAATGTGGATTAGGTTGCTGTCTAACAACGGCTACAGGAGAAATCGACTGGGACCTTATGGAAGTCAACTGCTAGGCGCGAAATCAGCTTGAGATAAGCATAAAAAGAGGAGCTTGGGGAGGAATTCCATAGCGATATTTGGAGAGATTTTGGAGGGGAATTGTTGATGCATTCCAGACCTTCAAAAGCAAACCAAAGCAAGCAACAAGCAATGTGTTCAAAGCCATTTGTTGTAAAGTTTTCTTTACGTATTTCATTTCATCTTTGTATTTTCTTATACATTTTTGTATTACTTTTGTAATTGCTTGTACGAGGTTTCTCCACCTCCGACTTGTTATCGAGAAGGAGTTTTAGTAGTGGTGCATTCATCACTAGAGCTCGTTGAGCTCACCCCGTGGAGTAGTCTAAGGTTCCGAACCATGTATATCGCGTGTCGTGTGCTTGTATTCTTGTTGTGTATTTTCATTATTGTATATTCCGCTGCGCTAACAAGAATTGTAGAGACGAATGAACGATTTTCATCAAGCATAATGATCAGGCTATTCAACCCCCCCCCCTTCTAGCCGGTCCTTGATCCCCCAACACTTCTGAACTCCCCCGAAGCCCTATTATTGTACTTGAAGAGCCCGGGCAGCTCTCCCTCACCTTAATAGATCCATCCTTGATTCCTCCTCCATCTAAACCCCTTCAAAATCCTTTCCCCACTTTTATCATCCTTCTCCTCGCAGAGTCATCCTCCTCTTTTCCTTCTCAAGAATTACCTCCCTCTAATACACTTGCTCCTAGTCCGCATCTTGATCCTTCCAATGATCCTATTGCCCTTTCCTCATCTCCTTCTCCATCTTCTTCTACCGACGATATTCCTTTGGCCTTCCTCTTTCCCACTAGACACCCATAGACCTTACCTCCTTTGAGCCCCCTAGTTCCTGAATTCACCACTTCCTCCCCTCTTGATCTTCTAATATAGGTCGAATCAACTGCCTATACTAGTCATCCTCCTCCTCAAGAGCTTCCCATGCCCCCCTCCGGTCCTAATTCTCCTCCTATACCTCCCGAATCTTTCATTCCCTCAAAATTCCCCCTCCTGTCTTAAATTTAACACAGCTATAAACTTCCCCCCTTTTCACCAGCTCTGACATTCCCCTATTTCTGCAAGAGCTTCATCAGAGCCTCCAAATGGTAAGCATTTTACCTTCTTACTAACTTTTTTATCGCACATCTATATCTCCCATATTATAATTATTTTGATTATTTTACAAAGCACCTACAAACTCCACCACTTTAGTCAATGGTTCACTGAGTCTCAGCCTTCTCTGGCACACAAAAAAATGCCTCAACCCATTATCAGATATGCACCCGAGACTTCTACCAAGGGTCTTCAAACCAGCCCTACTGACCCCTCAACTTCTTCAAAGGGGTTGCAGACCAGTCCTTCTGCATCTCCCGATCAGGCTGAAAAAGAAGCAGCATTTCAACAACAACTACAAGAACTCCAATTCCAAGTACAAACCCTGCCTGCGGAGAGAGCCCAATTAATATTAGAGAAGGAAAAAACCTCCATCCAACATGGGCATGATCTACATAAGGCCAAATGGGAAAGTTCTTGCAAAGACACTACTATTCGACTGCTTCGAGAACAAGTAGAGTCGTACAAACAACAAGTAGCATCATCGCAAGCAGAAGTTCAGACACTGGAACAAAAAGAGAAGAACTGCACTTCCAGTCAGGCCAGTGCTTTTAACCCTTAGAAGACATCATTGATGCCTTCAATGCACTTAAAGAGATATAACCTCGAATGGTAAGCTCCAATCAGGGGGTTGTATAATTGGAGCAATCACTAGAGGCTTTTTTATTTCTTCGAATACCTCAAAACATTGCTAGTCGAAAATAAAAATCGACATCTTTAGCCAGTAGGTTTGTCAGGGGTTTTGTTATTTGAGAAAAATTCTTTATGAACCTCCGAAAAAAACCTGCGTGACTAAGGAAACTGTTAGTGTCAGCCCTTAGTGTCAATCATGAGATGATTGATTAAGGATCATATGTATCATATTTCATTAATAACAGGCAAAGATTGATTATTATATTTACTTTATGTGTGTGCCAGTAAATAAATATAATAATGCCCTTGAATAGTAGGTTCTAATCTACAGTATATCAATTGGTAGAATTGATTATGTGAAGTTGTAAAGAACACTATTCTTAAACATTCCTAGTCAAGTATTAATAGACAAAGAGATATATTGATATATTGAGACTAGCATGTAGGTTAATGGATGACTTAATCTCACAAATCATGGATATGTGATATCACATTGACACATGGGTATATATATTGGAGAATATATGTACTGAATTGATCCACCATGAGAAAGTGTCATGGATCATTATATGAGTGTCATATACTTTCTCATGTGACTATTGGTATGGATAGTCCTTAGACCTGAAGTCACTACGGTTCCCTACATAAGGAGTTATGTACTTTGGTATCGTCTAACGTCACACCGTAATAGGGTGCACTATAACGGTGATTACTGGGTATATAATGAATATTCGGAGGGATGTGAGTGATGTAGATGGGATCTATCCCTCCCATATGATGGGAGTGATATCTTTGGTCTCTTGATAGAGTATGACCACGAAATGCATGGTCATGCTCAAATGAGTCAATATGAGATATTGAGCTCATTTGTTTGAGTGAGTCTACTTGGGGATCAAGAAACATAAAGATCGATAAGGGGATGACACGGTTTATGCCTCGTTTATCGGTCTAAGATACAAGAGATAGAAGGACACCATCATACATGATAATGGTCACGAAAAGGTTGTCGGATCTCGACTTTCTTGTAACTTGGGTAGCAACGATGTATTGCTAGATGTCGCTCATTGCTTATGTATCTAAAATGGTTTTAGATACATTGCCAACGTTACAAGAGCCTATTGGGTCACACACAAATGACATTCTATTTTGGAGATGGTTTCTTTTAGTTGGACTAAAAGAACAATTGAGTATATGGCCAAGACTTGAGCTAGACTCAAATTGGTTAAACTTGAGTTAGACTCAAGTTAAACCGTGGAAGATAAATCATCGTGCAAGTGTCATCTGTCATCATGCATGATTAATGTGATTAATCATGCATGTGAATACCAAGGGTTTAGGTATTCTTGATGAGAGGTTCATGCATTTGGATGAAGGAAAAAATACCAAGGGTCTTGGTATTAAGAGTCTTCTTAATGAGGAGTTAAGAGGAATTGATGGCAATGGTTTCTAGTGGGATAAAAGGCTTTTAACGTGAAAGCTAGGTAGAGTTTTTTGTGGCTTTTTTTCTTTTGGGCGTGCAAGCCAAAAAGCCAAGAGAAAGAGTTCTCTTCTTCCTCTCCTTCCTCTCCTTCTTCTTCCAAGTGATCTTGGCATTTTGCTAGGGTTTCTAGCACAACGTGACTCCAAAATGGTTGAGTGTCAGTGTGGATACCTTAGAGATATGGTTATCCTTACTGTATTGAGATCCGACAGTATTTGGAAAAGCGGGATTGCGAAGGGCATGCATCAAAGGTATACTTCTCCTTCTAGATAGGATCTAGAAAAAGTAGGATACGAAATGACTTATATAGGTTTGCATGGATCTCTGGTGGGATCCGGTTTATATATATTGTTTCCACTACGGTTGTGCGAAGTATTCGCCCGCGATGTTGTGAACATCACGATCCGAAATTTTCCCAATAGAAACTCCGGATGCCTTTAACATCCCTAGGTGGTGGCAACTTCTCAATCACTTCGACCTTGGCCCTATCTACTTCAATACCGTTCCTCGATATCTTATGGCCTAATACTATTCCTTCGGTAACCATGAAGTGACATTTTTCCCAATTCAAAACCAAGTTATTTTCGTCACACCTTTGCAAGACCCTCGATAGGTTCTTCAGACAGGTATCGAAACTTGTTTGATAAATAGAAAAGTCATCCATAAATACGTCCATGGTTTTTTCAATTAGGTCTCGAGAAGATGGTTGTCATACATCACTGAAAGGTGGTCAAAGTGCTGCATAGCCCAAAGGCATTCTTCTATATGCAAAGGTCCCATAAAAGCATGTGAAAGTAGTCTTCTCTTGATCATTAGGGTAAATAGGGATTTAGAAGAACCCGGAGTACTCGTCAAGGTAACAGAAATGGGAGTGCTAAGCCAAACGTTCTAGCATATGATCAATAAAAGGAAGTGGGAAGTGATCCTTCCTTGTCACTTTATTTAACTTATGGTAATCTATGCACATTCTCCATCCTATTACCGTTCGAGTAGAGATCAACTCATTTTCTTCATTCTTAAATACCGTAGTCCCACCCTTCTTTAGGACTATGTATACCGGACTAACTCATTCACTATCTGAAATAGGGTAAATTATTCCTACATCCAATAGCTTGAGCACTTCTTTCTTCACAACCTCCTGTAGATTAGGGTTAAGTCGCCTTTGTTGGAGATCGATGGCCCGGCTAGAAGGGGGGTTGAATAACCTAATTGACGCTCGATGGACTTCGCTCATTCTTGATTGTCTACACTCTTGTTAGCGCAATGGAATAAAGATAATACAACTAACAAGAACACAATAAAAGCTAAAACAAAATACAGAGAACAATACAAACACATTCGATGTAACGTGGTTCATGGACCTTGAAGCTAATCCACGACAATCCGTTAGGCAGATCACTCCCTCAACCAATTCACTAAACTTCTCCTTTAGCTCAAACAAAGTGGAGAAAAACCTTCTTACACCAACTCCTCTTCTCACAAGATAATAAGAGTAGAAATAGAGAAGAAAGGAGTAGAAGCACTTAGAAAATGTGGGAACCCTTGGACTATGATTAGGAGTGTAAGCACTAACCTCTCCAAGGCTCCCAAGCCCTCTTTTTATACATAAGAGGGATTTCTTCCTGTTGGTCATGCAGCAGTCGACTGTTGCATGCCAACAGTCGACTGTCGCTGTAATGGACTATCTTCAATGGCTTTTGACCAAGCCTGATTCGTGGTCGTCATCATCCAACAACACACTAGGGAATCGTCTCCCACAATCGGCAATCGACTGGTGCCTGTGTAGCTGACTAATCAGTCGACTACAGGAGGTTTTGTGCCTGCGTCAACTTATAGCAGTCGACTATCATTCCTTGGCAGTCGACTGATGGTGGACTAGTCAATTGCCAACCCTTGGCAGTCGACTGATGGTGGACTAGTCAATTGCCAACCCTTGGCAGTCGACTGATAGGCCAAAAACCCCAGCCGAACACCAATCAACTAATAGTCGACTTGGACCAGTCAACTGATATCTATATCAGTCGACTGTTGTCAGGTAAAACCTCAAACAACAAGATGTTTGAGCATCCGACCATCGAGTAAAACCTCAAACACATGTGTTTGAGCATCTGATACTAAACCTTAGTCATTTGGCCAAGTTCACCTAAATGAGCTACCCCATCCCAGGTTACAATCAGTCAAATCTCATCTCCCATGGAGTCTCCCATTAAAGTTATCTTCCTTCGGCCTGCGTCCCTCAGATGCACTAAGCTCACGGCTTCTCCCGTGCCATCATTTGCGTCTCGCCTAGAAGTCTGCTTCCTTTGGCTTAACTCCATTGTTCCTCGTCTGGCGGTCCCTTGGATGCACCAAGCTCATGGCTTCTCCCCGTGTCATCCTTCACAGACTCAAGGACCCGAGCCATGAGATAATGAACTTGCAAATGCTTCATCAAGCAACTCATGTGTGATTCACCAAGTCCTGCACAACTTGAACACACACATCCTAACTTAAACTCTTTGACACACACATCAAAACCAAGATCAAACTTGGGTTGATTGTCCTAACAATCTCCCCCTTTTTGATGTGTGGAAATATGTTTAAGTTAGGTAAAACATTTAAAAACACTTAAGGAGAGTAAAGCATGAGTATCAAACATGGAAATCAAACTCCCCCTTAACACATGCCCTAGCATGATTAACTTAAACCTTAACACTCTCCCTGTTTGACACAATCAAAAACATCATACATATGTATACAAGGTGGTATCAATATCTAAGGGAATACACAATACCAAAAACAGGCTTAAAACACTCAAAACTAAGCTGTTGTGCTCGTGCACAGTTCCATCAATCGACTGGTACCTGATAACTCAGATTTCCTAATCTCTAAAGTCAACTTCAGAAATGCTTTAAAAATTCAAGAAAATTTAAAAAATTATGAAAATCAGGGAACACATTTCTTATGAGTTTCTCTATCATGGAAAAATGATTTTTCATGAAAATGCATTCAATTTTCAAAAATTAGGCAAAAACTCAAAAGTTTTAAAATCCTCAAATTTTGTATCAACTTTGAAATCTAGTTTTTCCTTAGAATGTTTCAAATCATAAACTCACAGTTTTCAAAAACATGAAATGTTTTTAACTCATTAAAAATATCCAACTATGATCTTTGGAAAAGATGTCCATGAATCAAATATTTGCTTTCCCCATAGTTGGTCTATGATTGTTATGTCATGATACACCTAATAACTCATCAAAATGCTATAAGCATTAGTGAATCATTTGTATCAACCTAACATCTCACCCATTGCTATGTTTTTCAATCAAGTTATCCTTATAGTGGAATGTGAGATGTAACTAAGGTATTTCTACTTAACCAAAAATTTCATACAATAATTCCTATCATGATTATAAGTCAACCAAATAACATGATATGAAATAAAACCACTTATGGTTGACTATCCTAGGTTTTTCTAACCTTTAAGGATTGACTTGGGTACCCAATACAGGTTCTTTCCAATAGGGTTTACCAAGTATTCCGTAGGGATCCATTTCCTAGCTACCATTGTTGTTTTTTATTTCTCCCTAGCAATTAAATAATGATATGCCTTTTCATTTCTAGATCCCCTATATCCTAGGCCCATCTTATTGAAACTTTTCCTTTGACTCCCAATGATCATATTCAAAGTATTTGAGCCTATAGTAAATTTCTCAAGGGCCTTAGTAAGGTATTCTACCTTTTCTCTTAAAACCTTATTTTCTTCCAAGCATACATCATTAGTACTAGAAGAAACAATATTATCGTGAGAGAGGGTGTCGGAGGTTGGTTAGGAGGGTAGGGAAGGGCTCTTTCCGACGTGCTTGGCGGTTACTAGCGTGCTCGGTGACCCTCTCGCGGTGCAAGGTGCAAGGTGGGAGCTCCCCCGGCTACTATTCACCTCAAATCACTATTCCCCGATCACCTCCCCATTCTCTTTTCGCCCGACCACTGTTCATTGCCCATCCACTGTATATCGCTTTTCCCGACCACTATTTCCCTGGTGCTCTTTTCCAAGGCACTTTCTTGCGCCCAAGGTTTCAGGGCACTTCCCTACACCCAAGGTTCCAGGGCACTTTCCCGGTCACTATTCCCCTAGACCGCTTCCTCATACCACTATTCACTCCACCAAAGTGCTTCCAGCAGAGTGCTTTCCCCCGGCCACTTTACAGGCCACTATTCACCCTGCCTATCTCCCGCTATCACCTTTCCCCGACCACTATTCATTCCAGGGCACTTTTTCCTAACCACCTTTCCCACTTTTCAAGGCACTTTCCGGGGCACTTTCCAGGGCACTATTCTTGCAATTCTGTGGAGAGTTTCGGAGGGTTGTGGGAGGCAAAAATTCCTGATGAGCAACTAGTTTAGGGTTTCCTAAACGGCTACTGGAGGAGGAAGACACTAAGGACAAAAGGGTAGGTGGAGAGCAGACCCTGGTACAGTTTCGTGTGAGCTACTTTCGGCACAGGCTAGCCTTGCCTTAATTGGAAGGCTACAAATTGGCCTACAGGCATTGGAAGTGTGCTTTTGCATGAAATGGGAAAGGGTAAGCATCCTCAAACATCCAACACACATGGAGAGCAATCAAAAGGGGACAAACAGGTCTTGGAAGCTACAAATGATCAGGCTGCGGTAGGCACAGCTGTGAAAAGGGTTGAAAAAGGGAAAAATATTGCTAATGGACAGAATATGGTAGGGGCAGCAGGGAAGAGATTTAACAAAGGGAAAAAGCCAGCTGCGGTGGCTGAGGTGGAGGTGTAGAACAGCCAAGCAGATATTGTCGTGCTGGAGGCTAAGGTAGGAGACGACGCACATGTGGCTGCTAAGGTGGTTGCTAGAGAGGCAGCTGAAGTGGAGGGAGGGCAGAACAACAAGAACAATGGTGTGGGACAAAAAGGGCAGACGACAAAGGCAGTGCAGGGACCAAGAGCGTTTGGACGTAGAGTTGGAGGACCATGGACCAAACTATTTCGGGATAATCAAAATGAAACCGCGTCAATGAAGTTGGACCAGTTTGAGCCTACAGGGACGACGATTTAGATTGTATATGGTGACATAGATGCGGTGGAAACGGTGCTTGGGTCGTGCTTGGTTGGGTGTTTCATGGGCAAGCATCAAGGGAGACAAGGGGTGGCATTGGCGATTAAGCGATGGGGGGTACCATGCAATTTCCATTTGCATGATAGTGGATGGGTGGTGTTTACGTTTGATGGGGAAGAGGATCGAGAGAAAGCATTGACTGGGGGGCCCTACTTTGTATTTGGCACGCCGCTATATTTGAAGAACATGCCGCGGTGTTTCCTATTTGCGGAGGATGGACGACATGTGCCGACTTGGGTATAACTTCATGGGCTTCCGCCGGACTGTTGGACTCATAGGGTGCTTAGTTGGATCGGATCGGAGATAGGGAGGTCACTCTATATGGATAAATTAACTAGAACGCGGGAACGGATATCTTTCGCCCGCATACTTGTGGAGGTTGATGTTCAAGCACCGAGGGTCAGACGGGTACCTGTGGAGTTGCCAACAGGTGCTAAGGTGGAGGTTCATGTCACTTATGAGGTGATCCCTAATTTTTGTGATATTTGTCGAAGGTTGGGACATGCGACTGAGAAGTGCAAACCGATAACTACACCAACAGCTAATGGCCCAAAGAAGACAAATGAGGGGGTGCATGTGGAAACACAGACTAAACATCAACATGTTGTCCTGAACCCAACTGTGCAAGGTGAGGTGGCCGCTAATGCACCAGGCCCTGCACCAGCAAGGGGGGAGGAGGGGGGGAGGTCGCGCTCGCAGCATCGAGCTATATCGGAAAATGCAGAAGGAATAGGGTCTGAAGCTAGTGTTGGAAAGGAGCTGGAAGTGTGAGGTGATGAGGTTCAGCCAGCAACGAGCGTTCGTGTGCAGGAAGGTGGAGATGGGGTGCAGTCGCCTCCCCTGGCAGAGGTGCGTGGCCAGAAACAGGCAGTCGTGAGCAGCAGGCTAAGTGAGCATGGTGCAGCTGGCGTGGTTAAGCAAAACAGCACTGCTGCTAGCCAAACTCTTGGCTCGACAGACACGGTTGAGCAAAATTCTGGGTGCAACAGTAGCCATGGGATGCAGGCTGCCACAGTGGAGCAATTAGGTGAGGAGGCCTGGACACAGGTGGTGCAGCGCAAAGGTAACAATCATTGGGTTAGAGCAGCCCGTACGCGCGTTACATGAAGATCGCAACATGGAATATCAGAGGCTTTCACAGGCCTCTAAAACATTATTGGGGGGGGGGGGGTTCAGCACCTTCTCAGAAGCAGCCGGTTACAGGTGATGGGACTATTAGAAACCAAACTAACGGAGGACCGGATAAGTAGTATCTAGTAGCGGTACTTCAGTGGCATGAGTGTGGCTCACAATTTTGGTTTTTCTAATCGAGGGCGTATCTTGGTATTATGGGATCCGCAGCGGACTGTCGTAGAGATCCTGGAAATGGGAGAGTAATATGTGCACTACTGTGTAACATGTAGCATCACAAAGAGGCGGATCATGGTCACTTTTTCATATGGCTTGCATTCAGTGGTGGCACGTCGACCTTTATGGAGTGAGCTGCAGCGGATTAGGGAGCTTATGGTGGAGCCTTGGGTCATCATGGGGGATTTTAACTCCGTGTTATCGACTGGAGATTGGGCACATGGGACGCCAGTCACGAACTATGAGATGAGGGATTTCCAGCAGTTCGTGCACTCATATGGGATAGCCAATTTGCGCTCAATTGGGTGTCGACATACTTGGACTAATGGTACAGTCTCGAGTAAGCTTGATAGAATTCTGGTCAATTCACAATGGCTTATGCAGGATTTTGATGCGGTGGCAGAGTTTATGGCCCCTGGTTGTTTGTCCGATCACTCGTGTGGCATTGTTAGTATTATGGATCATGAAACGAGGGGCAAGAGGCCTTTCAAATTCTATAATATGTGGACCTTGCATGATGATTACAAAGGGTTGGTTGAGACGGCTTTGACAGAGCCGGTGGAGGGCCATCATAGTTTATTCTGAAGGCAAAGCTGAGGTGTCTCAAGGGGCAGCTTCGAAACCTTGATCGATTACATTTCTAGCATATATCGGAGAAGGCAAAACAGGCCAAATTGGAGCTGGAAGCAATGCAAAAGGAGCTGTTGGGTGGGACGGATAGAGATGGTGGTGGGGATGCAAATATAGAGCTTGGAGGAGCTGCTTATGCTGCCCTTCGTCGGAGGGCCACGCTTTTAGCAGATGCAAAGAAGAGTTTCTACCAGCAGCGAGCCAAATCAACCTACATCAAGGGCAGTGACCACTGTACCAAGTTTTTCCATGATCTAGTAAAGCGCAACAACAAGTGTAAAGTTATTATTTCTATCAGTAAGAGGTCTGGGGAGCTAACCTCGAGTCTTGATGAGGTAGCGGCGAAGTTTGTGGCATATTATAGTGATTTGTTAGGTAAGTCGGAAGCATGCAAGCAGCTGGAAGTGCAGGCCTTGACAGACACTAAGCTGACTAGTGAACAATCTGCAGAATTGATTCTGCCGGTTGCTGCCAAGGAGATTAAAGATGCATTGTTTGACATTGGACGCGATAAAGCTCCAAGACCGGACGGGTGCAATGCCACATTTTATCGCACTGCATGGGAGACGGTTCAACATGATTTTGTGGCTGTTGTATAGGAGTTTTTTCGGACGGGAAAACTACTCAAGGAGTGGAATCACACATTGATAGTCTTAGTGCGGAAGACCGATCATGCTGTGGAAGTATCTGACTATAGGTCGATCTCCTGCTGCTCGGTATTTTACAAGGTCATAGCCAAGATATTAGCGGGTCATCTAGCAAAGGTATTGGGCTCTCTATTGGGCCCGGCGCAAGCTGCATTTGTACCGGGGCGCAGCATTGGTGAGAATATCAACCTAGCCCAAGAGTTGCTTCGAAAGTATGCAAGGAAAAGGATTTCTCCTCGGTGCATGATCAAGGTTGACCTTAAGAAGGCTTTTGATACGGTGGATTGGGGTTTCCTTAAGGCAGCACTTGTCGGTTATGGGTTTCCCCGACAATATTGCTCTTGGATTTCGGAGTGTATATCTATAGTTAGCTATTCAGTGTGCATCAATGGGAGTATGTATGGCTTCTTTGGAGGGCAGCGAGTTTTGCGGCAAGGAGATCCGCTATCGCCGTTGTTATTTGAGCTATGTTTAGAGGTTTTTTTGAGGTGCATGAGGGAGATTGCACAGCATCCCTCTTTTCACTATCATCCGATGTGCGGGAAAGTGGGATTGATGCATCTAGGCTATGCAGATGATCTATGGATGTTTGCTAGGGCGGATGTTTCTTCGCTTCAGAAGGTCATGGATTGTCTTAGAGACTTCGGGGATATGGCCGGCTTGAGGACCAATCCCTTAAAGTCCAGCATGTATACAGCTAGAGTTGATGAGCGGACATGAGCTAATCTTCTGCGGATCACGGGGTTTCAGTAGGGTTCTTTCCCCTTTCGTTATCTTGGCATTCCATTGGCTACTGTGAAGTTGCGTATTGTGAAGTATGGACCTTTGCTGGAGGTGGTCGGTCGGTGGGTACATTCATGGTCGAAGCACACATTGTCATATATCGGATGGTTGGAGCTTGTGCGATCGGTGCTTCAGGGCATCGAGTGCTTTTGGTTGTCTATCCTCCCGGTTCCATGCGGAGTGGTAGATAAGATTTATGGCATATGTCGGGCTTTTGTGTGGACCACTAAGCATCCGGTAGCATCATGGCGATCTCTTTGCCTATCGAAGGAGGAGGGAGGATATGGATTACGAGACTTGAGGGCATGGAACACGGCTTTGCTATGTAGGACGTTATGGAACATACATACAAAGGCGGACTCGCTCTGGGTTAGATGGGTGCATCACAAGTATCTGCAGCAGGTGGACATTTTGCATTGGAAGCCTAAATTGTGTGACTCACCATTGATGAAGAAGATACGGCAGATTGTGCAGCAGATTTTGTAGGCAGTAGGAGGCTCGATGGCAGCAGCCTCCATGCTCGACAAGTGGTTTGCGGAGCGGACGGGGCAGCGAACAGCAGCTCCAGCATCCTATGATCAGTTCACACTGCATGCGCAGAAAGCAAGATGGGCGGATGCAATTTGGCGGCCAAAAATTCTTCCCAAACATCGATTCGCATATTGGCTTATGGCTCGGAACAAACTACAGACAGCGGATACTATTCCATATAAGCTGCAGAAGACATGCTGCCTGTGCAAGGTGGTAGATGAATCAAATGAGCATCTTTTCTTCTGGTGTGCATGGACAAGGCACTTATGGGACCTTGTTCGGGATTGGCTTCACATACGTGTGCAGATTTACACTTCCGGAAGACTTTTCCGGGTTTTTGGCAAAGAGTTGCGAGGCAAGGGTTGTGTGAGGAAGAAGAGGGATCTAGCAATATCATGTATGGTGTTTTTGGTATGGCAAGCGCTCAATAGATGTCGGTTTGAGGGTTGTGAGCCATCGATCGAGAGGATTTTCCTCAAGATTCAGACTCATATCTACCGTTTTGTAGACATCTAGATTGTACACAGATATTTTTCATCTATACACACTTTTACCATTCCCAAAAAAAAAGAAACAATATTATCATGTGAACATGCATTTTCAAGATTTTCTCCTAGATTTTTAATTTCATTTTGCATGCATTTATTTTTCTTTTTTGTCCTAAACAAATCCCAAGTTAAACTTGAAATCATATGAACAATATCTTGAGTAGGGAGATTTCTTACCTCACTTATCCAATCTCCTTCCGAGTCCGATGATGATGCTCCCCCTACACTTGAGCTCTCCTCCTCACTTGAGCTTCCTTCTTCTTGTTCAGATGAGGTGGAGGCTACGTCATCTACTCCCATTAGTGCAAAATGGGAGACGACATCTATTTCTTCCTCCGATGAAGACAAGTCGTCCCATGTAGCTTTTAGGTTCCGGGAGGATGATTTCTTCTCCTTTTCCATTTTCTCTTCTTTCTTCTTGCCTTCTTTCTTCTTATCATTCTTCTTCTTTTCTCCCTTGCTTTTGTCCAATAGATGACACTCATCCCTCATGTGTCCTTCTCCTTGGCAATTGTAGCAAATAATCTTCCTTCTCCTTCTCCTATCATTAGATTTGTTAAATTTAAAACTTTTTAAAGTACGTCGTACCCTTCTTACCATGTAGGCCTCTTCATCGGTGCCCAATGAAGGAGGTGTGGTCTTCTTCTTCTTCCCTTTATTTGCCACAAGCGCTACTCCCCTTGATTGTGTGCTTTGTTCTTCTACTATTCCTTTAAGGCGAGTTTCATGAAGTTCCATAGTAAAAAAGAATTCTTCTAAGGTACTAACCTCTAGATTCCTTGATATGTAGAAAGAATCCACCATGGAGCTCCATTTTGATGATCGGGGGAAGGCATCAATAGTTTTCATTATCATGTCCCGGATTGAAAGCTTCTCCCCTACACTTGATAAACCATTAATAATCTCCTTAAATCTAGAATGTAAAGACAATACCTTTTCTCCTTTATCCAATTTTATGTTGTTAAGTTGCGATTGAAATTTTATGATGTTGTCAATTAGCTTCTCCCACATCTCCTTTGCGCTCGAGCATTCTCCTATTCGATTAATCTATTGTTGACGAAGCCCGTTGAAGAGATGATGCTTGGCTTTCGAATTTGCTAAGTTCTCCTCCTTTTGCTTCTTGGTCCATCTTGATTTTTCGATTGGCTTCCCTTCTTCATCCCTAGGTATCTCAAAACCACTTTCCATAATTAACATAATATCGAAGTCGGTTTCGAAAAATACCTCCATCCTCTTCTTCCACCATGAGAAATCGCTTTCAAACTTTGGTGGGGGATGCTCATGTCGGCCATTGTTGTTGTGCTTATTGCGGCGATGAGTCCATTGACAAGATACTTGGCTCTAATACCATATGTTAGAGATCGATGGCCCAGCTAGAAGGGGGGCTTAAATAGCCTAATTGACGCTCGATGGACTTCGCTCGTTCTTGATTGTCTACACTCTTGTTAGCGTAGCGGAATAAAGATAATACAACTAACAAGAACACAATTAAAGCTAAAACAAAATAAAGAGAGCAATACAAACACAATCGATGTAACATGGTTCACGACCCTTGCCGCTAGTCCACGATAATCCGTTAGGCGGATCACTTCCTCAACCAATTCACTAAACTTCTCCTTTAGCTCAAACAAGATGGAGAAAAACCTTCTTACACCAACTCCTCTTCTCACAAGATAATAAGAGAAGAAATAGAGAAGAAGGGAGTATAAGCACTTAGAAAATGTGGGAGCCCTTGGAGTATGATTAGGAGTGTAAGCATTAACCTCTCCAAGGCAAGCCCTCTTTTTATAGAGAAGAGGGCTTTCTTCCCGTTGGGCATGCAGAGTCAACTGCTGCATGGCATCAGTCGACTGTCGCTGTGATAGACCGCCTCCAACGGCTTCTGACCAAGCCTGATTCGCGGTCATCATCATCCAACAGCACACTGGGCAGTCGACTACCACAATTGATAGTCGACGACTGGTTCCTGCATAGCCGACTCATCAATCGGCTATGGGAGGTTCTGTGCATGCATCCACTTATAGCAGTCGACTGTCATTCTTTGGCAGTTGACTAATGGTGGACCAGTCGACTGCCAACTCTTGGTAGTCGACTGATAGGCCACAAACCCTAGTTGAACACCAGTCAACTAACAGTCAATTTGGACCAGTCAACTAATATCTATATCAGTCGACTTGGATCAGTCGACTGATATCTATATCAGTCGACTGTTGTCGAGTAAAACCTCAAGCAACAAGATGTTTGAGCATCCAACCGTCGAGTAAAACCTCAAACACATATGTCTGAGCATCCGACACTAAACCTTAGTCATTTGGCCAAGTTCACCAAAATGAGCTACCCCGTCTTGGGTTACAATCGCTCAACTCTCATCTCCCATGGAGTCTCCCATTGAAGCTATCTTCCTTTGTCTTGCGTCCCTCAGATGCACTAAGCTCACAGCTTCTTCCGTGTCATCCTTCGTGTCTCCCCTGAAATCTGCTTCCTTTGGCTTAACTCCATTGCTCTTCATCCGGTGGTCCCTCAGATGCACCAAGCTCACGGCTTCTCCCCGTGCCATCCTTCACCGACTCAAGGACCCAAGCCATGAGATGATGAACTTGCCAATGCTTTATCAAGCAACTCATGTGTGATTCACTAAGTCCTGCACAACTTGAACACACACATCAAACACATTCACATCCTAACTTAAACTCTTTGACAAATACATCAAAACCAAGATCATACTTGGGTTGATTGCCCTAATAGCCTTTGACACTCCACAGTGGATTTTCGTCCTTGTGTACTATCCTATGCATGCAGACAGATGGGTTTATTCCCTTAATGGCATCGATGGTATAACCCAATACCTTTCTATACGTCTTTAGTACCTTCAGTAACTTCCTTGTCTCAGCTTCTCTTAAACTAGTGTTTATGATTACTGGATAAGTCGATGTTGGTCCCAGAAATTCATATCTAAGGTTTTGTGGGAGGGGTTTCATCTCAAGGCTAGGGTGTTTTTTAATTACCATTAGCTCTGAGTCTTCACATTTTTCGGGCCCCGAGAAATGTGAAACTTCCTCCCCATAATACTTTTGCTCTTCAATTTCATCTTATACCAGGCAGGCTACCCCTAACTCATCTACCTCCTTTCTGGAAAAAAAACTCTAGAAACACCTGTTCACTATCTAACCACATTTGAAGAGTCCAGACCACTGTTTCTATAATGAGATAAACTTCATCCACACTCTTCTTCATCAATACCCCTCCTACAGCCATGTCCGGGAGTTCTTTAGCTGAGCTGGAAATCCCATAATAAAAAATGTGAATAAGCAACCAGTCCTATAATTTATGGTGTGGACATTGAAGTATCATCTTCTGGAATCTCCTCCATGCCTGGGCCAATCCATGGTTCTGCTTGAAGGAAAGGATTTTTATCCCTTAAGTAGGTTATTTTTCTAGGCGGAAAATATTTACTCAGAAAAACACATTCCAGCTACTCCCACGTGGTTATCCATCGTTTGGCCTCCCCTTTCAAAGAAAATGGGAAAGTAATAAGCCTAATTGCATCTGCTGGTACCCCTTCATACTGCACCATGCCATAGTATGCTAGGAACTCTTCAAGGTGTTGATAAGGTTCCTCGATTAGAGTTCCTCTGAACTGCTTCTTTTCAATGAGGGTAATTAATGTAGGGTTTATCTCCTAGCTTTCAGCTTTGATTTGTAGAATGGCTATGCTAGAGTTTCACACCTTGCGACTAGGTGTCACATAATCTTTCAATGGTCGAGCGTGTTGTACTAACATGACAGAGCTACTTACTAAAAAGGAGATCAACTAACTGATGTGAGCAAAATATATAGGGTTTTAGGAGTAATTTTTGCTCACGTCTCATTACATTTTATATTTGTTTCATGAATATTTCACTTTGTTTTGCATGCATTCCCTATTTTCTAGTTCGGAGATCTGCTCTTTATACTTTTATGTGCAGGACAGCATTTTAAAGGGAAAATGGCACACATTTGGAGCAAAAGAAAGACATTTGGCAGGCGAAACGGAGAGAGACACGGCCTAGCTAGGTGGATTCACATGGTCGGGCCCAGATCATGCAGATAGCCAGCCCAGTGCCACACATAGCCTGGCCGCGTGGATCCACACAACCGTGTGGCACTGGATTCTTTCGACGCGACTAGGGTTCTTTCGTGGATTGGGGCAGCGCCGACTTTAAGTCTATAAAAGGAAAGTCATTCCCAAACCTAGAGGGAGGGCATGATGGCTGGGATAGCACACCGGTGCCCTAAAAAGCATCGAAAACTCGCAACGGGAAGGAAGGAGACGGCTAGAGGATCGTAACCTACGCTTCGACGTCGAAGAGAAGGACTAAGAGTACTGTAATTCAATTCCTATTCATCTTCTGCATTGTAATGATTGACTCTATTATGCCTTGTGTCCGTTCTTTTCCATTTATGGAGTAGAAATTTTTGATTCTAGGATTAGGGAGTAACTTGTGTACGTAGAACATGCTAGTTCGAATGTTAATTTTGTTTATGAATTTTTATTCACAATTGGTATTTGTTTGATTTGATGAAGATTGTGTTTTGGTTTTCTATCTATTGTACATAGCTGATGCAAGGGGTGACAACCCTTGTATTAAAGATCTAGGAGAACTAAGGAGGAACCAAGCGATTGTCCTCATCTCCGGTAACCGTAGGTAGAAGAGTATGATGGAGTAGGGAACGGGACATGTTCCGACTCTTCATTGGGATTGATTTGGCATCCTCGTACTATCTATCCTATCTTAATGAAAGGGTGACCTGGTTAGGAATAGGTAGTTCCCGATAGAAGCGAAAGTTCATCGGGAAAGTGTATGATGTCCCTTCCATAAGACCATAATTAGAGAACCAGACAACATTTAATTGATAGCATGTTCCATGTCGTACAAGTGAAATTGAAGTCCTAAAATCCCTTTTAAACCTTGAACCAACCTTCCCTTCCTCCGTGTGACACCGTACTTGAGTTAGGCCCACCGTCAACATCGCAACCACAACCCTTAGAATTTAACTCCGAACAACAACATCCACTGAATAATCGGTACTCGAATCTCAGTCTCTGTGGGATCGATAATCTATTTATTACTTGACGACATCTGTGCACTTGCAGGTGTTGAGCACGAGCGCACGCTTCGAGTCCTCGACGGTTCCCATCGTAAGATTTGAGGTCGCATTCACGTGCATCAAGTTTTTGGCGTCGTTGTCGGGGACTGATTGATTTGATATCGAATCAAAAAGTGGATAGTTGGATCGGACTTAGGGTAGATTTGTTTTCTTGTTTTAATTTATTTTATCTTAGTTTTTCCCCTCAGTTTCAGATATTTTCTATTCAATTTTCAGTTTATATTAATTACAACTTGCTTTATTTCAGTTTTAGTAGTTATCTTTTAGTTTAGTTCTTCATTTAATTCAGTACGTTAGATTACTTATTTACTATTTTTTTAGCAGTAGGTATATGCCTAATTTAGTGGCTCAGTTCTTCGTATGTGTAGATGCTTAGAATCGAAAAATCTATTTCCAATAGACCCCGAAATTGAAAGAACCTACCATCGCAGGAGAGATGAACATAAAGGCATGGAAGATCTAGATGCATCTGTGGTAAACTTAGGTAGTCGGCCTTTGCGAGACTATGCAGCCCCAAGTGCTAAAGGATATAGGCCAAGCATAACTGGACCATCAATCTCAGCCAACAATTTTGAACTAAAACTTGTGCTTATACACATGGTCCAGCATAGCCAATTCGGAGGTGCTGCAACTGAAGACCCGAACCGACACCTAGAGATATTTTTGGAGATATGCTCGATGATGAAATTCAACAGAGTACCAGCTAATGCGATCCGTCTGAACCTATTCCCATTCTCACTGCAGGATAAGGCGAAGATATGGCTCCACTCCCTTCCTTCAGGAAGCATCACCACATGGGAGCAATGTGAGTAGTAGTTCCTAAATAAATTTTTCCCAACAAGTAAGACTGCCCACATGTGCCACTTGATCACTAGCTTCCTCCAGAAAGAAGGGGAGTCCTTGTTCGAAGCCTGGGATCACTACAAAGGGTTACTTTACGAATGCCCTCATCATGGTCTAGAGAGGTCGCTGGTGATCCACATATTTTATAATGGGATCACATACACCAATAAGGTGTCCCCCAATTCTGCTGCAGGAGGAACATTAATGAATAAAACTATCGAGGAAGCAGAGGAGTTGATCGAAGAGGTGGCTCAGAACCACCATTAATGGGCTTCCAAGCATAGTCACCCAGCACCTATAGCCAGTCGATATGATGTCAACTTCATCGACCACTTAGCGGCAAGAATGGATGCGCAAAGCAGACAGTTTGACTTTCTAACCCCTGCATCTGCATGTGCAGCCAATACTTTTGGATATGGAGTAGCAGCGTATCAGGAGGACTACTATGGAGAGCAGGGCAACTACGAAGAGAAAATTGAGCATGTTGACACGGTTGTTGACCACAACCAAAGGGCCAAAAACCCATATTCAAGCACCTATAACTCCGAATGGAGGAACCACCCGAATTTTTCCTATAGGAATAATCTGGGGAATTTCCAACAATCAGGAGGATATGGGCAATAACAAGGCAGCGGGCAGCGGCAACTACCCAAATCTAGACTGGAACTAATGATTGAAGACTTTATTGCCACCCAAACAAAGGCCAATGCAGAATTCCAGCACCAACATCAAAGATCTAAAGAGGCACTTAGGGAGTTGAAGTCCTCTGTCGATGGGCTTACAAGCCGCACTAAAATGCTGGAAATGCAAGTGGCTCAAATAGCCCAGACCGTATCACAAACCATGGATAGCTCTCCACCAACCGAGTAAAATTAGGTTAAGGAGGAGAGAGTATATAGTGAGGGAGTAGGTCAAAAAAATAGATTCACTAAGGGGTGTGCAGCCATGATTTTAACTTTGCCAAACCAGGCTGAAATTGAGGATAAAATCCCACCCAAGCTGGAGGACCCTGGTGAATTTGTTATACCCTGCATGATTTATGGTGAGAGCTTCGATGAAGCATTGTGCGATCTAGGGTCATCAGTTAGTGTGATGCCCTATGCATTCTACCTGGAGATGGTATTAAGTGGTATACAATCGACGGGCCTGGGTATTCGTATGGGGGACGACTCGATCAAGGAATTCATTAGCATGCTAGAACATGTACCTATGGTAGTTGAGAATTTTGTTATACCCATAGATTTTATCATATTGGGCACAGGACCAAACCCTCAGAATCCCATCATTTTTGGAAGCCCCTTTCTGGCGACTGCGGGAGCATGCATAGATGTGAAGGCGCATAAAGTCTCCTTGGAAGTAGATGACGAGATCATCATATTCAACCTATCGGAGTGTAAGGCTCCCTTATCATATGGGTATACCTCATGCAGGATAATGACTACCTCACCGGAAGATACATATTTCGAGATGAATGAAGGAAGGTTTACAGAGCCTCCGGAGCCGAGTTGAAAGAATGGAGTATGATCGAGCTAAAAGACCTTAAATAAAGCACTTCATGGGAGGCAACCCAAGTTTAGTTCATGCATTGTTGATTTTATTGCATTCGTTTGTGTAATTTGAACTTTAATTTATGTCATTCAGCATTTTTTTTGCAAGTAAATTAGGAATAGGAAGAACTTTCTAGGTAGGAACAAAAACCCATTTTGAGCCTACAGTAGAGGCACGGGCGGTCGTGTGGTTTCACACGGTCGTGCCCCCATCAAGAGAAGCCCACATGGCTAGGCGTGTGGGAGAATTTAGACCATGGTGTGCTTGGGGAGAGAAAATTCACACGGCCGTGCTCCCGCCTCCCAAAGAAGGCACACCGCCATGTGAATTCACATGGTCGTATCGCGTGAGGGATAAAGGGCGTTGCACCATGCGTTTCACCCCAAACCCATTGTGTGCTTCAATTTTTCTTGCCCTAGCCATGTGAAATTGCCTTCCCCACATTCTAGGAGCCTCTCCAATCTTCAAGGAAGCCCAAAAGAAGCAAAGATGAGGAGGACAAAGCAAGTGGCAACGCGATCCGCTACCCCGGAATGAAGATTAAGAAGAAGGGGCGCTCAATAAGCTCCGGACGAAGGTGATGCTCATCCATCCCTTGTATTTCGCAATAATGAGCATAGAGATAGATTTAATATGCTTTCTACTCGAAAAATCACTGCTACTAGATATTTAGATGAAGATCTCTTAGAAACCCTAGGTTTGTTTGGGGATATACAAGCCCTCTTTGAAAAGATGGGTTGGGGAGATATTATGGGGGCAAGACACCCAACCTACCCTAGGATAGTGTTAGAATTTTTGAGTTCATTAGAAGTGGAGATTTTGACAGGAAGAGAGCAACGAAGGAAGGATTACATTTAAGTTATTCAACATCGAACACGAGTAGACCTTACACCAATGGAATAACTGTTTTGGATTGCCTAGTGGGAAAGAACGGAGGACTCCTATTGGGTTTAATGCATGAACCTTTTGGTCCAAATTGATGGGGGAATATAATTATGACCCTTCTAGAGCAAAAGCCTCACGCCTCCAGAACTCTATCTTCAGGTACCTTCACCGGGTTATGCCAAGTACCATTTTTGGGAGAGGAGAGAGTGACGGTGTAGTGAGAGCGAGTGAGCTGCTTTGCCTATGCGACATGCTTCAAGAGAGGAGTAGCATTAATGTAGAGTCTCATTTCATTAGGCACCAAGTGAAGATGGGCAAGGCGGCGAGGGGAGAAATTATTTTGGGGGGACTATCACCCATATTTTCCATAAAATGGGGTACAATTACACTGTACTAGATAGAGTAGAGGGGAGCCCTAAGATCGACCTAGGGGTGTGTATGGTGATGAAAATGATAGTGAGAGAGGGGTACTCTTTTTGTTTTATAAGGAAAAATTTACTATCCCTTAGGCTCCCCGACACCGATCGTACCACCATCATCAACAGCGCCAACTGGCGCTTGGACCGGGTAGTGGAGTCCCCACCACATGAGGGTCCTTCTACTGAGGCACCCATCTCTCCCCTTATCCATCACTCTCCCTCAAGTCCACACATTTATAGGAGCCCCCCTAGTCCACACTACGAACCTACACCTGCACCACCTTTTTTTTCTACCTTTGAGCAGGATGCAGGTACATCCACCTACGACTTCTCCAAGTTCCGATCGCGTCTCGATGACATATATATCGAGCAGCAGACGCAAAGGCAACGATGGGAGGAGCAGAGCACTTATACTTCGGTGGAATTTCAAGGCTTACAGGAGCACTTCCAGTGGGTCGAGGAGTTCTATGACGAGGCTTGTATCTATTTCCAAGAGGAGGCCGCATGTCGCCAGGAGGTTCGACAGCACATGCGTGCCCAGCAGGCATAGTGGGACTGGGAAGAGGAGCACAAAGCAACTGCTGCATCCACCAACTCTCAGATCGACCACATGTACATGTGTCATCAGCGATTGAGCACCAGGTTTTCTCAGGAACCCGACATGTCAAGACTGTCAGACTTCCCACCTAGGCCACTGTATTAGAAGTATTATTTCATACAAGTCTGGGGGAGACCCCAAGTTTTGATATGTTTTATTTCTAGCAGTACTTTCTTTCTTTCCTGATACTTGCATTTTAGTTTTAGTTGCATTCATTTGTTCATGCATAGAGTGGTTGATTCCTTTTTAAGACTTAATTTTTGCTATCTTTAAGCTACCTTGGTAATAGTTTTAAGATCTTTTCACAGATTGTTTCCCTGGATAGCTTAGCTTCATTTATCTCGTGGCATTTTATTTGCTTTAATGAATGTTCTAGACTTGCACTGGTTAGCTTTGTTTTTACACCTACACTTGACGAATATTCTGAAAGGAAAAATCTATTACATACTTAGTTATGATTCATCCCAGTAGCCTAGTACTTTGGAATCCATAGGTGACTTGAGATTTAGCATTTTAGTTACTGGAGATGCTCGGATTATATAAGCCCATTCGGAAAAATCAAAATCCCTGTGAGCAGGAGAAGAACAAAAATTCTTTAAAAAAAAAATAGTTGTCGTTGGTGGAAATGGCTAGGTGCCCCTTAGAGACCGAGTTAGGTTATTGGGGAAACACCTACCAATTTCTCTCAATACTGAGCACGTCGTTGAGACTTTGTGCTATATCTAGGGAATGACCCTCGCTTAGGGTAGGTAAGTGCCTAAAAGCTGGAGACCTTAGGAAAGCTATAAGATAACCCTAAAAGAAAGACTAAGAGTACTGTAATTCAATTCCTATTCATCTTCTGCATTGTAATGATTGACTCTATTATGCCTTGTGTCCATTCTTTTCCGTTTATGGAGTAGAAATCTTTGATTCTAGGATTAGGTAGTAACTTGTCTACGTAGAACATGCTAGTTTAAATGTTAATTCTGTTTAAGAACTTTTATTCGTAGTTGGTGTTTTTTTTATTTGATGAAGATTGTATTTTGGTTTTCTATCTATTGTGCATAGCCGATGCAAGGGGTGATAGCCCTTGTATCAAAGATCTAGGAGAACTAAGGAGGAACCCAACTGTTGTCCTCATCTTCGGTAACCATAGGTAGAAGAGTATGATGGAGTAGAGAACGAGACACGTTTTGACTCTTCATAGGGATTGATTTGGCATCTTCGTATTGTCTACTATCTTAACGAAAGGGTGGCCTGGTTAGGAACAGGTAGTTCCCGGTAGAAGCAAAAGTTCATCGGGAAAGTGTATATTGTCCCTTCTGCAAGACCATAATTAGAGAACCAGGCAACATTTAATTGATAGCATGTTCCATGTCGCACAAGTGAAACCGAAGTCCTAGAATCCCTTTTGAAACTCAAACCAACCTTCCCTTCCTCCATGTGACACCGTACTTGAGTTAGGACCACCGTCAACCTCGCAACCACAACCCTTAGAATTTAACTCCGAACAACAACATTCACTGGACAATCGGTACTCGAATCTCAGTCTCTGTGGGATTGATAATCTATTTATTACTTGACGACATCCATGCACTTACGGGCGTTGAGCATGAGTGCACGCTACGAGTCCTCGATAGTTCCCATCGTAAGATTTGAGCTCGCATTCCCGTGAATCACTAACCTAATCTAAACTGAATATAGTTAATGAGAACCAAAACTAAATAAAATGAAATAAAGTAAACCTGAAAGAAAATCTATTCTAGGTCCAATCCAAACTATCCACTTTCGGTCTGATATCAAATCTTCAGTTCCCAACAACAGCACCAAAAACTTGATGCATGCAAGCATGACCTCAAATCTTCGACAAGTATCACCAAGGATTCGATGAGCACACTCGCGCTTAATGCCTACAAGTGCACGGTTGTCGTCAAGTAATAATTTATGTATCGATCCCACTGAGACTGAGATTCGAATACCGTTTGTCCAGTGGATGTCATTGTTCGGAGTAAATCTCCTAAGAGTCAGGTGTGTGAGGTCAACGACAATCCTAGCATAGTTACAGTGTTACTTGGAGAAAGAGAAGGTGGTCTCGAAGTTCCTAAAAGGATTCTAGGATTTCGGTTTCACTTGTGTGTTGTTGAATATGCTATCAATCTAATGCTCCTAGGATCTCCAGTTATGATCTTCCAGGAGGATCATAGTTTGTTATCCCGATGAACTTTTGCTTCTATCGGAAACAACCTATTCCTAACCAAGTTTCCCTTTCGAATCGTTATAGCTCAGGGGGTTGGTATCTTTGGGAGCCCCCTATCACTGGGGTCCCTCAACCCTTCTAGAGTTGATGTCTCCTACTTTGAGCCTTCTGCTAGGATAGGTTCTTGGGGTACGAGGATGTCCTAGTAATCCCTATGAAGAGATGGATTATATTTCATATCCTACTCTATCATATTCTACCTTCTATGGTTATGGGAGAGAGGATGACCGTGAGGTTCCTCCTTGGTTCTCCTAGATTTTTGATACAAAGGCTTTCCGCCCTTGTATCGACTATGTGCAGTAGAAGTAGAATCAAAACACAACTTTCATGAATCTCAATAGCCTAAATTGCAAATATATATTCAAGAGCAGAGAATAAACATTTAAACTAGCATATCTAACATACACAAGCTACTCCCTAATCCTAGAATCAAAGTATCTACTCCATTAATGAAAGAGAATAAACACAAGACTTCTTAATGTAAATCATTACAATGCAAATAGAGTTTAGAATAATGGAAGCACTCTCTGTTCAATCTATTGTTGTGTCTTGGTCATTCTCCTAAGCGTTGGAGCGTAGATTCCGGTCCTTGAGTCGCTTCCTCTCTCCCCGTTGTGAGCCTCTGGTGCTTCTTAGGGAACCTTCTTGCCATCCCAACTATTGGGCTCCCCTTTCTAGGGTTTGGGTGTGTCTTTCCTTTTATAGGAGTGAAGTCGGCTTTCCTTAATTACCCGCGAAACTCTGATTTGCATTAAGTCGGGCTGACGCCACATGGTCGTGTGGAATCCACACGGTGGGCCATGTGGCACGCTGGAAATCGAACTCCAATTCTGGCGTCGGGGTTGGGCACGGCCATGTGAGATCCACACGACCGGCCATGTCATCCTATGGAGCTCCATTCGATCATCGTCTTTTGGTCCAAAGCGTGCCCGTGTCTTGGGGAACACAACCAGAGCACGCTTGCCTTCCTTGAGCTTCATTTATATGCCAATTTACCTTCGAAATGCCATCCTACACATAAAAATAGCAAGAGCAGATCTCCGAACTAGGAAATAAGAAATGAATGCAAAACAAGGGAAAATATACATGAAACAAGTATAAAATGCAATGAGATGTGTGCTAAAATTACTCCTAAAATCCTATATGATTTGCACACATCACTAAGCTCTACCCATGTCGGCACGGTCGTGCTTGGCCAATGCGGCTGGGCAATAGTCATGGCAGAGGGCTCCACGGTCGTGGAAAGCTCCATGACCAAGCTGTAGAACACACCATGGTTGTGGTAAGCTCCACGACCAAGCCATGGAGCACACTACCACCATGGTTTGGGTTGTCGTTTCGAGGTTTTACATGTTGAGTCTTTTTCTGGGTTTTCTTACCATATTTATGGGATAATTAAGGTAATATTAACTCATTTATTCCTTCTAGGATTCCCAAAATGGAAGAGATATAAATAGATCTCTTCATGAAGCATGAGGAGGTGTGACTTTTCGTTTCTGAAGGTGGTCGTCTTCTCATCCTCTTCTTAGTGCTTTGTCTCCACACTTGGCTAGCACCAATTGGAGACGAAGACTTATTGGATTTAGAAGTTTTCTCGAGGGATATCAGTGTAGATACTGATAGAGGCAAAGTTTGTGAGTCTTGCTTTGGTTTCTACAGATTAAATAAAATCTCGAAGGTATAAACTCTTACCATTTTGTGATAAATTGCTTCATATTTCTTATGTCAAAGCATGATTCTTGGCCCTCGGGGATGTCTGGGATGCAATAAAAATTATTGTTATTTTTATTCTGGTGTGCTAACACTCATGTAAGGGGAATTTAACTAAACATTTGACATGCATACAAAATTAAGTAACTAAGTACAAGTAAAACAATAAAGATAAATGATCAATTAAAACCCAAGATGTGCTTGAAGTGTGAATGAAGGTCTTCGCGGTGAAAATCCAATAGAATCTCGATTGAGCCTCCAGAGATGAGTTGTAGCTATGGGATGAAGCAAATTCCACGATCCAATAATCTGGTGGGAGATCCGACCTCTCACAAATCTGGTTGAGCTTGGATAAGTGTCATCGGAAAAAGAATGTCATGTGCTAATGAGATGAAGGATATTGCTGAAACTCCTTGATGTAGTGGGGTCCCTCAATCTGAAGAAGAGGAAGGGATGGATGAAGGTGGAGGATGGAGGTGTTGGATCGAGAAGTGTCACTACAGGGGGGTGAATAGTGAACGTAAAACTTTCTTTCGTTCGTTCGATAAGAGAAAGCACATCAGAAAAATAAATAATATAATTTATTTTTACTTGGTTCACAGCCCACCGGCTGCTAATCCAAGGCCCTACAATCCTTGACAGCGTACAAAGGGGCAATCCACTATAGAGTCTCCTCCTCATTTGAGGTAGGAGACAACGATCACAAAAACCGAAAACACGAGGATGAGGCAACAAGTCTACCTCACCTAGTTACTATTAAAATCACGAATACAATAATTAAATAGAAACAAACTTGCTGCTGCTGCCGACGAAGAAGAGGTAAGCTTGGCATTGCGTCGGCATTATGACGACATTGGAACTTTGTGTAGGGGATCGGTTGGCCGGCTAGAGGGAGGGTGAATAGCCCTCTTACGATGGATGTCGTATTTTGCTCGTCTACAAAACGTTAGCGCAAGCGGAATATGCAAATATAAATAAAGACAAGCAAAATATAAACAAGCAATACAAACACGGGATGTAACGTGGTTCACGGCTACACCGCTAATCCACGGTCTGATTCGTCCAAGGTGAATCACTCCTCCAAATCTATCCACTAGATCTCTCCTTTGCACAAAGCTAGGTGGAGGTAACCTCTTTACACAAAAACACTCCTCTTACAAATATAATGGAAATAAGCTTGAGTAAGAGGATGGAAAGCTTTAGGGAACTTGGGAGAGTATTAGAGCATAAGCATTAGCCTCCCAAACCCCCACCCCCTTCCTTTTTATAGAGGAAGAGGGTTTCTTCCCGTTGACACAGGATCAGTCGACTGATGCCCTCGATCAGTCGACTGATCCCGTAGCCGTTGCCCAATAACGGCCGCTTTCCACGTTGGATTCCATCCAACGGTATTGGCATCAGTCGACTGATCCTACCATCAGTCGACTGATGCTCGATCAGTCGAGTGCTCAATGGAGTCGACTCCATTCTCGTTCGCACGCGCCATCGGCCGATCATTATTCCCGCAATGATCATTGCTGACATTAGTCGATCGCCACCCATAGCAGTCGACTGCCAAGCACTAAACTGGTTTTATACCAGTCGATCGACCCATCGACTCAGAGCAGTCGACTGCCATGACATGGCAGTCGACTGGTGTCGGGAAAACCCATCCGACACTTGGCCAAATGGCCAAGTTTCTCCTAAGAGCTACCCCTCCCCGGGTTACAATCGCTTACTCTCATCTCTCGGAGTCCCTCGCCTTCGAAGTTCTCTTCGTTCTCAACCACGTCCCTCGGCAGCATCAGGCGCACGGCTCTGCAATGCTCCTTCGCGTCTCTTGCCTCGAAGTCTACTTCCTCCGGCTTCACTCCAAGCTTCTCGTCCGGCGGTCCCTCGGATGCTCCAAGCGCACGGCTTCCGCAAAGCTATCCTTCACCGACTCAAGGCACGAGTCATGAGATGTGAAACTCGCCACGGCTCCATGTACGAATTACTAAGTCCTGCATGACTTCAACGCACATATCAAATCAACATAACAGACTAACTTAAACCCTTTGCCACACCATCAAAACCATATTACGGCAAGAGATTGCCCTAACACTTTGGCGTTGTAGGAGCACTTGAGAATAGTATTGATGATGTTTGGGTTGGAATCCTCCCCTCCTTTTATAGATTTTTACCTTGGAATAAGTCTTGATATAAATCCTCAACTTTTGGAATTGATCATGAGATAGCACATTATCTTATCGCGAAGTGACTGCGTCAAACATTATCCATTTTGACCTAGCGCAAAAGGTTGATTCATCGCCATCAGTCGACTGATGTCTTCCATCAGTCAACTGATGTGCATCAGTCAACTGCCCAATGACCAGCAGTCGACTGCCAACCTGGCCACTTCCCTACAATAAGAGGTTAGCATAGAAAATGATAAATATGATGGTTCCTTACCGTCCAATCTTGACCTAGACCTTCCACTGGAAGTCTTAGTCGAATCGCCACCTACAGTCATCCCCGTACAGAGGACACGACCTTACCATCTCTCACTCACACGAGCTTACTTCAACCTTTACCTTTGAAGCTTCGCTTTTGATCTTCACCTGAGTTCTTCGGCTCCCTCTGAAGTCCTCCCGGTGTCGCCCGACCACCACGGTTCCCTCCAAGTGTCACTGACCTTCAGCTTAGCTTAGCATTCCTGCATACTTGATTCAGCTCATGAGATAACAATATAACCTTAACTTTGGATCTTTGTCATAATCAAAACCTAGGTTCTATTATCTAGTGCCCCTACACCAACAAGAGGCTAGGGCTCTTAGGGTTCAAAGGATGAGTTATTCTCATGTTAAAATGACTTTTATACCCATTCTAGCAAAATAGTCACGCCACTCCACAACTGTGGCGACCACTAGGGTGCACCATAGTTAGGGCCAGAGCAATCCACAGTCATGGACAAGGTAATGGTCTGCCCATGGACCCCTCTGGAAGACCCATTAATTTGCTTTCTTCAATCTCATAGCATGGAACACGGCTTGGGCATGTTTCGGACCATGTTTTAGTCATGATTCATGTTGAATAAGCTCCAAATATCCTCAACATATCCTTCAAATGCCCTACAAAATAATATACACATTAAATTAGTGTTAAGGACATCAAATTAGCATATATTTGCATGAAGGTACTAAAATAATTCAATGCTCATAAAACATAATAAATACGGAAAATTAACCATATGAGTGGATTAAAACATCGAGGAATCAATCAAAATTAAGTGTAAAAATGTGAGTTATCAACTCTCCCACACTTATTCTTGCACGTCTTGTGCAAGTAAATAAAACTAAGAAAACAACTAAAAATGTATTCCCCTAACAATTCTCAATTATACTTAGAAGATCGTAAAAACGAGTTACTTAGGAATGCCAATTCTCAAATATTCAAGCATTCATGGACTTAATTTTTACACTAATTAAAAATCATAGTGACGTCAATCCATCCTGAGTAAACTGAGAATGACTAAGCCACATAAAGTAAGTGATGGTTGCTCTCACTCTCATGTATATGTAACGATGGAGTTCACTCGAGCTACTCATGGTTTATGCACTGCTATATGTTTGCTTCTCTTCTACTCTTCACCACTATCATACACATAAAAATGCAAAATTTTGAAGGCTTATTAAGAATGTAAGGGAAATATGAGTCAAAGAAAATAATGATATGCATGTAGGAAAAGAAATGAAGAAATAAAGAAAAATATCAAAGTAATGGTGGTAGATATGGGAATATTGCAATGCTCTATAGATAAGTACAAGAAAACAATTGCCCCAAAAGTATTTCATTCAAACTAGCTTTCAACAATCCACTAAACATGTAAACAATATTTTATCAACTTCCTAAAAGATATAAAAAATTCCATCCAATTCCCAACAAATCAAAATCATGCAAAAATCTATCATACTTAAATTCAAAATCGCACATGTCAAAGAAATATTTTTTATTAACTTAATTTATTTTGTCAAACGTTTATTTTTCCTTTTTTTTTTCTTATTGGTCATTTTCCCTAGACACTCTAAGTGAAGCAAATGAATAATGCATGCAAATTTTGAGAATTTCTTGCAACCTGGATAAATTTTTTTGTGAATCATCAATTAATTTATAGATTTTCTCAGCCTCTCCAGTTGGAATATCCTTATCATTTTCAAATTTTGATGTGCTAATTATACTATCATTATGCTCCGGGATCCCAAATGCCTCATAAACTAAACTTTGCATATCATCTACATCCTTTTGAGATGGAACAAAAGCAAAGTTTGTAGATGTACTAAATGTTATCTCTTCATGAGCTACCCAATGAGTATAACCTTTGATAAATCCATCAATCGTCAAATTATCATAAACAACCTCTCTTGAAACAAATATACCAATCATACACCGTACACAAGGGCATAAAATCATTCCATTAATGTTTGAATTAGAAAATGCAAAATGTAAGAAACTCTCAACTCCATTTCGATACTCCTCAGATTGTCTCGGTAAAAACATCTAACTCTTATCCATAATGATTCTACTAAAAATACTTATTAAAATAAGTTTAACATTATGATAAATTGATAATTTTCAAAATGCATGTATACTAAATTTAACACTCACAATATAGTCTAAATTACAATTTACAATATGAATGTTTAGATATTAACCATTTAGTATGAGATAAGACTTAATAGAGTTGCTTAGTTGTATACATCACATAGTCTAGATTATTTTGATGCATATGAAACATTTCTTATTTGTATAATAGAGTTGTGTAACTAGATAAATTTTAGGGGAAAAGATATCAAAGTAGCAATTCTGAAAAAAGTGCAGCATAAGCAACATATCACAAAAGTTGCTTAGCAACATATCACAAGTTTACCAAATATTTTAGAAAAAAAAAGAAATGTTATAAACTTAAAGATGTGCTGATGTAAAAAGACCAAAAGTATTGATACTTAAAGATGTTCTAAAAAAGACCCTCTTGTGATATCCTAAATTTATATGCAACATTCTAAGAAGAAAACATGCTTTGACAAGAAATATCATACATGCAGGTGGACATAGCAAAAACAACGAGTTACATTTTTTAGTCATGTTAAGGCCAATGCTAAAAGAACCGTCTGATCACATCTTAGTTATGACCATATGGTTGTTAATATTTATAGTTTTGAATAATTTTGAAGGAACCTCCAATAATGAAGAATCAAAAACCATTAGGGTTAAAATTCATTTAGACATTACCAAAAGCTGAAACATTATGTATTATTCGCCTATGTTACAATAAAATCAATATTTGGATCATGACAAAAATTTATGCACATAGAGAATGAATCCATGGTAAATTCGGAGAGCTTTTCATCACTCAAAATTCTTAACCTAAATTTTGCTCCAAAACTCAAGTCCCTACCCAAAATGCATATCTCATTGGTGACATTGAAGATTTCAAGATGCAGTGCAAATCTTAAGAAGCGTTGCCAAGAGAGCATCGGTCGGGACTGGCCTAACATCAAACACATCCCTTACATTTATATTATAGCATACTAAGAGATTAAGATCGAGGTGTGTTAATTCTAACAAGGAATCACCACTTTGTTTATATTGCATCTTGTGTTTGCTTATTAATGCTAATCTTCTTCTTCTTACTTATTTTTTGTTCTATACATATCACCTCAAGCCCAAGTCAATTGCAATGTTAGTAATCATCTAGAGTTCTTGAATGTCAATGGAAATTGAAGTATTGCCAAATAGGTTATGTTTGACCTCCTACTTCATTAAAATGCTCTAACATAAAGCCCATACGATAATTTGGATGCCATTATAAGCACAATCTATTAATATGTTATAATTTCTCACCTAGAATCATAATGACCACCTAACAAATAAAAGGAATCATATTGAAGAACCTGTTAGGACAGAATTAGGGCGTGAACGATGGACGATGGCGGACGGATGGAGGGCGAGCAATGACCGATTGAAAAGGAAGATAACGAACAGAGGGCGAACAACTGTGAGAAGACGATGTGGAAGAAGAAGGGACGGACGAGCACACTCACATGGTGGAAGAAAAATTAGGGAACAGTGGAGAACGACGGACATTTAGGAAATTAGGGAATGATGGAGGAAATCATTTAAGCTAATTTTTTTTTAAATATATATAAACTTAGTGCCAATAATGATATTTATTAAATATGTCATTAAAAGGGATCTAATTTGATAACTCTTTTTTTAACAATAATCACTTTTAATAAGTGTCCTTATAAAGTGTTTATAACTACATTATAAAATAAGTGTCGTTAAGAAAATGTCATAATAGCTTATTATTCTTATAGTGTTTGTTTTCACTGTTTTTTTCCATTCTTTTTTTTTTCAACTTCTTTTTTCTTTTAAAAAAAAATTATCTTGATATGAAGCGTAGTTCCCTATGATATATCCTCAAGCTCACTCAAAAAGTTAAGTAGCATAGCTCATCCGTGCTGATCAAACATGACTTACCTATACTTCCACAAAATTCTTCTAAGCTACTTCTCTCCCCTACACTTAAATTTTTGTCCATCCCGAAAAAACACTCATCATGAAACAACCAAATTCTCACATCCCAAAATAGAACCAATAGAGAAGAAACTAATGGAAGAAAGGGAAAATGACATGATGAGTGATAAGGATATTATTCTATAGGCATGTTGAAACAAAAAGAAGCAAAAGAAACAAGTGAGTTGACCTTCATCATAATCATGCATACCTATATTAATGTGGTCTCGAAAGAATCAAACCAAGTTCTAGAGTAACAAGAACCACAAGTACACTACACACAAACAAGAAAAACAGATTCAATTCTCACTAGGCATACAAAAAAAATCATCAACTCGATCTATCAATATGAAATCCATCACCAACTAGTAACCATATGCAATCTAAGAATTCATTCATAACAATAAATCCTGAAATTCGACAATCAAATTTAACTAACTTTCTCGACTTATAAGAAGATATAAAGGAATGCATAGAAAAATTTATCTCAAAAACTGATAAAACAAAAACATGACAATTAAAACAAAAGAAAATAAAGTAAAAGAAGAATATGTACAAAGAAAAAGAAAAGAGAAGGAAAAAAGAAACGAACTCCCATGAGTGTTTGGCGGTTGAAGGTGGTTTAGTAGTAGAATCTAGGCTGGGAGTAGAGTAAAAGTCCTCCCTAAAGGTTGAAAACAGTTTAGAAGCAACATCTATGTTGAGGGTGGAATGGACTGAATAAGGGTGAGCGCCTTCATGATGTGATCAGGATAGTTCTGTGTCGCTCCGTCCATTGTCATCACCTTAAAAGATCTTCCAGGTGGTTGGAAACAGTTCAGTTGAAGGAGCCATTCCAAAAGTGGAATAATGCCAGTTCGAGTAAAAATTGCTCCCTCTAATAGCATTGCCTTCTTGTATGTTTTCTCTGGTGGTACGAGGTGATTCAAAAAAAAAGTATCTAGCCTTGAGCTTGAATTATTGCATTTGCTATCAGGACCTTCATCAACATGAATTATAGAGTCCTCAATTCAACTGGGAGTGTCCAGCCTAGGAAAAAAGTCTAGCTATCCATCACTCTTGTGGGAATTAGTAAAAACTCATCACATTTGCTTGCTACCACTATCCCACTTGTCTTCTTTTCAAGCTGGTAACTCTAGGCATTGATAATTGATAAATGGTCATCTTCCTCTAAGCATCCACACTCTAAAGAATCAAGAAGAGGCTCTGACTATAAATCATGTGGTTGCACAATTGAAGGAAGCAACTCTGTGGGTGCTGCTTCTTCTACAATATTATCTACAATAAAATTGCAAGCAAGTTTAGTTGTCTACTCATCAACAATATCATCCATATCTAGAATAGCATTAGCTTCATCAAAACCTTTACATGCATCATTATCAACAATAACATCTGCAACAATAGTATTCTCATCCAGGGATTTGCATGCATTAACATTATCATCGAAATTCACAACATTAACAGCTTCCTCACCACCACATCACAATGAAATAAGGGAGTCCTGTAAAGTCATAAAATCATAAACTCTACAATCCATCTCCTCAAGCACATCGACACTGTTGGATATGATCTTGTAAGAAAACTAGATGGAATCTTGTGCTTTCAACTGGGACTATATGTAGGGAAAAAACATCACAAAAATACATAGAAAATTGGATCCCTCCAGAGATCCATGTGTAAACATAATAAACATATTGTTCATACAACTACATCTAGTTGAGAGATTACCCTTGGTGTGTAGCCCTTTGCAATCCCAACAGCAACCATTTGCAATGGATCTCAGCGTGATCAGGATGGTTGCACCTCTATGGTATCCACATGAACACTCGCTTAGGAGAGGAAGAAGAAGCCTTTGGTTATGCTAGCAACCTCACAAAAGCTTTTTGCCCAAAGAAAGTTTCGGCCAAGAAGGTGAGGAAGAAGTACAAAAGGCAATCACACAATCCATCATCATCCAAAGACCTTTTATATTCATCCCATGAATATGAAAGGTTTTGTATCCTCTTGTATTCCCTCTTCAATGCATGATTAATCCACATTAATCATGCATAATGAATCCAAATCCATTCATCTTCTTCTATTTATGATTAATCCACATTAATCATGTATGATGAATCCATATCCATTCATCTTCTACGATTGGTTTAATTTGAGTCAAACTCAAATTGATCCAACTTGAGTCTAACTCAAGTTTCTACCAAGCTATGAGTCTAACTCGATCTAGTCCATTCAATGATCCTAATGGTTCCTTTAGTCGAACTAAATTGTACCCTTCTCCAAAACAACATGTTCTTTGTGTGTGACCCTATAGGTTCTCGTAATGTTGGCAATGTCCCTAAAAACCAATTTAGAGACATAAGCAATGAGTGGCATCTAATAATGCATCATTGCTACCCAAGTGACAAGCATATCGAGATCCGACATAACCTCTCTGTGACTATTATCTTGTATGACTCAATCCTTCTATCCTTGATATCTAGATTGATCAATGAGGCATAAACCATGTCATCCTCTTATCAATCTTTGCATTTCTTGATCTCCAAGTAGACTACCCCAATCAAATGAGTTCAATATCTCATATTGACTTATTTGAGCATGGGCATGCATTTTAGTAGTCTTACTTTATCAAGGGGCCCACAGATATCACTTCCATCATATTGAAGGGATAGATCCCATCTCCATCACTCATATCCCTCCGCATAATTCATTGCATACCCAGTGATTGACATTATAGTCCACCTTGTTACAGGTGATGTTTGTCGATACCAAAGTATACAACTCCTTATGCAGGGAACCATAGTGATTTCAGGTCTAAAGACTATTCATACCAATAGCCACTATGAGAATGTTTATGACACTCATATGACAATCTATGAAACATTCTCATGGCGGATCAGTTCAGTACATATTCTCAAATATATACCCATGTGTCAACTTGATATCCTATATCCATGATTTGTGAGATTAAGTCATTAGTAGACCTACATGTTAGTCTCAGTGTATTCATATTATCCTTGTATATTAATACTTGATTAGGAACAATTACGAGTAGTATTCTATATATATCTACAGTATCCTACTATCAAGTCACTAACTTGATATGTCATAGACTAGAACTAACTACCCTAGGATATTATTATATTTATTCAAATGACACATCAATGAAGTAAATACAATAACCATAAACTTTGCCTTTTTTATGAAATATGGTACAAAAGTTCCTTTACCAATCATCTCATAATTGACACTTATGGCTAATACTAAAACTATTGTGGTCCATTAAACATCGAGTTGTTTTTGAACCCATGCAACCTCTGAAATGATGGTGTGGGTTGAAAAGATTCTTGTGCTGCACTCTCATACTACAAATTTGGATGATTTATTCACCCTAGATTATACGTATTAGACATAAGATCATACTGTTGGTGCAGGGTCACCAGATAATCGAACTTAGGATTTTGATAATGGCAAAGATTTAAAGTTAAGCTATTTTGTTATCTCATATGTTATGCTAAGTGTGAAGGTAATGTATTAGACTTTGCTAAGGTCAAAGATGAGAGAAGAATCTCAGGACGAGATACCTCGGTGATCGGGTGACACCAGGAGAATCTCGGAAGGAGAAACCTCGATGGTGAAGTGATTGAAAGCTAAGAGATAGGTCAGAAGGATCAAAGGTAAGCAAGGTAAGAACTGTGTGGAGAGGACAGGTTGCATCCTCAATACGGGGACAACCATAGGCGACGATCCGACTAAGACTTCCGGAGGAAGGCCGAAGTTGAGATCAAAAAGTCTAGGACTGTCACACTGTATGTCATTATACATTTTCTGTGCTAACCTTGTGTAGCAGGTGTCAGGTTTGAACCTCAAGTGTAGCAGTCGACTGCTAATAGGATGAGTCGACTGATGTGCGCGAGAAGGACCAAGTGTCACCTCAAGGATAAGATTTGTTAATAAGGTGTTATCTAGATCTGGATCTAGATCTAAACGAGCTAGGGTTTGGAAAGGCTATAAAAAAAGGGGTGAGGCACCCCTTATTCATTAACAAAAGGCTTTCAAAAGTGCTCCATCATTTCAAGACTTTCTTTCACACACGACGATGTCGTAACACTGATTGAGCTCGCATTCTTTGTTGGTGCAGGGGCACCAGATAATTGAACCTAGGTTTTGATTATGGCAAAGACCCAAAGTTAAGGTCATATTGTTATCTCATGAGCTGAACTAAGTGTGATGGAATGATTAAGCTGAGCTGAAGGTCAGCGACACCCGAAAAATCCCAAGTTGGGAAATCGTGGTGGTCGGGCAACACCTGGAGAACTTTGTGGGAGTTGAAGAACCCAGGTGAAGACTAGAAGCAAAGCGACAGATCATAAAGAACCAAAGGTAAGCACGAGTGCGAAGAAAGATGGTAAGGTCGTGTCCTCTGTACGGGGACGATAGTAGGCAGTGATCCATCTAAGACTTCCAGTGGAAGGTCTAGGTCGAGATCGAATGGTAAGGAACCGTCATATTTACCATATTCCATGCTAACCTCTTATTGCAAAGGAGTGACCAGGCTTACAATCGACTGCTGGCTATTGGCAGTCGATTGTTGCCCATCAATCGACTGATGGAAGGCATCAGTCGACTGATGGCGACAAATCAGCCAAATTTACAAGGTTAAAAAGGATAACGTTTGACGCCTCCACTTCGCGATAAGATAAGGTACCACCTCGTGATAAGATCCACAAGTTGAGGATCTAGATCTAGAGTTCTTCCAAGGCACAAGTCTATAAAAGGAGGGGAGGACTCGAACCCAAAAATCATCTATCTCACTCTCAAAGTGCTCCCACAATGCCAAGCTCTAATGCCGTAACGCCACCATAACGCCGACGCAACGCCAAGCTTTCAACCTCTTCGTCGGCAGCAGCAAGTTTGTTTTTATTCTTTATATTCGTGGTTTTAATCGTAACGAGGTGGCATAGGTTTGTTGCCTCATCCTCGAGCTTTCATTTTTGTTATTGTTGTCTCCTACCTTTAATGAGGAGGAGACTCTATAGTGGATTGCCCCTTCATACGCGGTCAAGGATCATGGGGCCTTGGATTACCAACCGTTGGATTGTGAACCAAGTAAAAATAAACTTGTGTTCTTTACTTTCCATTGTGTATCTCTATGTTTTAGTCAAATGAACGAAAAGATGAAAAGATTTCACGCTCGCTATTCACCCCTCCCTCTCTAGTGATGCTTCTCAATCCAATATTTGGTATGAGAGCAGGGACGCTAAGATTTGGTGTAACCACCAATCTAGCACTTGTTGGCTTTCTTTTCGTATTTTTCGAATTGTGCTTTCTTCTTATTATTTCTCCCGCATTACTAATCCAAGACGAAGTCTTGGTACTCTTCTTTTGGTTGTGTGTTTGCAAGTATCAATCGAACTATTCGCTTTTGGAGTAGTCGATGGTAAAACAGGCATAACTTTTCATACAAGTGGACCCACAAAACGTGCCACCAAAATGAAGCTCTCTCAGAGATCTACATATGGGGGTTTACCTCGTAGCAAGTTGTTTTCATCCCCAAAAAATGATGTTTAGTACCCTTTCGGGGACATCGAAGGTTGTAAGTCCTTAGTTTTTTATTTTAGTTTCTTATTTCTCATTTATTTCATATTATTTCCTACATTACTAATCCAAGACCAAGTCTTAGAATTCCTTTTGGTTTTTATTCGTGTTTTGCAAGATAATTAATGGCTCACATTGAGGGGTATAGCACCACCCGACCTTCGTTCTTTAACGGAAATGATTTCCGTTATTGGAAAGGTTGGATGGAGTGTTTCTTGAAAACACAAGTCGAGACTTGGATAACAATCCAAATCGACTTTGCTCTACCCACCAATGATCAAGGGGAGCCTTTGGATTTCGACAAATGGACCAATGCAACCAAGAGGCAAATTGAGGTCAATGCAAAAGCAACATAAATGTTGCAATGTGGCTTGTCCAAGGAGGAGCTCAACCGGATTAGACCGTTCATTAGCGCCAAAGATTTCTGGACCAAGTTTATCGAGCTACATGAAGGGACATTCGATGCTAAGGTATGCAAAAGAGATTTACTATTGAATAAATGGTATAATCTAAAGATGCAGGGTCACGAGACCGCTTCACAACTCCATGCGCAGATCCAAGACATCCTGAACGGCCTACACGCTATCGGACAAAAGGTAGACAATCGAGATATAATAAGGTACGCTCTCAACGCCTTTCCTAAGACCACCTTGTGGCCATCCATGGTTGATGCCTACAAGGTTTCTAGAGATCTATCTAAAATTAGGTTAGATGAGCTCTTTTTGGAATTTGAACTTCACGAACAAACTAATGCATTCTCGGCCGAGAAAGGTGTAGCATTGCTTGCAGGTCAAAGACGAAGAGAAAAGAGCAAGCTACCTCCCAAAGAAGAAGGATCCGAACCCGAGGGCGAATTCGAGTCTGAATAGGAAAAAGAGGCCGAGATAGTAAACATGGTGCGGAAGATAATCCGAAAAGAAAGGGAGCAGTTGAAGAACAAGAAACCCCCCACAAACCTACACATGCTACGGGTGCAACAAGAAGGGTCATTACAACTCAGATTGCCCAAAAATGAAGCCAAAAGACAAGTAACCCAAGAAAGCTTTTCAAGCAACATGGGAGGAGGAAGAAGATCAAAATAATGACTTGGTGTTCATGGTGAAATCGGTAGAATCCGAGTCTGAGTCTGAAGCCGAATATGAATCCAACTCCGACTCTGAGGATGACTTCGAGAAGAGACTCAAAGCCGGGTCAAAAGAAAAAATTAAGGTAAGTAATTCGTTAATTGGCAATCTTTACCATGCAATTAAAATGTTAAGTAGGAAACTAAATAAGTCCGAGTCTAGAGTCGAGTCGTTGCTCGAGGAGGTTGAAATCCTCAAGCAAGAGGCTAATCAAACCTCTTCAACTAGTCAAGTTCAAGAGGGAAACTCAACTCAAGTTGAAAATCTTGAGGAGGAGAATTCTCTCTTGAAATGACGAGTTCAAGAGCTCGAGGCTAGGTTGGAAAGATTCACATTGGGATCTAAGAATCTTAATCAACTTCTTGGAACCCAAAGAGTCGTGTACAACAAAGTTGACTCGGATTTAGATCAAGGACTACGAATAGATCTTATATGTCTATCATAAATCGTAGTCATCAACGAGTACAAACTTGGGTCCCAAAGGTTTTGTTATCACATATAATGACCAATAAGTATTGGATTTCCCAGGATCGAGTCCACTTTGTGGAAAGACCATATTGGTTCGATGGTCCAGGGGGAGCTAACACTAAAATAGTATACCTGCTTCCTTAGGAAAATCATTGCATGATTAGTTATTTTGTTTTACTTTTTAGAATAGCTAGATAGGACAAATAGTTAGTCAACTTTGACAACATAGTATCAGGATGCGGTGAGATGATAGTACGTTAGAAAAACATCTTGTGTATTCGAGCTAGATAAGGTGTATCTAGCTTGGTGCACTTAGCTGAGTTGAACTAGCTGAAGCTACCTCGTTGTATCCTAAACTAGTTAGACCATGAAGTAATCTTAAGTGACTCAAGTAATCAATTTCTTGAATTTGTCTTTGTCTAAGGAAGTGGTCGTTGTTCCGATCAAAGAAGACCCATGTGCCTCGTCACGACCTGGAAGCCAATTTCTTGAAAAATTTACTTGACAAACTAAGGGCTAAATTCGAATCTAACCCAAGGTTGACTATCTTTAATCAAGTTAAAATCATCTCACAAAACATATAAGGTAAACACATCTTGAGACACATAGAATGGGTGAAATGTTAAGGATAATTGATATACACAAAACATAACTTTTTCAAAATGCTACTTATTTTCTCAACTACTACACTTAACGAATAGTTATAACTTTGATTAGCCCATACTAAGTATACAACTCTCTATGCCAAAGTTTAGCGCGCCCTAAATCTCTTTATTTGACTAAGGGAGAGAGTAAACTAACCCTAAGGGTTATATTACAAATATTTAAAGTTTTTTTAAGTATTTTTAAATTAAAATATGTTTCAAAAACTTATTAAATTATTGGTACAGAGGGATATACCTCGAACCAATCTATTTAACCAAGTAGGAACATATGCTTGGACTCGTACTCGATTTCGTTCGTTAAACGCATACTATATTTATAATGTTGCATTTAAAAAAAACCCTATTTTATATATATCACCCCCCAACCATATTTTTGATTTATGGAAAAAGAGGGAGAAGGGAAAAAGTTAAGGGGGAGTGCGAAAGTTAAGGGAGAGTAACATAGAATTTAATTTTAAAAATTCAAAATATCTTTTTCGAAACTCACCAAGGGTTAAGGGGTAGTTTTTGAAACGACGTTTATCATTTACTTCACTTATTTTGCGCACTTTGTGTCGGTTTGCCATAGATCAAAAATGGAGAGATTGTTAGTGCAGGGGCACCAGATAATCGAACCTAGGTTTTGATTATGGCAAAGACCCAAAGTTAAGGTCATATTGTTATCTCATGAGTTGAACTAAGTGTGCAGAAATGATTAAGTTGAGCTGAACGTCAGCGACACCCGGAGAATCCCGAGTCAGGAAACCATGGTGGTCGGGCGACACCGGGAGAACTTCGTGAAAGTCAAAAAATCCAGGTGAAAATTAGAAGCAAAGCGACAGATCATAAAGGACCAAAGGTAAGAACGAGTGCGAAGAGAGATGGTAAGGTCATGTCCTCTGTACGAGGATGATCGTAGGTGGCAATCCGACTAAGACTTTCAGTGGAAGGTCTAGGTCGAGATCAGACGGTAAGGAACCATCAGATTTACCATATTCCGTGCTAATCTCTTATTGTAGGGGAGTGACCAGGCTGGCAGTCGACTGCTGGCGATGAATCAGCCAAATTTACAAGGTTAAAAAGGATAACATTTGATGCTGCCACTTTGCGATAAGATAAGGTGCCACCTCATGATAAGATCCACAAGTTGAGGATCTGGATCTAGACTTCTTCCAAGGCACAAGTTTATAAAAGGAGGGGAGGACTCGAACCCAAAAATCATCTATCTTGCTCTCAAAGTGCTCCCACAACACCAAAGCTCTAACGCCCTAATGTCGACGCAACGCCAAGCTTACAACCTATTCGTCGGCAGTAGCAAGTTTGTTTTTATTCTTTATATTCGTGGTTTTAATCGTAACGAGGTGAGGTAAGTTTGTTGCCTCATCCTCGAGCTTTCGTTTTTGTGATCATTGTCTCCTACCTCCAACAAAAAGAAGACTCTATAGTTGATTGCCCCTTCGTACGCGGTCAAGGATCGCGAGGCCTTGGATTAGTAACCATTGTATTGTGAACCAAGTAAAAACAAACTTGTGTTCTTTACTTTCTGCTCTGCATCTCTGTGCTTTAATTGAATGAACGAAAAGACGAAAAGATTTCACGCTCACAATTCACCCCCCTCTAGCGACGCTTCTCGATTTGATATTCTTGTCTTTCAAAGTCGATACATTTCATTTAGTTATTTTTTTACTTGCTAAGAGGAGAGGTAGGTTTGTTACCTCCTCCTCTACATCTTGTATTCCGTTCATCTCTTACCTCCAACGAAGAAGAGACTTATTAGTTGATTGTCCACCGAAGCGATAAAGGATCGTAAGGCCTTGGACTAGTAGTCGTTTGGCTGTGAACCAAGTAAAAAATAAAGTGTGTTTTTGTTTGTGTTTTCCGCTTTGAAGTTTTTAAAAGAAAAGAAAGTTTTTTTAAATAGCTTATTCACCCCCCCCCCTCTAGCGTCATTTCGATCCAACATTTGGTATCAGAGCAGGGGCGCTCAGATTCGGTGCAATCACTGGTCGAGCACTTTTCATTTCATGTTTTTATTATTTAAAGTTATTTCCCACAAGATGCACGCGAATGCGACCTCAAATCTCGCGACGGGAATAATCGAGGACTCGAAGTGCACGCTCACGCTCAACGCCCACAAGTGCATGGATGTCGTCAAGTAATAAAAAGATTATCAATCCCAAAGGGACTGAGATTCGAGTACCAATTGGTTTAGTGGACGTTATTGTTCGGAGTTCCGTTCTAATGGTTGCGATGATGAGGGTTGTCGGCAGTCCTAACTCTAGTACGGTGTCACATGGAGGAAGAGAAGAGTTGCTACGATGCTTTTGAGGGAATTCTAGGATTTCGGTTTCGCTTGTGTGTCATAGAACATTCTATTCAATTGGGTATTATCTAGATGTCTAACTATGGTCTTGTGAAAAGGACATCATACACTTCCCTGATGAGCCTTCGCATCTATCGGGAACTACCTCTGCCATACCAAGTTGACCCCTGTCTTTAGGACGGGATAGGTGGAATGAGGATGCCAGATCAATCCTTATGACGAGTCAGAATGTGTCCTGTTTCTGACTCTATCACACCCTTCTATCTACGGTTACCGAAGATGAGGTCAACCCCTAGGTTCCTCCTTAATTCTCCTAAATCTTTGATACGAGAGTTATCACCCCTCGTATCGGCTATGCACAGTAAATAGAAGACCAAAACAAATAGCTATCGATCTAAACAATCACTAATTGCAAATATGATTTCAAGAACAGAAATATATTTGAAATAACATGTTCTACGCACACAAACTACTCCCTAATCCTAGAATAGGAGAATCTACTCCATAAATACAAGAAGAGAAACACAAAGCATATTAAAATACATAGAAACAATGTAAACTACGTAAAGAACATGAATTACAATGCACTTTGGCTCTCCTCTCCGGCGTTGATGTGAAGAACTCGATCCTCGAGCGACCTTCTTCCTCCCCGTTGCGAGTTCCCAAAGCTATTTAAGGCGTCGAAGTGCTATCCCGATCATCGTGCCTCCCACCTAGGGTTTGGGCGTAGATTCCTTTATATAGATATCAGGCAGTATCCCCCCGAAACCTGGAAAATAACTGAATCACGTCAAAATTGCCCAGCGCCACACGACCGTATAGATTCACACGGCCAGGCCGTGTGTGGTGTTGGGGTGCGAGCCATGTGGATTCACAGGGCCAGGGCGTGTACCCTTCTATTCTAGCTGTCAAATGCCTTCTTTTCGCTCCAAAAGTGTGTCATTTTCCTAGTAGAATGTTGTCATGCACACAAGAGTACAAAGAGCATATCTCCGAACTAGAAAATTGGAAATGCATGCAAAATAAAGTGAAATATGCAAGAATAAAATATAAAATGAAACGGGATGTGAGCGAAAACTACTCCTAAAATCCTATATGTTTTTCTCACATCAATTCCCCTAGACTTAAGTCTTTGCTTGCCCTCAAGCAAACCTCAGTGCCATGAAATTTTAAAAAGCATTGTTCCATACTTAGCTTGTTAACTAGATTTATCAAGTGGTACTTGCAATCAAAACAAAATAGATATGTTCTACAAATTCACTAAGTTAGCTTCTCGTGCACGTGCTAAGCGAATCTTCTTAGGGGATACTCGTTCCATGGTAAGTTAAGTCGTCATCCTATAGCTTTCCTAAGGTCTCCGACTCTTAGGCACTTACCTGCCCAAAGCAAGGAGCGTTCACTAGATCTAGCACAAACTCTCAAAGGCGTACTCAGTATTGAAAGAAATTGGTAGGTGTTTCCCCAGTAACCTAACTCGGTCTCAAAGGGGCACCTAACTATTTCCACCCACGACAACTATTTTTTTTTATCCCTCATAATCTTTTTTTCAATTTTTCTCACTATCTTTTTCTTTCCCTCTCTTTTTTTTTCTTATTCCATTTTTTTTCTTTCTCTCTTGGGATTTTGATTTTTCCGAATGGGCTTCCATGATCCGAGCATCTTCAGTAACTAAAATGCTAAATCTAGAGTCACCTATGGATTTCAAAGTACTAGATTACTAAGATGAATCATAACTAGGTACGTACTAGATTCTCCCTTTCAGAATGTTCGACATGTGTAGGTGTAAAAATAAAAGCTAACCAGTGTAAGTCTAGAACATTCATTAGAGCAAATTAAATAAAATACCATGAGATAAATGAAGTTAAGCTACCTATGGGAACAACTCATGAAAGTAACTTTAAAAATACTACTGAGGCAGCTTAAAGATAGCAAAAACTAAGTGCAGAAAGAAACTAAACACACTATGCATGAATAAATGAATGCTAAATAAAACTAAAATATAAATATTAGGAAAGAAATTACTGCTAGAAACAAAATAAATCACAACTTGGGGTCCCCCCCCCCCCAGACTAAAGCAAAGCATACCTCTAATACAGTGGTCGAGGCGGGAAGTCTGGTAGCCTCGGCATGTCTGGCTCCTGGGAGAACCTGGTGCTCAGCCGATGATGTCACATATAAATGTGGTCAATCTGAGAGTTGGTGGATGCAGCAGCTACTTGGTGCTCCTCCTCTGTAGGCCACTGTGTCTGTTGGGCACGCATGTTCTGCCTGACCTCCCGATGGTAGGCAGCCTCCTCCAGGAAGTATATACGGGCCTCATCATAGAACTCCTCAGCCCGCTGGAAGTGCTCCCGTAAGCCATGAAACTCGGCCTGCATGTAAGCGCTCTTCTCCTCCCATCGCTACCTCTGCATCTGTTGCTCGGCGTATATGTCCTCAAGGCACGATCGAAACTCGAAGAAGTCATAGATGGTTGTACCTGCATCTTGCTCAAGAGTAGAAGAAAAATGGTGGTGTGGGTGCAGGCTCTCGTCGTGGACTAGGTGGGCTCAAAACGATTTTTTCTTTTTCCTAGCAAGTTCTTTCTAATCCTAAACTATTTGCAAAAACATAAGTGACCATAAATCAAAGTCTAAATTATACACATGAATGCAGAAAGATTAAAAACATGTAAAATTAAACTTTGGTTGCCTCCCAAGAAGCGCTTTGTTTAAGGTCTTTTAGCTCGACCACACTCCATTATCTCAACTTAGCTCCGGAGGTTCTGTAAACCTACATTCATCTGTCTCTGTGTTGTCTTCCGGTGGGATGGGCTTTACCCTGCTGAAAGTGTAGTCATCTAAGAAGGGAGCTCTACACTCTAACAGGTTGAAAATGATGATCTCCCCGTCTACTTCCAAGGAGATCTTGTGCGCCTTTACGTATATACATGCTCCCGCGGTCACCAGAAAGGGTCTTCCCAAGATGATGGTATTCTGAGGGTTTGGTCCTGTGTCCAGTACAATAAAATCTGTGGATATGACAAAATTCTCAACCACCACAGGTACATGTTCCAGCATGCCAATGGGTTCCTTAATCGTATCGTCCACCATGTGAATCCCTATGCCCGTTGGTTGTATACTACCCAATCTCATCTCCAAGTAGAATGCGTAGTGCATCATGCTAATCGATGACCCTAGATTGCACAGAGCTTCATCACACTCTCACCATAAATCTGGCAGGGTATAACAAATTCACCGAAGTCATCAAGCTAGGGTGGAATCTTATCTTCAATTTCAGCTTAGTTGGGTAGGGTGGAAATCATGGCTGCACACCCCCTAGTGAATCTGCTATTCTGTCCTACTCTCTCACCACATATTCCCTCATCCTTGACCTGACTTGCCTCGAGTAATGATGGAGAGCTATCCATGGTCTGCGATACGATTTGGGCTATTTAGGCCACCTGAGTTTCCAACATATTCGTGTGACTCGCAAGGTCATCAACAGTAGCCTTCAAACCCCTAAGTGACTCTTCTGTTTTCTGATGTTAGTGTCAAAATTCTGCATTGACCTTAGTTTAGGTAGCAATAAAGTCTTCCATCATCAGTTCTAGCCTAGACTTTTGTGGTTGCTACTGCCCATTACCCTGTTGCTACCCATATCCTACTGATGGTTGGAAATTCTCCGAGTTATTCCAATAGGAAAATTTTGGGCAGTTCCTCCATCTAGGATTGTAAGTCCTAGAGTATGGGTTTTTGGGCCTTTGATTGTGGTCCCCAACTGCATCGACCTACTCGATCTGCTCCTCTAATAAGCCCTGTCCTCCATAATAGTCCTCTTCATATGCTGATGCTCCCTCTCCAAAGGTATGGGCCGCACATGCAGAAATAGAATTTAGAGAGTCGAACCATCTGCTAAGTGCATCCATCCTTGCCGCTAGGTGGTCTACGGAATTGACAGCATATCGTCCCGCTGCAGGAGTTGGGTGACTACGCTCGGAAGCCCATTGAATGTGGTTCTGGGCCACCTCTTCAATCAGCTCCTCCGCTTCCTCGATAGTCTTGTTCTTCAATGCTCCTCCTGCAGCAGAATCGAGGGACACCTTTGTGGCGTACGTGATCCCATTATAGAAGATGTGGATCACCAGCCACCTTTCTAGTCCATGATGGGGGCATTGGTAGAGTAGCCCCTTGTAGCGATCCCAAGCTTCGAATAAAGACTCCCCTTCCTTCTGACGGAAGCTCATGATTAGATGGCCCATGTGAGCAGTCTCGCTTGGTGGGAAAAATTTGTTCAAAAATTATTGCTCACACTGCTCCCATGTAGTAATGCTTCCCGATGGCAAGGAGTGAAGCCATGTCTTAGCCTTATCTCGCAATGAGAAAGGGAATAGGCTCAGGCGGATCGCGTCGGCAGGTACTCCATTGATCTTCATTGTTGAGCAAATTTCCAAAAATGTCTCCAGGTGTCGGTTCGGGTCTTCAGTCGCAGCTCCCTCAAATTGACTTTGTTGGACCATGTGTATAAGAGCAAGTTTCAATTCAAAATTGTTAGCTGTAATAGGCGGTCTAGCTATAGTCAGCCAAAATCCTCTGGCACTAGGGGTTGCGTAATCCCGTAAAGGTCGACTACCTACGTTCACCATGGATGCGTCTTGGTCCTCCATCCTCTTTTGTTCAGCTCTCCTGCGATGGTAGGTTCATTCAATTTCTAGATTTATCAAAATTAGGCCTTTCTGTCCTAAGCGTCTATGCATACGAAGAACCGAGCCACAAAATTACGAGTATACCTAATGCTTAGATAAACAGAAAATAGCCTAAACTAATACCAAATCAAATGCAGAAAATTTAAACTAAAGGTTAATGCAATGTAATTACTGACATAAATCTAAACTTACTCTAGATATTAAAAATCTAAAACTGAAGCAAATCAAATAAAAGTGAAAAATAAAGCGAGTAAATTAATCTACCCTAAGTCCGATCCAATTGTCCAACTCTTAATTCACTATCGAATCAATCAGTCCCCGACAATGGTGCCAAAAACTTGATGTACGTGAATGCGACCCAAATCTCGCGACAGGAACCATCGAGGACTCGAAGCGCGCACTCGTGCTCAACGCCTGCAAGTGCACGGATGTCGTCAAGTAATAAAAAGATTATCAATCCCACAGGGACTGAGATTCGAGTACCGATTGATTTAGTGGACGTTATTGTTCAGAGTTCCATTCTAATGGTTGTGATGACGAGGGTTATCGGCGGTCCAGTACGGTGTCACATGGAGGAAGAGAAGGGTTGCTACGAGTCTTTTGAGGGAATTCTAGGATTTCGATTTCGCTTGTATGTCGCAGAACATGCTATTCAATTGGGTATTATCTAGACATCTAACTATGGTCTTGTGGAAGGGACATCATATACTTCCCTGATGAGCCTTCACATCTATCGGGAACTACCTCTGTCATACCATGTCGCCCCCTGGCTTTAGGACGGGATAGGCAGTACAAGGATGCTAGATCAATCCCTATGACGAGTCGAAACGTGTCCCGTTTTCGACTCTATCACACCCTTCTACTACGGTTACCGAAGATGAGGCCAACTGTCATGCCCCAGGATTATGTCGATCCGAAAATCAAACGGACAACATCTCCCCTGTACGTGGCAACATATCCTGTTTATACAAGGCCCTTGGGCCCACAATAACAATAACATATACAAATGTAAACATAACAAAGCACAACGAAACTAACACAACTACAATACAAACCACACACCATACATACCGGTATGACTAACACCACATTAAGAAAACATCGGTAAAACCTGAATCCACAAGTGTGTACATCACATAACAAGTCCATAACACATAACCCATGTAAAACTCCAAGTACATAACAAAACATATGGAAAACCAAAAACTCAGACCCTCGGATGTGAGATGAGACGATGCCGACCAGCGCTACTCCAAACCGTCATGAAGACTTCTACCTGTTACCTGGGCGACAGAAAAAACTCGGGGTCCGTGGTGGTGAGTATAACTCAACGATAATAGGAAAGAACATGAATATAACAAATATCACATGTAATTCAACAATATTGATGTACATCAGGTAAACACCAGCATAATAAACATATACATGCATATACCGTCTAACCAAATGAACAACGTAAAATACAGACATACCTGAAAGTCCGCTACGCTACTCTGATCCAACCTAAGCATATATCCACAATATATAACACGAAGAGTAATACTAACTCACACTATAATCGTGATATAGGTCAAAGGTATCTAATGGTCTGACCAACAAGTATACAGGTATCCGACACAACCATATAACAGATGCGAGTAGCATGTATGAAGATGATGTACAACCAAATACAGCAAGCATAGTACAATCAAATGCAACATCACAATAATCATATATATATAGACTACCTCTATATATATACTAATCACAATCATCCATATATATATATCTATATATATATATATATATATATATATATATATATATATATATATATATATATATATATCTATATATATATATATATATATATATATCTATATATATATATATATATAGATACATGCATATGTGTATATATATGGCAATGTGCAAGACGCCATAAGACACGGCCATGCAGCATGCATGGTCATGCCGGCTCACCCTAAAGCTACCACAATCCTAGTGTGGCCTTGGTGGATCGACATGACAACTGTCCCAACTCAACACCAACCACTACTCTCGAGTGGCTGAGTGGGCAGTATGATCGAGTAGCATATAAGCGTAAATAGCAAGCTACATGATGGGGGTCCCTGTTGTTGGCCACTCCGACAGTCACTACCCATGATTGGTCGAGTACCACACACGCAGGATAATAGCACGCAAATTCAACTACCACCGTCTATAGTGGTAGAGTGCGACACATCAAATGCTCTGCCCTCACACCAGCTACTCCTCCTATGAGTAACCGTGGAAGCAGGATGACTGACGACCCTCTCAACCACAAGGGAGATCTAATCATCAGCATGCATGTAAATAACATGAATGCATAGTCACACATATAGACATCCACCACAAACTCTCTATCCTACAGAGAGTTATAACAATCTGATCAACACACTCTCTATCCTGCAGAGAGTCATACTCAACTGGTCATAACACTCTCTATCCTGTAGAGAGTCATACCAATCTGATCAACGCACTCTCTATCATGCAGAGAGTCGTACTCAACTGGTCATAATAAGCTAGGACCACCGGTTCGTAGCGACACACTAATCACAATTCACCTGACCATTTACACAATACATGATCGGTAGTAAACATACAACATAAGGGTATTGGAATCAATCCTACGTTCAGGGCATTACCAACTCACGGATGACCTTTTTCCTAATTTACAAATCAGGTCATCATCTGTACTCCACTATTTACACATAACTAAGCATTTATAGATTTACCTACATCACATATGTAACTCCTAATCATGATGAAGGAAATGTGATAACAACAATAGAGCATATAGGCCAAAGACAAAGTATCAAGCACAAGAATAAATAAGAGTGGAGTCAAGGTAATATGATCATATATTTAAATCTGCATGCAACAATAACTACCTGACCAAGGTAGGAAATTACCCACCTATTATGTAAATCGTAACTATCTTCACGTCCGCAAACTCGCCTCGCATCAAAGTCCTGTACACTACACAGAATACAATTTAGTTTTATTGTACAACGAATGATCAAATCGAATTTTACATCGATTTAGTATTCCAATCTACTAAATGAATATTAACTAAGGTCTCGTTCACCCATCCCATATAATATCCACTTTATCACCATGATGACATACTTGCTATAATTAACCACCACACTATCCCATAGCTACAATTCTATAACAAATCAATTCATATTCATTCTGCTGCCACAACGTAGTTCATTACCATAACATAACCAAATTACAGCTTACCTTTCAATGCTTCAGTTTATCCAAAACATACACCCACTACCGATCTCTAGACTTAAAGGTATATCAATCCTAAATTACCTGTAATCACATGATATTCCACTCTCCCTTTGATATAGAATTTTCACATCAATAATTCAAAGAAACAGTGGGGTAATTGAGGTTACAAGAAGTCATGTGGCTATCATAAACAAGAAGGGTCAGTCGGTAAGGTTATATGCTTCGAAGATTATTCGACAACCAACAAAGCAATTGTCGACAAGAACAAGATCAAGACGATCGGTGTGGCAGCAATCATGACAGGCATCAATGTATCCATCACTTGGGTGAAACTTGAAAATGATCTGGATTGGTAGATCGGGTCAAGGAACAGTAAGGAGGCAGTAATGATGCCTCACTGTCGATACACAGAGGAACAAGGAGAAGCTTGCGGTGAGACTATCAAACTCACAACGACAATCTAGAACGGGGGTATGAAGATAAAGGCAACCCTTACTGTGCGATCGGGCCATGGAAGAAGAGGGCGGCGATGTGGATCTTGGTGGATGGTGATGGGACAGCGACCAACGGACGAAGAGATCGGCAACCGTCGGCCCACAGTGCATGCTCGCAGTGGAGATTAGCATCGATGGCCAAGGGTGGTGGTCGTCGGTCGCATGCGCAGGGACGGTGACTACTGACAGTGTGCATTCGACGAGCAGGGCAACAGGATGTGACACGATCTGCCCGGGAGTCGCGAGAAGCCATGGATGGTTGTAGACGCCGGTGAGGTGAGGAGAAACAAGAAGGAGAAGGTTGGCTGCGGCGATCGAAGGTGAGAACAATGTCGCCAAGCCGAGCTCGAGCACGGAGAGTCAGCGATAGAAAGAGGTCTTCATAGGATTTGGGGGAGGAATCGATCGGGCAGAGAAGGAAAAGGTCGATCAGGGAAGTAATAGGGAAAGCGGCTGGAAACACCCGTGCGGAGAAATGGTGTGCGGTGAGGAAACGCCGAATGGAACGGAAAGGATTAACACAAGTCGGATTTTGCAACAAACGTATTGGGTTTAAGATCCTATAAGGCTTAAATCTAAATTCGATTAAACCCATTCCATTAAACCTAGGTTCAAATAATTAAACCTAATAGACTTTGAACCTAGGATAGGTTTAAATTAACTCCTAACCATGCATCATCAAATTTAATTTATCCCAAACAGGCTTTCCCAAAGCCTATTAAATCTTTCCCCGCAACTATCATAGAAATTTCCATTTAAGTCTAGGAAAATTTCTAAAAATTCTTGAAAAATTCCATAGGGTATTTTCCTAATTAACAAGCATTGTTTTATTTTATTTTCATTTTTATTTATTTTTTTCCGATATTTTACACCAACCCCTAAGTTCCCCCTTAATTCTCCTAAATCTTTGATACGAGGGTTGTCACCCCTCGTATCAACTATGCACAGTAAATAGAAGACCAAAACAAATAGCTATCGATCTAAACAATCACCAATTGCAAATGTGATTTCAAGAACAGAAATATATTTGAAATAATATGTTCTATGCACACAAACTACTCCCTAATCCTAGAATAGGAGAATCTACTCCATAAATACGAGAAGAGAAACACAAAGCATATTAGAATTCATAGAAACAATGTAAACTGTGCAAAGAATGTGAATTACAATGCACTTTGGCTCTCCTCTCCGGTGTTGATGTGCATAACTCAATCCTCGAGCGGCCTTCTTTCTCCCTGTTGTGAGTTCCCGAAGCTTTTTAGGGCGTCGAAGTGTTGTCCCGGCCATCGTGCCTCCCCCCTAAGGTTTGGGCGTAGCTTACTTTATATAGACATCAGGCTGAATCTCCTCGAAACCTGGAAAATAACTGAACCGTGTCGAAATCGCCCAGCACCACACAACTGTGTGGATTCACACGGGCAGGCCGTGTGTGGCGCTGGGGTGCGAGCCATGTGGATTCACAGGGCCAGGGCATGTGCCCTTCTATTCTAGCTATCAAATGCCTTCTTTTTGCTCCAAAAGTATGTCATTTTCCTCGTAGAATGTTGTCCTGCACACAAGAGTACAAAGAGCAGATCTCCAAACTAAAAAATAGAAAATGCATGCAAAATAAAGTGAAATATGCAAGAATCAAATATAAAATGCAACGGGATGTGAGCGAAAACTACTCCTAAAACCCTATATGTTTTGCTCACATCACCGCACTACTAATCCAAGACCAAGTCTTGGAATTTTCTTATTGTTCGTGTTTTTGTGAGGTATTTAAATTGCAAACCTTGAGGGGTATAGCACCGTCGGACCTCCGTTCTTTAATGAAGATGACTTCGACTATTGGAAGGGTTGGATTGAGTGTTTTTTAAAAATACAAGTCGAGATGTGGATTATCATCCAAACCATCTATGCTTTACCTACCAATGACTAAGGTGAACCATTGGATTATGACAAGTGAACCAACGTAATGAAGCGGCAAATCAAAACCGACGCAAAAGCAACTCAGATATTATAATGTGGATTGGCCAAGGAGGAACTCATTCGTGTTTGTCCCTTCATTAGTGCCAAGGACCTTTGGGACAGACTCACCGAATTATAGGAGGGAACCGCCAACACCAAGGTATGTAAATGGGACTTACTTCTCAATAAATTATTTAATCTAAAAATGTTGGACAACGAGACGACCACTCAACTTCGTGCTCAGATCCAAGACATCATGAACAACCTCCACTCTATTGAACAAAAGGTAGAAAACTGAGACGTTATAAAGTATGCACTTAAGGCTTTCCTTAGGACTACTTTGTGAGCGTCCATGGTTGATGCTTATAAAGTTTCTAGAGATCTTTCTAAAATTAGGTTAGATGAATTATTTTCAGAATTTGAATTGCATGAATAGTCTACCTCGGCCCCGATTGAGAAAATTATAGCTTTGATTACAAGTCAAAGAAAGGGGAAAAGCAAGCCTCAACCTGAAGAAGATGAGTCCGAATCGGAGTTAGACGAAGAGGTGCAGACCAAACTAGTCAATCTAGTTCGAAAGATGATCAAGCGTAGAAGGCGACTAACCAAGCCAATGATGGAGAAGAAACACAACCCAAGTCAAAGCTACAAGTGCTACGAGTGCAATAGGAAGGGGCACTTGAAGTCCGTATGGTCGAAGCTAAAGAACAATAAACCGCAAATCAAGAAAGCACTCAATGCAATGTGGGAGGAATCTTCGGAGGAAGAAGAAGACCAAGTCAACAACTTGGCCTTCATGGCAAGACCGACAGAATCAGAGTCTGAGTCTGAGTCCAAAGCTGGCAATGAGTCCGAGTCCAAGTCTGATTCCAAATCTGACACCGAGCTCGAATTCAAGACAAGACACGGATCTGTATCCGGTTCAAAAGAATAAATCAAGGTGAGTCAGTCATTAATTAACACCCTATATGATGCCATTAAATTTTTAAATAAGAAATTAACAAAATCCGAGTCTAAAGTTGAGTCGTTGCTTAAGGATGTTAAACTCTTTAAGCATAAGGCCACCCTAACTCCTTCAACTAGTCAAGTTCAGAAGGGAAACTCAATTCAAGTTAAAAAAAAAAACTTGAGGAAGAGAATTCTCTCTTGAAAGGGCAAGTTCAAGGGCTTAGGAAGTCGTTGGAAATATTCACGTTGGGATCTAAGGGTCTTGACCTACTTCTTGGATCGCAAAGAGCCGTGTATAACAAGGTTGGACTTGGGTTTAGTACAATAAATAGATCATATATGTCAATTATAAATCATAGTAGAAGAATCCAAGCATGGGTCCCTAAGACCAGTTCAACATTGCAATTAGATTCGACTAAATATTGGATTTCCAAAGACCAAATCCAATGTGGATAGACCATATCGATTCAATGATCTTGGAGGAGCCAATACTAAATTTGTGTCCTCAATTACTTGATTAATTTAGATTTGCATGTCTAATTAGTTATTATTTGCTTAATTTAGAATGGTTAGATAGGACTAATTGTTAATTAATCTTGACAACATAGTTATTAGGACATTGTGAGATGATAGTACATTAGGGAAATGAAGTCTCGTGTATCCGAGTTAGATAAGGAGTATCTAGCTTCGTGCACCTAGCTAAGTGGAACTGATTGAAGTTACCTAACCACATCCTAAACTAGTTGGACTAGGATCTAACCCTAAAGTAAATTAAGTGTATAATTTCATAAGTTGGCTTTGTCTAAGGAAGTGGTCGTTGTTCCGATCAAAGAAGATCTCTGTGCCTCGCCACGACCTGGAAGCCCTCTTTTGAAATATTCACTTAACTAACTAAAGGTTAAATCTAAATCTAACCCAAGGTTAATTAATTTTCAAATCATTAAAATTAACTAAGTAAAATTGTATGTCATCTCACGAAACATATAGGGTTAACGTGATTGATCATGTAGAGAGGGTGAGATGAATCTTAGGTTAAAAACTTCTAAATCGATTTAAAATTCCAATATCCGATCCAACTAAAGTTTACGACAGACATATGACTGGAGATCGACTGAAGTTTACGAAGCTCAGATTCAAAATGATTGGTAGCCTTCGGAAACAACGGTAAACTCAAAATCATCGGATCAAATGATATTGAGCTAAACTCAAATTTTATAATACGCAAAGTCTTATTAGTAGAGAATTTTGAGTTTAATCTTTTAAGTGTTAGTCAATTATGTAATACTAGTAATAAAGTTATCTTTTTATCAAATGAATACTTAATTAAGAATAATGATTGCTCAAAAATCATACTTAGGGGAATTAGAAATAATAATATTTATACAATAAATCTACCCAACTCTTCAACCAAGTGTCTAATGACACAACAAGAGGAATCGTGGTTGTGACACAGACGACTAGGCCACTCCCATCCAAGACTTATACGTAAAATAAGTCATAATGGTCTAATATTAGAGGTCTACCTAAATTAGGTAACTTAGAAAATAAAATATGTAATGCATGTCAACAAGGAAAACAAATTGAAACTTCACATAAATTAACTAATCAAGAGAGAACTAAATATGTGCTTGAGCTCCTACACTTAGACCTTTTTGACTCACATGGAGTCAAGTCACTAAATGGTAGTGAATATTATTTAGTAATAGTAGATGACTATTCTAGGTTTACTTGGGTAAAATTCTTAAAGCATAAAAATGAAAACTTGGATCATTTTGCTAATCTATGCAAGCTATTAGAAAATGAAAAGAACTTAAGGATTAAAAGAATTAGAAGTGACCATGGTGGAGAATTCAAAAATTATAAGTTTATTGAATTTTGTAATAAAAACGGATACCACCATGAATTCTCTTGCCTAAAGACCCCTCAACAAAATGGGTTAGTTGAACGAAAAAATAGAACCCTATAAGAGGCTGCTAGTACCATGTTGAACGAATATAGTTTACCTAATAGGTTTTGGGAAGAAGCAGTCAATACTGCCTGTTATGTCCAAAATAGAACCTTAATAATTAAACGACACCAGAAAACATCTTATGAAATATACTACAAAAATTATCTAACATTAAGTACTTTAGAGTCTTTGGATGAAGGGTATACATACTAAATAAAAAAGATTACTTAGGAAAATTTACCTCTAAAACAACTACCAGTATATTTATAGGATATTCAACCACTAGTAGAGCCTATAGGGCATATAATAATGAATTCTTTAAAATTGAAGAAATAATTAATGAAGAAAACAATCCTATAAAATCCAAAGTAAACATTGAATTAAACAACAAAAACTTAGAAAATGAAATTAGACCTGAACCTAATCCACAATATGAATCAAGCATAAACCCCAATCCAAACCAATATAGAGTACAAATTAATCATCTAATTAACCAAGTATTAGGTGATCCAAATCTAGGAGTTCAAACTCAGGCTTCATATAGAAATGTAAGTCAAATTTCACTCATATCTAAAATCGAACCTAAAACCATAGAACAAGCTCTTGACCCAGATTGGATCATTGTCATGCAAGAAGAGTTAGCTCAATTCACTAGGAGTCAAGTTTGAGAATTAGTACCCCCACTTAAAAGGAAAACAATCATAGGAACAAGATGGGTATTTCGGAATAAACTTGATGACAAAGGTGAAGTTATAAGGAATAAAGCTAGATTAGTAGCAAAATGATTTAGTCAAGTAGAGGGTTGGATTATGATGAAACCTATGCCCCTGTAGCAAGACTTAAATCAATTAGAATGTTGTTAACCTATGCTGCACATAGAGGATTTAAATTATTTCAAATGGATGTCAAGTCAGCATTTCTAAATGGTTTTATCAAAGAAGAGGAGTATGTTGGCCAACCACCAGGATTTGAAAACTTAGACCAACCTAACTATGTGCTTAAACTTAGGAAAGCCCAGCGTTGCTCTTATCAACATCGTGGTACCGTGCCCCCAAAAATTCCTGAAAGGGGTTTCTGATGAGGGGCCGCTTCGGTGGTGGGGCCGGTCACGTAAAAAAGTTTACCCATCACAGTTTTGCCCCCAGGGCAACGGCGTGGTGGTAGCGGCGCGAGGCTCCCCTCTGCGCATCCAGGGGTCGATTCCGCCCTGGCAACGCACGTTGCACGAGTGGCGATGCTCAATGCCCCCTCGTCGCAGCGTGGGCAACCTTCCTGGGCAGCATGGGTTCAGACGCGTCGGACCACACGTCACCTTGATTTAACCTCGTCAACCGGTGGGGACTCTAGTCGAAGGCCTTGGGGTGGGGTCGGTTGACCTTGTAGATTAGTGGGCGCAAGCCCGACACCACAGGTTAATCAAAAAAAAAACTTAGGAAAGCCCTATATGAATTAAAGCAAGCACCCAGGGCTTGGTATGAAAGACTATCTATTTATCTAAAGTCTAAAGGTTTTAATCAAGGATTAATTGACCCAACTCTATTCGTAAAAACTATAGGAAAAGAAATATTTATAGCACAAATCTATGTAGACAATATAATATTTGGAACAACAAACACAACATTTCTAAATGAATTTATTTCACTAATGGAAAGTGAGTTTGAAATGAGTTTAATAGGTAAACTCACTTTCTTCTTAGGCTTACAAATAAAACAAACAAGAGAAGGAATCTATATGCATCAAAATAAATACACTAAGGAGTTAATTAGTAAGTTTGGCATGCAAAATGCTAAAGAAATTAATACACCTATGACAACTAATATAAACATTGGAGAAGATTTAGAAGGAAAATTATAGATTTAAAATACTATAGGAGTGCAATAGGTAGTTTTTTGCACTTAACTGCAAGCTGACCTAATATACTTTTTGCAGTAAGTATGTGTGCAAGATTTCAGTCTTATGCCAAAGAATCACACCTAACCTTAGTAAAAAGAATCTTTAGATAAATAAAAAGAACACAAAATGTAGGAATCTGATACCCTAGGTCAAATGAGTTTGAACTAATCGGCTAATCTGACTCAAATTATGTCGGTAGTAAACTCGATAGAAAAAGTACGAGTGACTATTGCCAACTTCTAGGATCAAGTCTAGTTAGTTGGTGTAGTAGAAAATTGTTAGTAATATATGAGAGATGTCCTAAGGCAATCGCCTTATGTATGAACCATTTATATGATAAATGAAGATTCACTATTTGAGTATACATGTTTCATGTATTTGATTGGATCTTAAACTCATTTACTGAATGTCCACGATACGATTCACAGCATGAGAGAATTTGTGATTGGATCACAACTAGTGAGTATCTCTACATGTGTAATTGTGATGTATCGGAATTATCCCTAGTCGATGAATTGATGGATTTGGACACCATCGATTCTGTCGAGACTAGCACGAGGTATACTCCTTGGTGTATCCAAGCAGCTGATTCTCACTGGCTGGAGACATTGTGATGTCCGGAGTTGATCGTGGATGCTAGTTATGGTAACTAGTTCATTGGAGTGACCAGCCGTAAGACTTCATATGGTTCTCTGCATATATAGATATGTCAATGAAGTTCTTACTGTAACTTAAGTGCGATGTTCCTTTGACTTGCGGTATTCAAGTCATCTTGATCATGGAGACTTATGCTTTGATATCTTAAGCAAACATCTCTAAGGAGATGTGGACCCGGGATGATTGGGTATAAGTCGAAATGATCGAAGGTGTTTGAATAGCCTATAAAGGATTCACCACTCCTTGCGAGGAGATGTATACCCATGGCCTCTCGTCGGATTGTTACTAAAGTCTTTGGCCAAAGCATTACATGTTTAGAGTAAGGTACTCTTCGACTAGAATGTGAGGGCGAGGAAATGATACTTGGGCTAGGTGTGACGTAGTCAGCCTAGTGGGGACTGACACTATAGACCATGTCCTGAACCAAGTGGGTATAAGATGAGTGAAGGGAATGGGGCACGAATCATTCGAGCTGCTGAAGGGTTTCAGAAATAGTTCTGGATCAACCGTTGATCTTTTCAGTTAATTGGGGATCAAGATGTATTACTAGGTGCCACTCATGATCGTTCTAAAATTAATGGTTAATTATAGACGGCCAACATAAACCGAGAACCTATTTGGTCACACGCACAACGAGCGTAATCCGAAGAATTTAAAACGAGCTTGAGAATGGGATTCTCAGACCGAGAGAAACAAGGTTTGGTTGGACCAAACAAGAAGCGAGCATGAAATCGTTTCAGTCGCAATGGAAGCGTGGATGGGCAGTGTCTTATGAAGACATAATGGATGAACCAAAATGGTTTGGTTCTAATCCAATGGAGGAGAATAAACCAAAGGGTTTGGTTTATTTTAAACGAATGAATCAAAAGTTGGTTCGGTTCGTTTTAACTTAAAATAAACCATCATGGTTTGGTTTATTTTAACTTATCTTAATGGAGCGGGTTAACGGGCCTAATGGTTATGATCCAATAACCGTTAAGAGAATTAGTTCTCTATAAAAGAGGGCTTAAGGGATAATTAAGCCCTAAACCTAGTTGCCGCCCACCTCCTCTCCTTGGAGAATTCGGCACCAACTCCATTGCCACCCAGCCCCTTGTGCCACCGTCCAGCTCCTTGCCGGTGTCCAAGCTTCAGCCGGTGATCCTCCGGCGACCCTCCGGTGATCTCCTTTAGGTTTGGCATCAAGGTGAGCTTTATCTTCCCTTGGTTGGCCGGCGCCTATCTCCTCCACCAAAGCTGTCCAGTTTTCTGGACAGCTTGTTCTCCTCTCGTCGGAGCGTCGTTTGGACGATGGTTAGAGCTCCGACAGTGGCTAACTTACCGGGGATTCGATCTTCGGTAATCCTCTGAGGTGGAGGATGAAGGATTCGTCAATCGGTTGACGAATACCTCTCCAGAGAAGCGAGTTTTGAGGACTCGTTTTGGATCCGAATTTGGATTCGGATCGTGATCATCTCTCGATCACATCGTCTTCAACATGAGGCTAGTAACCCATACGAAGACGAAGCTTGTGGCTTAGCGAAGTCATCCTAAGGATACTCGACGTGGATACGGATAGAGACGATTCTAGCGAGGATCGTTCTGGTTGATGTCGTTCCCGCTACACGTAATACGAAAGGTATAACGTAGTTAAATTTCCTTTTATTGCAAATTTAAATTTACGGTTATGTCTACACTTATTGTACTATGCATGCGTGTGATGTGTGTGTTGTAATAAATATAGATTTATTAATTTTATTGCTTCCGCTGTGCTCATATTTACGAAACATGATCGAACACACACATACCGCGGTGCCGGAAACCCAACAAAAATAGCATTGTGTTGCTTTGTCTACTACTGAAGCAGAATACGTAGGCATAGGTGAGTGTGTAGCTCAACTTCTTTGGATGAAGCACACTCTAAAAGACTTCCAACTAAACTTTAGTAATACCAAAGTCATGATTGATAATATTAGTTCAATTAATCTAACTAAAAATCCTATATATCATTCTAGAACTAAACACATAGAAGTGAAACATCATTTTATAAGAGAACATGTAGCTAATGGAGACGTAAAACTTGAATACGTTGAATCTAAATCGAACCTAACAAATATTTTTATTAAACCATTACCAGAAGCAGAGTTCAGTTTACTTAGACAAAAACTAGGTATGTACATAGTAGAGTAGGAATTATTTTTACTTACTATTTATCATTTTCTTTTATGCTATATGGAACTAGCATAAGACTTATTGGTGCAATCGGCCCAAGTCATGATTAACCAAACTCGAGTTGGACTCGAGTAGTGTTTTGATATTTGACAATATTTTGGGGAGATTATTGGTGCAATCGACTCGGGTCATGATTGACCAGACTCGAGTTTGACTCGAGGAGTATTTTGATGTTTGACGATGGTTTGACCATTGTTTGACTATATGGTTGGCATGGGATTGACCATATGATGGAGAAGTCCAAGTCATGGATACTTGGCATGGAAAGTCCAAGCATGGGTCTTGGCAAGGGAAAGTCCAAGCTTGAATCTTGGCCAATGGAAAGTCTAACATGGGTTGGCAAGAAAAGTCCAAGCATGGATCTTGGCAAGGGAAAGTCCAAGCTTGAGTCTTGGCAAATGGAAAGTCCAACATGGGTTGGCAAGGAAAATCCAAGGGGTGATATTGGCGGCGTAAAGTCCAAGGGTGGAGTCTTGGCAGCATAAGTCCAATGGTTGGTGACGTAAAGTCCAAGCGGGAGTCTTGGCAGCATAAGCCCAATGTGCCTTGGTGGTGTAGACCACATTAGCATGACAATAGCTGATGGAAGCACCTGAAGGCTAGCGTATGGATGAATAAGTCATGGATGACTTAGAGGGATTCGATAGGTGTGAGGCTGACGGAGGTGGCTAGAAGGCTTAGGTCTAGACTAAGGGTGGTCTAGCAAGTATGAGGGCATTATACTTGGTGTTAAAACCTCATGGGCGAGGTTATTAGTCGACTGATATTATGGGAAGTCGACTGATGTGAGTCGATTAGTGTTCGACTGCAAGAAATGGCCTAGTAGTCGACGCCGATTAGGCGATCATTGATCGTGGCCGATCAAATGATATGCGATATGGTGATCAGTCGACTGTTGATCGAGTTTTCGGGGACAAAAAGTTTTCGAGTCAACTGTTAGGGTTTGAAAGTCGAGTGATGACTCAATCAGTCGACTGATGTGTATGATCAGTCGACTGATGCATTATCCGTTGGAACTTATCCAACGTGGCTCGGGCCATTGTGAGACAACAGCTACAGGAGCAGTCGACTGATGGTCTCAATCAGTCCACTGCTAGGCAAAATCTAGCCCGAGTTACAGGTTTAAAAGGAGCATGAAGGGAGGGATTTGGCAGTGATTTTTTGAGCATCTTTGAGGCAATTTGCTGGTGCAAATCAGGGTCTTCAAGCACAGCTCAAGCAATCAACAAGCAAGCATTCCAAAGTAATAGTTGTAAAGTTTTCTTTATGTTGTTTTGTATATTCATCTTGTATTTGCTTGTTTTATCTTGTATTACTTAGTGTAATCACTTGTAAGAGGTTTCTCCGCCTCCGACTTGTTGTTGAGAAGGAGTATTTGATTAGTGGTGTGTATTTGCATCGCTAGGGCTCTTTCGAGCCCAATTCGTGGAGTAGGAACCTTGAGGTTTCGAACCACGTTATATTTATGCGTTGTGATTATGTATCTTGTTAATTGTCTTTGTTATTATTATTCCACTTTGCTAATATGATTGTAGACGATCAAACGTGAACAAATTCCATCAACAATCGAAACGCTATTCACCCCCCCTCTAGCAGGCGCATAGGTCCTAACAAGTGGTATCAGAGCTTGAAGCTCTTCTACGGACTAACACCCGAGAGCAAAAGTGCTAGAGGAGATGGAGCTCAATGAGAGATTGGGTGACGACATCAACGTTCCGTCTTCCTTTGACCGTGAAGATTTCGCATATTGGAAAGGTAGAATGATGCATTTTCTTATGTGCGATTTTGACAATTGGATTAGTGTCGTAGTAGATTTCGACACTCCAAAAGATGAAGAAGGAAGAAAATCAAGAAGAAGAATTGGAGTCAAGAACAACTCCGATACTACAACATCAATAATAAGATAATGGGTATATTACTTAGTGTAATTCCTAATGATATTTTGATCAAGATAGGAGATTGTAAAGACGCCAAAGAGCTATGGAGCAAATTGGCAAAATATCATGAAGACCCATCATCAACTCAATTGGAAATAGAGCCCGAAGAAGAAGAAGCAAGTTCATCCTCACAAGAAAGTGAGGATTTGGAGGTCAAGGAATATTCGACATCCGAGGAGGAAGAGGAGGTGGAAGAATTAGAGGTTGAAAGGCCATCAACATCCAAAGAATAATTGGAGGAAGTCTCCACCTCAAGGATTGAGGGGGAAGAAAGATCATCCACTCCAGAACAAGAACAAATTCAAGAAGAACCATTAACATCCGGAAGAGATGAAGAGGCCCTTTCCACCACCATTGACCTAGGTAACTCAAACACATTAATTCAAAATAAAAATCATATTATGTATTTTGAGTGTAAGGAATATGGGCACTATAAGAGCAAATGCCCTAAGAAGGTTAAGAAGGCTCCACCGGTGCCAAAGGTCAAGAAGACCGGAGCCTCAACCATCAAAAGCAAGAAGCACATAGTGTGCTTCAAGTGTCATCAAAAGGGGCACTGTAGAAGTCAATACCCTAGGAGAAAAGAGGGAGCATCACATGTAGGGGGAGCCTCTAAGGCAAATCCTAAGGTAAAATTCATTAATGCACCTTCAAATTTTAATAGTCAAAAGCATGCTAGGAACAATTTTAATGCTATTGCTATTCCTCATGAACAAAAGCATGCTAGTAGAAATAGACTTTATTGCTTAGGGGCTAAGCATGTTGATTTTAGGTCTAAGGGAAAATCTAAAAATAATAATTATAGACCTATTCTACCTAGGGAGACCATTAGGAAAATAGATGATCACCTAGGTATCAACCCTAAATGGACTAGGCATATGCCTAGAAGGAATGGTAATGCCCAAAGATTAAACAAAAATTCAAATATTTGGGTAATTAGAGCTAGAAATCAAGTCTTGAGGTCAAGACTTGAGAAATTGGAGAAAACCCTTAAGAAAATGCAAAATCAATTTCAAGGGTCAAGTGATAAAAAATCAAGGTCTAGGAGTCAAAGTCAAAGGCCTAGGAAACAAGAACCATCCATGGGCAATAAAGGTTTGGGTCACAAACCTAAGCCCAAAAGGACTTATCATAGTGTTCCATTCGATTATGGAACACAACCTAGGTCTAGGAAAACCAAGGTCAATAGGGAAGTCATCCCTAAGGTTGACCAAGGTAGATGCCTAGTGGCTAGGGTTTTAAGAAAACCTAGGAAAGTCACTAAGAAGGTTACAAGAGGAGTTACCCCTAGAGCTAACCTAGGCAAGACCCAAATGACCAAATCTTCTAAGCCTAGGAGGGTCATTAGGAGGGTATCTAGGGAAGTTATCCCTAAAGAATATTTAGTAAACCCAATGAGCTCCAATAGGTTTTGGGTTCCTAGGAGTGTGATCAATTCACGCTAAATGGGTTAGGGTGTGCCAACTTTAAATGGATAGGTAGTTAACCTAACCATGGTAAAGGTGACACTTTAGGTCATTTCCAAGGTAATGTGATACTTTGGAAATATGGTTTGATCATAATCCTAAAGAATTTTAGGATGTGCCAATATATTTTGAGAACTATGAAAATTTGATCAAATTGACACAATTAGGTCATAGAGTCATGGTGTGTCATTTTTGGTTTTTGGCACACTTGGGGAATAAGTAATAATATGACAAAATGGACTAAATAATAACAAATGGTAATTAATATTAAAACTTAGGTATTATTATACCTTTATACTTTATTTGCCATGATTGATTTGTTATATGTCTTGTCATGATATCATATCTATTTTTATCATATAAAATGTCATGATCAATATTTAGGTTAAATGTCATGTATGCTTAGGTTATATCATATGTCAGGACATCATAATCATTGGTCATACTTATTTATGTCATCATTTATGTCATGATCATTCATGCATTTAAAGTAATTAAAATTGATTTAAGGACTATGGCATGACTTGAAGTCCCATGTATAAGAGAATCAAATAGTGTTGCCTTAGCAAATGCATGAAACCCTAGTTTAAGATGAACCAAAACCCACATCTCACATCACATTGACATGTGTGGGTATTGATACACCGTAGATACATGTGAGATGATAAGAAATGAGTTAAGTTCAAGGTGCATAATTTTTGCATCTAGATGAATTTAAACTCAACTCATACCATGGATGAATCATAAGGAAAGTTTATGTACAAGTCATGTGCACTAAGCCCAAAGACCATGGTTCAATATAAGATTTTAAAACTATTTCAAAATAATTTGAAAAACCTTGGTGTAGTCTATCTTTTGATAGAAGACACTATTGATGATGTTGATACAAAGTGAGCTCAAAACAATGAAGTTTTTCTAATTTTTGAACTTTGTATCAATTTCACTACTTTGTGGGTAAATTATTTTTCACATATTTTTCACCCATTGTATGTGTTATAAGTATTATACATATGAAATTTCATAATTTTTTGAGTTATATATAATTACTTATACTTTTTTGAAATTCGATTCTGATTTCTGATTTCTGCATTTTATAGATATCAGTCGACTGCTGCTTGATGACAGTCGACGGATGCATAGGGAAGTCGACTGATTACTGTCAGAGTCGACTGTCAATGTTGATTTCGGATAAATAAGAATGTTTAGCCCATGTTTCAACTATATTAGGTTACCCTAAGTGCTTCTAACCCTAGGATATGCTTTGGAAAGCATTGGAAAGGGTGAAAATCTATTGGATATGGATTAGGAGAGTTGTTTAGGGTGTGTATAAATTTTAAGGTGTGTGAAAGTTCAAGATTGAACTTTTACCCTTAATTTTGATGGTTTAGTATTCATATAGGCTTAGGGACTCTCCAAGGACATTGTTGGTGCAATGGTCAAGGGGGAGAAAGCCTTTAGGGGGAGGTATCCATCATGGGATGATGGATGTGTTCTTCCTCATGAGGGGGAGAAATGGGAATGTGAGATGCCCAATTTAGAAATTATGAGAGTTTATAGGAAGCCTCTCTTAAGTGATATGAGACTTATCACCAGGAAGAGTGAAGACATCCTAGATGTTCTTGGACCAAGGGAGAGATTGTAAGATCTCATTGAGATATGAGACATTGACCTCCTTGGGGAGAACCTTTTTGATGTATGTTAAAAAGGGGAAGAATTTATAGGAGAAGTTATGGGAGAATTTGGGATTACCAATTTGGGAGAATTGGTAAGGAGATTTAAGTTAGGTGGCCTAACTCAATATTTTGTTTGTGATTTTTGTCAAACATCAAAAAGGGAGAGATTGTTGGTGCAATCGACTCAGGTCATGATTAACCAGACTCGAGTTGGACTCGAGTAGTGTTTTGATGTTTGATAATGTTTTGGGGAGATTGTTAGTGCAATCGACCCCGGTCATGATTGACCGGACTCGAGTTTGACTCGAGGAATATTTTGATGTTTGACGATGGTTTGATCATTGCTTGACTATATGGTTGATATGGGGTTGACCATATGATGGAGAAGTTCAAGGCATGGGTACTTAGCAGGGAAAGTCCAAGCATGGGTCTTGGCAAGGGATTGTCCAAGCTTGAGTCTTGGCAAATGGAAAGTCCAACATGGGTTGACAAGGAAAGTCCAAGCATGAGTCTTGGCAAGGGAAAGTCCAAGCTTGAGTCTTAGCAAATGAAAAGTCTAACATGGGTTGGAAAGTAAAGTCCAAGGGGTGATATTGGTGGCGTAAAGTCCAAGGGTGGAGTCTTGGCAGCATAAGTCCAATAGTTGGCGACGTAAAGTCCAAGCGAGAGTCTTGGCAGCGTAAGCCCAATGTGCCTTGGCGGTGTAGACCACATTAGCATGACAATAGCTGATGGAAGCACCTGAAGGCTAGCATATGGATGAACAAGTCATGGATGACTTGGAGGGATTCGATAGGCGTGAGGCTGATGGAGGTGGCTAGAAGGCTTAGGTCTAGGATAAGGGTGGTCTAGCAAGTATGAGGGCATTATACTTGGTGTTAAAACCTCATGGATGAGGTTATCAGTCGACTGATATTATGAGAAGTAGACTAATGGTGTTTCTTGTAGGAAATGGCCTAGCGATCATTTGCTAGTATTAGCGATCATTGTTGGCTGGCAATCGACTGATATGGTGATCAGTCGACTGCTGATCGAGTTTTCGAGGATAGAAAGTTTCTGAGTCGACTGTTAGGGTTTGACAGTCGAGTGATGACTCGATCAGTCGACTGATATGTATAATCAGTCGACTGATGTTTTATCCATTGAAACTTATCCAACGTGGCTCGGCTCGTTGTGAGACAACGACTACAGGAGCAGTTGACTGATGGTCTCGATCAATCGACTGCTAGGCGAAATTCAGCCCGAGTTACAGGTTTAAAAGGAGCACGAAGTGAGGGATTTGGCAGCGATTTCTTGAGCATCTTTAAGGCAATTTGCTGGTGCAAATCAGGGTCTTCAAGCACGGTTCTTGCAATCGACAAGCAAGCATTCCAAAGCAATATTTGTAAATTTTTCTTTACGTTGTTTTGTATATTCATCTTGTATTTGCTTGTTTTACCTTGTATTACTTAGTGTAATCACTTGTAAGAGGTTTCTCCACCTCCGACTTATTGTCGAGAAGGAGTATTTGATTAGCGGTGTGTGTTTGCATCGCTAGGGCTCTTTCGAGCCCAATCCGTGGAGTAGGAACCTTGAGGTTCTGAACCACATTATATTTGTGCGGTGTGATTGTGTATCTTGTTAATTGTCTTTGTTATTATTATTATGTTATGCTAACAAGATTGTAGATGATCAAACGTGAATAAATTCCATCAACAACCGAAACGCTATTCACCCCCCTCTAGCGGGCGCATAGGTCCTAACAAGACTTACCTTAGAAAGCATGAGCCTATAGTTTTAAGAAGCCAACACATCTCACAACACATAGATTTAATGTAATTGTGTACTGAGCCACGTAGATGGGCATGAGATGTTAGGACCTTACTCCTGATTTCAGATGTAGAACAAGTGCATCAACATTAATCATGGAGTATAATTTTTCAAAGTGAACAACTTTAACCAAGGCTTATTGATTATCTAATATCAATTGAGTCAGGACAGAGTTGAACATACTCTTAAGGACAATTTATTAGATGAGTTATTTTAAAAATATTATTTTACAAAAAGGACACATGCTTGGATTCATAAAGGTATTTAGTTATTTCATTTTATCATGTGAACATGAACTTAAGAAAATTTTAAATTTTATGATAAACATTTACCTTAAAAATGCACTCCTCATTAAATTATTTTTGATATATGGCAAAGGGGGAGAGAAAGGTTAAAGTGAAGAGGTTAACTTTTTTTTTTCGAAAAGTTAAGAACTTAGTATTTGTTTTTCAAAACTCACCTAGGGTTAAGGGGGAGGTAACCTTTAGGGGGAGGTTTTGAAAAATGTTAATGCTTACTATTCTCTTAACTTTGAATTGGTTTGTCATAGATCAAAAAGGGAGAGATTGTTGGTACAGAGGCACCAGATAATCAAACCTAGGATTTTGATAATGGTAAAGATTCAAAGTTAAGCTATTTTATTATCTCATATGCTATGCTAAGTGTGCAGGTCATGTATTAGACTTTGCTAAGGTCAAAGATTTCAGGAGAATCTCGGGACGAGAAACCTCGGTGGTCGGGTGATGCCAAGAGAATCTCAAAAGGAGAAACCTCGGTGGTCAAGTGACCGAAAGCTAAGCGACAGGTCAGAAGAACCAAAGGTAAGAAAGGTAAGAACCGTGTGTGGAGAGGACAAGTCGCATCCTCAATATAGGGACAACCGTATGCAATGATCCAACTAAAGCTTCCAGAGGAAGGTCGAACTCGAGATCAAATAGTCTAAGAATGTCACACTGCATGTTATTATATATTTTCTATGCTAATCTTATGTTGCAGGTGTTAGGTTGGAACCTCAAGTGTAGCAGTTGACTGGGGCAGTCGACTGATGTGCACGAGAAGGACCAAGTGTCACCTCAAGGATAAGATTTGCAGATAAGGTGTTATCTAGATCTAGATCTAGATTTAGATATGAACGAGTTAGGGTTTGGAAAGGCTATAAAAGAAGGGGTGAGGCACCCTTTATTCATTAACAAAAGGCTCCCAAAAGTGCTCCATCATTTCAAGACTTTCTTTCACATGCGATGATATCGTAACACTGACCGACCTCCCATTCTTGTCTTTCAAAGTCGATACATTTCATTTAGTTATTTTATTACTTGCTAAGAGGAGAGGTAGGTTTGTTACCTCTTTCTCTACATCTTGTATTCCGTTCGTCTCTTAGCTCTAACAAGGAAGAAACTTATTTAGTTGATTGCCCACCGAAGCGATCAAGGATCACAGAATCTTGGACTAGCAGTCATTTGGCTATGAACCAAGTAAAAATAAAGTGTGTTTTTATTTGTATTTTCCACTACGAAGTTTTTAAAAGAAAAGAAAGTTTTTTTAAATACTCTATTCACCCCCCTCTCTAGCGTCTTTTCGATTGAACACATACCTACTCTACTGTTGTTGTTGGTAGCATTGGGGATTGGTTGGGAATACATATGCTTCATTGACTCCTCTAGTGATCATTGGTTGGCTCCTGAATTGTTGTGAATTTGCCATTATGATCTCAATACATTCTCTAGCCTAAGCAGGAGTCTTGTTAACTAGGGCCCTACAACTAGTCGAATCGACCAAACACTATCCATGGGAAGTAATCCATCATAGAAGTACTGAATGAGTAGGTGATCACTCATCTAATGCTGAGGGAAATTAGCACAGTCTTTCAAATCTCTCCCAATACTCGTGTAGAGTCTCTCCTATCATTTATTCCACACCTCGAATAGTCTTTCGAATTGCTATGATCCTGTCCTGCTGATAGATATAGTGATACTGAGAACCAGGTTAATTATACTAAGGCTAATAATACTGAGAATATGTATCTGAATTTCTCATGGCATGTTGTCCGGTGTCTATATTATAATAATCATTGAAGCCTCTAAATTATCAATAATAGGGATCCATGGCATAAGAGAAATTTCCTTTTCTTATTTTGAAACACTAGCAAAAAAAATCAAGAGACACAGGAAATAGACATGATAAAATACATGAGAATAAAAGAATAAATCCCTAAATAAAATTTTTAGGATTTTATAATTTTTTAAGAGAAATAGAAAGACAATTCTTAATCTACCAAGCATCATTACACTCCCCAACAATGGTGTCATTTTTGATAGAGTCATGTGTCATACCATTGTTGGGTAATTGATCATCGCTAGAGGGAGGGGGGGGTGAATAGCGATTGGTACGTCGATGAAATTCATTCACGTGCTTGCTACAATTTGATTAGTATGCAGCGGAAATAATAGAAATAAAGCAATAACAACATATACAAGCACACAACACCAAGATATAACGTGGTTCGGAACCTCAAGATTCCTACTCCATGGGTTGAGCTCAAATGAGCTCTAGCGATGCAACCGACACCACTAAACAATAACGCTCCTTCTCGACAACACGTCAGAGGTGGAGAAATCTCGTACAAGAGATTACACTAAGTAATACAATGAATACAAGAAAATACAAATATAAAATACACTACAAGTAAAGAAAAATACTTTACAAGAGATCTTTGAATGCTTGCTTTTGGTTGCTTGAGAATATCCTTGAAGGTCTGGATTGCATCATCAAATCCCCTCCAAATCGCCTCAAGAAACCCTTGCCAAATCCCTCTCCACGAGCTGCTTTTATAATCTGCATTCGAGCTGGATTTCACCTAGCAGTTGACTGATCGAGACCATCAGTCGACTGCTTCTGTATTCGTTGTCTCACAACGGCCCGAGCCACGTTGGATAAGTTCCAACGGATAGACCATCAGTCGACTGATCAAGTCATCACTCGACTATCAAACCCTAACAGTTGACTCTAGAACCTTCTGTATCTGCGACATTGACCATCAATCTGTTGGGTTTCCGGCACCGCGGCATGTGTGTGTTCGATCATGTTTCGTAAACATGAGCACAGCGGAAGCAATTAAAAATAATAAATCTATATTTATTACAACACACACAACACACGCATGCTATTACAACAAGTGTAGACATAACCGTAAATTAAAATTTGCAATAAAAGGAAATTAAACTACGTTATACCTTCCGTATGACGTGTAGCGGGAACGGCATCAACCGGAACGATCCTCGTAAGAATCGTCTCTATCCGTATCCACGCCGAGCTCCTCGGGATGACTTCGCTAATTCACGAGCTTCATCTTCGTATGGGTTACTAGCCTCGTGTTGAAGACGACGTGATCGAGAGATGATAACGATCCGAATCCAAATTCGGATCCTAAAATGAGTTCTCAAAACTCGCTTCTCCGGAGAGGTATTCGTCAACCGTTTGACGAATCCTTCGTCCTCCACCTCAGAGGATTACCGGAGATCAAATCCCGATAAGTTAGCCGCTATCGGGCACTAACCGTCGTCAAGCGGCGCTCCCAGAGGAGGCTGTCCAGAAAACTGGACAGCTTGGTGGAAGAGTAGGCGCCCGGCCAAAAACAAGGAGAGAAAAAGCCCACCTTGATGCGAACCTATAGGAGATCACCGGAGGGTCGCCGGAGGTTCACGGCTGGAGCTTGGGCTTGGGCGGCAAGGGTCTTTCAGGCGGCACAAAGCTGGGCGGCGGCAGCTTAGTTAGTTGGCGCCGAAATCACCAACAAGGGTGGCGGCAACTAGGTTGGGGCCAAAATAGATTAGGGTTTTGGATTAGGGTTTAAGCCCTATTTTATAGAGAACTAATTCTCTTAATGGTTAATGGATCATATCCATAAAGCCCGTTAACCCGCTCCATTAAGATAAGTTAAAATAAACCAAACCATGATGGTTTATTTTAAGTTAAAACGAACCGAACCAACCTTTGGTTCATTCGTTTAATATAAACCAAACCCTTTGGTTTATTCTCATCCATTGGATTAGAACCAAACCATTTTGGTCCATCCATTATGTCTTCATAAGACACGGCCCATCCACGCTTCCATTGCGACTGAAACAATTTCATGCTCGCTTTATGTTTGGTCCACCCAAACATAGTTTCTCTCGGTCTGAGAATCCCATTCTCAAGCTCGTTTTAAATCCTTTGGATTACACTCGTTGTGCGTGTGACCAAATAGGTTCTCGGTTTATGTTGGCCGTCTATAATTAACCATTAATTATAGATCGATCATGAGTGGCACCTAGTAGTACATCATGATCCCCAATTAACCGAAAAGATCAACGGTTGATCCAGAACTATTTCTGAAACCCTTCAGTAGCTCGAATGAATCGTGCCCCATTCCCTTCACTCATCTTATACCCACTTGGTTCGAGGACATGGTCTATTGTGAGTCCCACTAGGCTGACTACGTCACACCTAGCCCAAGTATCATTTCCTCGTCCTACGGATTCTAGTTACTCCACATGTATCGAAGAGTACTTTACTCTAAACATGTAATGCTTTGGCCAAAGACTTTAGTAACAATCCGACGAGAGGCCATGGGTATACATCTCCTCACAAGGAGTGGTGAATCCTTTATAGGCTATTCAAACACCTTCGATCACTTCGACTTATACCCAATCATCCCGGGTCCACATCTCCTCGGAGATGTTTGCTTAAGATGTCAAAGCATAAGTCTCCATGATCAAGATGACTTGAATACCGCAAGTCAAAGGAACATCGCACTTAAGCCACAGTAAGAACTTCATTGACATATCTATATATGCAGAGAACCATATGAAGTCTTACAGGTCACTCCAATGAACTAGTTACCATAACTAGCATCCACGATTAACTCCGGACATCACTATGTCTCCAGCCAGTGAGAATCAGCTGCTTGGATACACCAAGGAGTATACCTCGTGCTAGTCTCGACAGAATTGATGGTGTCCAAATCCATCAATTCATCGACTAGGGATAATTCCGATACATCATAATTACACATGTAGAGATACTCACTAGTTGTGATCCAATCACAAATTCTCTCATGCTGTGAATCGTATCGTGGACATTCAGTAAATGAGTTTAAGATCCAATCAAATACATAAAACATGTATACTCAAATAGTGAATCTTCATTTATCATATAAATGGTTCATACATAAGGCGATTGCCTTAGGACATCTCTCATATATTACTAACAGACTCCCACTTGGCCTAATGCCAATCGCTACGGTATCCAATACCATAAGCACCAACATGACCCTCAAACTTACTTTGAGGAGTCTATGTGATTATCCTTTCGAGCACGCGTGTTGCTCGCTTCGATATTGAAAATGTCACTGGATACGTCCAACGTATAAATGCCATTACTCAAAGTTCCAGTTCCATAAAGTACGCCATTCAAAGTTATATAACAACAATTGTTACTAAACGTTAAATAGAAACCATTTCTATTTAAGCAGGAAATAGAAACAATGTTCTTTATTAGAGAAGGAACATAATAGCAATTGTCCAGTTCCAAGACTAGTCCACTAGGGAGCTTCAGCAAATAAGTTCCGATGGCGACCGCGAACCTTTGCTCCATTGCCCGACTCATGAATTTGACTCCCCTCGACAAGTCTTCTTCTATTCCTTAGCCTGTATGTCATTACATATGTGAGCTACACCCGTATCCAATACCCAAGTGTCTAAGGAAATAGAATGACAATCAATAACGAAGATACACGAAGAGGATGGGGCATCGGATGCCTTCTTCTTCTTCATGGACTCAAGATAAATCTTGCGATTTCTTCGCGGTGGCCTTCCTTGCCCCATGATGGCAAGTGCCCTTTTTTATTCTTTGTTCCGCCTTCTTTGCCTTTTTCTTTCCTTTCTTACATTCTTTTGCCTTCCTCTTAGAACCTTTCTTTGAGGAATCAACTAACAGAACCGCCTTCTCCTCAAGCTTCACAGAAGGCACCACTGTATTCAGCATATTGAGGAGCTCGGGACTTGTGGATTCCAATTTGTTCATCAAATACTTCAACACAAATTTCGAGAAAATCTAGTGCAAAAAAAGCAGAATTAAGTCAATACTTAACTCATGATCCATCACAAAACCGAGGTAGCTAGCCGCTCGATGTACCCGTTCATCTTTAGCACGGTACTCTGAGGCGAACCTTCTTGCATCTTCGTGGTGAAGATGAGCCTAGAGACCTCGAACCTTTCGGATATCGCTTGCTCATCGAACAACTCATGAAGATGGAAGACCATAGTATTAGCATACATATGCTCATGCTGCTTTTGCAGCTCAGGTACCATCGCCGCTAGCATGATGCAACTCGCCCGGCTCGAGAATCGCCACATGCTTACGATAGACCAACATTTGATGCAGGTTGCATCGTCCTTAGGGCGATCGGGAAGAGGCTCTTCAAGGACATATGCAAGCTTTTCCGCCTTGAGAACAATTCTCGGGTTTCTAAGCGATCCGAAGTTAGGCCCGGTCGGTTTGTTCGAATCCAAAATAGTGCGCCAAATTGAAAGCGTCATGATCAATTTATTGACCTAGAAATACAAAGCGAGCATATATGAGAAAATGATTTTAAAATGCATCAATATACATTTATAAATCCCATTCATTTTGAATTTCAAAAACCCCAAAATCACTTGGAGATTGTAGGTCCATCTCAGAATGGGTGATATCCATCATAGTTATGAACAACCTTGGAGAGAGTCAACAAGCCATTCATAACTACGATGGTGGGTATCATCTATACCGATTGCATATCATGTATATGTATCACAATGTCTTTATCGACTAATTGAATGTTCACACATACATTGGGTTGTTAACACATTTAACAAGTATACATCATGTGCATAACACCCAACTTCACCTCCCTTTACATCGACCTTGAGAGAGTCCAACAAGCCGATGCTCGTTAAAGCCAACCCATTAATCAGACATAGTTTTAATATGGTTAGAGCGCATTCAACCAATTAGCCCAGCTTGGAGAGAGTCCAACAACCAAAGCTAACGATTGACCTCTGACTCTTACCATATTAGTATTAAACTATTCCATGGTTTGAACATATTCGTGTTCGAGCGGGCTTGAGAGAGTCCAACAACCCAAACAAGAAATGTAACTCGTTCTAACCATATTAATGGAAGGTGTAGGCTTTAATATTGATTAAGGGTTTTATGTCTCATCCTCTTTGCATGCAAATAACTATTATCTACATGGCATGGCATACATGACATACATCTACATGTCACGACACGCATGGCATAATGTTATGCATCTAATGCAATTACATGGCATACAATTATGTCATGTTTATAATTTCCTTATATGTCATAACTATTTATGGAAATAAAATATGTTTAAGATTTGATTCTCCAAATCAAATCATAATTAAATTAGGAAACAAATTTCCAAATCTAATCACATATTTTATTCATGGAATTATTTGATTAAGGAAAATCTATTTAGGAAACCAATTTCCTAAATCTTTAAAACTACTTATGGAAATAAAATATTTTAAGATTTGATTTCCCAAATCAAATCATGATTAAATTAGGAAACAAATTTCCAGAATCTAATCAAATATTTTATTTATGGAAAATATTGATTTCATAAATACTTCCAACTTTCCAAAAGTGGAAGATTTCCATAAATACTTCTAGACTTTCCAAAATTGAAAAATTTCCATAAATACTTCTAAATTTCCAAAATTTAGAAAATTTCCAGAAATACATTATGACTATCGCAAAACCATTTTACGATTATGTCGAAACACAACCTGGGCTCTGATACCATCAAGGTTTCCGACACATGTGTGTTCGATCATGTTTGAAATACGAGCACAATGAAGCAATTAAAAATAATAAATCTATATTTATTACAACACACACAACACACGCATGCTATTACAACAAGTGTAGACATAACCGTAAATTAAAATTTGCAATAAAAGGAAATTAAACTACGTTATACCTTCCGTATGACGTGTAGCGGGAACGGCATCAACCGGAACGATCCTCGTAAGAATCGTCTCTATCCGTATCCACGCCGAGCTCCTCGGGATGACTTCGCTAATTCACGAGCTTCATCTTCGTACGAGTTACTAGCCTCGTGTTGAAGACGACGTGATCGAGAGATGATCACGATCCGAATCCAAATTCGGATCCTAAAACGAGTTCTCAAAACTCGCTTCTCCGGAGAGGTATTCGTCAACCGTTTGACGAATCCTTCGTCCTCCACCTCAGAGGATTACCGGAGATCAAATCCCCGGTAAGTTAGCCGCTATCGGAGCACTAACCGTCGTCCAAACGACGCTCCAACGAGAGGAGGAGAAGCTGTCCAGAAAACTGGACAGCTTGGTGGAGGAGTAGGCGCCGGCCAAAAACAAGGAGAGAAAAAGCCCACCTTGATGCCGAACCTATAGGAGATCACCGGAGGGTCGCCGGAGGTTCACCGGCTGGAGCTTGGACGCCGGCAAGGGTCTTGGACGGCGGCACAAAGCTGGGCGGCGGCACTAGTTGGGCGCCAAATCACCAACAAGGGGTGGCGGCAACTAGGTTGGGCGGCAAAAATATATTAGGGTTTTGGATTAGGGTTTAAGCCCTATTTTATAGAGAACTAATTCTCTTAATGGTTAATGGATCATATCCATAAAGCCCGTTAACCCGCTCCATTAAGATAAGTTAAAATAAACCAAACCATGATGGTTTATTTTAAGTTAAAACGAACCAACCAACCTTTGGTTCATTCGCTTAATATAAACCAAACCCTTTGGTTTATTCTCATCCATTGGATTAGAACCAAACCATTTTGGTCCATCCATTATGTCTTCATAAGACACGGCCCATCCACGCCTCTCGCGATCAAACAATTTCATGCTCGCTTATGTTTGGTCCAACCAAACATAGTTTCTCTCGAGAATCCTATTCTCTAGCTCGCTTTAAATCCTTTGGATTACACTCGCGTGTGTGACCAAATAGGTTCTCGGTTTATGTTGGCCATCTATAATTAACCATTAATTATAGATCGATCATGAGTGGCACCTAGTAGTACATCATGATCCCCAATTAACCGAAAAGATCAACGGTTGATCCAGAACTATTTCTGAAACCCTTCAGCAGCTCGAATGATTCGTGCCCCATTCCCTTCACTCATCTTATACCCACTTGGTTCAGGACATGGTCTATTGTGGCAGTCCCCACTAGGCAGACTACGTCACACCTAGCCCAAGTATCATTTCTCGTCCTACGGATTCTAGTTACTCAACATGTATCAAAGAGTACCTTACTCTAAACATGTAATGCTTTGGCCAAAGACTATAGTAACAATCCGACGAGAGGCCATGGGTATACATCTCCTCGCAAGGAGTGGTGAATCCTTTATAGGCTATTCAAACACCTTCGATCACTTCGACTTATACCCAATCATCCCGGGTCCACATCTCCTTAGAGATGTTTGCTTAAGATGTCAAAGCATAAGTCTCCATGATCAAGATGACTTGAATACCGCAAGTCAAAGGAACATCGCACTTAAGCCACAAAGAAGAACTTCATCGACATATCTATATATGCAGAGAACCATACGAAGTCTTACTACCGGGTCACTCCAATGAACTAGTTACCATAACTAGCATCCACGATTAACTCCGGACATCACTATGTCTCCAGCCAGTGAGAATCAGCTGCTTGGATACACCAAGGAGTATACCTCGTGCTAGTCTCGACAGAATTGATGGTGTCCAAATCCATCAATTCATCGACTAGGGATAATTCCGATACATCATAATTACACATGTAGAGATACTCACTAGTTGTGATCCAATCACAAATTCTCTCATACTGTGAATCGTATCGTGGACATTCAGTAAATGAGTTTAAGATCCAATCAAATACATAAAACATGTATACTCAAATAGTGAATCTTCATTTATCATATAAATGGTTCATACATAAGGCGATTGCCTTAGGACATCTCTCATATATTACTAACACAATCGACTAGTTCAAAGCCCCAGTTGACTGATAACCACGACCATAAGGTTTAACACCAAGTATGATGCCCTCATACTTGCTAGACCACTCTTAGTCAGCCTCACACCTATCAGATCCCTCCAAGTCATCCATGACTTGTTCATTCATACGCTAGCCTTCAGGTGCTTCCATCGGCTATTGTCATGTTAAGTTGGTCTATACCGCCAAGGCACATTGGGCTTATGCTGCCAAGACTACCGCTTGAACTTTACACGACCAACCATTGAACTTATGCTACCAAAACTCCACCCTTGGACTTTACGCCGCCAATATCACCCCTTGGACTTCCCTTGCCAACCTATGTTAGACTTTCCATTTACCAAGACTCAAGCTTAGACTTTCCCTTGCCAAGACCCATGCTTGGACTTTCCTTGTCAACCCATGTTGGACTTTCCAATTGCCAAGACTCAAGCTTAGACTTTCCCTTGCCAAGCCCCATGCTTGGACTTTCTATGTCAAGTACACAAGACTTGGACTTCTCCATCATATGGTCAACCCCCATGTCAACTATATAGTCAAACAATGATCAAACCATCGTCAAACATCAAAATATCACTCGAGTCAAACTCGAGTCCGGTCAATCATAGTCCGGGTCGATTGCACCAACAATCTCCCTAAAATATTATCAAACATCAAAACACTACTCGAATCTAACTCGAGTCTGGTCAATCGTGACCTGGGCCGATTGTACCAACAATACCATGGTATCAAAATAAATTTTATATTACCGAACCCCTTGGATTTGGAGTTCTTAACCTACAAAATGAAAGACAATGCAAGTAATTAAAGCTTTAACCTAGCAATGCAAGTAATTAAAACATGTAAGAATTAAATCAAACACTTAAAATGCAGTAATTGAAGCAACAAAAATTGAAAAAGGAATTAAGACAAACACCTAATGTGTACAAATGGGAAATTAACTAACAATAATATAAGGGGCATTTAACCATACATTTGACTTGCATATAAAATTAAGTAACTAAGTGCAGATAAAATAATAAAGATAAATGATTAATTGAAATCCAAGATGTGCCCAAAGTTTGGATGAATATTTTCATGGTAAAAATCCAGTGGAGTCTTGATCAAGTCTTCAGAGATGAGTCGTGACTATGGGATGAAGCAAATTCTTCAATCTGAGAACCTGGTGGGAGATTCGAGCTCTCACAGATCCGATTGAGCTCGCATGAATGCCATTGACAGAGAAACTTCTCCTTGAATATGTAGGAGGAGGTGATGCGTTGATGAGATGAAGGATATCGTTAGAACTTCTCGATGAAGCGACTCGTCCCTCAAATCTGAAGGAGAGGAAGGGACGGATGAAGGTGGAGGATGAAGGCTGGGGAACTTAGGGCTCAAAGGTTGAGTTCTTCTCATGTTGAAATGACTTTTATACTTGTTTTAGCAAAATCGTCACGTTGCTTCACGACCATGGTGCCCACTGAGGTGCACCACTGTTAGGGCCAAAGCGGTCCATGGTCGTGGCCAAGGCAACGACCTAGCCGTGGACCCCTCTAGAAGGCCCATTACTTCACTTTCTTTACTCCCACAACATGGAACATGCCCGGGCATGTTTGGGACCACTGTTTGACCACGGTTCATACTGAATAAGCTTCAAAACTCCTCGATATATCCTTTAAATGTCCTACAAAATAATATACATATCAAATTAGTGCTAAGGATATTAAATTAGTATATATTTGCATTAAAGTACTAAAAAAATAACTCAATAGTCATAAAACATGATAAATATGATAAATTAACCATACGAGTGGATTAAAATATCGAAGAATGAATCAAAATTAAGCATAAAAATGTGAGTTATTAGGAAGGTAGGGTACCTTGCCCTCATTTCTTATAACCATGCACTCTTCGTGTTTGAAAGTTTTTGAATTTAGTTGATTGCCCATTGAGGTGATCCCGAAAGGATTGAGCCTTAGAGTCAATCTGATAATGATTACGAACCAAGTAAAATCTCTTATGCACTTTATCTTATTTATTTTCTACTGCATATTTTGATTTGAAAAAAAAACAAACAAGAAAGTTTTTTTTAAAAATAAAGCAAATTAATTATTGAGATTTTGTTGGTACAGGGGCACCAGATAATCGAACCTGTGTTTTGATTATGGAAAAGACACAAAATTAAGTTTACATCGTTATCTCACGAGCTAAATCGAGTATCCAGAAAAGTACTAAAGCTGGAGCTGAAGGCTAGCGACACCCGGAGGAAGTCGCGGTGGTCGAGCGACACTCGAGTGACTTCGGAGAGAACCGAAGGAATCGAGTGGAAGGCTGGAAGTGAAAGTGACACAGTAAGTATCGAGGTAAGCTCGTGTGAGTGAGAGATGGTAAGGTCGTGTCCTTTGTACGGGGACGACCGTAGACGGCGATCTGACTAAGACTTCTTATAGAAGGTCTAGGTCGAGATCGGACGGTTAGAAACCGTCACATTTACCATTTTCCATACTAACCTCTTACCGTAGGGAAGTGGTCAGGCTGGCAGTCGACTGCTGGACATTGGGCAGTCGACTGATGCTCATCAGTCGACTGATGGGAGGCATCAGTCAACTGATGGCGACGAATCAACCTTTGCGCTAGGTCAAAACGGATAACGTTTGACGCGGCCACTTCGCGATAAAATTTGTACAACTTCGTGATCTGTTCCGAAAGATGAGGAGACACATTCAGAGGCCAAACTCTATAAAAGGAGGGGAGGATTCCAACTCCAAATATCATCAAGTTTACTCTCAAGTGCTTCTACAACGCCAACACTCCGATATCGTCATAACACCGACGCAACGACAAGTTCTCATCCTCTTCGTCGGCAGCAGCAACGAGTAAACATATTCTATTATATTCTTTATTTTTATTCGTAACGAGGTGAGGTAGGCTTGTTGTCTCATCCTCGTACATTCGGTTTTGTGATCGTTGTCTCCTACCTCCAACGAGGAGACGTTATAATGTTTTGCTCTTTGTACGCGATCTAGGACCGATAGGGCCTTGGAGTAACAACCGCTGGGTTGTGAACCAAGTAAAATAAACGTGTCTCTTTATTTTCCGCTTTGCTTACTCGTGTATCGAACGAACGAAAAAATTTACGCTCGCTATTCACCCCCCTCTAGCGACGCTTCTCGATTCAACAAATTTACCCTCCCCATCTCTCAGTTGTTTGCGATCCAATAGTTGGGTCATGTTTCCTTGCTAAAATAGACCCTAAAACTCCTCGATTTGCTCCTAAACACCTTACAAAAAAAATTATATATCAATTTAGTAATAGGGTCATCAAATTAGATGGTAATTACATCATAGCGTTAAAAAAATCGAATGCTCATAAAACATGATTAATAATGTGAATTAACCATACGAGTGGATTAAAATATCAAAGAATGAATCAAAATAACATATTAAAATGTGAGTTATCAAGAACTTCAAGTGAGTTTGATTTAGTTGATTCAAAAAGTTGAAAGTCAAATAGGAAGTTAGTTCAATTTTAATTAAATTGAAATAGTTTTGACTAATGTTAGAATATTTTTGATCAGGGTTGGAATAATTTTGATAAGTTGAAGCAATTTTGATCTAATTGAAACAATTTGCTAAACCAATTTTGATTAGTAGTGGGGAAGTTTTGGCTAATATTAGAGCAATTTTAATAAAACTGATTTCACGTTGTAACAATTTCGTCAAAAATGCTATAATAATATCGAGACATTTTTTACTAGGTTTAAGCATTTTCAATTAAATTGAAATAATTTGGATACATTGACCAATGTACCAATACTAACAATTTTTTTTATCAATATTAGAGTAGTTTTAATCAATAAGTAATTTTGAATAGCTTTGACGTAGTTTGACAATTTAAAAATAATTTTAACTAGCATTGGAGCAATATTGATTAGCATTCGGGGCAATTTTGACTAAAATTAGTTACGATATTATTAGACAATTCAGTAAAAAAGAATATGTTTTAATGAAAAATTAAACCAGAACATTCTTTCAATAATGTTTTTTAATATAGATACTGTTTAAAATTTTTTGTCCAATAATTAATATTAGTAAAATTAAAAATAAAGTATTCATTAGTGCAAAAAGTGATTCGTTTATTTTAACTCCGTCAATCGATTTCACAGTTAATACGAAAGAGATAAATTATGAAGAATATATTATTCAATTCAGGATTAACACGACATAACCAACCCAAGGCTAGTATTGAAATAGTTTTGACTAATGTTATAAATGAAGTATTCATGTATTTTGATATGATATTAAATTCTCTCTAATTTGTAGAATATCTATGGCTATTTGGTCCAAAATGGTCATGCCACGCGGGCGGAGGAGATGGCATCTCATTGAACTAGCAATTGAAATACTAATAGAGACGCCGACATGTTTGACGGATTCATGAGAATTGAATTTCTAATCCAATCCGCTTTTCACCATGCAGTTACGGATCACTTGGATGACATAATCCGATCGGGCTTTTCACCGTGCAGTTGCGGATCGCTTGGATGACATAATCCAATCGGGCTTTTCACCATGCAGTTGCGGATCACTGGGATGACACCGCGTGTTCCCAACAATTATTACCGATTCTCTTGTTACTTGTATCATATTTGCCCGTATATTCGAAAGATGTTCTTTTTGGCGTTACTTCCATAACCCGCACACGTACATTAATGTCTCGCTGTCTTCTCTTGTTCTAATTATTCGCTCTCACGACGGAGAGGGATCTTGGGGCTCCATTTCGTTGAAGGTAGGAATTTTGTTGCATCTTTGAGTCGATTCATCCGGTGGTGTCGAGCCGCATTAAATGATCAAGGGTATCTTGGAGGGTGCTCTGAGCTTTTTGGTCGAGTCTTTGGCTGGGGGAGTTATTGGGCGAGTTTGGTCGGAGGGTGAAGGAATATTTATTTGTGTTCGGTGTTTGATTGTATTCATTTCTTGATGTTTTTCTTTGTTATGCCTCGAACTATGGTTGGTGTGGCGAAAGTTTGGTTTGGTTTGCTTCTTTGTGACTTCTTACAGGTTTGATGTTTTGCTTTGTTTTCTTCCTCGATTCATCATCGGCTTCTCTGACAAAGTTTTCTCTTTTTCTCCCTTTTGCGATTGCATTTTAAATAGTTTCTAAATTTGACATTCACGGAGTATTTCGTGATCATAGTGAAACGACTGAGAGATGCACATGGAGCACCTTGACTTTGTTGCCTTGGTGCTGTTTTTTTTTTCCCTTTGGGGAAAATTTGACCTCTATTTCTCCCCACCATTTTGACCTGCCGAAGATAGTGCAGAAGAGGGTTTTTGATTCTTTCTACTACCTTCTCCCTAGACTAATTTTGTGCTTGTCATTGGTCATTCACCCTAGGAAGATGATTCATTCAAGAGAAATCGCCTTTCTTCCATTTCATCATTTTTTTCTCTTCGTTTTTTGTAAGAGTCTTGGTCCATTACGTCTCTCTATGCATATCTATTTTCAGACATTATTTCATTAAAGCTGTTTTCTTTTTTCTGTTTTCCTTTTGCTATTCTTTTCGCAATCAAAGAATGTATAGACCCTCTGCGAAAGAAAGGGGTCACCAGATATTATAGGTATTGAAGAGATGGAGGCAAGCAACCTGTTGCAGCACAAAGCAACTGTTGCAGTTGCTATCAGTAGGAAAAGAGACAGCAACTATGTATTACAGTGGGCTTTGAAGAACTTCATGTCAGAGGATGGAATTATGTTTAAACTTCTACATGTTGTGCCCACAATTAAGATGGTTCCAACTCCAAGTGAGTCAACAACTTACTCCTTTAGTTGGCCAAACCATCTTTGTTTCGTTAGTTTACTTTATCTTTTAAATTTCTTTTTCTAACCAATGCATTTTATTTTCACACAACAAAGATGAACAAGCAACACTAGATATCTTATAATATGGTTAAGTACCTAAGGTATTATCCTAGTTTTTATCTGGAATGCTTATATGTTGCATGACTAAGCATTAGTTCCTTATAAGATAGTTCATAACTTGAATACATAACATCTTGTCTATTGGAGCTAATTATCATATTCCTTCAGAGTGAGCATTGTTCCGAATCTTAAAATTTTACATGAATAAGCACTACTCCTAATGTTAAACTAACACATTAACTTGCTAGAAGATGATCTCCTAGTTACTATCATGGATTTTCATCAAGTTTGGAGCTTTGTGGACATGTAGCATGTCTTCTTGACATAATCCTAGACCCACAACAAGAATCTGTAATATCTATTTTATATAAATAAAACAAATAAAGAACAAAAATGAAACCTTGTATATATAGTAAGACTCAGGGAGCGCCTTTCACAAATGGTTGCGGGCATCTAGCACATGATATTACCATATGGATGCCATAAAATTGACAAAATCTAACATATTATGGGAAAATAAACATCACATTGATATTATCTTATAAAAACAAGGTTGCACAAGGCATATATACAAGTGGTATTCAGTTGAGCCACTTCATAATGGATGTAATATGCTAGGACATATGTAGGTAATATTGAAAATATTAAAAAAAGCATTCTAATCAAACTGACCACGAGATGGATAATTACCTACACAATAAATAAATCTAATTCATACTTCCACATAGGAAACAACATTATAAAATAGATGATGTATAAGTAATGTGAAGATAGTTTAATTTCCATATTATCACTTGCAAAATTAGTATATTGTTAACACTTACAATTTATAAGTTACAGAAAATGGCAACTTAGGATTTTAAATCTAACACAATCTAAACCTATTTTAATGGACCAAATAAGATTTTTCCATCTACACATGAGGCAGCCATCTAACCCCTTCTAAATTCTCTTAAGTGGCCACATATATAGCCTAGGAAAGCACTTTCCAAAATTAAGGTAAAAGAATAACTATTATGTGGTATATATATGATTCAACACAATACTCGATGACTGAAAAAATACAAATCCTAGGTTTTCCTTTTACATAAATAGAGAGATGGAGAAAAAGAACTAGAGAAATCTTTCTCCACCTTGAACCAAAACTACTATTCAATTTGGGTGGAAGAAACATAGGTCATGGATAATATGGGTAGTGTCATTAAATTCCACAAAAGATAAAAAATTATTTTTTAATAAATGCATTATTATTTATTTTTTTGACAAATAAATACAAAATTAATATAACTAATCTAACTTAGTAGGATAACTGCTTGGTTTTTGTTGTTGCTATTGTAAATTTTTAAATCTAAGTTTTCTTACCTCTTTCATTCCCTCAAAGGAAACAATTAAAAGGAAAACTCTACTTTCCATTCGTCCAAGGAAATTCAAACTAGGACAACATTTGCAAACATTCGTTTGTGGATTCTTTAATACCCTCTTATTTTCCTAGTTATTTCCTTACCGCATAGAAAACATAATATTGATGTGAGAGTAAACTTATAAGAAAATCACTAATAAGCCTAATAGCTTAAATATACCCTCTCAAGCTAGAGTAGCTACTATCTATCTCCAACTTATTATACAACAACAATAAAGCCTTATTCCACTAGGTAGGGTTGACTATATGGATCCTTTTATGTCATTGGACTCCATCCCCTATTATATCATCATTTATATTTAAATTAATTTTATCTTGTTTTGTCATTACTAAGTTTTTTTTGTCTTTCTTTTTCTCGTTTGATGTGCTTATTTATCATAGTTTTAAATCAGTTAACTTATTATATAAAATAAAAAGTGTCTCGCATCAAGAAAAAGATAATTTTGACTAGAACACAATAATTATGTAAATGAAAGTACAACACTAGTGCAATAGAGCTAAGGGTGATTGATCTTCCTTGACTCCTTAAATTGAAGATATTGTAGATTTTAAAAATTACAATGATTAGATGATGGCTTTTGACATATTTCCAAGTGGAATAAATGGAGTAGGATTTTAACCATGGATTGAGGTATCAAGTTGTGACAATCCACTCGACAGACACGTGAGACGCTTTAACACTAGAGCGGTAGCTTGTAGACAAAAGAAGCGAAAATAAAGGGAGATAGAGAGAGAGACCGAGGGAGAGAAGAGTACCTTTGGGCAGTGGGTGCAAGAGTGGGTGATGGGCAATTAGATCAAAAGAGGAGAGAGGACATGGGAGAAAGGGAAGAAATGAATGCAAGTAGAGCGAAGGGGATTAAATATACTATTATCCTAGTAATACAATTGAACTAGACTATTATATATAAAACAATAACAACAAAGTCTTTATTCCACTAAGTGGAGTTGATTATATGAATCCTCCTATGTCATTGAGCTCAATCCCTTTGCTATAACCTCATTATATTTAAATGAATTTTATCATATTTTATCGTTTCTAATCAAGTTTCTTTGGTCTCTATTTTATTAATGAATGTATTTATCATGGTCTAATATTGCCTAATTGTGTATCTATTAGATGCATAAGTAGATCTCTATATCATATTAAACACGTCTCTCAAAGTTTCCCCATAACATACACAACCTTAACTTTCTCTCTGATATTCTTGTTTTTTATATTATCCATTCTTGTATGTCTATATATCCACTTTAACATCCTTAACTTTGCAACTCTAATCTTTTTCTTGTTTTCTTTATAGCTCAATATTTAACTCTATATAATATAGCATGTCTAATCACCATTTTGTAAAACTTCCCTTTAAGCTTTAGATGTGCCTTATAATCGTAAAGAACACTTAACTCCCTCCATTTCAATCTTATATCTTATATAAAATATTTCTATCGATCTCTTCATCCTTTTGTAAAAATGATTTTAGATACTTAAAGTTCTTAGTCACAAATAACTCGTCATCTCTTATCTTGCTATGTCTAATACTACTTGATTCTACGCACTTAAATTTAAATTTAGTTCAATTTCCAACTAGTCAAAATAAATCCAAATTGATTCCGATAAACCTACTTAATTCTAATCTCCATGTCTACTTGGTGGGCTTTGTCTAACCCTAAACCCACCTCCACTCAACCTTAATACAAGTATGATGTTTAGCTTAATTAGTTATTTGAAAAAGGTTTTAAAATAAATTTAAATATAAAAATTAAATAGTATAAAATTTGATATCTTATATTAGTGAAGATTTGTGGTTTTCATTTTTGAACTTTTGTGACATCGAAAGAAGTCTTGAGAGCAAACAACAAGAGGAAACTAAGGTTTGGCAATATTATGTTGAACTTCTCTTCCTCCTTTGTGTTTTATTTCAGTTTTGGTTCAAGTGTCAAGGAATAACTAGGGTTTAGCATGACACTTTAAAAATGGAAATTTATTTTATTAGAATATCATTGAAAATACATGATTGTAATAGGTTTCAATGTTATATTAATTCTCTTTAAATTTGTCTATCTAGTATAATTTTCTTTTTAAATTTGAATTTCATTTTTTCAAAAAAAATATAAATCCAAAATTTTCAAATTTGATTGAGTTAAATTCTAGTCAAGTTTTATACTTTTCATTTTTTTTACAAAGTTTATGCTTATAAAATTTAATAATTTTAATTATAAAATTCAAATTCTAATATAAATTTAGACTATAATATTTTACATCCCAAAATTTGAAAAATCTTGGAAGAAACAAAACTAAATTAAAATTAAATGTCAAAATTTTAAATTATTCCACTACATTTGATTTTATCAAATAAAATACAAGAAATAAATTGATATTTAATGTATTTAATGGTTAAACTTTTTTATCTAATGCTTATGAATAAATTTCATATACAATTATATAATCTTATGAACATATGCATTCATTTAAAAAAAATTACTTTCTCAAAAAATGAAATCTCTGGAGCCTTCAAATATGAAAATTTTCCAATGTTGTAGAATTTAAAAGCAAAACTTGCTCCACTCTATAAAGGACAAGAAAAGTTTCATTTCCTTATTTCTTATTCGTGCATTTAACTTGCTGTAAAAGTTAAATAGATTATTGATGTAAATGGTTATGAAATGACTATGTTGAGGTTATTAAATTAATCAATAAATATAAATAGAAGAACACACACATATATTATGTATTAATAATCTAATTAATTATCGAGTAGACAATTAATTACAATAAAAATAATTAAAAGTTACAACTTATATTAAGTACAACTAATTATGTTTTTATTAATAATTTAATTAACTAAGTAGTGAAACCCTACCAATATGACACACTACTTGAAACAATGTCAATAAGTGACCAAAACTCAGATACAGCTCGAAATCTTACTCTTGATTATTAGTATAAAGGGGCGAGACATAGTAAAGGAAGATACCAAACATAAGGGTTGATCAAAATGTTACAAAGATAAGTGAGATTAGGGTTGTAACCTTTTCTTTAGTGTGGATAAATGTCAGAAGACAATGAATCCTTGATCATGTACTTAGGGAGGGGGAGTAAATATTGGAAGTAACTAATAATAACTATCCAATCTTAAGTTGAGCCTAGTCTCATAAGCTAACATAAAGGCCTCTAGTAGACTTGTAGAGGGTATATGATGGAACATGTTTGTTATCAATGAAATTGGAGGATCTATTGATGTTGGAAGAAGGCTACAAGGAAAGAAATAAATAAAAAATGAAGATAAGATTGATTTGCACAAACTATTATACCATAGTAGGCTACTAGATCGTAGAGCAATCAATTGCTTTAGGGTCTATTCAATTAGACAAATAAGTCGAAGGATGGATGGATAAGAAGATGGATAGATCCATCCATTCCGGCATTCAATTAAAGGATGGATCAGTCAAGGGTGATAAAAAAATATACTTTTTTTCTCGCCTTTTATCCTCCCAAATTAGGGGATCAAAATATGCTTGTAAGTAGATAATTTTCTCTTTTGCATTTCTTTGGGAAGACAATTGTCTATCTTTTGTTATTCTCTTAAATCCTTGAACTTTTAAAATCTTGTTTATGTAGTAGATGAATTCGTTAACAACTACCAAGCAATTTTTATTAACATACTGACATCAAGATCTTATTGCAATGCTACTAAATCCTTTATATTTTGGTACCAATAATTAAGAAGGTTCTTCCCCTACTTGCGACCTCAAAAACTAAATCGCATGCTTTTGATAAAAAGCAAAGTAAGAATGGATGAAAAAAAATTATTAATTACAAAATTAGCCCTATTGTCTTTATAAACATATTAAACATATGTTAATTTTATGCTGGTAGATTCCTTCGTGCACCACTATCTCAAATTCACAAAGAGCTTCTTGCTCACTACTGCCCATACACTATCATCATTTGCATGCCCACAAACTAACATCGCCTCAACTAAAATATCCCTTGTTCATCACATTAACATCCACTTAAAAAAAATCAATTGATTTAAATAAAAATGATTACAACTTTATTCTAGGAATTTAAAAAGGTTGTTTATTTTTTTAGAAAAAAGGATTTACTTATTGAGGTAGATCTTTATATTATTGAGTTCTAAAAGTTGTTTGATATTTAATAAATCATATTATTGATATATGTCTTCTCATTACATTTTTTATAATTAAAATATCATTATAGTCTAATGTCAATTGGGATCTTCTGTTTTTTTTTTCTTTTCATGAATTGATTCTTAATTAATGTTTGATTTGTAGTAAATTTTTATCAAAATCTAAAATTTGTAAGTTAATAAAAAATATAACATGATTATTAATTATTGTATGAAATTAATTGGATCGAATAAGAGAGAAAAATAATGAGTTATAGAGAACAAATTATTATCTTTTTGTCAAAATTATTATTTATCAGTCCTTCGACTTATGCTTCTAATTAAACAAGTGAAAAGATAAATGAAGCAGATTAGTTATTCCTTCCATCTGTTCGCCTGAACAAATAAGTGGAAGGATAAAATAATTTCCATCCATCTACTCATTGATCATCCATTCATCTTCATCCTTCCTTCAACTTATCAATCCTTTCAATCAATAATAGCTTTTGGTGACATTAGAGCAAGAGAGAAGCCAAGTTCTATAAATGAAGAAAAATTAGAAGAATATTAAGCAAGGAGTTGAATTGTCGGAGATGAGAACCACAGAGAGAAGATACACTAGATGATGCAAATGCATGTATCTGAATAAGAACACCACTTCGTAGAACAATGTAGTATTGCCTTCACTTGAAAGAGGAGGAAGAAACAAGTGCAAGGGACTATATTTGTTGAGACGAGTAGTGAGACATTAGGATGAGATGATAAGACCATTAGAAGTGGCCACCGTGTAGAGGAGTCTATAATTTGGAGAGACCATTAGTGGATGAAGCGTGTTGGAGACAGAGAGGAGTTGTGTGCCACAGAAGAGGTGTATAGGTGAGGATGACAACAAAATGAGATTTTGATTAATGACCTTGTCTACAGAGGCAACAAGATTGTCCTTGTGGGAATCAATGAATTCAATTGGGATGTATGATTGTGCATTGTGCAAAGGTTGGAATCGCCAACCTAGCGTCCCTCTTGTCCCGACCCCCCAAGATTCGAGAGGGAGTAAATCATGGGAGGACTATGCCCGTGGACGCTATTGGTAAGGCAATGGGTGGCCATCTGAGTCCGGGACAGAGTTTTAGACCGCCTTCGGAATCGACCCTTGTCCATTGTGCAAGTTTACCCATTGATTTACCAACGTGCAACACTTGGTGGGGCAGGGGATGTATGATGATAACACATGTGAGTGACATGGAAACTTGTGATGTGTAGAGAGCATGTACGAGAGGAAAACATGATAACTAAGAAAGAATCTCGTGGAGACAAGCATGAGAAGAGAATGCACAACTATGATACTTGATTTATCACAATAGTTTGTCACAAATGATTGATGCTCAAGAAAGAGTTGTCATGGTAGCTTGTCATAAGAGGAAGGCTCGACAGTGACTTGGTGAGTAGAGAGAGAGAGAGAGAGAGAGAGAGGAAGTTGATGTGAAGGATGGATGGGAAGGCTTCTGCCATTGCATGTAGATGATCAGCTTGTAGTGGAAGGAATGTAGATTGTGCCATCATCTAGCCTCACAAGGGGATCGAGAAGAAAATCTACTTCAGAAGAAGTGTGCTAATAATGTGGGAAGAAAATAAATATTATACTAATAACATGGTTGACTTATATTGGACTCAACACATAACCCTAAAACTAGAAACACCCATGTGAGAATAAACTAAAAACACATCACTAATTAACCTAATAACTCTAGCATAAGGTCCATAAAAGCAAACCTAAAACTAGAAACACCCATGTGAGAATAAACTAAAAACACATCACTAATTAACCTAATAACTGTAGCATAAGGTCCATAAAAGCAAACATGTTAGTTTTTTCTGTGAGAAGTTCTCATGGAGTGGATCTTTTGTGTTGATCATGGTGTTTTAGCTTTCTTTGACTTTCTGCAATTATTCAATGCAAAAGGAGAATGCTTAGTGATTTTAACAATTATGGCAAACAAAGGTGTCACCTGAGATGAAGAGAAACAAAGAAACAATAGTTTCATGATTTTGATATTTAGCTGGCAATTTTAATAATATAAAAGAAGATATTTTGTTTGTTCGTAACAACTTATGCTTTTATGTAAATGGTCAATTGAACAAATTAAATATTACAGAAGTATTTTCATGTTAGAATCTCATTTGCAATTACAAAAGAAAGAAAAAAAGATATAACAAAATTTTTTAGTATTGGTGATGAATTCCATGTAGACATTGATCAATAGTATTTACATGGGAAAAAATGAGTAGGAAGATGTCATGTTGACTTGGTGGAGGAGGAGAAAGTAGGGCCTTGTTGACTGCCAAAAGGAGAATGACCACTGTGCCAATTTGGAAATAGTAGTAGTAGGTGGAGATAGAACCTTGATGATGCTATCCTATAACAACAAAATGAAACTTTGCCAACTCATCCTAGAAGAAGAATTTGGAGGTTACTGTACTTGTTGCTCCCTATTATAGTTAGGGCTTCCTAGTGAAGAAATTTGTCCGGGAAAGTGTTGGAGGGTCCATATGATATGAGAATCCATGTTGTGTTTTATCAGCATGTTGTATCTTGATGATAGAGTTGAAGGAGACATTTGGTTTTATGAAAGAAAGATGACTCCAATACCTCAAACCATGTACATAGTCAAATAAGTCCATATTGGACTTGGTTTGTCTTCACTTATCCCCATTTGAAGGTTCTTATACTTGGATTCTTTATACACCAATGCCCAACATTGATAGTATGAGGCAACACAACATCCATGTTGATCATATCAAGGTTCAAAATCTTGAACCGTGTTGAAGTTTTGGTCTTTGATTGAAACAATACTATTGTGTTATCATCCCAATGTTTTGATTCATAGCACCGGTTATATCCGACCATGGTTCGGAATTGACAGTTTGATGGTTTGAAATTAATAGTTCGATAGTTTATGAAAGGGTGACCCTTAACCTTAACTATCTAAGATGATTATGGTTCACTGTTCGATACGATTCAAAATTATTATTTTTTATTTAAATTTTTTTAAATATATATTAAAAAAAAAGAGTTTGTAATTATTTAAGTTGCCCATGTATCCCCTTAAGGTATAGAAGAATCAAAATCCATGTAGTTCGCTATATTTTTACCATTGTAACCTAAGAAAGTGGCATTGTTATTTACTTTTATTTTTCTTTCTCATAGTGGCAGTTCCTTCGATATCAAATTCTTCTGCTTCGTCCTCAGAAAGTTGCATTCCTTATATTCTTTTTTTTTGGCTTTTGTCCAATCATCAAATAATGCTTGTACTTTCAAAGAACCAGGGGATAAAGTAGATCGTCATTCGTCTAATTTATTACCTCTAGAATTGAATGTTCATTGTACGATCACGATTGACACTGGACAAGCTAGAATTTCTTTTGCAATGATGGAGAAGATGAAAAAACTTTGAGTCTTTTGTGACTACCCTAGTAAAATATTAAAATTCGCTTCACTATTTGTATCACTAAAATTAAAAAAAGTTGTAAAATAATTCTTAAGTTCCTATCTAGAACTTGAGGATCCTCCTGAACATTTTATCTGTTCTTCTAATAAAAGTTGTATTCTTATAAGTTTTACACTACTACTAATATTTTGAATTTCAGATACATTACTTTCTAATCCATATTTTAAACTCTATTCTATATAAATTTCATATAAATTATTTATAATATTTTGTATTATATTAGCAGGATCAGAAGAAGAATAATTTTTTATTAAAATTAAAGCAAAATTCATCATTAATATATTTATTTAAAATTAAATCTATGTTATAAAAATTTATTATAATTAAATGAGAAGTAGGATAATAAATAATGGAAAGTTGTTTGGTTGCATCATTAAATACTTTTAAAATTTTGTAAATGCTACTATATATATTTCATTGATGTGAAAATAAATATATATTAGGATTATTAACAATTTGAGCAAAAAATGAATTCTTTATATTGAAATAAATCTCGTAGTAATTGATATGTTGAATTCCAATGTATTGGTACATCATGTGGAAATTTTTTAGATCTCATTTCCATTAATTTTATAAAATTTACTTTATTGTTTCATTAAATTAGAATGCAACCATAAATAAAAATAACAATTTTAATTGGTTTAATTTGATTTCCTAAAATATTTAATCCATTAAGAATATATAGATTTAAAATATGACATATGCAACGAATATGAAAAAAATACACCATCAGTAACAGACAGATAAATTAAATTAAGTTCATCGATACTTGTAGTATTAGAATAACATTTTCAAATAAAAATGAAAATATTTTATTAGCTAATCTATATTCTTCTAAAATTAAGCATAATAACTAAGAAATGTTGTGAGCAATGTTTTGTTCATCAAAAATTCGATATGCTAATAAATGTTTTTGAATTGTCCATAAGTTGTTGATCTAATGACAGGTCACACTCATATAAAATTGAGTTTACCAATGATTACTTCAAATATTAGAACATAAAGATACTTTATTATTTGATTTATTAAATTCTTCAATTAAATTTTTTTTTCCTTGTTTATTTATTTTTAATTGTGCGTGTAAGTATAGTTCGTGGAACACATTTAGCAGATGAGTTAATATATTCTTGACAAAAATCTTCAAAAGTGCATTTATATATGAAACTAAAAGAAAGATAAACTACAAAAATAAATTTAGCTAATAATTTTCTTAATTTAATATCAGAATATTTAAATAAACTTACATTTGTATCTTTTGTGGAAAATCTGAAAAATTACGTTTGAGAACGTTCAATCTCAAATTCCGTTCGGCACTTTATGTTTCGACATTTTGTTTTAATGACCCATAATCACCGCCCGATTAGAATTTATAAGAGGTATTGCATTACTTCCATTTTGCCTGCATTTATCCAGATGGAAGAATGATTTTTTTTCAAAATGTTTAGTAAAGACAGACGATTTTAAAGGTTAAGTTTGTTGAACTTTAGAAGTTCTGACACTTCCATATGTGTCGGTATCATCGATAAATTGAATGTCTTCAGATTAGGGATCAATATTCTGAATGATTACTTTCTTGCCCTTCCGAGAACGAGATGAATTTCCTTCCATTAGAATCGGAGAATCCAAACTGAAAGTGATTAAAATTTCGGAATTCAGAGAAGAATAGAGAAGATTGTATAAAAATGATGAAATGAGTATTCTATATATAGAGTTTGGAGTAAAACGATCACTAAATCATAGACATGGATTAAAAAACGGTCAAATAATTTTAACCGTTAAAAAAAAAAAAAAATTGTTGTGGGAATCAACGGTACCAACGGTTTGAACCGACGGTCCAAACCGCTTCAAATTAAAAAAACCTACTGAACTGGTTGTTTGAACCGTCGGTTTAGCGGATTTTGGGTTGCTAAACTGTAATTGGTCTATCAAGTGATAAGCCGGTTATGGTTCTGACCTGTTAACTCGGGTTAGTGGGGAACTAGCCTGTTGATCAGATTACAGGACGGGATGATTACGACTCTAGTCTGTTAACCCAGGTCAACAGGTAATCGTTTCGTTGATCCGGTTACGGGCCTGATCGAGTTCGAGCCGGACTCGACCCGACCAAACATCAGGTCTAGCATTAGTAATGAATTGGAGTTAAAGAAGGAAGGAGCTAAAACTTAGGAAGGAGTGTGTGCCAAGTAGGTTTTAAATCTTGTACCATACCAGGAGAAACAATCGAAATATATCATTTCGATAAATTATTAAAATTCGATACTACTCAGCATAAACAATGTCTCATTCATTTGCTTCATCTTTTCCTCCTTTAGCCTCTAATTTATCACTGACATCATGCATTTGAGCGTCGATACGACACCAAATCTTATCTGACTAGGTGGGGTTGACATATGAATCCTCTTACGTCATTAATTGTCTAAAAAAAATAAAAAGTTAAAAAAATGAAAATGAGAAAAATAAAAAAGTGTGATCTTGTAGAGGCCATTGTGAGGTTGTGGAGGCGACCGTGACTCTAAAAAATCACTACGAGGTTGCAACAACCTCGTGGCTCTGAACCTGTGTCAGTACCTGTCTGTGGACATAACAGCAAGCGCGTGTCGACTAGCACAACTTGACATATTATACCATGGTTAAGATAACATTGTATATGATTTTTTCGTAATTTAAGAGAATAGATGAGGCTTAAGCTTTTGTTAGTAATAGATTATCTGATCTAATTAAAAAATATGGGAAGTCTTTGTTATTGAAGATCTTCGACATTGCCAAATTGATTGTTTATGAAAAAGATGAGATCGGTGTTTTAAGGAAAATCAGAATGTTTTTTCTATAGAATGAATCATCTGTTTATTATTTTTCTTAACAAAATCTTACCAATATAATGTCGAAGAATGATGTCAAAAATATGCCAATGCAATAGTATCAGGTTCTACTTGATAAATGTGACAAACTTTCATAATTTCACTAAATTTCATATGCCCTTGTATGATTGATTTTCTTAGACAATATGAGAAGATTTGAACCCCTTTATTCAAACACGCAAGATGTTAGGAAGGGCGACACTTTTTGCCTTATGATTTGCAGGATACACTTGTGTATACATGCTAGTAGTCAAACTGAGCAGAGCTTCCTGAAGTTCAATGCCTATGCAATGCAAGTCTGTGTCAAAGATTTAATTGATCTGATACCACCCTTAACCTCAGCAACTGAATGTCTTGGGATCCAAACCTAAATCTCACTCTCATGCCACTTTTATTGTCAAACTGCTAACCAATAATCCCAAATGCCCGAACTGTACATGAATTTTTATTGAGGTAACAATAACATAGAGTGTCATGTCTCTATGTGTAGTGGAAGCTTGAGAGGCTGGAATTGTAGAAACTTGGCACCCATATACATGAGGATATCAATCTGTATTATACTATGATGAAACAATTCTTTGAGCAAAAAAGTACTGCTGGATCCCTTTATGTCTGAGGTGATGATAGCAACAACAACTAAGTTTTACCTCAGTAGGGTAGTGCCATTAGGTTCAATCTTCTACTATATCTTTATCTATATTTAAATAAATTTTACCCTTTATGTCTAAGATAACAATCCTAATTCAACTAGGACCTTAAGATAGAAAAACTCATGGAACATGCTTGAAATTTGCTTATTTATAATTTTTAAAAATTTTCTCGAGGAACTCGATGGTGTTATCACTGAATCGAATAAAAATTAATTCAAAGTGATACTTGACCAATAGAAAATCTCTCTATTGGACCTATTATAAGCTTAAAAACTCGGGTAAAAAACCTACAAGCCAAATTCATAGGTCATTATGAAATGGAATAATGAGCAATTACTATTTGGTATACATATCCATCTTTGCATTAAATTATATTTCTTTTTAATGAGGAGCAATTACTATTTAAGTTTACATCAACATGATCAATATTGAGCTTAACATATTCAGTAGTGTGTGCATCAAACCTTAAGTCCTACACCTTAAGTCGTACCTGCAATTGATTTATTACTTGCATGCCTTATTGCAGTGGGGAATCGCCTCCCTATTGATCAAGTGCGAGATGATGTTGTTGCTGCATATAGGAAAGAAGAAGAATGGAGAGTGCAAGATATGCTTCGGCCCTACAAGAAAATGTGCACTGAAAAGAAGGTGAAATCTATTGCATTAATAAAGTTATTACATAGTTGGGTTCTTATAATTATATAGTTTACATGGAAATAAATGGTCGTATATGATCCATGTAGCCCATCCCAAATATTTGGGAGTCTAATTTCATCCTTCAAGGTTGCCGAAGTGCATAAGTGATTTAATTAATCTATATTACATATATCTGTATAGAAACTTTCACAGCTAGTACATGTGCATGCCGTTTGATAAGATTATTTTCAATATTCTTAACCCTTGACAACTAATGCTTTCCACTATAATTTTAGCTACCTGAACATTCATTTTATTAAACTAAAAATTATTTGCTTTTTCTTATATTATTGTAAAGGAACAATGTAAATTAAAGTTTTTGCTAAAAACACACATTTTATCGATATGATATTAATCTTCTCTTTATACTATTGATTTTAATAGAGAAGTTACTAGGGTTTATGCGAAGTATTGAAAAAACTTATCTTATTATTAGTATATTCTATTTTAGGACATCAGTAGGGCTTAACTAACAATTTGTGTACTAAATGTAGCTCACAAATAATGTGGTAATCTCCTTGAATTACTTCTTTTTTATGATAAAGTGACAATCAATCTTTGTATATTTAATCTTTTGAAAAATATTGATTTGAGACAATTTATGTAATAATCTAATTGTTGGAGAACAAGATTATTGGTTTAAATGAAGCATTACTCAACATAATCTTAATTGGTTGAGCTACATAAGCTCATATATGATAAGAGCTATTGCTCTATGCTGTGTTCTTGCATTTAACTTGGCTACAGTTTCTTACTTTCAAATACACCAAGTTTCCTTCTAATGGCACACGTCTAGGAGATTGTGATGATTGTTGTCACGCCCGAGGCGTCTGGGCGAAAATCAAGCAGACGACACCTCCATGCGTGCGCGTTTGAGTTATCTGAGCCGTAGGCCTGATAACAATAACATATATATATCGAAACATGACTACAAAAACCACAGTAAAACATCTGCGCAATCTACAACAATCCCATGGCGTATCAGTATGACTAACACACTATAACAACACGAAATCTCGACAAAATCTGAATATACAACATATACATCACGAAAACTCCCAAATACAATGCACAACGGACGGAAGACCCAAAACAAAACACGGGAGCCTCGGAGGTGAGATGAGATGATGTCAGTCGGCGGTGCTCCAATGCTATCACGAAGTCTTACACTATTACAGGCGACGAGAAAACCCGAGGTCGCGAAGTGGTGAGTAAAACTCGGGTAATAGAAAAACATGTATATATGTAATATCACATGTATTTGACAACGTAATCTAAAGGTCTGCGGGTATATCGACATAAATAAATAAATACTGGCGTATATACCGTAACGAATGAGCGGCGTAAAATGCGAGACGTCGCGAAGTCTGCATTTCTTTCTCGATCGACTGAGCGTATATCAGCGTATATATAACGGGAAGAGTAATCTGCGACTCACCGTACTCTAATTGAGGTACACAATAGTGCATCAGACCACGTATACAAATATTACGACACTGCCGTATAATAAATGTAAGAAGCGTGTATGAATATGATGTCTGAAACAAGTCACAGCAAGCATAACCCGAACAAATCTGACATCGCGATAAGCGTATATATATAGACGCGTCTATGTATATGTATCACAATCCTGATAAATCCGTATATATATGCTCGTGCGTATATGTATATATGTAATGATATCAAAATGCCGTAAGTCGGATGCGGCGTGCGTAGTAAGTATCGGCTCGCACTAAAGCTACCACGACCCGGTGTGGCCTCGGTGGCTCGGCGTGACAAGCATCTAACTTCGACCGACCCTTTACTCTCGAGTGGTAGGAGTGGCGATATGATCGAATAGCGTATAAGCGTAAAGCGAGCTGCGATGGGGTCCTGCATTAGCCACTCAAGCGATCATTATGGTGATCGTGTGCCCGCGCGCGGGACTACGACCGCATGAATCGACTACCACCGTCTATGGTGGTAGAGTCGGCACCGCGATGCTCTGCCCTCGCGCGGGTGAATCCTCCTATGAGTGTCGTGGAGGCGGGACGGTGGCGACACTCGGCCGTAGGAGACCTTATGCCGTGCGTGCTGAATCGTGAATCTGATGTCTCAGCATCTGAGACATCCACCGTAGACTCTCATTACAGAGAATCATACTACGGATCAGCGCACTCTACATCTGCGAGTCGTACTCATTGATCGTAATACTCTACGTCTGTAGAAATTAAATCTTAATCTAATCGGCGCCTCTACATCACGCAGAAGTAAATTATTGATAGACACTCTACATCACCTTGAAATTCGTACTCATCGATTATAACAAGATAGGACCACGGTCGTAGCGATCTACTAAGTATCATTCCTCGACTATTTACCACAATCGTATTCGGTGGTAACATCTGACGTAAAGTACTAGAACTAACCCTAGGTTAAAGACATTATTTACCTACGGATGACCTTTTTTTCCCAATGTACAATCAGGTTGTCATCCGGACTTTACTATTTGCACTTAACTTAAACAAATTCTAAGTTACTTGCATGCATCACCTATATGTATAACTCCTAATCATGATAAAATAAACATGATATCAACAATAGAGTTAATAGCCAACGGTAAAGGATCAAGCATACGATAAAAAGAGCAGGGTCAAGATAATATGAACACCTAACATGCTCATATCTATGACTAAATTTGAATGCAATACATCTACCCGGACCAGATAGGAAATTACCCACCTGTTTTGACGACTTGTTTGAGAATACAAGTTGTCTTCACGTCCGTGAACCTGCCTCATACCAGAGTCCTCATGCTGTTTCCATCTCAAACACTTCTTAATCTGCTAAAAAGTCTGGTCTCAATTTAATCTAAATAAATCAAACATCACCATGTAATGAACAAGTACTATCATCACTACATAATTATAGCATATCCAGATCAGTTTATTAAACATAACTGATACACAATTATGAACGACCAAATCTATACTTACCTCGCGTCGTTCCACTTTCCTCACAAAGAATCCAGAAGTAAATCCAGTGTTAAAACCTGTAGTCACATACAGTTCATCACCCACCTTATACTGATCAAAAATCTTAACTACGCAATTCACCTTATTTTCCATCATGCATTTCCAACCAATCCATAGATCCATCCAACCACTTATCAATGTTATGCATTCATAAATATTCAGATTCATACTTACCCAAACTCGTTTCATTCCTCCACAGCTTCTTCATCGGCTTAAGGAAATCCAATCAGATCAAACAATCGACTTAAGCAACATCCAATTCCAATAGACCTCTACAAATATATCAATCTTAATTCATCAATTGTATAACCAAACAACCACATAAACATCCTTACCTAGCTTAGCATTAGTTGAACACAGCCAAGGGAATTCGTCGGAGCTTGCTGCTAAATGCCCAACTCCTCTTGCCTTGGCGATTAATGCTCATAGCCGGTGGTCGGTGAGTGAAGTGTGGCGACGACGATGATCAGGTACAGTGATGGCATCACCAAACCGAGCTCACACTAAGAGGGGTCAACAATCGATCCAAGCTGCAAATGGTATCGGTAAGGGAAACTCTCCATAGAACAGTGTAACGGAATTGATCGAGCTGCGAGGCAGAAGAAATGACCAGCAGAGGTCGGCTCACCGAGCGATGGCGGCGATTAAAGCTCGATGCTCGTGGCTCGGGCGCCGACGCAGAGTGGTGGAGCCGCTGCGCTCGGCGGCGACCGGGTTTGTGTCAATAACGAAGCGGGCCGGAGGAGATGTGGCGGCCGCGGCGTGTTGTCTGTGAGCGACAAACAAGGGGCGGCGTAAGGCGGCTCGCGCCACGCAATGAGTGGCTTATGGAGGTGGTGCACGCGACGCCGCGGTGATGGTTCAAATCGACGGCAACCGACTACCGGGCAAATGGGAAACGAAGCGCGGTGACGAGAGATTTGGATCGGACGGAGATCGATCGATCGGGCGAGATCGCGCGCAGAGCTATGGCTTGGTGGCGTGCAATGGTAGAAGATCAACTCGAGGAGTCGGCGCTAGGCGGCGGCAGCGAGTGAAGCGGCAGCGGCGGCGAGATCGGGAAGAAGAGAGGCGAACGTCGCGGCTGCTGGCTGACGCGCAAGGGCAGCGACGCGTGTGCAATGGTTGCCAAGCAGAGGCCATCAACGGCTGGGCGTGGTCGGGTGCGCGCGAGGGAGAAGGTGGCGATGACGAGGCGGCACTGCGTGGAGGCGGGTCGATATACGCGATGCTGCCGATTGTCCATGGCCTAACGACTGACGAGTCACTCCGCCGGCGGTTGAGAGCTCGAGGTGGAGAAGGGCAGAGATCAGGCGGAGATGGGGCGAGCTCGACTGCTCGAGTGTCGACGGCGCGCGGGGAGAAGAATCGGGGGAAAAAGGTGAAGAAAAACCGAAAACGCTTGGTGGAGAGGAATGGCAGAAAACGGATGCGCCGTAATGAAAAATAAATGGGTCGGAGATTTGATTAAACCCATAAGTTTTATTTAAACCTAGGTTAAGCCCAAACTCAATCAAACCCCCAACTGCATACCTAAATTTTTTTTTTTCTGGTATTTTACAATTGTTAAATGGGATTGTAAGTGAGCAAAGCCGAGCTAAGTTTTGTTTTTTAAGCTTGTTTGATAAGGTAACTAAGTCGAGCCAAATTGGGGCCAAAATGAACCAAACCTTTTAAAAGGTTGTTCAAGTTTTGTTTGGTTTCTTTTTTATGAGCTTGAGCTTTCTTCAGGCTCGGCTTGAGTTTGGTTCGTTTCGATGTGATCAAGCTCTCAATTCAAGCTTATTTCATTTTTTGAAACTTTTAAAATTTTAAGCTTGTTTAATTGGCAAGCTAGTTTATTCATTCTAAGAGCTTATTTATCTATTTACAAGTTTAATACGAGCTTTGTTGATGATCATGGTTCACAAACTTTGTTATTGGATATTGTTCAGGAATATTGTTCAGGAATACTTAGCAATTTTTGTTCATGACTATTAACAAATACATATATGTTCAAACTTATTTATTTAATTTAATGAGTTGTTCAAACTTTTTCATTTAATTAACCTTGTGTATATTTGGCGAATATTAACAAGCTTTTACCAAGATGAACATCATACTTGCTCATGAATGTTTGATTTATTTATAATCCTAGTGAAAAATAAGACCATTTCTTAGAGCATTTTTAATGCATCACAGATTTTCTAAATAGCCTTTCAGTGATCATTGTATATAGCCATAAGGAACTAATCGATCACACTCATGGAAAATAATATCTTAGGTCTAGTGATTAAGAGCCATATTAGTTTATCATCTAGTCTATAGTACCTCCTCTGAGATTTAGCAACTCCCTTTGTCTTAGTATCTATCTGAGATTAGAATCTATAAGAGTATAATCAACTTATCTCCTTGTACGTGCCAACTTCGTCCAACATATATTTTCTTTGAGAGATATAATTGTATCTCCTTTGCCAAGAAAGTATTTCAGGTCACTTAAGTCCTTGGTTTAAAAGTGATGAAAACAAGGTTTAAAATCTCATTTCATGTTGGTAGGTACTTGTAAAATTGTGTTTCACATATTGACCTACATGCAAACACCTCCCAAACCTGCAATATGATGAGCGAAACCTTTGCTTTGACTTCATTTGTGACCATGAGTTTATCTATGATCACAAGCTTTGTTTGTGAGTTGTCTGTGACCACAAGCTTTGCTTATGATTGTGAGTTAATTAAAATATATTTTTTTTTTTTATTTTTAAATAAAAATAATAAAAATATAAATTATATATTATAATTATATTAATAAATAAATAATTTATTTAATTAAATTTTACAATATTATATTAAATAATTTTATAGTTGATGTGGATATGACCTAGTATATGAGACCTAAATAATCATTAAAGGGATGGAATAAGGCCCCGGTAGGGGACCTCGTATCGATTTAGAGAGTAGCGCAACTCGAGGGAAGTTGAGGTAGTCCGAGTCAGGGGCGAAGACGACTCGGGAAGGGTCTAAGACCGGAGTAGACGACTCGGGAAGGGTAGTCGGGGGCGAAGACGACTCGGGAAGGGTCTAAGATCGGAATAGGCCAAGTCGGGGGCGAACACGACTCGGAGAGGGCCTAAGACCAGAGTAGGCTGAGTCAGGGGCGAAGACGACTCGGGAAGGGTCTAAGACCGGAGTAGGTTGAGTCGGGGGTGAAAACCAATAAGGGTCTAAGACCGGAGTAGACTGAGTTGGGGGCGAAGGCAACTCTAGAAGGATCCAACAACAGAGATAGGTTGAGTCGGGTGCAGAAATACTCGGAAGGCGGGGACCATTCAGAATATTCCTTTCTTGTGTAGAGTATGAACGATCCCCCCAATGGCCTATCTGCATGATGATCCTTATTCACTCGTGGTCCGCCACGTGGAGATTCCTAGCAGAGGTTGTCTCCTAACTGCTCAACAAGTGCGGTGGCCAAAGGATAACCCTAACATGCGAAGATCCCCTCACAGGTGCTATATAAGGGAAGATTAAGGAAAAGGTTCTCTCGCTGGACTCTTTGAATTTTTAGTCTATCTACTTTTTCGTCTTTATCTTCCCTATCTAACTTAAGCATCGGAGGGCTGAAGCCGGGAACCCCAGCGGCGGTCTCTTGATGCGTGTTAATATTGGTAGGGATACTGTTGCAGCCGTGAGAACCCCACCTCTTTCGGAGGCTCGACGAAAGGTACCCTAAAAGGCGACCGCATCAGTTGGCGCTATCTGTGGGAAACTCTGAGCAAGACGTAGAGATGAGATCATAGGAAGTTCCTACCTCGGGTTTCTCTCCGGTGGCTCGGCGAAAGGTACCCTAAAAGGCGACCACATTAGTTGGCGCCGTCTGTTGGAAACTCTAAGCAAGACGTAGAGATGAGATCACAGGAGGCTCCTACCTTGGGTTTTGCCCCGGAAGAAGCCACGGTAGCCCTTACTCGTTTTCAGTTAAAGGGGCTGCTCCGAACAGCTGTAGTACGACTATAGTGGAGATCCTGGCGGAGGAACGAAAAAGGGCTAGTCAATCTTGCCCAAAATAGAGTTTCCCTTGAGGGGGGAGATCGTATCCCTTCTGCTCCCCAAGTTCCTACCAATCGGAAGGGAAAAGAAGTCTGCAAGAATCAACCTTCCCCAAGGGATCATCCTTTTGCTGGGGCTCCTCCCTTGATTGCACAAGAGGAGCAGGGGGAGAGCTACCTAACGCCGTATTCTGCACCAAGAAAACCTTCTCCCTTCGTAGAGGAGATCACACGGGAGGATCCTCCCGTCGGCTTTCGGTGCCCCCACATTGGAGAGTATGATGACACTACTAATTCGGAGGAGCATCTTTGCAAGTTCGAGAATGCAGCCGCTCTACATCGATACTCCGACGTCGTCAAATGTCGAATATTCTTTATCACGTTGGTAGGAGCAACCCAGAAGTGGTTCCAACTCCTTCGTCCGAGATCGTTAACCAGTTTCGGCGACCTTTGCAAGGTGTTCCTGAAGCACTTTGCTAGCTGCAAAAGGTATCAAGCTACTACTTCTAGTATATTCCATATAAAGTAGGAAGCCTCGGAGACCCTCTGGAAGTATATCCAAAGATTCACACGGGCTGCTCTAGAGGTCTCCACGGCAGCTCCGGAAGTATTAATGGCCGCCATCACGCAAGGGTTACGAGATGGGGCCTTATTTGACTCCCTGTTAAGAAAGGTCCCCAAGGAGTATGAAGAACTGTTGGATTGGGCCGAGAAGTACATTAACATGGAGGAAGTCCGAAAAGTCTGTCAAGTTGTCAAAGGAAGTGCAGGAGGGTCCACCCTGCCCGAGAAGACTAAGGAGCCCCGTCTGGCTCTTGCCAAGAATGAGAAGTATCATCCTTTTCCAACTACAGCGCCGAACAAGCCATTAGGAGTTATGATGGTTGATTTCTCCCGTGTATCCCGCTCCGTCAGAGAAAGAGATATGATGATTTGCGAACAACACTAGGTGCTTCGTCGGCCAGCGGGCTATACGGGTAGTCCCTGTAATCGCCCCTCACCCTACTGTCAGGGGTTGAAGTGGGAGCTCGACAGAGTCAGGAGGAAACACCCCCACATGCAACCATACTTGGAGTTTCTACCTGGTAGGGGGCCTCCCTTGCGAGTCTTCTGTCCAAGACCCCCTCCTCGAAGGAGTCCTTATAGGGGGCCAAAGGAAGAGCGCACAACTGAAGTACCCAAAGAAACTCAGAGGGAGAAAGGGAAGAGTAGCGGAGTGCCACTGAGCCTAGAGAACCACCCTTCCCGCCAGATTATCAATGTAATAGTGGGAGGACCAACATATGGAGATTCCCATCGGGCTCGTCGAGCTCATGCCCGCGTGTTGGAGTCATTGGCTGTCTAGCATGACCGAGCGCGGAGAAGATCACCCCTTATATGTTTCGGACCGGAGGACCTAGTAGATGTGGTGTTTCCCCATAATGACACCTTGGTGATCTGAGTCACTATCGCCAATTATGAGGTGGCTCGGGTGTTGGTGGATTTGGGCAGCTTCGTCAACATCTTGTTCCAGGAAGCCTTTGCTCAGATGTAGTTAGGAGAAGTACAACTGGAGGAAGTGACAACGACCTTGTTTGGGTTTGCGGGACACTCGGTCTTGCCCGTAGGGAAGGTTATTTTGCCCTTGACATTGGGAGATGTACCCAAATAGAAGACGGTGATGGTGACATTCTTGGTAGTAGATGCTGTGTCCTCTTATAATGCTATTCTGGGTCGCCCTTGTCTTGCAGCTTTTATGGCGGTGGCATCATCCCTACATCAGAAGCTAAAGTTCCTGGTCGGGAACCTGGTGGGAGAAGTATGGGGCGACCAGAAGATGATGCGAGGCTGTTATGTGCAAGCTGTAGGGGAAGATCAGAAAAGGGTGCGCAGAGAAGATGAAGAGACGGACCCTCGGATGAGCTTCGAGTTGTAGGTTCTTGAAGTGGAAGACCCGAGGAAAGGGATCCGTGAAGAGGGAGAGCTCATCGACATCGGAGGAGACAGGATGACCACGATTGCGAATTGGATGGAGCCGAGAGACAAGGAAGATCTGGTGGCCTGTCTCAGGAGGAATGCTGATATTTTCGCAAGGGTTGTGCATGATCTGACCGGGATTGCCCCTGAGATTGCCGAGCACCATCTGATGTAGTGCTCGTTCCTAAGCTTTCCGGCCAATGGAGGATGTGTATAAACTTTCGCGATCTCAATAAAGCATGCCCTAAAGACTGCTACCTCTTGCCTCGTATAGATCAATTAGTAGATTCGACAACGGCTTACGAAGTTATCTCCCTTATGGATGCTTACCAAGGCTACCATCAGATTCCTTTAGCCAAGGTTGATCAGAGTAAAGTTAGTTTTGTCACTCCGGGGGCTTAATTATATGCTTATGTGGTCATCCCTTTCGGCTTGAAGAATGCGGGAGCCACCTACCAAAGGTTAATGGATAAGATTTTTGCGAGCCAGAAGGGAAGAAATGTCGAAGTGTATGTGGACGACATCTCGGTGAAGTCTCGGTTCCTTGCTAATTTGGTCCCCGACCTAGAGGAAACCTTCGCAACCTTGCGGAAATACAATATGAAGCTGAACCTGAGCAAATGTGTGTTCGGTGTGCATAGTGGAAAGTTCCTGGGGTACATCGTCACCGAGCGAGGAGTTGAGCCTAATCCTAAGAAGGTTCAGGCGTTGTACAATATGCAGTCCCCGAGCAATTTGAAGGAGACACAAAGATTGGTGGGTAGAATAGTGACTCTGTTTCGGTTTATATCTCGGTCAGCAGATAGGGGTCCACCTTTCTTCAAGATACTCCGGAAGGCGACTCGTTTTCAGTGGGATGATCAGTGCAAAAAAGCCTTTCAAGAGCTGAAGCAGTACCTTGCGCGGCTACCTACTTTGGCTAGGCCAAGTGACGGGGAAAGACTCTGGGTCTATTTGACAGTATCTGAAGGGGTCATCAACTTCGTGTTACTTCGTCAGGAAAGTACACAGCAGCAGCCTATATATTATACCAACCACATATTGAAAGGAGCTGAGATATGGTATTCCGAATTGGAGAAATTGGCATATTCCTGGGTCCTTACAGCCTGCAAGCTGCATCCCTACTTCCTCGCGCACCCCGTGACTGTCCTCACCAACAACAATCTAGGAAGAGTCTTGACTAAGACCGATTTTTCGGGGTGGCTAGCCAAATGGACCATGGAATTGAGCGAATATGATTTATAATACCACCTGAGAACAGCTGTAAAAGCTCAGGCGGTGGCTGATTTCTTAGCTGAGTTGCCAAATCCCGATGCGCAAGCTCCGGAGGGTCTTGAAATATTGGATAACCCTTATAGGATATTTGTAGATGGGTCATCGGGAGCTGAAGGAAGTGGTGTAGGGATCCATCTAATCTCCCCCGCAGGAGAAGAGACTCGGATCGCCCTATGGCTCGGATTCAAGGCGTCTAACAATGAAGCGGAGTATGAAGCTATTCTATCCGGATTACGGGCTACGCGAGCAATTGAAGCAAGTTGAGTATGTATATATTCGGACTCAGTTGGTGATCTCTCAAATACATGGTGTGTTCACTGTGAAGGAGGAGCGCTTAGCGAAGTACATCGAAGTTTACAAGCATGTGCAGGCTCAATTCGTAGAAGTGAAGTTGCAGTAGATCCCCTGGGAGGAGAATAGGTAGGCAAACAGTCTAGCCTGTCTTGCCAACTCTTTGGTAGAGTGGACATCACGGGATCTGTTATATCATGAAGTCGATCCTTTTCTATTTGTCTTGGACAAAATGAAGCGCGCGCTTATGGTGGAGGACATTAGCGGCGGAGAGCCAGGTGCAGGGGGAAGGCCCAATTGGAGAACGGAGTTGGAGGCATATCTTAAGGAGGATGGTTCTGAGACAGAAGCCAAAGGCGCACTTGAGACAAGGAGGAGGACGAAACATTTTGTCCTTATAGACGGAGTCCTCTATAAGAGATCACACGGAAGGCCTTTGTTGAGGTGCTTGGGAGATCTGGAAGCTGTAGGAATTCTTAGAGAAATTCATGAAGGTTGTTGCGGGAATCATCTGGGAGGCTGGGCTTTTGCTCGAAGAGCTATCTTGGGCTACTTTTGGCCCACTCTAGCCAAGGATGCCGCACAGCTAGTGAGAACCTGTCGCAGTTGCCAAATATACAGTAATCGATCACAACAACTAGCAGAGATGATGAGGGCGATAGTAGCTTCTTGCCCCTTCGACCAATGGGGAGTCCACATTGTGGGGCCTATGCTGATGGCCTTCGGGCAACGAAAATTCTTAATCGTGGCTGTGGATTATTTTTCTAAGTGGATAGAAGCAGAACCTCTGACAAGCATTACCGAGAAGGCAATCATTCAGTTTATGTGGAAGAATATCCTTTGCCGATATGAGATCCCTCGTTGTTTAATCAGCGATAATAGTCGTCAGTTCCAAGGCCGCCGGATACAGGAATGGTATCGGGGGTTGCAAATCCAATAGGCCTTCACAGCCAGGGCTTACCCCCAAGCTAATGGTCAAGTGGAGGTAACAAATAAGATCCTCGTGCAGGGCTTGAAGGCTCGCCTGAAAGGAGCCCGAGGAAATTGGGTGGAGGAACTTCCGAGTGTCCTTTGGGCCTACTGAACGACCCCTCGTAGCCCCACGGGAGAGACTCCATTCAGTCTGGTGTTCGGAGAGGAAGCAATTATTCCCGCCGAAGTCCTCCTACCCAACCCCCGAATTCTAGCTTATGATCTCTCCAACAACGAAATGCAGCAAGGAGTTGACCTGGACCTGATTGAGGAGCGGTGTGAGCAAGCCCGGGTGCAAATGGAAATGTACAGAGGAAGAGTACGACAAGCTTATAATAGTCGAATTCGCCCCCGCCAATTCCAAGTAGGGGATCTTGTCCTCTGCAAGGTTAACCTAGCGGGGGAGGTGATGAAGTTAGCCCTTAACTTGGAGGGTCTATATAAGATTCTGCGGTGGGCAGCGGGGTCCAAGTCTCATCTACAGGACGCGGAAGGAAAGATTCTACCTCGACCTTGGAATGCGATGCATTTGAGGTCTTTCTTTAGCTAAAGAAGATAGAGAGAAGAGTTGGAAAGATAGTCGGGGGTTAATGTATTTCGGAAGAAGCGAGTGTATGTAGTCAAGGAGGAGAGCGAGAGATCATTTGAATGTTTCATGTTCGAGACCTTAATGCAAAACACACTGAGGTTCTGGCTGAAGTAGAAATGAAGCCCTCAAAAGGCAAAATGTGTTATCTGAGAACAACATCAACCACTCTCATAATTCAAACTTCTCGGGGGGACAATCTATCAGCGCGGTGGCAAGATCCAAGTTGTCTAGATCCGCTCCGGGAAGAATGAAACCCCAAGACATGCATCCTTTTAAGGCTCTTTTAAAGCCCATTTGGAAGATGAAAGCCATCCCGACACCTAGTAGGGTCCTTTTCCTGAGCATCCCACCTTGCTTCCTCTTGAGCTTGATACTCTTCAAGGGTGAGAGGGGCAGAAATTTGAGGAAAGGAAGGCCTTGATGCTGGGGTGTTCGAAGTAGAAAAGGGCTCTGCCCTTGTCGAAGGAGGGGTAACCGAGACGGTATCCTGGCCATACAAGAGGGGGTCGAGGAGAGCTGCAGGAGAAGAGGCTTGGTCCCTTTGCGAGAGGAGTTGAAGCCCCCACTCAATTTCTCAAGCCAAATCCGCTTTCAACCGGGCCATCTCTATGTCTTTTTGCCTTAACTCTGTTGATTTCTCTCGGAGTTGAGTCTTATGACGATCCAAGTCAGTAGAAAGGGATTGGATGGTCTGCTAAGCCGCCAGACGACCCTGATCCAGGATTAGAACTTGCTCCTCCAAAGCTGCATAATGCTCCTGCAGCGGCTGTTCAGATCTCGCCGATTGGAGCTCCCTCTATAGTGTTTGGGACACCTGCCGGGTCATCTGGCCGACCCAGTTTTGTAAGAAGGTGGTGTGCACCTCAATGTCACAGTCGACGGCTACCAACTTATGAGTCAATTCATCTTGACTGGATTGAACCTACACCCCGAGGTCGGTGGGTCAAAATTTAGACCACAGAAAAGGGGAAGGAAGAGGAACTTACCGTGTCTGCGTCATAAAGAAAAGCTGTCCAGGCTGGGTTCGGCAAGGGGACATTTAGACCCTCCGACGGTGGAGCCATAGGAGTCAGAAGAGGCAAAGAGGAGGAAGGAACCAAGGGAGGCTCCATGGTAGGGAGCTCCATGGGGGAGGATCCTGTAGACGGGATTGGGCTCGGGCAAGAGAGGGGGGAAGGAAACCCCCAATGGGAGGGTCCTCGTTAGGTGGAGAGGAGGTCACCAAGGGGAGGTCGTCCAAATTAAGTGAAGGAAGGGAGGAAGAAGAATGTGCTGGAGAGGAAGAGGACGTAGGTGAACAATGTCCCGAGGAAGGAGGAGAGGGTGGCAAAAGGGGAGGTGGAGAAGTAGGGAATCAGACAGGGAGGGGAGACACTATCTGGGGGAGTTTCGGGGGAGGAGAGGGCGAAGACTCAATGAGTACGACCTGTGAGGTGAGGTCTCGAGAATGGGCCCTACGCTTGAGGATAAGAGGAGCCTCGGGCGGTAGGGGAAGGTGAGTGGGAAGGCGAGTGTTGTCGTTTACTCCTTGCTCTTGGCGGACCTGGAGTGGGCAAAGAACTTGGAGCCCGAAGAGTTTTCTCCTATTAAAGGAAGAACCGGAGCGGTAGAGGAAGTGACTGCACCCTTCTCTCCAGAGAGAGCTTGCTCCGGAATGCTAATGCGAGCGGCCTGTAGGAGGTCCTCTATCAGGTAAAAGGCCGTGGGTTAGCATCTTACAAAAGGAGGAAGTAGAGAGGAGAACAGATTAGTAGTTACCTGTAGAAATGCTTTCCGGGTTGGTGAAGGGAGATAATCGGAAGTGGTTAAGGAGAGGATCAATGACGAGGCATCGGGCATCGTAGTGATGCCCTTACAGTTCCTGATGGATAGAGGGGAAGTCACTCTGCGACCGAGCTTTATGAAAGTCGACAGGCGATGAGGATCAGTCATCCAGTCCTCCAAGTTAAGAAGAGGATCAGGCAGGTGTACGAAGAAGAACAAATTCTTCCACCCTTTATTGGAAGAAGGGATGTTCTTTAGAAATTGATAGTCGGGACGAGTGGTGAAATAAAAAACCCCCGCTTCTTTCGTCTTTAGTTGAAAAAGACAATGAAAAAGTAAGGGAAAAGGTGCAACCCTAGATGACGAAATATTATGTTTGTCCCGACCAGAATGTGAAAGGCATTAGGAGCAAATTGATATATCGACACCCCGTAAAAGGAAGAAATTCTCTGATAAATAGATGACATCAGTAATCGAAGACCTTCTAACTGACCTAAGAAGAAGCAGTAATAATATCGGGGAGGATGGTATGGATGATCGGTGGCTTGGGGAAAGACCAGGGCTACATCCTTGGTGAAGTATTGATCCCGTTGAACGCCAAGGGAGTGGGAAGGAGTGAGATGGTTGGTGATGGTTTTGAACCAAGGTGGCGACGGCGGAACCTAAGAAGAAGAAGCCATAGGGATGAAGGACGAGAGCTGGCGGCACAAAGAAGAAACACCGAAGAGGAAGAGGTGTCGCTATAGGAATATGCTCTTACCAAGGTACGAGGGGGAAGTCCTAGAAGGAGGGCAGCGGGAGAATTGTAAAGGGAAGCGGACCCTAAGGGGTTCCAAACCCTAGGTTGATTTTAAGGTAATAACAATTGAGGAAAGGGTGCTGATGTTAGCTTTGGAAAGCGAAGCAGTGTATTATGCACTGGCGGGAAAGCGACCGAGCGATGTACTCTGTCAGCGGGAAAGCGGCCGGCGGTGTATTCTTCACAGAAAGTGGTCAGTGGTGTATTGACTGACACGGGAGAAAGCGGCAGCGTTGTATTGACTGATAGGAGAAGCAATCAGCGTCGTATTGACTGACAAGAAAGCGGTTTGAAGTGTTGTATTGGCGCGAGAAGCGGCAGCGTTGTATTGACTGGCGGGAGAAAGCGGCCGGGCGTTGTATTGCTTTGACGGGAAAGCGGCGAAACATTATATTGGCTGATAGAAAGCACCACAGGCGTTGTACTCGGCTAACGGAAAAAGCGGCGGCGTTGTAAGCTGTATAGCGAGCGGCTGGCGTCTATTGCTTTGATAGGAAAGCGGCCCGAAGCATCTATTGACGATAGGAAAGTGGCACTGGCGTTGTATTGACAGCGAGAAAGCGGGTGAGCGTTGTATTGATCGGCATGAAGCGATCCGAAGTGTCGTATTGTCAGCGGGAGAAGGTGCCGAAGCGGTGTATGCGGCCTGATGGGGGGAGCGACTATGGAGAGTTGTTATGGAGCGTCTGAGGCAGTTCGTAAGTCCTCCGCTTGGCGCATGTTCTGTTGAATGGAGAGTTGTTATGGAGTGTAGTATTTCACTCGTCCGACCGAGGCAGTTTGTAAGTCCTTTGCCTGGCTCGAGTTCCATTGTATGAAGAGTTGTTATGGAGCATAGTATTTCACTCGTCCGACCGAGACAGTTCGTAAATCCTCTGCCTGGCTCGAGTTCCGTGGTATGGAGAGTTGTTATGGAGAGTAGTATTTCACTCGTCCGGTTGAGGCAGTTCGTAAGTCCTTCGTTTGGCTCGAGTTCCGTTATATGGAGAGTTGTTATGGAGTATAGTATTTCACTCGTTCGACCAAGGCAGTTTGTAAGTCCTTCGGCTGGCTCGAGTTCCGTGGTACGGAGAATTGTTATGGAGCGTGGTATTTCACTTGTTCAATCGAGATAGTTCGTAAGTCCGCCGCTCGACCCTAGTCCTTTTATATAGGGCGTGGTTGTTAATGGGAGTGTTCTACCTGTCTTTCTAAAGTACTTTATTATTCTACTTGGAGGGGGTTCATGAAGAGAAGCATTTCATTATCCCCGAGTGAAGTTTTGCCAAAGTTCGCAACTCGGAACTATCGGGTTTTCTACTCGGCGGGGGGTTCGAAAGAACGTATTTCATTATTCCTGGATGAGGCCGGTCGTAAGTCCTCAACCCGGACAAAATCGAAGAGACATTTTAGGGAAAAGGTGTTAGTGTCAGCCCTTAGTGCCAATCATGAGATGATTGATTAGGGATCATATGTATCATATTTCATTAATAACAGACAAAGATTGATTATTATATTTACTTTATGTGTGTGTCAGTAAATAAATATAATAATGCCCTTGAATAGTAGGTTCTAATCTACAGTATATCAATTGGTAGAATTGATTATGAGAAACTGTAGAGAATACTATTCTTAAACATTCCTAGTTAAGTATTAATAGACAAAGAGATATATTGATACATTGAGACTAGCATGTAGGTCAATGGATGATTTGATCTCACAAGTCATGGATATGTGATATCACATTTACACATGAGTATATATATTGGAGAATATATATACTGAATTGACCCGCCATGAGAAAGTGTTATGGATCATTATATGAGTGTTATATACTTTCTCATGTGACTATTGGTATGAATAGTCCTTAGACCTGAAGTTACTACGGTTCCCTACATAAGGAGTTATGTACTTTGGTATCGTCTAACGTCACCCGTAACAGGGTGTACTATAACGGGGATTACTGAGTATGTAACGAATTATGTGGAGGGATGTGAGTGATGTAGATGGGATGTATCCCTCCCATATGACGGGAGTGATATCTTTGGCCTCTTGATAGAGTATGACCACAAAATGCATGGCCATGCTCAAATGATTCAAGATGAGATATTGAGCTCATTTGTTTGAGTGAGTCTACTTGGGGATCAAGAAACATAAAGATCGATAAGGGGATGACACGGTCTATGCCTAATTGATCGATCTAAGATTTCAAGGATAAAAGGACACCGTCATACAAGATAATAACCACGAAAAGGTTGTCGGATCTCGACTTTCTTGTAACTTGGGTAACAATGATGTATTGCCAGATGCCGCTCATTGCTTATGCGTCTAAAAGGGTTTTAGACACATTGCCAATGTTACAAGAGCCTATTGGGTCACACACAAATGACATTATGTTTTGGAGATGGTTTCTTTTAGTTTTACTAAAAGTACAATGAAGCATATGGCTAAGACTTGAGTTAGCCTCAAATTGGTTAAACTTGAGTTAGACTCAAGTTAAACCATGGAAGATAAATCATCATACAAGTGTCATCTATCATCATGCATGATTAATGTGATTAATCATGCATGTGAATACCAAGGGTCTAGGTATTTTTTATGAGAGGTTCATGCATTGATGAAGGAAAATACCAAGAGTCATGGTATTCAATAGGAGAAAGAGGAATTAATGGCAAGGGTTGCTAGTGGCTTAAAATGCTTTTAACGTGAAGGCAAATGGGATTTTGGCAAGTTCCAACGTGCAAAGCTAAAAGGAGAAAGAATTCTCTCCTCCTTCCTCTCCTTCCGCAAGGGTTCTTGGCGTTTGCTAGGGTTGCTAGCACAACGTGACTCCAAAACTACTGAGTGTCAGTGTGGATACCTTAGAGATACAGTTATCATTACCGTATTGAGATCCGACAGCGTTTGGATTAGCGGGATTGCGAAGGACACGCATCGAAGGTATATCTTTTCTTCTAGATAAGATCTAGATAAGATTAAGAAAAACGATTTGTATGTTTTTGCATGGATCTCTGGTGGGATCCGGTTTATATATATTGTTTCCGCTGCGGTTGTGCGAAGTATTCGCCCGCGATGTTGTGAACATCACGATCCGGAATTTCCCAACAGAAGGTATGCGATGCTGACTAGTTGTTGCATTCATTTTTAACACTTATATTATTCAATACATATGTTTATAACGCGCATCCCTTGATGGAGAGGAGGAGAAGATTTAGGATGCATCCCTTGTAGGCGGGTCTTCAAGTGAAGGGGTGATGACAATGCGGACCGGAACCGATTGCGGTAGATATAATTGTCGGAGGGTTGTCTTATACGGTTCACGTGTTTGGCTTAGGTTGCGTTGGCAAACCGCTAACTCTTGTCGGAGAGTGTAAGCCTGGGTGGATGCAGATCTTAGGCGAGCGTGGAGGGTCTCCATGAGGGCCTCTAGTTCCTTAATCTGCAATTGATCGGAAGACAAGGGCTCCAAGGGGAGAAGCTCTCGGTCTATAAATGATGGAATACTGGTAAATAGCGGAGGAAGATTATAGAGTAACCTTCACGAGAAGGCCCGCCAGGGAGGGGGAAAAGGAGAGTACATATGAAGTGAGGAGAGGGAGGTATTTGTAGAAATGGTGGGTCTGGGTTGTTAAAGGAGGCGCTTTGGATATTGACCCAGCAAGGTGAAATAAATGAAGGGAAAGAAAAAGGAAGAGAGGATACCCATCAACTCAGACGCATTTAAGAGCGTTTTAAAGGTGGTGGGCGGGATCAAGACGCTATAAAAAAAAGATCCAAAAGGGATAGGGAGACAACATTTATTACCAAAGGTAATTTCTTTTCCTTGGAAAAAATGTCCCTGTCCAGTCCTTAGGGAACGTGTGGCCTAAGGAGACAAAACAAAAAACAAAACAAACACGTTAACAACAAAGTAATAAAACCCTAGGTAGAGAGCCAGCCATCAACCATCAAGTAGAGGGGGGCGGTGGGGACGACGGATGGGTCCCCTCAGTTTCTAAGCGGACGACCTCAATCTCAGCCGCCTGAATGCATAATGTAGCGATGACGGCTGTCAGGACCGCTCCTGTCGGCTTATCTCTTCCAGTTGCAGAAGAGCCTCCGCTTGTTGGCGATTCAAGTCCTCTAACTGACGGGCAGCCGCTGCCCTTTGAACGCCCAACTCCTCAAGTCGAATAGATGCTATCTGATGTTTGATACTCCTCGCTAAGGCTTCCCCAAAGAGTGTGGTGAAGAAGTGAAGAGGCACTGTATGAAGGGGACTCCTTCCTAGGGGCCTCGGGAGAGCCTAGAAGCAACCCAATGGTTTGTTACCGACAAAAAGACAGTGCAAAAATACGGAGAGTAAAGTATTGAAAGTAAAAACTAGCGAGGTGTTTACAGGAAAAGCTGTCCCATGGGAGTCTCCAAGGGACTCCTATATCAAGGGCGGGGAGGTGACCCCAGACCTAGCGGCGAGGTGGGCGGAGCGATGCAAGGGAGCCGGGTGAGCAATAGGACGAGAAGGATTAGAAGGCTCAGGGGACCTAGCCCTCGAAGAGGATCCGATCGTAGAAGGAAAGTGAAAAGGAGGCATTTGGACTTATTAGCGAAAAGCAATGAAAGAGGATTTCTCCTCGGCAACATTATTTATGGTGTAAAGCAGCGTGGTGTCGTCCTACGTGGAAAGTAGAGGAAAGATAGTATACTTTCGGCGGGGAGAAGATTGTGATAAGCGGGAAAGTCATTAGGTTATCATTAATACAATCTTTTAGGTTTATACAATTTTTAGTTATATAAATCATAGAAAAAGGGTGAGGTTCGGCTAAATAGTCATCCCATGTTTAAGAAAAGACTTCCCCCGTGCACCCTGTCTCCCGAACTTTGGGAGAAAGCCCCGCTAGAGACGGACAACTCTTGTCGAGGAGGCGTCGTCCCAAAAAATGCCCCTTGTAACCGATAAGCCAGGGGTCTCGGACCGCTCTTGTACCACCTCGGGCAGGGGGTTAGAGATCGTGCTCATCCATCCACCTCGGCTTGGTTGGTTTGCTTTCACTGCCTGTCGAGTTGAGGGAGACAAGGACCACCTCGAAAGAATGACCACCTTTCCCTCCATTAGTAAAGGCTCCATGCCGAACCACGAACGTCAACCAAGCAACACTCCGGTGCGAACGTTCTGAAGAAGGTGATATCTTAGAGTTATATGTCATCTCGCCATTCACCCTTAGTATTAATAGGAAATTTAGGGCAACACCTTCTTTGGACATCGGAAAGAAGTAAGAGACGATCGAGGAGACCATCCTCCGGTAAAAAAACATAGGGAGACAGGAGAAAGAAGGGGAGGGACTCCCTACCCCTGGAGTTGAAGGAGCAAATCTTTTTCCCCTTTTTTATAGCCAACCGGAGGGAAAGGACCCTGACAGGGTAGGTGGGGGTATTGATGACAAAAGTAAAGAGAGCCGTAATGCTTGAGACTTTATGAAGAAAACGGTGGAGGTCGTACTGGTCGGAGTTAAGAAGGACAGGAACTTCACTATAATAAAGGAGAAGCCAAAAGGCCGTGGAGAGAGGGGACTTTATTGTTTTTCTTCCCCTCCTAGAGATTTAACTTTAAGGGAAAGACGCGGAACTTGCAAAACTTATAAACACATGGAAAAACCAAGTCCCAATTGCAGGATAATGTTATAGTAGGAAAAACATACTCTAAATTCCTCGTTCAAAAGTAAGAGGGAACAGATATGCCCCGACATCGGTTTGATTAATAAACACTAGAATACTTCCTAAGATCACAGTTGACAATCGTCCGCTGGAGAGCCAAACCCTTCCCCCAGTCTCTGAGGTGGCATTAGTAAGTTCAAAATCTGTGCACATTCCGCTGAAAGATGAAGGAGATCTCTTGATAAGGTATGTAAGCTTTCATTGTGGGAGGAAGGATGGGAAGACGTGTTAGCAATCAACTCTCTGGATCCGTGCAATGCTTCAGATGTGCCCAATTCACCTGATAAAGGCATCTAGAGAGCGGTTGATGACCGTCTCAAGGCTTGCCACCAAGGATCCCCAGTCCAAGCAGTGAGAAAGAAGTCTCGCTCCTTCGTAACTCTGTGCTTTTCATCGATCTCTCAAGACAATTCCCTCATCAATTGAGTGTTTCGTCGAGAGAGACTATCATTTTCATTAGAAACCTTTTGGACTTGAGCGTGGCAAGATGCTAATTGAGATTACGAGAGGGCAGTACTAGGAAGGATTTCGTTAGGAGGAACCGGGCCTATCACACCTTGATCTAGGGGTGCTACTGGACTAAATTTCTGAGTGGAAGTAATGTCGTTTGGCGAAGGAGCGACATCCATTGAAAGCTGTGGAAGACAAGCAATGATGGCTAATTTCTCTGGTATTCATCTAGGTGCCGAACTAACTCCACATAATTATCTTGAGCCTGTATGAAAGCGAATTTAGAAAAATCAACAGAAGAGCGAAAGAAAAGAGACGGATAATCTTATCATTTATACTCTCTAACATTAACCCATAATTCAGGCGCTCTAGCGCAGTTGATTTCCCGAATACGTCATGAGGCCAAGTTCTTCAGGGGAAGGAGATTGGAGTAGTGAAAGAAAGGGCACTCGAGGTGAAGGTAAGGGTCGTTTCGCAGTAGAAAATGAATTGGACGACCCAAAGTAGAAGGCGGATGAGGGGGGGGGGTTGGCTGAGATAGGACGTAGGGGCGATAAAGGGACTGCGGAGTGTAGGGATCTTATGCGAAAAACTCATTGCAAAAATATAGCGGAAATTGGATCTCTCTAGAGATCCATGTATATACATAATACTGATCGTTCTTACGACTACATCTAGTTGAGAGATTACCCTTGATGTGTAGCCCTTTGCAATCCCGACAACAACTCTTCTAATGGATCTCGACGCGATCAGGATGGTCGCGCCTCTCTGGCATTCACATGAACACTCTCTTTGGAGAAGAAGAGGCCTTTGGTTGTGCTAGCAACCCCACAAAAGCTTTTGCCCAAAAGGAGAGGAAAAAGTTTCGGCTAAGAAGACTAGAAGATGAACAAAAAGCACCCCCCTTAAGCATCATGATCCAAAGACCTTTTTATATTCATCCTATGAATACGAAAGATTTTGCATCTTTTTGTATTCCCTCTTCAATATATGATTAATCCACATTAATCATGCATGATGAATCCAAATCCATTCATCTTCTTCTATTCATGATCAATCCACATTAATTATGCATGATGAATCTATATCCATTCATCTTCTTCAATTAGATTAACTTGAGTCTAACTCAAGTTTCGGCTAAACAATGAGTTTAACTTAATCTATTCCATCCAATGAGCCTAATGGTTCTTTTTAGTCAAACTAAAATGAACTCATCTCCAAAATAACATTTATACTCTAATATCGTAACGCCGATAATATCTCTAAAATCCCTTTAAAAACATAAGCAAAGAGTGTTATTATCTAAGATCGCATCATCGCTATCCGCTTATTAAGATCGAGATCCGACATAACCTTTCTGTGACTATTATCTTGTAGGACTCAATTCTTCTATGCTTGATATCTTGATTGATCAATGAGGCATAGATCGTGTCATCCTCTTATCAATCTTTGTGTTTCTTGATCTCCAAGTAGACTACCTTAATCAACTGAGCTTAATATCTCATATTGACTTATTTGAGCATGACCGTGTATTTTAGTAGTCCTACTTTATCAAGAGGCCTACAGATATCACTTTCGTCATATGGAAGGGATAGATCTCATCTCCATCACTCATATCCCTCCGCATAATTTATTGTATACCCAGTAATCGACTTTATAGTCCACCTTGTTACAGGTGACGTTTGTCGATACTAAAGTATACAACTCCTTATATAGGGAACCGTAGTGATTTCAAGTCTAAGGATTATTCATACCAATAGTCACTATGAGAATGTTTATGACACTCGTATGACAATCTATGAAACATTCTCATGGCGGGTTAGTTTGGTACGTATTCTCTAATACATACCTATTTGCCAACTGGATATCCTATATCTATGACTTGTGAGATTAAATCATCAGTTGACCTACATGCTAGTCTCAATGTATTAATATTATTCTGGTATATCAATACTTGACTAGGAACAGTTACGAGTAGTGTTCTATGTATATATCTACAATATCCCACTATCAAGTCACCAACTTGATATACAATAGACTAGAACCAACTACCGATATTGTTATATTTATTCAAATGACATATCAATAAAGTAAATATAACAACTATAAACTTTGTCTTTATTATGAAATATGAGTTTCCCTTACTAATCATCTCATAATTTATTGACACTAAGGACTAATACTAACACGGAGGTCGAAGAAGGGGGTTGTGTGAGCAGAGGCATGTATTGTTAGTTATAGCCCTAAGAACCAATCATGTGATGGTTGAATAGGGAACATTTTGTATCATATTCTATAAAGGCAAAGGATTGGTTATTATATTTAAGTCTTGCTTGTGCCAGCTAAATTAAATATAGTAATGCCCTAGAAAAGTAGGTTCTTATCTACAGCACATCAATCGCGTAATTGATTACGAGAGGTCAGAGAGAACACTTTCTAAATGTTCTAGTCAAATATTAATATGCAAAGCGCAATATTAATACATAAAGACTAGCGTAGGTCAATTGATGACTTGATCTCACAAGTCATGGATATATGATATCAAGTTGACACATGGGTATATATTAGAGAATATATACTGAACTGACCCGCCACGAGAAAGTTTCATGGATCGTTATATGATTGTCATAAACTTTCTACGCGACTATCGTACGAATAGTCCTCGACCGTCACTACGCTTCCTACATAGAGTTATGTACTTTATCGTATCACAAACGCCACCCGTAGAAGGGTGGACCATAAAGCGACATCGGGTATATAACAAATTACGTGAGGGACGCGAGCGATGTAGATGGGATCTATCCTCATACGACGAGAGTGATATCGGTGGGCCCCTTGATTGAGTAGAACTACTAAAACGCATGGCCATGCTCGAATGAGTCAATACGAGATATTGAGCTCATTTGTTTGAGTTAGTTTACTCAGGGATCAAGAAACACATAGATTGATCGAGGATGACACGCCTACGCCTATCGATCAACTGATATCAAGGATGAAAGACACTACATATATTATAGTAGTCACGGAAAGGTTAGTCGGATCTTGACTTATCTCGTAACTTGGGTAGCAATGATGTATTGCTAGATGCCGCTCATTGCTTGTGTATCTAAAAGAGTTTAGGTCCACTGCCAACGTTATTAGAGCCTATAGGGTCACACACAAAGAGCATGATAATTAGAGGAATTAGAGTATTCTAGTTTGACTAGAATAATTTGGGAATAAGCTTAAGTACAAAATGGTTTTTGGACTTTAAGCTTAATGAGAATTTTAGCTAATTGATTTAATGAGATTAATTCAATATGTTACCTGATTGATTTAATAAGATTAATTCAATATGATAACATAAGCTTAATTGAATTAATAAGATTAATTCAATATGATAACATAAGCTTAATTGAATTAATAAGATTAATTCAATATGATAACATAAGCTTAATTGAATTAATAAGATTAATTCAACATGCATGAACGCCACATAAGAATGCCACATAAGCATGCCACATAAGCATGCCACCTAAGCATCCACCTAAGCTAGATAAGGTGGAAGGAAACAAAATGGTTTTGTCCTCCAGTGGCCAAACAAATGTCCCAATGCAATGGATTGCATTGAATGTGTGGAGGTGAAAGGGTTTTTCCAACCCTATAAAAGACCTCATGGAGTGGCCGGCCAAAGAAATTGGGGGTGTGGTTGTTGGGAGCTTGAGGCTTGGAGAGAGCTTGAGAGCTTATTGTTGTGTGGCTTTTGTGAGTGTAGCAAGAAGAGTAGTCTTCTTCTTCCCTTCTCTTTTTCCCTAGCTTTCTCTCCTTTAGGGACTTCTCTAGCAAGAAGTAAAGGAGAGCTCCTCTAGTTTTCTTTTGTGAGACAAGAGCTTGCTCGTGTGGATACATATAGAGGCACGGACACTTGAACGTGCTAAAGATCCAACAAACAAAAGGAAGAAGCGGGATTAACAAGGGCACGCAACAAAGGTAATCCTCTCCTATAAGATAGGCTTTAGAGAAATTTATTTTATACGAGTTTGCTGCATGGATCACTTGGAAGGATCCTAATTTTTCCGTCAAGATATGCCATTCGCATAAAGAATTCCCTACAAAGGGTATCAGAGCCACTTATAAAAGATCGATAAAATAGATTTTCTATTTTATATGTGATATATAGGATAAATTTTATTATGAGTTGATAATCGATTAGCAATCACAAACATAATAAAATATCCAATGTCTTTAAAAGTTAAAACGATACATGGTGCATGGTTACGGCCTAGTCCCAAAAGGTTTTGAATGTGTGTGTTGTAATTTTAAATACTGCGTGTCGGCCTTCCTCCTAAAATTCTTGTTGTAAAATTAGTTTTAGACTAATATAACTCAGTATTTCTCCTTTGTAATGTACAAAACAAAGATGGAGGGTCCATCTGGAAGACGAGGTTACAAGGAGGAAGTCAACACACAAGACAACCAAAAGGAAGCACTTAGAGAAGATATCCCTAGTCGACTCAATCAATCTTTCTACTGGCTTGAGAAGATTGTAGAATAAAGGCCATAACCACGACACGCTTAGTTTAATATGTATGTGATGACGTTAGTTTAGCTTGTATGTGATGCATGATTAGTTTAGCTTATATGTGATGTATGCTAATATGTATATGATACATGTTTATTTCTTAATAAGTCAAAACGATATGCCTACTAAAGTTGGTACTACTACTTCTCGATCATTTGTTATTGGGTTCACAAAGCAAAGCAATGCATTTTATCTTGGAAGAGTGCGAGTGGACAATCGTGATGTCCCGCTATCAAACTTGGTTAAGACTTAATTAAGTTTTCTTAATTAGTTAAGAAAGTAGAGGCATATATTAGCTTCAACATAAGTTTTAAAATTAGTTTTATGTGATTTCAACATCAACTTTGTCTTAGAAGTGGTCGCTGTCGATATCCAAGAAGGCCCCAGGCCTCGCCACACCGAAGTCGGTTTAGAATAAACACTAAACTAATCTAAAACTTAACCAAAGCTATTAAAGAGTTACATCAGATATAATCGCAAAAGATCGCTTTACCTAATTATACTACGCCTCGGGCGATTAGCCAAAGCTAACTCAAGACTAATTATAATGTGATCTTTATCCCATATAAATTTATAAATAAATAAGTAGCTATGAGAATTTAGTGGAGCCTCATTTAATTAAAGGCCCAATTAAATGATTTAGGTATGATACTTAACTTTGCATTTTAATGTTGTAGATCACCATGACATCTAACAATACACACCCCTCAACTCGCGATCCGCCCTCGAGAAGGACAAGCTTAATGGAGCGAACTTTCGATCGGGTATAGGAACTCGAGGATTATCCTCAAGCAAGAACGCAAATCGTATGTCCCTAGAGCGCTACCTCAAACACCCGCCACGCGCCACTCGCAAAAGGATGCTTATAAGAAGCATCAAGATGACGATTAGATGTGTCATGTCTTATGCTTGCCACCACGAACTCGAGCTTCGTAAGCAATACGAGAATGGATGCCTATGATATGGTTGAGCATTCAAACAACTATATCAAGGACAAGCTAGGCACGAGCGCTTTGAAGTGTCTAAGGCTCTTTTCAAGATGCAAGAAGGAACACTGTAGGAACTCACGACTAAATGATCGGGTACGCTGAGAACCTCGAAAGACTAGGTTTTCCATCGAGCCAAGAATCGACAACCGATGTTATCCTCGCAATCGCCGAAGCATATAATCAATTCGCCATGAATTATAACATGAATGAAATTGATAATTTCGCTCGAGATTCTCAAAGATGTTAAGAATCACGAACCAATCTCAAAAAGAAAGTTAAGAACGACTAATGGTCAAGAAGGGCAAAGGTAAGCGCAAAGGCAAGGGTAAGACCAAGCCAAAGGCAAGGCCAATTCATCCACTTCAAAGGGTAAAGGTAAAGTACCTAAGGAAGGGACCGCTCTATCATGCGTGAGATCGACAATCGAAGTGAATCGCAAAGTCTACCTCGAGGAAGTAAAGAATAAAAGAAGTGGGACTTCCGCCTGTATACACGCTATGGGTTAATCTATCTATTTCTTCTACATGGGTATTAGATAACGGATGCATCTCACATTTGTAATAATGTGCGTGGACCGAGAAATAGTAGAGATAAATGGCAAAGGCGGCAGACCTACGAGCAGTAAATGGTGCAAAAGTCACAGAGTCGTAGGAACATATTCTTTGTCTTTGCTCGGGCTTATCTTAGAACTAGAGGAGTGCTTATATGCACTGCATCGACAAAGAACATAATTTCAGATCTTGTTTAGACAAGAAAAATTTTTCTTTATAATAAAGGACAAATGTTGTTCCATTTATTTAAATGAAATGTTCTATCAGAATGCACCACTTACGAATGGTCTCTATGTTCTAGATTTAGAAACCCAATTTATAACGTGAATAAACGGTTCAAATCGAATGATTCGAACCAAACATATCTCGCATCGCCGCTAGGTCACATAAATGAAAAACGATATCCCAACTCCATAAAGACGGATTATTGACTCATTTGATTTTCAATCATACGAGGTATGCGAATCTTGCCTTTTTAGGAAAGATGACTAAAACTCCATTTAGTGGACATGGAGAGAGAGACGACTTGTTAGACTCATACATACCGATGTATGTGGCCTTTCAATGTCGGGCCGAGGAGGCTATAAGTACTTTATTACTTTCACGATGATACGAGTAGATTCGCTACTTATATTCGATGAGACATAAGTCGTAATCCTTTGAAAAGTTCAAAGCATTCAAGAATGAAGTACAAAACCAACTCGTAAGCGATTAAGCTACTTCGATCGATCGAGGTGGTGAATACCTTAGTCAAGAGTTTCGCGATCACCGGGCCGAGTGTGGATAATATCCCAACTCACTCCACCGAACACCACAATGGAATGGTGTATCCGAGAGGAGAAATCGTGACTTATTAGATATGGTACGATCAATGATGAGCCGATCGATCTACCTACTTCCTTTTGGGGACTAGCTCTAGAGACACCGCTTACACTTAATCGCCCCATCAAAAGCCGTAGAAAAGACACCATATACGATATGGATCGAAGAGTCCCAAAATGTCTTTTATAAAGATTTGTGAAGCTTATGTAAGACGCCAAGTCTCAAATAAACTAGACCCAAATCGATAAGTGTTATTTTGCAGGATATCCCAAGGAAACTAAGGATATTACTTTTACAATCCCACACTTGGCAAGGTGTTTGTTGCGAAAATGCGCCTCTTCTAGAAAGAGAATTTATTTCTGAAAACTGAGTAAAATTCATTTCATCTTGAAGAAGTTGAGATGGCGATAATAAGGCTTCGATGGAAAATGAGCAGAACCGTAAAGTGTTGTGGATGAGGAAATTGTTGCCCGAAGAGTTGGAGCGCAAACACTGTTGAGTAGACCGACCTCTTCGTAGATCGACAGGATCCGTCGTCGAGAGAGATATTCTTTTCTCTTGGTAGTGATGGTGAGGTGTGCTTATCGATCTTGTGAGCCTATCCCATCGAAATATCTATGATGAGCCAGATTAGAAATGGCTAGAGGCCGTGAGATCGAAATGGAATCCATATCATAACAGTATGGACCTTGGTTGATCCACGAAGGGTAAAACCCGTTGGGTGTAAGTGGGTCTTTAAAGTAAAGACTGGTGGATGGTAATAAGCGTACCTATAAAGGTAGATTGGTGGCTAAAGGATTGAAACAAAATTCGTGGTATTACTATGATGAAACCTTTTCACCGATTGCGATGCTTAAATCCATTCGGATCATACTTATACGACTACCACGATTATGAGATCTGGCGGATGGATGTAACCGCTTTTACAAATGGAAGCTACTCGAGGATATGCATACGTGGCGGCGAGGGTTTTGAAGATCCAAAGCATCCTGAAAGGTATCTGGCAAAGGTCCATTTATGACTAAAGCAAGCCTCTGGGAATCTTCGATTGATGATCTGTCAAAGAGTTTGGTTTCATCAAGAATGAAGATGAACCTTGTGTCTGAGAGAAATAGTGGGAACAACATTGTATTTCTTGTCTTGTATGTAGATGGCATACTTCATCGAAATGATATTCCTCCTCGCTCCACTGTGAAGATGTGGTTAGGAATTGTTTCTCGATGAAAGACTTAGGTAATTTGCTATATTCTAGGCATCAAGATCTATAGAGATAGATCTAAAAGATTACTTGGCTAAGTCAGTCATACGTTGATAAAGTGCTAGATCGTTTCTTTACGAAAATTCCAAGAAAGGATTTACGCTTTATCGCGTGGTGTGAGTCTTTCGAAGACTCAATGTCCCTCTTCTAGGGAGGAGAGATCGCGTGGATAAGATCCCTTATGCGTCTGCGTAGGGTCTATCGTGACGCCGTACTTTGTCTCTCACGGCGTCAGATGCTTTGAAGCGTACGAGTAGATACGATCGGATCGGTGAAAGTCATTTGGATAGCGATAAAAATATTCTTAAATACTTACGAAGAACGAAAGAATATTTCACGATATTTGGAAGCGATGAGGAGCTAGTGTAAAGGGTTCTGATGATCTGAGCTTCCAAACGACAAGGATGACTATAGATCCTTGATCGAGTCGTGTTTTGCACTGAATGGTGAGCCGTGTGGAAATGGAAGAGTTCAAAGCGAGACACGATTCTTGATTCTACAACATGAAGCCGAGTATATTCTGCGTCGATGTAGCAAAGGAGGCTGTTTGGCTCGTAAGTTCATCGATGAACTTGGGGTAGTTCTAGCATTGCAGATCTAATAGACCTCTGTTGACAACAATGATGGGGCTATTCGTGAGCTAAGGAACCTCGATCACATCAGCGGACCAAACACATCTTTGCGCGGCGCATTCGAGAGATCGTCGATAGAGGAGATGTGAGGATATCGCAGAGTACCGATGAAGCTAACATCGCAGATCCATTGACGAGCTTTACGCGGAGGCGTGATGGTCACACTGTTAGGTTAGGTATTAGATATCATAGTGATTGATGTACTAGTCTTTGAGTGGGAGATTGTTAGTTATAGCCCAAGAACCAATCATGTGATGGTTGAATAGGAACATTTTGTATCATATTCTATAAAGCGAAAGGATTGGTTATTATATTTAAGTCTTGCTTGTGCCTAAATTAAATATAGTAATGCCACTAGAAAAGTAGGTTCTTATCTTACGCATCGATTGGCGTAATTGATTATGAGAGGTATGAGAACACTTTTAAATGTTCTAGTCAGTATTAATATCGAGAGGCAATATTAATACATAAAGACTAAAGAGCGTGTAGGTCGATTGATGACTTGATCTCACAGTCGTGGATATATGATATCGAGTTGACACGTGGGTATATATTAGAGAATATATCTTGACCCGACCCCGTAGAAAGTTTACTGGATCGTTATATGAGTGTCATAAACTTTCTCGTATGTATTGGTATGAATAGTCCTCGGACACGAAGTCACTCTGGTTTCTACATGGGAGTTATGTACTTTGGTATCGTCAAACGTCACATGTGAGGTGGACCGTAAAGCGATTCTTGGGTATATAACAATTATCACGGAGGATGTGAGTGATGTAGATGAGATCTATCCTCTCGTATAGCGAGAGTGATATCGGTGGGCCCCTTGATTGAGTAGAACTACTAAAACGCATGGCCATGCTCGAATGAGTCAATATGAGATATTGAGCTCATTTGTTTGAGTTAGTTTACTCAGGGATCAAGAAACACATAGATTGATCGAGGATGACCGCGATTACATGCCTCGTTGATCGATCGATGCTCGAGGATAGAAGGACATCGTATATTATAGTAGTCACGGAAAGGTTAGTCGGATCTTGACTTATCTCGTAAGCAGGTATGATGATGTATTCTTAGATCTGCTCATTGCTTGTGTATCTAAAAGAGTTTAGGTCCCACGCGTTATGAGAGCCTATAGTATTGAAGCGTGATAATTAGAGGAATTAGAGTATTACAGTTTGACTAGAATAATTTGGGAATAAGCTTAAGTACAAAATGGTTTTTGGACTTTAAGCTTAATGAGAATTTTAGCTAATTGATTTAATGAGATTAATTCAATATGTTACCTCATTGATTTAATAAGATTAATTCAATATGATAACATAAGCTTAATTGAATTAATAAGATTAATTCAATATGATAACATAAGCTTAATTGAATTAATAAGATTAATTCAACATGCATGAACGCCACATAAGCATGCCACATAAGCATGCCACCTAAGCATCCACCTAAGCTAGATAAGGTGGAAGGAAATAAAATGGTTTTGTCTCCTTAAGTGGCCGGCCAAACAAATGTCCCAATGCAATGAATTGCATTGAATGTGTGGAGGTGAAAGGGTTTTTCCAACCCTATAAAAGACCCCATGGAGTGGCCGGCCAAAGAAATTGGGGGTGTGGTTGTTGGGAGCTTGAGGCTTGGAGAGAGCTTGAGAGCTTATTGTTGTGTGGCTTTTGTGAGTGTAGCAAGAAGAGTAGTCTTCTTCTTCCCTTCTCTTTTTCCCTAGCTTCCTCTCCTTTAGGGACTTCTCTAGCAAGAAGTAAAGGAGAGCTCCTCTAGTTTTCTTTTGTGAGACAAGAGCTTGCTCGTGTGGATACATATAGAGGCACGGACACTTGAACGTGTTAAAGATCCAACAAACAAAAGAAAGAAGCGGGATTAACAAGGGCACGCAACAAAGGTAATCCTCTCCTATAAGATAGGCTTGGTTTAGAGAAATTTATTTTATACGAGTTTGCTTTCGCATGGATCACTTGGAAGGGATCCTAATTTTTCCGTTGCGCATATGCCATTTGGCATAAAGAATTCCCTACATGTATTGGGGCAATCAAGGGAAAAAGTTGGGGTGCAAAAGAAAAGGCTCTCGTAGGTGAATTTCTGAATTTTGAGAACCCTTGAGAAGGAGCTCCCGTTTGCGAAAACCCCCAAGATGGCTCGAACGAGCAAAGAATGCCGAGAGATTGAGGAGAAGTCTCTCGCAAAGGTAGGATGTCAGGAAGCAGAGCCTCCCTGTGGTATAGGCATCCATTGACCGCAAGGTTGTCACTCGATCCGAAAAGGAAAATGTGACCCTCATCACAGTGGTGGGATTTGGGGCATAATGACCTCAGCAAATGTTAGCTGAGTGACAAAGGATGGAGACTCCACCCTACCGGATTTTTTCTCCTTCTGTAATTCTACAAGGGCATCTCTAACTATTCCTTGCATAATGCCGGCGAAGAGATTATGATCGAACGAAGAGAAAAGGGAAGAGGAGAGGGGAGGTCGAAAGATAAAATAAGAGGGGAACACTTAACCCTAGAAGGACTTAGAGGGTTCACCAACATAAGGAATTGATCGAATAACGTCAGACCTTCATATTCGTCTGACTATTTGGGAGGGGTGACATATGATGTGGATATGACCTGGCTTATGGGACCCAAATAATCATTAGAGGGATGAAATAAGAGCCTGGCAAGGGACCCGTATTGATTTAGAGAGTAGCGCAACTCGAGGGAAGTTGAGGTAGGCCGAGTCGGAGGCGAAGACGACTCGGGAAGGGTCTAAGATCGGAGTAGACTGAGTCGGGAGCGAAGACTACTCGGCAAGGGTTTAAGACCGGAATAGATTGAGTCGGGGGCGTAGACGACTCGGGAAGAGTCTAAGACCGGAGTAGGCTGAGTCGGAGGTGAAGACGACTCGGAAAGGATCTTAGACCAGAGTAGGCTGAGTTGGGGGTGAAGGCAACTCTAGAAGTATCCAACAGCAGAGATAGCTTGAGTCAGGTGCAGAAACACTCGGAAGGCGGAGACCATTCAGAATATTCCCTTCTTGTGCAGAGTATGAACGATCCTCCAATGACCTATCCGCACGATGATCCTTATCCACTTGTGGTCCGCCACGTGGAGATTCCCAGTAGAGGTTGTCTCATAACCGCCTAACAGGCGCAGTGGCTAGAGGATAGCCCCAAAATACAAAGAACCCCTCATAGATGCTATATAAGGGAAGATTAAGGAAAAGGTTCTCTCTCTGGACTCTCTGAATTTTTAGTCTATTTTCTTTTTCATCTTCATCTTCTTTGTCTAACTTAAGCATCAGAAGGCCAAAGCCGGGAATCCCGACGACGGTCTCTTGATGCGTGTTAATATTGGCAGGGATACTGTTGCGGCAATGAAAACTCCGCCTTTCCCGGAGGCTCGGCGAAAGGTACTCTAAAATGCGACCGCATCAACAATGTTTATATTAATTAATAAATAATTTATATATTATTAATTATATTATCAAATTCCCATTCTCAGATCTGGATCGCTATTGCACAGCGCCCGCGCTATCACGATCCCACAGCGGTCGCATGATTGCGATCGGGATCGTGATCCCACAATGCCGCCACGGGTGCCATCGTGATCTCGCAACGCGATAAGAGCGCGATCGCGATCTTGTAGCGCGATCTTGATCTTGATCCCGCAACGCAAGCACGATCGTGATCCCATGGCGCGATCCCACTGATGATCGTGCGATTCCACCGCCTCTGAAGTCGTCACCGCCGTTTGCCGCCCTCAATTGCACCTTCGCCATTGCTTTTGGGTAAGTTTATCTTCATGATCAATGGAAGGAATCGATTCCTTCTGTTGTGCACTTATAATCTCATTGATCGCGCATTGTTTCGTGGGCGTGCTGGGTGCTTGTTCGATGTTGGAATGAAAAATACCGTCGGTCTCGGGCAAAACAGATCAGTATTTAAAACCTTGTCTTATTGCATTTTTGTTGAGAAGTTGAATGAGGCAAATAATAGTATTCCACTTATGGCATAGAATTATATGTAGTAGTTCACGATTTATGTTATTAGCGACATTACCTCCTTCCATAAGATTTTATTCTATATTCTTATGATCAAGCTCTTTAATACATCAACTCTCAACGAAAATTAATTGACATGGGAAATGGGTCTCCTTCTTGCAAGGATATACCTTGATAATCCAACATAAATCTGGTATTGAAAACAAAGTAGTTGATGCTCTTAATAGAATGATATATATTTTTTTTATGGTTATACAAGTGGTGAGATTTGAACTACCCAAGAAAGACTATCTTTTGTATAAAGATTTCAGCAATATATTTGTTACTTTGTTTGCTGTAGAGCATGGAGAACTTCTAGATTAGCTGCTGCGTAATGATGATCTTTTTAAAGGAATGAGACTTTGTTTCCTGAATACTTCTCTTTGTGAACAAGTGATATGAGAGCAACATATTGGAGGGACAACAACTCATTTTGGAAGGAATAAGACTACTCCAATGGTCAAATGTCGTTTCTATTAGCCTAGCTTTAAGAAAGATGTGGCCAAGAGTGTTTCTCAGTGTCACTGCCTTGTTGGAGATCATGTTACAACATGAGATCAAATTCTTCCTATGGTTGAGTTTGCATATAAAAGTTTTGTGATTCACCGAACACAACCCATTTGAAATTGTTATAGGTATGCTTATTAGGAAGCCAATTGATTTAGTTTCATTACTATTGGAGGCGAGACCAAGTAATGATACTGCCTGACACTTTTAGCAAGTACATACAGTATATACATAATAAATGATGTCAAATGAAAAATTGCTTTAAGAAATGAAAGATATAAGACATATGTTGATGTGAAAAGAAAGTTTGTTGAATTTAAGGAAGGTGATGTGGTTATGGTTCTTATAATGCTAGAACAATATCTAAAAGGGGTTTATAAGAAAGTTCATTCAAGGAATCCTAGACCCTATAAAGTTTTAAACAGGATAAATTCTAATGCTTATGTCCTTAATCTACTACTAGACATGGGTTTTAGCAACATCTTCAACATTGGGGAAATCGCGGAGGAAAAGTCGCGAGGAAGAAAATCGGCTCGACGGGGAAAACTGGAATCGATCCCTAATCATCCGAAACTACCCCTTTATAAATAAATAAAAACCTAGGTTTTATTTTTATTAATCCCTTAGTAAATTAATTATCTCCGTAATTATCTCGTACGAGCTCCGTTTAAATCCAGAATATTCCTAAAATTCCGAAAAATTTCTAGGATTATTTTCTTAATTCTTTGGCCATTTTATTTTAGTATTTTAATTTTTTCCGTATTTAACACAAAGTCCCACCTTGGAAAAACATGGAAAAGATTATGAGTTTATAAGATGAAAAGTTATCTCCATTGGTATGAGGTCTTTTGGGTATAACTAAAAAATAAAACCATGAGGGTTTAAGTCCAAAGTGGACAATATCATACCATTGTGGCGATATGTGAATCTTATTTGCACCAACACATCCCGTTCAACATGTTTTATCATCTTCCTTGAATCATTTGAAATACATAATAATGATGATGAAAAATCACATTGCACCATAAATTTTGAGTAAGTTTTTTGGATACAGATAAGACGTGTATAATTTGAGCACATGAAAATTTCTTATGGTCAACAATGAGCTTATTTTAACACATCCTGCACCTTTTAAGAACCATTAGCCATGACTTTTTTCTTATTACTTGGATAAGGGGATTACATCGAGAAGACAGTGAGTGGGTCATATATTTGGTGCTCCTGAATTGATTTAAGAGTTGAAAAAGATTATATCCGAGACATTTAATATAACAGAGGATTGCAACATACTTAAGTACATGAATGATGTAGTACTTGAAGGCTTGTTAAAGTTATCAACAAGAGATGTTAGCTTCTTGAGCTCTTCTTGGTGGAGTTCACTCAACTCCTTTAATGTTGCTTCATTTTATTGTGTTTTCATATATATCTAAAAATTGATTCTTGCTTGTTTTCTTTTATGTCCTTGCTCTCTGTTGGGTGGTTTGCCATGAAGCTTCCAACACCTCTCACAAGTATGATGTGGCTTTTTACAGTAGGTGCATCATAAACTAACTTGATTGGGAGCCTGGATAATTTACAATGTTGAGATTGAATAACCTCTGACTTTGTTTTAGCAATTGTTTTATAATTTCTGACATTTTAAAATTTAAAAGTGAGAAAAAGGAAAATTGTCTAGTAAAAGGAATTCAACTGTAAAAATTGATAAATGTTGAAAAATAAATGTTGTCTAGCTATCTAGGATGGTAAAAGGAATCGAGCTATCAAGACAGGTAAAAGAAAGGGGAAAAATCACCATGAAGGCCAAGCAACAGGAAAAATCCTGAAAAATATTCAATTTTGGTTTTAGAAAAAGAGCAAAACAAAAAACAAAATCCTAAACAAACCTTAATTCAAAATCGAATTTAACGATATTGTGTTAAAATTTAAAAATTGCATTAACTCAAAACTTGTTGGATACATAGAATTCTAACTCTTAGATTGATGATATGATTTATTATTAATAAAGTAACAATTTTTTTAAATAAAAACTTAGAGTGTAATAGACTTTTTCTAAAAAAGTTTTTTAAAAAAATTAAGGACATTTTTATGGAAATTAGTTATGCAATTATATCCCATAATGTATGGAATATTTTCAACCTATATAGACTTTTGGGGTATGTAGCTATGTTATCTATTTGGAGTGGACAAGAATGACGCAGACGGGTAGCGGAATGGACGCTAATTGTGCGTGGTTAGAAAAGAAGGAGAACGAAAGAGTCATAGGAGGAGGGGTTTCGCTAACAAAGAGGGACACCTTTTAATTTAAACGAAAGAAAATATTATTAATCAAAATTGAATGCCTTACAAGAGCCTAAACCTATGTTTAAATAGGCTTAGAGAAAGAGAAGGTTTTTTAATGCTAAAAAAAATAAACTAACTTTAACAGAAATTTCTTAATAAGCAAGAAAGAAAAAAAATTAAACAAACTTCAACAAAAAAAAGCCAAAACCCTATTTTAGTGCATCTTCTTCTTGTTGTAGTCCAAGTAGATCGCGTTTGCTATTAGATGCTCCTGCATCAGGTACCCCGGGTTGAGAAGAACTCGACCTCGAGTTCAAAGTGGACTTTTCTCCTTTTGCATAAGGGCTTAAATATTTGACGTTGAACACATCCGATGTCTTCATGTGGCTAGGGAGGTGCAATTGGTAAGCATTGTATTGATTTTTTTTAGGATTTCACAAGGATCCACCTTTCGCTCTTTTAGCTTGTTGTATTCAACAACAGGGAAGCGATCATGGATTAATACAACCTAAACCAAATCTCCAACATCGAAAAGTACCTGACGACGATGATGATCCACTTGCTCCTTGTACTCATCGTTACTTTTATTGAGGGCTTGCTTTACTTATTCTTGGATATTTTGAAGGTGCTTAGTCATCTCTTCTACTTTATGGTTATGTTGTTTGATGTGAGGGATGAGAGCTAAGTCTAATATGGCAGATGGATGCTGCCCATAAACTATCTCGAAAGGGGTAAATCCGGTAGTTCTGTTCTTTGATCGGTTATATGCGAACTCTGCTTGAGGTAGCATCATATCCCACTGTTTTGGCTTAGATCCCACTAGGCACCTCAATAGGTTGTCTAGACTTCGATTGACGACCTCTATCTGCCCATCTGCCTGTGGGTGATAGGTGCTATTGAAATTGAGCTTAGTCCCCATTTTACTCCATAAGTACTTCCAAAATTGACTGATTAACTTGATGTCTCGATTTGAGGTAATAGAATGGGGAATGCCGTGTAGTCGAACCACATCTTTGAAATATAGGTGGGCAATTCGTGTTGCATCCATAGTTTTCCTGCAAGCCAAAAAATGAGCCATCTTGGAGAACCTATCAACCACTACCAATATAGAATCTGACGCCCTCCGAGTGCGGGGAAGTCCAAGTATAAAATCCATGCTGACGTCCATCTATGGAGCTTCGGGAATAGGTAGGGGAGTATATAAACCAGTGTTAGTGGGAGTTCCCTTAGCTCGTTGACATATATAACATCGTGCCACAAAATGTGTTACATCACTTCTCAATTTTGGCCAATAAAAATTTGATGATATGAGGGCTAATGTCTTATCATGGTCGAAATGACCCTCGTTATGTAATTCTTCCCAAATCTGTTGTCTTAGTGAACAATCCGAAATGCATAGTTGTAGTTCTCGAAATAGGAAGCCATCGAGTATTATGTAATCATGACAAAGTCCTTCCATTACTTCTTGAAAGATTTTACTAAAATATGGACCGAATACATAAAGTTCCGTAAAAGATTCAAACCCCGTAACTTTGGCTCGCATGTTGGTAAGTAAGGAAGATTGCCTGCTCAAGGCATCCGTTACACTATTCAGGACCCCCGCTTGGTGTCGGATAGTGAAAGTGAATTCCTATAAATATGCCACCCACTTAGCGTGTCGTCTGCTTAACTTGTACTGCCCATTGATGTATTTTAAAGCTTCGTGATCTGTGAAGAGGATGAATTCCCGCTGTATGAGATAATGTCGCCAATATTTCAAGGATTGGATGATGTTGTAGAATTTGACATCGTAAGTAGAGTAGTTCAGTTTAGAACTTGTCAATTTTTCACTGAAGAAGGACATGGGTCATCCGCTTTGACTAAGAACTCCACCAATGTCGGTGCCAGAAGCATCACAATGTACCTCAAATACTTTTTCAAAATTTGGAAGTGATAAGACGAGAGCTTCGGTCATCCTTTGCTTAATCAACTGAAAGTTGTTCTCGACCTTCTCAGACCATTTGAAAATTTTCCCTTTTAGACATTTGGTAATAGGGGTTGCTAAAGTGCTAAAGTTTCGGATAAACCGACGATAAAACGAATTTAATCTGTGAAAACTTCGAACATCGTGCAAGGTCCGTGGTGTTGGCCATTTTAGGATGGCTTCAATCTTTAAGGGATCCACATGAACACCCTTCGTAGAGACAATGAATCTAAGAAAAGTTATTGATGTGGAGAAGAAAGAACACTTCTTTCGGCAAAGAAATAATTGCTCTTACCTTAGTTTCTTAAAAACCGCTCGTAGGTGCTCAAAATGTGATGACCAGGTTGAGCTATAAATAAGAATATCGTCGAAGAAAACCACAACAAATTTACCTATAAAAGATCGTAGTACCTGATGCATGAATCTCATGAAAGTGCTCGGTGCATTGGATAATCCAAAAGGCATGACCATCCACTTGTATAATCCATGTTGCGTTTTGAACGCCGTCTATCATTCATCATCCAACTTGATCCGAATCTGATGATAACCGCTCTTGAGATCTAATTTGGAGAAAATTTTTGCACCTGCTAGCTGATCTAACATATCATCTAATCGTGGAATCGGAAATTTGTACTTCAAGGTAATTTTGTTGATGACCCAACTCTCCACACATACGCAATGATCCGTCCTTCTTTGGAACAAGTAGGGCAGGGACGGTGCAAGGGCTCATGCTTTCTCGGAAGTATCCTCGTTCTAAGAGATTCACCACTTGTCGTTGTAACTCTTCGGCCTCCTTAGGACTGAGGCGATAAGCTGGCCGGTTAAGTAAGCTCGATCCTGAGATAAGATCAATCTGGTGCTGAAGGTCTCTCATGGGTGGTAGTCCGGAGGGAAGGTCCATAAGCATTAGATCTAAAAACTCCTCAAGTAAATGTTGTATCTCTACTGGTAAATCTGATCCGAAGTCCGTTGTGTCTTTTATGTGAGGTAGTAAGGTGTAGACAACCTTTTCTTGAGCTACTTCATTTAAAAATCTAGATATAGAGAGGAGAGAAAGAGCTAGGGGATACCGGTACTGGTGGAGAATCCTTTCGTTGTGGGGCTAGCATGATCTTCTTCCCTTGGAGGTGGAAGGTGTAAGTGTTCTTCCGTCCATCATGGATAGCGCTACGGTCATGCTGCCAAGGTTGTCCTAATAGTATGTGACATGCATCCATTGACACAACGTCACACCATACTTCATCGAAGTATTTACTGCCAATGGAAAAAGATACGAAGCATCGCTGATCAACTATTTTCTCGTTCTCCTTATTGAGCCAAGATAGTTTGTATGGTTTAGGATGACGATCTTTCTTCAATTGTAACTTTTGCACAACTCCTCTGGATACCACATTCTCATAACTACCCTATCGATGATCATCTTGCATACTTTATCCGCAATGGTGCATGTAGTGTGAAAAATATTTGTTCTCAACCAATCATCCTTAGCTTCTTCCTTGGGAATGAGAAGTGTCTTACGAACAACTAGCATTTCTCGACCATCTCCATAGAGGATCTCATCATCGTTATCTTCGCCATACGCTGGATCGCTGGTTGCCTCATCGTCTTCTTCTTCAATTAGCATGTTTTTCCTTTTGGCGAATTTCTTGCATTCGGGAAACTTATGCCCTGACTCACCACAACGAAAACATTTGATAGCAGTTTTAGGAAGAATCTGTGGTGTATGCTAAGATTCCTGGGGGTGGACTGCTCGATTGCTTCGAATCGGGGGCTTCCAAATTTGTTTCTTTTCAAGTACCAAGGCTCGCTGATGAGCTTCGGAAACCGTCAAAAAAGAGTGTAAGCTGAGGCTATCCTGAAAGTGTTGTCGCAAGCCTCTTAAATATTGTGCAATCAGTTGATCATCCATCTCATATAAATAATTCCTAGCAACAAGTTGTTAGAATTCTTCCGTATAATTGTTGATAGATCGGGCACCCTGTCTCAAATTATGAAGACGCAAAAACAATGATTGGGTATAGCCGAAAAGAAGTTACCTCGCAGTTGCTTCTTCATCTTGTCTCAAGTGGTAATCTTGGTCTTGCCTTGTCTCTCATGTGAGCGCTTGAGTTGTTCCCACTAAGCTGAGGCTCGACTCTTGAGCTTGAGGGCGACAAGTTTTACTTTAATACGATCAGACACTTCTTTATATTAAAAAATTCGTTTAATTTCATTAAGCTAATCAATAAAATCTTCTGCATGTAAAGTGCCAAAAAAACTCGGGGAGATCGATGCAAAAACCAAGGTCTCCATATCGTTCGACACACCCATAGTGACCTCGATGATATGGATTGTCAAGACTCGCAGTAGAGTGTCGATCTAGTACCTCATGATCATCTAAATTTCGCGCAGCCAACTGTTGGGTTAGCTCCGTGACTTGCCTCCGTAGATCTTCGATGGTCTATGTGGGATTTTGATCCTGAGGTGCGGTTTCCTCAATCGGAACCTGTCGACCACGACCATGTCCTCGCCGACCTTCCATGGATCTAAGGCTCTAATACCAACTGACGTAGGAGGGTAATAGAATGGGTGTTAATTGTGCGTGGTTAGAAAAGAGGGAGAGCGAAAAAGTCGTAGGAGGAGGGGTTTCGCTAATAAAGAGGGACACCTCTTAGTTTAAACAAAAAGAAATATTATTAATTAAAACTGAATATTTTACAAGAGCCTAAACCTATGTTTAAATAGGCTTAGAGAAAGAGAAGGTTTCTTAATGCTAAAAAAAATAAAAAACTAACTTTAACAGAAATTTCTTAATAAGCAAGAAAGTAAAAAAATAAAAAAAATAAAAAAAATCAACTTTAACAGAAATTTCTTAATAAGCAAGAACAAAAAAAAAATTAAACAAACTTTAACAGAAAAAACCAAAATCTTATTTTAGTAGTATACAATGAATTATACGAAGGGATGTGAGTGATGTAGATGAGATCTATCCCTTCCATATTGACGGAAGTGATATCTGTGGGCCACTTGATAGAGTAGGACTACTAAAATGTATGATCATGTTCAAATAAGTCAATATGAGATATTGAGCTCATTTGATTAAGTTAGTCTACTTAGAGATCAAGAAACACAAAGATTGATAAGAGGATGACACGGTCTATGCCTCATTGATCAATCTAGATATCAAGGATAAAAGGATTGAGTCCTATAAGATAATAGTCACAGAAAGGTGATGTCGGATCTCGACATTCTCGTCACTTGGATAACAATGATACATTGCTAGATGTCACTCATTACTTATGTTTCTAAAAGGGGTTTTAGAGACATTGCCAACATTACGAGAACCTATTGGGTCACACAAAAAAAACATGTTGTTTTGGAGATGGGTTCATTTTAGTTTGACTAAATGAACCATTAGACTATTGAATTGGATTCATTGAGTTAGACTCATTGATTGGGCCGAAACTTGAGTTAGACTCGAATCAAATCAATTGAAGAAGATGAATGGTTATTGATTTATCGTGCATGATTAATGTGGATTAATCATGCATTAAAGGATTCATCATGCATGATTGATATGGATTAATCATGCATTAAAGATGGAATTCAAAAGGTTCCAAAATCTCTTGATATTCATAAGATGAATATAAAATGTGTTTTACATTATTTTTCATGAAGAGTAACCCTATTTGATCTTCTTCTCTTCTTCTTGGCCGAAACCTATTGCTCAAGTTTTGGGAAAAGCTTGAGTGGGTTGCTAGCACAACTCTTTCCTCCAAAAGAGAGTGTTCGTGTGGATACCATAGAGGCGCGACCATCCTGATCGCGTTGAGATCCTTCGAAGAAAAGTTGCTGCCGGGATTGCGAAGGACTACGCATCAAGGGTAATCTCTCAACTACATGTAGTTGTAGGAACGATTAGTTTTATGTATACGTATGGATCTCTGGAGGGATCCAATTTTTCCACTGCGTTTTGCGATTGTTTTTCTCACAAGATCCCTACATGTGTTTGTCCTCACTAGGCTGACTACGTCACACTTGGCCCAAGTTATACTTCCTCGTTTTACGGATTCAAATTACTCCACGTGTTAAAGAATACAATACTTTTAACATGTAAATGTTTTGGCCAAAGATTTTGAGTAACAATCTTGACAAGTGGCCATAAAGTATATTTCTCCTTTACAAGGAGCAGTGAATCCTCTGTTGGCTATTCAAACACTTTCAGGCACTTCAACTTATACTCAATCTTCTCGGGTCCACATCTCGAAGAAGATGATTGCTTAAGATGTCAAAGTATAAGTCTTCATGATCAAAATGACTTGGATACCTCAAGTTGAAGGAAATTCACACTCAAGCTATAGTAAGAACTTCTTAGACATATCCATATATGTAGGGAACCATATGAAGTCTTACAGCAGATCACTCTAATGAACAAGTTACCATAACTAGTATCCACATTTAACTCTCGACATCCCAATGTCTCCGGTCAGTGAGGAACAACTACTTCAATAAACCAAGGAGTATAACACATGCTAGTTTCTCAGAATCGACGATGTCCGAGCTCATCGATTCATCAACTAGGGAATATTTCAATATATTGATAATTACACATAGAGATGCTCACTAGTTGTGATCCCATCACGACATTCAGTAAATGAGTTTAAGATCCAATTAAATACATAACTACACTCAAATAGTGAATCTACTATTTATTCAATAAAAATTGACAAACTATAAGGCGATTGTCTTAGCACACCTCTCAAATATAACATGAAATCTGCAGAAACTTGTAAATCTCTTAGCATCAGCTGATTGGATCACTAGAACAACCAATTAAGACGCTTAGGATAAAAAGATACTAATTGAAGCAGAAGAAAGCCACAGAACTGCAGAAGACATCAAACGATTTGAAAGGAATAATGCAAACTTCTCCGTAAAGGACTAAGCCTGCAGCTGGAAACAGGGATTCTGTAACAGAAACTGAAGGTAACTACTGAAAACAGAAGGCTATTGGGATTTTGAAAGAAATGCTGATCTTCTCGACAAGCATTTGATGTGGAAAAAGATCAGGTCAGATCAGATCAAGGCTTCTGATCATGCTGCTGTCAACAAATTTGTAATATGGAATGTGTTGGTAGATATAAATCTACAGCCGAAGAAATCCACCACTTCAGGGAAAGCAGAAGTCCACTGAATCGGAAAACAATTAGCAGAAATCTGGAGAAATCAAGCCTGTTTCCTTCAAGACAGGGAAACAATCCATGGAAGACCCTGCTTTTATTGGAGCATGGAAGACCCTGCTCTAGTAACCTGACATCTTCTCTTCAAGAGAGAGCTTGACTGTAAACAAATCTAATAACTTGCATCATCAAGGAACAAAACATTGGCTTGACAGAAGGGAAAGGACCTTTGAGAGGAAAGAATGAGTGGAGGAGAAGACTATCACTAGTATATGAGTTCTGATACCATGTTAATTTGAATGGAAAAAATGGCCAAAAATCATAAAATTACTACTATCTTTTGTTATCATCAAAGAGGTATTTCTTTTTCCAAAAATTATCAAAGGGGTGTTATTGTCATCTTCCTAGTATGTCCTTGAGCGGGTTTGGGTGATTTCAGTTAAAAACAGCAAATCATCATCTTTTTCCCCTCAAGGTCAATTCATTCTCCTAAGTTGTAGGTTCTCCCACTCAATACCATTTCCATTGCTCCTGCAACATCAAATCCTTCCGCCTCAAGTCATTCTCACCAAGAAGTTACATCCAATCCCTCTTTTTCTCAATATTCTCTTTGTTGCTTGAACTCTTCTCTCTAAGGCAATCTTTTCCATCTTCGTGTTCTATCCTTTTCTCTTCAAGGTTTCCCCTATTGGCAATCTGTGTTCTCTCCTCCTAAGGTACTCTCTACTATCAAGTCTCCTTTAAGTATGTAATTATAAATTTATAATCAAAGTGAAATATTTTGATGAATTCATTCACGTTTTCTTTATTTATCATTATTAGAGGGAAATGCATAGTTTTATGATGATGTTTTTGTTGGTTCAATTGTGCCCCAAGTGATTGTATGTAACCTTAGATTTTTATATTTGGGCAAAAGGTTTAAGTTAGGCTTTGTTTTGTGATTTGATATGTGTATTTGATTGTATGAGGATTTGTAGGAACACACATGGTGATTGGAGTAGCTTTGGAGTGATGACTTGCACCACTTGGTGCAGCCAAATTGGAAGCTTGGTGGTTAGAGGACTGAAGAGATTGGAGAAAGTTGGACGCTTGTGTACATTTGAGAGATCAAGTAATCTGCCAGGAGGGAGATGGTTAAGGGGCAATGTCAAGTTATGAATACTAAGACTTTATTGATGACTGTGAAAGTAGAGTGACCTATACACATGGGGTGAGAGATGAGAGACTAGTGTGGAATCCAATCCACTGGTGGAGTAGTTGACTAAGGTTGAAGAGGTAACGAATAGAATGTTGTGTTTAATAGACTAGTGGAGTGAGTAGTCAACCGCTGACACATCAGTTTACTAATGGTAAGGTACTAGTCAACTAGTGCCAGAGATGAAAATAGATAATAAGAACCATTGCGGTTAGATAACAGTCAGTTCGGGCAAAGTAGTCAAATGATTGGGGTCAACAGTTGACGTATTATAAGAGGTTTTGAAGGATATAAATAGACTTGATGGAGGCTTCATGGTTGGTTAAATATGTTGTTCAACCCCTATTAAAAGCCTTGTTCTTTTTTTTTTAAACTTCCTTATAACCTCTTTATAGTCCTTGATCTTGTAAGAAGTTTGTCCATCTTCAGTAGTTGATTGAGAAGAAGAAAGTTAGTTGCTTTTCAGGAGTGATCCATTGACGGATCATAGAACGTGGAGGAGTCCGAGGAATTGCCTAACCACACTAAAGGTCCACATCTCAATTGGTTTGATTCTTGTTCCTGTTGTTTTTACTTGTTTATATAGCTGTTGTGTAACAAGTCTTATAGGAATGAAGAAGCTGTAAAAGAACAAGATTTTCTTCTTCCCCCTCTAGCGTAACTATAACCTTTATGATCCAATAGTTTTTTTTTTCTAAATGCCTTATTTTTTAAAATGATAGTTGTTTGCAATCCAATATGGGATCCATTTGGCCCTTGAAATGAGAAAATGAATTTCATTGAAACTGTTCACTTTTATTTGTTTATCATTACCCAAAAGAAAATATATTACTTTAAGATGAGTTTTCTGCTAAATGTCTCCGGGTAACATTTAGTGATGGAGGGATGGTTGTTTTTACCCACACGAGGAAAAATGAACAGTTTCATTTCATTTAAACTGTTCATTTTGGCAGGTATCTCTATGAAAATTTACTAAATGCGTGCATTATTCTTCTTTCTTATGTTCAGAGTTCAAAATATGTTCTTGTAACTGTATGGTTATTGGTGATTGAGGAATGAGTGACTTTGGCCCGACATGAAAATTTTAGATTGATCCCTAGATAGCTCCAGCTACCATTGTAGTATTGTAATTATATATTATTGTAGTATTCTATTGCAATCTTATATTTACTTCAATATAGATTATATATTTACATAATCTAGTGGGATAATATTTGATTGTTATTGTATAGATTATATATTTACAGTTAGATCCTCATGTATTTACAATTAAGTCCCTAACATATATACCATTGTCGTCCATCTATAAACCTATTATATTGTAGTATTTTTACTGATATCAATTTAGTTTTGAGCTAAAGGATTACAATGACGGCGTGTTTGCAATTCTTCTGAATTTGAAACTGGTATATGCTAAAGTTAAATTTGGAGTGTCAAATATTGACATCAACATCTTTATAAAGATACATATGAAAATTTTCTGGCCTTAGTTAATATTACTAACTTATTTCTCATTAAGATAATTTTAACTTCCTACTCAGATTGAGGTGGAAGTTGTGGTTCTTGAAGCAGATGATGCAGTTGAAGCAATAGCTAGAGATATCACAGAAAGTTGCATCAGCAGGCTTGTCATTGGCGCTTCCTCAAGAAATCCATTGATTAGGTATTATGATTCCTTACATTTCTTATTATCAGGAAAAGATAAATCTTTTAACCTGCATAACAAATAATCTGAGAAATTGAATTGGAATGTGACATATGATATAACCTTCTTTAGTTGCAAATTACTTCAGTTATAGGTGGCCAGACTGATGAGAGGTCGTTTCAACTTATTCTGTCTTTTAAAATTGGGAAAAAGTGAAAAAAAGGTATATGTAATATGTAGTAGACAGAGGTAAGGACCACCACAGTTTAATAGGTTACTAGAATATTTTTTAAAACCAGAACTGATCGGCAAAGTTGAATATTTTTAGGTTGACAAACTGAACTGAAACTGATAATCTTCCAAATGGAACCAAACCCTTCATTTGGTTTGGTTTAATTGAAATAAAAAAAATTATTAATTTTATATATTATTTACATCCAATAATATATTAATTTTATCATCTTTAGAAATGTATGCATAAATATTTACATAAATACGTACCTATAATGTATGTGTACATATTCCATGTATTAAGATGTTATGCCATGCCAATTGGTATGAGTAGAATTTACTATTTTGCTCACCAATTGACACTGACATATGTTCGAAATGGGAGTTGAGATATCCTAGCAACCTTTGTGAGGTAGTGAGGAAGCCGAGACCTTGTGGTGACCTTCGCAAGGCTGCAACCTCGTGACAATCTCTACGAGGCCGCGAAGGATGTTGCGAACTCGCAACAACCTCTGCAATGCCGAAAAAAATGCCACAACCTCACAAGGTCTTCGTGAGATCATGGAGGATATTGGGACCTTACGCGACTTCAACGAGGTCGAGAGGAAGCCACAATAGACTTTTTTTTTTTTTTTTTTTTTTTTTATCATTTTATTCCTTTTCCCTATTTCCTTCTCTTTTCCTCTATAATGTTTTTCCTCATTTGTTGCTAATTTGTTTTTATTCTTCATGTTAAATTTTTTCCTCTATTGTTAATTTTTTTTCTTCTTTCATCCATTTACAAGGGTAGAAAAAAATCACTTAAATTCTTTAAGGATAGTTATTTTTTTTCCCTCTGTCTATAAGGGTAGGAAAAAAAAATCTCTTAAACTCTTTAAGAATAATTTTTTTCCCTTTTTCATTCGTCCACAAAGATAGAAAAAAATCTCTTAAGCTCATAGTTAATTTTTTCTCTTTTTCATTTGTCCACGAGGTAAATAGAAATAAAAAAATCTCTTAAAGGGTGGTTAACTTTTTCTCCTTCATCTGTCCATGAGCTAAATTGAGGGGAAAAAGTCTTTTTATGATGGAGGAAACTGATTGTTAGAAAACATAAAAAAATTAAGTATAATATACCTTCTAACTTTATAAAATATACTACTATTGATCAAGGTTTTAAATACAGATCCATTTCGCCCGAGACGGGCAGTAATTTTCGTTCCGACTTGGGAACAATGCACAATTAGCGCGATTAAAAGTGCACGACAGAAGGAATCGATTCTTTCTGTTGATCATGAAAATAAACTTACCCGGAAGCAACGGCGAAGGCGTGTTTGAGGGCGACAAGCGGCGACGACGACTTCAGAGGTGGCCGAATCATGCGATTGTTAGCGGCTTCGACGGCGGGATCGTGTTTCGGCATCGCGATCGCGTTGCAAGATCGAGATTGCGATCACATTGCAGGATCGAGATCGAGGTCGCACTCGCACTGCGGGATTGAGATCACAATCGCGTTGTAGGATTGCGATCATGCTCTTGTTACAGGATCCCGATCGCGCCCGCGACGACACTACGGTAATGCGATCATACGGGGCTGTGGGATGGCGATCGCAATCCGAATCTAGGAATGAGAATTTGATAATATAATTAATATTATATAAATTATTTACTAATTAATATAAACACTGTAAAATTATTTAACATAATATTGTAAAATTTTTATTTATTTATTAATATAATTATAATAAATAATTTATATTTTATTTAAAAAAAATGAAAATTTAAAATATTTTAATTAAAATTCTGTTGATAATTTCTTAAAATTTCAACCCCACCTAGTTGGATAAGGCTTGGTTGTTTTTGTTGTTGATAATTTCTTAAAATTCAAATCTTAAATTATTTTTTAAAAATAAATTAAAATTTCTAAAAATATTAAAAATTTTGAAATAATTTTAAAATTGTAAAATAATTTTAGAATTTTATAAAGAATTCAAATAAAAATCATATAATGATTAATCATATCTGAGCTTAGGGATGTATATTTATCCTTATCATGTATCATACTAGTTCCAATTTCAGTGGCACAAATTCCAATCAACTTCCAGTGGTGAATCGAAATATATTGATGGACATATGAAAGAAATCAATATCAATATTGCATGTCATTGGATAATTATTTAATTTGGGCATTAGAGAATTATGAGATTGATCTAAGTAGGATGTTGCAAGGACTAATGCTTTCATTTGATTAACGAAACTCCTTTTGGTATTAGTAAGATAACATATTATGATGTATCAATTTTAATTTAAGTTAATGATATATCAACTTTTTTAAAGGAAAATATATTTATTTCCTTTTATCTCTTGGATTACAATCATCTCAAAAGAATATATCTAAATTTACTTAGCAATAAACACCTAAAATAAAATGAATAATGAGCATTTAAAATAATTAATTATTAATATTTACAAAATAGAAAAAATATCGAAATCATATTGGTATGCACGATACGATACCGAAACTGTACCATTCCGGTCACAGATTGAAACCTCGGCATGGGTTGAGATTTTAAACCTTGGTTAAAACCCTTACAGGAAATCGTTGGTTCATTTCATTTGTTGATGATCATACTCGCTTGACTTGGTTGCTTCTAATGAAAGATAAATCTGCAGTGAGTCACATATTTGAAAAGTACTATACTATGATTCAAACTTAGTTTCAAACATCTATTTAAGCACTCAAAACCGATAATGGCAAAGAATACTTTGCCTCAAATCTTAGCTTTTTTTTATCCTCAAAAGGCATCATCTGCCTCAGTTCCTGGATTGATACTCAATAAAATGGGATTGCCGAACACAAGAACAGACATCTTCTCGAGGTAGCTCGCTTACTCAAGTTCTCTTCCAACGTGCCAAAAATTTGTTAGGGTGATGTCGTCTCCACAGCCACCTATCTCCTTAATCGAATGCCCTCTTGTGTTCTCAATTTCCATAGTCCAGTTCAACTTCTCAAATCATACCTCCACACCAAAGTAATCTCTTAAAACACACCTGCAAAAGTATTTGGTTGTACATCATTTGTTCACATCCACCAACCCAATGATATTAAACTTGATCCAAGATCTACCAAATGTATTTTCCTCGGCTACTCACCATTCCAAAAAGGCTACAAATGCTACTTATTGGTCACCAGGAAAACCTACAATACCATGGACGTCACTTTCTTTGAACAACAACCATACTACTACAGTTTTGATATTCAGGGGGAGAATCTGAGTGAATATCATCATCCATCACACTGTTCGGGACCGAACTTCGACATCATCGATCCTCTATCCAATCCTCTTGTGTCACATTTCATTCCTTCATCTCCTCTCACACTGAAGCAATTTCATGTATACACAAGACGAAAGACACATTCAACACCAGTTCAAGAGTCAGAATCGGATCCAACTCTCATAGACATTTACTTAGGTACGACACTCAATCATGAATCTTTACCTGTGGATGATAACCTTGATATTCCAATTGCTTTAAGGAAGGGAGTTAGATCTTGTACGATGCATCAACTTTATTTCCTACAAAGGACTATCTTCAAATTATCAAGCGTGTATCACTGCCTTTGACAATATTCAGGTTCCAATCATCATTGATGAAGCTCTCAAACATCTTGAATGGAGAAAAGCTATTGATGAGGATGTAAAAGCCTTACAAAAGAATGACACATGATCTGTTTGTGAACTACCGAAGGGAAAATAATTGGGTGCAAATGGATTTTTAAAGTCAAACACAAAGCTGATGGTACAGTTGAAAGACTAAAAGTAAGTCTTATAGCCAAGGGATTCTTACAATCCTATGACATCGATTACCAAGAAACCTTTGCTTGAGTAGCCAAGCTCAACACTATTAGAATTTTATTCTCTCTAGTTGCAAACAAGGACTAACATCTACACCAACTAGACGTTAAAAATGCCTTTCTAAATGGTGACTTGGAAGAAGAAGTTTACATGGAAATTCTCCCGACCTGGGCACCTATAACAACAAGGTATATAAGCTTCACAAGTCATTATATGGTCTTAAGCAATCTTTCAGGTGAAAAGTTTGCTACTTCTGTGACAAAGCAAGGATACATTCTGTGTCAAGAAGATGACATCTTATTTGTGAAAATCTCTTCTGAAAAGAAGATCACTATACTTATTGTCATCATCGGTGATAATAAGAAAGAAATTGCAAATCTAAAGGGGCTTCTCGCTTAGAAATTTGATATTAAATATCTTGGAAATCCAAAATTCTTTCTTGGCATGGAACTGATTCAATCTAAACATGGAATATTCCTCTCACAATGGAAATGCACATTGGACCTACTAAAAGAAACAAACATGCTTGGGTGTAAGTCTATGGATACTTTGAATGCTTCAAAATAAAATTGGCTTTGGAAAAGACCATGCATTAGTAGATAGGGGGAGATATCAATGACTTGTAGGACACCTCATCTATCTATCCCACAAATGACTTGATATCGGGTTTCCAATTAGTATGGTAAGTCAATTTATGAATACTCCTACAAAAGAACATATGAATGTTGTCTACAGAATCTTGAGATACCTCAAGAGTACCCCACGCAAAGTGTAATTATTTCAAAAGAACAAAGATCGAGATATACATGTGTACTCAGACACAGACTGGGCCATGGATCTTATATATAGACGATCGACTTCGGGCTACTGCACATATGTCTGGGATAATTTGGTAAAATGAAGTAAAAAGCAGTTTGTGGTTGCAAGAAGCAGTGTTGAAACAGAATTTAGAGCTCATGCACTTAGAATTTGTGAAGGAATATGGATTCATAGAATCCTAAAAGAACTCGGAATAATCATAGATAAAGTTGTCAAACTACAATGTGACAATCAAGCAGTAATCAACATTGCAAAGAATTTTGTTCGCCATGATAGAATGAAGCATATAAAAATTGACAGACACTTCATTTCAGAAAACATTGTAAAAGGAGCTGTGGAACTCTCATATATTCTTCCATAACATCAAATCACAGAAATACTTACAAAAGCTCTCCCAAGGATCAACTTCGAAGAACTATTTGACAAGTTGGGCATGTATAATATGTACAACCAAACTTGAGAGGGAGTGTAGAATATATTGTAAATATGAATATGATTAGATATTATTGACAACTTTTACGGGGGGATCTTATTTGGGCGGATAAATATGGATAGGTTGATTTAACTTTTATGGGCATTTATTTAATTTATTTCATTCCATAATTAAGTAGGAAAGAAGTGTATAAATAAACAATGATCCTTATGTACAAATTTATTCAAAAATTGAGAAATAGAAGACTAGTTGTCTCTTCCTCATCTATCTCAACAAATTTTTTCAGATACCATATAGTTTTACGATGATATTGTTTTGGTACTTTTTAAAATATAAAATATAAGAGTAGTCTAGTGCACGAAACTCTCGCCAATACAGGATCCCAGAGAAGAATCAAACCACACTGAGCCTATTAATAAAAATATATTTTTATTAATATTTGATTATTATAAATGTTTATTATTCAGTTATATTTAGATGTTGAATGTTGATTTTAAATTTTGATATTATCTCGTGAAATGTTTGATGCTTACTGAGTAAAAATCGATTTAGAGTTGATTGAAATCTACCAAGTAAACATGTCAGGATCAAGTAGGTTTAAAATAGATTTAATTTGAATTTATTTTGATTAATTTAAAATTAAACCACATTTATATATAAAAAAATTTAGTTCATTATTAGTATATTTTATAAAGTTAAAAATTATATTATATTCAATTTTTTTATTTTTCTTAATAATCTATCTCTTATATTCTTAAATGTTTTTTTCTCTATTTTGACCGCATAGATGTAGGAAGAAGGAAAAATGAAGATACGAAGGTGAGAAAAAAAATTAACCATCCTTAATAAGGTTAAAGAGGTTTTTTTTTTACCTCCAGGGCTACAGTGTAGTAGTGGGGCATTCAGCTTGACTCTCATGTACCCATGGTTCGATCCCCAGTCATGATACATTTGCAGAATTTTTCTCCAAATGGAGTGACAAACTAAGGATACTGCAGCTGTTGAGGTAGCCCATGCGAGCACTTCCTATTATACCCTGGTGATCGGTGGAAAACTTCTATGGAACAAGACCGATCATCTCCAGGATTAGTTGGGCCTAAGGCTTGGATACTTGGTGCTAGTGAAAAAAAAGAGGGTTATTTTCGCTTTATTTACCTTTAATGGGTAGAAGGGAACACAAATTAATGAATAAAGGAGCAAAAATTAATGAGGAGAAAAATTAATGATGAAAGAGGGAGAAAATTAAGAAAGGAAAAAAATAATAGAAGAAAAGAATTACCTATTTAAAATATAAAATTTTCACTATAAAATTAAAAAAATAGTTAAAAAAATAGAAATTTAAAATAAGAAGACCGCGATCTCGTTGTGATCCCGTGGAGGCGGCCGCAACATCATGACATCCACTATAACCTCCATATAGGTGGCCACTAGGTCACAACATCCACCATGACCTCGGAGAAACAACCGCTAGGTCGTTGTATTCATCGTGACCTCGCAGCGGTTTCTACGAGTTCACAGTGGATGTCGCAACTTAGCAACTGCCTCCGCAAGGTGAGAAAAATTAATGATGAAAGAGGGAGAAAATTAAGAAAGAAAAAAAAAATAGAAGAAAAGAATTACCTATTTAAAATATAAAATTTTCACTATAAAATTAAAAAAAAGAAAAAATAGTTTAAAAAATAAAAAGGCCACGACCTCGTTGTGATTCCGTGGAGGCAGTCGCAAGGTCATGACATCCACTACAACTCCCATATTGGTGGCCACTAGGCCACAACATCCATCGTGACCTTGGAGAGATAGCCGCTAGATCGCTGTATTCATCGTGACCTCGCGGAGGTGGCCGATTAGTTGTGACATCCAGTGCGACCTTGCGGAGGCGGTTGCTAAGTTGCGACATCCACTACGAACTCGTAGAAACCGCTACGAGGTCACGATGATAGTACTAGTACTAGTGTCGGTCGGCAGATGGAATGAAGAATTTCGTTAGTACTGACCGTCATAGGTAAGTACTTAAAGTCTTGTTATCTACTACTATTCTATGTAATTGATTGCCTTTGTGTATTCAATGATATTATCGTGCCCTGATGGAGATCATGAGTAAACATCGATGCCTACATGAACAACATATAATTAGTAACAGAATAAATGAGTCAAAGGACAACTAATTAAACTACATAAAATATAGATTATACCATAACAAGGAATTGAATCTTTATTGAGATAAAGCAGCTTGCTATATCTGAAAATTTTATAGAAGCCACATAATGAGTATACACCTGCTAAAAGCTTAAGTATCACATAAATAATAATGCATGTCTTTTGTGGGCAGTATCAAACAAACAAAACAATAACATTTTCAGAAATGCGTAGTTATTTTTGGTGGCTTAGGTCTACAAAGAGTATATAACTCATGTAGAATTAGTTCCATATAAGATAACAAAATCATATCAACATGCCAATGTATATTCCTGCTGGTAGACATGTTAAGCGACCACTTTGTGTTAGCTCTTGTAGCATTCACTTCTAGACTATTAATAATCTCATGCATTTTTAAGCTTAATTTCAAGATTACAATTACATTAATCAATACACAATATTTTCAATAGATATATCATTTAATATGTTATTAACTCAATTACAAATAGTGACCATACATATCATCTAAAACATACTATTGTGTTATAATAACTCTTACCTTGAACAAGAGTTCCTAAAACATTCCCATTTAGGCTGTAATTATGTGATGTGCAAGTTGAATTTCTTTTCCTTCTCTTTTCTTTGCTGCAGAGATCTTCTTTTCTTTCAATTTCTAGTTGCCTTAACTTTCTCATTATCAACATATCTTCGTCGAAAAAACCTTTTCATTTCTACAATTATCCTTTTACTTTTCTCCTGTTAAGTTCCAAAGAGATCTTCTTTTTATCTTTTCTACATCTTTCGTTTTTCCCTTTCATTTCTGGCAACTTAATTGCACTTATAAGTTTGGTTCTGCTTCTCTTTTCATTCATTGAACATTTACCTAAATTGAATGCTAGTTGGCAATCTAACGCAACCCTCACCATTTTTTCATCCGGATTTGGGACCGGCATCGGCAGATATTTCGGCTTCTCTTTTCATAGTCCTTTTTTTTTTTTTTTAAATTATACTTATTTTCTTTCCTCTTCCTCCTCTTCTCTTTCTCTTTGCTGAATAGAACTCTGTTCTTCCACTCCAATCCCCTCTGTCTTCATCTTTCCAATCCACAGATTTATCTAGTCTGTCAAAACTCTAAAATTTTCTTCTCTTTTAAATTACAGAGGAGAGAATTTCTCCTTAGCTGGGATACAAATGGTCTTTAAAGGTTAGCACTATCTTTTTCTGAACAGCACAATTGGCATAGCAAGGACAGCTCTCCTTTCTTGTAAATATTTACCATGGGCTGAATTCAGTGATTCAATCGGCTAACCTCACAGTTTATCTTGTTAAGGAGTTTGTATGTATTTGTATTTTGGAGAAAAGTTGAACTTTTCCTTATATTTCCGTTAATCATCGGGTTACTGTTTTCATAACAATAACCTGCCTCATGTAGCATTAGGACTTTGCTAAATTTTCTCTTCGTGTATTGTTTTACTGACTAAACATTGGCTTTATAGAGTCCACAAATTATCTCGTGGTTGAATATTATTTTTACACAGTTGGGGTGAATATACTCCTGCAGGAAATTTAAGGGAGGCAACTTGTCATCTAGAATCGCTCAGTGTACTCCACGCTTTTGTACAATTTATGTTGTCTCAAAGGGTAAATTGTCATCTGTCCGTCCATCAATATCTGGAACAGATGAGACTCGATCATTGCCAGTGATAGAGGGTAGAATAAAAGAATTAAGTGATTTTGCTGTAGTTTCTAGCAGTTTGTCAACCACTTCTAGTTCAAATTCAGGTAATTAGTTCCCTATCTCAACATGTTCAAGTGATATTTGTGATATTCCTTTTGCATTCAGATCTCCATAATAAGAGCACATCTTGCAATGAATATTCTGTTGCTTGGTACCTAATGCTTATTCTGCAGGTAAACATAGCGTGAACAGATATACACCTATTATACTTTGTAGATGAGACGTAACAGTCACGCCATTTATACAGTGTGGTTGTTGTATCACTTGTTGCATCATTAGCATTTAAAGCAAGAAGCAAAAACTTTGGGTCTGTCAAAGAAAAGTTATGTTTTGAGCTGATAAAAAAGAATACAGCAAGACAAATTGGCATTTGACCACATAAAAATGGACGTTTAGTAAAAATTAAAGGTTGATTTGGAATTTTAATATGAATCAAGGCTATTGCATTATGTACAACCAAAACAAGCCATAAGTTCCAGCTTTTTCACTTCAACTATTTGGATGTTATCCCCATTGAACTCTTCAAGAGATAACGCTTGCATCAAATAAGATTTTTTTCTTTGGTCTCCCTCCATCCACTGTGTCTTCTAGTCTAATAACTGTAAGTTGTCTAACCTTATAACCTATTTAACGTCTTTGTATGTGCCCATATTATCATACTTTAAATTCTCTTATTTTATTAACTATCAGAAGTACACCTTATTTTTTTAGAATAGTAATATAATTTTCTTTCCAGTAGTATTACATATCTTTTTTTTTTCCTCGCCTTTGCTACATATTTTTTTCCTATTATTTCCAAGTTACCTAGTACTCTGACTGGGAGTCTAAAAGTCATGTGACACAGATCACGCAATAATCTAAAAGCTTATCAACTCTCCCACACTTGTTCTTGTACGTCTTGGGCAAGTAATGAAAGCAACTGATAATCAAATTCATTTTCTCAAGCAGTTCCTCTCAACATCAAGAAGATCGTAACAGGTAGTTACTTAGGATTGTCAATTCAAAAAAATCAAGACATTCATACACTTAGTTCTTGCGCTAGTTAACAAGTATGATGGCTTCAATAAATCCTGAATAGATTAAGAATGATAAACCTTATAGGATAAACAGTAGTGATTCATTCTCATAAACATTGTAAAAGTGGAGCTCCCTCAAAGCTACTTAGTATGTCATACTGCTATATGCTTATTTATTTCTTACTCTCCACTACTACAAACACAAGAATGAAGAATGCACGATTCTGAAGGATTTCTTGGAATTGCAATGAAGAATATGCACAAGATAAATGGATGGTAGAAATGTAGAAATAAAAATCAATGAAGACATGAGGCCATTGGAATGTTATCATGTTGAGTTCAACTAAAAAATGGCCATAAACATCCCTCTCCATGCTTACAACATATAAACAATTATCATTCTCCACATTAACGTCCATCCCCAAGAAGCTACACTTACGATAGCTCATTCAAGAAATAAACAAAGTTTACCAACGAGCATCATCCTTCCTTTCAAGAAAATTGCACATCATATCAATATTTTTTTCCAAGTCTGTTTTTTTCTTTTTCAACTTTTTCCTTCTTCTTTTTTTATGTATATATGGGCGCCCAAATGTATTTATTTCTCAAGAATTGTTATTGTATTCCTCTCTTTTTTTTCCTCATAATGTACTATTTCTTAATAGGTGGGTCAAAAGAAAACTAAAGTATGGTTCAACCATGGTGATCAAGTACGGTTTGCTTATGCTACATTTATATCTCGACATCACTCTCCCCCACACTTAAAATTGACCGTCTTGGGCAATAGCCTCAACATAATAACAATCAAGTGTCTCATTATCTAATGAATAGCAAGGCAAGTCATATAAGGTGGGAGGAAAATATAGGACAAACGATGAGTAACAACATGGTATAGAAAAGAGTGTTCATCAATAATGTATGCATTAACAAGAGGACTACTAGAAAATAACAAGGTGACCTTCATCATAATCGTGCAACTCATGCTAATGTGGTCTCGATAAGGAGCAAAGCAAGTTCTAGAGTGCTAACAATCATGAGTGATACACACACACAAGGAGGATAATCAATATAGATGGCTCAAATCCTTACTGGGTATATAAAATGATCAAGCTTAGTCTATCAAAATGATATCTGTCACCAAACTAGCAACCAAATGCAATCAATAAAGTTAATCAGGTCTAAATGATCTTAAAGTTCGACAATCAAACTTAACTAGTTGTTATGACTTGTAAAACGATATATAAAAAGAATGCTCAAGCGATTGAACTTGAAATAGGATAAAATCTGAGAATACATTAACTAAAACTTGCGTGAAAACTTCACAAGCAAAACTATGACCACAATTATAAAAGGAAAGTGTGTATGTACAAATGAAATGAGTAGAAAGGAATAAACTCCCCTTAAGTTGGGTAGATAATGTCATCTAAAATTGTTGTATCCACTGTTATTCCCTCTACTGTTATTCCCTCTAAGGTTTCCTGAAATTGCTTGAGTATGTACTCGTTGACCTTAAACGTCCTCTCTAAAGCAGGATCTTGTATTTCTACAACACTATATGGACATACATCAATAACAATGAAGGGACCTTCCCATCTGGATCGTAACTTACCCGACATCCATTTAAGCCTAGAATTGTATAGTAACACCTTATCGCTCGAATGGAAACTTTTCCAAAAGATATGTTTGCCATGGAAGACCTTTATCTTTTCCTTATATATACGGGAATTCAAAATACGCCTCCACTCTCAATTCTTCCAGCTCTTGTAATTGCAATTTTCTTTCATAGCCAACTCCTTCCAAGTTCATGTTGCATGCCTTCATTTCCTAATATACTCTGTGCTCCACCTCCAATGGTCAATAACAAGCCTTACCGTAGACAATCTGGTAGGGGGACATCCCAATTGGTGTCTTGTAAGCGGTCCGATAGGCCCATAGTGCGTTGTCGAGGCTCTTGCTCCAATCCTTCTTATCCGGGTTCACTGTCTTTTCTAAAATTAGCTTGATCTCCTTGTTTGAAATGTTGGCTTGTCCATCCGTCTGAGGATGGTACGAGGTGGATACTTTGTGCAACACGTCATATCTGTTCAGAAGCGCCTTATGTGTCTATTGCAAAAATGAGACCCTTGATTGCTGATGATCGCCCTGGGTACCCTAAAGTTGCGAAATAGGTGATACATGACAAAATTCATAACTGCAACATCGTCAATCCTGGTGGGAATGACCTCCACCCATTTATGTACATAATCGACAACTAGCAAAATATATATAAAGCCAAATGATACAGGAAAATGACCCATAAAATCAATGCCCCATACATTAAAAATTTCACAAAACAAAAGAGGCTGTGGTATTTCATCTCTTTACCCTATGGTCCCTATCCGTTGGCATCGCTTACAAATCTTGAAAAATCGAGATGCATTCCGAAACAAACTAGGTCAATATAATCTTGCATCTAAGACTTTCCTCATTAATTGTACGTTGAGGACCAAAATGTCCCCCACATGCAAGTGCATGACAAAACAACAGTACAGATTGAAATTCATCATCGGGAACACATCTCCTAATTACTTGATCACTATGAAATTTCCATAGATAAGGATCATCCTACCCATAATATTTTGAGTCACTCTTTAATTTTGCACATTGAGCCTTAGAAAGATGTGTAGGAAAAACATATGCAACTAAATAATTAACAAGATCGCCATACCATGCCGTTTTACCTTATAGCTATAACAACTACTCATCAAGAAATGAATCTGTAATCAACATGGAGTTTGTCTCTCTCTCTCTCTCGATCCTACTCAGATGATCCGCCACCATGTTCTCTCTTTCGCTCCTATCACATATCTCTACATCGAATTCTTGGAGCAGAAACATCCATCGAATTAGTCTCGGTTTTGTATCCGACTTCTTTAGAAGGTACCTGATAGCTGTATGATTAGAAAAGACAATCATATGAGAACACAATAAGTAGGATCGAAATCTATATAATGCAAAAACAATAGCCAAGATTTTTTTTTTTTTGTTATCGTGTAGTTGGCTTGAGTAGGATCCAATGTATTTGAAGCATAACAGATAATGTGAGGTGCTCCATCAACTCTTCGTGCTAGGACTACTCCCACAACATAATTTGAAGTGTCACACATCAATTCAAATGGAAGAGTCCAATCTAGTGGTCTTATGATTGGAGTCGAAGTAAGTGCAGTATTCAGTTAGTCAAATGCCTACCTACAATATTGATCAAAATTGAACTCCACTTCCTTTTGCAACAATCTAGAAAGGGAAAGGCAATCTTACTGAAATTCTTGATGAAACGTCCGTAGAATTTTGCATGGCCAAGGAAAGAGTGCACTACCCGCATGCATGCGGGGTAAGGTAGGGAAGAATAATATCAATTTTAACAGGATCTACTTCAATGCCCTTCCTAGAGACTATGACCTAAGACTATGCCTTGTTCAACCATGAAATGACACTTTTCAAAATTTAATACTAGGTCAGTCTCCATGCTACATAGGACTTTAGATAAATTATCTAGACATGCATCAAATGATGAGCCATAAACACTAAAATCATTCATAAATACTTCTATGCAACGCTCTAAAAGATCCTCAAAAATACTAACCGTGTATCATTGGAAAGTAACTGGAGCGTTACAAAGTCCAAATAACATGCATCGATATGTAAAGGTCCCGAATGGGCAGGTGAATGCCATCTTCTCTTGGTCCTCTAGAGCAATGTATATCTGGAAGTAACTCATGTACCCATCCAAGCAGTAGTAATGTGATCTGCCCGCCAACCTCTCTAACAACTGATTAATGAAAGGTAGTGGATAATAATCTTTCCTCATAGCCTGGTTCAATTTTCGATAATTAATGTAGACTTTCCAACTGTTTTGTACCCGTGTAGGTATCAATTCGTTCTTTTCATTTGTTACCACTGTAACATTGGACATCTTAGAGACCACTTGCATTAGACTTACCCACTTACTATCGGAGATAGGGTATATGATACCTGCTTGTAAAAGCTTTGTTACCTCCTTTACCACCTCCAAGATCAATGGGTTAAGTCTGCGTTGTGGTTGTCTCACCAGCTTCATATCATCCTCTAAGAAAATTCGGTGGATATGGGTATATCATCAATTGTCCACCCGATAACCTTTTTATATTGCCTCAGTGTTATATTTAAGAGATGTCTTAAGGCAATCGCCTTTAAGATTGTCTTAGATGTTTAATTAATAAAATTCACTATTTTGACATACATTCATTGTATATATGATTTGATTTTAAATCCATTTACTGAAATCCACAATACAATGCATAACATAAAAGAAATTATGATTGGATCACAATTAGTGAGTATCTCATCATGTGTAATTATGTACGTATTGAAATCTTCTCTAATCGATGAATTGATGAGACTAAACATTATCAATTCTGTAAGACTAACATATGTTATACTCTTTGGTTTATCCAAACATTCAATTCTCATTGAATGGAAACATAAGAATGTTGAGAGTGAATATATGGATGCTAGTTAAGGGTAACTAGTTCATTAGTATGACCTGCCATGAAATCTCATATGGTTCTTTATGTCGATAAAGATCTCATTGCAACTCGGGTGCAAGTTTCTTTAGACTTGAGGTATACAAGCCATCTTGATCATAAAAGTTTATACTTTGACATCTTCGCAACCATCTCCAAGGAGATGTAATTTCAGGATAATTGGGTATAAGTTAAAGTATCCGAAGATGTTTGGATAACTCACGGAGGATTCACTACTCTTGTTAAAAGAGATGTATACCCTATGACCTCTTGTCAGAATTGTTACTTAGGAGTCTTTGACCAAAGTAAACATATCAAGAAGATGATTTTCTTGGATATGTGTTTGAATAATTGGAATCCACAGGACAAGGAACTAAACTTAAGCTAGGTGTGATGTAGTTAGCCTAGTGGGGATAGCACAAAGACCATATCCTAAACCAAGTGGATATAGGATGAGTGAAAGGAACAAGATACTAATAACTATAGCTGTTGAATGATTCAGAAATGTTCTAAAGTTGATTTTTGATTTTTCAGTCAATTGAGGGTTATGATGTACTGCAAGGTGTCAGTCATGATCTATTCATAATTAATGGTTAATTATGAATGACCAATATAGTCGGAAACCTATTGAGTCACATGCAATATGAGTGATTTAGAGATATAAAACAAGTTTGAAAATAAAATTCTCAATGGGAGAGGTTGTAGTTGGTGGACCGGGCTAAAAAGGCAAGGAATGAGACTTACATGACCTACCATAGTCATGGCAGGGGATGGCATGACCATGCCACACTCAATCGAGCAAAAACCGACAAGACAGGGCCTAATATGGCTGTGCCAAGGCGGCACAGCTGTGCCTGACCATGTTGCCCTTCACAGCCATGTCAGGAAACACATGGTCGTGGCACATTGGCGTAGTTTTTTTGGTTTGGCTGAGTTAGAGTTTTATTAGAGTTTTCTTACTAAAATTATATGATAATTCTGGTAAGATTAATTCTGAAAAACGCTCCAATAAACTCAAATCAAGAAACTTATAAATAAATTTGTTGAAGCAAGAAAATCAATATCTCTCTTCTTTTGATTTCTTTGAGGTTTAGGTGAGCCATTATTTTCCTCCTCTCTCTCTTTCTCTCGTCTCCCTTGTTGGCTAGCACCAAACAGAGATGAAAGCTTGCTGCATGGAGTTGTTTCAAAGAAAACTCTGGCATGGATACTTATAGAGGCAAGGCTTGTGAGTCTTGCACTTTGTTTTGACGGATTCTTTGAATTACGAAGGTATGAAAACTTTTTTTTTCTCAAAACTCTTTTATAGGATTGTGTCAAAAGCATGAGATCCCAACCTTTAGAGATGTCTGGAATAAAAATAAAATTGTTTTATTTGCCTTTTTGCTGTGCTTGTGTACCGTAGATTCTCAACAAGTGGTATCAGAGCCACTTTGTTTTTGACATAGATAATATGATTAGGGTTTTGTGTGTATGCATAATCTGTATTATATGAGATATGTTTGATTGTATATGCATGTTGTAGAGAGGAAAGGACTAAGGATGCATCTTAGAAACTGTTGGGAGTCTTGGAAATACAATTTAAGTCTCACATTGATAAAACATGAAAAAGATCATGTGCTTATAAGATGAAAAGATATCTCCATTGGGATGAGGCCTTTTGGCTATAATCCAAAAATAAAATCATGAAGGCTTAGGTCCAAAGTGGACAATATCATACCATTGTGGAGATATGTGAATCTTATAGGCACTAACAATTAGTATCAAAGCCTTGATCCATGTTAAGTCATGCACCTCGAACGAAGAAAGTGGGGTTCCAATATTCGAATCAAGAGAACTAGACACTAGGTAGGAAATCCAGTTGGGTCAGGAGGACCAGACAACTGACAGGAAGTATAGTTGGGTCAGAAGGACCGGACAACTAGTAGAAAGTCCAGTTTGGTCAGGAAGACCAGACAGTTGGCAGAAAGACCTGGTGGATTGAGGATAGGACATCAAGCAGAGGAAGTCCTTTAAAGATGGATATGCTTGAGAGGGGCCTAATATGGTCCTTTGTTTGGGGGGAGGGGGGTTGTTGGGAGTCTTGGGAATACTACAATTAAAGTCCCACATTGGTAAGATATGAAAAAGATCATGTGCTTATAAGATGAAAAGATATATCCATTGGGATGAGGCCTTTTGGATATAGCCAAAAAATAAAATCATGAGGGCTTAGGCCCAAAGTAGACAATATCATTCTATTGTGGAGATATGTGAATTTTATAAGCACTAACAGAAACACTAAAAGTGTTGGGCGCATTGTTGAAGGCCAGAGCATAAGCAAACCATGTGTTGGAATAGACTGTGCATTTCGCATGTTCAATTCCGGACAGCGATATATGCGTCTAATGCTCAGCTTACGTGCAGATTTGAAAAATGTTTTTTAATGCGACTTTGGATTTTCCTAATTAAGTTTTTATATTTTGAATATGAATGAGGATAGCTTGCATTGTAAATAGTTTACAATACATGTATGCCTACCTTGTTGTTAATTGATGAGACCTAGAATATAACCAAAAATCCCTTATGCAAATATTAATGCTAACACCTTCCTTTAATATAGTAAGAACCAGAGTTCAATTTTTAGTTTGAGTTGTTAGACTCTCTCCAAGTATGACTTGAAAATAGATATGTTCAAACCATAAGATATGATCTCATGATTAATGAATCAACTTTAACTTGAACCGTTAATTTGTTGAATTCTCTCTAAGGTTAATGTGAATAGAGGTGAAATTGGATAGTATACATATGATGTATATGTGTTAATAAATTAACAATCTAATGTTTATGCAAACATTCAATTAGTTGACAATATATCTATATATATATATATACTCTCTAAGATTGTTTTTAGCCATAATGGATATCAATACACTAAGAGAAAACCTACCATCTCTTGAATTCAAAATGAGAGCTCTTGAATTTGAACAAAATAGTGTGAGTTTTTAATTAATGTGAATTGTTCGTATGATATATAATTCAACTCTCTTATATACTCATTTTGTATGTTTAGGTTGTTATTAAGAAAAAACACAACTTCCATTAATTTAAGGTCAATTTTGGATACAAATAGATTGATCAAACCCAACTTCTTGGACTGATTTCGAAATTTGAGAATTATTCTCAAGTTTGAGAAGATTGCATATCTCCTTGATGGTGTTCTTCCTAAATGACCTGTTGACAATGCTATTAGTGATCAAAAGTTGATCTATCAGGAATATAATTGACTCCGAACTAACAGGATGTATCATGCTAGCTTCGATATCTCCTGAGCTGCAAAAGCAATACAAGAATATGAATGCTTTTACCATTGTCTTGCATCTTCATGAGCTATTTGATGAGCAAGCGAGATCCAAAAGGTTTGAGGTCTCTAAGATTCTCTTTTGCTTGAAAATACAGGAGGGTTCATCTGCAGTGCAGCATGCACTAAAGATGAATGACTACATTGAGCGGTTGACATCACTCAGATTTATTATGAATCATGAATGTATTAACTTAATTTTGTATGATTTGGCTGATAGCTATTCTCAGTTTGTGATGAACTGTCAGTTAAACTATCTTGAATCCATAAGACCTGAGTTGATCAACATGCTCAAGATAGTGGAGCCATCCGTGAAGAAAGAATAGAAGGATGTGTTGCTGATTGATTCTTTTAAGAAAAGTTCTAAAAGGAAAGCAAAGATTATAACTCAAGGAAAGAAGAAGGCCAAGAAAGAAGAATCATCTCCAAAAGACTCTTGCCATCACTGCGGCAAGATGGGACATTGGAAAAGGAATTGCAATTATCTTGAATCCTTGAAGGAGAAGAAGACATTCGATGTCAAATCTACTTCAGGTATATTCGTTATTGAATGTCATACCGTATCTTCCAACACTTGGGTATTGGATACTGGGTGTGCCTCATGTATATATAATGATATACAGGGGTTGAAGGACAGAAGACGACTAGTTAAGGGAGAAGCAAATCTAAGGGTTGAATATAGAGCTAAAGTTGCTGCTGTAGCTATAAGAATTTATTTGTTGCAACTTCTTTCTGGAATAATTTAAGAGTTGGATAATTGTTTTTATGTTCCTGTATTAATAAAGAATATTATTTCTATTTCTTATTTAAATAGAAAAGGTTTTCATTTGATTTTTAGTAATAATTGTTATATAACGTTGAATGATATTCTTTATGAGACTGAATGTTAAACAATGGAATATATTCGTTAGATATATCCAACGAAATATTCAATACTGAAACGAGTAACAAATGTGCTAAAATAGATAATCAATTAACATCTTATATGTGACATTATCGTCTTGGTTATATAAGTAAGAAATATATATCCAAATTACACGAATTAAACATTTTGGAATCTTTTGAATTAGATTCATTTGATATATGTATTTCATACTTAAAAACAAAGATGATAGAATTACGTTTTAAGGGAAAAGGTGATTTAGAACTTGAGATTTTGGGGCTTACATACTGATGAATTTGGACTAAGGTTTAAAATCTCGATCCATATCGAGGTTTCGGTTCGTAATCGTAACAATATGGTTTCGATATCGTATCGTGCCGTATCGATAAATTTTAGTAATTTTTAAATATAAAATATATAAATTAAAATTAAAATTTTTAACTTAAATATTAAAAATAAAAAAAATGATTAAAAAAAGGAAAAAATACCAAAAAATTAATTATAATAATAAAATTATTTTAATTAATTTCAATTATATGATTAAAAAATAACATAAATTTTAATAATAATAAAATTATTATCCATAATTATAAATTAATAAAATAAATTTTAAAATAATTTATAAAATATTTTTAGATTAATAAAATAATTTTATCAAATTTTAATTGATTTTATTTAAACTATAGTTGAACTATAGTTTGAGGAGTTGATTGACCTATTTTTTATTTAAAAAATTTTACCTTTCACACTTGTAGCAGCCCTGCGCGAGGCTGTCGCAGCTCTCGCGACCTCGCAGAGGCCATGCGCGAGGCCTTCGACAGAGTGACCCCGCGAGGTCGCCTGCAATACCACGACTCGAGGCTACCCATACCGCCGGGGCTGCGGCCATTACGACTCGACGATAACGATAGTGGCCCGACGTAGGCATCGGTGATTGTTGTGATCCCATGTGAGGTCACCTATGGTCGTGTGCGAGGCCTCCTGTGGCAGTGTATGAGGTCACCGCGACCTCGGGTGTTGCTCCTGCTGCCCCACGGAGGTCGCATGAGGTCATCGTAGCTATGCGAAGCCTCTGATACTGCCTGTACCGATGTCGGACGACGAGGGAAGTGATAAATTTTGTCTGTATCGCCGGCACTGGACGAAATTTAAAACCTTGATATTCACCAATGTCAACTCAAGCACAAAGAGGTTATAACTACTTTATTAGCTTTATCGATGATGACTCACGATTTGAATATGTGTATCTATTGAGATACAAGTTTGAAACCTTTGAAAAGTTCAAAAAAATTTAGACATGAAGTAGAGAAACAACTTAGAAAAGTATTAAAGTACTTCGATCAGATCGAGACGGAGAATACTTAAGCCAAAAGTTTCAATATTATCTAAGGGATAATGATATATTGTCTCAAAAGACTCCGTCTTGCACACCACAGTATAATTGTGTGATTGAAAGGAGAAATCAAAGCTTACTGGACATGGTTAAGTCGATGACGCAACATACAGGTCTTTCCAAATCTTTTTGGAATTTCGCACTCGAGACAACTGTTTACTTGTTAAACAAGATTCTGACTAAGATTATCTCTACTACTTCATATAAGATATGGAATGATAAGAAACCTCATTTATCTTATTTGAAGACATAGAATTATCTTGCTTATATTAAGAGGATAATATCAGACAAGCTATATGCTAAATCTGATAAGTATCTTTTTTGGTTACCCTAAAGAAATAAAGGTTACCAATTCTATCCTCCCTTGGAACAAAAGATATTTATTTTAAGACATGTTGTATTCCTTGAGAAAGAGTTTCTTTTACAGGAAAACAGTGAGAATGAGGTTGAACTAACTATAGTTCAAGAAATTCTAATATACACTGAAGAGATGCTTGGTCATGAATCACAATAATTACTTATAGGGATGAGGTAATGGTTGAACCTATAGATACACAACCTCTTCGTAAATCTAGTAGGATAAGTTATATTCATGAAAGACATGAAATTCCCATAAGTGAACCGAATGACGTATTATTCATAGAGGATGAGCCTACTAGTTATGAAGAAGTTCTGAAAAGTTTAGACAGGGAAAAGTGGCTAATTGCCATGAAGTCGGAAATGAATTCTATGTATGAAAATCAAGGTTAAAACTTGGTGAATCCACTCGAAGGCATAATGCCTATTGGGTACAAGTGAGCTTTTAAAAAGAAACTAACATGGATAACAATGTTATTACCTATAAAGTAAGATTGGTGGCGAAAGACTATCGTCAAAGATAAGGTGTTGATTATGATGAAACTTTTTCGCCAGTAGCTATGCTTAAATCCATTCGGATGCTTCTAGCTATAGCAGCTCATTATAATTATGAGATATGACAGATGAATGTGAAAACAACTTTCCTAAATGGAAACATGTCCGAGGATGTGTATATGATACAACCCGAGAGTTTCACGTCTATCGACAAGAACATAGTATGCTAGCTTCAACGATCTATTTATGGATTGAAGTAAACATCCAGGAGTTGGAACATCTATTTTGCTGAGGTAATCAAACAGTTTGATTTCTTATAAAATTCTAAAGAACCCTGGGTGTATAAGAAGGTTAGTAGGAGTGCGGTCGTGTTCCTAATGTTATATGTCGATAACATATTGCTTATAGGAAATGATATCATTATTCTACAGTCAGTCAAAGTTTGATTGTCTAAAATATTCTTCATGAAAGACATGGGAGAAGCAACATATATCTTGAGGATCAAGATCTATAGAGATTGATTGAGACGGTTGCTTGGTCTTTCCCAGTCTACTTACATAGATAAAGTGCTAAAATAGTTTAACTGTCACGCCCGCCCTTTTTTCTAAGGGTCTGGAGGGGCGGCGCGTGACGCGACCGTACATACATACACTTCTTACTACTTACAGCGGAAGACTTTGGATACATTTTTTTTTTCTTTTCTTTTAAACATAAACATGCATTGACGTATATAGATACTTCTTCTTAACATAGAGCATGCATCATAACATATATAGATACTTCTTCTTAACATAGAGCATGCATCTTAACATATATAGCATAGAGCATGCATCATTATTTCATAGGTACTTAGTGCTTAGTTCTAGTCCATAAACATCATCATCATAAGGGGACATAATAAGGACATCCATAAACATCATCATCATAGGGAAACATATATAAAAGGACATAACGGATCTTCTCCACCATGCCACTACCACACACATTTGGTCTCTCCTGCTGCTCCCTTTTAGTTTATCCATCCCTTACCCTTATCTCGATCTGAGGAAAGGTAAACTATAAGCACACGTAGTAAGATCCTCGTCCTACTACAAAAACCATACATCGACATTAATCATGACATGTAACATTCATAACATATAAGCAACATAATATGTAACATACATGGCGTAAGTAACTTAACTTAGCATAAGTAACATAAGTAACATAACATGTAACATATAACATACATATCATAGCAGGTAAAATATATCATGTAAATATACGACTTAATCATATAACATACAACATACGCGTAATATAACATATATACATGCTATATCAACATAACATACAACCTATATATGATATATCAAACATAACGACATCACATGTAACATAAGATAAACCTAACATATCAAACATAACATGTATATATATACATATTAACAATCAAATCATGTAAACATACGCAGGATGCTTTTAAAACATATATTATAGGTAATGTAACATAAATCTCAACATATTTAGGCCCGACATCAGACTCACTTCTTCTTCATAATAATACGATCCCTAAATGACCCGAGGTAGCAAGTCTCGAGCCTACTAGGTTACTAGGCCCGATCTTAGTCAGTCGACCTAGTGGCAATCGTCATAAGCGTGAAGCTCATCCTAGGCCCGAGTCTTACTCCATCGACCTAGGGCATCTTGGAGCCCATCCCGCATTAGGCCCGATCTTAGTCCTCGACCTAGGGGCAATCATACATGGGAGCCCATCCTAGGCCCGATCTTAGTCCGTCGACCTAGGGCATCTTAGAGCCCATCCTTTGGACCTTGTTAGGGTCTGAGCTACAATATACTTATATGCTTTTATTATAACATATCTTATTTCATTTTGCAAACATAGATACTTCATTTCATAACATATCATACTTCACTTCATGAATATATCATTTTTCATCTCATAAACATATCATACTTCATTTCATAATCATATCATATTCATTTCATGAACATATCATTTTTCATTTCATGATCATATCGTATTTCATTTCATAACATATATTAAATATCACATACATATAGGTACACATAGGCATAAACATCAAGAATAAGTAAACACTAACCCAAAGCATGTTATCTTCATCTAGCATCATTTAATATCACAAGTCCACATGAATTCACTTAAACATAAAACACATATTAACTTAACCTAGAGCATGCTATGGAACAATGGTCAGTCAATGGTTCACTGGGGCTTTTAGGGTTAAACCCTTAACCTAATCCAACAAACATACTAACATCATCATACGATACAAAACATAGTATAAAACTTCATCAAACTTCAAACCAAGGTGGCCGAATGGTCCATGAGGCTTTAGGGTTAGTCTTTTAACCTAATTCATTCTACATCCTAACATCATCATATGCATGTAGAACAAGATATAGGACTTTAATAAAACACCAAAAACCCATGATGGCCGAATGGTTTATAGAGATTTCTAGGGTTAACTTTTAACCTAATTCATTCTACATCCTAACATCACCATATGCATATAAAACAAGGTATAGAACTTCAATAAAACACTCAAAACATATGTCATTAATAGTCCATATGGTTTCTAGGGTTAACTTTTAACCTAATTCATTCTACATCCTAACATCATCATATGCATGTAAAACAAGGTATAGAACTTCAATAAAACACCCAAAAACATGTGTTGGCCGAATAGTCTATAGGGGTTTCTAGGGTTATCTTTTAACCTAATTCATTTTACATCCTAACATCATCTTATGCATGTAAAATAAGGTATAGAACTTCAATAAAACACCCAAAAACATGTGTTGGCCGAATAGTCCATAGGGGTTTCTAGGGTTATCTTTTAACCTAATTCATTTTACATCATCTTCTTCTTACAAAACATGATATAGAACTTCCTTGGAACATCAAAACTAAGTTTGGCCGAATATATCATAGGGATTTTTTTTTTTCAAAAACATCAACCGAAAGCTACTCGTATGCAGGTGAGGGATACTTACATCCTTCGCTTTGCTTTTTGGTTGGAAGATGACCTAAGGGAAACAAAACCTAGCCTTCTCCTTGCTTGGATGAGGTTCGGCCAAAGGATGAAAATGGAGAGGGAGAGGAATAGATTTCGGTGAGGAAGAAGAAGAGAAGAGGGAGAAGTGGAGAAGTGACTTTTCTCTTGTCCCTTCATTCCCTATTTATTCTCTTGAAGTGTCCCTTAGCCTCCCTTACCCTTAACTATCATTTCCCCTATTCCTCTACTAATAACATCTCATTGGGCTTCTGGTTAGTGGATGCATCTATAGGGTTTGGCTATCTCTAGAGGTTTGGGGTTCAATTCCTAGGCCTTGCATCCTTTTTGGCTCATTTTCTTTCATTTTTGAAAAGTCCACATAAAGCCCATCATAATCAAGCCAGAAATTCTTGTAAAATTGCTAGAAATTTTATGGGCGTTACATTAACATGGATGAATCCAAGAAAAGTTTTATTCTCATGAGCCATGAGATTCACTTTTCAAAGTCTATGTGCCCATGCATAGAAAATGAGAGGATTCGTATGAATAAAATCACATATGTGTCAACTATAGGGTCTATCATGTATGCTATGTTATGTACTAGACTCGATGTATCATATGTTTTGAATGTCATGAGTAGATACCAGTCAGATTTAGGTTTGAATCATTGCATGATTGTCAAGGCAATCTTTAAGTACTTGAGAACAACTAATGATTTATTCTTAGTATATGGAGGAGATGATATGATTGTAAGCGGGTATACTGATGTCAGCTTTCAGATGGATAAAGTTGATTCTAAATCTCAGTTTAAGTACATATTCACCTTAAATAGAGGTGCAGTGAGTTGAAAAAGTTTCAAACAAGATATCGTTATTGATTCTATTACAGAGGCAAAGTACATTGTGGCTTCTAAAGCAGCTAAGAAAGCGGTGTGGATCAAGAAGTTCATCACTGAACTTGGAATAGTTCCGAGCATTGTTAAAGCTCTACCGGTGTATTGCGACAACAATTGAGCCATTACACAGGCTAAGAAATCGATGTCTCATCAGCGATCCAAGCATGTACTTTGTGAGAGATCATTGGTAGAAGAAATGTACAAATAAAAAAAATTAACACTGATAAAAATCTAATAGATTCTTTGATAAAGCTTCTTTCTCAAGAAAAGTTTGAGAGATATCTATAGGCCTTTGGTATTAGATACTAAGGCGATTGACTGTAGGCCAAGTGAGAGTATGTTGTATTTGAGAGATGTCCTAGGACAATTGCTTTTGAGATTGTCTTAGATGTTTAATTCATAAAATTCACTATTTTGATGTATATTTATTGTGTATATGATTTGATCTTAAATTCGTCTACTAAAGTCCATAATACAATGCATCATGGTTTTAAATTCCGAGCCGTTTCGAACGAAATCAACGAAAAATTTCGTTCTGACGAACCACCGAAATCGAAACGCGTACCGTACCAAAGGAGGAGGCGGCAGCGACGACTAGAAGGAGGCGGCGGCGACGGCGATCGCGCTGCGCGATCGCGGTGAGAAACCGCGATCGCGATCGCGTGAAATTTCTAAATTTCTATATATATATATATATTAAACTATAAAATTTAATTAAATAAATTATTAATTAATTTATATATTAAATAAAAAATAAAAAATAAAAGATATTTTAATTAAAATAATTTAGGTAAAATTAAATCTTAAATTCTTTTTTAAAAATTAACTAAAATTTAAAAAAATTAAATAATTAATATTAATGTTTAAAAAAGTACTGAAATAGTATCGGCACGGACGATACCATACCGAAACCGTATCATTCCGGTTGCAGACCGAAATTCCGATACGAGTCGAAATTTTAAAACTTGCAATGCATAATATGAAAGAAATTGTGATTGGTGAGTATCTCATCATGTGTAATTATTTACGTATTGAAATATTCTCTAGTCGATGAATTGATGAGATTGGATATCATTTATTATGTGAGATAAGCACATGTTATATTCGGTTTATCCAAATATTTGATTCTCACTTAATGGAAACATAGAGATGTTAAAAGTGAGCATATAGATGCTAATTAAGGGTAACTAGTTCATTGGTATGACCTACCATGAGATCTCATTTGGTTCTTTATATCGATGAATATCTCATTGCAACTCAGGTGCAAATTTCCTTAGACTTGAAATATTCAAGTCATCTTGGTTATGGAGGCTTATACTTTGACATCTTCGCAACTATCTCTAAAGATATAATTCCGGGATGATTGGGTATAAGTTAAAGTATCCAAAGGTGTTTGAATAACTCAGAGGATTCACCATTCCTGTTAAAGGAAATGTATACTCTATGACCTCTTGTCAGGATTATTACTTAGAAGTCTTTGGCTAAAGCAAACATGTCAAGAATATAGTTTTCTTGGACATGTGTTTGAGTAATTTGAATCCATAGGATAAGGAACTAAATTTGTGCTAGGTGTGACGTAGTCAGCCTAGTGGGGATGACATAAAGACCATATCCAGAATTAAGTGGGTATAGGATAATGAAAGACACAAGATACTAATAAGTATAATTGTTGAAGGGTTCAGAAACGTTCTGAAGTCTATTTTTGATTTTCCGGTCAATTGGAGATTATAATATACAGTTAGGTGTCACTTATAATCTATTCATAATTAATGGTTAATTATGAATGACCAACATAGCCGGGAACCTATTGGGTCACACGAATACAGATGATTTAGAAATGTAAAATAAGTTTGAGAATAAGATTTTCAATGAGAGAGGTTTTAGCTAGTTGGACCAGGATAAAAAGGCAAGGAATGAGGCTTATAGGACCTACCACGGTCATGCCAAGGCATGGCACAGCCATGCCATGCTCAACCGAGCCAAAACGGGTAAGACAGGGCCTAACACGGTTATGCTAAGGCGGTGCGATCGTGCTTGGCAACACGACCAAGCATTTGGCTATGGCAGAGGGCAACACGATCCTCCATGGCCGTGTTAGGAAACACGGCCGTAGTGCGTTGGCGTTGTTTTTTTTTTGTTTGGCCGAGTTAGGTTTTTTTTAGAGTTTTCTTTCTAAAATTATACGATAATTCTGGTAAGATTAATTCTGAAATAATCTCCAATAAGTCCTAATTAAGAAATCTATAAATAGGTATCTTAATGCAAGAAAATCAATATCTTTCTTTTCTTGATTCCTTTGAGGTTTAGGTGAGCCGTCATCTTCTCCTCTTTCTCTCTCTTGTCTCCCTCGTTGGCTAGCACTAAACGGAGACGAAAGTTTGCTTATGGAGTTGTCTCAAAGAAAACTCGACGTAGATACTGATAGAGACAAGACTTGTGAGTCTTGCTCTTGGTTTCGACAGATTCTTTGAATCACGAAGGTATGAAATCTTCTTTTTCTCAAAACTCTTTCATATGATTGTGTCAAAAGCATGAGATCCCAACCCCATTGGATGTCTGGGATGAAAATAAAGTTGTTTTATTTGCTCTCCACTGTGCTTGTGTCTCGTAGATAACCAACACTCAGGAGATCTAGTAGTTTTTGCTTTTGCTCGGTCTCAAGATTCTGGGCAATGATGATAGGTAATTGCTCATCCTTCCCTAAATATGCATACTTCAAGTGCTCTAGTAAGTGCTTCAACTCGAGTTTTGGTGGTTGAGCAATTGGAGAATGCAATTTTTCAGAACTTGTTTCCCCTTAGACATCCTTGTACACACCCCAAATGACATCACATATAGGGTATGCTCCACTACTATTGTCGTCCACATCAGAATCATCGTCATGAATACCAATTGGAGTGTCAAAAAAATTAAAAAGACCTGCTCAATCCAGAGACAAATCATCAAAAATCTCGAAATATAATGCAACTAACACATCAATATTGAGCAGGGAGTGGTCCTTAATTGGGTGCCTCATCGCATCTATAATATTGAATTGCATGACTGTATCCTTGATCTCCATGGATAGTGTTCTTGCGTGTACGTCGATTTTCGTTCTTGCAGTTTTAAGGAATGGTCTTCCGAGAATAAGTAGGGCTGAGCTCACAGAAACATCTTCCTCCATGTCCAAAATATAAAAATCTACCAGTAAAATTAAATCCTTCATCTTGACTATCACGTCTTCAATCACACCAGCTGGATGAGCAAAACTGCGGTTAGCCAACTGAATGACTATCCCAGTCAACTGTAATGGTCTGATGCCCAATGCTTGAAATATAAATTTTGGCATGACATTGATTGATGCGCTAAGATTCAACATAGCATCCTCGAACCTACTATCTCCAATAACACAAGGCATCGTAAAGACTCTGGGATCCTTGCATTTCATGGGCATTGGTTGAATGAGCGCAGACACATTTTTTTCCCATGCTGACCAACTCATTACCCTTTAACTTCCTCTTGTAGACACACAGATCCTTTAAAACTTAGCATACTTAGGGATATGCTTGATCACCTTCAACAACGGAATGGTTACCTCCACTTTGTTAAAAATATCCATAAGCTCCTAGAGTTCCTTGGCCTTCTCCACCTCTGTGTTCCTTTTGGAGTGTACTAGCCTCTAAAGGAATGGTAAGGGCACTCATGGCTCTGACTGAGGCTGTGGTTGTGGCTCTGGTTCTGAGTTCTGATATGCACTGCTAGGATCTAGGACTGGTACAGGAGCTGTAGGTGCTAGGTCGGAAGTAGATTTGCCACTCCGCAATGTAATGATGCTAATACTCCCTTTGGAGTTCGGATTGGTCTGCCAGGGTAACTATCGTGACCCCTTTGACTGCGACTGATTAATGGTAGATGGCATCTGACTGATTTGTCTCTCAAAATTTTGTTGCTGAAATTCTAGTTGTTGTTGCATTTGCTATTGTTGTGTTGCCATCTACTGTTGCATTTGCTATTGTTGTTGCATCGCCATCTGTTGTTGCATTTGCTACATCAACCCTTCCAACTTAGGTGTTGATGACTCTAGTTCTGGTGGTTGGAATGACTGTGATGTGGTTGGAACTAGAGTGGTGTACGATCCAAGTGGCTTTTGAAATGCTACAGGTGGTTGATATGCTCGCTGTGTGGCATTCCCATATCTCAAGTTTGGATGATCTCTCCACCTTGGATTATACGTAGTGGACATGGGGTCGTGCTGTTTCTTGTACCCATGTTGTTGCTTCTGGTAGAATTGAGATTTATTGATCTGCATAAGTAGAACTCCCTTCCTGTTGAAGCATTGGGTAGATGTCGGTTGGGTGAGATGAACTGGAACAAATTCCATAAGTGCTCACTGGCTGAACAGACTGTGCCAAGGCCTGTTGGGACTGCTTGAGGCGATCTATCTAACCATAGAAGTTAACTCCTGCAAATCATTCTTGATCTCCTGATCATTTGTCCTGGGCACGTGGACTTCACTCGCAACTCTGGTATGCAACTGTCGGCTTCCGAACTGTTGTGCATTTGCATCCATAATAGAAATGAGTTCTATGGCATCATCGGGTGTCTTGTTCATTAACGCTTCTCCACTAGCCACGTCTGGCTGATCTGATAGTGAGGGTAGTTGGAACATAACTTTTTGAAACACTCTTAGTATTCATACAATGTTTCTCCGGAGAGTTGTTGAATTACACATATTTTTTCGGATAGCGACTGATCTCGAAGCTAGGAAGAATTTCTCTAGGAATGATTTCTTCATTTTGGCCCAGCAAGTGATAGAACTAGACAGTAGGGACTATAACCAATCCTTTGCTCCGTCTGTCAATGAGAATGGAAAAGCCCTTAGATTGATGTCTTCTTCAGTGATACCGTGTGGTTTCATGGTGAGCAAACCACATGAAATTCATGCAAGTGTCGATTAGGGCACTCCCTTGCTAATCCATGAAATTTCAGCAAAAGGTGTATGATCCCAGATCGTAGCTCGAAGTCCACTTCCAATTCGGGGTTCTGGATGCAAAGTGAATGATAAAAAAAAATCGGGAGCTGCGGGCTCTTTCATTGTCCAGTTGTTGTTTGTCATATCATTCTCAAGGTCTAGAGGACTGCTGATAGAAACTGTGAATGAACTTCTGGGCTCTCTGTAATGCGTGGTAAGTCCTATCTATCTCTGGGTCAAAATCAAGCAGGTTGTTGGTTGATGATCTGGTCAGGCATTGCACACTAACAAGCAAGATCAGAAAGCTCAACAAGAAAGAACAATTAAAAATTATTGCAGCTCTAAAGATTAACTAACACTAATTAACCCTTTCCTGGCAATGCCGCCAAAAATTGACACGCTGTGTGGATGTGTGTATGTGAAGGTGTCGTTGTGCCCACACCACGATGTCAACTTAATTACCGAACCCTCTTAGATTAGCAAGTATGGTAATTAGGCCCAGATTGTCTCTCAAGGAAGGTACGGTGGGAGTCGTCTTTAGATGCGAGTGTTTCAACAATAAATGGGATTTTGAGAATCAAATTAAAAAATTCTGATAAGTAATTGCTCCTAATTGAGTCTAATTATCCATTGCACTCCAATAAAGAAATCTGAGCTAAGCTACATGCAAAATTGAACTGCACTTAATAAAAGGAATAATTTGTCAAACACCCTATAAGCAAGTAATCCAAACTAAAGAACTATGCAGGAATTTAAAGATAAGTGAAAGAGACATTCCATCAAACAACTTAAAGACAATATTAAGCTCAACTAAGTGCATGAAACATCAATTAAGACAAATTGTCAAAAGTGAGGAGGATAATAACTAAGTAATTGACACTTACAACAAATTAACACACTAATGATCGAATCAATCAAATCCGCCCGAATTATGGATGAGGGTGTTCCGACGAAATTCAACGGAGAACTCAATTGAGCATCCGAGGTGAAATGTGGCTGTAGTGTGTAGATGAAGCTTAGTGAGGCCGAGAGAGAGAAGGACGTGCTGCGGAGATGGAGGATATCGCCGAACTCCTCGGTGTGACTGTTCATTCCTTAAATTTGAGCAAAATAGAGGTAGATGGAGGAGGAAGACGGAGCTTAGGCATCTAGGGTTGAAAGGATGAAGTGTTTCCTGTTTGAAAGCCCTTTTTTATAGTTGTTCCCAGCCAAAACAGTGACTGTGATACGATTGTGGTGGTCGTTGTGGCTGCAACTGCGGCCACAGTTGTGGCGACATCCACGACCTGGCTGTGGCCTTTGACCACGACCATGGTCAAGGCCACAACTTGGTCGTGGACCCATCTAGAAAACTGGGCTCAATTTAGGAGATGACACGGTTGTGCCCCCTAGCATGACCAGACAGTGCTAGGCTCTGAGGTTGTCTTTTTTTGTTTTTTTTCTTCCTCCACGGCTTAGCACATGGTTGGGCATATTGGGGCCATGGCTGGTAATGTTTGCTTATTGAATATGCTCCATAACTCCTCGATATGCTCCTTAAATGTCCTATAAAGTAAAGTATACATTAAATTACTTTTAAGGACATCAAATTAGCATTTTTTTGCATCACGATGCTAAAATAATTCAATGCTAGTAAAACATGATAATTACATTAAATTATGTATGCGAATGAGTTAAAACATCGAGGAATGAATCAAGATAATGTGTCAAAATGTGAGTTATCAATACTCAATATGAATTGAAACAAATATCAAATACAGGGTAAATAATAACTTAACAAATAAGCTTAACAATTATAGTAAAAACTAATGATCAATTGAAACCCCAAAATGTGCCTAAGTGTGGACAAAGGTCTTCGTGGCTCCTGTCTTGATCGAGCCTCCGGAGATGAGTCGTGGATGCGGGATGACTTAGACTCTATAATTTGGGAGCCTAGTGGGAGATCCGAGCTCTTGCGGATCCGATTGAACTCGGAGGAGTGTCGTCGGAAGCGGAGCTTCTTCTCGACTCCGAAGAAGAAGATGGACGTGGATGGAATGGTGGATGATGCCGAATCCATGGTGGAGCGGCTTTTCCCTCAAATCCAAAGGAGAGAAGGAATGGAAGTTGTGGAGGATGGAGGCTAGGGCTTTTAGGGCTCCAAAGATGGAGTGTTATCCAATTTGAATGACTTTTATTGTCGTTCTTAGCTAAAACACCGCCACGATCGTGGTGGTCACCACGGCCTGGCCGTGGTGGCCATTGCAGTCCATCACGACGAGGACCAGAGCGACCCACAACCGTGGTTAGGACCACGGTCTGGCCGTGGATCCCACTGGAAGGTTGCTTACTTCGTTTTCTTCGCTCTCATAGCTTGGAAGATGACTTGACTATGTTTGGGACCATGGTATTGTTGTATTTCTTTGATGAATATAGCTCAAAACTCCTCGATTGTTCCTCAAATATCCTACAAAATAAAATATGTATCCAATTAGTCAATAAGATCATCAATTAGAAAGTTTTTGCATTAAGGCGCTAAAATAATCTAATACTCATAAAACATGATAAATACAACAAATTAAGCATACGAGTGGATTAAAACATCGAGGAATGAATCAAAATAATATGTCAAAATGTGAGTTATCAAGAATCTCCCACCTTTGAATCTAAATGAGTACTTTCTTAGATTCAATTTTAGCCTATACTTTCTAGCTATCTCAAAGGTCTCCTCTAAGTTAGGGATGAAGTCAACACATTAGGTTGACTTCACTAGGATGTCATCCAGATACACTTTTATATTCCTCCTGATTTGACGGTCGAACATGAGTCTTTAATAAGTCACCTCGACATTATTTAACCTAAAAGGCATGATGACCTAACAAAAAGTTCCATTTAAAGTGATGAATAAGACTTTGTCTTGGTCATTCTTTGTAAGAGGAATTTGATAATATCCTTAATAGGTGTTCATCATATAAATGAACTCGTGGCTAGTTGTCGAGAGAGTAGCAAATGTAGGGATCGCGAGCGATAAACAAAAAAAAATTCGCAGCGGAAAAATTAGGATCCCTCCAGAGATCCAAGCGAAAAATCATAAACGTTTCGTATCCTACTTTTGCTAGATCTCATCTAGAGGAAGAAGTATACCTTCGATGCGACGCCCTTTGCTTATCCCGCTCATCCAAGACTTGGTCGGATCACAATACAGTTAGGATAACCGTATCTCTAAGGTATCCACACACACACGATCTTGGAGAGAAGAGGTGAACCTATTGGTTGTGCTAGCAACCACACCAAGGTCTCTCTTCGTTCACTCTATTCTCGGCTTCAAGAGAAAAGCAATATGAGATTAATCAAATTATTCTCATTCACCACACGAAATCAAAAAAACACAAATAATGCACATTAATGAGACATTAAATGCACTTCACTCTTCCTTATTTCCACGTTGAAAGAAAGGAAGCCAATTAATGCTCATTAAATGCATATTAATGAGCTTTTAAATCCCATTTAAAAACCCATTTTATTAATTCGTGTAAACCATGATTAATTACAATTAATCATTAATCCGTGTAAACCATGATTAATCATAATTAATCATTTTAGCCTTCTTCACTTGGTTTGACTTGAGTCTAACTCAACATAAACCAATTTGAGTCCAACTCAAATTTAGCCAAGTAATGAGTCTTACTCATTCTAGTTAATCCAATTAACTAATAATTCATTTAGTCAAACTAAAATGATTTCATCTCCAAAATAATATGTTCTTTGTGTGTGACCCTATAGACTCATAACATTACAATGTATCCAAAACCATTTTAGATACATAAGCAATGCGTCTAGAATACATCATTCTACCAAGTGATGAGAATGTCGAGATCCGAATGACCTCTTAGTGACTATTATCATACGTGTCCTTCATCCTCGATATCTCGGATCGATCGATGAGACATGAGTGTCACCCTCTTACCGATCTTTATGTTTCTTGATCCCCAGTAGACTCACTCGAACAAATGAGAGCTCGATATCTCGTATTGACTCATTTTAGCATGTAATGTATTTCGTGGTCCTACTTTATCAAGAGGCCAAAGATATCACTCCGTCGTATGGGAGGGATAGATCCCATCTACATCACTCACATCCCTCCGCGTAATTTATTTACATATCCGCTTTATAGTCCCCTATTTACGGGTGACGTTTGACGATACCAAAATACATAACTCCTTATGTAGGGAACCATAGTGACTTCAGGTCTAAGGACTATTCATACCAATAGTCACATGAGAAAGTATATGACACTCACATAACGATCCATGATACTTTCTCATGGCGGGTCAATTCAGTATATATAGTCTCCAATATATATACCCATGTGTCAATGTGATATCACATATCCATGATTTGTGAGATCAAGTCATCCATTGACCTACATGCTAGTCTCAATGTATCAATATAACCCTTGTCTATTAATACAATACTCGACTAGGAATATTTAAGAATAGTGTTCTCTACAGCTTCTCATAATCAATTCTACCAATTGATATATTGTAGATAAGAACCTACTATTCAAGGACATTATTATATTTATTTAGCTAGCACACGCATAAAGAAATATAATAATCAATTTTTGCCTTTATTAATATAAGAATATAATACAAAAGTCTCCCTCACCAATCATCTCATAATTGACACTAAGGGCTCATACTAACAGCAATCCCTAGGTAGACTTTGTTGAGGTTATGAAAGTCCATCCATATACACTTGTATGAAAACTTTGACACTAATACCACGTTAGAGAGCTGCCAAAAATTGGATCTCCCTAATGTGCTTGACTTTCAACAACTTCTCTACTTTGGCACGGATGACTTTGGTTAGGCCTTGAATGACATGTTGAGGTAGGGCCCCATAATTTGTGAGGAGATTCTAGCTAGGTCCTGAGGCAACTAAGAAAATACATCCCCATTCCTCACGAGGCATATTAGTAATGACTCAGATGACTTTTTCTAGGCATCATGGGATGACTTTGACCAACTCATGCTCCTTATATGTAGCTATTGCAGAAGAGGACTCTTGCAAGATGTGTACCTCCCGACCTAAAACTCCTAGATCTCTCACACTCACTTGTCCTGTAAGCCCTCTTTAGATCGATCGAACCATCTTGATATAGCATCTCCAAGAAGCTTATCGGTTTCGAACTTCGCGGTCCCACCATAAATTTTATCTTTTGGTGGTATGGCATGGTCCCGCAACAAAGGCACTGAGAGATGTATGCTCTAAGATGATGTTGTAAGCTGAGGGAGCATTCACGATGGTAAAGAGGACCATTGTAGTCCTCTGATGTGGTTCCTCCCAGACAATGGGAGACTAATCCACCTTAAGACCTAAATTGTCTGCCTCGAGAAGTTGAACAATGTCGTGGCCATCGAACACAACTCGACTTAATTTGAATTTGATCAGATGCTCATTTGACGAGCATGTTTAGAGAGCTCTTTGAATCAATGAACACCCAAGCAATGTCATAGTCAGTGATGGTAGCTTGGATATCTTAAGGTCGACAACCAATCACTGGTGTCTCCTGGGATCTAGGTCCTCCATTGATTCCTAAGCTCTTAGACTGTCTTTCGAGCTCAGTTAGAATCTCCATCAATTATTCCTCCTTAAATCCTGTTAATCATACATTGGGTCAAGTAGTTGTTAGTGTTCGATCCTCTCTGAGGTGCCTGCCTTTCTTCCTGGGGAGGTGAGTCCCATTGTCTTGTCTTGGTTTCAATTTCTTTGTTTCCAAGTGTTTGCTGTTGGGGGGCCTCAATCCTTTCTAAAACCAAGAGCGACCTCAACTTGGGATTAATACTGATAACTCTCCCAATATCTTGATCTATCTTCTGACAATTCCGAGTTGTGTGACCATACTCATGGTCGAAATAACTGATGCAACTTATTGGGCCGCTTTCTATAGCCCACGGATGTTGGAAATACTTGGTTTTCATCGCAGGTCTATAACACCTTCTCCTTAGACACTTTGAGATGTGTATATGGAGCAAATCATCCCAAAGGCTCGATTTTTGGGACTGAGCAATAATCCACCCGCTTTTCTGCCTTCTTGTAGGTCAGATAATAACCTGCTGTTTAAGCCTTAACTGTTGTGCCTCTGCAATGTTAATATACTTTTCAACTTCACTGACGAGCTCATTATAGTGAGTCCGACGCCTCTTTACTAGAGATTAGAAAAAAATCTTCCTTTCAGAGACCTTGTGAGAAAGCATTGGTTAGCACCTTAAGTGTTGCCTAGTGGACCTCCAACATTACTCGGGTTAAGCATTGGATATATTCTTGAAGTATAGAGTGAGGGGAGTCTTTTGATACTTCTTCAGCTAGCGAAGTGGTGCAAAGGGTAGAGCAGAAATCTGCAAAAGAATGAATGGTGTTGGATTTAAACGTGTTGAACCACTATTGTGCTGGCCTAACATTTTACTCAGTTTTATTACTAGAGAGTGACATTCTCGAATTGATACAGATGATCTTCTACGTTGGATGAGCCACTTTACTCTCTTACTCGGGGTGGTCAAAAATTAGTACGTAGCTCTTCAGCTAGGATCTTGGACAAGAAGAGAGTTCCTTTGCGTGAAGAGTTTCCCTTCACAATTTTTTGCACTTCTAGAAGATTCCCTTGATGTCTTCAGAGAATTAGTTGAGTAGGCCCCATTTGAGAACTTTGGGCCATGGACTCCTAAGGTTATTCAACATGGTGCTCTAGTTCCTTTGCATATGTCTCAGAAGGGGTTGAGTTCTGAGTAGTATTCTGCCAGAGAACCTTCTAGTGATGAGATGTATCAGTTGCACCAAGGTAATGGGACCAATCACTATTTCCAAGTTGTTGAACTTAGGATGATGCTGTCAGTTAGCGGAGGATTCAGGTTCTTCTTGATTGCTCCTTCGAGTTCTTATCATCCTCAACGCCTTTTACTCAATTTTATTGAGTTTCCCATATGTGGTGCCAAAAATGATGCGTGGGTAATCCCTGCTGCACTAGATGTTGGAGTAGAAGTCTTGACCAAGGATGAAGACATCCTTGCATAAGGTAACACACATTAGACTGTGTTAGAGTTTTTTGAAAATTTCCTCCGATGCTCAAGTCGCTATGATGCTATCGTAGCCAGTGAAACAATAAAAATGGTCGTGAAAGAGGAAAAGTGAGATTAGGTTTTGATACCCATATTGTTGTGGACTTTAGTGCTTATAAAGGATCAATGTTCTAAACCCTAGGATGGTTGTCCCTAGAGATCATGGGCTGTAGCGAAGGGGTCGTGCCCAGATATGGCCTATAACTTTAGTTCCTCATATAATGGGGTTGTAAAGAGAAGAGGGAGCTCAATGGGCGGGCTTAACATAGGGAACTCATGAAGCCTAAAATGCTTGGAGGAGCAAGTTGATTACAAAGCTCGAGAACAACCCTGAGTGGAGGAGCACTTGGAGGTTTTGTGATATTGAGTTGTGCACGGTGTTCTAGGGGGCTGAGCTAAAGGGAGGACTCGGGAGGTTGAATCACATGAGGAACTTAGGAACCATGCGATACGGGGAACTGAAGACGCTGAGTTGCATGACCAATTTGGGGTACTAAATTGTATAGGAGACCTAGGAGTTTTAGTCGAGTAGGGAATCACAAACCAGAAGTGTTGGCTTGGAATGGAGTTATGTAGATTGAATTTGCTGATCTGCAATGGGATCACTATCCTAGTGTATGAGTCCACAAGGAAAAAATATATTTATACAATAGGTAAACACTTAAGTGAGGATGCAATCAAATTTGAACCTTGGGATACTACATCTTTTAAAAATGAATTTTCAACTAAGGGTGAGAATGATCTGACATTATATGATTTAAGTGATTTAATTTCTATAAATCATTTAATGCATATATTTGATGAACCACCGACTACCAACAATATCTTATCCAAGTGAGAACAAGATAGATGGTGATAGATATCAAGCTATCTTAAAATGCCTCCAATGGAAAGGGAAACTTCCATGATTTTTATTCAAGATGTCTAAGAACCACAAATGTTCGTTACAATAGTGTTGATCGAGACTTAATATATGCAGACATGTGCAAGGTTTATTTGATTTCTTGTTGGAATGTGTCTTGAGAATACAAAAGAAAAGAAATGTTCCTTGCACTAATGTTGTTGGAGACCTAATGTATGCAATGACATGTAGAAGGTTGAATATTTGCTTTCTTGTTGGAATGGTAAGCAGATGCCAATCTTCTAATCCTAGGCAAAATGGTTGAAAAATTGGCAAAATAATACTTAGATATCTTAAAGGTTAAAGGCACAGTAGGCAATTCATTGTTCTATCAAGGAATGATTTTCATCTCACAAACTATACCGATGTAGATTGAGAAGCTAATGTCAATGAGGCAATCAAATCTGTGTACTTTCTTACTAAAAATGGAAAATTTCCAGAGTAAGAAACAAATTTGTATTGCGCTATCAATAATTAAAGTTGAATTTATTGTGATGACCCAAATGACTTCCTATTCTAATGTGAGGTGGAATTCATTTGCCGGAACTACAATTCCGCTGACATTTACCATGTTATACATCAATCCATGTGACAATACACTATAGAATGCTATCTCACAATATGACCAAAACCTAAACACCAATTGTTAAGCATATAGCAATAGACAAATGCATAAATAATGTTTATGTTTAGAAAATATTACTTTCATTCATCTCAAAATGTATAAAGTATATAGCGATGGCAAAACAAACTTTAAAAATAACAAATGCATGCAGAAAGGAATGTGATACAAAGTCAAAGTATTTGATAATATGAGTGTTAAATCCAAGAAAACCAATTATCTTTTATAAATTCCAACAACACAACCTCTCACCTTCTACATTCTTATCTAGTTAATCTAAAAGCAAAAAAATAAGGGATGACAACTAGGGATAATCTTAGAAATGCTGTAGTATGATATATGTAATAACATAAAGATAAAAATAGCAGAATAGAATCATATAAATAATGTAGTGATTAAAGTAATGATGTGAGGTATAACATCTTGAAATGTTTTTATAACTAATTACTTATAGCAAGGTTGAATGTGCAACCTTTTGGGTTTCCATCTCCTCTTTAAAAGAGAGAGATTTATTGCACACTCACCATGGGTATGGATGCCCACGTTGAACAACCCACACACTCATTAGAGTTAGATTGATTGCCAAGTAATGATAAAAGTATGTACAATAAGTCTACAAGTTGGCAAGAAGCAGTAAGCATTTTTATTCCATTATTTGTAAATCATGTGTATATGAGATCATGAACTGAAAGTAGTGTTAGTTGTAAAAGTAAACCATAGTAGCACCAATGAGTGGGATTATATTGTACTTATTAGGATGTAGAAGCATCATAATAAATTTGAGAGTAAATAAGGTCAAAGGAGTCTCTTCCATTGCATTGAGTTTCTAATAAGGTCCGATAGCATAATTTACTTATCAATGTTCCTTACTTAATGGGTAAGGCTTCACATGACACTGAGAGTGAAGATTGCCCACTAAATCAATTATCAACGGAATCCCACTAATGCATTCCATCATTTGCTTTAAATACCCTTCAAGAGGTGGTATCTTTTTTGATACTTGAACCCTTGGAACAAGGAGAAAATGGTTATGGTTGTGCTTAAAAATCATTGGAACAAGTAGAGGATTGTTATGTGATGTCTCTTGACAATATCACAGTTCACTCACTTCCAGGAACAAGAGATAATTCGTCATTGTCTAAGGGAGAAGCTACTTGGGTTCTTTGACAAGAGAAAAAGGGGTTTTGTTGGTATTTAGGGGAAATGGTTATTGTTGAAGTTTAGGAGAAAAGGTTGTTGGTTTGTAAATGAGAGGGATGAGTTGTTGGAAGCTCTCAAAGAAGGGGTGGTTGCTAGTGCATTGGAGAGAGAAGATGTGGATGGATGACTTTTATAGAGGATAAAAGGGAAAGGAGGCCAGTGGTCGATTGGCATGACTAGTTGACAATAGCCTAGTGGTGGCATTGTGTTGGCAGGAAAGGGTGATTGGGCTAGTCGAAGGGTGGCATGGATTATAATTTGAGGGAGAAAGGTAGTGTGACGACATTGAAGGCACAAAATTATGAGGGACAATCGATCAGGTGGAGAAGGTGACATCCACCTTTGGTTAAGAGTGGGTGGGGGATACTGATAGGGGTGGGGGTGGGGGTGGGGGTGGGGAGGGAGGGAATGACAACACTCTCCTTGACAAACAAGGTATCTTCCCTCCTACTCGTGGATGGGATATTTTGTATTATTCCCCCTTAACTTTCGCTCTTCTCCCCCTTTTGCCATAAATCAAAAAAATATTGGGGTTTTTGTATAAAATAGGGGTCTAAAAACAATATCGTATATGCATGCATCGAGATAAATCAACTATGAGTCCAAGCATGCGTCTAGCAGTAGTTAGATAGATTAGTTCGAGGTGTGTCCCTCTGCACTAATAATCTAAAGGTTTGTAATATAACCCTTAGGGTTAGTTTGCTCTCCCCCTTAGTCAAATATATGAAGTATAAGAGATATAGGGGGCGCTAAACTTTAGCCTAAAGAGTTGTAAATAGTTGAGAAAATAAGCATTTTGAAGAGGTTATATTTTAAGTATATTTCAATTATCCTTAACATCTCACCCATTCTATGTGTCTCAGAATTTGTTCACCTTATATGTTTTGTGAGATGATTTTAACAATTAGGGTTATCGACCTTGAGTTAGATTGGTTAACCTTTAGATCGTTAAGTAACTTTTGGCCCGGACTTAGTGCGTGGCGAGCCGCGAAGGTCTTCTTTGATTGGAGCAGCGACCACTTCGTAAACCAAGCCAAATTGAAAATATCATAAGTTTAAGTCACTTAGGGTTACTTCTCGTCTAACTAGTTTAGGATACTGAGGTAGCTTCAAACTAGTTCCATTCTATTACGCACAAGCCAGATACGCTTTATCTAGCTCGAATACACGAGATTTTGCTTTCCTAACGTACTATCATCTCGCCAAGATCCTCGATACTATGTTGTCACAAGAGTCGACTAACTATTTTCCCTATCCGCTATTCTAAAAATTAAAATAAAATATGCAATGGTTTTGCTAAGCGGGTATACTATTTTAGTGTTAGCTCTCCGACCATCGAACCAATACGGTCTATTCAAATAATGAACTCGATCCCGGGAATTCAAAACTTATTAGTCCTTATACGTGAGTTCAATAAAACCTTGGGACCCATGCTTGACTCTTCGATGACTACGATTTACGATAGACATATATGATCTATTCATAGTCTTGACTAAACCCGAGTCCGCTTATTGACACGGCTCTTGGGTTCCAAGTAGTCGTTAAGAGTTTTAGATCCCAACGTGAACCTTTCCAACCTAGCCTCACCTCGAACTCGGTCCTTCAAGAGAGAATTCTCCTCCTCAAGTTTTTCAACTCGACTGAGCTCTCTTGAACTCGACTAGTCAAGAGGTTAGAGTAGCCTCATGCTCGAGGGTTTCAACCTTCTCAAGTAACGACTCAACCCTAGACTTGGACTTAGTTAATTTCCTAGTAAGCATTTTTGATCAGAAGGTAAAGTGTACTAATTAAAGAGCGCTAACCTGACTTTCCCTTTCGTCCTGGCCAGTTTCCTCTCTCAAGTAGTCTTCGGCCTGAGTCGGAGTCAGAGTCAATTCGGCCGGATTCTCGACTCGACTCTCCGGCCTCTTACGTAAGCTATGTCTTCTCTTGTCCCAAGTCGCATGGAAGGCTTTCCTTCCTCCCTTTTTCTTTTCGTTATCGCTCTTCAATTGCCTTCTTTCTTTAACTATTCTCTGCACAATGTCGACTATCGCGCTCCTCTTCGATTCGATTCGGATTCTGGATTCGCCCTCTTTCTTTCGGGGGTGGTTTGTTTCATGGTCTTCTTCTTCGAACTCGCAAATAATGCAATACCTTTCTCGGGAGACGCAATTAGATCGCTCACGGAGTTCAAATTCAGAAAATAATTCGTCTAGTCTAAGTTTAGAAAGGTCCTTAGAAACCTTGTAGGCATCGACCATGGATGCCCACAAGGTAGTCCTAGGGAAAGCATTTAAAGCATACCTTATAAGGTCCCGGTTCTCTATGGCTTTCCCGATCGAGTGAAGACCGTTGACGATGTCTTGGATCCGTGCATGTAGTTGGGTGATGGTCTCGCGATCCTGTATCTTTAGATTGTATAGTTTATTTAAAAGCAAATCCCTTTTACATACCTTAGCATCGGGTGTTCCTTCGTATAACTCGATTAATTTGTTCCACAGGTCCTTTGCGCTAATGAAGGGTCCGATGCGGTTGAGCTCCTCTTTGGATAGACCGCACTGCAACATTTGGGTCGTCTTTGCATCGGCTTCGATTTGCTTCTTGGTTGCATTAGTCCACTTGTCGAAGTCCAAGGGCTCGCTTCAATCATTGGTGGGTAGAGCAAAGCTGGTTTGGATGATTATCCAAGTCTCGACTTGTGTTTTTAGAAAACACTCCATCCGACTTTTCTAATAATGGAAATCATCTCTGTTAAAGAACGGAGGTCGGGTGGTACTGTATTCCTCAATGTGTGCCATTAAATATCTTGCAAAACACAAATAAAAACCAAAAGAAATTCCAAGACTTGGTTTTGGATTAGTAATGCGGGAAATAATAAGAAATAAACAGAAATAAATAAGAAGAATAAGAAACTAACAAAAACTAGGAACTTACGATCTTCGATGTCCCCGAAAGGGTACTAGACGTTGGTTTTTGGGGATGGAAACAGCTTGTTACGAGAGTAAACCCTGGTAAGAAGTGTAGATCTCTCAGAGAGCTTCGATTTGGTAGGTAGATCGATTTGTGAGTCCACTTGTGCGAAAAGTTATGACCGTTTTACCGTCGACTACTCCAAAAGAGAATACTTGCAAACACACAACCAAAAGAAAAGTGCCAAGACTTCGCCTCGATTAAGAGTCTGGAGGAAAATAAAACCTAAAAACACGAATCGAAAAATACGAAAAGAAAACCAAAAGTGCTAGATCGGGTGGTTTTAAAATCTTACTTCGCCTCGATACCAATTATTGGATCGAGAAGCGCTAGAGGGGGTGAATAATGAGCGTAAATCTTTTCGCTCGCTTGATATACGAGCAAGCACAATGAAAAGTAAAATGACAAGTTTATTTTTACTTGGTTCTACAACCTCATACTCAAGGCCCTAATAGTCCCTAGCAGACGAGGGCAAAGCATTATAAGATCTCCTCCTCGTTGGAGGTAGGAGACAATGATTACAAAACTGAAAGTACGAGGATGAGGCAACAAGCCTACCTCACCTCGTTACGATTAAAACAAAGAATACAATAACAAAAACAATTACTTGTCACGCCGAAAAGAAGATTATAACTCACATCGCTCGGCATGATGTTGAGAGCTTTGGCGCCAGAGAGCACTCGAGAATAATCTCGATTGATGTTCGGGTCGAGTCCTCCCTTCTTTATAGAATTCGCATCAAATAAATCTCCTCATCTTTGGAACAGATCACGAGGTGGTAACAAATTTTATCGGGCGGCCGCCAAACATTATCCGCTTGACCTAGCGCAAAGGTCGATTCGTCGCCATTAGTCGATCCGATGCCTTCCATCACCGATCGATGAGCATCACCGACGCCTAATGGTCGCAGCCGATCATCACACCGCCACTTCCCTGCAATAAGAGATTAGCACGGAAAATGGTAAATGCGACAGTTTCTTACCGTCCGATCTCGACCTAGACCTTCCACAGGAAGTCTTAGTCGGATCGCCGCCTACGGTCGTCCCCGTACAGAGGACACGACCTTACTTGCGCTCACTCACTTGAGCTCACCTCAACTTGTAGCTTCTGCTTCCGATTTTCCACCTGATTCCTTCGGCTCCCTCCGAAGTCATCCCGGTGTTGCCCGACCACCACGGCTCCCTCCGGGTGTCGCCCGACCACCACGGCTCCCTCCGGGTGTCGCTGACCTTCAGCTCTAGCTTTAGCACTTTCTGCACACTTGATTTAGCTCGTGAGATAACGATGTAAACTTAACTTTGTGTCTTTGCCATAATCAAAACACAGGTTCGATTATCTGGTGTCCCTGCACCAACATGCCTAACTGTTTGCAAAATGCGAGCCTCTTCTCACGGAACCAACAACTAACATTAAGTTCAACTTTGTGATAGACAAGTTGCACGAAAGGAAGTTAACATACAATAAATATTTATGCATAAAATGATTGCAAGTCCCTTTATGAAGCCTATACTATAGATGAATTCAATGGTCATATTAAATCTCTATGATCGAGTAGACTTTTATATAATTGCAATATCTTTTTTGAAGATTAGTTCTCCCTTTACTTCATTGGATGTTACGTTATTTTATATTAATGTCTAAATAAAGTTTAGTACTTTATCTTCCAAAACATGCATACAAATTTATGTTAACCTTCTGAAATTTAGGAATAACCTTCTGAAATAGGCAATTGCCTTTATTACTTTGTGTGAATGAATATGAGTTAATTTTATAGGTGATACCTGAGAGCTCAAAAATACTAATGTTGCCACTATATGTAGTGATGAAACTGATTATTGGATTTGATTGTAAGTGAATATACTTGTTAGCTATTGCTGAGTTTTGATAAAACTTGAGTTAGACATTTGGTTTTTCACTATTGCAAGAGGCTAATACATATGCTATATGTGAAAGGAAAGAATATTGTTAGTGTAATCATGCTCCAAGTGATCGTGTTACTATTTGTGTGTGTTAATATCTGTGCATTAAGTTTGCAAAATATTAATAGATGAACACACAAAATTTGGTTGATAACGTGAATGTATAAGACATGCAATGGATGTGATGTTCTAGAAATGACTGTCCTTGGGCAAGCTGGTGAAGTCCTAGAAGACATTGAACTGTTAGAGATTAGGTGAGATTGTAATCTTAGGGTTCACATGTTTTAGGTAAGTGCAAATTTGTGTTGTAGAGAACTTTCTACCTAGGAATATGAGTTCCTAACTGTAGCCGGTGAGTAAGCTCAATCTCAGACTTACAAAGGTGTGAGTAAAGTCAGAATCCTTGGATAAATTGAGTTGATCGGTGGTGGTTAATTTAGTCAACTGGAATGTTAAGTTGATTATAAGCTCTTTGCTTGTGAACAGAATGATTTCTATTAGTTTTTTTTTGTAGACTGGACTATAAATAAGGGTTATAAGGCTCTTTTATTTGAATTTGAGCCAACCGAAGAAGATTTCAGCCGAGTGAACAAGATTTCAATTGATCAGACAATTTCAAAAAGTAGTTGTTGGCCGGTCGTCGAAGACATTTCTATATAACTATTAGGTGTATTTCTTCTCATGAACCATTGAAAAGCATTAGTAAGTTTCAATTCTGTGGCCGAAATTAACATGACCAAATGTTGTCAGAAGACTTATACAAGCTCGATGGTATCCCTTTTTTTTGTTCTTAAAACTTTAATCTTACAAAATAGTATTATGAGGTTTCTCTACTTCAGCTAAGGAGATTTTCATAGTGGGATTGTGGGGATCATCCCCCTAATGGATCGTTCATCTAATCGATCTTTAGGCCATGGAATAGGTTTGTTAGTATTGCATCTTCTTATTTATTATTATTATTGTTATTTCATAATAACCTATCTCTCTTATTACATGAAAGAAGCCCTATTTATATACAAGATTAAGGTCTATTCAAAAGAATAAATCAAACCCTATCCTAGGAATAAATCAAATTCTATCCTAAGAAATAATTATTCCTAATGATATTTAAGGATAATAAATTATCCCCAATCATATCTACAATATTCTAACACGCCCCTTCAAGTTGAAGAATATAAATTATATGCACCCAGCTTGTTACATATGTAGTCAATTCGGGGACCTCTCAGTGACTTAGTAAATATATCTGCTAGTTAATCATGTGAGTTAACAAAACTAGTAGATATTTCCAAGGTTTTAAATCTCGACTCGTATCGGAATTTCGGTCTGCGACCGGAACGATACGGTTTCGGTATCGTATCGTCCGTACCGATACTATTTCGGTATTTTTTTTAAACATTAATATTAATTATTTGATTTTTTTTTTATTTTAGTTAATTTTTAAAAAAGAATTTAAGATTTAATTTTACCTAAATTATAAATTCAAATTTAGAATTTTAATTAAAATATTTTTTATTTTTTTATTTTTATTTAATATATAAATTAATTAATAATTTATTTAATTAAATTTTACAGTTTAATATATATATATATATATATATATATATATATTTATTATTTATTTATTTTTAGAAAATTAAAAATTTCACGCGACGCGATCGCGATGATCATGATCGCGATCGCGATCATTTCTCCGCGATCGCTGACGAAGCGCGATCGCTTTCCCGATCGCGCAAGAGCATCGCCTTTTCCGATCGCAGACGATCGCGATCGCGATCGCGATCGGAATGCGATCGCGCACGGCGATCGCTCTCGCCGCTGCCGCCGGGCCGCTGGTTGCCGCCGCCACGCTTCTCTATTGCCGCCGCCACGCAGACGGTGACGCTGCTTTTGCTTTGATTTTAACGGTAAAATTTTGGTGATTTCGTCCAAACGCTCAAATTTAAAACTCGATATTTCTCCGTATACGACTTTCTCCGACAGCGATAATGACTTCAATACGCTTGTTCTCTCGCTTAAAAATCGATTCGAGGTGATACGACGACTACCGTTATCACATATAAGTGACATTTCAGGTAACGCCTCCAAACCTACCCTAAAGCAATCGTTGAGCCATATAAGTTCTCGACCGGCTACGCCATAGCTCGATACTACCTCACCGCATCGATCTCGCCACAACATTCTCGCTTTTACTTTTCCAAGAAACAAGGTTATCTCCGACAAATATACAAAACCGTATAGATCTCTCCTATCAATGGGAGATCCCGCCATCAGACGTAATATCCTACGACTCGAGTACGCCCTTCGCCTTCATATAAAAGACTCTTTCCTCGAGCGCCCGATATATCGAACAATGCCAATCACAATATACCAACGTTCTTTACACGAGAGTCGAGAAACCGACTTACTACACTTATCGCAAACGAGATATCCGGACGAGTAATAAGAAGGTAACTTAGTCTTCCTACTAATCGCCTCAGATCATTCAGATCTAAGAGAGGCTCCCCGATTCGCAGAGCTGACATTAGGATTTATAGGGTCACAACTCAGATATTCGAGTTTAACATTCTTGCTTTCTTCTGTAATATTCATCAGATACTTCCTTCGAGATATAATAATCTCATTTCGGACTGCGGCTACTTCTATCCCCAAGAAGTATTTAAGTCTGCCGAGATCCTTCATTCGAAATGTTCAAAAGACGTTGTTTCACCTAGATCCCGAGACGATCACTACCGCGATGATAATATCATCAACATAAACCACTGTAGACGTAAAGATGAGTAGCGATATAAAAGACAGAACGGCCGGCCCCACTCCGAGTTACGCCGAATCGTCAATTACAATATCAATCTACCTAACTCGCTCTGATCGCTGAGACCATATAAAGATTTTCGCAAGTTTACACACAAGACCGTAAAACTCTCCCTAAGCAACAAAATACGGAGGTCGCTTCCACGTAGACTTCTTCGAAAGGTGTCACCACGAAGAACGCATTCTCGGCGTCCAACCGATAAAGAGATCGCTGTTAATCGCAAAGAATGGATAATAATAAGCTTAATAGAGGACATCTTGGCAACAGGAGAAAATGCGGTCCCCATAATCCAATTCAAGATCCGAGTATACCCTTTAGCAACTAGACGAGCCTTAAACCGATCAACCGCTCCGTCCGACCAACCTTCATCAGATATACCTATCGACAACCAACAATCGACTTTCCCGTAGTAGAGGAACGAGATCCCAAGTCCTACAACTCAGAAGACACTCATTTCGCCTAAGATAGCCTGCTTCCATCCCGGATGGGCAAATCGATCTCCGTAGTCTTTGGAAGAGAGAGCACAGGGAGGAAAGACAAGAATAATAGGAAGGAGAAAGCCGATGGTAACTCAAAGAAACATAATGCTGAGAAGGATTACAAGTAACGATACCTTCCAAGGCAATGGGAATATCGATCGATTAAGATCGACCGGAGGAGGGAGCGGAGGACCTAGCTCCGGAGATGATTCCATGACAGAGTCAGTGTTGGCCGGCAGCAAAGCAGGACGAGGACGACGCTGATAAACCTGCAACGGAGGAGGAATTGAGGTTGGGGGTGATAGAGAATCCTCCGGAGGATCAAAGACTGATACAGGCATAGAAGGATGAAATTCAGACGATGACTCTGAAGACCCAAAGAAAGGAACTGAATCAAAGAACATGACATCGACAGAGAGTAGGGGAATAGCACTTATACCCTTTTTGAGACTGTGGGTACTCAAGGAAAACACATTTATGCGACCGAGGAGAGAGTTTATCAATGTCATGATCAAGAGCATGAGCAAAACATGTAGAACCAAAAACCCTAGGTGGTAAAGGATGAAGGGACTGCTTCGGATAAAGTACATGATGAGGTATTTGACCCTGTAAAGTAGAGGAAGACATGCGATTAATGAGATAACATGCAGTAAGTACGGTGTCACTCCAAAAATGAAGAGGAACGTGAGAGTGGAGGAGAAGAATTTGGGTGGTCTCGAGAAGATGGCGATTCTTGCATTCTGCAACTCCATTCTGTTGGGGGGTATGAGGACAAGACTTCCGATGTAATATGCCGTGAGATGCCAAGAAGGGTTGAAACGGAGTAGATAGATATTCACGTGCATTATCACTCTACAATGATCGAAGAGGGATACCAAATTATGTTTTGACTTCATTAAAAAAAGATTGAAAAATAGAAAACAATTCCGAGCGATCCTTCATCAGATATAACCAAGTACAACGGGAAAAATCGTCTACAAAAGTAACAAAATATCGTGACCCCAATGTAGAGGCAATACGACTCGGACCCTAAATATCGGAATGAACCAAAGCAAAGGGAGACGTTTGCCCGACTTATAATGCGAGGAGAAAACGAACTACGTACATGCTTACCTAACTGACATGACTCATAAGACAAAGACTCTTAGTGAGACAGACTAGGATGTAATTGTTTTAACTTATCAAGACCAGGATGTCCCAACTGAGCATGGATAACAAGTGGAGATGCTGCCCCACACCAGCAAGAGAGTTTTGGTGAAGTTGATATAGACCATGAGACTCACATCCAGAGTCAATCATCCTCCCCGTACTCTGGTCCTGCAATGAACAGAAGATTTAGTAAATGAGATAACACAATCAAGAGACCGAGTGAGCTGGCTTATTGATAATAAATTAAAGGGAGCTCCGGGAACATAAAGGACATTCTGAATGGGAAGAGATGGAGAAAAATGAACAATATCAACACCTTGGGATTGAGTTTGAGAACCATTTGCCATGGTGACAAAGGGTAAATAACCGGAAGTAGATAGTGAGGAAAAAAGAGATCTATTACCAGTGATATGATCGGTGGCCCCAGAGTTAAGTACCCAAAGACCCGAAGAGCGAGATATGCCAGCAAAGGAATTATCAGCTTGTGTAATGGCAGCAAGGGAATTAGACTCCTGTCGATTCTCATATCACTTCAGAAAGTCATCATAGGAAGGCGGTGGAGTTGGAGTTGGTGTCAACTATGAACTAGAAGTTGAAGACGTGACAGAACTCTGAGCGATCTGAGCAGTACGAGGAGGTCGACCATAGAGACTCCAATATTTATCAATCATGTGTCCTGGAAGGTGACAATGATTACACCAAGGACGTCTTTTGCCATTCTTACGCGGTGGAGGTTTGTTGTTGTTTCCAGAGACCAATGCAGAAGAGTCAATTGGAATGGAAGATGGTAATGTCAAGACTTTGGTAGGGACACGGAGGAGAGTCGCCCAGGTAGAGTCCATGGTGACTCTCATGGGTCATCAGATCCGATCACGACACGTGAGTAATCTGATGCACCGTATAACGCCAGAGACAAAAAATTTCTTCCGATTTTCAAGCTCTGCAACAGGAGTGGCCGCAGGTGGGAGCAAGTCATTGAACTCACACAGAATGCTAGAGACTGATCCCAAATAAGTTGACATAGACTCCTTGATCTGACGGGCATTAAGGATGGTCATGAGGTCGTCATAAACTTGATAGAGTCGCCGAGAAGTGTTCGTAAAAAGTTGTTGAGCTTGTATCCAAATATCCTTGTAGGTCTTATGAGTCCGGAAGACATCCCGGAGAGATGGATGGATGGTGGCTCGGATAATGCAACACAACTGAGCATCAACTTTTCTCCATAAAGGACGATCGACCACTTGAATATCCTCTTCAGTTTGTGTGAGATGTTTTTCATAACCCTGTCCAACAAGCCAAAGCTCAATGTAAGAGGCCCAAGAGGAGTAGTTCTTATCATCCAAGAGCTCAGACGAGAGCCGTGTCGTCACGTGGTTGGTAAAAATCGGAAACTCCGGCTTTGAAGTGTTGGAGGTAGACATGACGAATGATGCAGGTATTGATCCGATGAGGGCTGGATGGTCCGGAAGGATGCTGCCGGAAGGTATTGTCTGATCTGTGAGCTACGTAGCTGGCCCGCCGCGGATTGACGGCGGACAGCAAGGCGTGCTGTGGAGATGCACGAACTGGAAGAAAGCGAGGCGATGAGAAGCGGCGCGGCGATGACCCAGCAGAGGCGCGACCGCTGTGCGAGACGCAGATCGCGAGAGGGAGATCACCTCTTGAAGACAACGAGTGTGATGGCGATGAGGAAGAGTCGCGTGTACCGGCCGACCTCGTCAGCTGCGATTAAGCGCCGCCTAACCCAAATTGCGGAAGAGCTGGCGAAAGAGTGTCGGAGGAAGCGGTTCCGAGGTGTGCTGAAGCGACCCTGGGGTAGGTTCGCGGCGGAGATCCGTGACCCGGGGAAGAAGACGCGGGTCTGGATTGGTACCTTCGACTCGGCCGAGGAGGATACCAACCTCGGTGGCGATGAGGATGCCGCCCGAGCCTACGACGCGGTGGCCAAAGCTCTACAGGACCGGAGCGGCGGCGCAGGGAAGAAGACGCGGCCAGAAGGGCGCTCGCGTGAGGCTGCGTCGCGGGGAAGAACGGCCCGAGGAGGAACGTGTTCGGGGCACGGAACACGGAAAGAGGCTTTCGGGAGAGGAACACGAGCAGCGGTGGGAAAAAAAAACGCGAGCGGCGGAAACCTAATGCTCTGATACCATGTTATTTCGTAATAACCTATCTCTCTTATTACATGAAAGAAACCCTATTTATATACAAGATTAGGGCTCATTCAAAAGAATAAATCAAACCCTATCCTAGGAATAAATCAAATTCTATCCTAAGAAATAATTATTCCTAATGATATTTAGGGATAATAAATTATCCCTAATCATATCTACAATATTCTAACAATTATTATTATTATTATTATTATTATTATTATTATTATTATTATTGTGTTTATCTAACATGAACAGATACACAAGAATCACGTGAATCACTAACAAGTTTGTTTAGGATTGTAGAAGTGCAAGAGAAAATGAAATTTGAATTTGTAGGTCAAGACACTAATCACCCTCTTCTCTAGCCCCTCTCACCTAGCTTTCTACTCATCATTGATCCAGGATCTTCAACAAATACAAGACAGATACTGTAACATATGTAGCATATAGCATATGATGCATATCACAAGTGTTACATGCAACTAATAAAGGGTAATAAAAGTTAGATCTCAACTGTATTATTATGACCCTAGAAATACAATTAGTCCCAATTTGGTAACCTTCTTATTTGTTTCTTGGAATTTTTATTTTATGTTTTCTATCTTAGAATGTCTCAAAAGGTGTTCTTATTTGTTTCTTAGAATTTTTATTTTATGTTTTCTATCTTAGAATGTCTCAAAAGTACTGAGACATATCTAGAAAAGAAAATCAAGTACAGACTACAATAATAGAGTTGGAGGAAAATCATGAGTTGGTGATTCACATTACTTTGTTCTTATTTGTTGATCAATTATATTTATCTTTGTGACGAGACTTAATTGTGGATACAAATAATTGAGAAAATGCGATCGTAAGGGATGAGAATGTGATAACTATTCTAGGCCTGGTTTGAAATACTGACCCATTTCGTCCAAAACATACGGTTTTTCTCGTTCCAACGTGACACCGATACCGGCACGCCCGCGAGATGTGGGAATGACTGTCGCGGGCCTCCGCGGGGCATCGAGGCCTCACTCGGGGCGGCAGTTGCCGCGGGCTACTCGCTCGGGGTTGCGGCAGCCACAGGCGGCCTCACGCGGGGACGCGCTGGATGCCAACTACCTTGCGCGGGTCCGTGGCGACGCACGCGACCTCCGTGAGGACGACGACGAGCGAAGGAAATAATTTAATCAATTTCCCAAACTATAGATTAAATAAAATCAATTACAATTTAATAAAATTATTTAAAAATTTATTTTTTTAATATATATATTATAAATAATAATTTTATTATTATTAAAATTTATCTTATTTTTTAATCCTATTTAATTGAAATTAATTAAATTATTTTTATTATTATAATTAATGTTTTAATATTTTTTTAATCATTTTTTTTATTTTTAATATTTAATTTAAAATTTTCATTTTTAATTTATGTATTTTATATTTAAAAATTATCGAAATTTATCAATATGTCACGATACAATATTGAAACCATATCGTTCTAGTTGCGAATCAAAATCTCGATACGGGTCAAAATTTTAAACCTTGATTCTAGGACACAACATACTATTCATGTACCAAAGACTTATTTGAGAAGCTATATACTCCTAATAAATATATTATAAGTGAGCTTTAAGTATGTTGGTCACATGAACTATTTAAAATTATGGAGAGATTGAATAACGAGTTTATCTCATCATGTGCATGTGGGAGATGAAGGATTAATGGATTGGGTCCATCCATCAAGAATCAGCTAGATCCAATATTCCTTCACTTAGCAAACATAAGCAACATATAAGAAATTTTAAACAAATATTTATGTTCGAATAGTCATATTCTGGAATTCAAAGTGCTATATTTAGCATCCTTAGGTAGATTAATCCAAATTCCATAAATATCTTTAATTCCCTTTTACTTAGCTAAAGTTTAATTGGCATAGCCAAAATGAATCCTTCGTTGTGAATTGCAAATGCTGCGTTCAGCAAAATATATGTTTATAATGCATGTTGCCTATGATATATAACATAAACAGAAAGGAAATATATATTTTTATATATCAAGCGAAGAAATTCTTTCTACTTACAAATTGTAATCTGAACGAAAAAGAAAAAGAGCTAAAGCTCATCCCTATAGTAATATTGTTTTGGTGATGGTACCAGACACTTTGTAGAAAAAACTGAATCTTAATATAGTTGAAGAGAAAAAGATTCTTTGGTCAAAATGAACAGGATTAATTGATATTCTGAGTACTGTTTTTTCTTGAGATAATAGATTTTATATGATTAATTTTTTCTGTGCAAAATCGCTAGACTCAGATGCAGAGGCAATCGTTTCTCCACTTGATTCTTTGGGACAGCTTCGAGAGAATCTACACTCCAACAGCAAGGGCAGTGATATACCTGGTTTAGTTGATCTTCCAGTTTTAGATGTCCCTCCTTTTGGAGAATCTAGAATTTCTGCTTGTAACATATCAGAGTCTCTGCGTACAAGCAGCATGGGTAGTCTAAGAAGCTATCTGACAGATAAATCATGGAATTTTGATATGAGTTCAACGTCATACAATTCAAGAGAATGTACAGCATCAGGGAATGAGGTAACTCACGTAACATAGAATAATGTACAAATTCAATAATAGATTGCTTCACCTGAAATGCTAAGTGTTGCAGGTTCACATTGATTCTGTATGTGTAGGGAGATATCCATGGGAAACTTGAAAGATTCGAGAAAGAAACACTTGCATGTGCAAGTGAGCCCTATTTGAAGTACACATGGGAAGAGATTGTAGCTGCTACCTCATCATTCTTGGAGGCTAACATGGTTGGAGTTGGAGCAAATGGTAAAGTTTATAGGGGGAGTTTCCATCACACAGTGGCAGCTGTTAAGGTGTTGCACTCAGATGCAGGATACAGCATACGGCAGTTCAAGCAAGAGGTGTTGCTTTCTCTTCTTTAATTCAAATATCTTAACCATCTGAGGCTTTATATAGTTTGATATTCTTCAAGTGTCTAATTTGTATTTTCAACCTGTCAGCTTGAAGTTCTTACTAGAGTTCGTCATCCTCATGTGCTATTGCTGCTGGGTGCTTGCCCTGATAACGGCTGCTTGGTTTATGAATACATGGAAAATGGTAGCCTGGAGGACAGATTACAATGCAAAAATAGTACGATTCCAATACCATGGTTCCGTCGCTTTCGAATAGCCTGGGAAGTTGCCTCCGCTCTCGCATTTCTCCACAACTCAAAGCCAGAACCTATTATTCACCGAGATCTTAAACCTGCTAACATTTTGCTTGACAATAATTTTGTGAGCAAGATTGGTGATGCTGGTCTTTCCACTTTGCTTCCTACAACACTAAGCATGTCTTTGTCTACAATACACAAGGACACTGCTCCTGTTGGCACATTCTTCTACATGGATCCCGAGTACCAGAGAACTGGCTTGGTTTCACCCAAGTCCGACACCTATGCACTGGGAATGGTGATCTTACAGTTACTGACTGCAAAACCACCAGTGGGTCTTGCCCTTCTCATTGAAACTGCATTGGAAAATGACTCTTTGATTGAAGTTTTAGATTCCAAAGCTGGGAAGTGGCTGGAAGCAGAGGTCAAAGAACTAGCTAAACTTGGACTTAGTTGTTTAGAGCTAAGGAGCAAGGACAGGCCCGACTTGAAGGAGCAGGTTCTTCCAGTGCTGGAGAGGTTGAGAGATAGAGCTGAACAAGCTCATTACTCAGTACATGAACTCTCTGCCCCCCCAAACCATTTTATTTGTCCACTTATGAAGGTATCCTGTCTCCCTCTCTCTTTTTTTTGTTATTATATTCTTATTATTACTGCATGGTAAGTGATGACTTTAAATCAGCAGAAGAATAAATATACAACTTAACCATTCTACTTGTCAGAGGCAACACAACTAATTCTGCTCACCCACTAATATATAGGAGAAACCACAACATTTAGTTCACCAACTCAAACAGGATAGAGCCATTAGGGAAAACTAATGAAAACTTTGCCCTCCGTATGATTGTTTAAAAGTTTGCCTAGCTTCTGAAGCAAACTTCTATCTTCTATATTATGGGGCCACCACATTTAGATAGTAGTTAGATACAAGGTTTAAAATTTCGACCCATATCGAGGTTTCGGTTCGCGACCGGAATGATACGGTTTCGGTATCATATCATGGCATATCGATAAATTTTGGTAATTTTTTAATATAAAATATATAAATTAAAAATGAAAATTTAAATTTAAATATTAAAAATAAAAAATGATTAAAAAATACTAAAAAATTAATTATAATAATAAAATTAATTTAATTAATTTCAATTAAATAGGATTAAAAAATAAAATAAAATTTAATAAAAATAAAATTATTATTTACAATATATAAATTAATAAAAAATAATAATTTTATTTAACCTATAGTTTGGGAAGTTATTTTTTTTTTAAGTCCTCGTTCGTGTCGTTCATGATCGCGCCGCTGCACGCGTGAGGTAGTGCATTCACGCCTCCTCGTGCGAGGTAGCCGCATCCGCCGCCTCCTTGCGAGGTCGCTCGCCAGAGTCCGCCGCGGCCTCAGAGTTGCGTGACCGCGCCTCGCACGATCGCGGATCCGGATCCGCGAGGTCGCCAACGACCCCACGCGACGTCGCAGGCGGCAGCAGCGGCCCCGTGCGAGGCCGCCAATGGTCGTCGCGGGCCCGAGCGACGCCCCGTTGCCTCCGCCGATGTCTCACCATTGTCGTTCATATGTCTCGTGGGCATGCCGATTTCGGTGGCGCGTCGGAACGAGAAAAACCATCTGTTTCATTCAAAACAGGTCAGTATTTCAAACCTTGGTTAAATAGGAAGTTTGTTGTCTTATTAGCTCCGCTATAGTAGAAGTGGATGTCATGTATGATAAATGATTCCTTAGTCTCAAAATTTGCTTACTATTGTAGGATCGATCGTGTCCCCGAGAGAGAGAGAGAGAGAGAGAGGGTGAATTTCAAAATTAAAATTTTCTTTTAATTTCTTTAAAAACTTTTCTTTATCTTTTTAAAACTAAGTTATTGTAGCGGAAATAAAGATAAATGCACAAAATATTTACTTGGTTCACAATTCTCATCGGATTGCTACTTCGAACCTCGTAATTCTCATCTAGGGCTACTTCGGCGGGAAAAGTACTAAATACTCTCCGATTCGAAAACCTTCGAACTCGGGGAGGGTTTGTTTACAAGAAATAAGAGCGAGGTAGCAAACTACCTTCCCTTAGCAATAATATGAAAGCATTACGATTAAAAAAAATATACCGACAATCTATAGAATGTATGATAATGAAGCTTGATTATCGGAGAAGCGTCGGAATGACAAGACAAGACTTTTTTGGACTGCGAATGTAAGAGTAACACTTGAGAAATGATTGAGAGTATTGAATTTAGAATCTGCATTTACCCTTCTTTTATAGGCCTCTTCTAGGCACTTGGATCACTTCCCAGACGGCTCCACATTGGCTTGTCGAATTGGCAACTCGGCCTTTCCAGGCGCCTGTACCCAGTTCAGGCGACTCTGAGTCTCCTTTATCCTCATTGATGCTTTTCGAAATTTTTCTAGTCCCAGACACCATGACTTGGTCCATTCGCCTGTACTTACCATCTAAGTCACGTGGTCTCCAACTAGCCTTACCAACTTGCCATCTGAGGCACCTAGACTCAGTCAATCGCTTGGACCGTCGAGGCGCTTGAACCTTGTCCAGTTGTCTAGAAACCTACAACATAGAATTAGCACAAGTAAACATAAATCATATTGGCAGTAGTTGTTATATCATTGAAAAACTCAAAGGGCCTATTCGTAAATTCTTAAACTTTTTGGACATTTTTGCAAAAGTGCCAAAAAGAACTCACGGAACAGTAAGCATCCTATTTCTTCGGCCGTTGTATCCCCTTCTTTTTCTTAACCTAATACTAAAAAAATAATTCCTTCCTTTTGTTGCCGTTTTTTTTTCCTCACGTCGTTGTCTCTACTATTGTGCTAGTGCCATCACCACAAATTGATGTTGTAGCAACCGCTGAAGTTGCCCATCAACGACGTCTCTTGTCGTTTTGCCAACATGTCGTCGTCACGCCGTTGACGCATCACAGCAAAGACTTTTGATTTAGGTGGAGTTTTCTTGCTTGTTTTCTCCTTTTTAACGATCTTGTGCATGATTAATTTTACGATTATGAAAATAAAAAGAAATAATTTATGATTTTCTAATCTTGAGATAGAAGCAGATTAAGATTTTTGTTTTATGACCTAAATGTTTCTATAGATTAAGTTAATATACGATAGAAGAAAAATAATTATTATGTGCATTAAAATATAATTAGGCTTTGATTAGGATAATATTAGAGATAAATTGTTTAAGATTTATATCGTTCTTTAGATGAAAAATTAATTACATACTCTTTTATATCTCAGCATCTTGATCACATTCTTTTATATTTGCTTGACCTTTTATATTCTTTGTTATTTATCAAGCTGTTGTATCTTATGAAAATTTATACATGATATTCACAATAGTCAAATTTTGAAATTTATGTAAACTTAGAATAATCCTCTTAAGGAGAACTCAAACTAGATGATCAAGAACTCGAAGTGAACATGAAGCGAAAATGATTTTATAAAGATGGTTGCTTATAATTAAATTTTACAGTAGAGCTTTAGCTCAGTGGTTGTAAGAATTCATATAACTTCGCAACTGAATTACTAAAGAAATGAATATAACTTTTATGCTATAGAACTTTGGTTTTATAATTAATAAAAGTGACGAGATTAAATTCGTGTAACTAAGTAATGCACTATAAATATAGAAATTTTACTTTGTGCTTTAAAAATAAATAACTTACCTCACGGGATGGATAACGGGTCGTTCATCCTATTTTTCATGTGAGGTACCTCACGGGATGGATTGTAAATCGTTCGTCTTATTTTTATGTGAGATATTTCGAGTGGATTGCAGGTCGTTCACCCATATCTATGTATGTATATGTGCATACATAAGATGTATTTCATATTGGATGGATTGCAGGTCGTTCATCAATGCATATACAATGCATCTTTATTGGGTGGGTTGCGGGTCGCTTACTCTTATCTTATATTTATATAGGATGTATTTTATATCAAGTGGATTGCAAGCCATTCACTTTGACATGTATGCCATTCTAGGAGGGTGGATTGCCGGTCGTTCACCTATTAAATGTTTATATTTGAGTTATATATTTATGCAAGAGCAATATGTGTTTAATGTTGAAATGAGAAATTGAGAAAATCGATGGAATAAATTAAAGAGTAAAAAAGAATTGAATTAACGAGAACGGAGTAATAATCGATGGTTTACAAAATCTAAAATATAAATTTTTTATTTCATTGTTAACCTCTTGAATTAAGTATATTCATGCATGTCTTTCCTTACTCCACGTTGTACATTGTGCTCGCTCTCCATTCTTTTGACCTCTAAATTCGCAGACTTGAGGCGATTGTCAAGGTTTGGTCAATATTATGTTGAGTAGCTCAGAGATTACTCAGTGATAGCTTGGAGATATCTTCTACAGAGTCCATTCAATTTATTTTCTATTTATGCATTTTGATATTTTAGTATTTTTTTTCTATTTCATTATTTTGCATGAGTCAGTTTGTCATGTTATGGTATAGTTAAGTTAGTATTTTGGAACAAATATATAGTTACATTATTCTACATCATTTAGTAAAGTATTGCATATTTATATTCGTACAACCTTATGTACCATTCTTTGGGTATTCTTTGTGGTTTTTGGTGTTGTCCGAGCAAGGATGGAAGTTTCTGGGTTGTGACAGTAGTAATACTGGTCGATCTCGGCTCTAGAACCCAAGTTTGACCTTTTATCAGATTAACATCTATCTTTGTCCTCAACTGAGGACTCGGTCTCACCTCTCCACTCAGGAGCTTACCTCCTAAACATCTAGTCTACTTGATTTGTTTGGATTTTCCTTGCTTGACGTTTGATCTTGATCTACTAGGATTTCCTGTCAGTTGTCTGGTCTTCTTGACCCAACTGACCTTCCCACTAGATGCTTGGTCCTCCTGATCCATCTGAATTTCCTGTCAGTTGTCTAGTTTTTCTGACTCAATTGGATTTCTGTCTGATGTTTAATCCTTCGGATCCGTAAAGTCTTTTGCCTAATATTTGGTCCACAGATCTACTAGGACTTTCATCACTTTGTCTAGTATTTGATTAGCCTGACCTATTAGGACTTTTCTGTTAAGCCTGCATACTTAACATTCATATCAGATCACAAGTATTTTTTAACTTTAAACCTTGGCTCATACATCAAAATATAGGAGTGGTACTCTCTGCACCAACAATCTCTTTTTTTTTTTTTTTTGATGTATGACAACACAACCATTTAAAGTTAGGAGAAATATACCAAAATTATATGCACACATAAGAAATAAACCAAAATGATATGTACACATGCAAATTTTGAACTTTAAAACAACTTCCCCCTTAAAGGTTTTCAAACTTTACTTTAACTTTAAATACCCTCTCTCCTCTTTTGACATACATCAAAAGATATAAAATATTATAAGCCAAAGTGTTTAAGCAAAAATTTCTAATTGTCAAAAATTATTGATGTTCAAACTTCTTCTTTTTCAAAAAATATAATCTTAGATGTTTGAAAATTACAAACTTAACTTTTTGATAACATATCTTTTGAAAACTCAAGTTCTAATGCTTCCTCTGAGTCTTAGTTAAAAATTCCTTTTTCAAACTCTCACTTACAATTCTCTTTTCAAGTTCGAAAGTTTCCTTTAAGTTCTTCTTCATTCTTTTCCCTTTTCGAAAACATATAAATATCGAAGAAACTTTTTGAAAATATAATTTCCCCCTTAATTCATGCGTTCTCTCTTCTTATTGTTTCTTTTCAAAAATTTATAAACTCCTAAACACTTAAATTCTAAAATTCTCTTCCTTATGCTTACAGTAATATTTCAACAAATAAACTCTGTAAATTTTCAAAATAGTATTTTAAAAGTAATTGCATAATGTCCTTTTATGCATGCAAATATGACTAAACAAGTATAAAATGCACTTTTACTGAAATAGGATGACATCTCAAGCATGAACCTTGTATTCTGAATCAAAACATTTTTGATAAAAATATATTGAATATAAATATCTTAAAATAATCCTTAAAACAAATATCTAATTATTGTTTTTGAAAACTCGAATAATATGAATACATCATCAAGTCTAGTTTATAGTTAGTTATCGAAGTAATCCATTTTTATTTAAATCCCTTCCGGTTCATATCGATGCACTAAATCTACATCCGGAACCTGGGGTACAGTCCTAACATCTCACGTCCATTTTTGTGGCTCGATATACAAACAAGTAACCCTAGGTGTTTATGAGATGCAAAGGCTTGTTAGATCTATAGACTCATGAAATCTAAGTTTGATCTTGGATCCCCATTTTCGATTTTCTTAAAAAAAAATAGTAATAGTAAATAGCAAAGTAGATTTGCATGTGATAGCAATAATGAAACATATTCTACAAAATATTGTTGTAAGAAGAACTTAAAGACAAGTAATAAGATTATGTATTTTTTAAAAATATCAAGTATCATAAGTCAAGGTACATATGCCACAAGTCCATCTACTAGTGTCCTAATCTGATGAAGAGGGAGGAGGTGGAGAATGTGGATGGCTCATGTCCCAGGATCGGACTGATCTTGCTACAACCGCATCATCTATCGATGACTATCCTATTGTAGTTGCATCATCTCTCGATGACACATCTGCTGTTGCTCCTCCTGCCTTCAAAGATCATTGTCTCCTTTGGTCCGGAAATTCTCTCCTCTAAAGTAAGAGCTACGGGAGGTGGGGAAAGTGCAAGATATGGAAATAGGTCTGTGACATCAAGGTCCGACATCTCCTCATCCTCAACTAGCTGAGGCTGAGGCTGGGTCCCTCTCTTCCAAGATAGGATATCATTATGATCTAACTCTAACCTAGCTAATGCAAACTGTCTATGTCCTCTTATATCATACTCTATAAGACATTTGACATTACTTAAAGTAATGTCAAACTCTAATGCAACTAATAATGAGGTTAAAATATGATAGTAGGCATATGAACCCTACCACTAGTAACTATCCTAGAGTAATGGATGATGGAATGAAACATACAAAGACTAATGCCTATGTCTAACCTATGGATAAATGTATAAAGTAGAAATGAGTGAAAGGATGCATCATAGCTACGTCCCTAGTGCTAAGTGGTAGAATGCAATTTACTGTGACCCTATACAGGACATAATCCTGTACTCTAAGTCCAGTGGAGCTAAACTGACTAACACTCGGAGTCTGCTTCTCTCCGAAAAAATACGAATGCATCGTATCCAGGATAATATGTGAATAAGGGTCACTAAAAGGTTACTCCCTAGGTAGAAAGCAATCAAATGGACATGATGAGAGCATAAGTCTTAAGTGATCTCTTAATAAAGAAGAGGTAAGGATAATATCCCTACCATATATAAGTGAGATCATCTATCCTAATTGGATTATTGTAGAATTCAGCACATAAATCTATGTTAACTGGACTCATACAATAAACTAATTTATCTAATCCATAAAAAAAAATATAACTTCTGCACTAGGTATGCATGATTTAGAAAAGAAAGATCTACTCTAATACCTAGTGGGCATATGAGTAAAAATGGTGTTGTGATACCTAAGCCTAAGAGTCTAAGTGGGAAACCTAATGTCCAAACTAGGGGTGGAGGAGGAACCAACCTCAGGAACCCTTCTCTTAGCTCTAAAATATTAATAAAGTTGGTAAAAATAATTTAAAAGGTGAGTTAGAGTCATTACCTAAGTATCGTCGGAGAAAATATACTAGAATGGACGACCTATTAGCGTGTTGGCGGCAAAAAGAGAATTTTTGAGGTGAAAGTGGGTTTCTTAGGCACCTTGGAGTTTTTCTCCAACACTGGTTTTATAAAGTCGGTCGAGGTGCTTGGACTTGATCTAGTCACCTGCATTGGTCTTATCTATTTACTGCGGGTAACTTTCAGGGTGCTTAAATATGATCCAATCGCCTGTGTTGGTCATATCTATTTACTGTGGAAAGTACCTAAGGCGTCTAGACCTGGTCCATTCGCCTGGGGTCGCGGGAATTACCGCCATAATTAATTTTCTCAAGCTTGAGGCAATTGTTGTATTATCCAACTCGTGGATGCGTGTTCGGTTGCATTTCATAAATGTGTGCAATGGAAAAATACATAATAAATTTCTAATTTATTACAATACACACATCTACATATGCAAGATACAACACGTGCGGACATAACCGCAAATAAAAATTTTACGAAATAATTAAACTAAGAATGACATTTATTCTAGTTATACCTGTCGGATGATGCGAAGCGGAAATGACATCAACCGCAAACTCGTTGGAGTTTGTCTCTACTCGTGTCCACGCCGAGCTCCCTTCGGACGACTTCCCAAGCCTGAGTTTCTTCCTCACGAAAGGTACTAGCTTTGCATGTGAGGAAGGCGTTTATGGCCGACGGCGTACGCAACCAGATGACACAAACGGAGAGAGCGACTGCCCGGGACAGAATTTGTTCGCCCAAAAAAATCCCACTTTCCAACGGTGAATGGACAAAGAATCGTTTATTCTGATGGGAACTCGGCCAAGGAGGTTCCACCCCAAGGGGGTCAAGGAGGGTTGGTGGCTAAGACGGCCGTAATAAATTGTTAGCGGTGGGCTGGTTGTGGTAGCTAGAGAGGAGAGGAGGCTTGCTTCCTTAGGGGTTCATCCTCACATACCATATATGTATGTATCTCCTATTGGGTTAATGGATCAAGTTCCAAATCCAAATACATTAGCCTAATAACCCAGACCAATAGCCTTTTGCTTAAAAACTAAACCATTTGGTTCATTAAACCAAATCACCCTTAATTTAAACCAAACCAATTTGGTTTATAATTAAACCATTATGGGTTCAATTCGTCTTCATAAGACATGACCCATCTAAGTTTCCATTTCGATGAAACTTTTTTCATCCTTGTCCTTCGTCTGGCTTGACTAGATTCAGTCTCTCTCAATTTGAGAATCTAATTCTCAAATTTGTTTTAAGTCATTCGGGAAACAACTCATAGTGCGTGTGACCTTATAGGTTCCCGGTTTATGTTGACCATCCATAATTAACTATTAATTATGGAACGATCATAAGTCACACTTAGTAGTACATCATGATTCCCAATTAATCGAAAAATCAATAGTTGATCTTAGAATCGCTTGCGAGCCTTTCAGCAGCTACAGTGAGTTGTGCCTCGTTTCTTTCACTCTTTTTATACCCACTTGGTTCAGGATATGATTTATGTATCTGTTCCCACTAGGTTGACTACGTCACACCTAGCCCAAGTTATATTTCCTCGTCCTGCAAATTCAAATTACTATTACATGTGTCCAAGAGTACCGTACTCTTAACATGTAAATATTTTGTCCAAAGACTTTGAATAACAATCCTGACGAGTGGCCATAGGATATACTTTTCTTTTACAAGGAGAGGTGAATTCTCTGTTAACTATTCAAACACCTTCGGACACTTCAACTTATATCCAATCATCTCGGGTCCACACCTTGAAGGAGATGTTTGCTTAAGATGTCAAAGTATAAGTCTCCATGACCAAGATGATTTGGATACCTTAAGTCGAAGGAAATTCATACTTAAGTTGCAGTAAAAACTTCATATAGACATATCCATATATATAGGAAACCATATGAAGTCCTACAATAGGTCACTCCAATGAACAAGTTACCATAACTAACATCCGCATTTAACTCTCGACGTCCCAATGTCTTCAGTTAGTGAGGAATAGTTGTTTGGATAAACCAAAGAGTATAACATATGCTAGTCTCTCAAGACCGATGATGTCCGAGGTCATCAACTAGGAAATATTTCAATACATTTATAATTACACATGTAGAGATGCTCTAGTTGTGATCCCATCACAAGTTTTCTCATGCTAAAAATCGTACTGCGGATATTCAGTAAATGAGTTTAAGATCCAATTAAATACCTTATGAATGTACACCCAAATAGTGAATCTACTATTTATCCAATAAATAGTATAAATTATAAGGTGATTGCTTTAGGACACCTCTCAAATATAACGATAATTGGACCTGGTCCAATCACTTAAGGTGTTCGAGGCACTTAAAACTAAGATAAGTTTTTGAATTCCAAAATAATTGTAAATTTTGCATTTTTGAACTTATAATTTTGAAATGTAATAATTTTGCAAAACAAGTTTCCTAGGCTCCCCCTAACATTATGCTTGGTTGATTTAATCAATTTAAACTTATTTATCTCACCCAATCTAGATTCTCAATACAAATTATCCTTGTATATTTTATGAGATGATTTTTCAAATGTTATTTGATTAGATTCAATGATCATTAAAAATGTTTTTAATCTTAGATTAGATTCAAGTTTAGCTTTAGCCTAGTCAAATAATCGTTTCTTAAATCATCTTCCAGATTGTGGCAAGACACAGAGGCCTTTCTTGGATATCAGATGGACCACTTCCTAAGATGAAACTGATATGGAAAACTAGTATTTGACTAACTTAGAACTAGTCTAACTAGTTTAGAACTAAGTGAATTAGCTTCGGTTAGTTTTACTCAGCTCAATGCACCAGGTAGGACGCATCTCATCTAGCCTAGACATACACCTTGATGAGTTTCCTTAACTTACTATCAGTTTACTTAATCATAATACTATGTTTTCAAGATTAAACTATTTTCTTTTCTATCTAGCCATTCTAAATTAAGAAAGTAAATAACTAAACATGCAAAATTTTATCTAATTAGTGAAACACAAAAAGTATTAGCCCTCCTGAGTAATAGCTTTGATGGGTCTTATTCACAAAATGAATTTGACCTTTGAGGATTTAATATTGGTTAGGTTCAATTTGATTAACTAAACAAGTCTTAAGGACCCATGATTGAACTCGATTAACCAATGATATGTAAGATTTGTAAGTTGAGTTAACCTTGTATTCAAGTCCGGATTTGTTGTACACAGTTCACTGAGATCCAAATATCATGTTTTGATACTTGGAATCCGAGGTGAACCTTTCCAATAGTCCTTTGTGATCTTCTACTTGTTTTTTCAAGGTAGAGTTCTCTTCCTCAAGCTTCGCAACTTAGTTAGTTTTTATCTTGAAAATGACAAGTTGAAGAGTTCGAATTAACTTGCTCCTTAAGTATTTGGTCTTCCTTAAGGAGCAACTCAACTTGATCCTCAGATTTAGCTTATTTTTTTATCTAAACATGCTATAATTTTAAACATTCTATCATTTATACAAGAAGTTACCTTATTTGAATCTTCTGAACTGGATACAAATCTGTGGCTCGACTCGGACTTGGATCCTCGGCTTGATTCAGAATCTGATTCGTCTACTGCCATAAAACCCATAAAGCTCGTCTTTGGTATTTCTACATTCAATTCTTCCGAAGACGATTTGTTCTAGGTTGTCTTTAATGTCTTTTTCTTCTTTTCCTTTTTTAGCTTTTCCTGACACATTCAGACTTATAATGTCCTTTGCCATTACATTGGTAGCATATGACTTCGGATCTGAGTCTACTTGGCTTATTCTCCACTATCTTTTTGGCATCCTTCTTCGTAAAGTTTTTCCTTTTGTCGAACATCTTCCAGACCATATTCACGATCTCTTCTTCTCCGCTTGGTCCCGTGTCCGACTCATCTTCGGATTCATACTTTACTTTTGATTTTATCTTTCCTTCTTTACTTTTGTTCGAACCTGCAACCAAAGCTATACCATTCTCGGTTTGACCCGAGTTAGCCTGTTCGTGCAGTTTTAATTCACAAAAAAGCTCATCTAATTTAATTATGGAAAGATTCCTAGATACTTTATAGCCATCGACTATTAATGTCCATAAAGCAGTCTGGGGAAAGACTTTGAGTGTATATCTAATTATGTCGCGGTTTTCTATTTGGTGGCCAATTAAGTGGAGCCCATTTAAGATATCCTTAATCCCAATGTGTAATTGACTCGCAGTTTCTCTGTCTAACATTTTGCAATTAAAAAATTTATTTAAAAACATATCTCGCTATCTTAGAGTCGCTAGTTCCCTCATGCAACTTGATCAATTTTTTCCACAATTCCTTAGAGTTTTCAAATGGTCCGACTCGATTCAATTCCTCTTTTGTAAGTTCGCATTGCAAGGTATTTAATGCCTTGTAATCGACTTGGACATTTTTTCTAATGTCTATGGTCCATTTTTCCGGATCTAATAACTCTCCCAAGTCATCTACTGAAGCCATGTAACCTTACCTAATGCTAAACTATATGCCTAAGTATGTTTTAAGAAAGCACTCCATCCGTCGCTTCCAGTAACTGAAATCCACTCCATTAAAGAGAGGAGGGCGGACAGTGCTATAATCTTCTTGATGAGACATAGACATATAGTAATAGTATTTTTTTTTTAATTAATGCAAGATAAATACTAGATATAAAAAAAATTAATAAGGAATGAAAATTGAAGAAAATATGAAGAAAATTTAAATCTACTCAATTTGGTGGTTGCACCAATTTTTGAGTGTCCCCACTCTAATATCAATTGTAGGATCAATTATGTCGGGGGGGGGGATCTCAAAATTAAAATTTTCTTTTAATTTCTTTAAAAACTTTTCTTTATCTTTATAAAACTAACTTGTTATAGCGGGAATAAAGATAAATGCACAGAATATTTACTTGGTTCACAATCTACGTTGGATTGTTACTCCAAGACACATAACCCTCGTCTAGGGCTACCTCGACGAGCAAAACATTAAATACTCTCCGATTTGAAAACCTTTAAACTCGGAGAGGCTTCGTTTACAAGAAATAAGGGCGAAGTAACCAACTATCTTCCCTTAGCAATAATATGAAAGCAATACAATTAAAAAAAAATATACCGACAATCTGTAAAATGTATGATGATGAAGCTTGATTGTGGGAGAAGCGTTTGAATGACAAGACGAGACTTTTCTGGATTGTGAAGATAAGAGTAGCTCTTGAGGAATGATTGAGAGTATTGAATTTCGAAGTTGCATCAACCCTTCTTTTATAGGCCTCTTCCAGGGGTCTCCACATCGGTCTGTCGAATTGGCAACTCAGCCTTTCCAAGCTCCTGGACCTAGTCCAGGTGACGCCGAGTCTCCCTTATCTGCATCAATGTTTTTCGGGAATTATCCGATCTCAAGCGTTTGAACTCGATCCAGTCGCCTATTGTACCTGCTATCCAAGTCATGCGGTCTCCAGCTAGCTTTACCAACTTGGCATCCTAGGCGCCTGGATTCGATCCAGTCGTCTGGACCGCCGAGGCACCTGGACCTTGGCCAGTTGTTTGGAAACTTGCAACACAAAATTAGCACAAGCAAACATAAATCATATTGAAAGTAGTAATACTGTCCGATCTCGACTCTGGAGTCAAAGTCTAATCCTTTGTCGAATCGACACCTATCTTTTTCCTCAATTGAGGAGTAGGTCTCACCTCTCCACTCAAGAGCTTATATGCCAAACATTTGGTCTACATGATCTGTTTGGGCTTTCTTTGCTTGACGTTTGACTTAACCCACTAGAACTTCCTACAAGTTGTCTAATCTTCCTGACCCAATTGATCTTCCCACCAAATGTCTAGTCCTCTTGACCCATCTGCATTTCCTGCTAGTTGTCTGATCTTCCTAATCCAACTGGACTTTTGTCCGATAGTTGGTCCTTATGATTTGTCAAGTCTTTTGGCTAACATCTAGTTCACATACCTACTAGGACTTTCATCATTTTGTCTAGTATGCGGTTAACCTGACTTACTAGGATTTTTTTGTTAAGCCTGCACACTTAACATTCACATTAGATCACAAGTATTTCTAACTTTAAATCTTGGTTCATACATCAAAACATAGGAGTGGTACTCCCTACACTAAAAATTATGTTTAGGGAAATATACTTTGAACTTGAGTCTTCCCAGAGTAGTTCCTAGCTAAATCTGTTTTTTAATGCAGAAGTCAGATTGTCTGTTGTATTCTTAAACTCTTGGAATAGTACATAATTGTGATCCTCGTATGGAGTTCTTCATGATGATTTTGTAGAACCAAGAGTATGGGGGTGGGTGGGAGTTGAATAATCCTTCGTTTGAAAAACTTATTTTATCTTTTTATGAATCAAAATTGCAGTAAAAAAATATAAGAAACAAAACACAAATAAGAACAATTTAACGTAGTTCACAATTTCCAGAGTTACTAGTGATCTATTAGGTGAATTGACCCCTAAAATACCCACTACATTTCCAAAAATTGTTTAGAGAAGGAAAAACCTATTACAATGAAACAGAGAATACAGTAAAGTAATTAGAATATCTCAAATATAAAAATGCAAACTAATAAAGTTACAAAAAAATGCATTGCTTGCAAGGTTTTAGGGGTTAGATGGACACTATTTTTTGGCAAATTTGAGAGCAGGAGAACTTGTTGTGAAGAGATTGATGTCGAGTGAAGTGAGTTTTGAGGCCTAGGATTGAGCTGCTTAAATAGCATTTTTCCCGACCGATCCATAGATTATCCCATTCCATGCACTACTCTTATGGATTTTTCGGTCACCAGATCAACATGCCAATGACCGGATTTTGTGAATGCTAGTTGTCCCATCCAAGTTCATTCTACCGATTAGATCTAATCAAGCCCCAATCAGCTTTCAGTCACCTAATCGCCAGCCACATCAACACTTTATCCCTTATCTCTCGCTACATCAATTGTCCCAAAGTCTGTCCTTTGCCATGTCAATTTCCACGTCAGCACCTTGATGCTTATCTTTTGCCACATCAGCATGCTAAAGTTTATCTTGTGCCACATCATCAAACACATCAACACTCCAAAACTTATCCTTTATCACATCAACATCTAATCCAACGTCATCAGAGTTTTCAATCGACTAAAAACGTCCTTTCAGTTGCCCAATAACTTCTTCCAATCAACCGCAAAAAAAAATATTTCTCCCTACAATACAAAGTTAGCATTTACTTCTATGACAATTAAAGCTATCTTTGACCTTGACTTCGAAACTTCCGTTGGTTTCTTAATCAAGTCAATGCCTAGCTATAGGATTACCCTCACCCTAAGATTAAGACACTTCTCACAGCCTTCTTTAAGGACCTCTCCTTACCTGGCCCCTAACGTCCGATCTTCCTAATCTGTCTGGGCTTTCCATGCTTAGTGTATGGTCTCTTGACCCACTAGGATTTTCCTTATTTGGTATCAGTTCTATTGACTCGCCAAGAATTCTCTTACCATATGTATGGTTTGTCAACTCATCTAGTCTTTCTTTGCCTGATGTTTAGTCCTTCTTACCTACTAAGTTTTTGCCCTTCTGCCTAGTATCCGCTCTTGTTAACCTCTAGGTCTTTTTCTACCAAGTGACCTGCATACTCAATGCACAAGTTAGATTTTCAATACCTAACTTCAAATTTTTTATCATATATCAAAATACAGATTCGATCACTCTGCTACACCTATAGATTTCATATTAAATACAACAACAACAACAACAAAGCCTTTCCCACTAGGTGGGGTCGACTATATGGATCTTTCTACGCCATTAAGCTTTATCCCCTACTATATCATCATCTATACTTAAATAAATTTAATCTTGTTTTATTATTGCTAACTAAGTCTTTTTTTAGTCTTTCTCTTCCTCGTTTAATGTATGTATTTGTCATCGTTTCACATCGTCTAATTGGAGTATTTATTGATCGTCTAAGTACATGTTCATACCACTTTAAACGTATCTTTCGAAATTTTCCTTCAATAGATGCAACTCCAACTTTCTCTCTAATGCTCTCATTTCTTAATCTGTCCATCCTCGTATGTCCTCACATCCATTTTAACATCCTCATCTCTACAACTCTCATCTTTTGCTTATGTGCTCGAGTCCTAGTCCAACATAACAGGTCTAATCATTATTTTGTAGAACTTCCCTTTAAGTTTTAGAGGTACTTTATGATCACATAAACCACTCGATGTTTTCTTCCATTTCAACCAATCTTGTTTGTATTCTATGTAAGATATTTCTCTCAATCTCTCCATCACCTTGCAAAAATAATCCTAAATATTTAAACCTCTCAGTTCCAGACAATTCGTCATTTTCTATCGTAACACTTGTCTTATTATGTCTAATATTGCTAAAATTAAATTCCATGTATTTTGTCTTTACTTTGATGTAATTGAGTGGTGTCCTAAGGTAATCACCTTAAAAGTTATCAATAAAATTTACTATTTGAATATACATCTTCTACGTATGTGATTGAATCTTAAACTCATCTACTGAAATCTACAATACAAACATAGCATGAGAGAAATTGTGATTAGATCACAATTAGTGGGTATCTCATTATGTGTAAATATGTAAGTATTGAAATGATCCTTAGTCAATGAATTGATGAGATTGAACATCAAGAATTCTATGAGATTAGTACATGTTATACTCCTTGATTTATCTAAGCATTCGATACTCGCTGAATGGAAACATAGGGATGCTGAGAGTGATCATGTGGATGCTAGTTAAGGTAACTAGTTCATTGGAGTGATATGCTATGAAACTTTATATGGTTCTTTATGTCGATGAAGTTTCGTTGCAGCTCGAGTGCGAGCTTCCTTAGACTTAAGGTATTCAAGTCATCTTGATCATAACGACTTATACTTTGACTTCTTCGTAGCCATCTCCATGGGAGGTGTCACTTGGGGTTGATTGGGTATAAGTCAAAGTGATCGAAATGTTTGAATAACCCACAGAGGATTCACCACTCTTTGTAAAGATGTATACTCTAGGTCTCTTGTCAGGATTGTTATTCAGAAGTCTCTTGTCACAGCAAGCATGTTAAGAAGACAGTATAGAAAGCATATAGGCTACGTTTGGTAGGACATAATGTAATCCAAGTTGTAATGGAATGTCACTTGGGGTTGATTGGGCATAAGTCAAAGTGATCAAAATATTTGAATAACCCACAGAGGATTCACCACTCTTTGTAAAGATGTATACTCTAGGTCTCTTGTCAGGATTGTTATTCAGAAGTCTCTTGTCAGAGCAAGCATGTTAAGAAGATAGTATAGAAAACATATAGGCTACGTTTGGTAGGACGTAATGTAATCCAAGTTGTAATGGAATGCAATGTAATCTTGATTACATTACTATGTTTGGATAAAAATTGTATGTAATCTTGGGTAACAAAGGTAATTACATTCTTTTGTTTGGTGTCCATTACAAAGACGGTAAGAATCGATCGACGGCGCCGGTCGGCGACTTGTCACCGGTCGATCGGCCGCGGCGTCGGGCGGCGACGGCGACGGTGGCGGCGGCCGACCGATCGGTGACGACAACAGACGACAACGATCGACTTCGATTGTTGAGCATCCAACACTTATCAGATTACGGCTTGTAATGTAATCGGATTACATAGGTTTTGTCTTGTAATCCAGATTACAAAATTTTAGTGACTTTTGTAATCCAGATTACATTACATTACGACTTTAAAACGACAACAAACAAAGTAATCAACCTTGTAATGTAATCTGGATTATATTACAAGGCAGATTACGGCCTACCAAACTTAGTCATAGGAGTAACTTGAATCCACATGACAAGAAACTAACTTGGGCTAGGTGTGGCATAGTCAGCTTAGTGGGGAGGAGCACATCGACCATGTCTTGAACCAAGTGGGTATAGGATGAGTGAAAGGAACAAGGGCACGAATAACTGAAGTTACAGAAGAGTTCAGAAGCGTTCTGAAGTCAACATTGGATTTTCCGATCAATTGAGGGTTATGATGTTCAGCTAGGTGTCACTCATGATCTATTTATAATTAATGAGTTAATTATTAATGGCCAACATAGTCGAGAACCTATTGGGTTACATGCAATATGGGTGGTTTAAAGATGTAAAATAAGTCTTAGAATAAGATTCTTAAAGAGAGGTTATACCTGGTTGATCAGGCCATAAGTGCGAAACGGAGACTATAAAATCTCTCATGGCCATGCCGGGGCTTAGCACGACCATATCGCACTTAGACGAATCGAAACGGACAAAACAGAGCCTCACACGACCATGCTTAACTAGCTAAAAATGGCCAGTGCTAAGGCTGTGCCCAGAGGGGCACACAACCCTGCCATGTGTCCAGGCACGACCATACCCATGAGACACAGCTGGGACGTTGTCTCTATTATATGGCCGTGTCGCGGACCGTGAGTTTTTGGTGCGTTCAAGTTTGATAATTTTCTGCGATTTCTTACCTTAATTATGGGATAATTGTAGTAAGATAGGTTTTGTTTAAGCCTCCTAATATGTCTTAATCAAGAGAACTATAAATAGCTCCCTTGATAATCTTTAGAGGAAGAATCTAAGAGTTGTCTTTTGGCGGTCATCATCTTCCTCTCTCCCTTTCTTGTCTCCACTGATTGGCTAACACCAATCAGAGACGAAGACTTGCTGCTCATGGAGTTGTCTCAAGTGATCCCGTCATGGATACTTATAGAGGAAAGGCTCGTTGGTCTTGCCCTTGGTTTTTACGGATTCGAAAAGAATCCCAAAGGTATTAACTCTAAATTCGTTTTATGAAAACATTACATATTGCTTATGTCAATGCACGAAATCCTAGCTCCCGGGGATGTCTGAGAGAAAATAAAATTGTTTTATTCTCTTTTTCCGCTATGCTTATTTCCTAGAATCTCCAATAGGTGGTATCAGAGCCCACAGGTGTTTTGACATAGGTGTATGTTCAGTTTTTCGTGCATGTGTAATGATTTTATTATATATGCATGGATGTGAATGTTAGTAATAGAAAGGAAAAAATACCAAGGATGCGTTTGGAAACACCGAAGGTGTTGGCCGTATCGTTAGAGCCATAACATAGACTATCCATGCATTGGAATAGGTTGTGCGTTTTGTGTATCTAATTCCTTATAACTGTATGTGCGTCAAGTGCTCGCGCACGTTTGTATAGTAAATTTGTTTCATAATCCGACCTTGTCTTTTTCCCTTTGGGGGTTTAATTTTCAAGTCATAAATGAGACCTAGAATAACCAAAATCTCTAATGTAAATATTAGAGTTTACACCTTCCATTAATATGGTATGAACTAGAGTTCAATTTCATGTTTGGGTTGTTAGACTCTATCTAAGCTCGACATGACATTAGATATGTTCAAACCATTGAGATTCGATGTTCCATTAAAAGGTAAGAACCAAAATCTAAATTTCTAGTTTGGATTGTTGGACTCTCTCTAAGTCTGACTAAAAAATTAGATGTGTTCAAAACATTTAATTTCGATCTCATGATTAATGGGTTGACCCTAACTGAAAGCATTGATTTATTGGACTCTCTCTAAGGTCAATGTAGACGGAGGTGCAATTAGGTGATATGTATATGATGTATATATGTTAATGAGTTAACAACCTAATGTATATAGAAACATTCAATTAGTTGATAACATAAAGTGATAGTTATATAAATGTTATATAATTGATACTGTTGATACCTACCGTTAAAACTAAGATTGGCTTGTTGGACTCTCTCTAAGATTAATCTTAGCTATAATGAATATCAACCCACTAGGAGAAAACCTACCATCTCTTGAATTCAAAATTAGGGCTCTTGAATTCGAATAAAATAGTGAGAGTTTTAATTAATATAAATTGTTTACATTGTAAATTCATCTCTCTTATATATTCTTTTTATATGTCTAGGTTTTCTTAATAGAATAACATATCGACTTCCGTTAACTTACGTTCGATTTTGGATGCAAACAAATTGACCGTGCCAAATTTCTTGGAATGACTTCGGAACTTAAGAATTGTTCTCAAAGCCGAAAAGATAGTCTATGTCCTGGAAGATGGTCTTCCCCAACCTCTTGCGAACAATGTTTTTGATGACCAATAGTTGGCTTATCAGACATATGTTGCTAACTCAGATATAACAAATTGCATTATGCTAGCTTTTATGACTCCTGAGTTGCAAAAGCAACATAAGCATATGAATGCTTATACCGTTGTCTTTCATCTTCGAGAGTTGTTTGATAAGCAAGTGAGATTCGAAAGGTTCGAGATCACGAAGCTTCTCTTTCACTCAAAGATGCAGGAGGGTTTATCTGCAGTGCAGTATGTACTAAAGATGAATGACTATATTGAGTGGTTGGGATCATTAGGGTTTATCATGGACCATGAATTAAATATTGACTTAATTCTCTATAGTTTCACTGATAGTCATTCACAGTTTGTGATGAACTATTAGATGAAGAAAATTGAGTCCACAATACCCGAGCTGATCGACATGCTTAAAACAGTTAAGTCATCTGTTAAGAAGGAACAGAAGGTTGTGATGCTGAAAGAAAGATTTTAAGAGGGAGTCAAATAAAGGAGCTAAGGGAAGAAAAAGACCAAGAAGGAAGAACCTGCTCCAAAAGGCACTTGTCAACATTGTGGCAAGGAGGGACATTGGAAAAGGAACTTACATCATTGTGGCAAGGAGGGATATTGGAAAAGGAACTGCAAGCATTATCTGGAGTTACTAAAGCAGAAAAAGGCATCTGATGCCCAAACTACTTCAGGAATATTCGTTATTGAATATCATATTGTTTCTACAAACATATGGGTATTGGATACCGAGTGTGTTTCACACATATGTAATGATATACAGGAGCTAAAGGACAGTAGAATACTGGTCAAGGGAGAAGCAGATTTGAGGGTTGGCAATAGAGCAAAGGTTGTTGTTATAACCATAAGAACTTATTTTCTACAATTACCTAATGGATTAGTTTTAGAATTGAAAAATTATTTTTATGTTCCTTCATTAATAAAGAATATTGTTTCTATTTCTTACTTGAATAGAAAAGGATTTCATTTGGCTTTTAGTAACAATTGTTGTACATTGAATGGTGTTCTCTATGGAGCTAGAAAGTTGAACAATAGAATTTACATGTTAGATATTTCTAATGAAATATTCAATATTGAATCGAGTAGCAAACGCTCTAAAATAGATAATCGATTAACCTCCTATATGTGACATTGTCATCTTTTTCATATTAATAGGATCACATAAATAAATTACACAAGCTTGACATTTTGGGGTCTTTTGAATTCGATTCATTTGACACATGCGATTCATGCTTAAAAGGCAAGATGACAAAGTTACCTTTTAAGGGAAAAGGTGAACTAGAGCTTGATGTTTTGGACCTTATACATATCGATGTATGTGGATCAATATCAACTCAAGCACGAGGAGATTATAGCTACTTCATTATCTTCATCGATGATTGTTCATGATTTGGGTATGTGTATCTATTGAGATACATTTGAAAAGTTCAAAGAATTCTGACAAGAAGTAGAGAAACAATTTGGTAAAAGTATCAAAGTACTTTGATCAGATCGAGGTGGAGAATACTTAAGTCAAGAATTTCAGGATTATCTCAAGGACAATGACATCTTGTCCCAAAGGACTCCGCCTTATACACTGCAACATAATGGTGTAGCTGAAAGGCGAAATCGAATCTTGTTAGACATGGTTAGGTCGATGATGCTTCATGCAAGTCTTCCCAAATCTTTTTGGGGTTACGCACTCAAGACAACTGTTTACTTGCTAAACAGAGTCTCGACTAAGGTTGTCTCAACTACTCCATATATGGTATGGAATAATAAGAAACTTCATTTATCTTATTTGAAGATATAGGGTTGTCCTGTTTATGTGAAGAGGACAATATTAGACAAGCTGGAGGTTAAGTTTGATAAGTACCTATTTATTAGTTACCTTAAGAAAATAAGGGGTTATCAATTCTATCATCTCTTGGAACAAAAGGTGTTTGTTTCATGACATGTTATATATCTAGAGGAGTTTCTCTTACAGAAAAACAATGGGAGTGAAGTTGAACTAAGTGTAGTTCAAGAGACTCCAATAGACACTAAAGAGATGCCTAGTCAAGAACTACAACCAATTATTCATAGGAATGAAATAGTGATTGAGCCTGATAATGCACCACCTCTTCGTAGATCTAGTAGGATATGTTAGATTCATGAGAGATGGATTTCTTATAAGTGAATTGAATGACGTATTACTCATATAGGATGAGGAGCTTACTAGTTATGAAGAAATGTTGAAAAGTTCAGACAGGAATAAATGACTAGATGTCATGAAATCAGAAATGGATTCCATGAACGAAAACCAAGTTTGGAACTTGGTGGACCCACTCGAAGGCATAACAATTATTGGATGCAAGTGGGTTTTCAAGAAGAAAATCGATATGCATGGTAATGTAATTATCTATAAAGCAAGATTAGTGGCAAAGGAATATCGTCAATGGCAAAGGTGTTGACTATGATGAAACCTTTTCGCCAATAGCTATGTTTAAATTTATTCGGATGCTCCTGGTCATAACAACTCATTATGATTATGAAATATAATAGATGGATGTGAAAACAACTTTCCTTAATAGGATCTGTCCGAGGATGTATATATATGATACAATCTAGTTTCATATCTATCGATACGAAGAAAGTATGTAAGCTTCAGAGATCTATTTATGGATTGAAGCAAACATCCAAGAGTTGGAATATCCGTTTTGATGAGACAATCAAACAGTTTGATTTCTCACCAAATCCTACGAACCCTGTGTGTATAGAAAGGTTAGTGGGAGTGTGGTTATGTTCCTAGTGTTGTATGTCGATGACATACTGCTAATAGGAAATAATGTCCCGGTTCTTCAATCAATTAAGGTTTGGTTGTCCGAAATGTTCTCTATGAAAGATATGGGAGAAGCAACCTATATCTTGGGGATTAAGATTTATAGAGATAGATCGAATCGGCTATTTGGTCTTTCACAGTCTACATACATAGATAAAGTGCTAAAACGGTTTAGCATAGATGAATCCAAGAAAGATTTTATTCCCATGAGACATGGGATTCACCTTTCAAAGTCTATGTGACTGCGCACTGAAGATAAAAGAATTCACATGAGTCAGATCTCATATGCGTCAACTATAGGATCGATTATATATGTTATGTTATGTACGAGACTCGATGTATCATACACTTTGAATGTTACGAGCAGATACCAGTTGGATCCTGGTATGGACCATTAGGTGGCTGTCAAGACATGAAAGAGTGGAAAGGAAAATTAGGGAAAGTTTTCCACGGTGGAAAAATTTTCACCATTTACTTCATTAAAATTTTAGGAGGGAAAGGAAACTTAATCCATCAATGGTTAATTTTGAAGCCAAAATTGATCACCGCCAAATCGAACGGAAAATAAAGGATGGAAAAAAATGGCGCATGTAACCTTTTCTCACTCACAAAATTACATACTATAATTAATGTGACTCTTCATTTCCCCCAAATTTTGTGTTGATTGTAAAAAAAAAATTTATCCATAGGATTAGCCCTTAGATTGAGGTGGATAGGGTATTTTAGACCATAAATAATTTAATTTTCTTTCTATTTATCTAAGTAAACTATATAAGGGATTGATTTTATCCACTTTCCTCAATTAAAGTAAACAAATACAATAGACTATGAATTCCTTTCCCTTCCCATACTCCTAGGTTTGTCACATCCATCCATGATCCACTCCCACAGGTAAACAGATGTCAGCTTCTAGACGGATAAGGATGATTCCAAATTCCAGTATGGATACATATGCACTTTGAATGAGGGTGCGGTGAGTTGAAAAAGTTTCAAACAAGACACTGTTACTGATTTTACCACGGAGACAGAGTACATTACAACTTTTAAAGCGGTAAAGGAGGCGATCTGAATCAAGAAGTTTATCGTTCCGAGCATTGTTAAAGCATTACTGGTTTACTGCGACAATAATGATGTCATTGCAAAGGCAAAGGAACCACAGTCTCATCAGCTATCCAAGCACGTACTTCGTCGTTACCATATGATTAGAGAGATTATAGGTAGAAGAGATATACAAATAGAGAGAGTTCACATTGATAGGAATCTGACGGATCCTTTAACAAAGCCTCTTCTTCAAGAAAAGTACGAAAGGCATATAGAGGCCTATGGTGTTAGATACCAAGGCGATTGATTGTAGACCAAGTGGGAGTATGATATAATTGAGAGATGTTCTAAGCCTTAGAAGTTATCAATAAAATTCACTATTTGAGTATATATTTTCTATGTATGTGATTGAATCTTAAACTCATCTACTGAAGTTCACAATACGATACATAGCATGAGAGAAATTATAATTAGATCACAATTAGTGAGTATCTCATCATATGTAAATATACAAGTATTGAAATGATCCCTAGTCAATGAAATAATGAGATTGAACATCATCAATTTTGTGAGACTAACACATGTTATGTTCCTTGGTTTATTCAAGTATTCGGTACTCACTGAATGGAAGCATAAAGATGCTGAGAGTGAACATGTGGATGCTGGTTAAGGTAACTAATTCATTGGAGTGACCTAGTATGAAACTTTATATGGTTTTTTATGTTGATGAAGTTTCATTGCAGCTCGAGTGCGAGCTTCTTTAGACTTGAGGTATTCAAGTCATCTTGAATATGATGATTTCTACTTCGACTTCTTCGCAACCATCTCCATAAGAGGTGTCACTCTGAGTTGATTAGGTATAAGTCAAAGTGATCGAAAATATTTGAATAGTCCACAGAGGATTTACCACTCCTTGTAAAGGAGATGTATACTCTAGGCCTCTTGTCAGAATTGTTACTTAGAAGTCTCTAGCCAGAATAAGCATGTTAAGAAGACATTCTTCTAGGAAACATATGGGAGTAACTTGAATCCACAAGACAAAAAACTAACTTGGGCTAGGTGTGACGTAGTTAGCCTAGGGGGGACGATCACATAGACCATGTCCTGAATCAAGTGAGTATAGGATGAGTGAAAGGAACAAGGCCGTGAATAACTGAAGCTATTGAAGGGTTCAAAAACGTTCTGAAGTCAACATTGGACTTTTCGATCAATTGGGGATCATGATGTATTGCTAGGTGTCACTCATGATCTATTCATAATAAATGAGTTAATTATGAATAGTCAATATAATCGGAAACCTATTGGGTTACACGCAATACGGGTGATCTAAAGATGTAAAAAAAGTCTGAGAATGAGATTCTCAAATAGAGAGGTTATACTTTGTTTGATCATGTCATAAGGGTGTGAAATGGGGGGCTATAAAACCTCCCATAGCCATGTCGGGACTTAGCACGACCATATCACACTTAGACGAATTGAAACGGACAATACAGAGTCTCACCCGACCGTGCCTAACTTGGCACGGGTCGTTTCTAGCCTTGGCCAAAAACGACCACGACTAAAGTTGTGCCTAGAGGGACACACGACCCTGCCGTGTGTCCAGGCACGACCGTACCCAGGAGACACGATCCTGTCTCCCACACATAGTCGTGTCGCGATCCGTCGGTTTTTTGTGCATTCAAGTTTGGAAATTTCATGGGTTTTCTTACCTTAATTATGGAATAATTATGGTAAGATAGATTTCATTTAAGCCTCCTAAGATGCCTTAATCAAGAGAACTATAAATAAGTCTCTTGATAATCTTTGGAGAAAGGATCTAAGAGTTCTCTTTTGGTTGCCATCATCTTCCTCTCTCCCTCTCTTGTCTTCACCGATTGGCTAGCACTAACTGGAGACGAAGACTTGCTGCTCGTGGAGTTATCTCAAGTGATTCCGACGTGAATACTGATAGAGGCAAGGCACATTAGTCTTGCTCTTGGTTTCTACGGATTCGAAAAGAATCCTGAAAGTATAAGCTCTAAACTTGTTTTATGAAAACATTACATATTGCTTATGTTAATGCACGAAACCTTGGCCCCGAGGATGTCTAGGAGGAAATAAATTTTTTTTTTCTCTTTTTCTGCTGTGTTTATTTCTTAGAATCTCCAACATACTCTACTAAGCTTAAAACCTTTCACTTCTAGTGTTTTCCGTCAAGATTCTAGTTTAACATTTACTCTACGTGTCTCATCTATCAAAACATTATCATATGCAAACAATATGCACCACGGTACTATCTTGAATGTGTTCAGTGAGTTCATCCAAAATTAGTGTAGAACGATAGGGACTTAGAGTTGATCCTTGATGTAACTCTATCTTTATTGGAAATGCTTCAGTTAATATGCCTGAAGTCTTCACTCTAGTTGTTACTTTCTCATACATATCTTTAATTAGTTCAATATATGTTACGCTAATACCTCTCTTTTCTAGAATTTTTCATATATTTTCTCCTGAGACTCTATCATAAGCTTTTTCTAAGTCAATGAATATCATGTGTAGATCTTGCTTTTGCTCCCGATACTTTTCAATTAGTTACATGAGAAGATGTATAGCTTCTATTGTCGACCTTTCTGGTATTAACCCAAATTGATTTTCGAGAACTGTGGTCTCCTTCGTTAATTTTTTTCTATTACTCTTTCTCAAAGTTTCATGTATGACTCATTAGTTTAATACCTCTTTAGTATGCACAAGTTTGTATATCTCCCTTATTTTTTATATAAAAAAATTAGAGTACTTACTCTCTATTGATCAGACATCTTTTTTGTTTTCAATATCATGTTAAATAATTTTGTAAGTCATTTAATACCTTGTTTCCCTAGACACTTCCATACCTTTATCAGAATATCATCTGGTCCAACTGCTTTTCTATTTTTGCATTCTATTTAAAGCTTGTTCTACTTCTGAAATTTGAATTCTACGATAAAAATTTAAATTTCTATACTCATTTGACCTACTTAAATTATCTAAATTAAGTTGACTTCCTAAACCTTCATTAAAAAGTTGATAAAAATGTCTCTTCCACAGATCTTTTATTTCTTCATCATTTACTAGTACTCTATTGCATTCATCTTTAATACATCTTATTTGAATAAAATCTTTTGATTTTCTCTCTCTCACTTTAACTATTCTATAAATGTCTCTTTCTCCTTGGTACCTAATTTTCGATATAACCGTTCAAAAGTTTCATTCTTAGCTTCATTCACTATTTTCTTAGGCTCTTTCTTGACTATTGTATATTTTTTCAAGTTTTTCTCGTTCTTGCAAATATATAATTCTTTATAGGCTATTCGTTTTTTCTTCCCTTCTTTTGTACTTTCTCATTCCACCACCAAGATTTCTTAGTGGTGCATGCCCTTTTGACTCATCGAGTTTACTCTTGATTATTATTTTTAACTTTGATATCATCTTATCTTATGTCATATTAGGATTACCGTATATTTCATCTAATACTTGTACTCTTATCTTTTTCTTAAATATGTTTTGTTTCTTATCCTTTAACTTTCACCACTTAATTCTAGAAGTTGTATATATTTTTTTCTATTAATACTATGTTTGAAGCGTATATCCAATACTATTAACCTATGTTGAGTAGTTAAGTTTTTTCCAGATATGACTTTATAATGTTTATAAATCTTTCTATTTCTCTTCCTGACCATAAGAAAGTTAAATTTGCAATTTATTATTTTCACTTTTGAATGCAATCAAGTGCTCTTCTCTTTTCTTCAAAAAAAACGTATTAGCTAATATAAAATCATATACTATCGTATCAAATATTCTATTATTATTTATAGCCAAAGCAACATGAACGTTTATTGTTATATGATTCTCGGGAAAAGAGCATGGTTGCTATTTGATGATCAGAAGTTGAAATGCATGGTCAAATTATAAAATTTGTACTTGTTAAGGGGGAATTATTCCAGAACACAACGCTAGGTAATATGTATGTTATTAATCAATTAGGTGATACTACACAAACACCATTACTTAAGAACATTTTGGTAGCAAACCATTGGATCCAATAAATGAAATGAATGATCTTATTAGGTTAAGATCAAGCGCATAGTAACTCTTTTGTCACGAGCTTTATTGACGCTGTAGGAATAAATGATCTTACTAGATTGCATTTTCTTTCAAACAAATTGACAATTAATCTTTAATTTTTATATGATAAGAGGAAGATCAAAAAAAATTTGGTTAGTAATAATAAAACAAGATAAAATTTATTTAAGTATAAATGATGATATAATAGGGGATAGAGTCGATGACATAGAAGAACTCTACGGGGATAATTGTTGCGTCCTTTTATGAAAAACTAGGTTGAGGTCATGTGCATAGCAACTTTATTTTCACAACCTTTATTGACTCTGTAGGTGCATATCCCACTTACAAGTAACTTTTCTGCCATTAAGTATGGAAATCTATTACAACTTTATAGATCAACGGTTGTTCCTTAGGCACCAAGGCAATTGCAGCAATATTATCTTCAAATAATCTAGCAGAAGAGAACATTTTTTGAGTTACTTTAATTACATTATACCTAATAACATGCCAATAGGCACGAAAATGTATTATTAAAATCTGAAAAACATCTTTTCATAACCTGATCTTTGATTTGTTATCAAGGCCAATTGAATTGTCCGAGCCATTGTTATTCATAATGGACATCAAAGTCAACAAGATGTTCAACAAATAGTTGTTTATCATGTAACTTGCGTTTTGCATGCACAACCGAAGTGTGAATTTGTATGCCATGTCTTCAAAATATAAAGTGAAATCGCACTGGAATTTTTGCAGACTGTAATGGATGATCCCTGTATTGCTTCTGATGGTTACACATACAACCGTAGTGCGATCAAGATATGGCTCAGCAGGAACGACAAATCCCCCATCACAAATTTACCATTTCCGCATAAAGACATTACACCTAACAATTCCCTTCTTTCTGCTATTAGAGATTGGAAGGCTAGAAATCAATGACAATGATTGTTCCTTCTTGAAAAGTCACGACTCTTGAAAGGCAAACACCTTAAACTGGACAAGTTTTTCACCCGTGAATTTACATAGAAAAATCATCATGGTACCAATGTGAATATAAAGAAAACTGCTTCATATTTTACGCTTCTTCTGGGACTCTATGCAAGGAAAATCTTACAAAATGCTCCTGTAAATACAAAAACTGTGAAATTGTAGAGCAGAGGATGAGATATTACTGTTTGATGTATCATGTTCGGTTGAGAGATGAGATTCGTTTTGACAGTGGTGTAAAAGGGGTTGACTGGTTTGGAAAGTGAATTTCTTATGCAATCGTGTAAATGTCAATTTCCTGGACAAAATTAAGTTGTTCTATGTATCTGATATGTAATTTGATAGATACAGATCCATTAATACACGGTGTGAATGTGTCTGTTGACCATGAAACTGGGAGATCATCTTAAGAAATTCTAAATCAGTGAAATGCGGCATGTCCAAATGGTTTTAGAACAATGAAGAGTTCCTGTGCACCTTAGGATCTAGTATTGTCGTGTTATTGTCCATGCTTGTCTATCTCCATCAGATTTCATTGTCGGTCAGCATTAGCGAAAGCCGGTGAGATTTGGAGTTTCTTCCAAAGGATTGCTTTCATTACCATACAACGGTATTGTTTTTTTTTTTTTTACATTTTATTTTAAAATCTTTTATTTGTAAAAAGTTAAACTTTAAAATAGAAAATAAGAAAATAATAGGCAAAAAAATTGAATTTTTTTTTCAAATTGTCAAAAAGGAATTAGGAAAAAAAGTAAAGGTGCCTCACCTAAATATTCTGTCATAAGTATTTTTTAATTTATTAGAATTTTTTTCTCACTAAAAATAAAGAGTTATGGATCCAGTTAAAAAAAACAAAGAACAATTTTACTAAAAATATTAAATTTAATCCAACCCTCTCTACTTTTGTAAAGGCTTTTTGTTTTATTAATTGAAACTTCTAACGTCTCTTCTTTATTGCACATCGAATAATCAATAATAAGTGAAAGCAATAAGTGGAAGCATAATGGTAAGACAGAGTGTTGTTTGTAAAATAAACTGGATTCGATATCGGATGAGGGGTTTAAAATTCCTTTTAGTTTCAGATGGATCTCTCCTTATTTTGTCACCGTGTCAAGGGACTTTGTCTCCCTCCACGATTTATTTCTCTCATCAGTGCTCTGGGACGAATGATAGGGGACTGTTAGTTGGACAGATTTTCAACTTGCATAATAAGTGGAAGCATGATCAAAATATTGTGCAAGCTTAACAAATAATTCTTATTTTTTAAGTAAAGCATGAAAGTTATGAAAATATTAAAACAAAAAATGGAATATAAACTATTACACATAATAAACATCCTAGAAAATAAAAGATATTTATAAGTATTATCAAACAATTAAGTTATAACTTTTCCAACAGTAAGTTTCATAATATCAATCATTAAAAAAATATACCTTTAGAAATATTAAAAAAATGTAAAATGCTAAAAATCAAGACAGACAGTACGATCTAATTAACTAAATTATATAAAAGAAATAATCCAATTTTAAAAATTTATAAATATTTATGAAATTAAAAAAAAATCATGAAAATATATATGTGCATATATATCAAAGTATCCTAATCCAAGAAAATATTAATTTTCATATGAAAATCATGTATTTTAAAATTTAGGCATAAAACTCAAATAAGTTAATATATTTAATGGTTGAGTGTCAAAACTAAGCAATGTTCATCTATGTTTGAATCACTTATTCCACCGGCTTGATAACGTGTATAATAACAAATTAAAAGTATTAGGCTCACAAACATACAATTTTGTCAAATTTATTTAGGTGGTGTTTGATTTAAGGGTTTGGGAATGAGAGAATGGGGAATAGAATAATTCATAATTATAGTGTTTAATTAATGGGGTTGGGAATTGAGGAGTTGGAATTTATTCCTAATTATTTAGGAAAGGATAAAAACCCAAGGTGGATGGAGGGTTTAGGATTTTCCATCGACCACCGTCGTCTTTGTTGTTGTTGCTCGCCGCAGGCCGTTGGCGGCACCCACCGGTCAATCGTCGGTCATCGGTCGCCTCCCGTCGGCGTCGCCTGTCAATGTCGTCGTCGTAGTCACCGCCATATGATAGGTGTCCTAAGGCAATCACCTTATGGTTGTACCATTTATTTGATAAATGAAGATTCACTATTTGAGTATACATATTTTCATGTATTTGATTGGATCTTAAACTCATTTACTGAATGTCCGCAATACGATTCACAACATGAGAGAATTTGTGATTGGATCACAACTAGTGAGTATCTCTATATGTATAATTGTGATGTATTAGAATTATCCCTAGTCGATGAATTGATAGATTCGGACGTCATCGATTCTGTTGAGACTAGCACGAGGTATACTCTTTGGTTTATCCAAGCAGTTGTTTCTCACTGCTGGAGACATTGGGATGTTCGGAGTTGATCGTGGATGCTAGTTATGGTAACTAGTTCATTGGAGTGACTAGCTGTAAGACTTCATATGGTTCTCTCCATATATGGATATGTCAATGAAGTTCTTACTGCAGCTTAAGTGCGATGTTCCTTCGACTTGTGGTATTCAAGTCATCTTGGTCACGGAGACTTATGCTTTGACATCTTAAGCAAGCATCTCCAAGGAGGCGTGGACCCGGGATGATTGGATATAAGTCGAAGTGGCCGAAGGTGTTTGAATAGCCTATATAGGATTCACCACTCCTTGCGAGGAGATGTATACCCTATGGCCTCTCGTCGGATTGTTACTAAAGTTTTTGGCCAAAGTATTACGTGTTTAGAGTATGGTACTCTTGGATACATGTGCAGTAACTAGAATCCGGAGGACGAGAAAGTAATACTTGGGCTAGGTGTGACATAGTTAACCTAGTCGGGACTGACACAATAGACCATGTCCTGAACCAAGTGGGTATAAGATGAGTGAAAGGAATGGGGCACGATTCATTATAGCTGCTGAAGGGTTTCAGAAATGGTTCTGGGATCAACCGTTGATTTTTCGGTTAATTGAGGATTATGATGTACTACTAGGTGTCACTCATTATCGTTCTATAATTAATGGTTAATTATAAACGGCCAACATAAATCGGGAACCTATTTGATCACACGCACAACGAGCGTAATCCGAAAAATTTAAAACGAGTTTGAGAATAGTGTTAGGAGTATGAGGAATATAATCAAAGTCTCACATTGGTAAGACATGGAAAAGATCATGTACTTATAAGATAAAAAAATATTTCCATTGATATGAGGCCTTTTGGATAAAGCCCAAAAACAAAACCATGAGGGCTTGGACCCAAAGTGGACAATATCATACCATTGTGGAGATATGTGAATCTTATAGGCACTAACAATTGGTATCAGAGTCATGGTCCATGTCAAGCCATGAACCTCGAACGAAGGAAGTGGAGCTCCCATGTTCGGATCAAAAGAACCATACACCAGGCAGGAAGTCCAGTTGGGTCGGGAGGATCGAACAATTGGCAGAAAGTCCAGTTGGGCCAGAAGGGTTGGACAACTGGCAGGAAGTCCAGCTGGGTCAGGAGGACCAGACAGTTGGCAGGAAGTTCTGGTGGGTTGAGGATCGGACAACAAGCAAAGGAAGTCCTTCGAGGACGGATAGGCTTGAGGGAGCTCAATGTGGTCCTTCGTTTGAGGGAGGATTGTTGGGAGTATGAGGAATACAATCAAAGTCCCACATTCGTAAGACATGGAAAAGATCATGTGTTTATAAGATAAAAAGATATTTCCATTGGTATGAGGCCTTTTGGATAAAGCCCAAAAATAAAATCAGGAGGGCTTGGGCCCAAAGTGGATAATATCATACCATTATGGAGATATATGAATCTTATAAGCACTAACATTTTCCTCATAAGGGAGAGAATTTTGGAAATTGAGAGTTTGAAGGATTATCTCTCTTTAGTGATATGAGACTTATTACTAGGAAGAGTGAAGGCATCCTAGATATTTTTGGACCAAGGGAGAGATTGTAAGATCTTATTGGGATATGAGATATTGATACCCTTGGAGAGAGTCTTTTTGATGTATTTCAAAAAAAGGGATAATTGATGGGTGAGAATTGATGGGAGAATGTGAGAATTTCGAATTTGGATAATTGAGAGAATTGGATTGAGTTAGTGCTCTAATTCAAAGGTGTTTGGTTTTTGTCAAACATCAAAAAGGAGGAGATTGTTGGTGCAATCGGCCCATGTCACGATTGACCAGACTCGAGTTTAACTCGAGTAGTGTTTTGATGTTTGACGATGAGTTGACCATTGTTGGACAATGGGTTGGTTATATGGTTGACATGGGATTGACCATATGATGAAGAAGTCCAAGTGGGACACTTGGTATGGAAAGTCCAAGTATGGGTCTTGGCAATGGTAAAGTCCAAGTCTTGAGTACTTGGCATGGAAAGTCCAAGCATGGGTCTTGATAAGGGAAAGTCCAAGCTTGAGACTTGGCAATTGGAATGTCCAACATGGGTTGGCAAGGAAAGTCCAAGGGTATAGTCTTGGTCACGTAAGTCCAAGTGTGTAGTCTTACCGGTGAAAGTCCAAGTCATGGGTACTTGGCATTTTGGAAGTCTAAGGGTTGATATTGGCGGCGTAAAGTCCAAGAGTGGAGTCTTGACAGCATAAGTCCAATGGTTGGCAGCGTAAAGTCTAAGTGTGTGTCTTGGCAGCATAAGCCCAATGTGTCTTGGCGGTGCAGACCAGCTTAGCATGACAATAGCCGATGGAAGCACCTGAAAGCTAGCATATGGATGAACAAGTTGTTGGGTTTCCGGCACCACGGCGTGTGTGTGCTCGATCATGTTTTGTAAACATGAACACAGCGGAAGCAATAAAAATAATAAATCTACATCTATTACAACACACACAACACACGCATGCATATTACAACAAGTGTAGACATAACCGTAAATTTAAATTTGCAATAAAAGGAAATTTATCTACGTTATACCTTTCGTATGACGTGTAGCGGGAACGGCATCAACCGAAACGATCCTCGCTAGAATCGTCTCTATCCGTATCCACGCCGAGTTCCTCGGGATGACTTCGCTAAGCCACGAGCTTCGTCTTCGTACGGGTTAATAGCCTCGTGTTGAAGACGACGTGATCGAGAGATGATCACGATCCGAATCCAAATTCGGATCCTAATATGAGTTCTCAAAACTCGCTTCTCCGGAGAGGTATTCGTCAACCAATTGGCCAGATCGCCTCCTCCACCTCGAGAGGATTATCGAGATCGAATCCCGATAAGTTAGCCCGGGCTCCAGCTCTAACGCCGTCAACGGCCTCCGGCGAGAGGAGAAGAAACTGTCGGAAAACTGGACAGCTTGGTGGAAGGTAGGCGCCAGGCCAAAACAAGGAAGCCAAGTGCTCACCTTTTCACGAGGCCTAGGAAGATCACCGAGGGTCGTCGGAGAGGTTCACCGGCTGAAGCTTGGGCCGGCAAGGAGCTAGGCAGCGGCCACAACCGGTGGCGGCAATGGAGGTTAGGCACAACTAGGTTGGGCGGCACAACTAGGTTGAAAGCTAGGGTTTGGATTAGGGCTTAATTATCCATTAAGCCCCTTTTATAGAGAACTAATTCTCTTAATGGTTATTGGATCATAACCATTAGGCCCGTTAACCCGCTCCATTAAGATAAGTTAAAATAAACCAAACCATGATGGTTTATTTTAAGTTAAAACGAAACGAACCAACTTTTGGTTCATTCATTTAAAATAAACCAAACCCTTTGGTTTATTCTCCTCCATTGGATTAGAACCAAACCATTTTGGTTCATCCATTACATCTTCATAAGACTCGGCCCATCCACGCTTCCATTGCGACTGAAACGATTTCATGCTCGCTTTATGTTTGGTCCAACCAAACCTAGTTTCTCTCGGTCTGAGAATCCCATTCTCAAGCTCGTTTTAAATCATGGAATCCATTTCCGACTTCATGGCACCAAGCCACTTATCCCTTTCTGAACTTGTCAGCACTTCTTCATAACTGGTAGGCTCCTCATCATCAATGAGTAACACGTCGTTCGATTCACTTACGAGAAATCCATATCTCTCAGGAATATTGCGTGTTCTACCAGATCTACGAAGATGTGGTGTTACAATAGGTCCAGTCGATTGCTCATCACTATGAGTTGTCGACTGTTGTGCTTCACCAGGTATCTCGTCAATGTCTATTTGAGTCTCTCGAGCCTCCTCAAGCTCGACGACACTCCCACTGTTTTCTTGCAAGAGAAACTCTTTCTCTAAAAACACAGCATGCCTTGAAACAAACACCTTTTGTTCCACATGATGATAGAATTGGTTACCCCTTGTTTCCTTAGGGTATCCAATAAATAGACATTTATTAGACTTAGCATCCAATTTGTCTGATACAGTCCGCTTCACATAAGCAGGACAACCCCATATCTTCAAGTAAGATACATGAGGTTTCTTACTATTCCATATCTCATATGGAGTAGTTGAGACTACCTTGGTAGGCATTCTGTTTAACAAGTAAACAGCTGTCTGAAGTGCATAGCCCCAAAAGGACTTGGGAAGAGTTGCATGATTCATCATTGACCTGACCATGTCCAACAAGGTCTAGTTACGCCTCTCAGATACACCATTATGCTGTGGTGTATAGGGCGGAGTCCATTGAGACAATATACCATTATCTCTTAGATAATCAAGAAACTCTTGACTTAAGTATTCACCACCTCGATCCGATCAAAGTATTTTAATACTCTTGTCATGTTGTTTCTCTACTTCATTTCTGAATTCTTTGAACCTTTCAAAGGCTTCAGACTTGTGTTTCATCAAGAACACATACCCAAACCGTGAGTGATCATCGGTGAAGGTAATGAAGTAGCTATAGCCTCCTAATGCTTGAGTTGACATAGGTCCACATACATCAGTATGTATTTGACCTAGTAACTCTCCCACTCGTTCACCTTTTCCAGTAAAAGGTAACTTAGTCATCTTGCCTTTTAAGTATGATTCGCATGTATCGTATGAATCCAATTCAAACGATTCCAGAATTCCACATCGGTGTAATTCGGACATGCATTTCTTGCTTATATGGCCAAGACGACAATGCCACATATAGGAGTTTATTTGATTATCCTTTCGAGCACGCGTGTTGCTCGCTTCGATATTGAAAATGTCACTGGATACGTCCAACGTATAAATGTCATTACTCAAGGTTCCAGTTCCATAAAGTACGCCATTTAAAGTTATATAACAACAATTGTTACTAAATGTCAAATGGAAACCATTTCTATTTAAACAGGAAATAGAAACAATGTTCTTTATTAGAGAAGGAACATAATAGCAATTGTCCAGTTCTAAGACTAGTCCACTAGGGAGCTTCAGCAAATAAGTTCCGATGGCAACCGCAGCAACCTTTGCTCCATTGCCAACTCGCAAATTTGACTCCCCTCTGACAAGTCTTCTTCTATTCCTTAGCCCCTGTATGTCATTACATATATGTGAGCTACACCCAGTATCCAATACCCAAGTGTCCAAGGAAATAGAATGACAATCAATAACGAAGATACCTGAAGAGGATGGGGCATCGGATGCCTTCTTCTTCTTCATGGACTCAAGATAAATCTTGTAGTTTCTTCGCCAGTGGCCTTCCTTGCCACAGTGATGGCAAGTGCCCTTTTGCGCTGGTTCCGCCTTCTTTGCCTTTTTGTTCTTTCCTTTCTTCTGTTCTTTTGCCTTCCTCTTAGAACCTTTCTTTGAGGAATCAACTAACAGAACCGCCTTCTCCTCATGCTTCACAGAAGGCTCCACAGTCTTCAGCATATTGAGGAGCTCGGGAATGGTGGATTCCAATTTGTTCATCCGATAGTTCATCACAAATTGCGAGAAACTCTTGGGCAAACAATGCAGAATTAAGTCAATACTTAACTCATGATCCATCACAAAACCGAGGGTAGCTAGCCGCTCGATGTACCCGTTCATCTTTAGCACAAACTGCACTACAGATGAACCTTCTTGCATCTTCGTGGTGAAGAGGAGCCTAGAGACCTCGAACCTTTCGGATCTCGCTTGCTCATCGAACAACTCATGAAGATGGAAGACCATAGTATTAGCATCCATATGCTCATGCTGCTTTTGCAGCTCAGGTACCATCGCCGCTAGCATGATGCAACTCGCCAGCTTAGAATCTGCCACATGCTTCTGATAGACCAACATTTGGTCTGGAGTTGCATCGTCCTTAGGACGGTCAGGAAGAGGCTCTTCAAGGACATATGCAAGCTTTTCCGCCTTGAGAATAATTCTCAGGTTTCTAAGCCAGTCCAGGAAGTTAGGCCCAGTCAGTTTGTTCGAATCCAAAATAGTGCGCAAATTTAAAGACGTCATGATCAATTTATTGACCTAGAAATACAAAATGAGCATATATGAGAAAATGATTTTAAAATGCATCAATATACATTTATAAATCCCATTCATTTTTCGAATTTCAAAAACCCCAAAATCACTTCGGGAGATCGTAGGTCCATCTCCGAATGGGCTAATATCCATCATAGTTATGAACAACCTTGGAGAGAGTCCAACAAGTCATTCATAACTACGACGGTAGGTATCAACTATACCGATTGCATATCACGTATATGCAACTATCACAATGTGCTATCAACTAATTGAATGTTCACACATACATCGGATTGTTAACACATTAACAAGTATGCATCATATGCATAGCACCCAACTTCACCTCCCTTTACATCGACCTTGGAGAGAGTCCAACAAGCCGATGCTCCAGGTTAAAGCCAACCCATTAATCGGGAAATAGTTTTAATATGGTTAGAGCGCATTCAACCAATTAGCCCAGCTTGGAGAGAGTCCAACAACCAAAGCTAACGATTGACCTCTGACTCTTACCATATTAGTATTAAACTATTCCATGGTTTGAACATGTTCGGGTTCGAGCCGGGCTTGGAGAGAGTCCAACAACCCAAACAAGAAACGGAACTCTGGTTCTAACCATATTAATGGAAGGTGTAGGCTTTAATATTGTTTAAGGGTTTTTATGTCTCATCCTCTTTGCATGCAAATAACTATTATCTACATGACATGGCATACATGGCATACATCTACATGTCACGACACGCATGGCATAATGTTATGCATCTAATGCATTTACATGGCATACAATTATGTCATGTATATATTTCCTTATATGTCATAACTATTTATGGAAATAAAATATGTTTAAGATTTGATTCTCCAAATCAAATCATAATTAAATTAGGAAACAAATTTCCAAATCTAATCACATATTTTATTCATGGAATTATTTGATTAAGGAAAATCTATTTAGGAAACCAATTTCCTAAATCATTGAAACTACTTATGGAAATAAAATATTTTAAGATTTGATTTCCCAAATCAAATCATGATTAAATTAGGAAACAAATTTCCAGAATCTAATCAAATATTTTATTTATGGAAAATATCAATTTCCATAAATACTTCCAACTTTCCAAAAGTGGAAGATTTCCATAAATACTTTTAGACTTTCCAAAATTGAAAAATTTCCATAAATAATTCTAAATTTCCAAAATTAGAAAATTTCCAGAAATACATTATGACTATCGCAAAACGATTTTTACGATTATGTCGAAACACAACCTGGGCTCTGATACCACTGTTGGGTTTCCGGCACCGCGGCGTGTGTGTGTTCGATCATGTTTCGTAAACATGAACACAGCGGAAGCAATAAAAATAATAAATCTACATTTATTACAACACACACAACACACGCATGCATATTACAACAAGTGTAGACATAACCGTAAATTTAAATTTGCAATAAAAGGAAATTTATCTATGTTATACCTTTCGTATGACGTGTAGCGGGAACGGCATCAACCGAAACGATCCTCGCTAGAATCGTCTCTATCCGTATCCACGCCGAGTTCCTCGGGATGACTTCGCTAAGCCACGAGCTTCGTCTTCGTACGGGTTACTAGCCTCGTGTTGAAGACGACGTGATCGAGAGATAATCACGATCCGAATCCAAATTCGGATCCTAATACGAGTTCTCAAAACTCGCTTCTCCGGAGAGGTATTCGTCAACCAATTGACGAATCCTTCGTCCTCCACCTCAGAGGATTACCGGAGATCGAATCCCCGGTAAGTTAGCCGCTGTCGAGCTCTAACCGCCGGCCCAAACGACGCCCGACGAGAGGAGAAGAAGTTGTCCGAAAACCGACAGCTTGGTGGAGGAGTAGGCGCCGCCAAAACAAGGAAGCCAAGTGCTCACCTTTTCACCGAGGCCTAGGAAGATCACCGAGGGTCGGGAGGATTCATGAAGCTTGGACGCGAAGGAGCTAGACGGCAAAGACAACCACTGGGCGAATGGAGGTTGGCACAACTAGGTTGGGCGACAACCCAAGCTAGGGTTTGGATTAGGGCTTAATTATCCATTAAGCCCTCTATGAGAGAGAACTAATACTCTTAATGGTTATTGGATCAGAACCATTAGGCCCGTTAACCCGCTCCATTAAGATAAGTTAAAATAAACCCCACCATGATGGTTTATTTTAAGTTAAAACGAACCGAACCAACTTTTGGTTCATTCGTTTAAAATAAACCAAACCCTTTGGTTTATTCTCATCCATTGGATTAGAACCAAACCATTTTGGTCCATCCATTACGCCTTCATAAGACTCGCCCATCCACGCCCATCCATTGCATCAAACGATTTCATGCTCGCTTATGTTCGTCCAACCAAACCTAGTTTCTCTGGCCCGAGAATCCCATTCTCAAGCTCGCTTTTAAATCCTTTGGATTACGCTGTTGCAGCGATGACCAAATAGGTTCTCGATTTATGTTGGCCGTCTATAATTAACCATTAATTATAGAACGATCATGAGTGGCACCTAGTAGTACATCATGATCCCCAATTAACCAAAAAGATCAACGCTGATCCGTAACTATTTTCAAAACCCTTCAAAGCCGAATGATTCGTGCCCCATTCCCTTCACTCATCTTATACCCACTTGGTTCAGAACATGGTCTATTGTGTCAGTCCCCACTAGGCTGACTACGTCGCACCTAGCCCAAGTATCATTTCCTCGTCCTACGGATTCTAGTTACTCCACATGTATCGAAGAGTACCTTACTCTAAACATGTAATGCTTTGGCCAAAGACTTTAGTAACAATCCGACGAGAGGCCATGGGTATACATCTCCTCGCAAGGAGTGGTGAATCCTTTATAGGCTATTCAAACACCTTCGATCACTTCAACTTATACCCAATCATCCCGGGTCCACATCTCCTTAGAGATGTTTGCTTAAGATGTCAAAGCATAAGTCTCCATGATCAAGATGACTTGAATATCGCAAGTCAAAGGAACATCGCACTTAAGTCACAGTAAGAACTTCATTGACATATCTATATATGCAGAGAACCATATGAAGTCTTACGGCTGGTCACTCCAATGAACTAGTTACCATAACTAGCATACACGATTAACTCCGGACATCACAATGTCTCCAGCCAGTGAGAATCAGCTGCTTGGATACACCAAGGAGTATACCTCGTGCTAGTCTCGACAGAATTGATGGTGTCCAAATCCATCAATTCATCGACTAGGGATAATTCCGATACATCACAATTACACATGTAGAGATACTCACTAGTTGTGATCCAATCACAAATTCTCTCATGCTGTGAATCGCATCGTGGACATTCAGTAAATGAGTTTAAGATCCAATCAAATACATGAAACATTTATACTCAAATAGTTAATCTTCATTTATCATATAAATGGTTCATACATAAGGCGATTGCCTTAGGACATCTCTCATATATTACTAACACAAGTCATGGATGACTTGGAGGGATCCGATAGGCGTGAGGTTGATGGAGGTGGCTAGAAGGCTTAGGTCTAGGCTAAGGGTGGTCTAGCAAATATGAGGGCATCATACTTAGGGTTAAACCTCATGGTTGAGGTTTAGCAGTCGACTGGGATTATGGACCAGTCGACTGGTCAAGTATTTTGACACTTGGCAGCCGAGTCGACACTGAGCAATCGATTGGAATTATGATCAGTCGACTGTCTTGAGAGGATTGGCGTTCGACTACGGCAAGTAGCCTCGCAATGATCGCTGCCGGTGTTGGTCGCAAGGCGTAACTCCAGTCGACTAGCTGACTACGGGCTTGAGCAAATGATCGCGGGAATGGCAACAGAGGGTCATTCGGTGATCGCTAGAGGTGGGTGAATAGCGAGTCCGTCATCAATGGAGGAATTCGTTGCGTGCTTTCTACAAATGATTAGTGCGCAGCGGAAATAAAGCAATAACAAGATACAAACACGCAAACACAATAATATAACGTGGTTCGGAACCGAATGGTTCTTACTCCAGGAATCGGGCTCAAATGAGCCCTAGCAATGTCAATCACACACCACTACTCAAATAGCTCCTTCTCAGAATAATCCGGAGGTGGAGAAACCTCGTACAAGTATTCTCACAACAATAAGAATGAAATAAAAGCAATTATAAATGAAATACAACAAGAGAAGTAAAGAACGCTTTACAAAAACTCTTTTGGATGCTTGCTTGTTGATTGCTTTGGACTAGCCTTGAAGACCCTGATTTGCAACAGCAAATCGCTCCAAATCGTCCAAGAAAATCGGTTGCAAATCCCTCCTTCACGAGCTCCATTTAAAGGAATTTGCGCGATCGATCGATTATCGGACCATCACCGATCGCTTCAGAATCGTTGTCTCACAACGACATGAAACACGTCGGATAAGTCCAACGGATACACCATCAGTCAACTGATCATACCCATCACGATCGATGGCTAATCCCGAGAGTGTTCGCCGATCACCGACTAGAGAACCTTCGTGCCCGAGATCTCGAGCATTAGTCGATCCGCCGCCAAGAATGACGACGGCTCACTGGGCAAATAATCGCCGGTGGCATTTTCCATAGTCAAACCCTAGTTGACTCACACCAACTGACTGATCCATGGTCTCAGTCGACTGATACACCTCAAACATGAGGTTTTAACCCAAGTATGGTGCCCCCATACTTGCTAGACCACCCGTAGCCTAGACCTAAGCCTTCTAGCCACCTTCGTCAGCCTTGCGCCTATCGGATCCCTCTAAGTCATCCATGACTTGTTCATCCATACGCTAGCCTTCAGGTGCTTCCATCGGCTATTGTCATTCTAGCGGTGTCTACACCGCCAAGGCACATTGGACTTACGTTGCCAAGACTCCCGCTTGGACTTTACATCGCCAACCATTGGACTTATGCTGTCAAGACTCTCACTTGGATTTTACGCTGCCAATATTCCCCTTGGACTTTCCAAATGCCAAGACTCAAGCTTGGACTTTACGCTGTCAATATTCCCCTTGGACTTTCCAAATGCCAAGACTCAAGCTTGGACTTTCCCTTGCCAACCCATGTTGGACTTTCCATGCCAAGACTCATGCTTGGACTTTACTTTGCCAACCCATGTTGGACTTTCCTTTACCAAGACCCATGCTTGGACTTTCCCAATGTCAAGTGGCCCACTTGGACTTTCCATGACAATGGTCAAACCATCGTCAAACATCAAATACTAACCTGGGTCGATTGTGTCAATCTCTCCAACACATGTCAGACATCAATGTCAAACATCAAAACACTACTCGAGTCTGGTCAATCGTGATCTGGGCCGATTACACCAACACAGTCAACTGACAGTGTATCCGTTGGCTTGAATGTCAATGTAGATCAAGTCCGTTGTGAGACAACGACACTGTTGGCAGTCGACTGCTAGGCGGAAATCCAAGTCGCGCAGAGGCTTAAAAGGAGCTCGACAGAGAGGATTTTAGAAGCGATTTTCTTGGGTGATTTGAAGGGGATAGTTAGTGTTTTCCAGTCCTTCAAGGCTAGTCCAAGGCGATCAACAAGCAAGCATTCAAAGCAACCATTTGTAAAGTTTTCTTTACGGCTTTTGTTGTATTTCATTTGTATTTTCTTGTTGTATCTTATTTATTGTTGTAAACTCTTGTACAAGGTTTCTCTACCTCCGACTTATTATCGAGAAGGAGATTTATTAGTGGTGTGTACATCACTAGAGCTCATTGAGCTCGTCTCGTGGAGTAGGAACCCTAAGGTTCCATACCACGTATATCTTGCATAGTGTGTGCGCTTGTTGTAGTGTATTTGTTTCTATCATTTTGTATTCCGTTGCATACACTAACAATTGTAGCAAGCACACGATTGAATTCCATCGACGAACGAAACGCGTCATTCACCCCCCCCCTCTAGCCCTCACCGAAGTTCCTATAGAAAATTCTTTTCACGTTTTTGTTTTTGCAAGGTAATCACATGGCCCATCATGAGGGGTACATCACCGTCTGACCTTCTTTCTTTAGCGCAGATGACTTCCATTACTGGAAGGGTCGGATGGAGTGTTTTTTAAAAACACAAGTCGATATGTGGATTGTTATCCAGATCGGCTTTGCTCTACCTATCAACGATCAAGGTGAACTCTTGGGTTGTGACAAGTGGACCAGAAGCGACAAATTGAAGCCGATGCAAAAGCTACTCCGATTTTGCAGTGCAACCTATCCAAGGAGGAACTCAATCACGTCGACCCCTTCATCAGCGCTAAGGACCTTTGGGACAAGCTCACCGAGCTACATGAAAGGACATCCGACACCAAGGTATGTAAGTGCGACTTACTCCTTAATAAATTATTTAATCTAAAGATGCAGGACAATGAGACAGCAACCCAACTCCATGCTCAAATTCAAGACATAATGAACGACCTTCAGTCCATCTGACAAAAGGTAGAAAATCAAGACGTCATAAGGTACGCACTTCAGGCTTTCCCTAGGATTACTTTGTGGGCATCCATGGTTGATGCTTACAAAGTATCCAGAGATCTTTCTAAAATTAGGTTAGATGAATTATTTTTTGAATTTGAGCTACATGAACATTCTAATCCGGCCCTAGTGGAGAAAAGTAATGCTTTGCTTGCAGGACAAAAGAAAAGAAAAGGCAAGCCCCCTCCCAAAGATGATGAATCTGACTCCGACTTAGACAAAGCAATGGAGACGGAACTAGTCAATCTAGTTCGAAAACTAATCAAATGAAAAAGAAGACTGGCCAAGTCAATAAAGGACAGAAAATTCGGCTCATCTAGGTAAAATTACAAGTACTATGAATGCAATAAGAAGGGACACTTCATAGCCGAATGCTCAGAGCTAAGACCAAGTGACCTCAACCCAAGAAAGCTCTCAACGCAACATGGGAAGAATCTTCGAAAGGAGAAAAACAAGACCAAGTCAACAATATGGTGCTTAAGGCAAAATCATCCAAGTCCAAGTCCAAGTTCGAGGCCGACATCGAGTCCGAGTCCGAATCCGACACCGAACTCGAGTTCGAGTCAAGCAACGGATCCATATCTGGTTCAAAAGGGCCAATCAAGGTGAGTCACTCCTTAATCAAACATTTGTATGATGCTATAAAATTTTTGAATAAAAATTTGACAAAGTCCAAGTCTAAAGTCGAGTCTTTACTTAAGAAAGTTAAAATCCTTAAGCACAAGGCTAGCCTAACCTCTTCAACTAGTCAAGTTCAAAAGGGAAACTTAACTCAAGTCAAAAAAAACTTGAGGAAGAGAATTCTCTCTTGAAAGGACAAGTTCAAGAGCTTAGGACAACATTGGAAAGGTTCACATTGGGTTCCAAGGGTTTTGACCTAATCCTTGGATCTCAAAGAGTCGTGTACAACAAGGTCGGACTCGGATTTAGATCAACGAATAGATCATTAATTTCACTTGTTAATTGTAATCGTAGAAGAATCCAAGCATGGGTCCCTAAGTCAAGTTTGAAATCACAACTAGGTTCAACCAAGTATTGGATCCCCAAGGATCAAATCCACTATGTGGATAGACCAAATTGATTCCATGGTCCAGGGGGAGCCAATACTAAACTTGTATGCATGATGACTTGATTAGTTTAGTCTTTAATTTTGCATGCTTAGCTTACTTTAATTGCTTAGAGTAGAATGGTTATATAGGAAATGGTAAATTAATCTTGACAACATAGTATCAGGATGCAGTGAGATAATAGTACGTTAGGGAAACGGAGTCAAGTGTATTCAGGTTAGATAAGGAGTATCTAGTTTAATGCACTTGGCTAAGTGGAACTGGTTGAAGCTACCTCACCAAATCCTAAACTAGTTAGACAAGGATTTGACCCTAAGTAATTAAGTGTATAATTTCTTAAGGTGGCTTTGTCTAAGGAGGTGGTTATTGTTCCGATCAAAGAAGACATCTGTGTCTCGCCATGACCTGGAAGCCCTCTTTCGAAATGCTCACTTAACTAACTAAAGGTTAAATCTGAATCTAACCCAAGGTTAATTAATTTCCAAGACATTAAATTTAACTAAGTAAAATTGAATTCATCTCACAACACCTAGAAGATAACTTGATTAATCATGTAGAAAGGGTGAGATGAAACCTAGGATTAAAACACTTAACTCTATTCAAATTCTAATATCCAATCCAACTACTTTGTATGTAGGATCAATGGATGATGGACAGTGGGTGCTCCAGACATATGACTGGAGACTGATTAAAGTTTACAAAGCTAAGATTCAAAAATCTAGGGTTGATAACCTTCGGAAACAACGGTAAACTCAAAATCATCGGATCAAATGATATTGAGCTAAACTCAAATTTTATAATATGCAAAATCTTATTCGTAGAAAATTTTGAATTTTATCTTCTAAGTATTAGACAACTGTGTGATAATTGTTATAAGATTACATTTTCATCAAAAGAATGTCCAATTAAAAACATTGATTGCTCAAAAATCAAACTTAGGGGAGTTAGGAACAATAATATTTATACAATAGAACTACTAAACTCCTCAATTAAGTGTCTTATGACACAGCAAGAGTAAGCATGGTTATGGCATAGGAGATTAGGTCACTCCCATCTAACATTTATTTAAAAAATAAGTCACAATGGATTAGTTAGAGGCCAACCCAAACTAAGTAATTTAGAAAATAAAGTATGTGATACATGTTAACAAGGAAAACAAACTAAATCCTCACATAAATTAACTAATGTAGAGAAAACTAAAAGTGTACTTGAGCTCCTACATTTAGACCTATTTGACTCACATGGAGTCAAGTCACTAAATAAGAGTCAATATTGTTTAGTAACAGTAGATGACTACTCTAGGTTCACCTTGATCAAATTCTTAAAACATAAAAATGAAACGTTTGATCAATTCACTAATTTATACAAATTATTAGAAAATGAAAAGAACTTAAAAATTAAAAGAATTAGGAGTGACCATGGGGGAAGTTTAAAAATCATAGGTTTACCAAATTTTGTAATCAAAATGGATATCACCATGAATTCTCTTGCCCTAGAACTCCTCAACAAAATGGGTTAGTAGAAAGAAAAAATAGGATTTCTTCTTAGGGTTACAAATAAATTTGTCACATTAATGGAGAGTGAGTTTGAAATGAGTCTAGTAGGTGAACTTACTTTCTTCTTAGGGTTACAAATAAAACAAACTAAGGAGGGAACTTATGTGTATCAAAATAAATATGCTAAGGAATTAATTATAAAATTTGATATGGAAAATGCTAAGGATATTTCTACACCTATGGCAACGAATGTAAAAATTAATAATGACTTAGAAGGAAAATCTATAGATTTAAAATACTATAGGAGTGTGATAGGTAGCTGATGGGGTTGGGATTTTCTGATCAGTTAGAAGGTTTTCTGAGTTGTTTATATAGTTCCCAAGAAGTGTGTGTGATGCCCGAGCCAGGTAGGGGCATGTATAGTAGTTGCATTTACGGAGTAATTTGTGTGCTGGCAGAGTAGTTTATGCTTTTCTAGAGCAGTATATATATAATTCTCGAGCCCAATAGGGGTGAGTAGTGCAGTGTTGCTCAGAGCTAAGTATAGTGTTGACAGAGCAATTTATGTGTTTCCAAAGCAGTGTATGTATTTCCTGGACCCAGTAGGGTGACACAGGGTAGTGATGCTCAGAGTTAAGTATTATATTGGCATAGTAGTTTATGTAAATCCCGAGTGACATATTCATTTCCTGGGCCCGGTAGAGTGACAGAGGGCAGTGATGCGCAAAGTTAAATATTATATTGGCATAGAAGCTTATGTAAATCCCGAGCGACATATGCATTTTCCGAACACAGTAGGGTGACAGAGGGTAGGGATGCATAGAGTTAAATATTATATTGGCAAAGAAGCTTATGTAAATCCTGAGCGACTTATGTATTCCTCGAGCTTAGTAAGATAACATAGGGTAATCGTGATCAGAGCTATGTATGGTATTGGCAGAGCAGTATATATAGTTTTTGAGTAGTTAGTATATTTTCCAAGGCATTTGTGTGTTCCCCGAGCACTATACATGTTTCCCGAGCCATGTATGGGTTTTTGGGATTCTTTCTAAATACAGTGAAAGGAGGAGATATGGGTATTCTTGAGCGCAGGAAGTGGCAGAAAGAGTTCTGGAATGAAAAATATGATTAATATAAGATATTTTGTTATTTGTCATTTATTTTATTTAATTAATTCTTGGCAGGGAAATAGAAAGCACATAAGGGATTCAAAGGAGATATTTTGAAAAGGAGCGGGAAAAGCGGTTACATCTCATAGCTTGGTAAGGGTATTAAAGTAAATTCACTTCAATGAGAAGGCGAGATAAATCATCTATAAAAGGGGCAAAGAAGGAAGGAAGAGGGGATGGTTGCTTCTTCACTATTTGGTACCTCAAAGATCTTTTTCTCACTTCTTCTTCTACATCTTGCATTTCTACTTTCTTCATCTTATCGTTTCTAACTTGAGCATCGGAGGGGTCATGCCGGGAAGCTGACCCACCTCTAACACTCTCTTGTGAAGTGACAAATCCAGCTCTCATCTTAAGGATCTAAGGCAATCGAAGGAGGTTCTCAAGAAGGGAGAAAGGGAACTATTCGTTGTTTCATTCTTGACACTCTCTTGTTACAGATCTAGCTGGAAGCTCCCAGATCGGAGGATATCTGTAAGAAGGGGGAAGGAGATCTTGGCAGGACGAAGAAGTGAACACCATCAAATTGACACCATCTGTAGGAACCTAAACAAAAAGTTGTGATGGTGAACACTAGGAGGTTGAAGGAGCCGATGGAGGAAGAGAAATCTATATCCAGTACTTCTAAGGGGGGCACTAGCAGAAGAAGTCACGAGCCGTTGTGCAAAGAGGATCTTATGCAAGTGGTGATCGCTGTGATGGACCATATGTCACAAAAAGCCACCCCGAAGAAGATGAAAAAGGATGATACATTTGATGATGATTCTGAGGAAGAGGTGATTAGAGTCTCTCGCCCGAAGAACGATTCCTCTCATGTCTGCAAGCAAGCAAAGGGGAAGAAAAGGAAGTGTGTAGCTCCTCTTGGCGGTGAACAACCTGAGGGAGATTTTCCTTTTGTAAGTACTATTTTAAAAGTTGAAGAATTAAATCCCTTTGAGGAGGATATCTTGAATGAAGAATTACCTCGATATTTTCGAGTTCCACATATGCCTGAGTATGTTGGTTCTTTATATCCTAAAGATCATTTGAGCAGATTTGAAAACACAATACTATTGTGTTGAGAGTATTGAGAATACAATCAAAGTCCCACATTGATAAGACATTGAAAAGATCATGTGCTTATAAGATGAAAAGATATCTCCATTGGTATGAGACCTTTTGGGTAAAGCTCAAAAACAAAACTATGAGGGTTTAGGCCCAAAGTAGACAATATCATACCATTATGGAGATATGTGAATCTTATAGGTACTAACAATTGGTATCAGAGTCATTGTCTATGTCAAGTCATGTACCTCGAACGAAAGAAGTGAGCTCCCATGTCCGGATCAAGAGAACCAAACACTAGACAGGAAGTCCAGTTTGGTAAGGACGACCAGACAACTGGCAGGAAGTCCAGTTGGGTCAGGAGGACTAAACAATTGGCAAGAAGTCCAACTAGATCAGGAAGACCAGACAGTTGAAAGGAAGTCCTAGTGGGTTGAAGATCGGACATCAAGTAGAGGAAGTCCTTCGAGGAGAGATAGGCTTGAGAGGGGCCCAATGTGGTCCTTCGTTTGAGGGGGGATTATTGAGAGTATTGAGAATACAATCAAAGTCCCACATTGGTAAGACATGTAAAAGATCATGTGCTTATAAGATGAAAAGATATCTCCATTGGTATGAGGCCTTTTGGGTAAAGCCTAAAAAAATAAAACCATGAGGGTTTAGGGCCAAAGTGGACAATATCATGTCATTGTGGAGATATATGAATCTTATAGGTACTAACATATTGTATCGCTATACTGAGGGAGTTAAATGTAGAGTGTTTCTTACTACATTAGTAGGGCATACTCAATAATGATTTAATACTCTAAAATCGCAAAGTATTGCTTCCTTTAAAGATTTTTCAGCATTATTTCTAAGGCATTTTTCTAGTTTTAAGAAATATTTGCCTCAACTGTTAAGTCTCTTTAATCTTAAGCAGAGAGAGCAAGAGACTCTTTAGCAATCGCAAAGTATTGCTTCCTTTAAAGATTTTATAGCATTATTTCTAAGGCACTTTTCTAGTTCTAAGGAATATTTGCCTCAACCATTAAGTCTCTTTAATCTTAAGCAGAGAGAGCAAGAGACTCTTCGACAATATGTGCAGAGATTCACCCAATCAGCTCGAGAAATTCCTACTATAGAGCCTGGTATGATTGTAGGAGCCTTCACTCAAGGGATCAGAGAAGGGGATTTCTTCAAATATTTAGCTAAAAAGCCTCCTACAGATTTTGACAATTTATTATCCCGAGCTGAGAAGTTCATTAATCTAGAGGATGCTCAGAAGTCTCGACAAGATTCTCGGGATTATAAAATGGCAGAAATGCCAGAGAGATGAGCTGTATGGGTAAGACCCGCCCGGCTTTCAGGAGACAAATCTCTATATGTTCCTCAGCTGAGGATTTCTAAGGAATGAGCTATGAATATCTGAGAAGAATAGCAGTTACTGAGAAGACCCTTTGGAGCTGCTAGAGGGCCTAGGAGATTACCATCTTCTATTTTCTGTGCTTATCATCAAGATTATGGGCATAACATTCAGGATTATCAGCAGTTAGATTTTGAGTTGCAGAGAATTATGGGGGCTCATCCCCAAGTCAGAAATATGGTTATGAATCCAGCTCCATATCAGCAGAGGTTTGGGGATAGAAACAATGGCAGAGGAAATCCAATAAGACCCCCTGTGAATCGACCTATACAACCTGCTCAGCCAAGGGAGATGACATTTGACAGAATAATGCCTGCAGGCCAGCCTCCTGTAAGGGGTTCTATTAATATGATTTTCGGAGGTTCCACTAATGGAGATTCAAACAGAGCTCAGAAGAGACATAGTCAAGAGGAGTGTGTAGTTGTGACAGCTCTACCAAGAGCAAGATGACCTATTTTGGGTTTTTATTCTAGTGACTTAGAGGGAGTAATGACCCCTCATACTGATGCCTTAGTCATTCGGTCCCTTCTAGCCAATTTTGATGTAGGAAGGGTTTTTGTGGATCCGAACAGCTCAGTGGATATTCTATATTGGTCAGCCTTGGAACAAATGGGAGTTAGTATAAATGACTTACAGCTGGTCGGCACCTCCTTATTTTGGTTTTCTGGGCATGAGGTGCAGCCAATGGGTCAAATAAAATTGCCTTTATCATTAGGAGAGGAGTCAAGGAGAAGAATAGTACTTACTAATTTTACAGTAGTTGACATGTCTTCTTCTTATAATGCTATCTTGGGTAGACCTATTATGGGCAGTTTACAAGCAGTGGCTTCTCCTTATCATCAGAAAATTAAGTTTCCTGTTGGAAATGAAGTGAAGGAAGTTAGGGGTGATCAACAGCTCTTTCGGAGGTGTTATATGGATGCTATCCGAATGGGACAGAAGAGAAAATCTTTTTAGAAGTTTAGTCAGTATGGAGATACAGTGTGTGTTATTCAGAAGGGGGAGTTGAAGAAATAGGGGAATCTGATAAGGAGGCAATTGTGTTAGATGATAAGTGTATTGAACATATTACATTTATAGCTCGGGACCTTCCTCTATAGCTTAAAGTTGATTTGATATGATGTCTTATTAAAAATATTGATATTTTTGCATGGTCACCGCAGGACTTATCAGGAATTAATCCTACTGTCACGGAGCATAAACTGTATATTTTGCCTACTGTAGCTCCTGTGAAGCAGAAACATCGATACTTTGGAGCTGGGAAGGATGCTATTATTAAGAAGGAGGTGCATAAGTTGTTGGAAGTAGGGCATATTAGAGAGGTACAATATCCAACTTAGTTATCTAATGTAGTGTTGGTGCCTAAATCATCAGGAAAATGGAGGATGTGTGTGGATTTCTGAGACCTCAACAAGGCTTGTCCCAAAGACTGTTATCCTTTGTCTCGCATTGATCAATTAGTACACTCCACTGCGGGACATCCATTTATTTCAATGATGGATGGTTATCAGGGATACCATCAAATACCATTAGCCTTGAAAGATCAGAATAAAGTTAGCTTTATTACTGCTAAAGGGACTTTCTATTATATTGCTATGCCCTTTGGGTTAAAAAATGCTGGGGCTACTTATTAGAGATTGATGGATAAAATTTTTGAGAAGCAGTTGGGGAGGAATGTAGAGGTGTATGTGGATGATATCTTGGTTAAAACTCTGTAGCCCGAGTAGTTAATATCTTATATGGAGGAAACTTTTAGCACTTTGCACAAGTATAGAATGAAGTTGAATCCAGAAAAGTGTGTATTTGGAGTTACTCAAGGGTGTTTCTTGGGTTATATTATTACTAAGTAGGGTATAAAAGCCAATCCTAGTAAGATTGATGCAATTCAACAAATGCAACCTCCAAAAAACTTGAGAGAAGTGCAATGATTATTAGGCAGAATCACTGCTTTATCCCAGTTTATATACCGATCAGCAGATAGGAGTCTTCCTTTCTTTAAGATATTAAAAAGAGTTGCTCGGTTCCACTAGGATGAGCACTGTGATAAGGCTTTTCAATCTCTAAAAGAGTAATTGTCCGAGCCACCTTTCATAGCTAAGCCTCATCTTGGGGAGATGTTATGGGTATACTTGGCTCTTTCTGAAATTGCTGTAAGTTCAGTGTTAGTCCGGCGGGATAAGGGTCAATAGGACCCAATTTATTATATCAGTTATATGTTAAAAGGACCTGAGGTTTGTTATACTAATTTGGAGAAGCTAACTTAGGGATTGGTTTTAACTGCTCGGAGGTTTCGACCCTATTTTTTATAACATCCCTTGGTGGTGCTCATTGATACTCCTTTGGGCAGAATACTTACTCACCTAGAGGCTACAGGAAAACTTTTTAAGTGGGCTACTAAACTCAGTGAATATGATATTACCTATCAGCCTCACACCTCTATTAAGGATCAGGCATTAGTTGATTTCTTGGTGGAGACTATACATAAAGAGGAATGTGATCCATAGATGATATATGCAGATGGGTCTTCTAAAAAGGAAGGTTGTGGAGTTAGAGTAATTCTGATTTCACCACAAGGAGAAGAAGTTAAGTTAGCGGTCAGATTACATTTCAGGGCATCTAATAATGAAGCTGAATATGAATCTTTACTTATAGTTTTACAAGCTGCCAAGAATATAGGAGCCTAGCGGGTGATAGTGCATATGGATTCTCAATTGGTGGTATAATAGACTGGGGGAGGATTTGAAGTTAAGGACGATAGGTGTAGGAGTTATTGTGAATTAGTAGAGAAAGCCAAAGAGGATTTCTCAGAAGTATTGATAAAAAAGATCACTCAAGCAGAAAATCAGAAAGTTGATGAATTGGCTCAATTGGCTAGCTCTTTGGGGAATTGGAGTACTCATGAAGTGATTGCACAAATTGAATTATTACCTCAAGGAGAAAGATCGGAAGAATTGATAGAGGATGATTGGGTAAAAGAGTTGGTCTCATTTTTTCAAGGTAAGAGGATGTCGAGTGACCCTATGAGAGCTCGACAATTTAAGCAGCATGTAGTGCATTTCTGTATGGTGAAGGGAATTCTGTATAAAAGAGCTTATGTCTGACCTTTGTTACGCTGTTTGGGAAAAACAGAGGCAAGTTATGTTCTGAAAGAAGTGCATGAAGGAGCTTGTGGGAGTCATATAGGAGGTCGGTCATTGGCTCGGAAGGTGTTATTAGCTGAATATTTTTGGCCTACTTTAATGAAGGATTCTATACATTTGGTACAATAATGTGAAAGTTATCAGAAGCATCATAATTGACAATATCAGTCGGCCGAGTATATGAAATCAGTTGTATCAACCTGTCCTTTTAACCAATGGGGTATGGATATAGTAGGACCATTTACGGTTGGGACAGGTCAAAGGAAATTCTTGTTAGTGGCTATTGATTATTTTTCTAAATGGATAGAAGCTGAACCTTTAGCTCATATTACTGAGAAAATGGTATTAAAATTTCTATGGCAGAATATTGTATGTCATTTTGGTATTCCTAGAAGGTTGATATCAGATAATGGGCGACAGTTTCAGGGTAAGAGATTTGCAAAATGGTGTCAGGATTTTAAAATTGAGCAAGTGTTTACATCAGTAGCTTATCCTCAAAGTAATGGGAAGGCTGAGGTCACTAATAGAGAATTAGTACATAGATTAATGATTAAGTTGGAGCATGTAAAAGGTAGTTGGGTGGAAGAGTTACCTAGTATACTATGGTCTTTCCAAACCACTCCTAGGAGAGCTATAGGAGCAACTCCCTTTAGTATGGTATATGGCTCAGAGGCAGTGTTGCCTGTAGAGGTCGGGATGGAGTCTGCCCGAGTAATGACCTATATCCCGAGCGACAACAAGGTGGCTCGGCACATGGAGTTAGATTTGATTCAAGAGAAGAGGGATGCTGCTTTATATCATGCTGAAAGGTATAGGTCACAAGTAATAAAAGCTTATAATAAAAAGGTAGTGGCTCGTGCTTTTCAGGTAGGAGATTAGTTTTAAAGGAAGTATTGCCCGAGGGATGCAAGGGTAAGCTAGGACCCAAGTGGGAAGGCCCCTTCCATGTGGAGAGTCAAGTGGGAATGGGAGCTTATTACTTAAAGGATGCTCAAGGAAGGCTTTTAGCAAGACCATGGAATATGTATCACTTGCGCCCTTATTTCAGTGGATAAACGTTGTAAAATTTGTGTTTTTGTTCTTTTAAAATAGTACAATGTAGGTTAAGTCACATGTTGTATTTCAAGTGTTATACTGAATACAAGTTGTTACATTTTTTCAATATTGGATGGAAAAAGAAAGGATAACAAGTCAAGTGGAGTACGATCAATTGTATTGCCTATATCTAAAAAATTGGTGGAATGTCTGGGAGGTGGATAGCCCACTGCTTGGAATTGATTAATGCAATCATGGAAGCCCCATTGCAGAAAGGCAAAGCCTCGATTCAAGAACATGTCATTGATGGCAGTCGAAGTCCAAAATGTTTCTGGTGTAGTACTTGTGCCTTCTTTGGATGATCTGACCTATAGAATGTCTAAGGTATTCTGTAAATAGGTTGCTTAGAAGTGAAGGGATGATAATTCTGCTCGGTGGGCTTGAGTTTTTATGTAAGAAGCTTGAAGTTCTCTTTCGATTCTCTGATAAGCATGCTGTAGGGATAGCTCTCTAGCTTGGCATTCTTGTAATTCTTTCTTGAGAGTGTTAGTATACTGAACGCATTGGTCATTTAAGTGAGTTATACTTGTAATACCCTGCAAGGTTAAGGGTTAGCATCAAATAATAGTAATAAAGGAAATGGTGTACTAACCTCATTAATATTGATTAAAAGAGAGTCGAGTAAGTCTCAGACTAAGGGGGAAGGAGGATTCTGTGTGGTTGGGCAGGAAAGTGGAAGTTGAAGGGAAGGTGTTGAATTCTTGGGGTAAAGTTGAATGGGGTTTATGCGTGAAGGTGGTGGGAGATTGTTGGAGGCCTGTAGTAAGAGTGATTCTATACAAGAAAAGGAAAACAATATTAAGTATGTAATACTTAGATGTATGTAGCAGTTAAAGCATTACCTAGTGTATCAGTCGACTGCAGGGGATAAGTTGTTCTAATTAATGACAATGCTGGTTTCGTGAGTAGCTGATTTAAATTGAATTGATTTTCTGCTAGTGATGAAGTTATTACTTGGTATTCTGCATTATCTCGGTATTGACCTAAGGAAGGACGAAGAGGAAGAGTAGTCAACCAAATGGAAGAAAAGGGGAAGGGAGAAGGAGAGTGCACAAAGAAATAATGCTCTTTCTATCCTTTGTGTGATGAGGGGATGTCGATTAGGAATTAGAAGTCTAACCAAGCTTGGAAATAGAAAATACCTATTTCTGATGAGTTTACTTGGAAAAAATAGTGAAACAGAAAAGCTGAGGGGGTAATGAATAAGTAAGTTGTTATAAGATAAAATCCTAATATAAAACAGAAAGAGTTAGGACTTAATTGATTTAAGGGAATAGAAAAATATTCAGATACTTCTAAGAAAAATGGATGAATAGGGAAGTATAAGTCAACTTCTATTTGTTCCGAGAAGAAGGCCTTTGTGTGCTCGAGAGGTAGATGAGGACGCTCGGTGGAGGTAGCTAGGATTATATGAAAACCTGGGGGAAGTTGCAATTGGGAAGATAAAGATCGACAGTGCTCCCCTGTCACTTTAGAACGAGTAGAAGCAAACCAGGGATGGGGAATTGAAGAAATGGGTTGCATCTTCTTGGAGGTATAGAGTGAAAATTAGTGAGGATTGCTTCTATATTTATAGTAAAGAAGGGGGAGGAAAAGGAGAGAAATAATAGCTTTTCCCACTCATTCTTAGAAGAGTGGAGTTATGGAATCAGATGGAATTAGTTTGTTAGGGTAAAAATGATGGGTAAGTAAGGAATCCAATTTTTGATAGGGTAAGAAGGGGGTATATCAGTTTCTGGTAAGACATATGTAGTATTAACACTTCCTGATATGATGTGCAGGAGATGTATCAGTTTATATAAATTCTGTTATAGGGCATGTATCCAAGTCACAGGGAAAATTAATGTGTTGTATATGCAGTACAAATTCAGGAGTAATATGGAATCACATGGAAACAGACACACATAAAGTGTGCACAGTACAAATGCAAAAATAATAAGGCAGATTGATCATTGCAAATTGTAAATACAGATAACACTTGCAGAAAAGTTGAATATTCATTCACAAAATAAGACAAATTCATTACAGAAAGGCTAGTTGTTCATTACAGATAATGTTTGATACAGATCTAGGATTCCAAGTCGGTATCTGAAACGGTGTTGAAAGCCTCCAGTGGAAATTTATTGTAGGTTGCTCCTATATCCAGATGGATGTTAGGTTGCTTGGATGAGAAAAGGTTTTTTATGTTAGCTGCCTGCAATGCTCCTTCAAAACCTCTCTGGAAATACCTTCCGTACTTCTTTGTTGTTTGGGCTACGAGTTTTGTTTCTTAGGCTACCCAGCACTCAGCTTTAGTTTCTTGTAGGTTAGTTAACTCTCTGTGGAGTTGGGCAGCCTTGCGGGTTTGCTCATTGGCCACATCTGATATTCTGTAGAAGTGCATTGTCAGAATGTGGAAGTGGAAGTGGAATTCGTCAAAGCTATTGTAGGTCCTATTTTTAAGTTCACTAAAGGCATCAATAAGGTCTTCCAAAGGTTGAAAGCATTGGCCAGACTGGAAGTGCCAGTCCTTCTCCTTCTGTACTAATTTCTGAATTTCTGACTGGGAGGAGGTTGCCTATTGTGTTAGTGATTCTGCTTGTTCTCGTAATAACCTAATGGTAGTGTCTTTACTGTTGCTCTCCCATTTGGATTTCTCCAAGTCTTGCCTATATTGAGTGGAGGTTTTTTCCTTCTCTGTTAGTAGCTGAGCTTGCACAACAGTCAGAGTATGTACCTAAAATTGTAGTTTTTGCAATTTTTGTTGGTACTCAGCTTCTTTTTCAGCTCGGTCAGGAGAAGTGGGAGGACTAGTTTGTAATCTTGAAGAGGAGGTTGAAAGTTCATTAGGGTTGGTCTGAGTACCCTTTGTTAAAGTTGAAGGTGCAAGTGGCATCATAGGAGGCTGATGTGTTTTTGTGTAGGAGGCTGAAGGTTTAAATTGTTGGCTCTGAAAATTAGAAAGTCATTGGCCAAAAGTATGGAGCTTGGAGGTACTCTGAAGAATGAATAAAGGAAATATGAAAAGGTTTATTTGTACAGTGAAGTCAGTTAGTAAAAGGAGAAAGCTTACCGTTCAGAGGCTTTGCTGTAATTCTTGTAAAAATGGCGAAATTTCAGAAGGAGTGAAGAGGGGGGTAGTCTGCGGTAATGCAGAGTCTGATACAGTAAGGGGAGAATCAGAAGGAATGACAGATGAAGAAGTTGCAGGAGGAGAATTTGGAATATAGGGGGGTATAGGAAGTTCAGGAAGAGAATAAAGGAGATGGATAGGATAGGTATCTAATACAGCTTGTACCAGAAGGTCTAGAAGGGAGGAGTGTTGGTGCAGTAGGCACCCAAGTCGAACCTGAGTTTTGATTATAGCAAATGATACAAAGTTAACCTCATTTTGTTATCTCACGAGCTAAATCAAGTGTGCAGAAGAGTTCTAAATCTAGAGCTGAAAGTCAGCGACACCCAGAGGGAGCGTGGTGGTTGGGCGACACCGGAATGACTTCGGAGGGAGCCAAAGGAATCAGGTGGAATATCGGAAGCAGAAGCTACAAGGTAAATGTTGAGGTAAGCTCGTGTGAGTGAACACAAGGAAGGTCGTGTCCTCTATACGGGGACGTTCTTAGGCGACGATCCGACCAAGACCTCCCATGGAAGGTCTAAGTCGAGATCGGATGGTATATGACCATTTAATTTGCTTGTATTAACTATTTTTTCGAGCTAACTCTTCGTTGCAGCTGGAAAACCTACCATCAGTCGACTGAGGGCTTGTATCAGTCGACTGATCCATCTAGTAGTCGACTGGTAAGGGTAGCAGTCAGTTGTTGGTCAAGGATCAGTTTCGAGGAGAGTCAAATCTTATCTCCATTTTTGAAGGGATAGGAGACTTTCTCTCATTGGTTGAAGATGTGAACATCTAGGGTTTGCAAGGCTATAAAATTAGGGGTTCTCCACCCTATTTCTATCATCAAAAGCTCTCCAAAAAGCCTCCGCTACAATACTCTTCTACGATGACCTTACGACGACGAAGTGCTACCGCATCTCCGACGACAAGTGCCTACCTTTCATTAATTTAATAGTCGTCGGTATTCGTTCTTATTGTCGTCTTAAATTCTGTATTTAATCGTGCTTTAATCATAACAAGGAGAGGGGGAGTGTCCCTCTACCTTGAGCTTTTTCATCGATTGTATTCGCTTACTCCTTCCTCTAATGAGGAGGAGTGTTTTTAGTGTTTTGTCCTCCGTACGCGGTCTAGGACCATTAGGGCCTTGGACTGGCAGTCGAAGGTTGTGAACCAAGTAAAAAAAAAAGAGTATTATTTTCTTTCCACTGCATTTACTCTTACTCGCATTTTATATCGAACAAACGAACGAAGAGAATTTTGTGCTATTCACCCCCCCCTCTAGCGCTCTAAACGATCCAGCAATTGGTATCAGAGTCGGGGGTGCTAAGTGTTGAGTTTCCGGTACCGCAGTGAGTGTGTGTTCGAACATGTTTCGTAAACATGTGCACAGCGGAAGAATTAAAAATAATAAATCTAATTTATTACAACACACACATCACACGCATGCATAGTACAACATGTGTAGACATAATTGCAATTTTAAATTTTGCAATAAAGGAAATTACTCTAGTTATACCTAATGTATCACGTGCAGCGGGAATGGCATCAACCGGAGCGACTCTCGCTAGAATCGCCTCTATCCGTATCCACCCCGAGTATCATCGGGATGGTTTCCAAAGCCACGAGCCTCATCTTCGTAGGAGTCACTAGCCTCGTGTCGAAGATGATGTGATCGAGAGAAGATCACAATCCGAATCAAAATTCGGATTAGAAATCGAGTCCCAATAACTCGCTTCTCCGGAGAGGTATTCGTCAACCGTTTGAGGAATCCTTCATCCTCCACCTATGAGGATTACCGGAGATCGAATCCCCAGTAAAGTAGCCATTGTCGGAGCTCAAAACGTCGTTCAAACGACGCTGCCACACGTAAAGAAACAAGCTGTCCAGAAAACTGGACAGCTTAGTGGAGGATGTTGCGCCGACCAAAGAGGATGGTCGACCAACCCTTGGTCGCCAGAACCAAGGTGAGTCACCGGAGGATGGCTGGCAGCAGCTAGGATGGCGGCATAAAAGTTGGGCGGCAATAAGGTTGGGCGGCGGCAAGGAGAAGAGAGGGAGAGGGGTTGGGTGGCTAGGTTTTTCCAACAACCAAAAGTTAGCCACGAAAAACCCTTAAGTCTTGTTTTTATAGAGAACATATTCTCCTAACGGTTATTGGTTCATAACCAAAAACCCGTTAACCCGCTCCATTAACTTAAGTTAAAATAAACCGAACCGAGTTGGTCTATTTTAAGTTAAAACAAATCAAACCAATTTTCGTTCATTCGTTTAAAACAAACCAAACCCCTTTGGTTTATTCTTCACCATTGGATTAGAACCAAACCAATTTGGTTCATCCATCATGTCTTCATAAGAACGGCCCATCCACGCTTCCATTGCGACTGAAATGATTTCATGCTCGATCCTTGTTTGGTCAAACCAAACCTAGTTTATCTCGGTCTGAGAATCTCATTCTCAAGCTCATTTTAAATCCTTCGGATTACGCTCATTGTACGTGTGACCAAATAGGTTCTCGGTTTATGTTGGTCATCTATAATTAACCATTAATTATAGAACGATCATGAGCGGAACCTAGTAGTACATCATGATCCCCAATTAACCGAAAGATCAACGATTGATCCAGAACTATTTCTGAAACTCTTCAGCAGCTACAATGAATCGTGCTCCATTCCTTTCACTCATCTTATACCCACTTGGTTCAAGACATGGACTATAGTGTAAGTCCCCACTAGGTTGACTATGTCATACCTAGCCCAAGTATCATTTTCTCGTCCTACGAATTCTAGTTACTGCACATGTATCCAAGAGTACCTTACTCTAAACATGTAATGTTTTGGCCAAAGACTTTAGTAACAATCCGACGAGAGGCCATGGGTATACATCTCCTCGCAAGGAGTGGTGAATCCTTTATAGGCTATTCAAACACCTTCGATCACTTCGACTTATTCTCAATCATCCCGGGTCCACATCTCCTCAGAGATGCTTGCTTAAGATGTCAAAGCATAAGTCTTCATGACCAAGATGACTTGAATACCGCAAGTCAAAGGAACATCGCACTTAAGCTATAGTAAGAACTTCATTGACATATCTATATATGCAGAGAACCATATGAAGTTTTACAGCTGGTCACTCCAATGAACTAGTTACCATAACTAGCATCCACGATTAACTCCGGACATCACAATGTCACCAGCCAGTGAGAATCAACTACTTGGATACACCAAGGAGTATACCTCGTGCTAGTCTCGACAAAATTGATGGTGTCCAAATCCATCAATTCATCGACTAGGGATAATTTCGATACATCACAATTACACATGTAGAGATACTCACTAGTTGTGATCCAATCACAAATTCTCTCATGCTGTGAATCATATCGTGGACGTTCAGTAAATGAGTTTAAGATCTAATCAAATACATGAAAACATGTATACTCCAATAGTGAATCTTCATTTATCATATAAATAGTTCAAACATAGGGTGATTGCCTTAGGACATCTCTCATATATTACTAACAAACTCCCACTTGGCCTAATGTCAATTGCTACGGTATCCAATACCATAAGCTCTAACATGATCCTCAAACTTACTTTGAGATAATGCCTTAGTTAAAGGATCCTCTAAGTTCCTTTCAATTGGAATCTTCTCGATTTGTATTTCCTTCCTACTTATGATCTCTTTGATCAAATGATAGCGGTGAAGCATATGTTTGGATCGTTGATGAGACCTTGGCTCTTTCGCCTGTGCAATTGCTTCAACAATGGCTGGAACCACACCAAGTTCATAAATGAACTTCTTGATCCAAACTGCTTCCGAAGCTGCAATGTATTCTGTCTCAGTGGTAGAATCCGCTATAGTGTCTTGTTTGGAACTTTTTCAACTCACTGTGCCCCCATTCAAGGTGAACACGTACCCAGACTGAGACCTGGAATCATCCTTGTCTGTCTGGAAGCTGGCATCCGTATACCTGTGTATCACCATGTCCCCTTCTCCATATATTAGGAACACATCCTTAGTTCTTCTAAGTACTTAAGGATCATCTTAACATCCACCCAATGATCCATTCCTAGATCAGACTGGTATCTACTCGTGACACTCAGAGCATACGATACATCGGGCCTCGTACATAACATAGCATACATGATAGATCCTATTGCGGATGCATAGGGAATCTTACTCATGCAAATCCTCTCATCTTTTGTGCGCGGACACATAGACTTCGAAAGGTGTATCCCATGCCTGATGGGAAGGTAACCTTTCTTAGATTCCAACATGCTAAACCTCTTTAGCACTCGGTCTATATATGTAGACTACGAAAGACCAAGCAACCGTTTCGATCTATCCCTATAGATCTTTATCTCGAGGATATAGGTTGTTTCTCCCAGGTCTTTCATGGAGAATGTCTTGGACAATCAAATCTTAACTGACTGTAAGACTAAAACATCATTTCTTATAAGGAATATGTCATCGACATACAATACTAGGAACACGACTGCACTCCCACTAACCTTCTTGTACACACAAGGTTCATCTGGATTTTGTGAGAAATCAAACTTTTTAATTGTCTCATCAAAATGGATATTCCAACTCCTGGATGTTTGATTCAATCCATATATGGACCGTCGCAATTTGCATACCTTGGTTTTATCAACCAATGTGAAAGCCTCAGGTTGTATCATATACACGTCCTCGAGCAGGTTTCCATTAAGGAAAGCTATTTTCATATCCATCTGTCATATCTCTTAATCATAATGAGTCACTATGGCCAGGAGCATCTGAATGGATTTAAGCATAGCAACAGGCGAATAGGTTTCGTCATAATCAATACCTTGCTTTGATGATATCCTTTCGCCACCAATCTAGCCTTATAGGTAATCACATTACCATCCATATCGGTTTTCTTCTTGAAAACCCACTTGCACCCTATAGGCTTTATGCCTTCAGGTGGATCAACCAAGTTCCAAACTTGATTTTCATATATGGAATCTATTTCCGACTTCATGGCTTCAAGCCATTTGTCCCTTTCTAAACTTTTCAGAACTTCTTCATAATTGGTAGGCTCCTCATTATCAATGAGTAATACGTCGTTCGATTTACTTACGAGAAATCCATATCTCTCAGGAATATTGTGTGTCCTACCAGATCTACGAAGATGTGGTGTCACAATAGGTTCAGCCGATGTCTCATCACTATGAGTCATCGGTCGAGGAGCTTGACCAGGTATCTCTTCAATGTCTACTGGAGTCTCTTGAACCTCCTCAAGTTCAACGACACTCCCACTGTGTTCTTGCAAGAGAAACTCTTTCTCTAGAAACACAACATTCCTTGAAACAAACATCTTTTGTTCCAAGGGATGATAGAATTGGCAATCCCTCGTTTCCTTAGGGTATCCAATAAATAGACATTTATCAGACTTAGCATCCAATTTGTCTGACACAGTCCGCTTCACATAAGCAGGACAACCCCATATCTTCAAGTAAGATAAATGAGGTTTTTTACTAGCCCATATCTCATATGGAGTAGTAGAGACTACCTTGGTCGGGACTCTGTTTAACAAGTAAACAGTTGTCCGAAGTGTATAGCCCCAAAAGGACTTGGGAAGATTCGCGTGATTCATCATTGACCTGACCATGTCCAACAAGGTCCGATTTTGCCTCTTAGATACACCATTAAGTTGTGGTGTATACGCCGGAGTCCATTGAGACAATATACCATTGTCCCTCAGATAATCTAGAAACTCTTGACTCAAGTATTCACCACCTCAATCCGATCGAAGTATTTTAATACTCTTGCCAAGTTGTTTCTCTACTTCATTTCTGAATTCTTTGAACCTTTCAAAGGCTTCAGACTTGTGTTTCATCAAAAACACATACCCAAACTGTGAGTGATCATCGGTGAAGGTAATGAAGTAGCTATAACCTCCTAAGGCTTGAGTTGACATAGGTCCACATACATCAGTATGTATTAGACCAAGCAACTCACCCACCGATTCACCTTTTCCAGTAAAAGGTAACTTGGTCATCTTGCCTTTTAAGCATGATTCGCATGTATAGTATGAATCAAATTCAAACGATTCCAGAATTCCACATCGGTGTAATTCGGACATGCATTTCTTTCTCACATGGCCAAGACGACAATGTCACATGTAGGAGTCTAATTGATTATCTTTTTTAGCACGCTTGTTGCTCGCTTCGATATTGAAAATGTCACTGGATACGTTCAACGTATAAATACTATTGCTTAAAGTTTCAGTCCCATAAAGAACGTCATTCAAAGTTATGTAACGACAATTGTTACTAAAAGTTAAATGGTTCCCATTTCTATTTAAACAAGAAATAGAAATGATGTTCTTTATCAACGAAGGAACATAAAAGCAATTGTCCAGTTCTAAGACAAGTCATATAGGGAGTTTCAATAAATACATTCCGATGGTGAGTGCAGCAACCTTTGCTCCATTCCCAACACGTAAATTTGACTCTCCCTTGACGAGTCTTCTTCTATTCCTTAGCCCATGTATGTCATTACATATATGTGAGCCACACCCAGTATCCAGTACCCAAGTGTCTGAGGAAATAGGATGACAATCAATAACGAAGATATCTGAAGAAGATGGGGCATCTAATACCTTATTCTTCTTTACAGACTCAAAATAAATCTTGCAGTTTCTTCGCCAATGGCTCTCCTTGCCATAATGATGGCAAGTGCCATTTTGAGCTGGTTCTGCCTTTTTAGCCTTTTTCTTCTTCCCCTTCTGTTGTTCCTTTGACTCCCTCTTATAACCTTTCTTTGAGGAATCAACTAACAGCACCGTCCCCTGCTCATGCTTCTCAGAAGGCTCCACAATCTTCAGCATGTTGAGCAGTACCATAGATGAACCTTCTTGCATCTCAGAGGTGAAGAGGAGCTTGGAGACTTTGAACCTTTCGAATCTCACTTGCTCATCAAACAACTCATAAAGATGAAGGACTATGGTATGAGCATCCATATGCTCATGCTGCTTCCGCAACTCGGGTACCATCGCGACTAGCATGATGCAACTCACTTGCTCAGAATCACTCACATGTTTCTGATGGGCCAACAATTGGTCCGGTGTTGCGTCATCACTAGGACGAGCAGGAAGAGACGCTTCGAGGACATACTCAAGCTTTTCCACCTTGAGAACAATTCTCAAGTTTCTAAGCTAGTCCAAGAAGTTCGGCCCAGTCAATTTATTCGAATTCAAAATAAAGCACAAATTCAAAGACATCATGATCAAGCGATTAACCTAGAAATACAAAACGAGCATATATGAGAAAGATAATTTAAAATGCATCCATATACATTTACAAAATCCCATTCATTTTTCAAATTCAAAAACCCTCAAAATCAATTCGGGAGATCGTAGGTCAATCTCCGAATGGGCTGATATCCAATATAGATAAGAACAACCTTGGAGTGAGTCTAACAAGTCATTCTTAGCTATGATGGTGGGTATCAAGTATACCGATTATATATCACGTATATGTAACTATCACAATGTGCTATCAACTAATTGAATGTTTACACATACATTGGGTTGTTAACACATTAACAAGTATGAATCATATGCATAGCACCTAACTTCACCTCTCTTCACATCGACCTTAGAGTGAGTCCAACAAATCGATGCTCCAAGTTAGAGCCGGCCCATTAATCGTGAAATAGTTTTAATATGGTTAGAGCGCATTCAACCAATTAGCCAGACTTGGAGTGAGTCCAACAACCCAAACTAACGATTGACCTCTGACTCTTACCATATTAGAATTAAACTATTCCAATGATTTGAATATGTTCAGGTTCGAGCCAGGCTTGGAGTGAGTCCAACAACCCAAATAAGAAACAGAACTCTGGTTCTAATCATATTAATGGAAGGTGTAGGATTTAATATTGTATAAGGGTTTTAAAGTCTCATCATCTTTGCATGCAAATAACTATTATCTATATGACATGACATACATGGCATACATCTACATGTCACGACACGCATGACATAATGATATGCATTTAATGCAATTACATGTCATACAATTATAGCATCTACTTAATTTCCTTATATGTCATAACTATTTATGGAAATAAATTATGTTTAAGATTTGATTCCCAAAATCAAATCATGATTAAATTAGGAAACAAATTTTCAAATCTAATCACATATTTTATTTATGGAAGGTCTCAATTAAAGAAAGTCAAATTTAATTTAGGAAACAAATTTCCTAAATTGTCAAAACTATTTATGAAAATCAAATATATTTCCAAATCAAATCATAATTAAATTAGGAAAAAAATTTCCAAATCTAATCAAATATTTTATTTATGGAAAGTGTTACTTTCCATAAATACTTCTAACTTTCCAAAAGTAGAAGATTCCCATAAATACTTCTAGACTTTCCAAAATTAGAAAATTTCCATAAATATTTCTAAACTTCCAAAAGTAGAAAATTTCTATAAATACAATTACGACTATTGTAAAATAATTTTACGATTATGTCGAAACACAACCTGAGCTCTGATACCACTGTTGGGTTTCCGGCACCACGGTGAGTGTGTGTTCGAACATGTTTCGTAAACATGTGCACAGCAGAAGAATTAAAAATAATAAATCTAATTTATTACAACACACACATCACACGCATGCATAGTACAACATGTGTAGACATAATCACAATTTCAAATTTTGCAATAAAGGAAATTACTCTAGTTATATCTGATGTATCACGTGCAGCGGGAATGACATCAACCGGAGCGACTCTCGCTAGAATCGCCTCTATCCATATCCACGTTGAGTATCGTCGGGATGGCTTCACAAAGTCACGAGCCTCGTCTTCGTAGGAGTCACTAGCCTCATGTCGAAGATGATGTGATCGAGAGAAGATCACAATCCGAATCAAAATTCGAATTAGAAATCGAGTCCCAATAACTCGCTTCTCCGGAGAGGTATTCGTCAACCGCTTGACGAATCCTTCGTCCTCCACCTATGAGGATTATTGGAGATCGAATCTCCGGTAAAGTAGCCACTGTCAGATCTCAAAGCGTCGTTCAAACAATGCTCCCACACGTAAGGAAACAAGCTGTCCAGAAAACTGGACAGCTTGGTGGAGGATGTTGCGCCGGCCAAAGAGGATGGCTGGCCAACCCTTGGTCGCCGGAACCAAGGTGAGTCGCCGGAGGGTCACCGGAGGATGGCCGACAGCAGCTTGGACGCCGACAGCAGCTAGGATGGCGACACAAAAGCTGGGCGGCAACAAGGTTGGGCGGCGGCAAGGAGAAAAGAGGGAGAGGGGTTGGGTGGCTAGGTTTTTCCAACAACCAAAAGTTATCCACGAAAAACCCTTAAGTCTTGTTTTTATAGAGAATATATTCTCCTAACAGTTATTGGTTCATAACCAAAAACCCGTTAACCCGCTCCATTAACTTAAGTTAAAATAAACCGAACCGAGTTGGTCTATTTTAAGTTAAAATGAACTGAACCAACTTTTGGTTCATTCATTTAAAACAAACCAAACCTCTTTGGTTTATTCTTCACCATTGGATTAGAACCAAACCAATTTGGTTCATCCATCATGTCTTCATAAGACACGGCCTATCCACGCTTCCATTGCGACTGAAACGATTTCATGCTCGATCCTTGTTTGGTCCAACCAAACCTAGTTTCTCTCGGTCTGAGAATCTCATTCTCAAGCTCGTTTTAAATCCTTCAGATGACGCTCGTTGTGCATATGACCAAATAGGTTCTCGGTTTATGTTGGTCGTCTATAATTAACCATTAATTATAGAATGATCATGAGTGGCACCTAGTAGTACATCATGATCCCCAATTAACCGAAAGATCAATGGTTGATCCAGAACTATTTCTGAAACCCTTCAGCAACTACAATGAATCGTGTTTCATTCCTTTCACTCATCTTATATCCACTTGGTTCAGGACATGGTCTATAGTTTCAGTCCCCACTAGGTTGACTACATCACACCTAGCCCAAGTATCATTTCCTCATCCTACGGATTCTAGTTATTGCACATGTATCCAAGAGTATCTTACTCTAAACATGTAATGTTTTGGCCAAAGGCTTCAGTAAAAATCCAATGATAGGCCATGGGTATACATCTCCTTGCAAGGAGTGGTGAATCCTTTATAGGCTATTCAAACACCTTCGATCACTTTGACTTATTCCCAATCATCCCGGGTCCACATCTCCTCAGAGATGCTTGCTTAAGATATCAAAGCATAAGTCTTCATGACCAAGATGACTTGAATACCACAAGTCAAAGGAACATCGCACTTAAGCTGCAATAAGAACTTCATTGACATATCTATATATGCAAACAACCATATGAAGTTCTACAGCTGGTCACTCCAATGAACTAGTTACCATAACTAGCATCCACGATTAACTCCGGACATCACAATGTCACCAGCCAGTGAGAATCAACTGCTTGGATACACCAAAGAGTATACCTTGTGCTAGTCTCGACAGAATTGATGGTGTCCAAATCCATCAATTGATCGACTAGGGATAATTCTGATACATCACAATTACACATGTAGAGATACTCATTAGTTGTGATCCAATCACAAATTCTCTCATGCTGTGAATCGTATCGTGGACGTTCAGTAAATGAATTTAAGATCTAAACAAATACATGAAAACATGTATACTCAAATAGTGATTCTTCATTTATCATATAAATGGTTCAAACATAAGGCGATTGCCTTAGGACATTTCTCATATATTACTAATACTAAAATTTGGTGAAACCACCAATCTAGCTTTTTTACAGATTTATTTTCATTTTTATTTCTGTTTATTTTGATTTTTCTTTACAAGCTCTTTCGTTCGATTAGATTTTCTCCCGCACTACTAATCCAAGACGCGAGTCTTGGTACATTCCGCTTGTTTTTATCGTTGCTAGGTTATTTCTGTATTTTTCTTGCTCTTTTTGTATCAATGGCCCATCTCGAGGGTTTTAGCATCATCCGACCTCCGTTTTACAATAGAGATGACTTCCGTTATTGGAAGGGTCGGATAGAGTGCTTCCTTAAGACCCAAATTGAGATGTGGATCATAATCCAAATGGGATTTACACTTCTGCCTAACGAAGTGGGTGAATTTTTGGATTATGATCAATGGACCAATACTACAAAAAGATAAGTTGAAGCCAACACCAATGCGGCTTGTCCAAGGAGAAGCTTAATCATGTCGGCCCCTTCATCAGTGCAAAGGACTTGTGAACCAAATTAGTGGAATTGCACGAAGGAACCGACGAAGCAAAGGTATGCAAATGGGACCTTCTTCTTAATAAATTATATAACTTAAAAATGCAGGAACATGAGACCGCGACTCAACTACACGCCCGAGTACAAGACATCGTCAACAACTTGCATGCCATAGCACAAAAGGTCGAAAATTGTGACCTAATAAGGTATGTCTTGAACTCATTTCCTATGACTACCTTGTGGGCATCCATGGTCGATGCCTGCAAGGTCTCTAAGGACTTATCAAAAATTAGATTAGATGAATTATTTTCATAATTTGAACTCCACGAACAGTCTAACTCGGTACCCGAGAAAGGTATAGCTCTCATTGCAGGTCAAAAGAAGAAGCCCGCAAGTAAGCCACCCCCAAAGGAAGAAGAAGATGAGTACGAGTCGGAGGTCGATCCGGAGATGGAGACCGAACTAGTCAACCTAGTTCGGAGGATGATCAAGAGCCAAAGACGACCCGTCACTCAACCCAACGAAGGTAAATCTAAAACTAGTTCTAATGTTAGGTGCTATGAATGCAATAGGTTTGGACATGTCAAGTCGGAATGCCCGAAGCTTAAAAATAAAGCACCAAAGTTCAAAAAGGTGCTCAATGCTACGTGGGAAGTGGCATCGGAGGAAGAAGACGATGACCTCATCTTCATGGCTAAACCAACCGAATCGGAGTCGGAGTCCAAATCTGAACCCGAGGATGAGTCGGACTACGAATCTCTATTCAAGACAAGCCATGGATACGCATCGGGTTCAAGAGATACTCTCAAGGTAAGTCGGTCCCTCATTAGTACTTTATACAATGCAATTAAGTTTCTAACTAGGAAGTTAGCTAAGTCTGAGTCCAAGGTCGAGACCCTGTTCGAGGAGGTTAAACTTCTTAAACACGAGGTCTCCCTAACCTCGTCGACAAGTCAAGTTCAAGAGGAGGACTCAACTCGAGTTGAAAAGCTCGAAGTTGAGAACTCACTTTTGAAAAGTCAAGTCGAAGATCTTAGGAACACATTGGAAAGGTTCACTTTGGGATCCAAGGGACTTGACCTCTTACTTGGATCGCAAAGGGTCGTGTACAACAAGGTCGGGCTTGGATTTAGCTCAAGTATAACTAACAAGTCGTACATGTCAATCGTAAGTCGAAATAGAATACATGTCCAAGCATGGGTCCCTAAGACCACTTTGATTTCTCAATTAGGATCTAACCAGTACTGGGTTCCCAAGGACCAAATCCACTATGTGGAAAGACCGAACCGATTCAATGGTTCAGGGGGAGCTAGTAAAAAACTTGTTCGTGTTATTACTTAGAAATTGCATGCTTAGTTTTTTTCTTTTCTTTTTAGAATGGTTAGATAGGGACTATAACTCGTCAATACTTGATAACATAGTACCACGATGTGGCGAGATGATAGTACGCTAGGAAAGCGAAGTCTTGGGTACTCGAGCTAGATAAGGCATATCTAGTTCGGTTCACTTGACCGAGTGAAACTAGCTGAAGCTACCTCACCGTATCTTAGACTAGTTAGACCAGGAAGTGGTCTTAAGTGAGTCAAGTTACTATTTTCTTGAAATTGGCTTTGTCTAAGGAAGTGGTTGTTTTTTCGATCAAAGAAGACCTCTGTGCCTCGCCGCGACCTGGAAGCCAAGATCTTGAAAAGGTGACTTGATTAGCTTAGGGTCAAATCCGAATCTAACGCAAGGTTGACTAGTTTTGATTCATTAAAATTAATCAAGTAAAATTGAATTCATCTCACAAGAACACATAAGGATAACATGTTTGATCATGTAGAAATGAGTGAGGTGACCTAGGACTAATAATCTTCAACTAACCCTTAAATTCTAATATCCGATCCAACTACCTTGTGTGTAGGATCAATGGATGTTGGATAGTGGTTGATCCCGACACATGACCAGGGATCAACTTAAGTTTTCAAAGCTACAATTCAAACGACAATGATCGGTAGCCTTTGGAAACAATGGCAATCTCAAAATCATCGGATCAGGTGATATTGAGCTCAACTCAAACTTTATCATTCAAAATATTTTACTAGTTGAAAATTTTGAATATAATTTACTTAGCGTAAGTCAATTGTGTGATAATAACTATAAGGTCATATTTTTAGAAAATGAATGCGTAATTAAAACAAATGAAACCTCTAAAACAATCCTTAAAGGAACTAGGAATAGCAACATCTATACTATTAATCTACCTAACTCCTCGACCAAGTGTCTTATGACACAGCAAGAGGAATCTTGGTTGTGGCACCGATGACTCGATCACTCGCACCCAAGACTCGTCCACAAGATAAGTCAGAGTGGCTTAGTCAGAGGTTTGCCCAACCTTAACAACTTAGACAATAAAATTTGTAATGCTTGTCAACAAGATAAACAATCTAGGACACAACATCAACTAACTAATCAAGAATGAACCAAAAGTGTTCTTGAGCTCCTACATATGGATCTATTCGATTCACATGGAGCTAAGTCACTTAATGGTAGCCAATTCTACTTAGTCATAATTGACGACTATTCTAGGTTTACCTGGGTTAGGTTCATCAAACATAAAAGTGATACCCTAGATCAACTCATCAACTTGTTTAAACTAATCAAAAAACAAAAGAACCTTAAAATTAAAAGACTTAGGAGCGATCATGGTGGTGAATTTGAAAACCACAGGTTTACAGATTTTTGTAACCTAAATGGATATCACCGTAAATTCTCATATCCTAGAACCCCATAACAAAATGGTCTAGTCGAACGTAAAAATAGAACCCTACAAGAAGCCGCTAGGACAATGCTAAATGAGTATAACCTACCTGACAGGTTTTGGACAGAAGTCGTTAGTACGGCTTGCGATGTCCAAAATAGGATCCTTTGGTAAAGAGGCACCTTAAGACCTCGTACGAAATCTATCACAACAAAGTACCTAACATCAAGTACTTTAGGGTATTTGGATGTAAGGTACATATCCTGAACACCAAGGATTACCTAGGAAAGTTCACCTCCAAAACCTCTATCAGAATCTTCTTAGGATACTCGACTACAAGTAGAGCCTATAGGGTATACAACCATGACACCCTTAGAGTTGAAGAGATTATTAATGTAGTGTTCGATGAAGGACACGAACCTACAAAACCCGTAGCAACACCAACTAGCAAACTGACTCATACCAGACTCGACTCCGACCCTAAGATCGAGTCTAGTATTAATCCTAACCCAAGTTCAACAAGTCATCCAGTCGACCAAGTGATAGGTGACCCTAACCCAAGTCAAATTAGGATTCAAACGAATCATCCTATTGACCAAGTGATAGGTGATCCTAGCTTAGGGGTTCGAACTAGATCATCTTATAGAAACCTTAGTCAAATCTTCTTGATTTCGAAAATCAAATCCAAAACCATTGAACAAGCTCTTCTTGATCCCGATTGGAATATTGCAATGCAAGAAGAGCTAGCTCAATTCACTAGGAATGAGGTTTGGGAATTAGTACCACCACCTAAAGATAAATCAGTTATTGGAACAAGATGGGTCTTTCAAAACAAACTTGATGACAAAGGTGAAGTAGTTAGAAATAAAGCAAGGTTAGTCGCCAAAGGTTTTAGTCAAGTCGAAGGATTAGATTACGATGAAACCTATGCCCCCGTAGCTAGACTAGAATCCATCCGAATGTTGTTAGCCTACGCTGCATATCGAGGATTTAAGTTATTTCAAATGGATGTTAAGTTAGCATTTTTAAATAGACTTATTAAGGAAGAGGTGTACGTTAGCCAATCCCCAGGATTCGAAAGCCTAGATAAACCTGACCATGTCCTTAAACTAAAGAAAGCTCTTTATAGACTTAAGCAAGCTCCTCGAGCTTGGTACGAGAGGCTTTCAATTTATCTTAAGTCAAAAGGGTTTAACCAAGGCCTAGTCGATCCAACCCTCTTCGTAAAAACCGTAGGTAAGGAAATCTTTATAGCCCAAATCTACGTAGACAATATCATTTTCGAAACAACCAATTCGATCCTACTAAATGAATTCATTTCACTTATGGAAAGTGAATTTGAAATGAATTTAGTAGGTGAATTGAGTTTCTTTCTAGGACTACAAATTAAACAAACTAAGGATGGAATATACTTACATCAACAAAAATATACTAGAGAATTAATTAAACGTTTTGGAATGCAAGATGCTAAAACCATCAATACACCCATGGCCACTAATGTCAATATAGGAGAGGACTAGAAGGAAAACCCATCGACCTAAAACACTATAGGAGTGCGATAGGGAGTCTTCTATACATAACCGCGAGTCGACCCGACATTTTATTCACGGTAAGTATGTGCGTAAGGTTTCAAACTTGTTCCAAGGAGTCTCACCTAACATTAGTTAAGTGTATCCTTAGGTATTTAAAGGGCACGCTAAGCGTAGGTATTTGGTACCCTAGATCTACCGAGTTTGAACTAATCGGCTATTCCGATTCGGACTACACCTGTAGTAAACTCGATAGAAAGAGCACGAGTAGTTGTTGTCAACTTCTCAGCTCGAGTCTAGTGAGTTAGTGCAATATGAAGCAACACTGTGTTGCGTTATCTACCACCGAAGCCGAATACATCGCGATGGGTGAGTGTGTAGCTCAACTTCTTTGGATGAAGCACACTCTCCAAGACTTTAACTTAAACTTCAACAATATTAAAACTCACATAGATAATATTAGCTCCATCAACCTAACCAAAAATGTTATTTGACATTCTAGGACCAAACATATAGAAGTTAAACATCACTTTATTCGAGAGCATGTAGCTAACATAACCGTTAAACTCGAATATGTGGAATCCAAGTCAAACCTAGCCGATCTTTTTACCAAGCCACTATCCGAAGCCGAATTTAGTCTGCTAAGATAAAAATTAGGCATGTGTGTAATAGAGTAGGACTTACATTTTTTTTATATACTCTAGTATTTACTTCTCTTTTCATGTTAATGGAACTAGCTTAGGGCTTACCCTAGATATCATGCACCTATAGATTTAAGCATCTCACAACATATAGGACTAATGTGTTTGTATACTTAGCCACGTAGATGGGCGTGAGATGTTAGGACCTTACTCCTGGTTCCAGATGTAGAGCTAGTGCATCGCCATGAACCACGGAGTATAATCATATATATTAACCGACTCTGACCAGGACTTGTTGATCTTTCATATCAATCAAGTCAAATAAGAGTTGAATATTTAATAGATGAACTTATTTTTAGTATATTATTTTCAAAATAATATGGAACATGCTTGGACTTGGAACTTAAACTTAATACTTATATTTTTTTCCCAAAACCCCTCTTTCCGATTTATGGCAAAAGGGGGAGAAAAGGTCAAAGTTAAGGGATCATTTTTTTTTTATAACTTAACTTAGTAACTTGATTCTATATTCTTATGGTCAAACGTTAATGTTTTACTTGAGAAAGGGGGAGAAAGGCCAAGTTAAGAAATCTTCTTAACTTAAACTTATTTTTTAATACTAAGGCCAACTTTAAGTAATTATTAATTACTTAAACTCTTCCTAAATAGCAAACATAAAGGGGGAGGATTAAGATCTTCTTTCAAGACTCACCCTCGGTCAAGGGGTAGGTTCCTCAAGGGGGAGTACTTGGAAGAAAGTCTCTATTACTCCTACTTAATCTTTTATTCTTCATGCATATTATTATTCTTCATGCATATTATTTCCTTAACTTTGTTTGGGTTTGTCATAGATCAAAAAGGGGAAGATTGTTGGTGCAATAGGCACCTAAGTCGAACCTGAGTTTTGATTATAGCAAACGATACAAAGTTAAGCTCATTTTGTTATCTTACGAGCTAAATCAAGTGTGCAGAAAAGTTCTAAAGCTAGAGATGAAGGTCAACGACACCCGGAGGGAGCCGAAGGAATCAAGTGGAAGACCGGAAGCAGAAACTACAAGGTAAATGTTGAGGTAAGCTCGTGTGAGTGAGCGCAAGGAAGGTCGTGTCCTCTATACGGGGGCGTTCTTAGGCGACGATCCGACCAAGACCTCCCATGGAAGGTCTAAGTCGAGATCGAATGGTATATGACCATTTAATTTGCTTGTATTAACTATTTTTTCGAGCTAACTCTTTGTTGCAGCTGGAAAACCTACCATCAATCGACTGAGGGCTTGTATCAGTCGACTGATCCATCTAGCAGTCGACTAGTAAGGGTAGCAGTCAACTGTTGGTCAAGGATCAACTTCGAGGAGAGTCAAAGCTTATCTCCATTTTTGAAGGGATAGGAGGCTTGCTCTCATTGGTTGAAGATGTGAACATCTAGGGTTTGCAAGGCTATAAAAGTAGGGGTTCTCCACCCTATTTCTATCATCAAAATCTCTCTAAATAGCCTCCACTATAATACTTTTCTACGACGACCTTACGACGACAAAGTGCTACCGCATCTCCGACGACAAGTGCCTACCTTTCATTAATTTAATAGTCGTCGGTATTCTTTCTTATTGTCGTCTTAAATTCTGTATTTAATCGTGCTTTAATCGTAACAAGGAGAGGGAGAGTGTCCCTCTACCTTGAGCTTTTTCATCGATTGTATTCGCTTACTCCTTCCTCTAACGAGGAGGAGTGTTTTTAGTGTTTTGCCCTCCGTACGCGGTCTAGGACTGCTAGAGCCTTGGACTGGAAGACGAAGGCTGTGAACCAAGTAAAAACAAATGAGTATTATTTTCTTTTCACTACATTTACTCTTACTCGCATTTTATATCGAACAAACGAACGAAGAGAATTTTGCGCTATTCACCCCCCCCCCCTCTAGCACTCTAAACGATCCAACAAGGAGGTTGTGAATTCTGGAAGTAAGGGACTGGAGGCAGGTATGGGCAATTGGTGTCTGGAGGGAAATAAGGAGGTCAGTGGGATGTCATCAGTAGAGGAGGAGGGAGAAAGAGATGAAGAAAGTTCAATGGGATCATGGCAGGGAGCAACAAGTGTATCATAGGAAAGCAATTTTGGAGGAGGAAGTGAAGGGGATGGCTCTACGGGGAGTAAAATATCAAAAGGGGGTAAAGGATTTTGAAGTTGTTCTGGGGGAGGAGGAATAAGATCAGTGGCAATTAGAGTGAGGGTTGGTTGGTCGAGCTCGGTAATGGTTATAATGGGGGACCTGGGGAAGTTCAGAAGGAACCTGTGACATAGAAGTATAAATAACTCTTTGTGAAATTAAATCAAGGTAGTTGAAGAAAGGAATAGTAGAGGAAGGGGTAATTATGATGAAGAAGGCTCAGGGATGGAAGAAGAGGTAGATGCGCCTTCAGTTCTTTTTCTTTTCTTCTTTTGTTGTTTTGCCAGGGCTCTTGCAATGGCAACATGCATCATATCCTCTGTAAAATAGAGTATCAGTATGCATTTAAAGGTAAATTCAGTAAATGTGCAGATAAATAAAACTTACCTATGGGATGAGCTTCTTTTGATTGGATGGGTGACAGTCTGTAGTAGGACAAAATTAGTTCTTGAAGAATTTCTTTGATACTAAAGTATTTTCTTCTGAGTAGGGAATCAATGGAAGGAAAGTTGATGGAAGATTTGACACTCTTGAGGTCGGGAAGACGACGGAGAGTAGTCTTCCAAGTCAGAGAAAATTGTAGAACAAGATCTAAGGGGACATAGAAGTAGAGGCCTTTCCATCCCTTGTGAGAGGAGGGCATGTCAGTTAAGAATTGATGATCTTGGTGTGCCATAAAGTAGAACATGCCTGTATCATCCATCTTAAGTTGGTGAAGGCAGTGGAAGATGTGAGGATTTTAGGGGATGTTAAGGTGATGAAACACGATTAGGGTTCCCATCACAATTCGAATAGAGTTAGGAGTCAATTGGTTGATGGGAATGTCGTAATAGGTGAGGATATGGAAAAGGGGTTTTGTGACAGGAAGGCGGATGCCTCCTTGTAGTTGGCTTGTGAAGAAGGTGCTGGTGCTGGTCGGGGGTTGATGAGATTGTTGATGGGGGGAAGGAATGATGGTGGTGAAGCCCTCTGGAATGTATTTGGGCTCGTGAAGGAAGAAAGGGTGATCGAGAGTTAGTCGGCTAGGGGTCGTTTCGTACCAGAGAGGGTTGGAGGAGGAACAAGCCATGAAGGGAGACTTGTCGCAGAGGGGTTGAAGGCGTCGAGGAAGAAGAAAGCTAGGGATTTTGGTAAAAGTAAAGAGGAGTTAACAGTTAAATGCAAAAGTGTAGCAGTACCCTTTAAAGGAGAAGGGAAAAGTGAAGTTAAGGGAGAATGGTTTGTATTCTTCACAATTTTTTCTATGGCAGAGGTTAAAAATATTTTTTCTAAGGCATTTTATGCTTAATACAGAGCTTGAGGATTAACTAATACTCTTTTGCAGGGGTCAATGGTTTTTTCTAAGGCATTTTACGCCTAATACATAGCCTAAGGATTAATTAATACTTTTTTACAGGGGTCAATGGTTTTTTCTAAGGCATTTTATGCTTAATACAGAGCCTAAGGGCTAACTAATATGTTTTTATAGGGGTTATTAATATTTCTAAGGTTTTTGACACCTAATCAAATTCTCTTGGGAAGTAATCAAAGGCATTTTTTCTAAGAGTTTTTATGCTTAATCATAATTTTTTCTTGTATACATCAATGATATTTTTTCTAAGGTTTTTCAAGCCTGATACAATTTTCTTGCAGGATCAGTAGTATTCTTTCTAAGTGTTATGGAGTGCAAAACTAACTCAAGGCTCTTACGCCTCATATAACAGCCTATAGGCTAGGTAGCTATATTCCCCCATGGAGACTATAACACCACCTATATACCATATGTAAAATGTTCTCAAGGCTCTTATGCCTACTATAACAGCCTATGGACTAGATAGCTACATTCCCCCACGGGGATTATAACTCCACTTATATGGCATATGTAAAATGTTCTCAAGACTCTTACGCCTCCTATAACAGCCTATGGGTTAGGTAGCTACATTCCTCCACAGGGAACTATAATGCCAGCTATAATGGGCAGGTAAATTGCTAACTTTCAAGGCCCACCACCTCATATAACACTCAAGGTCCTGTGCCTCATATGACAATTTAAGGCCCTGCGCCTATTATGATAGTTGGTTTATGGCATAATCTATATCAGTAAATACTTCTGAAACTTCACTCGACTTTGCCCTTCAATTTCACTAAAGAGGGGGAACTTATGATGGGTGTGGGGTTTTAGCTAAGACAAAGAAGTTTTTGTTGTTTTCAGCTAAGGTAGAGAAGTTTTTGTTGCTTCAGCTAAGGCAAAGAGGTTTTTGTTATTTTCAGCTAAGGCAGAGAAGTTTTTATTTTTTTAGCTATGGCAGAGAAGTTTTCGTTGTTAAAGCAGAGCAAAGAGATTTTTGTTTTGTTAATAAGGGTAATTTCAATAGATACTCATGAAACTTCATTCGACTTTGCTCTTCAATTTCACTAAAGAGGAGGAACTTATAATGGGTGTGGGGTTTTTAGTTAAGGCAGAGAAGTTTTTTGTATCATTAGAAGCAGTTTCAGTAAATACTTGTGAAACTTCACTCGACTTTGCTCTTCAGTTTCACTAAAGAAGGGAAACTTATGATGGGTGTGGGGTTTTTAGCTAAGGCAAAGAAGTTTTTGTTGTTTTCAGCTAAGATAGAGAAGTTTTTGTTTCTGTTAGGGCAGGATAGAGAAAATCTTGTTTTGTAAGGGTAGTTTCAATAAGAACTTATAAAACTTCACTCGACTGTGCTCTTCAGTTTTAATAAAGATGGAGAACTTATGATAGGGTCGGGGTTTTTTGATCAGTTAGAAGGTCTTTCGAGCTGTTTATATAGTTCCCGAACAATGTGTGTGATGCCCGAGCCAAGTAGGGTTGTGTATAGTAACTGTGTTTGCGGAGTAATTTGTGTGCTGGTAAAGTAGTTTATGCTTTTCCCAAGCAGTCTATATTTCCCGAGCAGTATATATATAACTCCCCAGCCCAGTAGGGGTGAGTAGTGTAGTGTTGCTCAGAACTAAGTATAGTATTGACAGAGCAGTTTATGTATTTCCCGAGTAGTGTATGTATTTCCAGTAAGGTGACACAGGGTAGTGATGCTCAGAGTTAAGTACCATATTGGCAGAGTAGTTTATGTAAATCCCGAGTGACATATGCATTTCCCGGGCCTAGTAGGGTGAAAGAGGGAAGTGATGCGCAGAGTTAAATATTATATTGGTAGAGTAGCTTATGTAAATCCCGAGCGACATATGCATTTCCCGAGCCCAGTAGGGTGACAGAGGACAGTGATGCGCAAAGTTAAATACTATATTGGCAGAGTAGCTTATGTAAATCCTGAGCGACTTATGTATTTCTTGAGCTTAATAAGATAACATAGAGTAATTGTGATCAGAGCTATGTATGGTATTGGAAGAGTAGTATATATAGTTCCCGAGCAGTTAGTGTATTTCCCAAGGCATTTGTGTATTCCCCGAGCACTATACTTGTTTCCCGAGCCATGTATGAGTTTTTGGGATTCTTTCTAAATACGATGAAAGGAGGAGATATGGGTATTCTTGAGCATGGGAAGTAGAAGGAAGAGTTCTGGAATGAAAAATATGATTAATATAGGATATTTTGTTATTTGTCATTTATTTTATTTAATTAATGCTTGGCAGGGAAATAGAAAGCACATAAGAGATTCAAAGGAGATATTTTGAAAAGGAGCGGAAAGAGCGATAAGATCTCACAACTTTGCAAGGGTATTAAAGTAAATTCACTTCAATGAGAAGGCGGGATAAATCATCTACAAAAGGGACAGAGAAGGAAGAAAGAGGGGATGGTTATTTCTTTGATATTCGGTACCTCAAAGATCTTCTTCTCACTTCTTCTTCAACATCTTGCATTTCTACTTTCTTCATCCTACCGTTTCTGACTTGAGCATCGGTGGGGTCGTGCCTGGAAGCCGACCCACCTCTAACACTCTCTTGTGAAGTGACAGATTTATCCCTCATCTTAAGGATCCAAGGCAATCGAAGAAGGTTCTCAAGAAGGGAGAAAGGAAATTATTCATTGTTTCATTCTTAACACTCTCTTGTTACAAATCTAACTGGGAGTTCCTGGATCGAAGGAGATCTGTAAGAAGGGGAAAGGAGATCTTGGCAGGCCGAAGAAGTGAACACCATTAGTAGCCTTTTGTACTTAACCGCAAGATGACCTGATATATTTTTTGCAGTAGATATGTATGCAAGATTTCAATCTTGTGCAAAAAAAATCTCACTTAATATTAGTAAAGAAAATTTTTAGATGTATAAAGGGAACACTATATGTAGGAATATGGTACCCTAGGACTAGCAATTTTGAGTTAATCGGATACTCTGACTCAGATTATGTCGGTTGTAAGCTTGATAGGAAAAGTACAAGTGGAAACTGCAAACTTTTATGTCTAAGTCTAGTCAGCTGGTGTAGTAGAAAACATCGTTGTATTGTATTTTCTACTACCGAAGCTGAGTACATAGCAATGGGTGAGTGTGTAGCACAACTCTTTTGGATGAAGCACACTCTAAATGACTTTCAACTAAACTTTAAGGATAGTCATGATAGATAATATTAGTTGAATCAATCTAACCAAAAATCATCATTCAAGAACTAAACACATAAAAGTAAAACACTATTTTGTCAGGGAACATGTAACTAATAATGATATTAAACTTGACTATGTGGAGTCTAAATCGAACCTAGCATACATCAAATCCTTACCTGAAGACAAATTTAGTTTACTTAGAAGAAAACTAGGGATATGTTTAGTAGAGTATGAATTAGTTTTACTTATAGTATTTATCTATAATGGTACTTGCTTCTTTGGATTGCCAAGACCTCCCTCCCCCTCCTTAAGAATCGCTGGATCTGCCACCGAGAGAGGCTTAGATAAGAGGAGATTAGCTGCTGGAATCACCTCTGGTCTTAGGAATTAAGCTAGATCTTCCACACCAAGGAAGAGCGTTAAGGGTTGGTCGGCTTCCCGGCGCAGCCACTCCGACACTCAAGTTAGTACGAGTATGAGGAAAGAAATGAACTGGAGAAGAAGAGAGATCTTGGAAGTACCAAATGGCGAAGAAACAACCATCTCTGATCCCGTCATCCTCTGCCCCTTTTATATATAAGTCACCCCGCCTTCTTATTGCAGTGCATTTACTTAAATGCCCTTTGCCAAGCTGTCCTCATAACTATTTTTTCCGCTCCTAATTCAAAATATCTTCTGCCACGTGTTAATTTAAATAAAATACAAAGATAAATGTGATTATATTAAACTAACCACCTTTAACCTCCCATTGTTACTTCCTATCCTTCGACATACCCCTTTTCTCCTTATTTTACCACACTAAGAAGAGAATCCCGAAATCCACCGATAGCTCAGGAAATATACACACAGCTCAAGAAATGAACCTACTGCTCAGAAAATGAACATACCGCTCGGCAGATGTACTAACTGCCCTAGAAGTACATAACCTACTCTGGAAACACATGGATTGCTCTACTAATGCCCCCTTTGATCACTGACCCATACTATATCATCCTGCCTTACTAAGAACAAGAACCACATACACTGCCCGACAAATATACTAACTGCCCTGGAAACACAGAAACTGCTCTGGAAACACATAAACTGCTCTGAAAACATATGGGATGCCCTGCTAATGCTCCCTACTGTAGGGATTATTATCACGCTTGGAAACATTTACAAGCACTAAGCAACGGAAAAATGAGATCCCTCTAGAGATCCATGTGAAAACTAAACTCATTTTTGATCAATTCTAACCTATGAGAATCGTGATTACCTTCCCTGCGTGACCTTCGCAATCCCATCAGCAACACTCGTGTACGGATCTCAGTGTGGTCAGTACGTCCGTGCCTCCATGATATCCACACGAACCGTGAAGTGGAGAAGAACCAAGCTGTGGTGCTAGCCACAAAGTTGGTTCGGCCAAGAAGGTAGAAAAAGGAGGAAGAGGAAGATCACTATCAAGACCCAAACTAATGCACACGAAAACACCCAAGAGTCTCATCCAAAAAAATCCTCTTTTATATTCAACCATTGAATATGAAGAGTTTTTGACTCTTGGTTTGCTTGGAATTAATCATTCATTAATTCCACCTTAATAATCATGAAACCCCTCTTAATGGTGAGTCTCACTTGATTCGAATCTGACTTGAGTCTAACTCGAGTCATATTCATTGGGTATACCTTGAGTCTTACTCAATTTGAATTTGACTTGAGTCTAACTCGAGTCAGATTTATTGAATATACCTTGAGTTCTACTCATTGAGTCTAATCTACATTAGACTCAACCCGATGGCCCAATGGCTCATCACATGAGTCATCTCTAACTCACATGTCCTAAGTGTGTGACCCAATAGGTTCTCGTAACATTAGCAATGTTTCTAAAACCCTTTTTGAGACATAAGCAATGAGCGGCATCTAGCAATACATGATTGTTACCCAAGTGACGAGAATGTTGAGATCCGACATAACCTTTCCATGACTACTATCGTGTATGACTTAGTCCTTCTATCCATGATATCTAGATTGATCAATTAGGCATAGACTGTGTCATCCTCTTATCAATCATGAGTTTCTTGATCTCCAAGTAGACTACTCAACCAAATAAGCTCAATATCTCATATTGACTTATTCGAGCATGATCATGCATTTTTAGCAGTCCTACTCTATCAAGGGGCCCATAGATATCACTTTTGATATATGGAAGGGATAGATCTCATCTACATCACTCACATCCCTCCGCATAACTTATTGCATACCCATTGAACGCCTTTGTTAAATACTGAAATTTAAAATACTAAAATTTAATGGCCAAAAATTTAGGAAAATAATTCTAGGAATTATTTTGGGATTTTTAGAGAATTTTAGGAATTTTTTCAGAATTTTTCTGGATTTAAATAGGGCTTGTACATAGTAGTTACGGGGATAAGAGAAACAGACTTTTAAAAGGTCTGTTTAGATGAATAAATAGGATAAATTTAACCTAGGTTATAAATCTAGGTATTTATTTCCTAATTCCGGATTTCTTTCTTTCCACGCTGCGCCCGACGGTTCCCTCTTCGCGAACTCCTCTTCTTCGTGAAACACTCTCCTCGCCGCAGCCAGCAGCCAAATGCCGCCTCTTCTCTTTTGCTATTTCCTTCGCGCGACCTAATTTTCCCCGATCCCGTTCTTCTCCGAACGAGCTACCTTTCTCGCCTCTCTCGCCCACTCCTCGGCAAGCATCCACCGCAACTTGCAGTCGCCGCCGCCTCAGCCGCTCATCGCGTCGCTCATCGCAGCCCCATCACCGCCTCTTCTCTTCCTCTCCTGACAGGCGGCCTCTCTTTCACTTCCTTGCTCGAGCGAGGGAAACGATGATGCTGCCAAATTTGTTCCGCCGCCTTCCCCTCCTTCGCCCTTTTTTCTATCGTCGACGACATTGACCTCGGCGAAAGGCACTCGGTGCCATTGACAACCATGGCAGATACAGGGAAGCGACGGGTTCACCGGATGCGGGTCCTTCGCCCCATTCTGGGCAGCGACTGGGACCTACTCCAATTCCCCGCCGACGATTACATCGCCTCTTCTACTGTCGACCTGTTGGAGCCAGTGAACTAGAGCAGCAAGATTTCCAGTGTAGCTCCTATTGCTGGTATAAGCTTTGATTCATTGTGTTTGCTTTTTGTCCATTGTGTTTCTGTGGGTTGATTGTTGTCATGAGGAATTGGGGGTGTCGTGCGGCTGATGTTGGAGGTTTGGTCATGTAAGGTTGGCTGTGGGGTTTAGCTATGAGTTTGTTGTGAGTTTTGCACGGCTGTGAGTGAGAGGAGGAAACTTGTATGGGCTGTAAATGGTGGTGGCAGCAGTGTGAATTAGAGGGGCTGTGAATGGAGGGTTCTGTCAATGGAATTGCCGATTGTGAACGACTGTGAAGGTTGTGCAGGGTTGTTTGTGATCTGTACGGGGGCTGGGAATGGGCTGGAGTAGCTCGATCTCAGTTGTGATGGGTTGTTTAAGGTTGTGAATGAGCTTATAGGAGCTAGAGTTGATTTGGATTGGAAAGGTCTTTGGGTTGGATGTGTTTGGAGGGTGTATCGAGGTGTTGTACTCGTATTCAGTAGATTAAGTGAATACAGAGTCGATGTAGAATTTAGTTAGCATGTTGTCGTATGCTTGAAATTAATCATAATTGATGATGTTTGCATGTTTCAATCATGAGACAGGTCCACGGGCGTAAAGATAATTGGTGTTCTTCATAGCAGGCGAGTATTTTGACTTATCTTTTAGATATAGTCAAGTTGATATGCTAGATAGGATAGCTTGCAATAATGTTCATGTTTATATGCCTAGTACGTTATGTGCCTACTTGATACATGCATGTGATAGGATATGATTATATTTCCCTGTTTGATTTGGATCATAGTACTTGGATTAGGGATATGCACTTATTGATTGTGCATATTATTTGGATAGGTGTATTTAGTTGGATATACATGTTTTAGTATCATGCATCATCTTGCATGATTGCATGCTGGATGGACGGGGTTCCATTATTGTTGAGCCCGCAGCCAGTTACATGGCCTGCACACACTGTCACTCATGGGTTAGTGGTACATCAGGAGGGTGTGTTCAGTTGCTCTGTCAGGCTCCGCTGGTCCGCTCATGGGTAGCGATGAGGCAATGTGGTAGCGGGCAGGGATCCCTCCTCTGATCTATGACACCGGGAGATGAGAGCTTAGCTCCCCCACTATGTTTGGGGCAGGAGGATAGGTGTACTCTGACAGTATCCTATCCACTCGGTCACTCAGGAGCAGTGATGGCAGAGTGCACAGTTGTCATAGCCCTACCCACTCGGCTTCACCATCGCGTGTGAGGCGGCTGACTGGCGTCAGGGGTGACCATGTCATTTGCACGACAAGCATTTTTGCATGGATCGCATTTGTATTGTGTTTGCTGCATTTTTATTGATGCCTTGGATGTTGCATATGATTGACATGCATACAGGATTCATATTCGTATATGGTGATGATTTTATCTCTTATAGTAGGTCACATACTCCTATATCAGGGTAGGAGATTCAGGTGAGTACAGTCCTTTTTGCATTTTTTTTCTTGCTTACCCTATATTAGAGACTGTACTGGCATGATTTTTATTGTTAGTTATACCTTACTTTGCATATCGACTATTATCCGCTAAGTTCTTTGAACTTACCCCGTGGTTTTATTTTTATTTCAGGATGAAGCTGTCAGGAGAGTCGAGTTGCCATATCCCCCCCCCCTCGTAGTGACAGTTTATTAGTTGTTTGAGTTATGGTTTGGATTTTGTATAGAAGATATGTTTAGGCTTGGAATTGGATTTATGTACTCGTGGATTTTTGGGGTCCTTGTGGACCATTGGTCGGATCTTATTTTGATTGGTTTGGTTGGGTATTCCTGTCCAGATGGCAGAAGGGGTAAGTCTAGTTAGTGTAGACTTTTGTTTACCTAGATTTGTTGGCCTGAGGCCTTATTATTATCTGCGTGTGTTGTGGTACGTTCCGGTCGTGTTGACCGATGTATAGTGGTTGTGTAGGCCTTGTATAAAAATTGGTATTGTCACCCGTGCAGGGGAGATGCTGTCGGATTTTCGTCTGGCGGAGACTCCCTCGGGGCGTGACAGCCTTTATAGTCACCCTGTTACAGGTGACATTTGACGAAGCTAAAGTATACAACTCATTATGTAGGGAACCGTAGTGACTTCAAGTCTAAGGATTATTCATACCAATAGTCACATGAGAATGTTTATGACACTCATATACCGATCCATGAAATATTCTCATGGCGGGTCAATTCAGTACATTGTCTCTAATATGTACTCATGTGTCAACTCGATATTGTTGGGTTTCCTGCACCGCGGCGTGTGTGTGTTCGATCATGTTTCGTAAACATGAGCACAGCGGAAGCAATTAAAAATAATAAATCTATATTTATTACAACACACACAACACACGCATGCTATTACAACAAGTGTAGACATAACCGTAAATTAAAATTGCAATAAAAGGAAATTAAACTACGTTATACCTTTCGTATGACGTGTAGCGGGAACGGCATCAACCGGAACGATCCTCATAAGAATCGTCTCTATCCGTATCCACGCCGAGCTCCTCGGGATGACTTCGCCAAGCCACGAGCTTCGTCTTCGTACGGGTTACTAGCCTCGTGTTGAAGACGACGTGATCGAGAGATGATCACGATCCGAATCCAAATTCGGACCTAAAAACAAGTCCTCAAGACTTGCTTCTCCGGAGAGGTATTCGTCAACCGATTGACGAATCCTTCGTCCTCCACCTCAGAGGATTACCGGAGATCAAATCCGTATGTTAGCCGCTGTCGGAGCACTAACCGTCGTCCAAACGACGCTCCGACGAGAGGAGGAGAAGCTGTCCAGAAAACTGGACAGCTTGGTGGAGGAGTAGGCGCCGGCCAAAACAAGGAGAGAAAAACCTCACCTTGATGCCAAACCTATAGGGGATCACCGGAGGGTCGCCGGAGGTTCACCGGCTGGAGCTTGGACGCCGGCAAGGGTCTTGACGGCAGCACAATCAAGCTGGGCGGCAAGGAGCTTGGGCGGCACAAACAGGTTGGGCGGCAACTCCTTGGAGGCTAGGGTTTTGATTTTGGATTAGGGTTTAACAATCCCTTAAGCCCACTTTTATAGAGAACTAATTCTCTTAATGGTTAATGGATCATATCCATAAAGCCCGTTAACCCGCTCCATTAAGATAAGTTAAAATAAACCAAACCATAATGGTTTATTTTAAGTTAAAATGAACCGAACCAACTTTTGGTTCATTCGTTTAAAATAAACCAAACCCTTTGGTTTATTCTCATCCATTGGATTAGAACCAAACCATTTTGATCCATCCATTATGTCTTCATAAGACACGGCCCATCCACGCTTCCATTGCGACTGAAACAATTTCATGCTCGCTTTATGTTTAGTCCAACCAAACATAGTTTCTCTCGGTCTGAGAATCCCATTCTCAAGCTCGTTTTAAATCCTTTGGATTACACTCGTTGTGCGTGTGACCAAATAGGTTCTCGGTTTATGTTGGCCGTCTATAATTAACCATTAATTATAGAGCGATCATGAGTGGCACCTAGTAGTACATCATGATCCCCATTAAGAAAAGATCAGCGGTTGATCGAACTATTTACGAAACCCTTGATGGCTCGAATGAATCGTGCCCCATTCCCTTCACTCATCTTATACCCACTTGGTTCAAGACATGGTCTATTGTGTCAGTCCCCACTAGGCTGACTACGTCACACCTAGCCCAAGTATCATTTCCTCGTCCTACGGATTCTAGTTACTGCACATGTATCGAAGAGTACTTTACTCTAAACAGGTAATGCTTTGGCCAAAGACTTTAGTAACAATCCGACGAGAGGCCATGGGTATACATCTCCTCGCAAGGAGTGGTGAATCCTTTATAGGCTATTCAAACACCTTCAATCACTTCGACTTATACCCAATCATCCCGGGTCCACATCTCCTTAGAGATGTTTGCTTAAGATGTCAAAGCATAAGTCTCCATGATCAAGATGACTTGAATACCGCAAGTCAAAGGAACATCGCACTTAAGCCACAGTAAGAACTTCATTGACATATCTATATATGCAGAGAACCATATGAAGTCTACGGCTGGTCACTCCAATGAACTAGTTACCATAACTAGCATCCACGATTAACTCCGGACATCACTATGTCTCCAGCCAGTGAGAATCAGCTGCTTGGATACACCAAGGAGTATACCTCGTGCTAGTCTCAACAGAATTGATGGTGTCCAAATCCATCAATTCATCGACTAGGGATAATTCCGATACATCACAATTACACATGTAGAGATACTCACTAGTTGTGATCCAATCACAAATTCTCTCATGCTGTGAATCGTATCGTGGACATTCAGTAAATGAGTTTAAGATCCAATCAAATACATAAAATATGTATACTCAAATAGTGAATCTTCATTTATCATATAAATGGTTCATACATAAGGCGATTGCCTTAGGACATCTCTCATATATTACTAACAGACTCCCACTTGGCCTAATGCCAATCGCTACGGTATCCAATACCATAAGCTCTAACATGACCCTCAAACTTACTTTGAGGTAATGCTTTAGTCAAAGGATCCGCTAAGTTCCTTTTAGTGGGAATTTTCTCGATTTGTATTTCGTTCCTACTTATGATCTCTCTGATAAGATGATAGCGGCGAAGCACATGTTTGGATCATTGATGAGACCTTGGCTCTTTCGCCTGTGCAATTGCTCCATTGTTGTCGCAGTAGACCGGTATTGCTTCAACAATGGCCGGAATCACACCAAGTTCATGAACGAACTTCTTGATCCAAACCGCTTCCTTTGCTGCTTCCGAAGCTGCAATATATTCTGCCTCAGTGGTAGAATCCGCTACAGTCTCTTGTTTGGAACTTTTCCAACTCACTGCGCCCCCGTTCAAGGTGAACACACGTATCCGCATCGAGACCGAATCATCCTTGTCATGTCACGAAGCCGCATCCGTATACCCGCGTATCACCATGTCCCCTTCTCCATATATTAGGAACACATCCTTAGTTCTTCTCAAGTACTTAAGGATCGTCTTAACAGCCGCCCAATGATCCATTCCTGGATCGGATTGGTATCTGCTCGTGACACTCAGAGCATCGGGCCTCGTACATAACATAGCATACATGATAGATCCTATTGCGGATGCATAGGGAATCTTACTCATGCAAATCCTCTCGTCTTCTGTGCGCGGACACATAGACTTCGAAAGGTGTTCCCCATGCCTGATGGGCAGATAACCTTTCTTGGATTCCGACATGCTAAACCTCTTTAGCACTCGGTCTATATATGTAGACTGCGAAAGACCAAGCAACCGTTTCGATCTATCTCTATAGATCTTAATCCCGAGGATGTAGGTTGCTTCTCCCAGTCTTTCATGGAGAATGTCTTGGATAACCAAACCTTAGCATTGTAAGATTGACACATCGTTTCCTCTAAGTAATAGGTCATCGACATACAATACTAGGAACACGACTGCACTCCCACTAACCTTCTTGTACACACAAGGTTAAATGCGGATTTTGTGAAATCAAACTTTTTGATTCTCATCAAAGCGGATATTCGACTCTGGATGCTTGCTTGATCCATAAATGGATCGTGCAATTTGCATACCTTGGTTTTATCAACCGATGTGAAACCCTCGGTGTATCATATACCGTCCTCGGCGAGTTTCCATTAAGGAAAGTTGTTTTCACATCCATCATCATATCTCATAATCATAATGAGCCGCTATGGGAGCATCCGAATGGATTTAAGCATAGCTACGTAATAGATTTTGTCATAATCAACACCTTGCTTTTATATCCTTTACCAATCTAGCCTTATAGGTAATCACATTACCATCCATGTCGGTTTTCTTCTTGAAACCCACTTGCACCCTATAGGCTTTATGCCTTGGTGGGTCAACCAAGTTCCAAACTTGGTTTTCGTGACATGGAATCCATTTCCGACTTCATGGCACCAAGCCACTTATCCCTTCTCAACTTGTCGACTTCTTCATAACTGTAGGCTCTCATCATCAATGAGTAACACGCCGCTCGATTCGCCAACGAAATCCATATCTCTCGTGAATGTTGCGTGTTCTACCGGATCTACGAAGATGTGGTGTTACAATAGTCCAAATTGATTGCTCATCACTATGAGTTTTCACGTCAGGCTTCACCGTGTATCTCATTAATGTCTATTTGAGTCTCTCGAGCCTCAAGCTCGACGACACTCCCATCGCTTTCTTGCAAGAGAAACTCTTTCTCTAGAAACACAAAGATGCCTCAAACAAACACCTTTTGTTCCACAGATGATAGAATTGGTAACCCCTTGTTTCCTTAGGGTATCCAATAAATAGACATTTATCGACTTAGCATCCAATTTGTCCGACACAAATCCGCTTCACATAAGCAGTGACAACCCCATATCTTCAAGTAAGATACATGAGGTTTCTTACTATTCCATATCTCATATGGAGTAGTTGAGACTACGGTAGGCATTCTGCTTAACAAGTAAACAAATTGTCATGCATAGCCCCAAAAGGACTTGGGAAGAGTTGCATGATTCATCATTGACCTGACCATGTCCAACAAGGTCCGATTACGCCTCTCAGATACACCATTATGCTGTGGTGTATATGGCGGAGTCCATTGAGACAATATGCCATTGTCTCTTAGATAATCAAGAAACTCTCGACTTAAGTATTCACCACCTCGATCCGATCGAAGTATTTTAATACTTTTGTCATGTTGTTTCTCTACTTCATTTCTGAATTCTTTGAACTTTTCAAAGGCTTCAGACTTGTGTTTCATCAAGAACACATACCCAAATCGTGAGTGATCATCGGTGAAGGTAATGAAGTAGTTATAGCCTCCTAAAGCTTGAGTTGACATAGGTCCACATACATCAGTATGTACTAGACCTAGTAACTCTCCCACTCGTTCACCTTTTCCAGTAAAAGGTAACTTAGTCATCTTGCCTTTTAAGCATGATTCGCATGTATCGTATGAATCCAATTCAAACGATTCCAGAATTCCACATCGGTGTAATTCGGACATGCATTTCTCGCTTATATGGCCAAGATGACAATGCCACATATAGGAGTCTATTTGATTATCCTTTCGAGCACGCGTGTTGCTCGCTTCGATATTGAAAATGTCACTGGATACGTCCAACGTATAAACACCATTGCTTAAAGTTCCTGTCCCTTAAAGAACTCCATTCAAAGTTATGTAACAACAATTGTTACTAAAAGTCAAATGGTACCCATTTCTATTTAAACAAGAAATAGAAATGATGTTCTTTATCAACGAAGGAACATAAAAGCAATTGTCCAGTTCTAAGACAAGTCATACAGGGAGTTCCAACAAATACGTTCCGATGGCGAGTGCAGCAACCGTTGCTCCATTCCCAACACGTAAATTTGACTCTCCCCTTGACGAGTCTTCTTCTATTCCTTAGCCCATGTATGTCATTACATATATGTGAGCCACACCCAGTATCAAATACCCAAGTGTCTGAGGAAATAGAATGACAATCAATAAAGAAGATTTCTGAAGAAGATGGGGCATCCGATGCCTTATCCTTCTTCACGGACTCTTGATAAACCTTGCAATTTCTTCGCCAATGACCCTCCTTGCCATAATGATGGCAAGTGCCCTTTTGAGCTGGTTCTGCCTTTTAGCCTTTTTCTTCTTCCCCTTCTATTGTTCCTTTGACTCCCTCTTAGAACCTTTCTTCGAGGAATCAACTAACAACACTGTCCCCTACTCATGCTTCTCAGAAGGCTCCACAGTCTTCAGCATGTTGAGCAGTACCACAGATGAACCTCCTTGCATCTCAGAGGTGAAGAGGAGCTTGGAGACTTCGAACCTTTCAAATCTCACTTGCTCATCAACCAACTCACAGAGATGAAGGACTACGATATGAGCATCCATATGCTCATGCTGCTTTCGTAGCTTGGGTTCCATCGCGGCTAGCATGATGCAACTCATTTGTTCAGAATCACTCACATGTTTCTGATAGGCCAACAATTGGTCCAAAGTTGCATCGTCACTAGGACGGGCGGGAAGAGGCGCTTCGAGGACATACACAAGCTTTTCACCTTGAGAACAATTCTCAAGTTTCTAAGTTAGTCCAAGAAGTTCGGCCCAGTCAATTTATTTGAATCCAAAATGGAACGCAAATTCAAACACATCATGATCAATATATTAATTTAGAAATACAAAACGAGCATATATGAGAAAGATGATTTTAAAAATGCATCAATATACATTTATAAATCCCATTCATTTTTCGAATTCAAAAACCCCAAAATCACTTCGGGAGATCGTAGGTCCATCTCCGAATGGGCTGATATCCATCATAGATAAGAACAACCTTGGAGTGAGTCCAACAAGCCATTCTTAGCTATGATGGTGGGTATCAAGTATACCGATTACATATCATGTATATGTAACTATCACAATGTGCTATCAACTAATTGAATGTTTACACATACATTGGGTTGTTAACACATTAACAAGTATGCATCATATGCATAGCACCCAACTTCACCTCTCTTCACATCGACCTTGGAGTGAGTCCAATAAATCGATGCTCCAAGTTAAAGCCGACCCATTAATCGCGAAATAGTTTTAATATGGTTAGAGCGCATTCAATCAATTAGCCAGGCTTGGAGTGAGTCCAACAACCCAAACTAACGATTGACCTCTGACTCTTACCATATTAGAGTTAAACTATTCCAATGATTTGAACATGTTCAGGTTCGAGCCGGGCTTGGAGTGAGTCCAACAACCCAAACAAGAAATGTAACTCTGGTTCTAACCATATTAATGGAAGGTGTAGGCTTTAATATTGAGTTAGGGTTTTTATGTCTCATCCTCTTTGCATGCAAATAACTATTATCTACATGGCATGGCATACATGGCATACATCTACATGTCACGACACGCATGGCATAATGTTATGCATCTAATGCAATTACATGGCATACAATTATGTCATGTATATATTTCCTTATATGTCATAACTATTTATGGAAATAAAATATGTTTAAGATTTGATTCTCCAAATCAAATCATAATTAAATTAGGAAACAAATTTCCAAATCTAATCACATATTTTATTCATGGAATTATTTGATTAAGGAAAATCTATTTAGGAAACCAATTTCCTAAATCATTAAAACTACTTATGGAAATAAAATATTTTAAGATTTGATTTCCCAAATCAAATCATGATTAAATTAGGAAACAAATTTCCAGAATCTAATCAAATATTTTATTTATGGAAAATATCAATTTCCATAAATACTTCCAACTTTCCAAAAGTGAAAGATTTCCATAAATACTTCTAGACTTTCCAAAATTGAAAAAATTTCCATAAATACTTCTAAATTTCCAAAATTTAGAAAACTTCCAGAAATACATTATGACTATCGCAAAACCATTTTTACGATTATGTCGAAACACAACCTGGGCTCTGATACTAATCGTTGGGTTTCTCGCATCACGTGGTGTGTGTTCGATCATGTTTCGTAAACATGAGCACAGCGGAAGCAATTAAAAATAATAAATCTATATTTATTACAACACACACAACACACGCATGCTATTACAACAAGTGTAGACATAACCGTAAATTAAAATTGCAATAAAAGGAAATTAAACTACGTTATACCTTTCGTATGACGTGTAGCGGGAACGGCATCAACCGGAACGATCCTCGTAAGAATCGTCTCTATCCGTATCCACGCCGAGCTCCTCGGGATGACTTCGCCAAGCCACGAGCTTCGTCTTCGTACGGGTTACTAGCCTCGTGTTGAAGACGACGTGATCGAGAGATGATCACGATCCGAATCCAAATTCGGACCTAAAACAAGTCCTCAAGACTTGCTTCTCCGGAGAGGTATTCGTCAACCGATTGACGAATCCTTCGTCCTCCACCTCAGAGGATTACCGGAGATCAAATCCCCGGTATGTTAGCCGCTGTCGGAGCACTAACCGTCGTCCAAACGACGCTCCGACGAGAGGAGGAGAAGCTGTCCAGAAAACTGGACAGCTTGGTGGAGGAGTAGGCGCCGGCCAAAACAAGGAGAGAAAAACCTCACCTTGATGCCAAACCTATAGGGGATCACCGGAGGGTCGTCGGAGGTTCACTGGCTGGAGCTTGGACGCCGGCAAGGGTCTTGACGGCAGCACAATCAAGCTGGGCGGCAAGGAGCTTGGGCGGCACAAACAGGTTGGGCGGCAACTCCTTGGAGGCTAGGGTTTTGATTTTGGATTAGGGTTTAACAATCCCTTAAGCCCACTTTTATAGAGAACTAATTCTCTTAATGGTTAATGGATCATATCCATAAAGCCCGTTAACCCGCTCCATTAAGATAAGTTAAAATAAACCAAACCATAATGGTTTATTTTAAGTTAAAACGAACCGAACCAACTTTTGGTTCATTCGTTTAAAATAAACCAAACCCTTTGGTTTATTCTCATCCATTGGATTAGAACCAAACCATTTTGATCCATCCATTATGTCTTCATAAGACACGGCCCATCCACGCTTCCATTGCGACTGAAACAATTTCATGCTCGCTTTATGTTTGGTCCAACCAAACATAGTTTCTCTCGGTCTGAGAATCCCATTCTCAAGCTCGTTTTAAATCCTTTGGATTACACTCGTTGTGCGTGTGACCAAATAGGTTCTCGGTTTATGTTGGCCGTCTATAATTAACCATTAATTATAGAACGATCATGAGTGGTACCTAGTAGTACATCATGATCCCCAATTAACCGAAAAGATCAACGGTTGATCCAGAACTATTTCTGAAACCCTTCAATAGCTCGAATGAATCGTGCCCCATTCCCTTCACTCATCTTATACCCACTTGGTTCAGGACATGGTCTATAGTGTCAGTCCCCACTAGGCTGACTACGTCACACCTAGCCCAAGTATCATTTCCTCGTCCTACGATTCTAGTTACTCCACATGTATCGAAGAGTACCTTACTCTAAACATGTAATGCTTTGGCCAAAGACTTTAGTAACAATCCGACGAGAGGCCATGGGTATACATCTCCTCGCAAGGAGTGGTGAATCCTTTATAGGCTATTCAAACACCTTCAATCACTTCGACTTATACCCAATCATCCCGGGTCCACATCTCCTTAGAGATGTTTGCTTAAGATGTCAAAGCATAAGTCTCCATGATCAAGATGACTTGAATACCGCAAGTCAAAGGAACATCGCACTTAAGCCACAAGAAGAACTTCATTGACATATCTATATATGCAGAGAACCATATGAAGTCTTACGGCTGGTCACTCCAATGAACTAGTTACCATAACTAGCATCCACGATTAACTCCGGACATCACTATGTCTCCAGCCAGTGAGAATCAGCTGCTTGGATACACCAAGGAGTATACCTCGTGCTAGTCTCGACAGAATTGATGGTGTCCAATTCCATCAATTCATCGACTAGGGATAATTCCGATACATCACAATTACACATGTAGAGATACTCACTAGTTGTGATCCAATCACAAATTCTCTCATGCTGTGAATCGTATCGTGGACATTCAGTAAATGAGTTTAAGATCCAATCAAATACATAAAATATGTATACTCAAATAGTGAATCTTCATTTATCATATAAATGGTTCATACATAAGGCGATTGCCTTAGGACATCTCTCATATATTACTAACAGATATCACATATCCATGACTTGTGAGATTAAGTCATCAATTGACCTATATGCTAGTCTCTATGCATTAATATTGTCCTTGCATATTAATACTCGACTATGAATAGTTAAGAGTAGTGTTCTATGTATATATATATAGCAAATAAGAAATAATATAATAAGCAAACTTTGTCTGTTATTAATGAAATATGTTACATATGATCTCTAATCAATCATCTCATGATTATCACTAAGGGATGACACTAACACCTACATCATCCTTCCTTACTGAGAACAAGGACCATATACACTGCTCGAAAAATATACTAACTACCCTGGAAACACAGAGACTACTCTGGAAACACATAAACTGCTCTGAAAACATATGGGTTGTCCTGTTAACTCCCCCTACATCTTCCTTCCTTACTGAGAACAAAAACCATATACACTGCCCGGCAAATATACTAACTGCCCTGGAAACACAGAGACTACTCTGGAAACACATAAACTGCTCTGAAAATATATGGACTACCCTGCTAATGCCCCCTTCATCATCCTTCCTTACTGAGAACAAGAACCACATACACTGCCCTACAAATATACTAACTACCCTGTAAACACAGAGACTGCTCTGGAAACACATAAACGCTCTGAAAACATATGAACTGCCCTGGAAACACCCCCCTTTAATCACTGACCCATACTATATCATCCTGCCTTACTAAGAACAAGAACCACATATATTGGCCAACAAATATACTAACTTCCCTGGAAACACACAGACTGCTCTGTAAATACATATATTGATCGGAAAAGTACTTTATCGCTCTGCCAACCATAATACTTAATCGCTAAACCAACTCTACACCACTCTTCCTTTCTACTATCGAGGATTCGACAATCATCCCAACTGCCCCAGAAATGTTTAATCTTAGTCAAAGAAATCACCGACCCCATCATAAGTTCCCCCTCTTTAGTAAAACTAAAGAGCAAAGTTGAGTGAAGTTTTACAAGTGTTTATAACAAAAAATTTCTCTGCCTTAACCGAAAAAGGCACCCACACCTATCATCAGTTCTCCCTCTTTAGTAAAACTGAAGAGCAAAGTCGAATGAAGTTTTACAAGTGTTCACAAATGCTTCCACACCATCATAGCAGCCTCTACTACCCATATCCATGAAATTGTCAAACTATGCACCATTCCTTGCATAATGTATTTTGAACATTACATAAGTCACTAAACCTTGCCCAACATATGAGATGTTTATACCTAAGATATTGTACATGGCCTTTATGTCTTAACATGCTGTTATGAAATGTTTATGCCACAAAATGCTATAAGAGGCATTTACACCTTAAAATACTGTAAGATGCATTTTTGCCTTAAACTACTAGAGGCATTGAGCCTTGAATACTATATGAGGCACTAGTGTTGGGATTTTCCGGGCCGCAAAAACCGCTTTTTGCGTTGCGGAAACCCCGGAAGTCCCGGCCACGGATCCGTGCGAAGAAGTATTAAAACTAATTACATGTATGTGCTTACAAAATCCTCTAGATCTACCTTAGAACTAAGAGATAAGGATGTTACCCTTGATGCGATGCCCTTCGCAAATCCCGCTCGTCCAAAGTCCGCCGGAACTCGAGAGTGTCAAGTACACACTCCTCTATGGTATCCACACAAGCAATAGGTGGAAGAAAACTCAACCTTGAGTGTGCTAGCACTCCTTGGTTGGTTCGGCCAAAGAGAGGAAGGAGAGGGAGAGCTTGAGAGGAAAATTCCCAAGGAAGAAGATGAAGTAATGAGTGATTACTCACAAAATGAATTTTCACTCACATAACCCCCAAATGGTGGCCGGCCACTTCATGGAGGGGGAGTTACATGCATGCATGTAACTCCCATGACCCTTGGTCTCCCTCATGATGTGGCACTAATTGACCAAGTCAATGATGATGTGGAGCATCATCATTGGCCGACCATGCCTAGTCATCATCATGACATGGCATTTGGTCAAGTCAAACTTGACCTTTCAACTTCCCTCTCAAGTCAAGTCAAACTTGACCTCTAATCTCCCATGGTTGATCAAATCTAACCACTTGACTCAAGTCAATTTAATATAATGAATCTCTATTCATTAATTTAAATTGATTTGATGAATCAAATCTCAATTAGACTCATTCAACACATGAATCAACTTGAGTCTAACTCAATTAGTCTAATTTGGATTACTCTTAATCCAATTTGGTTCATCCCATGAACCTAATCCTCATGGTTCATCATATGAACCTAATCTCCATCTAATTGCTCTCATGTGTGTGACCCTATAGGTTCTTGTAACGTTGGCAATGTCCCTAAACCGATTTAGGAACATAAGCAATGAGCGGTATCTAGCAACACATCATTGCTACCCAAGTTACAAGAATGTTGAGCTCCAACATCACCTTTGTGACTACTAATTGTGACTCTCACAATATGTGACAATGTCCCTCTATCCTTGACATCTAGATTGACCACTCGAGGCATAGACCGTGTCATCCTCGGTACAATCTAAATCTTGAACTCCAAGTAGACTCACTCTAATCAAATGAGCTCAATATCTCATATTGACTCATTTGGGCATGGCCATGCACTTCGTGGTCTCACTCTATCAAGAATATCGATGTCACCCTCATATAGGAGGGATAGATCCCATCTACATCACTCACATCCTCCGCATAATTGCTTACATACCCGAATCGCTTTATAGTCCACCCATTTACGGGTGACGCTTGACGGCCAAAGTATGCAACTCCTTATGTAGGGAACCATGGTGACTTCAGGTCTAAGGACTAATAGTCATACTAATAGCCACATGAGAAAGTATATGACACTCATATAACGATCCATGATACTTTCTCATGGCGGGTCATTCAGTATACATTCTCCAATGCATACTCATGTGTCAACTTGATATCTCATATCCATGACTTGTGAGATCAAGTCATCTTGTTGACCTACATGCTAGTATCTACGCATTAACATTGTCCCTGAATGTTAATACTCGACTAGGAATGATTAAGAGTAGTGTTCTCTATATCATCTCATTATCGATTCATCCAATCGATTGACATAGATAAGAACCTACTCCCCAAGGACATTATTATATTTAGTTATTTGGCACCAATACAAGTAAATATAATAACCATGCCTTTATAAATAGGAATATGATACAATAAAGTCCATACAACAATCATCATATGATTGGCTCTAGGGCTTTCACTAACAATCTCCCACTAGCACTAGTGCCAATCACCGTAGTATCTAATACCCAATGACCTAGTGTGACCATCATTCTTTTACGTACAAAGCCTCGGTCAAGGGATCCGCGATGTTAGCCTCTCGTGGGTACTGCAAATCTTCACATCTCCTCTATCGATGATCTCTCGAATGAGATGGAAGCGCCAGTAGTATGTGTTTGGTCCGGCTGGTGTGAGCGAGGTTCCTTAGTTTCAGGTAATCGCCTCCATTGTTGTCACAATAGAGCTCTATAGGATCTGCAATGCTAGGAACCACCCCAAGCTCAAGAATGAACTTGCGGATCCAAGCCTCCTTCTTTGCCTCGAGATGCGGCGATATACTCGGCTTATTGTAGAATCAAGGCGTGTCTCGCTTGAACTCTTCCGACTCACAGCGCCACCATTCAAGCAAAACACGAACCTCGATCGCGATCGTAATCATCCTCGTCGGTTTGAAGCCGCATCATGTAACCCTTCTGACCTAGCTCTCATTGCCTCCAAATATCAAGAAATATTCTTTAGTCCTTCTTAAGTACTTAAGAATATTCTTGATCGCTATCCGGACGCCACCGATCTCGATCGTATCTACTCGCCATGCTCAAAGCATACGAGACATCGTGACGAGTACACAAAGATGGCGCATATGATAGATCCTATAGCGTATGCGTAAGGGATCTTATCCATGTGGTCTCTCTCCTCTCTAGAAGAAGGACTTTGAGTCTTCAAAGACTCACACCATGTGACATCGTGAAGTCCTTTCTTGGAATTCTCGCATGGCAAACCAAGTAATACCGTGTCAATGTATGTACTCGACATAGGCCAAGCAATCTCTTAGATCTATCTCTATAGATCTTGATGCCTAGAATACAGGCTGCTTCACCTAAGTCCTTCATTGAGAAGCACGTCCCCAGCCAAGTCTTCACAGACTGTAGCGAAGGGATGTCATTCCCAATGAGTAGTATGTCATCCACATACAAGATAAGGAAGACAATCAGATTCCCATTAACCCTCTTGTAGACACGGGTTCATCTTCATTCTTGATGAAACCAAACTGCTTTGATCGCATCATCGAATCAAGATTCCAGTCGAGAAGCTTGCTTTAGCCCATAAATGGACCTTTGCGGCTTGATACCTTCCCAAGATGCCGTGGATCTACAAAACCTCGGTTGTGTCATGTACACATCCTCGAGTAAGTTTCATTCGTAAACGCGGTTTTTGACATCCATCCGCCAGATCTCATAATCGTGGTATGTCGCAATAGCAAGCAAGATCCGAATGGACTTAAACATCGCCATCGAGAAAAGGTTTCTTCATAGTCAATACCATGAATTTGCTTGAAACCTTTAGCCACCAATCGGCCCTTATAGGTATGCGTAAGTCCATCCATGTCAGTCTTTCTCCTAAAGACCCACTTACACCCAATGGGTTTGACCCCTTCAGGTGGATCAACCAAAGTCCATACTTGGTTAGTGTACATGGATTCCATCTCGGATCTCATGGCGTCTAGCCATTTCTCAGAATCTGGGCTCATCACAGCTTCCTGATAGGAGGTAGGCTCATTCTCAATGAGCATAACGCCATGGTCGACAAGAGAAATGAGTATCTCTCAGCCGACGACGCACTATCGCACTGCCAAGAGGTAGGTCTACTTGAACAGTGGTTGCTCCACAACTCTTTGTGCAACAACCTCTTCACCCACAACACTTTGTGGTTCTGCTCAACCTCCATCAAGGCCTCTATGGTCCTTATCTTGAATTTCTTCAAGATCGAAGGTACTCCCACTAGTTTTTCTAGAAACAAAATCCCTTTCTAGAAAAACCCCAGTCTTTGCCACAAACACTTTGTGCTGACTGGGAATGTAGAAGTAATATCCCTTTGTAGACTTGGGATATCCAACAAAATAGCACCTATCGGATTTGGGTCCCAGTTTGTCTGAGACTTGACGTCGAACGTAAGCCTCACAACCCCAAATCCTCATAAAAGACATCTTGGGATTTTTCCTCGTCCATATCAGATATATGGTGTCTTTACCATACCTTGGATGGTACACTGCTAAGGGTAAAGGTCTGTGGTCCGCAGAGCATATCCCCAAAAGGATATAGGAAGATCTGTGTGACTCATCATAGATCATACCATATCCAATAGGGTACGATTCCTCCTTTCGGATACACCATTCCACTGTGGTGTTCCAGGAGGAGTGAGTTGGGATAGAATCCCACACTCAGCTAGATAGTCACGAAACTCATGGCTAAGGTATTCACCACCTCGATCTGATCGAAGTATCTTAATACTCTTGCCAAGCTGGTTTTGTACTTCATTCTTGAATTCTTTGAACTTTTCAAAGGATTCAGATTTATGTGTCATAAGATACATATAACCATATCTACTGAAGTCATCAGTAAATGTAATGAAGTACCTGTAACCACCTCTAGCAGCAACATTGAAAGGACCACATACATCACTATGTATAAGTCCTAACAAATCTGTTGCTCTTTCGCTATGTCCACTAAAGGGAGTCTTGGTCATCTTGCCTAAAAGGCAAGACTCGCATGTCTCATATGATTCAAAATCAAATGAGTCTAACAGCCCATCCTTATGGAGTTGAGATAAGCGACTCTCATTTATATGACCTAAGCGACAATGCCAGAGATAGGTTTGGTTCAACTCATTTGACTTGAACCTCTTGGTACTTATGTTATAGATAGGGCTCTCTAAGTCTAGAAAGTAGAGTCCGTTCATTAGAGGTGCACTACAATAGAACATATCATTTAAATAAACAACAACATTTGTTCTTTATTATAAATGAAAACCTTTCTTGTCCAAACAAGAAACTCAAATGATGTTCTTAGTTAAAGCAGTGCACATAACAACATTCATCTAATTCTAGTACAAGCCTGTGAGGGCGTAGATAGATCATAAGTTCCTACAAAGAATAAAGCAAAGAACCCTTGCTCCATTGCCTACTCGTAGGTCCACCTCGCCCTTTGTCAATGCCCTGCTATTTCTCAGCCCCTGCACATTGGTACAAATGTGAGATGCACATCCGGTATCTAATACCCATGATGAAGAAATAGATAGATTGACTTCTATAACATTTATACCTGAAGTAGAAGTCTCACTTCTCTTCTTCTTAAGATCTTCCGTATGCCTTGCAGCTACGCCTAATGTCCTCGCTTGCGTAAGAAGCAAGCCCTTCCTCGCTACCCCTCCTTTGGGTTTAAGTTCTTTGCCTTTGCCCTTGGCTTGGGACTTTCCCTTACCTTTAGGCTTGCCCTTGCCTTTCTTCTTCTGCACCATCAAAATGGTGTCAGATTTACCCTTCTTAAGGTTAAGCTCAACAGTTCTCAACATGCTGAGCATTTCAGGCAGTGGCTTATCAATTTCATTCATGTTATAATTCATGACAAATTGATCGAAGGCTCTTGGTAAAGATTGCAAGATTAGGTCAAGGGCGCTCTTGCCAAGTGGGAATCTCCTTTGTAGGTTTTCTACGCACTCCAATCATCTTGAGTACATATGAACCTACAGGAGTCCCTTCTTGCATTTTAGACCCAAATAGTGCTTTAGAGACTTCATATCTCTCATGCCTAGCTTGTCCTTGATATAGACGAAGATGTCCAACCATATCATAAGCATTCATGAACTCATGTTGCTTCAAGCTCGAGAGTTCATGGTCGCGAGCATTAGACATGACACATCTAATGCATCATCTTGATGCTTCTTGTAAGCATCTTTGTCACCGCGAGGCGCGGGAGGTGCCTCTAGAATGGGCTCGCCCAGACGCATGCCTTCCTTTCTTGGGTGAGAACAATTCTCGTGTTCTGCATCACCCAGGAAATTTGCTCCATTGAGCTTGTCCTTCTCAAGGACAGATCGCAGAGAGAGAGTGTTTGTGTTGTTTGACATAGTAATCTACAACATACAATGCAGAGAATTAATATCATATTCCTTTTATCATTTAATTAGGCCTTTAATCAAATGATGCTCCCACTGAATTATAGGAATTTTATAGAATCGAGTTATGGATGTGGTCAAACCACATTTACTTGATTCATACAAACTAGCTATAATTCTTGTGGGACAAGATCCACATCATACTAAGCCTTGAGTTAGCTTTGGCTAAATCGCCCAAGACTTAGTACGATCGGTGGGTAACACATTACCGATTACATCTCTATGCAACTCTTGTTTATAGGATTAAGACCCACATTTACAAAAGACCTTAAGTTAGCTTTGGCTAAATCGCCCAAGATTTAGTGTAAATGCGATCTTAACCTATCTTTCCAACGATTGGAATATGCCTATAGTTCTACTCGATCCAATTGAGTTAACTAGTTTTGCTCAATCTAATTGAGCTTACTCTAACCCGAGTCGTGATAGGCGGGACCAAGATTGTCCCTCCGCACCCTACCAAGATAATATGCGTTGCTCGCTGCGATTCAACAACAACAAATGATCGAGGTAGTGATGGGTATCAAGGCTCGGTAGGCATTTTCGAGTTGATTCGATTATGATCTAATCTAATCGTAATGTGTATCTTATACGCATTTAGGCCTTTATTATCCTATATTAGCATGCATCATATACATACATTCATTATTCTAGCATGCATCATATACATACAAGAAAATTAACCTAGCATGCATCATATACATACAAGCATTTTTTTTTCACTAGCATGCATCACATACATACAAGCATTTTTTTTTTCACTAGCATGCATCACATACATACAAGCATAAATCAATTAAATATATATATATCAACATATATATATATATAATTAAATGTGATATAGTCATGGCCCTACTACGATCTTCTCAAGCCAATGAGAAGATCGGACGGTCAACCTAAGGCTAGCGGCTTCTCCAAGCGCTTCCTTTGACCGCCATGTGTCGTCGTCACCCTTCTCGTAAGCTCGTCTTCAAGTGGACTTTCCACCGCTCCATTTTTGTACATTACAAATACGAAACTCGAGTTACATTCGAGTCTTAAACTATTTACAACTAGAATATTAAAAGAAGAGGTGCGACGCGCAGGTCGCAAACATTTTACAACACGCACAACCACAAAACTAAGACGCAGCCGTATTATGAATTACAACACACATAATCCAATCCTATTGGGTTATTGGGCCATGACAATCACAGAATCATACATAATTCAAAATTATGTATTTTTACAGAAAATTTCTATAATTTTTCCTAATTTATTTCGAATTTATGAGTCATCTCTCCGAAACGGTCCGCTAAGCGGTTTCGCGATCGGGACATGGCCCCTTCGGGATAGGGCAGCGCCCTACCGCAAAATAAACTTCGCGAGTGTCCTAACGATCCTACAGCGACTTAAGTCGCTGTCCCAAAACCTAAAGCGAGAACTCACGATTCGAGAGTTTTTCTCGACTTGAAGCCTACGAGTGTCCCAACACTCGCTGCTTTCGACTTTCACGAGAAAAATACCCAAAAATTCTATAAAATTAGGAAATTTACAGAAACATAAAAATCTGTAATTTTTATATCTAATATAAAAATACAAAACGAAACACATACATGCTTCGTGACGTGGCTCTGATACATCGCTGGGATTTTCCGCCGCAAAACCGCTATGCGTTGGAAACCCCGGAAGTCCCGCCACGGATCCGCAAGAAGTATTAAAACTAATTACATGTATGTGCTTACAAAATCCTCTAGATCTACCTTAGAACTAAGAGATAAGGATGTTACCCTTGATGCGATGCCTTCGCAAATCCCGCCGCCCAAGTCAGTCCGGAACTCGAGAGTGTCAAGTGCACACTCCTCTATGGTATCCACACAAGCAATAGGTGGAAGAAAACTCAACCTTGAGTGTGCTAGCACTCCTTGGTTGGTTCGGCCAAAGAGAGGAAGGAGAGGGAGAGCTTGAGAGGAAAATTCCCAAGGAAGAAGATGAAGTAATGAGTGATTACTCACAAAATGAATTTTCACTACATAACCCCCAAATGGTGGCCGGCCACTTCATGAGGGGGAGTTACATGCATGCATGTAACTCCCATGACCCTTGGTCTCCTCATGATGTGGCACTAATTGATCAAGTCAATGATGATGTGGAGCATCATCATTGGCCGCCATGCCTAGTCATCATCATGACATGGCATTTGGTCAAGTCAAACTTGACCTTCAACTTCCCTCTCAAGTCAAGTCAAACTTGACCTCTAATCTCCCATGGTTGATCAAATCTAACCACTTGACTCAAGTCAATTTAATATAATGAATCTCTATTCATTAATTTAAATTGATTTGATGAATCAAATCTCAATTAGACTCATTCAACACATGAATCAACTTGAGTCTAACTCAATTAGTCTAATTTGGATTACTCTTAATCCAATTTGGTTCATCCCATGAACCTAATCCTCATGGTTCATCATATGAACCTAATCTCCATCTAATTGCTCTCATGTGTGTGACCCTATAGGTTCTTGTAACGTTGGCAATGTCCCTAAACCGATTTAGGAACATAAGCAATGAGCGGTATCTAGCAACACATCATTGCTACCCAAGTTACAAGAATGTTGAGCTCCAACATCACCTTTGTGACTACTAATTGTGACTCCCACAATATGTGACAATGTCCCTCTATCCTTGACATCTAGATTGACCAATCGAGGCATAGACCGTGGTCATCCCTGCACAATCTAAATCTTGAACTCCAAGTAGACTCACTCTAATCAAATGAGCTCAATATCTCATATTGACTCATTTGGGCATGGCCATGCACTTCGTGGTCTCACTCTATCAAGAATATCGATGTCACCCCCGTCATATAGGAGGGATAGATCCCATCTACATCACTCACATCCCTCCGCATAATCGTGCTACATACCCAAGAATCGCCTTTATAGTCCACCCATTTACGGGTGACGCTGACGGCCAAAGTATGCAACTCCTTATGTAGGGAACCATGGTGACTTCAGGTCTAAGGACTAATAGTCATACTAATAGCCACATGAGAAAGTATATGACACTCATGGCGGGTCATTCAGTATATGATACTTTCTCATGGCGGGTCATTCAGTATACATTCTCCAATGCATACCCATGTGTCAACTTGATATCTCATATGCATGACTTGTGAGATCAAGTCATCTTGTTGACCTACATGCTAGTCTCTACGCATTAACATTGTCCCTGAATGTTAATACTCGACTAGGAATGATTAAGAGTAGTGTTCTCTATATCATCTCATTATCGATTCATCCAATCGATTGACATAGATAAGAACCTACTACCCAAGGACATTATTATATTTAGTTATTTGGCACCAATACAAGTAAATATAATAACCATGCCTTTATAAATAGGAATATGATACAATAAAGTCCATACAACAATCATCATATGATTGGCTCTAGGGCTTTCACTAACAACTAGGCCATGTTAGCAATTTACCTGCCCATTATAGCTAGCGTTATAATTCCCCATAGGGGAAAATAACTATCTAGCCCTTAGGCTATTATTGTAGGCGCGATACCTTGAAAATTTTACATATGTCATATAGTGGCGTTATAGTTCCCTGTGAGGAAAAAATAGCTTATCTAGACCTTAAGTTGTTATAGTAGGCATAGAACCTAAGTTAGTTTCTAACACTTAGGAAAAAATAACACACAATTTGCCATACCTTAAAGAGAATACACTTGAAAATAGGAAAAGAACAATTCCAACCAATCATAATAACCCTCAACATGAATACCTTTAATAATTGCTAAAAAGCACAATTTGATGGCAGCCCCGGTCTTCTGTATAAGAATGTATAATAATCCTCAAAAGAAATCCCACCAACCATTAAATAACCTTCTTCATTCCGAACCACATATTAGATAAAAAATAACGTAGAAAAAATCATTATTTTTCCCACACGAAATGCAAGAATACCTTAGAGCGCATTCGAAATACTTCTACAAGGAAAATATCTCAAGTAAGCATTAGATCTAAAATAGAAATACCCTAACTTTCCCCTTTTCTCCACCGCCTTCCATACTTAACCTTCCTAACCATTTTCAAAAAACCTCAGCCTTTGCTATCACCCCACCACTTGCCCGCAACTTTCTTTGAAACCCTAGCTCTCTTCTCCACCATCTTCCTACAATCCTTTCTCCACCATGGCCTCATCTTCCTCCACTACCCCTGGTATGAGACCACTCCCAGCCAACTAACCCTCAACCACTCCCTTTTCCGCCGCGAATCTAAGTACCTTTCCGAAGATTTCTCCGTCATCATCCCCACTCCCTCTCAACGCCCCCATCTTCCTCCGTCCAGCACCAACACACTTTTTGCGGGGCAACTAGAGGGAGGCCTTCACCTCCCCCTCCCGAAACCTATTTACCACATCCTTTTCTACTATGGCATGTTGGTGCAATTGGCCTAGGTCACGATTGACCAGACTCAAGTTGGACTCGAGTAGTGTTTTAATATTTGAAATTGATGTTTGACAAAGGAGTTGATCGTTGTTTGACAATGGGTTGACTAGATGGTTGACTTGGGGTTGACCATATGATGGAGAAGTCCAAGTGGGACACTTGGCAATGGAAAGTCCAAGTCTTGTATACTTGGCATAGAAAGGCTAAGCATGGGTCTTGGCAAGGGAAAGTCCAAACTTGAGTCTTGGCAATTGAAAAATCCAACATGAGTTGGCATGGAAAGTCCAAGCATGGGTCTTGGCAAGGGAAAGTCCAAGCTTGAGTCTTGGAAAATGGAAAGTCCAAGTCATTGGTACTTGGAAATTGGAAAGTCCAAGGGTTGATATTAGCGGCGTAAAGTCCAAGCGGGAGTCTTGGCAGCATAAGTCCAATGGTTTGGCAGCGTAAAGTCCAAGCGTGTGTCTTGGCAGCGTAAGCCCAAATGTGTCTTGGCGGTGTAGACCAGCTTAGCATGACAATAGCCGATGGAAGCATCTAAAGGCTATCATATGGATGAACAAGTCATGGATAACTTGGAGGGATCTGATAGGCATGAGGCTGATGGAGGTGGCTAGAAGGTTTAGGTATAAGCTAAGAGTAGTCTAGCAAGTATGAGGGTATCATACTTGGGTTAAACCTTATGGTTGAGGTGTATCAGTCGACTGGGGTCATTGACCAGTCGACTGGTCAAGTGTTTTGACACTTGGCAGCCGAGTCAACTTGTAACAGTCGACTGTCGTAAGTCGACTGGCGATCGACTATGGTCGGGTTGCTGTCAGAGATGCAAGGCACCTCGACTGGTGTCCCAATCGAGGTGGCGCCTCGACTGGCTTCGACTGCGGTGACCACAGATGCAAGGCGCCTCGACCGATGCCTCGACTGTTTGATCAGTCGACTGTCAATGAAGGGCAGTCGATTGATGGGTTGTTCACAAAAGCAGAACTCTTGGTAGCCGACTGGTCAGACGGCTACGGGCTTGGCAGTCGACTGATGGGTAATGGCAGTCGACTGCCAATGTATCCGTCGACTTGAATGTCGATGTGGATCAAGTCCATTATGAGACAACGATATTGTTGGCAGTCGACTGTCAGGCACGAAATTAGCCTGATGTAGGTTATAAAAGCACCTCAAAAGGGAGGATTTAGCAGCAATTTTCTTGGGTGATTTGAAGGGAAATAGTTGGTGCTTTCCACTCTTTCAAGGTTAGTCCAAGGCGATCAACAAGCAAGCATTCAAAGCTCTTTGTAAAGTGTTCTTTACTTGCATTTTATTGTATTTGCTTGTTGTTTCTTTGTATTACTATTGTAATCATTGTAAGCGGTTTCTCCGCCTCAGACTTGTTGTCGAGAAGAAGTGTTTTTGGTTTAGTGGTGGTGTTTGCATTGCTAGGGCTCATTCGAGCCCAACTCGTGGAGTAAAAACCCTAAGGACTTGTAACAGTCATCTGTCATAATTTGACTAGTGATCGACTGTGATTGGGCTGCTGACACAGATGCAAGGCGCCTCGACTGGCGCCTCAACTGGTGTCCCAGTCGAGGCGGCGCCTCGACTGGCTTCGGCTGTGGTGACCACAGATGCAAGGTGCCTTGACCGGCGCCTCAACCGGTGCCTCGACTGCTTGATCAGCCAACTAATGGGTTGGTCGTGAGGGTAGAACTCTCGGTAGTCGACTGGTCAGTTATCTATGGGCTTGGTAGTCGACTAATGGGTAATGGCAGTCGACTGTCAGTATATCCGTTGGCTTGAACACCAACGTAGATCAAGTCCATTGTAAGACAATGACACTGTTGGCAGTCGACTATCAGGCGCGAAATCAGCCCGATGTAGGTTATAAAAGTAGCTCGAAAGGGAGGATTTAGCAGCGATTTTCTTAGGTGATTTGAAGGGGAATAGTTGGTGCTTTCCAGTCTTTCAAGGTTAGTCCAAGGCGATCAACAAGCAAGCATTCAAAGCTTTTTTGTAAAGTGTTCTTTACTTGTATTTTATTGTATTTGCTTGTTGTTTCTTTGTATTACTATTGTAATCATTGTAAGAGGTTTCTCTGCCTCCGACTTGTTGTCGAGAAGGAGTGTTTTTGGTTTAGTGGTGGTGTTTGCATCGCTAGGGCTCATTCGAGTCCAACCCGTGGAGTAGGAACCCTAAGGACTTGTAACAGTTGATGTTGGGAAAACTCCGGATCTGATGTTCACAACATCGCGGGCGAATACTTCGCACAACCGCAGCGGAAATAATAATTATACCGGATCCCACCAGAGATCGATGCAAAACTATATAAATCGTTTTCTATATTCTAGTCTAGATCTTATCTAGAGGAGGAATATACCTTCGGTGCGTGCCCTTCGCAATCCCGCTTTTCCAAATGTTGTCGGATCTCAATACGGTAAGGGTAACCGTATACCTATGGTATCCACACTGACACCCACACTAGCTTTGGAGTCACGTTGTGCTAGCAACCCCTAGCAAAATGCCAAGAACTCTTTTGGAAGAAGAAGGAGAGGAAGAAGGAGATGAGAGAACTCTTTCTCTTGGCCCTTTTTGGCTTGCACGCCCAAACACAAAAGCCACACCAATTTTCATCCACGTGAAACACCAAAAAGGCCATTTAAACCATTAGCCATAAATGTTATTATCTCCCCATTAAGAACTCTCTTAATACCAAGACCCTTGGTATTCCTTCTTTAGTTATCATCATGAATACCAAGCCCTTTGGTATTCCTATGCATGATTAATCAAATTAATCATGCATGATGATGAATCATCTTCCATGGTTCAACTTGAGTCTAACTCAAGTTTAACTAGTTTGAGTCTAACTCAAATCTTGGTCATATGCTCAATTGTCCTTTTAGTTCAACTAAAAGAAACCATCTCCAAAATAGAATATCATTTGTGTGTGACCCTATAGGCTCTTGTAACGTTGGCAATGTATCTAAAACTCTTTTAGATACATAAGCAATGAGCGGCATCTAGCAATACATCATTGCTACCCAAGTTACAAGATCGTCGAGATTCGACAATCTTTCTGTGACTATTATCATGTATGACGGTGTCCTTCTATCTCTGATATCTTAGATCGATCAATGAGGCATATATCATGTCATCCCCTTATCGATCTTTATGTTTCTTGATCCCCAAGTAGACTCACTCAAACAAATGAGCTCAATATCTCATATTGACTCATTTGAGCATGACCATGCATTTCGTGGTCCTACTCTATCAAGAGGCTAAAGATATCACTCTTGTCATATAGGAGGGATAGATCTCATCTACATTACTCACATCCCTCTGTATAATTTGTTACATACCCAGTGATCGCCGTTATAGTCACCCTGTGACGGTGTGACGTTAGACGATACCAAAGTACATAACTCCTTATGTAGGGAACCATAATGACTTCAGGTCTATGGACTATTCATACCAATAGTCACATGAGAAAGTATATGACACTCATATAACGATCCATGATACTTTCTCATGGCGGGTCAATTCAGTATATATATTCTCCAATATATATACTCATGTGTCAATGTGATATCACATATCCATGACTTGTGAGACCAAGTCATCCATTGACCTACATGCTAGTCTCAATGTATTAATATTGCCCTTGTATATTAATACTTGACTAGGAATATTAAGAATAGTATTCTCTACAGCTTCTCATAATCAATTCTACCAATTAATATACTGTAGATTAGAACCTACTATTCAAGGACATTATTATATTTATTTTAGCTGGCACATGTATAAAGTAAATATAATAAATAATCTTTGCCTTTTATTAAAGAAATATGATACACATGATCCCTAATCAATCATCTCATGATTGGCACTAAGGGCTGACACTAATAGTTGACTATCGTAAGTCGACTGGCGATCGACTGTGGTCGGGCTACTATCACAGATGCAAGACGCCTCGACCGCACTGACCGGGTGTCCTATAGAATTCCTGATCGCGGTGATATGGTGCCTTTACTGTGCTCGACGCTTGATCATTGCCCAAAGATGAATCGATCCACGCAAGAGCAGCAATACGCACCGAACGAGCGAGAACTCTCAGCCTAACCGATCGGCTACGAGCTTGGATCGACTAATGGGTAATGGCAGTCGACTGTCAGTGTATCCGTTGGCTTGAATGTCGACATGGATCAAGTCCATTGTGAGACAATGACACTGTTGGCAGTCGACTATTAGGCACGAAATCAGCCTGATGTAGGTTATAAAAGTAGCTCGAAAGGGAGGATTTAGCAGCGATTTTCTTGAGTGATTTGAAGGAGAATAGTTAGTGCTTTCCAGTCTTTCAAGGTTAGTCCAAGGTGATCAACAAGCAAGCATTCAAAGTTTTTTGTAAAGTGTTCTTTACTTGCATTTTATTGTATTTGCTTGTTGTTTCATTGTATTACTATTGTAAGAGGTTTATCTGCCTCCGACTTGTTGTCGAGAATGAGTGTTTTTGGTTTAGTGGTGGTGTTTGCATCGCTAGGGCTCATTCGAGCCCAACCCGTGGAGTAGGAACCCTAAGGTTCTGAATCACATTATATTCTTGTGTTGTGTTTGTGTTTGTCGCATTTTGTATTGCATTATTATTTTCGCTGTGCATAACAAGCTTGTAGACAAACACGAACAAATTTCGTCAAACAACGAAGATGTGCCATTCACCCCCCCCCCCTCTAGCGCTCACGGAAGTTCCTACAATTGGTATCAGAGCCCGGAGCTCTTCTACGGATTAACAATCGGGAGCAAAGCAATAGAGGAAAGAAGATGGAATTTGAAGAAAAATTAGGATGGGACATCAACACCCCAATTCCATACACCTTTTATGGACAAGAAGGGTTTGAGCAATGGAGGGCACGAATGGAGAACTTCTTCATGATGGACTTTGAAGATTGGATGATCCTAGTGAAGGGGTTTGAAATTCCAAGAGGTCCAAAAGGTGGATACCTCAAGAAGAAAAGATGGACCGAAGAGCAAGTCTAAGATTTCAAAAGAAATGATAAGGTAACACAATTAATATTAAATTCAATACCTAATGATATTTTGTCTAGACTAGGTGAATATCTAGCTGCCAAGGAGCTTTGGAGCAAATTGGCAAAGCTCCATGAAAGTCCATCACCGGCTCATGAAGTAGAGGAGAAGTCCGAGGAGGAGTCCAGGGAGGAGTCCGAGGAGGAGTGCTCATCCTCTCAAGATCAAGAAGAAGCAAGCACATCATCCTCACAAGAAAGTGAGGATTCGGAGGTTGATAGGGAATCAACATCCGGATCGAAATTGGTGGAAGAAGTAGAATTGGAGGAAGCCTCCACTTCTAGGATTGAGGGGGAGGATATTAGATCATCAGAGCTGGAGAAAAATCAAGAAATAGCTTCAACCTCCAGAAGAAGTGAAGAATCAACTCCGGCGTCGGCCACCATTGACCTAGGTAACTAAAGCATTCAAATTAAAAATAAAATTCATATTGTATGCTTTGAGTGTAGGGAAGCTGGACACTACAAGAGCAAGTGTCCGAAATGGGTCAAGAAGATGGCACAAGTCATGCCAAAGGCCTAGGAACCCGGTCCCCCAACAATTAAAAACAAGGAGCACATCATTTGCTTCAAATGTCAACAAAAAGTGCATTATAGGAGTCAATGCCCTAGGGGGAGGAAGAAGGGCCAAGAAGGAGCATCACAAGTAGGGGGAGCTTTAAAAGCAAACCATAAGGTAAAATTCAATAATGCACCTTCTCTATTTTATAATGAAAAGCATGCTAGGAGTAATCTTGCTATTACTCATGAACAAAAGCATGCTAGAAATAATAGATTTTATTGCTTAGGGGCTAAACATGTCGATCTTAGAAATAAGGAGAAATTTGGGACTAATATCCCTAAAACAATCCTACCTAGGGAAACTATTAGAAAGGTTGAAAATCATTTAGGCATTAACCCTAAGAAGGGTAGGCATATGCCTAGAGGAAATGGTAATGCCCAAAGACTCAATCAAAAATCAAAAATTGGGCAATTAGAATTAGAAAATCAAGTCTTGAGGTCAAGACTTGAGAAATTAGAAAAGCTCCTTTAAAAGATGCAAAATCAAATTAAAGGGTCGAATTGTCAAAATCTAGGGTCTAGAAGTCAAAGTCAAGAGTATAAGAGGCAAGAACCATTTAGGAGGCAAGGTTTGGGTCACAAGCCTATGTCCAAGAAGGTAATGCCTACTTATCACAATGTTCTATTTGATTATGGAACTAAATCTAGGTCTAGGAAAACCAAGGTCACAAGGGAAGTCATCCTTAGAGTTGACCATGGTAAGTGTCTAGTGGCCAAGGTTTCCATGAAACCTAGGAAGACCACTAAGAAGGTTACTAGGGAGGCAATCTCTAAGGTTAACCATGACAAGACCAAAATGACCAAGGCTTCTAAGCCTAAGAGGGTCATTAGGAGGGTATCTAGGGAAGTTATCCCTAAGGAATACCTAATAAATCCAAGGAGCTCCGATAGGTATTGAGTTCCCAGGAGCGTGATCGATTCACGCTAAATGGGTTGAGATGTGTCAACCTTGATTGGATGGGTAGTTAACACAACCATAACAAAGTTGACACTTTAGGTCATTTCCAAGGTTATGGAATACTTTGGAAATATGGTTTAAATTTAATCCTAAAGGTTTTTAGGATGTGCCAATATATTTTGTGAATTATGAAAAATTGATCAAATTGGCACAAATTAGGTTTAGAGGTCTTAGTGTGTCATTTTGGGTTTTTGGCACACTTGGGAGATAAGTAATAATATGAAAAAATGAATTTAATCTTAACAAATGACAATTAATACTAAAATTTAGGTATTATATACCTTTATATTTTATACTTGCCTTATTTGTTTGTTATATGTCATGTCATGTCATCATATTCATTTTTATCATTTAAATGTCATGATCATGCTTAGGGTTTATCTTTTATGTCATGTGTATTTAGATTTAATCATATGTCATGACATCATGATTATTGACACATGATTATTTATGTTATCATTTATGCCATAATCATTATTCATGCATTTAATTTAATTAAAATTTATTTAAGGACTATGGCATGACTTGAAGTCTCATGTATAAGGGAATCAAGTAGTGTTGCCTTAGAAAATGCATGAGACCCTAGATTAGGATGAACAAAACCCACATCTCACATAAAATTGACATGTGTATGTTTTCAAACTCTAGACACATGTGAGATGCTAGGAAATGAGTTAAGCTCAAGGTGCATAGTTTTTGCATCTAGATGAACTCAAACTCATCTTATACCAGGGATGAATCATAAGGAAAGCTTATGTACAAGTCATGTGCATTAAGCCCATAGACCATGATTTAATATAAGGTTTTAAAAATATTTCAAAATCATTTTGAAAAACCTTGGTGAAGTCTATCTTTTGATAGCAATCACCATTGATAGAGTTGATACAAAGTAGAGCCAAAACATTGAACTTTTTAATGGTTTTGAACTTTGTGTCAAACTTACTATTTAATGGGTAATTTATTTTTCAAATATTTTTCCCCTATATTGTTTAGCATAAGTAATGTGTGGTTGAAATTTCACGATTTTTTTAATTTTCTAGAATTACTTATGCATTTCTGAAGATGGTCTGAAATTGCAATTTCGACAAAATTAGAAACCAGTCCAGACGGCGCCTCGACTGGAGCTGCTTTCACTCGACTAGAAGCTTTCTCAATCGACTGATGCATAGGGCAGTCGACTGTTAATTGAACCAATCAACTGCCAATGTTGATTTCAGGTAAACAAGGTCTATTTAGCCTGATTTCAACTATGTTAGGTTACCATAAATGCTCCTAACCCTAGGATATGCTTTGGAAAGCATTAGAAAGGGTGAAAATCCATTGGATATAGATTAGGAGAATTGTTTAGGATATGTATCAATTTTAAGGTGTGTGAAAGTTCAAGTTTGAACTTTTGCCCTTAATATTGATGGTTTAGTGTTCCTATAGGCTTAGGGACTCTCCAAGGACATTATTAGTGTAATGGTCAAGGGGGAGCAAGCCTTTAGGGAGAGGTTATCCATCATGGGATGATGGATGCGTTCTTCCTCATGAGGGGGAGAAGTTTGAAGAATTTGAGAATTTTGAGAAGTGAGGATTGTCTCTCTTTAGTGATATAGGACTTATCACTAGGAAGAGTGAAGGCATCCTAAAATGTTTTTGGACCAAGGCGGAGATTGTAATATCTCATTGGGATATGAGACAGTGACACCCTTGGGGAGAGCCTTTTTTATATATGTTAAAAAAGGGAAGAATTTAGGAATTCCCAATTTAGAAAATTGGGATGATTAGATTGAGTTAGTGTTCTAACTCAAAAATGTTGGTTTTTGTCAAACATCAAAAAGGGGGAGATTGTTGGTACAATCGGCCCAGGTCACGATTGACCAGACTCGAGTTGGACTCAAGTAGTATTTTGATGTTTGACATTGATGTTTGACAAAGGAGTTGACCGTTGTTTGATAATAGGTTGACTAGATTGTTGACTTGGGGTTGACCATATGATGGAGAAGTCCAAGTGGGACACTTGGCAATGGAACGTCCAAGTCTTGTGTATTTGGCATGGAAAGTCCAAGTCTTGTGTACTTGGCATGGAAAGTCCAAGCATGGGTCTTGGCAAGGAAAAGTCAAAGCTTAAGTCTTTGTTAGTGAAAGCTCTAGAGTCAATCATGTGATGATTGTTGTATGGACTTTATAGTATCATATTCCTATTTATAAAGGCATGGTTATTATATTTACTTGTATTGGTGCCAAATAACTAAGTATAATAACATCCTTGAGTAGAAGGTTCTTATCTATATCAATCGATTGGTTGAATCGATAATGAGATGATATAGAGAACACTACTCTTAATCTTTCCTAGTCAAGTATTAACATTCAGGGACAATGTTAATGCGTAGAGACTAGCATGTAGGTCAACACGATGACTTAATCTCACAAGTCATGGATATGAGATATCAAGTTGACACATGGGTATGCATTGGAGAATGTATACTGAATGACCCGTCATGAGAAAGTATCATGGATCGTTATATAAGTGTCATATACTTTGTCATGTGACTATTAGTTCTTAGACCTGAAATCACCATAGTTCCCTACATAAGGAGTTGCATACTTTAGCTTTGTCAAGCGTCACCCGTAAATGGGTGGACTATAAAGGCGATTACTAGGTATGTAACAAATTATGCGGAGGGATGTGAGTGATGTAGATGAGATCTTTCCCTCCTATATGACAGGAGTGACATCGTTATTCTTGATAGAGTGAGACCACGAAGTGCATGGCCATGCTCAAATGAGTCAATATGAGATATTGAGCTCATTTGATTAGAGTGAGTCTACTTGGAGTTCAAGATATAGATTGTACCGAGGATGACACTGTTTATGCCTCAATTGGTCAATCTAGATGTCAAGGATAGAGAGACATTGTCACATATTATGAGAGTCACAATTAGTAGTCACAAAGGTGATGTTGGATCTCAACATTCTTGTAACTTGGGTAGCAATGATGTGTTGCTAGATACCACTCATTGCTTATGTTCCTAAATCGGTTTAGGAGCATTGCCAATATTATAAGAACCTATAGGGTCACACACAAAGGGCAATTAGATGGAGATTAGGTTCATATGATGAACCATGAGAATTAGGTTCATGGGATGAACCAAATTGGATTAAGAGTAATCCAAATTAGATTAATTGAGTTAGACTCAAGTTGATTCAAGTGTTGAATGAGTCTAATTTAGATTTAATTCATCGAATCAATTTAAACTAATGAATTGAGATTCATTAAATCAAATTGACTTGAATCAAATGGTTAGATTTGATCAACCATGGGAGATAAGAGGTCAAGTTTGACTTGACTTGAGAGGGAAGATGAATGGTCAATTTTGACTTGACCAATTACCATGTCATGGTGACTTGGCATGGGGGCTGGCCAATGATGATGTTCCACATCATCATGGACTTATCATGTGGTGCTACCTCATGAGGGAGACCAAGAGCCATTGGCTCTTGGAGTTACATGCATGCATGTAACCCCCCAATATTGAAGTGGCCGGCCACTTTTCTTGATGAAGTGAATTCATTTGGTGAGTAACTTCATCTTCTTCTTCCTTGGATCTTCATCCTCTCAAGCTCTCTCCTAATCCTCTACTTTGGCCGAAACTTCCAAGGGGTGCTAGCACACTCTAGGTTGTTTTTCTCCACCATTTGTCCGTGTGGATACCAATAGAGGAGTGTACACTTGACACTCTTGAGTTCCGACAAAGCATTTGGACAAGCGGGATAAGCGAAGGGCGTCGCTACGAGGGTAATGCTCTCATCTTGTAGATCTAGGGTATTTAAACACATACATGTTTTATTTTTTATATCTTCGCACGGATCCGTGGCCGGGCTTCCGAGGTTTCCGCAACGCAAAAAGCGGTTTTTGCGGCTCGAAAAGTCCAACAGTCTTGGCAATTGGAAAGTCCAACATGGGTAGGCATGGAAAGTCCAAGCATGGGTCTTGACAAGGGAAAGTCCAAGCTTGAGTCTTAGTAAATGGAAAGTCCAAGTCATGGGTACTTGACAATTGGGAAGTCCAAGGGTTGATATTGGCGGCGTAAAGTCTAAGCGGGAGTCTTGGCAGCATAAGTCCAATGGTTTGGCAGCGTAAAGTCCAAGCGTGTATCTTGGCAGCGTATGCTCAAATGTACTTTGGCAGTGTAGACTAGCTTAGCATGACAATAGCTTATGGAAGCAGCTGAAGGCTAGTGTATGGATGAACAAGTCATGGATGACTTGGAGGGATCTGATAGGCATGAGGCTGATAGAGGTGGCTAGAATGTTTAGGTCTAGGCTAAGGGTGGTCTAGCAAGTATGAGGGCATCATACTTGAGTTAAACCTCATGGTTGAGGTGTATCAGTCAACTAGGGTCATTGATCAGTTGATTGGTCAAGTGTCTTTATACTTGGCAGCCGAGTCAACTTGTAGCAGTCGACTGGGATTATGACCAGTTGACTGTCGTAAATAGACTGGCGATCGACAATGGTCGGGTTGCTGTCACAGATACAAGGCACCTCGACTGGCTTCGGTTGCGGTGGCCACAGATGCAAGGCGCCTCGACTGGCACCTCGACTGCTTGATCAGTTGACTACCAATGAAGGGCAGTCGATTGATGGGTTGGTCACGAGAGCAGAACTCTGGGCAGCCTACTGGTCAGTCGGCTATGGGTTTGGTAGTCGACTAATGGATAATGGCAGTCAACTGCCAGTATATCCGTTGGCTTGAATGTCAACGTGGATCAAGTCCGTTGTGAGACAATGACACTGTTGGCAGTCGAATGGGGCCTTATGGCAGTCGACTATCAAGTACAAAATTAGTCCGATGTAGGTTATAAAAGCAGCTTGAAAGGGAGAATTTAGTAGTGATTTCCTTGGGTGATTTGAAGGGGAATAGTTGGTGATTTCCAATCCTTCAAGGCTAGTCCAAGGCGATCAACAAGCAAGCATTCAAAGCTCTTTGTAAAGTATTCTTTACTTGCATTTTATTGTATTTGCTTGTTGTTTCTTTGTATTACTGTTGTCATCATTGTAAGAGGTTTCTTCGCCTCTGACTTGTTGTCGAGAAGGAGTGTTTTTGGTTTAGTGGTGGTGTTTGCATCGCTAGGGCTCATTTGAGCCCAACCCGTGGAGTAGGAACCCTAAGGTTCCGAACCATGTTATATGCTCGTGTTGTGTTTGTGTATGTAGCATTTTGTATTGTATTATTATTTCCGCTGTGCATAACAAGCTTTTTTGACGAACACGAACAAATTCCGTCAAATGACGAAGACGTGTCATTCATTAACCCCCCCCCCCTCTAGCACTCACGGAAGTTCCTACACGGCCTCCCAATTAACCAACTGACCCTCAACTCGCTCCGCATCCTTATTGGCACCCTCATCGTCTTCCATCACCTCAACATCCCCCCAATTCTTCATATTTTCCACTGCCTTTACCAAGTGAAGATGGTCGACTCCGGCGTCTTTGATTTCGTGGCCCGCCAAGGCTACCAGTTCCTGACTGACACCCTGTATCCCCCTCTTTCATTCCCCCTCTTCCAATAAAGGCTGGAAAGACCTTTATTTCTTTGTCACCCTGTATCCCCCTCTTTCATTCTTTTCTCGCTGGAAAATCGTCCTTCCCAATCTCCCCGACCCGAAAACAGTGAAAATTACCATCAACTTCCCCTCTATTGAAGCTAAACTAAGAACAGGTACTTCAGCATCAACGAGCTCCTAAAAGAGCCCATTTTGTCTTATTACGGGTTATCACCAATTCCATCGCCAGATGTGCACCCCATCGGTAAGCTATCTTATTACTGCATTTGTCATCATACTTATATCCACACTTGCCTTTTACTCCTTAAACTGCATACTAGCACCATACCCATCCGGCAGCACTTACCTTAATCTTTATACCCATAATACCTGACTCTGCATACCTTTTAACCACCTGACCTGCACAAATTCTGAACTGGCACTATTATCTCATGCCAAATAATGAACTAATACTCTCATAATTTCTTTCTTTACCACATATATCAAATCCTGAATATCTACCGAAGTTACTTTTCAATGCTTAACAAATTTTGTTTTGCAGAAGACATGATGAGTATAGCCATTGCCAGGACCTTTGCTAAGCAACAGAGAAAGCGAAAAAGATCAGAAACCACTACATCATCTTCCATCCCCAAACCACTTACCACAGTAACTAACCCCTACCCAGCTTTTGATACATATAATAAATTCCTTAATACAATATCTGCCAGTATTACTTACACTTCTTTGTCACAGGTCCCTTCTGAATTTCTGCAAGTTCCAATCATAACTATTGCCGAGCTAGACCAGCCTTCTATTACCTTCATTAATATCCCTCTTCTTTCTCTCCACACAAAACCAATTATCCTCTTAACCTCAGCCTTTGCTCCAGATCCTACTCCCAGCATTCCCTCCTACGAACCTTTCCCCCCTTCTGACTCTCCTATCCACAGCCCCCCTCTCGACACTGCCATCGATCCTATTGATCTTTCTTCTTCATCATCCCCCTCTTCCTCCATAGATGACCTTCCCCTAGCCTCTCTATTTCCTTCCAGACAACAACAACCCCTACCTCCATCCAATCCCCCCATACCAGAACTTACCGTATCCTCACCCCTAGACCTATTGGTTCAAGCAATATCTGACACTTATCCCAGTCACCTCCTTTCCTCCCTTCCTATCATACCCATACCTCTTTCCACTTCAGCTTGTTGGAGGATCGGTGGCCGGCTAGAGGGGGTAAATAGCCCAATTCGATGGATGATGGCGTTTGATCGCTTCTTGATTGTCTACGATTAGGTTAGCGCAGCGGAAATATGCTAAACAAAGTAATTAAGACAAAACACAAGAAGTAAAAGAAAGAACAATGCTAACAAACAATGTAACGTGGTTCACGGCCCTTGTCGCTAATCCACGGACCGATTCGTTCCAGGTGAATCATTCCTAAACCTTCACTAGTCTCTCCTTTTGCCCAAGCAAGGTGGAGGTAACCCTTCTTACAATAGGATTGAAATAAAAGCAAGAAGAAGGAGTAGAAATCGTGTGGAGCACTTAGGGGATACTTGGGAGCATGAACATTAACCTCCTCAAAGCCCACACCTTTTCTTTTTATAGAGAGAGGCGAATTCTTCCCGTTGGGGTTTCATCAGTCGACTGCTACAAGGCAGCAGTCGACTGCCACCCTTCTAACGGCTTCTGACGCCATCTGGACCACGATCATCACGGTCCAATGGCCGCTTGAGCAGTCGATTGGCAATCCCATCAGTCCAACTAATGACCCCGTAGTCGACTGAATAGTCGGCTACAAAGCCCTCTGTGCCATGACGATTTTCGACAGTTGACTACCACTTTCGACAGTCAACTGCTGGTCGGCCAATTCAGTCGAACTCAATTCGACTTGGATCAGTTCGACTGCTCATACTTGGCAGTCGACTACTGTCGAGTAAACCTCAAACAAATGACTTGTTTGAGCATCCGACGGTCGAGTAAAACCTCAACCCACTCGGTTGAGCATCCGACACTCCCATTCGTCCGGTAAAATCTCAAACTAATGTTTAAGCATCCGACTTAACCATACGTCGGGTAAAACCTCAAACCCTAGTTTGAGCATTCGACTTGTCGGGTAAACCTCAACCCACTCAGTTGAGCATCCGACTCTTGACTTAGTCATTCGGCCAAGTTCGCCTATGAGCTACGTTACACTTCGCTCATTCTCTCATCTCCCTTGAAGTCTCTCGCCGAAGTTCTCTTCATCCGGCCACATCCCTCGGATGCACCAAGCGCACGGCTTCGCAATGTCATCCTTCGCATCTCGCCCTGAAGTCTACTTCCTTGGCTTCACTCTAATGTTGCTCGTCCGGCGGTCCCTCGGATGCACCAAGCGCACGACTTCGCAATGTCGTCCTTCACCGACTCAAAGACCCGAGCCATGAGATGGTGAACTCACCAATGCTTTCGTCAAGCCAACACATGTGTGAATTACTAAGTCATGCACGACTTCAACACACATACAAATCACATACACATCCTAACTTAAACCTTTGCCACACACATCAAAACCTTAAACCATACTTGGGTTGATTGCACTAACACAGCTTTCCCTACTCCTCCTCCCATCACCCCACCTTCTGATGCTCCTCTTCCTACCATAAATTCCTCCCCACTACCCACCACTTCCTTCCCCTCTTCCTCCAATACTCCATCCATTTTTCAAGAATTAACATAGAGCCTCCGGACATTAAGTTATTTTTTTTACTTAATGCTTTAATCTCGTATGCTAATACCTTGTCTTACATATTTATTCTTAATTTTCATAGCACTTTGAAACTTCAATCTTTCTAGCAATGGTACACCGAACACCAGAATTAATTTTGCCAGCCCTCCACCCCTTCCATAGAGCCGCTACCATTTTCAATCATACCCATTGTACCCCCTACATCCTCTAAAGGCATACAGACTGATTCTGAAGAAATCACAAACAATACGAGTGTACAAACTGACCTCCCCCCTTCCCCCGATCGAGTAGCTAAAGAAAATAAACTTCAACAAAAAGTACATTGGCTACAACTTCAAGTTGAATCTTTCTCTACCGACCGGGCACACATACAAGAAGAACAGATAGACCTCTACCGTAAAGATGCACAAATAAGACGGTTACAAGAGCAGGTTAAAGAGTCAGAAAAAAACCATAGTCGTCCAACAATCTGAACTTGCAAAACAAAAACAACAAGCATGTTACTGGCACCTTCAAGTAGGTGAATGTTTCCAACCTATGGAGGACCTTATAGATGTTCATCTCACCCTCAAAGAAACCACCCTCCTTAGTCTAGATGAATTCCACTTCAAGTTTAATGTATTAAAGCAACACTTCAATATGCTGGCCAACACTGCCATGAACAGACTATCAGAGCTAACAAGCTGAATCAAGAACTGTCTCAACTAAAAGAGACAGAAGCTGAAAGATGGGCCACCGAACAGAAAAATTTTAACCAGAGCAGCCAAAAAGTGTGGCAGGTATTTCCAAAGAGGGTTTGAGGGTGCTCTGCAGACAGCCATTGAGAAGAAGTACTTTACACCCGGTCTGCCCAACCACGAGCTAAATATTGAAGAGGCTTACAAGAAATTTACCCTGGAGGCTTTCCAAACTGACTTTGATACCTACTCAGAGCAGTAACTCTTCCAGTCTTAACCTTGTAACCTTTTTAACAACAGTATTTTAATCTATGTAATAATTTTTGTACTTGAATTTCTCTTTCAATGAATACCTATAGTCTTAAACTTTGTTCATTCCTGCACTATTTTGCATTGCCCTACATAGGCTCCCTAGTTCCTTTTGTAAAAAATACACTCCATACTACCCTTATTGTCAATCCGTGTATAAAAAAGAAGCATTTCCTTTTGTTTTTACTTTATTTGCATAGATATATCAAATAGAACATTTCCTTTCAAAATTCTTCTACCACTAAAAAGAAACCCTTTAACAAAAAATATTCTGACTAATAACACCAAAAACACCTACACACACTCCTCTTGAAAACCAACACATCATTTGTCATACAAAAAATTGCTCCCCTAATCATCTCCTAACAGAAACTATTATACCCCATCTTACCTTAACAAAAACTGAATTCCTTACCTACCCCACCCCCCCCCCCCCATTTTCACCCTAACAACCCCTGTCGTGCATCTCTATGACACTTCCTTACAAAGCTAAGCGATAAAAATTGTTATTTCCCGCTAATCCCACCTTCTTCTCCCCTATAAATGTAAAAGCACTCCCCCTTTTCCCCAAACTGACAAAAAACTTTATCAAGATTAATCCCTACCTCCTACCTCCCAGAAAATGCAACCCCTTGCCTTAATTTCTCATCCATGGTTTGCTTCCACACGCTCCAAAATGATAGGAGAACAATGTCGATCCCTTTCCTCTAGTATACAACCTATTGGGGATCTTGGAAGGCTAGAGGGGGTGAATAGCCTCTTTTCATTTCTGCAAAAAAGGTTAGTGAAAGAAAAACAAATACTAAAATGAAATTAAGAAGCTAAAACACAATCGCTAACAAGAAGGCTTTTACGTGGTTCAGAGATTAAGCTCCTACTCCACGGTGATCCTTGAGGTGGATCAATCCAATTAAATCTCCACTAGAAAGCTTTCTTTACAACACTCTCCTCTTCTTTACAATTGATGAAGAGGAGGATTAGAACACTTAAAAAGCTTAGAAAATCATGGGGAACTTGAGAGTAAAGTTGGAAGATAAGCACTAGCCTCATCAAGCACCTCATGCCCTCTTTTTAAAAAGAGAGGGTTGTTTTTCCCGTTGAGCCTCGATTAGTCGACTGATGGTCTCCATCAGTCGACTGTCGCTGAAGACAATGACTTCTGACGAGGCGGATCTACGGGGATTTGCAGTCGTCATTATCAACGGGAGGCTGCTCAGTCGACTGATGAAGTGATCAGTCGAGTGATCCCCATGAGGAGTCGAGTCCGACTCCATTCTGTGCCCGATGCCAACTTGATCAGTCGACTGCTAGGGTTGGCAGTCAACTGATGGCGTCATCGGTCGACTTCCATGTTAGTGAAAGCCCTAGAGTCAATCATGTGATGATTGTTGTATGGACTTTGTTGTATCATATTCCTATTTATAAAGGCATGGTTATTATATTTACTTGTATTGGTGTCAAATAATTAAGTATAATAACATCCTTGAGTAGAAGGTTCTTATCTATATCAATCAATTGGTTGAATCGATAATGAGATGATATAGAGAACACTACTCTTAATCATTCTTAGTCAAGTATTAACATTCAGGGACAATGTTAATGCAACGAGACTAGCATGTAGGTCAACTCGATGACTTGATCTCACAAGTCATGGATATGTGATATCAAGTTGACACATGGGTATGCATTGGAGAATGTATACTGAATGACCCGCCATGAGAAAGTATCATGGATCGTTATATGAGTGTCATATACTTTCTCATGTGACTATTAGTATGACTATTAGTCCTTGGACCTGAAGTCACCATGGTTCCCTACATAAGGAGTTGCATACTTTGGCTTCGTCAAACGTCACCCGTAAATGGGTGGACTATAAAGGCGATTACTGGGTATGTAACAAATTATGCAGAGGGATGTGAGTGATGTAGATGAGATCTATCCCTCCTATATGATGGGAGTGACATCGTTATTCTTGATAGAGTGAGATCACTAAGTACATGGTCATGCCCAAATGAGTCAATATAAGATATTGAGCTCATTTGATTAGAGTGAGTCTACTTGGAGTTCAAGAAATAGATTGTACCGAGGATGACATGGTCTATGCCTCAATTGGTCAATCTAGATGTCAAGGATAGAGAGACATTGTCACATATTATGAGAGTCACAATTAGTAGTCACAAAGGTGATGTTGGATCTCAACATTCTTGTAACTTGGGTAGCAATGATGTGTTGCTAGATATCACTCATTGCTTATGTTCCTAAATCGGTTTAGGAGCATTGTCAATATTACAAGAACCTATAGGGTCACACACAAAGGGCAATTAGATGGAGATTAGGTTCATATGATGAACCATGAGAATTAGGTTCATGGGATGAACCAAATTGGATTAAGAGTAATCCAAATTAGACTAATTGAGTTGGACTCAAGTTGATTCAAGTGTTGAATGAGTCTAATTTAGATTTGATTCATCGAATCAATTTAAACTAATGAATTGAGATTCATTAAATCGAATTGACTTGAATCAAATGGTTAGAGTTGATCAACCATGGGAGTTAAGAGGTCAAGTTTGACTTGACTTGAGAGGGAAGATGAATGGTCAATTTTGACTTGACCAATTGTCATGTCATGGTGACTTGGCATGGGGCCGGCCAATGATGATGCTCCACATCATCATGGACACATCATGGGGTGCCACCTCATGAGGGAGACCAAGAGTCATTGGCTCTTGGAGTTACATGCATGCATGTAACCCCCTTATAGTGGTTGGCCACTATTGATGGGTTATGAAAGTGTGAAGTTAAGTTGTGTAACATAATCTTCTTCCTCCTCTCTTCCCTCAAGCTCTCTCTTCCTCATCTTGCCGTGAGCCTATAAGGGATGCTAGCACACTCTAGGTTGCTTTTCTCCACCTATTGCTTGTGTGGATACCAATAGAGGAGTGTACACTTGACACTCTCGAGTTCCGGCAAGCCATTTGGACGAGTGGGATAAGCGAAGGGCATCGCATCGAGGGTAAAACACTTAACATGTAGATCTAGAGTAGATCTAAGGTTTTTAAACATGTACATGTAGTTTTGTTTATCTTCGTACGGATCCGTGGCCGACTTCCGGGGTTTTTTTAATGCAAAAAGTGGTTTTTACGGCTCGGATAGTCCAACATTCCAACCCTAGGCAGTCAACTGATGGCCACCGAACTTGGCCATCTTCAGTCGAGTGACTGACCAGTCGACTGAGACATGTCTCCAGTCGACTGATACTTCAAGTATGATGAAAATCATACTTGAAACTAACTCCCTAGATCTAGACTCAACCTTCTAGCTCTTCCTTTAGCCTTGCACCTCCAGGATCCCTCCGAGTCCGTGACTCCTTCATCCTCGCGCTAGCTTCCAAGAGCTTCCCTCGGTTTCGTCATGTCTTGGGTTTCTCTTTTGTCAAAGTACCCTTGGACTTTACGCTGCCAAGACTACATGCTTGGACTTACGCTGCCAAGACTTGCCTTTGGACTTCCTTTGCCAAGGTCCGCTTGAACTTTACGCTGCCAAGACTACATGCTTGGACTTACGCCGCCAAGACCTTTCCTTAGACTTCTCTTGCCAAGATCACACTTGGACTTTTCCTTTACCAAGTCTTCTTACTTGGATTTTCCTGTCACTTAAACATGTTCACAATTAGATCACAAATATTGTCTAACTATAGATGATTATCCAAACATCAAAACATATAAATGCTTGGGGCATTATTGCACCAACAATCTCTCCCTTTTTGAGGTTTGGCAATCATTTAAGTTAGGTCTTAACATATGCACATAATGGAAACATCATATTTCCAATATGAATTCTAACTTAAAGTTTCCTTCTCCCCCTTTGACATACATCAAAAAGAGAAGGATTCATACATTGATAAGTTCATGAAAGAATTGAATTGGTTTTGTCTTAAACTAAGGTATAATATAGATATGGAGCTCCCCCTTAATCCAAGACATGGTTCGTGATGTGTGAATAACATGTGGAGCAAAGAATAAACAAGAAATATAAAACTATGTCCTAACTTTGCACCAACAATATAAATTTAGGGGATGAAAAGATTTCACTATGAAACTCCCCCTAAAACAATGCAACAATCAGTCTTATACCCCTTTAATTACTTGAATTATCATACCATAAGGTTAGGATACTTAAGGGTACACTTAAAACCAAGAAATAGGGTTGATTTGCAGAAAAATCAGAGTGGCAGTCCACTGAAATCTGAGTCAGTCGACTGCCACACCCAAAGTGCTATTTTCAAGTTTTTTCCACCCAACTTCAGAAATGCGCCAAAAATTCTAGAAACATCAAAAAATCATCAAATTATGTGTACACATTTCTGAATTCATTGTCTATCAAGGAAAAATAATTTAAAAAATATATGTTTTCCAGATTTTTAAAATGATACAATTTTGAAAACTAGCAAAAGCTTTAAGAATTTTGCAAACTTTGCATCACCTTTGCCTAGCAATTGGAAACTGTTTTCCAAAGTATGATAAACATAGTTGAAATTATATTTTGTTTGACATTTCCAATCATGTTCTTAGAACTATATGCACATTAATTGTGCATAAGTCTTCCCAATGATTGGTCCAATGAAGGATTGTCTCTAGATGACATTTTGGTTCATAGCAATGCATCATAACAAGCATGATGAACCAAATGTATCTTCCTAACATCTCACATATTGTCTAAGTGGCTCAATACAAAATTCATGGTTTCTTAGGTCTTTTGTGAGATGCTTAGAGGTATAAGTCCTAGATTTTCTATTGGATCATGCAAACCTAGACCTCAATTCTACTAAGCACATTCCAAGTTCTCTCCTAAGTGATGAATATTCCGCTTCGGGGAGAGCCTTGGTGAATATGTCGGCTAGGTTGGACTTGGATTCTATGTAATTGAGTTCAATGTCCCCCTTAGCCACATGATCTCTAATAAAGTGATGCTTCACTTCAATGTGCTTAGTCCTAGAGTGATGTACCATATTTTTGGTCAAATTTATAGTACTCACATTATCACAATAAACTTTGACATTGGAGTTGTGTAGCTTATAATCCTCTAATGTGTGTATCATCCAAAGTAGTTGAGCTACACAACCACCCATAGCCACATATTCAGCTTCGATGGTGGACAAAGCAACACAAGATTACTTTCTACTACTCCAACTAACTAGGGAGGATCCAAGAAATTGGCATCCACCACTAGTACTCTTCCTATCCAACTTGCAACCGGCATAGTCAGAATTGGTGTACCCAATCAAATCAAAAGATTTTATCCTAGGGTACCAAAGTCCTACATTTAATGTGTCTTTGATATATCTTAAAATTCTCTTAACGGCCACTAAATGGGACTCTTTGGCACAAGATTGGTATCTTGCACACATATCTACCGCAAATAAAATGTCGAGTCTACTAGCGGTTAAGTATAAAAGACTACCAATCATGCTCCTATAAAGCTTAAGGTCAATTGATTTTCCTTCATGATCATTATCTATTTTTGTATTGGTTGCCATAGGAATTGAAACTATCTTAGCATTTTCCAAACCAAATTTCTTGATCATTTCTTTGGCATATTTGGTTTGGTATACATAGGTTCCTTCATTAGTTTGTTTGACTTGTAATCCTAAGAAGAATTTTAATTCTCCAACTAGACTCATTTCAAATTCATTCTCCGTATTTTTGATGAAATCTTGAAGGAGTTCATCATTGGTTGATCCAAAAATTATGTCATCTACATATACTTGGGTCACAAAAATGTCCTTAGACTTTGATTTGATGAAGAGAGTTTGGTCTACTTGACCTCTTCTAAACCCCTTAGACACTAAGAAAAATGATAATCTTTCATACCAAGCTCAGGGAGCTTGTTTTAACCCGTATAGAGCTTTTCTAAGCTTGTATACATGGTTTGGATAGTCAATACTCTCAAACCCAGGAGGTTGTTCTACATATACCTCTTCCTTAATGAACCCATTTAGGAATGCCAATTTTACATCCATTTGATGGAGTTTAAAGCCCATGTAAGAGGCATATCCTAATAGGATTCTAATGGATTTTAACCTAGCAACCGGGGCATAGGTTTCATCATAATCAAGTCCTTAAACTTGATTGAAGCCCCTTGCTACTAACCTTACCATATTCCTAGTTATATTACCTTGATCATCTAATTTGTTCCTAAAAACCCATCTTGTAGTGATGATGGTACTATCATTAGGTCTAGGAACTAACTCCCATACTTGACTCCTTTCAAATTGAGCTAATTCATCTTGCATTGCTAAGATATAATCCAGATCAAACAATGCATCATTGATTGATTTAGGCTCAATTTAAGAGATAAGAGCTATTTGACAAGAGGAAGCTCTATGGAAGGACCTAGTTCTAACCCCTTGAGATAATTGTTAGTGAAAGCCCTAGAGTCAATCATGTGATGATTGTTGTATGGACTTTATAGTATCATATTCCTATTTATAAAGTCATGGTTATTATATTTACTTGTATTGGTACCAAATAACTAAGTATAATAACGTCCTTGAGTAGAAGGTTCTTATCTATATCAATCGATTGATTGAATAGATAATGAGATGATATAGAGAATACTACTCTTAATCATTCCTAGTCAAGTATTAACATTCAGGGACAATGTTAATGTGTAGAGACTAGCATGTAGGTCAATACGATGACTTGATCTCACAAGTCATGGATATGAGATATCAAGTTGACACATAGGTATGCGTTGGAGAATGTATACTGAATGACCCGCCATGAGAAAGTATCATGGATCATTATATGAGTGTCATATACTTTCTCATGTGACTATTAGTATGACTATTAGTACTTGGACCTAAGTCATCATGGTTCCCACCATAAGGAGTTGCATACTTTGGCTTCGTCAAACATCACCCGTAAATGGGTGGACTATAAAGGCGATTACTGGATATGTAACAAATTATGCGGAGGGATGTGAGTGATGTAGATGGGATCTATCCCTCCTATATGACGGGAGTGACATCGTTATTCTTGATAGAGTGAGACCACGAAGTGCATGGCCATGCCCAAATGAGTCAATATGAGATATTGAGCTCATTTGATTAGAGTGAGTCTACTTGGAGTTCAAGATATAGATTGTATCGAGGATGACACGGTCTGTGCCTCAATTGGTCAATCTAGATGTAAAGGATAGAGGGACATTGTCACATATTGTGAGAGTCATAATTAGTAGTCACAAAGGTGATGTTGGATCTCAACATTCTTGTAACTTGGGTAGCAATGATGTGTTGCTAGATACCGCTCATTGCTTATGTTCCTAAATCGGTTTAGGAGCATTGCCAACGTTACAAGAACCTATAGGGTCACACACAAAGGGAAATTAGATGGAGATTAGGTTCATATGATGAACCATAAGGATTAGGTTCATGGGATGAACCAAATTGGATTAAGAGTAATCCATATTAGACTAATTGAGTTAGACTCAATTTGATTCAAGTGTTGAATGAGTCTAATTTAGATTTGATTCATTGAGTCAATTTAAATTAATGAATAGAGATTCATTAAATCAAATTGACTTGAATCAAGTGGTTAGATTTGATCAATCATGGGAGATAATAGGTCAAGTTTGACTTGACTTGAGAGGGAAGATGAATAGTCATTTTTGACTTGACCAATTGTCATGTCATGGTGACTTGGCATGGGGGTCGGCCAATGATGATGCTCCACATCATCATGGACTTATCATGTGGTGTCATCTCATGATGGAGACCAAGAGCCATTGGCTCTTGGAGTTACATGCATGCATGTAACCCCCCCAACTTGAAGTGGCCGGCCACTTTCACTAAAGGGTGAAGTTATTTTGGTGAGTAACTCCATTTTCTTCTTCCTTGCTCCTCTCAAGCTCTCTCCCATTCCTTATCTTTCCGAAATCACCAAGGAGTGCTAGCACACTCTAGGTTGATTTTCTCCACCATTTGTCTGTGTGGATACCAATAGAGGAGTGTACACTTGACACTCTTGAGCTCCGGCAAAGCATTTGGACGAGCGGGATAAGCGAAGGGCGTCGCATCGAGGGTAACGCTCTCATCATATAGATCTAAGGTAGATCTAGGTTTACTTAAATACATACATGTAGTTTTTATTTTTATATCCTCGCACGGATCCGTGGTCGGGCTTCCGAGGTTTCTTCAACGCAAAAAGCGATTTTTACGGCTCGGAAAGCCCAACAATAATTCCCCTACAACTTGATCTAGAGGGTAATTTTGATGAACTCTTATTGTTCTAGGAGGTGTATCAACTTGATTTTGATCTTGGATATCCTCAAATCTCCTTTCATCATCCGAATCCCCTCTTGCTCCCCCTTGATTGTTACTCACTAATCCTCCCCCTTAATTATTACCCCCTAAAGTCATGTTTTTAAATTTTTGGATAATTTCTTGACTTTTGTCATTGATATCTTTATTAATGGGAGATTTCCTAGGGTAAATGGTAGAAGTTTCATCAAATTGAACATTTGAAGACTCCTCAACTATTTGAGTCCTTTTATTATAGACTTTATACCCTCTACTAGTGGATGAGTATCCAACTAGGATTCCCTCATCCGCTTTGGACTCAAACTTCCCTAAATTGTCTTTGGTGTTTAAGATATAATCTTTGCATCCAAAGACTTTAAAGTAATGAATTGTTGGAATTGAGTCATTCCATAATTCAAATGGAGTTTTTCCTAAAAACCTATGAATTTGGACTCTATTTTGTATATAGCAAGCGGTATTAACCGCTTCCGCCACAAGTAGCTAGGTAATGAGTATGCATTAAGCATAGTCCTAGCGGCTTCTTGTATGGCACGATTTTTCCTTTCCACCACCTCATTTTATTGAGGTGTTCTAGGACAAGAAAATTTGTATTTGTACCCTTGTTCTAAGCATAATTTGGAGAAATTAGAATTCTCAAATTCTCCACCGTGATCACTACGAATCCGATTGATTTTGAGATTTCTTTCATTCTCTACTCTTTTGCTAAAACCCATAATTATTTCTAGGGTATTGTCCTTATGTTTCATGAAATACACACAAGTATATCTAGAAAAATCATCTACTATAACCAAACAATATTTACTACCATTCAATGAAGAAGTACTATGACAATCAAATAAATCTACATGCAAAAGTTCTAATGGTAAGGAAGTACTAATTAAATTTTTACCCTTGTGTGATGACCTTGATTGTTTCCCTTCTTGACATGCATCACACATCTTATCCTTCATGTACTTCACTTTTGGAAATCCCTTCACTAGCTTCAATTTAGATACTTTATCTATGTTCTTCATGTTGATATGCCCTAATCTCCTATGTCATAGCCAACTCTCTTCTTCTTTTGCTATAAGACACTTAGGGGAAATGTTAGAAGCATAGGATAAATCAACAAAATAAATATTTGATTTCCTATATCCTACTAACATGCAATCATTTAATTTCTTATGTCTTATCAAGCATTTTGAAGAGTTAAATTGCACATCAAAATTTGCATCACATAATTGACTTACACTAAGCAAGTTAAACTTCATGTTTTCAACAAATAATACTTTATGAATGGCAAGATTTGGAGATACCTCAATTGTGTCTTTTCCTAGAATCTTAAGTTTTCCACTATTTCCAAAAGACACTTTCCCCTTGCTAATGTGGTTGATTGTGAAAAATTTGCTCTCATCACCGGTCATGTGTTTTGAGCAACCACTATCAGCAATCCACAAGCTTGGTCCTTCTACCTATACAACATGAAAAATATAAGTCTTAGGCACCCAAATCTTAGGACTGGTAGCATTAACTACATAGCTCTTAGGAACCCATGCCTTTCTAACCTTGCTCCTAATGGTTGATTTCCTACTAACAAGGGAGGTAAAGGCTACTTCCTTTTCTTTAGGCCTATATTCTATTCCGACTTTGTTGTAAATAGCCCTTTGATCCCTAAGTATCATATCTAGATATTTGGATCCATTTGTAAATTTTTCTAAGCATGCTCTTAGTTCACCTATTTCTTTTCTTAGTTCATCATTTTCATTCCTAAGTGAACATGCATCATCACAAGAAGTTTCTACATTCTTAATTTTCCTAATTTCTACTTTCAAATCTTTAATCCTAGATTTTGATTTATTTAGTGCATTTTGAAGACATACAATGGTTTCATAAAGTAAGTCTATACTAGGGGAGTCTTTTACCTCATCGTCACTAGAGGACGATTCATCACTTGAGGATGACGATGACTCTTCACTTGAACTTTCGGCTTCATCCTCCATGGCCATGAGTGCAAAGTTGCGGGTGACATGGCAAAGCTCATCTTCATCCGATGTATCTTCTAAGCTTTGTGTATCCCACGTTTGGGCAACCATGGCTTCCTTCTTCTGCTTCTCCTTCTTTTCCTTCTTCTTCTTTTCCTTTTCCTCCTTCTTTTTTAGGTCCGGGCAATTTGGCTTGATGTTCCCTTTCTTGTTGCAACCATAACAAATTACATTAGGTGTAGAAGTTAAACAACTAGAGCTTTTACCTTTGGAGGATTGGAACATCCTCCTCACATCCTTCTTGGTGAGTTTTCTTGACCTCCCACCAAACTTCTTTACATAGTGAGCTACCTCACTAGCCGATAGCTCCTCATCACTACTTGAGGATTCTTCCTCCGACTCGGATGATGAAGAAGTTTCCCTCTTTTCCTTTTTCTTCTTGTCCTTCTTGCCTACAACAAGAGTTATACCCTTTTCTTTTAAAGAGGAGTTAGCATGCTCATGTAGCTCAAATTCACAAAAAAGTTCATCTATCTTAACTAAAGAAAGATCCCTAGAGACCTTATAAGCATCTACTATTGATGCCCATAAAGTTGTTCTAGGGAAAGCTTGAAGGACATAACTTACAAGGTCTTGGTTATCGACCTTCTCACCTATAACATGTAGTCCGTTGACTACCTCCTTGAAGCGATCATGCATTTGGCTCACGGTCTCATTGGTCTTCATGTTGAAATTTTGGAGTTGACCTATAAAAAGATCCCTCTTTGCTCTTCTTGTCTCCTTTGATCCTTCATTTAATTCGATGAGCTTCTCCTAAAGCTCCTTTGCGGATTCGAAGGGTCCTACTTTGGATAGTTGCTCCTTTGATAGACCACATGTTGGGATAATTCCGGATCTGATGTTCACAACATCACGAGCAAATACTTCGTACAACTGCAGCGGAAATAATAACTATAAACCGGATCCCACCAGAGATCCATGCAAAACTATATAAGTCATTTCGTACCCTACTTTTCTAGATATTATCTAGAAGAAGAAGTATACCTTCGGTGCGTTCCCTTCGCAATCCCGCTTTTCCAAATGCTATCGGATCTTAATACGATAAGGATAACCATATCTCTAAGGTATCCACACTGACACCCACCCATTTTGGAGTCACGTTGTGCTAGCAACCCCTAGAAAAATGCCAAGAATCCTTTGGAAGAAGAAGGAGAGGAAGGAGAGGGATGAGAGAACACTTCTCTTGGTCCTTTTTGGCTTGCACGCCCAAAACACAAAAGCCTCCAATTCTCTTACACGTTCAACACCAAAAGGCCATTTAATCCACTAGCAACCATTGCCATCAATTCCTCTTAACTCCTAATGAATACCATGACCCTTGGTATTCTTCTTCATCATGAATACCAAGGCCCTTGGTATTCCCATGCATGATTAATCAAATTAATCATGCTGATTAATCATGCATGATGATGATGAATCATCTTCCATGGTTCAACTTGAGTCTAACTCAAGTTTAACCAGTTTGAGTCTAACTCAAGTCTTGGTCATATGCTTAATTGTTCTTTTAGTCCAACTAAAAGAAATCATCTCCAAAACAAAATGTCATTTGTGTATGACCCTATAGGCTCTTGTAATGTTGGCAATGTATCTAAAACCATTTTAGATACATAAGCAATGAGCGGTTTCTAGCAATACATCATTGCTACCTAAGTTACAAGATCGTCGAGATTCGACAACCTTTCCATGGCTATTATCATGTATGATGGTATCCTTCTATCTCTGATATCTTAGATCGATCAATGAGGCATAGACTGTGTCATTCCCTTATCGATCTTTATGTTTCTTGATCCCCAAGTAGACTCACTCAAACAAATGAGCTCAATATCTTATATTGACTCATTTGAGCATGGTCATGCATTTTGTGGTCCTACTCTATCAAGAGGCCAAAGATATCACTCCCGTCATATGGGAGGGATAGATCCCATCTATATCACTCGCATCCCTCCGCATAATTCGTTACATACCCAGTGATCGCCGTTATAGTGCACCCTGTTACCGTGTAACATTAGACGATACCAAAGTACATAACTCCTTATGTAGGGAACCGTAGTGACTTCAGGTCTAAGGACTATTCATACCAATAGTCACATGAGAAAGTATATGACACCCATATAACGATCCATGACACTTTCTCATGGTGGGTCAATTCAGTATATATATTCTCCAATATATATACCCATGTGTCAATGTGATATAATATATCTATGACTTGTGAGATCAAGTCATCTATTGACCTACATACTAGTCTCAATGTATTAATATTGCCCTTGTCTATTAATACTTGACTAGGAATATTAAGAATAGTGTTCTCTACAACTTCTCATAATCAATTCTACCAATTGATATACTGTAGATTAGAACCTACTATTCAAGGGCATTATTATATTTATTTTAGCTAGCACATGCATAAAGTAAATATAATAAACAATCTTTGCCTTTTATTAATGAAATATGATATACATGATCCCTAATCAATCATCTCATGATTGACACTAAGGGTTGACACTAACACCACATTAGAGTGTGGTCATTGCTTTGGTGTTAGCTTGAGCCTTCTTGGCCATATCCCTCGTCCAATCCTTGGTTGGTATAGGCACTCCATGTTCATCGACCAACTTCTCGAATCCATCTACAACACTAAACCAATTTTCAATATCGTTCATAAGATAGTATTCCATCCTACCTTTTCAATATCCGAAATCGTTGCCATCGAAGAATGGAGGCCTCGCCGTGCTATACCCCTCTTGAAAAGACATTGTGCTCCGATTGATGGTTAGATTTTCCGACGTGATCCGAGCTCTGATACCACTTGTTGGGGATCTTGGAAGGCTAAAGGGGGTGAATAGTCTCTTTTCATTTCTTCAAGAAAGGTTAGCGGAAGCAAAACAAATACTAAAACGAAATTAAGAAGCTAAAACACAATCGCTAACAAGAAGGCTTTTACGTGGTTCAAAGATTAAGCTCCTACTCTACGGTGATCCTTGAGATGGATCAATCCAATCAAATCTCCACTAGAAAGCTTTCTTTACAACACTCTCCTCTTTTTTACAATTGATGAAGATGAGAATTGGAGAAGAGGATGATTAGAACACTTAGAAAGCTTAGAAAATCGTGGGGAGCTTGAGAGTAAAGTTGGAAGATAAACATTAGCCTCATCAAGCACCCCATGCCCTCTTTTTATAGAGAGAGAGATGTTTTTCCCATTGAGCCTTGATCAGTCGACTGATGGTCTCCATCAGTCGACTGTCATTGAAGCCAACGACTTCTGACGAGGTGGATCCGCGGGGATTCACAGCCGTCATTACCGACGGGAGGCTGCTCAGTCGACCGATCACTTCATCAGTCAACTGATGAAGCGATCAATCGAGTGATCCCCGCGAGGAGTCGAGTCTGACTTCATTCTATGCCCGATGCCAACTTGATCGGTCGACTGCCAGGGTTGGCAGCCGACTGATGGCATCATCATTCGACTTCCAACCCTAGGCAGTCGAATGATGGCCACCGAACTTGGCCATCTTCAATCGAGTGTCTGTTCAGTCGACTGAGACATGTCTCCAGTCGACTGATACTTCAAGTATGATGAAAATCATACTTGAAACTAACTCCCTAAACCTAGACTCAACCTTCTAGCTCTTCCTTTAGTTTTGCGCCTCTAGGATCCCTCCGAGTCCGTGACTCCTTCATCCTCGCGCTAGCTTCCAAGAGCTTCCCTCGGTTTCGTCATGTCTTGGGTTTCTCTTTTGCCAAAGTACGCTTGGACTTTACGCCGCTAAGACTACATGCTTAGACTTATGCTGCCAAAACTTGCCTTTAGACTTCCTTTGCCAAGGTCCGCTTGGACTTTACACTGCCAAGACTACATGCTTCGACTTACGCCGCCAAGACCTTTCCTTGGACTTCTGTTGCCAAGATCACACTTGGACTTTTCCTTTACCAAGTCTTCTTACTTGGATTTTCCTGTCACTTAAACATGTTCACAATTAGATCACAAATATTTCCTAACTATAGATGATTATCCAAACATCAAAACATATAAATGCTTGGGGCATAGTTGCACCAACACAACCTCCCTCAGGCTACCACCTTATCACAGCTAATTCCATCGAATGCCCCCATCTTCCTCCTAGACGCACCAAGGCCTTCTTCTTAGAACAAATAGAAGCTGGTTTGTTTTTTCCCATTCACCCTTTCCTTCTCGAAATATCAGAATACTTTTCCATCCCTCCAAATCAGCTAAGCCCCAACTCTTTCCGTTTTATGCTAGGCTTTTACCTTATCAATTATTCGTTCAGCTTTTCTCTTTCACTACTTTTTCAAATAAAATCATCAGAAATAGGCATATTCTATTTCCAAGCCCGATCGGACTTTCAATTCCTTACCGATATCCCTTCCTCTCACAAAGGTTGGAAGGAGCATTATTTTTTCGTGCACTCTACTTCTCCATTTCCTTTCCCCTCTACATGGTTAACTATCCTTCCTCCACGGCCCTCCTTAGGCTCCTATCGAGATAATGAAGAATACCAAATGATGACTTTATTACTTTCAGAAAAACAGTTGGACTTGAGCCAGCTACTAACCAAATCCGCAAATGTTGCTAGTCAGAAATAGCTACCTTATACAGTCGACAGATACGCTTATAAAGGCTTCTCTTCTCAACTATATTTATGCATATCGTTATCAAACTTGCAAATTTTAACTTACATATCTCTTTCCAGAGTCACTTCTACTACAAGCTGCTAAACACCCCCTCCCTATCATCCCATATCCTATTCCACCTCATCTCCACCAGCTAACACTTACTCTTGTTAATTATATATGAGAGGTGTCCTAAGGCAATCGCCTTATGGTTGTACCATTTATTCAATAAATCAAGATTCACTATTTGAGTATACATGTTTTCATGTATTTGATTGGATCTTAAACTCATTTACTGAATGTCCGTAATACAATTCACAGCATGAGGGAATTTGTGATTGGATCACAACTAGTGAGTATCTCTACATGTGTAATTGTAATGTATTGAAATTATCCCTAGTCGATAAATTGATGCATTCAGACACCATCAATTCTGTTGAGACTAGCACAAGTTATACTCTTTGGTTTATCCAAGCAGTTGTTTCTCACTGGCTGGTAACTAGTTTATTGGAGTGACTAGCTATAAGACTTCATATGGTTCTATGCATATATGGATATGTCAATGAAGTTCTTACTGCAACTTAAGTGCGATGTTCCTTCGACTTACGGTATTCAAATCATCTTGGTCATGAAGACTTATGCTTTGACATCTTAAGCAAGCATCTCCGAGGAGATGTGGACTTGGGATGATTGGGTATAAGTCGAAGTGGTCGAAGGTGTTTGAATAGCCTACAGAGGATTCACCACTCTTTGCGAGGAGATGTATACCCTATGGCCTCTCGTCGGATTGGTACTAAAGTCTTTGGCCAAAGCATTACATGTTTAGAGTATGGTACTCTTGGATACATGTGCAGTAACTAGAATCTGGAGGACGAGGAAGTAATACTTGGGCTAGGTATAACGTAGTCAGCCTAGTGGGGACTGACACAATAGACCATGACCTAAACCAAGTGGGTATAAGATGAGTGATGGGAACGGAGCACATTTCACTGTAGCTGCTGAAAGGTTTCAGAAGTTGTTCTGGGGTCAACCGTTGATTTTCTGGTTAATTGGGGGATCATGATGCACTAATAGGTGTCACTCATGATCGTTCTATAATTAATGGTTAATTATTGATGACCAACATAAATTGGGGACCTATTTGGTCACACGCACTACGAGTGTTATCCGAAGGATTTAAAACAAGTTTGAGAATGAGATTCTCATATTGAGAGAGACTTGGTTTGGTTGGACCAAACATGGAGTGAGTATGAAATTATTTCAGTTGCATTAGAAGCATGGATGGGTCGAGTATTATGAAGACATGATGGATGAACTAAATCGGTTTGGTTCTAATCCAATGGTGGAAAATAAACCAAAGGGGTTTGGTTTATTTTAAACGAATGAACCAAACTTGGTTCCATTCATTTTAACTTAAAATAGACCAATGCGGTTTGGTTTATTTTAACTTAAGTTAATGGAGTGGGTTAACGGGTTTTGGTTGTGAACCAATAACTCTTTGAGAAAAGGTTTTTGAGAAAAGATTTTAGAGAAAAGGTCTTGAGAAAAAGTCTCTTGATGATTGAGAGATACGTTCTCTATAAATAACGGGGTTGAGAGATAACCCGTGATGGACTTAGGTTTTTGAAACTCTAGTCATTTCTCTCCTCTCCTTGCTCCTTGCTGCCCAACACTTTGGGGCCACCCAACCCTTTGGTGTCGCCACCTCCTCCTTGCCACCGGCCAACCACCAACCGTCGGCAGTCCTCCAGCCATCCTCAGTCGCTGACCAACCTCCCTTGGCCATCGATGACCAAGGAGCAGCCGGCCACTTGTTTGGCCAACCATCTCCTCCACCAAGTTGCCCTCTTGGACAGCTTGTGTCCTTTGTGATGAGAGTGTCATTTAGCCGGCGTTTGGAACTCCAGCAACAACCTCCTTGCCGAGGATTGGATCTCCGGCAATCCTCTTTGGTGGAGGATCGAAGTTTTGTCAATTGGTTGATGAAAACCACTTTCGAGAAGCGAGTTTACGTAACTCGTTTTGGATTCAAATTGTGATCGTCTCTTGGATCACAACGTCTTCGACGATGGCTAGTAACTCTTGTGAAGACGGGACTCGTAGCTTATTAAAGCTATCCCGACGATACTCGGCGTGGATATGGATAGAGGCAAAACTTACGAGGGTCACTAAGGTTGATGTCATTTCCGCTTCACATAATTCGTCAAGTATACCTAGAGTAGTTTTCTTTTATTGCAAAATTTTAAATTGCGATTATGTCTACACTTGTTGTATTCTGCATGTGTGTGGTGTGTGTATTATAATAAGTTAGTTATTACTTATTTTGCTTCCGTTGTGTGCATGTTTACGAAACGTATTCGAACACACACCCACGTCGGTGCCGGGGAAACCCAACAACTCTTTAACCCCCTCATATTTGTCAGACTCCACCAACACTTCTCTCCTCCCCCTCAATACCCTATCCACCAGATTCCCTGTTATCCAGCATTAACGAGGTTAGCACATTATTTTTCCTGTTTTCCTTTTTCTTAATACTGATACCTTCTTTTTTAGGGCATCATTGGAATCCATCATCTAAACAACCAATGGATTAAGTACACTAACATTCTTAAAAGGAACTATAGGAGTATCAAGCCAGAGAATTATCACTACAACAAGCCTGCCAATGATTCGAAAGAGAATTGCAAGCTTCTTTCATAAAAGCACAAGCTGATCGAGAAGAATTATCAGCCCTCCAATTCTAAACCACTTATCTACAAAATACCCTAGACATTTTAAAGTCCCAACCACTTCCAGAAGGAACCAGCACTTCTCATGAAAACTCCTGGACCTCTGCTACCATCAATGACATGTTCTTGGACAGAGGTTTTGTATTCCTTTACTGGAGCTTCCAAGAATGTATCGCCCAATTCAAGGCAGCTGGTTATCCTCCTCCAGGACACTCTACTAACTTTTTAGACATAGGCAATACCATTGACCAGACCCCCCCCCCCCCCCCCCCGATTTACTATCTTTTCTGTTCTCTCCTGAAAAAATTTAACTTGTATTTTTCAATCATACTTGCAATATAATGCTCAACTAGTCTTTATTACCCATTTTTCTTGAAAATAAAACATGTATTTCATAATGTTTTATCTTTTGAAATAAGGGCACCAATGGTTTACATTCTGTTCATATAATTACAGCTCGGAGAATAAGTTATCATTCAAACACTATTTTTTTTTTCCAAAAACAACCCTTCTCTCCTTGGCCACTACCACCTAGGTCAATAAAATGATTTCTCACCCTTCTTACTTAAAAACCCCTCAGTACCAGCTCCACTCCTCTGGAATTCATACTTGTCTCTTCGTTTTCCCCCTCTTTCCTTCTATAAAAACTGAACTCTCTATATTCCTTCATCCCGACTTTCCTTCTTCCATGGCTTCTTCGTCCCAACCTATTCTCATAAGCTCGGATACAAACTCCACCGTCGACTCAGAGTCTCAATCTACGGCAACCTCTGTGTATCACCCCTGCCCCTCATGGGACCCTTCCGCTCTCCCTTTCCTTCCTTCGGCAACCGTTTATGGCGCCCTCCAGCACCCCAACAATAACCCCAACCAATTCCCCCTCTTTTTTCGGCCAATCTTCAACTAACAGATCTACTACTTGCGGAGGAAGAATCCTCTGTGGATTTCTTCACCCCTTAGTTTTTTTTTCAAATAGAGATGTCCCCGTCTGTGCTTTCAGTTGATTTCTAATAAAAAAACCTCTATTCTCCTTGTATGCATGTTGAATATTATGAGTGGCAAAAAAAAAATTAACGTAGAAATGTCTAAACCAAACTAATAACTGTCTATATCAACATTGCGCAATACCATCAATATATCCGCAAACAACCCAAAATACCCACAAGAATATTGGTGCAGGGGCACCAGATAATTGAACCTATGTTTTGATTATGGCAAAGACACAAAGTTAAGTTTACATCATTATCTCACGAGCTAAATCGAATGTGTAGAAAAGTACTAAAGCTGGATTTGAAGGCTAGCGACACCCAGAGGAAGCCGCAGTGGTCGGGCGACACTCGAGTGACTTCGGAGGGAGCCGAAGGAATTGAGTGGAAGGCCGGAAGTGAGAGCTACAAAGTAAGTATCGAGGTAAGCTCATGTGAGTGAGAGATGGTAAGTTTGTGTCCTTTGTACGGGGACGACCGTAGGCGGCGATCTGACTAAGACTTCCTTTGGAAGGTCTAGGTTGAGATCGGACGGTTAGAAACCGTCGCATTTATCATTTTCTATGCTAACCTCTTACTGTAGGGAAGTGGTCAGGCTGGCAGTCGATTGCTGGACATTGGGCAGTCGACTGATGGAAGGCATCAGTCGACTGATGGCGACGAATTAGCCTTTGCGCTAGGTCAAAACGGATAAGGTTTGACGCGGCCACTTCACGATAAAATTTGGTACAACTTCGTGATCTATTCCAAAAGATGAGGAGACATATACAGAGGTCAAACTCTATAAAAGGAGGGGAGGATTCTAACTCCAAAGATCATCAAGATTATTCTTAAGTGCTCCTACAACGCTAAAGCTCCAACACCGTCATAATGCCGACGCGATGCCAAGCTTTCACCTTCTTCGTCGACAGCAGGAACAAGTAACATATTTTGTTATTGTATTCTTTGTTTTTATTCGTAACGAGGTGAGGTAGGCTTGTTGCCTCATCCTTGTACTTTCGGTTTTGTGATCGTTGTCTCCTACCTCCAACGAGGAGGAGACGTTATAGTGCTTTGCCCTCCGTACGCGGTCTAAGACCATTAGGACCTTGGAGTAGCAACTGCTGGGTTGTAAACCAAGTAAAAATAAATGTGTCTTTTTATTTTTTTGCTGTGCTTACTCGTGTATCGAACGAACGAATGAAAAGATTTACGCTCGCTATTAACCCCCCCCCTCTAGCGACGCTTCTCGATCCAACAATTGCTATCAGAGCGGGGGCGCTAAGATTTGGTGAAACCACCAATCTAGCACTTTTTGGTTTTCTTTTCGTATTTTTCGAGTCACTTTTTGGTTTTTTTTCTCCCGCACTACTAATCCAAGACGAAGTCTTGGTACGCTTCTTTTGGTTGTGTTTGCAAGTATTCTCTTTTGGAGTAGTCGACGATAAAATAGTCATAACTTTTCGCATAAGTGGACTCACAAAACGATCTACCTACCAAATTGAAGCTCTCTGAGAGATCTACATTTCTTATCAGGGTTTACCCTCATAAAAAGCTGTTTCCAGCCCCAAAACCCAACATTTAATACCCTTTCAGGGACATCGAAGGTCGTAAGTTGTTAGTTTTTGTTAGTTTCTTATTCTTCTCATTTATTTCTGTTTATTTCCTATTATTTCCTGCACTACTAATCCAAGACCAAGTCTTGGAATTCCCTTTGGTTTTTATTCGTGTTTTGCAAGATACTTAATGGCTCACATTGAGGGGTATAGCACCACCCGACCTTCGTTCTTTAACAGAAATGATTTTCGTTATTGGAAAGGTCAGATGGAGTGTTTCTTGAAAACACAAGTCGAGACTTGGATAATAATCCAAACCGGCTTTTCTCTACCCACCAATGATCAAGGGGAGCCCTTGGACTTTAACAAGTGGACAAATGCAACCAAGAGGCAAATCGAAGCCGATGCAAGAGCAACCCAAATATTGCAATGCGGCTTGTCCAAGGAGGAACTCAACCACATTGGACCATTTATTAGCGCCAAGGACCTCTGGAACAAATTGATTGATCTACACGAAGGGAGATCCGATGCTAATGTATGTAAAAGAGATTTACTTTTAAATAAATTGTACAATCTAAAGATGCAGGATCGCGAGACCGCCACCCAACTACATGCGCGAATCCAAGACATCGTCAATGGTCTTCACTCAATCGGGCAAGCCGTAGAGAATCGGGACCTTATAAGGTATGCTTTAAATGTTTTCCCTATGACTACCTTGTGGGCATCCATGGTCGATGCCTACAAGGTCTCTAAGGACCTTTTGAAGCTTAGGTTAGATGAATTATTTTCTGAGTTTGAACTTCACGAGCAGACTAACATGGTCCGGGCCAAGAGAGGTATTGCTCTACTTGCAGGACAAAGAAGCAAGCCATCTACTAGGCAAGAAGATGGACTCAAACCCGAAGACAAATCAGAGTCCGAATCCGAAGAGGTGGAAGCAATAGTGAACGTAGTGTGGAAGATCGTTCGGAGGGAAATGAGGCTACTAAAGAACCAAAAGAGGGCATAATTCAAATCAAATCAAAAGAAGGCCTTCCAAGCAACTTGGTACAACAAAGAAGACATAGCTTACATGGAAAGATCGGAGGAGTCCGAGTCAGAATCCGAAGCCGAGTCCAACTACAACTCCGACTCCGCCCCCGAAGACTACTTCGAGAGAAAACTTAAAGCCGGACCAAAAGGGAAAGTCAAGGTTAGCCGATCTTTAATTAGTATACTTTACCTTACAATTAAAATACTTACTAGGAAGTTAACTAAGTACGAGTCTAGGGTTGAGTCGTTACTTGAGGAGGTTGAAACCCTCAAGCAAGAGGCTACTCTAACCTCTTCAACTAGTCAAGTTCAAGAGGGAAACTTAACACAAGTTGAAAAACTTGAGGAGGAGAATTCTCTCTTGAAAGAGTGAGTTCAAGAGGTTGAGGTTAGGTTGGAAAGGTTCACGTTAGGATCTAATAATCTTAACCGACTACTTGGAACATAAAGAGTCGTGTACAACAAAGTCGGACTCGGATTTAAGTCAATGACTACGAATAGATCTTACATGTCTATTGTGAATTGTAGTCATCAAAGAGTCCAAGCATAGGTCTCAAAGGTTTTATTGAACTCACATATAAGGACTAATAAGTTTTGGATTCCCCAGGATCAAGTTCATTATTTGAATAGACCATATTGGTTCATTGGTACAAGGGGAGCTAACACTAAAATAGTATACCCGCTTACTTAGCAAAACCATTGCATATTTTATTTTAATTTTTAGAATGGCTAGATAGGGAAAATAGTTAGTCAACTCTTAATAACATAGTATCAGAATGCGGCGAGATGATAGTACATTAGGGAAACAAAGTCTCGTGTATTCGATCTAGATAAGGCGTATCTAGCTTGGTGCACTTGACCGAGTGGAACTTGCTGAAGCTACCTCGTCGTATCCTAAACTAGTTAGACCAGGAAGTAACCCTAAGTGACTTAAGTGATATTTTCTTAAATTTGGCTTTGTCTAAGGAAGTGGTCGTTGTTCCAATCAAAGAAGGCTCACTGTGCCTCGCCACGACCTGGAAGCCAGTTTCTCGAAAAGTTACTTAACGATCTAAAGGTTAAATCTGAATCTAACCCAAGGTTGACTATCTTTAATCAATTTAAAATCATCTCACAAAACATATAAGGTGAACAAATTCTGAGACACATAGAATGGGTGAGATGTTAAGGATAATTGAAATATACTTAAAATAACCTTTTCAAAATACTACTTATTTTCTCAACTATTGTACTTAATGACTATTTACAATCCTTTAGGTCAAAGTTTATCACCCCCTACATCTCTTATACTTCATATGTTTGACTAAGGGGGAGAGCAAACTAACCCTAAGGGTTATATTACAAACCTTTAGATTATTGGTGCAGAGGGACACACCTCGAACCAATCTATCTAACTACTGCTAGATGCATGCTTGGACTCATAGTTGATTTATCTCGATGCATGCATATATGATATTGTTTTTTAAACCCTTATTTTATACAAAAACCCCAACTTTTTTTTTATTTATGGCAAAAGGGGGAGAAGAGCGAAAGTTAAGGGGGAGTAACACAAAATTTAATTTTGAAAACTAAAGTATCTCTTTCAAAACTCACCTAGGGTTAAGGGGGAGTTTTGGTTGAGGGGGAGTTTTTGGAAATGACATTCATCATTTACTATACTTGTTTTATACTTTAATTTCCCTTAACTTTGTGTTGGTTTATAATAGATCAAAAAGGGAGAGATTGTTGGTACGGGGCACCAGATAATCGAACCTATGTTTTGATTATGACAAAAACACAAAGTTAAGTTTACATCGTTATCTCACGAGCTAAATCGAGTGTGCAGAAAAGTACTAAAGCTGGAGTTGAAGGCTAGCGACGCCCGGAGGAAGCCGCGGTGGTCGGGCGACACTCGAGTGACTTCGGAGGGAGCCGAAGGAATCGAGTGGAAGGTCGGAAGTGAGAGCTACAAAGTAAGTATCGAGGTAAGCTCGTGTGAGTGAGAGATGGTAAGGTCGTGTCCTCTGTACGGGGACGACCGTAGGCGGCGATCCGACTAAGACTTCCTTTGGAAGGTCTAGGTCGAGATCGGACGATTAGAAACCGTCGCATTTACCATTTTTCGTGCTAACCTCTTACTGCAAGGAAGTGGCCAGGCTGGCAGTCGACTGTTGGACATTGGACAGTCGACTGATGCTCATCAGTCGACTGATGGAAGGCATCAGTCGACTGATGGCGACGAATCAGCCTTTGCGCTAGGTCAAAATGGATAAGGTTTGACGCAGCCAATTCGCGATAAAATTTAGTACAACTTCGTGATCTATTCCAAAAGATGAAGAGACATATTCAGAGGCTAAACTCTATAAAAGGAGGGGAGGATTCCAACTCCAAAGATCATCAAGATTATTCTTAAGTGTTCCTACAACGCTAAAGCTCCAACACCGTCATAACGCTGACGCGACGCCAAGCTTTCACCTTCTTCGTCGGCAGCAGCAACAAGTAACATATTTTGTTATTGTATTCTTTATTTTTATTCGTAACGAGGTGAGGTAGGCTTGTTGCCTCATCCTCGTACTTTCGGTTTTGTGATCGTTGTCTCCTAATTCCAACGAGGAGGAGACGTTATAGTGCTTTGCCCTCCGTACGCGGTCTAGGACCATTAGGGCCTTGGAGTAGCAACCGCTGGGTTGTGAACCAAGTAAAAATAAACATGTATTTTTATTTTTCCGCTGTGCTTACCGTGTATCGAACAAACGAACGAAAAGATTTACGCTCGCTATTCACCCCCCCCCCCCTCTAGCGACGCTTCTCGATCCAACAAAGAACTCAATATCCCCTGCAATCATTGATGAAGCGAGTTGACGCATCTGGTCGAAGATAAAAAAAAAAAAACCCTCTCCTTTCCTCTATTGAATGATGAAATAACATAGCCAAAAACACATCCCCCCTTACAATACCCAAACTCTTGACAAGACACTATCATCAACAATCAACTTTACAAAAATAAGAACATTTTTTACAACATCTCATCCACTAAAATAAGGTCGTAAATGATATATATTCCAGGGCCTTGATAAAAGTATTCCTTGATCATCCTTCAAATAGTAAGTCCCCATTCCCACACTGCTCTCCACCCGAAATGGTCCTTCCCACTAGGTCCCAGCTTGCCTTTAGATCCTTCAGGTAGCACCTTCCTTAGCACCAAATCTCCCACCTGAAAAGAACGAGGCACTACTTTTTTATTATAAGATTTCATTACCTGTGACCTATATCTTTCAGCATTATACACGGCAGCATCCCTCTTCTCTTGAATCAAGTCTAATTCCATACTCCGAGCCGCACTATTGTCGCTCAGGGAATAACTCATTACCCGGGCAGACTAAACTCCAACTTCTACAAGCAACACAGCTTCTGAATCGTACACCATACTAAAAGGAGTGACTCCTATAGCTCTTCTGGAAGTATTTCAGAAAGACCATAAAATATTGGGTAACTCTTCCACCCAACTACCTCCTACATGCTCCAACTTAGTTTTTATTCCATGCACCAATTCTCTATTAGTCACCTCAATTTGCCCATTACCTTGAGGATAAGCCACATATGTAAATACTTGTTCAATTTTAAAGTCTTGACACCATTTTGCTAACTTCTTACCCTGAAATTGTTGACCATTATCATATATCAGCCTTCTAGGGATACCAAAATGACATACAATGTTCTTTCACAAAAACTTCAATACCAACTACTCAGTGAAACAGGCTAAGGGTTTAGCTTCTACCCACTTAAAAAAATAATCAATAGCTACCAACAAAAACTTCTTTTGACCGATCCCGATCGAAAATGGTCCTACTATATCCATACCCCCATTGATCAAAAGGACATGCTGCCACTACTGCCTTCATATATTCAGCCGGCTGATGCTACCAATTGTGATGCTTTTGACAACTCTCACAGTGTTGTACCAACTGTATAGAGTCCTTCATCAAAGTGGGCCAAAAATATCCAGCTAACAACGCCTTTTGAGCCAACGCCCACCTCCCTATATGGCTGCCACAAGCTCCTTCATGCACTTCCTTCAGAATATAGCTCGCCTCCGCCATTCCTAAACACCGCAACAGAGGACCAACACAAGTTCATTTATACAAAACTCCTTTTATCGTACAAAAATGAGCTATTTGCTATCGAAATTGTTGAGCCCTTACAAAGTCATTTGGCACCTTCTTGTCCTTGAAGAATGAAACCAACTCTTTTCTCCAATCATCTTCTATTACTTCTCCCGATTTTTCATTCTGTGGTAACAACTCAACCTGTGCAATTATTTCATGAATGTTCCAATTCCACAGTGAGCTAGCCAATTGAGCCAATTCATTAGCCTTCTGATTTTCTACCCTAGTTATTTTCTTTATCAACACCTCTGAAAAATCTTCTTTAGCTTTTTCTATCATTCCACAGTAACTTCAACACTTATCATCTTTAACTTTGAACCCCCCCCCCCAGTCTGTAGCACCACTAATTGAGAATCCATATGCACAATCACCCGCTCAGCCCCTACATTTTTAGCAGCCTACAAAGCTATAAGTAAAGCTTCATATTCAACCTCATTATTAGAAGCTCTAAAATGCAACCTAACTGCCAACTTAACCTCTTCTCCCTGTGGTGAAATCAAAATTACCCCTACTCCACAACCCTCTTTCTTAGAAGACCCATCTTCATATATAGTCCAAGGCTCGGACTCCTCCTTGTGCACACTCTCTACTAAGGAATCAGCTAAGGCTTGCGCTTTAATAGAGATACGAGGCTGATAAGTGGTGTCGTATTCACTAAGTTCAGTAGCCCATTTAATAAGCTTTCCTGTAGCTTCTGGATCAGTAAGTATTCTACCCAAAGGAGTATTAGTGAGTACCACCAAGGGATGCGATAGAAAATAGGGTCGTAATCTTTGGGCAGTTAAAACCAGACCCCAAGTTAGCTTCTCTAGATTAGTATAACGAATTTCAGGTCCCTTCAACAGATAACGGATAGAATAGATTGGATGTTGTTGACCCTTGTCTTCTCTAACCAATACCGAGCTCACAACAACTTCAAAAAGAGCTAGATATACCCATAACATTTCTCCAGACTGAGGTTTAGCTAAAAAAGGTGGCTCCACCAAGTATTCTTTCAAAGATTGAAAAGCTTTATCACAATGTTCATCCCATTGGAACTGTGTAGCTCTCTTTAATATTTTAAAGAAAGGAAGACTCCTATCTATCGATCGGGATATGAATCTAGATAAAGCAGTAATCCTGCCTAATAACCTCTGTACTTCTTTCAAATTTTTTGGAGGTTGCATTTGTTGAATAGCCTCAATCTTAATAGGATTAGCTTTTATACCCTGTTTAGTAACCACATATCCCAAGAAACGACCCTGAGTAACCCCAAATACGCACTTCTCTGGATTTAAGTTCATCTTATATTTACGCAAAGTGTCAAAAGTTTCCTTTAAGTCAGATATTAACTGCTCGAGATGTAAAGTTTTAACCAGAATATCATCTACATATACCTCAACATTCCTCCCCAACTGTTTTTCAAAAATTTTATCCATTAACCTATGATAAGTAGCCCCGACATTTTTCAATCCAAAAGGCATAACCACATAACAGAAAGTTCCTTCTGTAGTAATAAAACTGACTTTATTCTGATCTTCTAAAGCCAACGGTATTTGGTGATACCCCTGATAAGCATCCATCATTGATATAAATTGATGCCCAGCAGTGGAATCTACCAACTGATCAATGCGGGGCAAAGGATAGAAATCCTTAGGACAAGCTTTATTAAGATATCTGAAGTTCACACACATTCTCCATTTTCCCGATGGCTTAGGTACCAGCACCACAATAGATAACCAAGTTGGATACTGTATTTCTCTGATATGTCCAACCTTCAACAATTTACATACTTCCTCTTTAATAATAGCATCCTTCCTAGCTCCAAAGTGTCGACGCTTCTGTTTCACAGGAATTACAGTAGGTGAGATATACAATTTATGCTCCATGACAGTAGGATCAATCCCCAATAAATCCTATGGAGACCATGCAAAAATATCAATATTCTTGATAAGACATTGTATTAACTCTGCTTTAAGCTGCAAAGGAAGGTCCCGAGCTATAAATGTAGTATGTTCAGCACACTTATCATCAAACACGACTGCCTCTTTATTAGGCTCTCCTATTTCTTCAGCAGCCCCCTTTTGAACGAAACACATTGTACCTCCATATTTAGATTTCTGCAAAGACTTACTAACAAACTTTCCTTTCTGTCATGTCCAGATAGCATCTACATAACATCTCCGTGAAAGTTGTTGATCACCCTTAACTTCTCCTACTTCACTTCCAATAGGGAACTTAATTTTTTGATGATAAGGAGAAGCTACTGCCTGTAGATTGCTTAGGACTGGTCTGCTTAGGATAGCATTATAAAAAGAAGGCATGTCAACTACTGTAAAATTAATAAGCATCATCTTCCTTCTTGGCTCCTCTCCTAAAGATAAAGGTAGCTTGATATGACCCATTGGTTGCATCTCATGACCAAAAAACCCAAACAGAGAAGTTCCGACTGACTGTAAATCAGTGATGTTAACTTCCATTTGCTTTAAGGCTGACCAGTACAGGATATCCACTGAACTGCCCGGGTCAACAAAAACTCTTCCTACATCAAAATTGACAATAAGGGCTCGAATGACCAAGGCATCTATATGAGGGGTTATTACTCCCTCTAAATCATTAGAATCAAACCCCATCATGGGTCCTTTAGCTCTAGGCAGAGCAGCAACAATTGCACATTCTTCTCTACTGTGTCTCTTCTGTGCTCTATTAGAATCTCCATTAGTGAAACCACCAGATATCATATTAATAGATCCTCTAACAGGGGGTTGATTAGCATATGCTACCTGATCAGGGGTTAGTTCCTTTATTTGAGCAGTATATATAGGACGATTTATAAGAGGCCTTCCCACATTTCCTCTACCATAGTTTATTCTTCCAAATCCCCGCTGATAAGGAGCTAGATTCATAACCAAATTTCTAACATGAGGATGAGCTCCCATAATTCTTTGCAACTCAAAATCTAACTGCTGAAAATTTTGAGTATTACACCTATATTCTTGATGAAAAGTGCAAAAAGTAGGAGCTGGTAATCTCCTAAGCCCTCTGTCAGCTCCAAAGGGTCTTCTCAGCAACCACTTCTTTATACAAATATTAATAGCTCTTTCCTTAGAAAACCACAATGGTGGAGCACATAAAGATCTATCCTCTGAAGGTTGAACAGGCCTCACCCATTCAATCCTCCTCTCAGGTCTCTCTATTACTCTGAAATCCTGAGAAGTTTGCCGAGACTTCTGAGCATCCTCTAAGTTAATAAACATCTCAGCTCGAGATAATAGATCCTCAAAGCTTATAGAAAGCCTCTTAGCCAAGGATTTAAAGAAATCCCCTTCTCTGAGCCCTGAGTGAAAGCTCCCACCATCATATCGGGCTCCATAGCAAGAATCTCTCGAGCAGATTGTGTAAATCTATGCACATATTGTCGCAAACTTTCTGATTCTCTTTTCATAAGTGTTGGCAATGTTGCTAATCCTCGGAATGCTCATTGGCTCCCATGTCCCCAGATTAAAATTTTCACTAATGAAAACTAATCTGGATGGGATGAGTTTCCTAAGCACAACCAATTCGTCGTCGTGCCAACGACTCGAGCGATCGCTTGAACAAACTAGTTGTTCAAGCAACCAAACTCTTCTAGTCGATTAGCCGCGGAAGAGACAACGGACGGATCGCCAGTTTTTGTGTTTCTTATTCGGGGTCTATGATTATACAAATACATACAAATGTAAACTAGTATAATCAACATATACTAACATAAAGAACATAAGCTAGCATATCAATAAGAACATGCAAAGAACAATAATAAAAGTTGTAAAACTTTTATACCTCTTGATCTTCTATCGTATGTCCTAACCTCCTTGTAGACTTCGTGTGGGCGAAGATCCTCCACAAGTTGAAGCTTCCTAAATCTTCTTCAATCAAAAGAATGAAGAACTCTCTTTCCCTTCTTGCTTGAGCCAACCACCAATCCACAAAGGATTGATCCCGTCGTCCCAAGAATAGAGAGAATAATATGGAAATAACCAAGTAACCGAACTAGGGACAAACCTTAGCTTCTAGTGCTGCCGGCCAAGATGAAGTGAAGAGGAGAAAAGGAACATGTTGGGCGCCGGCCAAGGTATAGGGAAAAGAGAAGTAGCCGGCAACACCCTAGGAAGAAGAAGAGCACTTCCCCTATAGTTGCCGCCCAACCAAGCTTTCAAACCCTAGCCGCCCAACCTTTCTTCCTTTGGATTTCTTGCCGCCCAACCATGGTGGAGAGAAGAGATCTAGGAGCTAGCCACCTTCAAGGAAGAAGAAGAGATCTTCCACAAGTTGCCGACCACCCTTCTTTCCTAACCTTGGCCGCCCATCCAAAGGAGCCAAACCCTAATTAGGGTTTCCTCCTTAGGGTCTCTTGCCGCCCAAGCAAGGATTGGCAAAACCCTAATCTCCTTAGCATCCATCATCCATCCAAAAAACTTAGTTGCCGCCCAACCCAATCTCCCATATATATAGAGTTAGGTTTAGGCCTTGGTTTAATCTCCACCGTCGGTTCTAGGGTTTTAATCTCAACCATCGGTTCTAGGGTTTTAATCCCAACCGTCGGATCTAGAGATTTAATCTCCACCGTCGGTTCTAGGGATTTAATCCCAACCGTCGGATCTAGAGATTTATTTTCCATCATTTGACCTAGACTTCATGAGGTTTATATTAGGCTACGATAGGGATCATGAGGAGGAGTTGGATCTTGGCCACCCGATGGATCGGAACCACACAAACTTGATCCATCAATGATGTTCCATTCCACTAGAGGATCATCATTGAACTACCTCACCAACCCCCATAAATCAATATGGGCTCCATATATTATTTGTACATCCATCTCCCCATGTTTAAGATATCGAATGTCCGTCAATTAATTGATTTACTGACCATCAATTAATCAACATCTAACTCCTCGAGTAGTACCACTCAACCTTATCATCATGTTGACTAAGTCAACCTGCAGGGTTTACATGATGAACCTTATGAGCTCCTCAAGGGGACATCATCAACCTAATACATAGGACACGGATTCCTCCTATAATCAACGACACACCATGTAAATAATATCATTTCCCAACTTACCGGGTATATTGATTTAATCCATAGAAATCTCACCCTCTGCTAAATCAAAGAAATAAATACTAAGTACATGTGCCCGTTATTATATCGGGATTAAGAGCATGTACAACATAATATCTGAGGTCCGATTCAATTATGTAGTCAGCAACAAATTGAATCACCTCTATTTCAGTCCTGCTCAATACACCTAAGTGTACTAGTGTAACTTTATGTTCAAGACAAAACAATACCAAGCTACACTACAACCATGCCAATGGTTTGTCCAAAACCATCTTGGTTGTGAGCCTCTACTTATATTCTACAAGGAACTGATAATATGATCTTCTGTGCCACACCAAGCACCATGTTATCTACAATGTAAAATATTAGACAATTTTGCATAATCATAAAAATATGCAAACAATGATCATGTGATTCTTATTTCAAAAAAAAGATGTTCATACAAAAGAGCTAGGCTTTCAGTATACATCCCAACAATAAGATCAAAAAGACTTAGGGGTTGAGGCAAATACTTTTTATAACTAGAGAAATGCCTTAAAAATAACGTGGAGAAATACTTAAAGGATGTAATACTCCGTGGCTTCAAATCACTAAGCCATTGTTGTGCCGATCCTACTAAGGTAGTAAGGAATACCCGACATTTAACCCCATCGGTATAACAATATAATAGAGTAGAATTTTCAAATCTTCTTAAATGGTCTTTAGGATTGGAAGAACCAGCATATTCAGATATTTGAGGTAGCCGAAAATGTCTAGGTAACTAATCGTTCAAGATATTCTCAACAAAAGGATTTTCCTCTCCTACTTTTACAATAGCACCTACAGTAAGAACTTCCTCTTCAGGTGGTGCATTCTCTGGAGGAGCAACACATTTTTCTTTCCCCTTCACTTTCTTGCGGGTACAAGAAGAACCTTTCTTCAATTGAGAAATCTTACTCCCTTCTTCCTCAGAATCACTATCAGAACTATCATCTTCTTTAACCTTCTTCAGGGTGGCCCTTTGTGACATCTGATCCATCATCTCAGCCATAACTTGCATAAGATCTTCCTAATATAAGGGCTCTCGACGCCTTTAGCTAGTACCCCCGTTGGAGGTACTGGAGATGGACTTCTCCCCTTCCGATGGCTCCTTCAACATCCTCCTAGAATTCACCATCACGACTTTTTGTTCAGGTTACCATAGACGACGCCAATTTGATCGTGCTTGCTTCTTTGGATTGCCAAGACCCCCCCCCCCCCCCCCCCCACCTTAAGAATCGCTGGATCTGCCACCGAGAGAGGCTTAGAGAAGAGGAGATTAGCTGTTGGAATCACCTCTGGTCTTAGGAATTAAGCTAGATCTGCCACACCAAGGAAGAGCATTAAGGGTTGGTTGGCTTCCCGACGCGGCCACTCTGACGCTCAAGTTAGTACGAGTATGAGGAAAGCAATGAACTGAAGAAGAAGAGAGATCTTGGAAGTACCAAATGGTGAAGAAACAACCATCCCTGATCCTGTCGTCCTCTACCCCTTTTATAGATGAGTCACCCCGCCCTCTTCTTGTAGTGCATTTACTTAAATACCCTTTGCCAAGCTGTCCTCATAACCATTTTTCCCGCTCTTAATTCAAAATATCTTCTGCCACGTGTTAATTTAAATAAAATATAAAGATAAATGTTATTATATTAAACTAATCACCTTTAACCTCCCATTGTTACTTCCTATCCTTCAGCATACCCCTTTTCTCCTTATTTTACCACATTGAGAAGAGAATCCCGAAATCCACTGATGGCTCGGGAAATAAACACACGACTCAAGAAATGAACCTACTGCTCGAGAAATGAATATACCGCTCGGTTGATGTACTAACTGCCCTGCAAGCACATAGACTGCTTTGGAAGTACATAACATGCTCTAGAAACACATGGACTGCTCTGCTAACGTCCCCTTTGATCACTGACCCATACTATATCATCCTGTCTTACTAAGAACAAGAACCACATACCGCCTTGCAAATATACTAATCGCTTCGAAACACAGAGATCGCTCGAAACACATAAATCGCTCAAAACATATGGGTTGCCTGCTAACCCCCTATATCATCCTTCCTTCGAGAACAAGAACCATATACCGCCTGACAAATATACTAATCGCCTGAAACACAGTAGATCGCTTCAAAACACATAAATTGCTCTGGAAACACATAAACTGCTCTGAAAACATATGGACTGCCCTGCTAACGCCCCCTACATCATCCTTCCTTACTGAGAACAAGAACCATATACACTGCTCGACAAATATACTAACTGCCCTGGAAACACAGAGACTACTCTGGAAACATATAAACTGCTCTGAAAACATATGGACTTCCCTACTCATGCCCCCTTCGTCATCCTTCCTTACTGAGAACAAGAACCACATACACTGTCCTGCAAATATACTAACTGCCCTGGAAACACAGAGACTACTCTGGAAACACATAAACTGCTCTAAAAACATATGAACTGCCCTGGAAACACCCCCTTTGATCACTGACCCATACTATATCATTCTGCCTTACTAAGAATAAGAACCACATATACTGCCCGACAAATATACTAACTGCCCTGGAAACACACAGACTGCTCTGTAAACACATATGTTGATCGAAAAAGTACTTTACCGCTCTGCCAACCATAATACTTAGTCGCTAAACCAACTCTACACCGCTCTTCCTTGCTACGATCGGGGATTCGGCAATCATCCCAACTGCCTGGGAAATATTTAATCTTAGTCAGAGAAAACCCCGACGCCATCAATCTATCTTTTATTTTCTTTGGAACTAGCATAGGACTTACCTTAGAAATCACAAGTCTATAGATTTAAGGAGCCAATGCATCTCACAACACTTAGGCATAACTTGATTGTGTATTGAGCCACGTAGATAATTGTGAGATGTTAGGACTTTACTCTTGATTCCATATATAGAACAAGTGCATCAATATGAATCATCGAGTATAATCTTGAAACTAATCACTTATGTGACAACTCTCATCAAGACTAAGTGATAATTTAATATCATTCGAGTTAAAACGGAGTTGGACATTTTTGTTAAAGACAATTTATTAGATTGATAATTTTAAAAATATTATTTTTCTAAAGTAAAGGACACATGATTAGATTCATAAATTTGGTAACCCATGCGGATACATGAAAATGCTTTTTAAATAGTTCTTTTTAAAACTAACCTTAAAAATGCTTTTTATAACATTGTTTTTGATATTTGTCAAAGGGGGAGAGATAAAAGTTAAGAAGTTAAAAATTGTTTTGTTTAAATTGTTTTAAATTTTTAAATATTTTTGGTTATGTTTCCAAAACTCACCAAGTGTTAACTGGGAGGTAATATTAAGGGGAAGTTTTTTGAAAAATAGTTAATTAAAGTAGATATTTCCTTAACTTTGAATCTTGTTGTCATAAATCAAAAAGGGGGAGATTGTTGGTATGGGGCACTAGATAATCGAACCTAAATTTTGATAATGGCAATGGTTCAAAGTTAAGTTATAGTGTTATCTTATATGTTGTGATAAGTGTGCAAAAATTGTATAGTCTTAGCTAAAGTCAATGACGCCAGGAGAATCTCTTGGTGGGTCAGCAGTGTCTAAACACTGGAGGAAGTCAAGGTGGTTAAAGGATAAGATGCTAAGCAACAGGTCAAAGGACAAAGGGTAAGTAACGTAAGCTCCGTGTAAGGAGTGGTGGTAAGATCGCGTCCTTGATATGGGGACAACCTTAGGAGTCAATCCAACTAAGGCTTCCAGGGGAAGGCCGAAGTTGAGATCGGATGGTCAAAGACCGTCATGATCACTATTATTGCACATTGTACTAATCTTGTGATGCAAGTGACTGGATGGAAACTCAAGTACAATAGTCGACTAGAAGGCATAGACAATCAACTGGTATAGTCGACTGACAAAAGGAACAGTCGACTGGTGTGCGCGTTCAAGAGCCACATCGCCACGTCAGGATAAGATTTTCGGATAAGTAGGATCTAGATCTTGATATGGATATGGATGAAATTGACAATTCCAAGGCTTAGGAAAGTCTATAAAAGCAGGGGTGGACACAAACCCTAGCAAACAATCATCTCTCATGTGCTCTTGCTCTCCGACCGTGCTCCTTCATGCTACAATGCTACTTGACCGTGCTTCTTCTTTTTTCTTTAATTGTCGGTATATTCTTGCTTAGCTGTTTGTGTACTTAATTTCTATAAGGAGTGGTAAGATTGTTATCACCTCCTTTAATTTTTGCAAACATCGTGTCTCTTACCTCTAACGAGGAAGAGATCTATTAGTAATTTATCCATCGAAAGCAGTCAAGGATCGTGAGTCTTGAACTAGCAACCATTCAACTATGGACCAAGTAAAAATAAACATGTCCTCTTGATTCGTGCTTTATATTTTTTTCTCTGTATTTAATATTATTTTACAAAAGAAAGAAAAGGTTTTAAAATTCTATTCACCCCCCCCCCCTCTAGCATCTTTCGATCCAACAGACGCTTGGGATAACTTCCCTGTGACCTTAACTTTTCTAGACCTAGAGATAGTTCCATATTTAAATGGAACATTGTGGTAGGTTGACATAACCTCCTTGGACTTAGATTTGTGATCCAAACCTTTCCTATCCTTGAATAGTTGTTGCCTCATAACACCTAAATTTTGACAATTTAACACTTTTATTGAATTTTTCATCTTTCTAAGGGTCCTTTTTAATTTCTCAAGCTTTGACCTCAAGGCTTGATTTTCTAATTTCAATTGTCCAATTTTTGAATTTTCATTCTTTCTTTGGACATTCCTCTTCCTAGGCATATGCCAACCCTTCTTAGGGTTAATGCTTAGATTCTCTACCTTCCTATCCTTAGGTGTGGTAATCCTAAAGTTAATTACTCTAGAGTTGTCCTTAGGCAAATTGACATGTTTAGTACCTAAGTAATAAAATCTATTATTACTAGCATGCTTTTTATAATTGACAATTGCAAGAAAATTATTAGCATACTTTTTATTATTGTATAAAGAATGAGAATTATTAAAATATACTTTAGGGTTTGCCTTAGCTCCCCCACATATGAAGCTCCTCCTTTATCCTTGCTAGAGTCCCTCCCCCTATCACATTGGCTTTGGTAGTGCCCTTTTTGTTGACATTTGAAGCGCACAATGTGATCCTTACTCTTGCGTATCGGGGCTCCAATTTCCTTTATCTTCTCCTTCACCTTTGGTGTCAGTTGAGCCTTCTTTACTCTTTTTGGGCATTTGCTCTTATAATGCCCTACTTCCCTACACTCAAAACAAGTTATATAATTTTTATTTTTAACAATTGCATTTGAGTTACCTAGCTCGATCGTAGGTGAATTATGGTCTAGTTCTTTATTTCTTCCGGAGGTAGATGGCTTCTCTACTTGGTCTAACATTAAGGATGGTCTCTCCTCCCCCTCAATCCTAGAGGTGGAGACTTCTTCAACCTCTTCAACCTTGTCCGACTCGGATGTTGAACACCTATCAACCTTCGAATCTTCATGCTCTTAAGAGAATGAGCATTCCTCTTCTTCGAACTTGTCCTCATCTTCTTGGGCTAATGAGGGCTCTTCATGGAGCTTAACCAACTTGTTCCATAGATCCTTAGTGTCCTCAAATTCTCCTATACTAACAATAAATCCTTAGGTATTGAGCAAGCTAGAATAATTTCTACCTTTTGATTTATCTTGGGCTTTCATATTTGCTCATCGGTCCACTGCTTCTTCTTGAGGACTCTTCCCTTTTTGTTCACCGGACGTTCAAATCCATCTACAACCAAATCAATTTTCAATTTTATTCATTAAAAAGTATTTCATTCTACCTTTCCAGTACGTGAAGTCTTTTCCATCAAAGGTAGGTGGAATTTGCATGTTGTAGCCTAGTCTATCTTGAAACTCCATTTCTCTTCTACTCCTCTAGCGTTGCTCCCTTTGTTGTTAATCCGACCCACTCTGATACCACTTGTTGGGGATTGGTGATGTGCCAGAGGGGAGTGAAGAGCGACTACGTTGATTTAACTTGATTCGATCGTGTTTGTGTATTCTTGTCTACACAAGTTAGCACAACGGAATACAAAATAAATACAAATATCACAACACAAGACAAAACCGATTTAACGAGGTTCAGAATGTTGGTTCTTACTCCATGGTTGAGCTCTAGAGTGAGCTCTAGTGATGTACACCACCACTAACAAACTTCTCCTCGAAAAATACTACGGAGGTAGAGAAACCTCTTACAAGATATTTACAATAATAAATAATAAACTACAACCAAATACAAGATGTAAATACAACAATGAGTAAATAAAACTTTGCAAAAAGAACTTTTGATTGCTTGCTTGTTAGTTGCTTTGGATTGCTCTTGAAGGTCTGGAATGCAACAACACTTTCCCTTCAAAATCGCCCCAAAAATCACTGTGAAATCCTCCATCTTGAGCTCCATTTAAAGACTCCGCATGACTTGGATTTTCGCTTGATAGTCGTGTTAGTAATATATGAGAGATGTCCTAAGGCAATCGCCTTATGTATGAACCATTTATATGATAAATGAAGATTCACTATTTGAGTATACATGTTTTCATGTATTTGATTGGATCTTAAACTCATTTACTGAATGTCCACGATACGATTCACAGCATGAGAGAATTTGTGATTGGATCACAATTAGTGAGTATCTCTATATGTGTAATTGTGATGTATCGGAATTATCCCTAGTCGATGAATTGATGGATTTGGACACCATCGATTTTGTCGAGACTAGCACGAGGTATACTCCTTGGTGTATCCAAGCATCTGATTCTCACTGGCTGGAGACATTGTGATGTCCGGAGTTAATCGTGGATGCTAGTTATGGTAACTAGTTCATTGGAGTGACCAGCCATAAGACTTCATATGGTTCTCTACATATATAGATATGTCAATGAAGTTCTTACTGTAGCTTAAGTGCGATATTCCTTTGACTTGAGGTATTCAAGTCATCTTGATCATGGAGACTTATGCTTTGACATCTTAAGCAAACATCTCTAAGGAGATGTGGACCCGGGATGATTGGGTATAAGTCGAAATGATCGAAGGTGTTTGAATAGCCTATAAAGGATTCACCACTCCTTGCGAGGAGATGTATACCCATGTCCTCTCGTCGGATTGTTACTAAAGTCTTTGGCCAAAGCATTACATGTTTAGAGTAAGGTACTCTTCGATACATGTTGAGTAACTAGAATCCGTAGGACGAGGAAATGATACTTGGGCTAGGTGTGACGTAGTCAGCCTAGTGAGGACTGACACTATAGACCATGTCCTGAACCAAGTGGGTATAAGATGAGTGAAGGGAATGGGGCACGATTCATTCGAGCTGCTGAAGGGTTTCAGAAATAGTTCTGGATCAACCGTTGATCTTTTCGGTTAATTGGGGATCATGATGTACTACTAGGTGCCACTCATGATCGTTCTATAATTAATGGTTAATTATAGACGGCCAACATAAACCGAGAACCTATTTGGTCACACGCACAACGAGCATAATGCAAAGGATTTAAAACGAGCTTGAGAATGGGATTCTCAGACCGAGAGAAACTAGGTTTGGTTAGACCAAACATGAAGCGAGCATGAAATCGTTTCAGTCGCAATGGAAGCGTGGATGGGCCGTGTCTTATGAAGACATAATGGATGAACCAAAATGGTTTGGTTCTAATCCAATGGAGGAGAGTAAACCAAAGGGTTTGGTTTATTTTAAACGAATGAACCAAAAGTTGGTTCGGTTCGTTTTAACTTAAAATAAACCATCATGGTTTGGTTTATTTTAACTTATCTTAATGGAGCGGGTTAACGGGCCTAATGGTTATGATCCAATAACCGTTAAGAGAATTAGTTCTCTATAAAAGAGGGCTTAAGGGACAATTAAGCCCTAATCTCAAACCCTAGCTTGAAGTTGCCGCCCACCTCCTCATTGGAGTTCTTGGCGCCAACTCCTTGCCGCCGCCCACTTCTCCTCCAACCGGCGTCCAGAAGGAGCTTTCCTTTCCCCTCGCCGGCGTCGAGCTGCTGCCGGTTGTTGCTCCGGTGATCTCCTTTAGGTTTGGCATCAAGGTGAGCTTTATCTTCCCTTGGTTGGCCGGCGCCTATCTCCTCCACCAAAGCTGTCCAGTTTTCTGGACAGCTTGTTCTCCTCTCGTCGGAGCGTCGTTTGGACGACGGTTAGAGCTCCGACAGCGGCTAACTTACTGGGGATTCGATCTCCGGTAATCCTCTGAGGTGGAGGACGAAGGATTCGTCAATCGGTTGACGAATACCTCTCCAGAGAAGCGAGTTTTGAGGACTCGTTTTGGATCCGAATTTGGATTCGGATCGTGATCATCTCTCGATCACGTCGTCTTCAACACGAGGCTAGTAACCCGTACGAAGACGAAGCTCGTGGCTTAGCGAAGTCATCCTAAGGATACTCGGCGTGGATACAGATAGAGACGATTCTAGCGAGGATCGTTCCGGTTGATGTCGTTCCCGCTACACGTAATACGAAAGGTATAACGTAGTTAAATTTTCTTTTATTGCAAATTTAAATTTACGGTTATGTCTACACTTGTTGTACTATGCATGCGTGTATTGTGTGTGTTGTAATAAATGTAGATTTATAATTTTTATTTCTTCCGCTGTGCACATGTTTACGAAACATGTACGAACACACACTCGCCGCGGTGCCGGAAACCCAACAAGTCGACTGTCAAAAGACCCCAGTCGATTGCCCATAGTATATTAGAGATTCCGGGATTATGCGCAATGGAATAAAGCAAATAAAATAATTTTTATTTTATCCCAAACATCCCCTAGGGGTCAAGAATCCTTGCTGTTGACATAATCTCATGCAAGCACACAAAAGGAGAGAAGTCATACCTTCGAGATTCTTATCAAATCTGTCGAAATCACGAGCAAGACCAATAGGCCTTGCCTCTATCAGTATCCATGCGCAGGATCACAAGAGACAACTCCTAGAGCAGCAAGCCTTTGTCTCCAATTTGTTCTAGCCAATCGACAGAGACAAGAGAAGGAAAGAGAGAGGAACACAGCTACTAGGAAAGAAAACCAAGAGTTGCCTCCAAAGAATATCAAAGGATATATTTATATCTCTCTTGATTAGGGCATTGAAGGAGGCTTAAAATGGAACCTTTCTTTCCATAAATATCTTATAATTAAGGAAAAAACAACCAAGGAAATTTCCATAAGAAAAATCCCAAAATCGATGGAGTCGCGACATGGTCATGTGTTTTACACATGGTTGGTCGTGCCAAAAGACGTGATCGTGCCAGGACACATGGTTGGCCATGTGTCTTGCTGTACACAACCTTGGTTTTGGCCATTTTTGACCAGAGCTAGGCATGTCCTATGCCTGATTAAGCACGACCGTGTGAGACTCTATCTAATCCGTTTGACTTTGTTTATGTTCAATATGGGCATACTAAGTCCAACAAAGCCATAGGAAGTTCCATAGCCTCCATTTCTCGCCCTCTTGGCCTGGTCCAACCAGATACATCCTCTTTCATTGATAATCTCATTGTCAAGCTTGTTTTACGTCTCGAGATTACCCATAGTGCGTGTGACCCAATAGGTTCCTAGCTATGTTGATCATTCATAATTAACTCCTTAATTATGAATAGATCATGAGTGGCACCTAATAGTATATCATGGTCCCCAATTGATCAGAAAGTCTAAATCAACTTCAGAACGTTTTTGAACCCTTCAGCAGTTGTAGTTATTTCTGTGTCTTGTTCCTTTCACTCATTCTATACTCACTTGGTTTAGGACATGGTCTATGTGCTCGTCCCCACAAGACTGACTACATCAAACCTAGTCCAATTTAGTTTCCTTGTCCTGTGGATTCAAGTTACTCATACATGTCTTTAAGAAGACTATTTTCTTATCATGCTTGCTCTAGCTAGAGACTTCTGAGTACCAATCCTAATAAGAGGCTTATGGTATACATCTCCTTTACATAAAAAATGGTGAATTCTCTGTGAGCTATTCAAACACCTTCGATCATTTTTACTTATACTCAATCAACCCGGAGTTACACATCCTATGGAAATGGATGCAAAAAAGTCAAAATATAAGGCTCTATGACCAAGATGACTTGAATACCTCAAGTCTAAGGAATCTTGCATTCGAGTTGCAATGAGATCTTCAACGACAATAAAAACCATATGAAGTCTTATAGCAGGTCACTCCAATGAACTAGTTACCCTAACTAGCATCCACATGTTCACTCTCAGCATCCCTATGCTTTCATTCAGTGAGTACTAAATACTAATACTTGGATGAATCAAGGAGTATAACATGTGTTAATCTCACAGAATTAGTGATGTCCAATCTCATCAATTCATCGACTAGGAATTGTTTCAATACTTACATGATTACACATGATAAGATACCCACTAATTGTGATCCAATCACAATTTTTTTCATGCTATGTATCATATTATGGACTTCAGTAGATGAGGTTAAGATCCAATCAAATACATAACCAATGCATACTCAAATAGTGAATTTTATTAATAACTTCTAAGGCGATTGTCTTAGCACATCTCTCAATTACATCATAGTACCGTTGTCTCACAACAAACTTATCCATATTGGATTTTGCCCAACAGATACCTTAACAGTCGACTACTCTTACCAACAATCGACTGTTAAGCTAATAGTTGACTGCTTAGTCGACTACCAGAGCTTTTATGCTCGTGAACCCTACCAGCAGTCAACTGCCCATTATTGGCAGTTGACTGTGATAACTACCATTTTGTCAAGTTATTTTGGTCCTTAATATCACTGTTTTAATCCTCTCGTGTGTTTTTTTATCGATTATTTACATGTTTTATGAGTTGGATATATATTTTGACCTTATTGTAAGTTCTCCTAATTTTTGGACTTATATGCAAATTTTACATCTTAATCGTAGGAGATCGAGATGAGCCAATGGATTGGACTCGAGTTGGATTAAATATGGCTTCATTTAGGGCTAGAAGGATATTTTAAGTTGGATCAATCTGGACCTTTTATCATGATCGAGGGCAATTTAATCAAGAGATCAGATATGAACGATATGGACCGTCCGATGAAAGCGGCTTGATTATGAGCCATCTACCCAGATCTAGAGAGATCCGGTCTATACATATTGATCTGTACATCTGAGCCCTTCATCCAGATTTAACCGATCGCGATTATCCCTTCAAATGGATCAGATCCATCCATTCAAAGTCGGAGAATTCTCAGCCGTTGGATGCATTACCTAGTTCATGGATTAATCAGATTCAATTAACCTAGCTTTAATGGACGGCTGGGATTAAATGGGGCTTAGATCAGACGGACATGGAAATTGCTTTTAATAAATCCAGCTTCTTCCCAAATCTCTTCCATCGCGCAGCAGAGCTTCTTCCTTCCATCGCGCGAGTGCCGACGCCATTCCTCCACCTTCCTCGCCGGCAGAGCCGTACCTGTGTTAGACGGGGCCTGAAGTGAATAATAAAAAAATAGACCCTTTTATTATGATAAATTACTATAAAATTTAATTTATAAATAACAAATATAATAAATACATAAATAAATTTGAAATAATATATTACACCAATAAAAAGTTAATAAATATTTAAAATAATTATATAAACACTAGTCGTCTAGCTTTCATAGACTTTTCTTCCTTTCCTTTATCTCTTGGATATTTGAATTATTAAAAATAAAAATAAAATACCATTTCTTAAAATCAAATAAATTCAATTTTGACTCTTGCTAATATATTTTTGCATATTTTTGTAAAAAAAAATTAAGAATCGTTTGTGTATAAAACAATATTAGTCCTTAAATGCACATTGCATTGTAAAATAATAATAACTTTATAATAATAAAAAAAGAGCAATTTAAAATTAATCATGATAATTTGCTCGGTATAATATCTATAAAATCATTTTCCAAGTGCTCTTTAAAATTAAATCTACTTATAAATCATGTCATTGACTTTCAATTTCTCTCTTATACTTCGTTGAAATCAAACAAGTCACTCGGTCAATTTTTTTTATTAAATAATTAATGTTCTATAAATTCTAAAGTTAAATTTAGCTATCTTAGGAATTAGATTAAGAATATCGATTCTATTTGTCAGCAAATATTGAATTATTTAAATGCAAAATATATTTTTAGGAATTAGGATTAAGAATAACATAACTAATAAAGTCATATTTCTTCTGTAAAATAAATTATCGTTCAAGATTAACTCTACCTCAAATCCTCAATGATCAATTTAATATGAAGTAAGACAACGACGATGCTAGCAATCGCGGTCCAATTATACAACGCTAAGTAATGTCGGCGACGGTGATGATACTGACAATGACGACGACGATAAAAAATTGATAGGGAGATGAATTAGAATTTAATAAAAATTTTAGGATTAAAAATAGAGGGAAAAATTAAAGAGGTCGATGGAAAAAGATATTGCGAAGTATGAAGGGGGAGGAAGAGGTATGTCCGTACCTTTTAATTTTTTTGGTAATATTATAAAAAAAATCCTCACAATATTTTAAAAATTATGATTAAGCCTTTTAAAATATTTTTTCTATAAAAAGCGAAAGTTTTTTAATCGGTTGTGAAAGTGAATAGGTTTACTATGCACTTTAATTATTTTTTATAATATTATAAAAAACTCCATATTATTTTAAAAATTACTATTAAGTCTTTAAAAAAAAATTTTATGGGCCCCTTTCTAAGTCGGGCCCTGAGGCGGTTGCCTCTTTGGCCTCTTGGAAGTTACGGCTCTGCAGTCGCCGGTCGCCGAAGAGGAAGGGGATTCCCTCCTTCTCTAGTCACCGGTGGTCTCCTCCACCTCCTCTACCGCCGGAAGCCAAAGTATCTCCATTCACAGCGCCGGCAGCACTTCGCCCCCCTTCACCTCTCGCAATCGCCCGACGCCTCCGCCATCTTCACTGCCGCCGCACCATCTCCTCCACTTCGAGCCTTGTCATCACCGATCACCGGAGTTTGGATTCCCCTCCGGTTTCATCTCCTTCACAGCCTTCTACAACTCCTCCATCGCCGGCCAGCCCCTATTCCAGCTCCGGCTAGTCCCAATTCCATCATTGTTTTGCAGTTTTTCCAGCTAGCTTATGTTCCAGCAGTAGCTTCAGTTATGTGTTTTGATTGTCTTTTGATTTAGCTTGTTGAATATTTGTAGTAGATTCAATCCTCCACATTTAGAATTGCACGTATAGGTTAATTTGTTTCGTGCACGTGTAGTGTTTGGTTAAATGCTTCTTAGAGTAATCAAGTTGTAGTTCATTAGGTTAGATTTAGTTTCATGCTTTACTTTAATTGCTCACTTTTAATCATGTTCATGCAGTAGATTTCGTTGATGCATTGCTTATTTCATTAGGTTGTTAGTTAAATCTTTTCTTCCCTTGAGCCTTAGCAGCCGCGTCCATCTTGCCTCCACTCACTTATCTCCACGGATTCGAGGAGGAACCGCTTCATCGAGAAATTTTGGCGACATCCTCCATCTCACAGCTCATCCACCTTTTCCTTCGGATTCGAAGAGGAGTCCGCCCCGATGACACTTCTTCGAGCTCAACCGGACCCGTGAGAGTTCGGAGTATCCATCAAACTACTGGATTCAGGAGTTTGCACCATCCCACATCCACTACCGTTTGCGGAGTTTCGATCGAGCTTCGTTGGGCTTAGCCGGAGGACCTTGGTCATTCACCGGGCCTATCTTGGGTTGATCAGATTATTTCTTTTTCCAATTTTTATTGCTTTACTTCCTGCATTGTTTGATTTAGTTACTGCGTGTTAGTTTAGGATTTTAATTACCTTACAACTGTAGGTTAGATCTCAAATCTCAAACCCCCATCTTCATTAGAAAACCCAAAGCAATAATTAGAAATCCTAAGTTTACTATTCTGTCGATTACACTCATTGTGAAACAATCCAGATCATTCACTATGCTATATTAGTGTAGTTAGGGGGTTCGGTAATTAATTTGAAATTGTACCACGACACAAATACCGTGCATATCAGACTGCCAGAGTACTTAGTCGACAGTCGAGCTTTAGTCGACTACATAAACAGTCGACTAGTTATAATCCTAATCGACTGCATCGAGTTGAATAAGCTCTCTAGTGTTGAACACTTGATCAGTCGATTGGCCAATATCACCAGTTGATTGGCAAATCTCAAAAGTGAGGTTTAACCGAACTATGATCCCCTCATACTTGATCGATCGCCCTTAGCTTAGACCTAAGTCTTTTAGCCACCTCCATCAGCCTCACGCTCTCAGGGTCCATCCGAGTCCTCTACGACTCATTCACCCTTCGTACATCCTTCATGTGCTTCCGTTGGTTATGTCATGTCATCAAGTCTTACGCCGCCAAGACTACACACTTGGACTTACACGTACGCCGCCAAGACTACACACTTGGACTTACACGTATGCCGCCAAGACTACACACTTGGACTTACACGTACACCGCCAAGACTACACACTTGGACTTACACGTACACCGCTAAGACTACACTCTTGGACTTACACGACCAAGACTACACCCTTGGCCTTTTTGTTTACCAAATATTCATATTTTGACTTTCACTGTCAAGATTACACCCTTAGACTTTCCATTTGTCAAGTATCCATACTTGGACTTCTTCATGCCAAGACTATTCTTGGACTTTCCCGTTCCAAGTTTCCAAACTTGGACTTTTCAATTGTCAAGACTATTTTTGAACTTTCTCTTGACAAGTCTCCAAACTTGGACTTCTCCATTGCCAAGTATCCATACTAGAACTTTCCATGCCAAGTCTCCAAACTTGGACTTCCCCTCGAGTCTGGTCAACCTTGACCTGAGGTTTGATTGCTCCAATAATCTCTATCAAATAATCTCCCCCATATAACTTTGGATATCCTAAACATCCACTTGTCATATGGTCAAATCCATATTGTCAAACAATGGTCAACCCATTGTTAAACATCAAAACCCTATTCGAGTCTCACTCTAGTTTGCTCAATCGTGACCATGGTCGATTGCACCAACACTCGTGATAGGTTCCCATTGCGAACAAGATTATCTACGCACGAATATCCTGAAAGTGATTGATACCTCTCAAGGATTTCATAGACTATCATAGAAGTGTAATGGGTTTACGTAGATTTGATTTTATGAGAAATTGGTAGTAATGCTAGAATTTGATACGTTGGGGTTCTCTTGACTAGTTTCCATTGCAACAAGGTCGTCTATGCATAATTACTATGAAAGTAGGATCGTGTCTAGGTAAATATGTCAGTTGGACCTCAGAGAGGCTACCAATTACATTAAGACAAGTCTCCTTCATGAATACATATTAATATAAGAGAGAATTGCTTGAATAATAGACTTAGTAGTGAAACCGAAATCCTAAGATTATCCTTTATCACATCTTTTAATATGTTCATTGGTTTTCTTTTATCAACTCATTCACATTAGACTTTTCTAGATAATCTTCCATCACTCGTATCCGATACTTGACTAGTCCCTATGGGATCGATATTTTCATTACTTAACGATGACCGTGCGCTTGCAATTTTCTCACATCAATTATAATCACTACAACTTAACCATAGTCCCAGAGCATGGATTGTGGATGTAAAGATAAAGGAGCTGCTTTGAACAACAATCTAAACGCTAGTAGACTTATCACCCCTAGATTTTTAAGCTCAAGGAGCCTTAGCCTTTTAATTGGAAGCCACCTTCTCAGAGATGATCACAGCTAGAGGAAATGCCCCGACCCATGCCCGACGTCTTTGTTTCAAAGACACCTTACTCTCCCTGCATGGATCTTTATCAGACCCTACTGAATTCTTGACTCCAAGGCAAGAGCAAGGGGAGTTGGATGTCCGGGGGAGCATTATCGTTGAACTTTGCATGCCCGAGCCCCTATAACATAGAAAATAAAAGTCAACATGTGAGTCCCTTTCTAAGAGGCCCTTAGGGAATCAGAAAAGTGAGTGTGAGATCCTTAATTAGTACTTCCGGAGATGATGGCTCGGAGATAGAATTCGTGAAGGAGGTTCCCAAGGATAGTACTATAAGGGGAGGAATCCCAGCAGGGTTGGTGCTCCTAGGGTGCACCAAGAGGCAACCTGAACGACGAAGGGAAGAAGTAAGAGCCAGCTGCCTCATTTTTCCCTGATGAGGTTGGAAACCACTGGGAACGATTAAAGAATCTTCTCCCGGTGATAAAGGCGCAAAACCGAGTTGTCCCTCTAGGGCTAAGACATAGGAAGAGACGGAAGGAGAGAGAATTGCCTTATCTACCTTTAGCTTCTGACAGAGGTATATAAGGACAAGAGGATACTGGAATAGAAATGGGAAAAGAGGCTTATAGTAGAAGGCTTAGAAGGGCCTCCCAAGCAAACACCTTTTATAGCCCAGCGAGGAGGAACAGTCCAAGAGGCGAGTTAAAAATGCAAGGAGAACAATAAAGAGCCACAACAGTTCAACCTTTATAAAAGGGAAGTTAGTTTTCCAACAGGAGAAGTAAATGAAGTGAGCAAGGAGGTACACAGGTTGGGGACCCATTTGTATTGGACTCGGGGTGTATTCCTTGGAAGTTAGGTGTTGGTCTGGGGACTCCGGGATGGGTGGTCGAGTTCTAGCAAGATGGTAAGGGAAATAGGAGTGTGGGTGAGAAATCACTCTTTTTCGATCAAGAAAAGTGCAAGAAAAATGAAAGGAGGTCTCCTCCATACTTTTATGATAAGTTAATTGATTTAATTAAATATAAAATAGGGACAGTACATAAGAAGCAAATGTGGGGCTACCCTCCTTAATCGGGGGGAGGGGCGATCTAGAATAAACCCAACCCCCCACTTAATAGTGTTGGTTCCTCACTTCTTCCCTTCATTCTCCACCCGGCGTGCCTTCGGAACCTTGTAGACGACAGCAAGATCAATAATTCCACCAGTAGCAGGGGAGGAGGAAAGATGGAGTTGGATGGGATGGGCAAGGGGTTAAAGGGAGAAAAACCCACTGAAGAATCCCTTAAGGCATGCGACGTAGAACGAGGAGGCAGAGGAAGTGACGGGCGAAGAGTGGATGGTGGAGGAGAGAACAACCGGTAACTCGAAGAAGGGAAGGGAGCCCTAAATAATCCTCTCCTCGGATAAATCAGTGTTGCCCCCAAAGAAGCACTAGGAGGGAGAGGTTGGAATGGCGAGGTACATGTAGAACGTAATGACAAGTTTGATGCATCTGATGCGTCCGAAGAAAGGGAGCACGGGGAGATCAAGGGTACGGGTTTATTGATCAGGAGATGCCATCAGACAAGGGTTGCCAAGGATGAGAGAGGGATGTGAGAAAGAAGGAAAACTTTGGATTTCCCAAGGATGCAGGTATGCCAATCTTTTATAAAAAAACTAAGCGAGGAAGTCGAAGCGATGGATGCCTCACTCAAAATGAGCTACCTTAAATGAGTAATGGGGAAAGGCAGACATTTGACTTGGGAAGGAAAAAAGATTCAAGCAAGCATTAACAAAAATCAAATAAAAAATCAGGGATCGAAGGCCTCAGTCGGGTATTCGGCTAAGGCATCCTTATAGTTGGGGTCGTCGTCATCATAGAATTAGGGGGACATCATCAGATAAAGGAGAAGTAGGGGGAGAGGAGTGGGGGGATATTGTTGGGCTAGTCCAAGGCTATTATGCAAGTAATGAACAAAAATAATTTTTATTTCATCCCAAATATCCTCTGAGGGCCAGGATCTCATGCTTTGACATAAACATATGAAAGATGAAGAGAGATGATCATACCTTCAAGATTCTATTGAATCTATCGAAATCGTAAGCAAGGATAACAAACCTTGCCTTTATCGGTATTCACATCGAAATTCCTCGAGACAACTTCCAAAGTCCACGAGGTGTCACATCCAATCGGTACTAGCCAAGCATGGATGCGATAAGGGAGGAGATGACGACACAATGGTGTTTCGATGGAGAATGAGTGAATCAAGATTCAATCCCTAAACCTTTCATCAAGAAAAATATTTATAGATCTCTTGTTTAGGGCATCATAGGAGATTTAAACTGGATCAATCATGTTTAAAATATTATATAATTAAGGCAAGAAAATCAGAAAAAACCAAACCGTTCGAAATCACTTTTTACATCGCCCCGCGCCACAACCATGCTTGTCGGCACGGCCTGGCTGTGTCACCATCCATGCCCTCTTCCATGGCCTATGCCGGGCTGTGTTGGCTCTGACATGCTCGTGCTGGCTGGGATAGTGTATGGCATGACCGTGTTACGCCCTAGCATGGCCATGTTAGGTTATATAAGCTTTGTTTTGTCTCTGAATGAGTGACATGATCATGCTAAGCCCTAGCACGATCGCGGTAGCCTATGCCACTCTTGTTTCATGTTGTTTTCGTCTGGTCTAACCAGACATAATCTCCCTCTTTGAGAATCCTATTCTCAAACTCATTTTACGTCTCTTGAGATGTTGTAACATAAGGAAGAACTAGGACATTATTTCTTATGAGTAGTATGTCATTGACATACAACACTAGGAACACAACCACACTCCCACTTACCTTTTTATACACAGGATTTGTCAGGATTTTGTAAGAAATCAAACTATTTAATTGCCTCATCAAAATGGATGTTCCAACTCTTGGATGCTTGCTTTAATCCATAAATGGATCTCTGAAGCTTGCATACTTTATTCTTGTCGACATATATGAAACCCTTAGGTTCTATCATATACACATTCTCATATAGGTTTCCATTAAAGGAAGTTATTTTCACATTCATTTGTATCATAAACATAATGAGCTGCTATGACCATGAGTATCCGAATGGATTTAAACATAGCTACTGGTGAAAAAGGTTTCGTCATAGTCAAAACCTTGACTTTGACAATATCCCTTCGCCACTAACCTATCTTTATAGGTAATTACATTACCATCCATATCAATTTTTTCCTTGAAAACCTACTTGCACCCTATAGGCGTAATGCCTTTGAGTGTCCACATTAGTTCCAAACTTGATTTTTCGTACATGGAATCCATTTCTGATTTCATCATTGTAAGCCATTTATTCCTGTCTGAATTTTTAAGAACTTCTTCATAACTAGTAGGCTCATCACCCTCGATGATCAATACACCATTCAATTTACTTATGAGAAATCAGTATTTCTCAGGAACATGTCATATTCTACTAGATCTACAAAGAGGTTGTATTTCTAAAGGTTCAGCAGTTACCTCATCTCTATGAGTAATAGGCTATGATTCTTGACTAGACATCTCTTGTGTGTCAATTGGAGTCTCTTGAACTACATTTAGTTCAACCTCACTCCCATTATTTTTTTGTGAGACATACTCTTTCTCTTGGAATATAGTATACCTTGAAACAAACACCTTTTGTTCCAAGGGATAATAGAATTGGTAACCCCTTGTTTCCTTAGAGTAACCAATAAATAGACACTTATCAGACTTAGCCTCCAACTAGTCTGATATTGTCCTCTTCGCATAAACAGGATAATCTCATATCTTAAAGTAAGATAAATAAGATTTCTTACTATTCCATACCTCATATGGAGTAGTAGAGATAATCTTAGTCGGGACTCTATTTAGCAAGCAAACAGCAGTCTCGAGCGCGTAAACTTAAAATGATTTGGGAAGACTTACATGAATCATCATCTATCTAACCATATACAATAAGGTTCGATTTCGCCTTTCAACTACACAATTATGTTGTGGTGTATAAAGTAGAGTCCGTTGGGATAAGATGTCATTATCCCTTAGATAATCCTGAAACTCTTGACTTAAGTATTTCCCACCTCGATCAGATCGAAGTTCTTTGATACTTTTCCCAAGTTGTATCACTACTTCATATCTGAATTTTTTTAAACTTTTTAAAAACCTTAGACTTATATCTCAATAGATACATATACCCAAATCAAGAATAATCATCAATGAAGGTAATGAAATAGCTATAACCTCCTCGTGCTTGAGTTGACATCGGTCTACATACATTGAAATGAACAAGACCCGAAACATCAAGCACTAGTTCACCTTTTACCCTTAAAAGGTAACTTTGTATCTTACTGATGTGAGCAAAATATATAGGGTTTTAGGAGTAGTTTTTACTCACATCTCGTTACATTTTATACTTGTTTCGTGCACATTTTACTTTGTTTTGCATGCATTTCCTATTTTCTAGTTCGGAAATCTGCTCGTTGTACTTTTGTGTGTAGGACAATATTTTACAGGGAAAACGACACATTCTTTGAGCAAAAGGAAGACATTCGGCAGGAGAAACAGAAGGGGGCATGGCCTAGCCGTGTGAATCCACACGGTCATGTCCAAACCATGGATTTGTCCACCCCAATGCCACACATGGCCTGGCTGTGTGGATCCACATGGTTGTGTGGCGTTGGCGTATTTCGACGTGACTAGGGTCTTTCGTGGCTTCGGGTAGCGTGGGCTTCAAGTCTATAAAAGGAAAGTCATGCCCAAACCCTAAGGGAGAGGCACGACGACTGGGACGGTATACTGTGACCTAAAAAGCATTGAAAACTCACAATGGGGAGGAAGGAGACGGCGAGAGGATCGTAACCTACACTCCGACATCGAAGAGAAGGACCAAGAGCATTGTAATTCAATTTCCATTCATCTTTTGCATTGTAATGAGTAATTCTATTATGCTTTGTGTCTTTTCTTTTCCGTCTATGGAGTAGAATCTTTGATTCTAGGATTAGGGAGTAACTTGTGTAACGTAAAACATGCTAATCGAATGTTAATTTTGTTTATGGATTTTTATTCGCAGTTTATATTGGTTTGATTTGATGAAGATTGTGTTTTGGTTTTCTATCTATTGTGCATAGCCGATACAAGGGGTGACAACCCTTGTATCAAAGATCTAGGAGAACTGAGGAACCTAGTGGTTGTCCTCATCTCCGAAAACCGTAGGTAGAAGGGTATGAAGGAGTAGGGAACGAGACATGTTCCAACTCTTCATAGGGATTGATTTGACATCCTCGCACCATCTATCCTATCCTAACGAAAGGGTCGGCCTAGTTAGGCATAGGTAGTTCCCGGCAGAAGCAAAATCTCATCGGAAAAGGGTATGATGTCCCTTCCACAATACCATAATTAGAGAACCATTCAACATTTAACTTATAGTATGTTCTATGACGCACAAGTGAAATCGAAGTCCTAGAATCCCTTTTTGAACCTCGAACCAACCTTCACTTCCTCCGTGTGACACTGTATTTGAGTTAGGACCACCGTCAACCTTGCAACCACAACCGTTAGAACTTAACTCCGAACAACAAAATCCACTGATCAATCGGTACTCAAATCTCAGTCTTTGTGGGATCGATAATCTATTTATTACTTGACGACATCCGTACACTTGCGTACGTTGAGAGCGAGCGCACATTTCGAGTCCTCGACGGTTCTCGTCACAAGATTTGAGGTCGCGTTTGCGTGCATCAAGTTTTTGGCGCCGTTGCTGGAGACTGATTGATTCGATATCGAAAAAAAAAGTGCATAGTTGGATCGGACTTAGGGTAGATTTGTTTTCTTGTTTATTTTACTTCAGTTTTAGATTTTCAATATCTAGATTAAGTTTAGATTAATTTCAGTGGTTGCATTGCATCAACCCTTAGTTTAAATTTTCTGCATTTGATTTAGTATTTAGATTAGGTTATTTCCAGTTTTATAAGCTATAGGTATACTCCTAATTTAGTGGCTTGGTTCTTCATATGCATAGACGTTTAGGATTAGAAAATCTGTTTTCGATAGATCCAGAAATCAAAAGAACCTACCATCGCAGGAGAGCTGAATAGAAAGGCATGGAGGATCCAGACGCATCTGTGGTAAACTTAGGTAGTCTGCCTTTGCAAGACTATGCAACCCCAAGCGCTAGAGGATATAGGCCAAGCATAACTGGACCATTAATCTCAGCCAACAACTTTGAACTGAAACCTACACTTATACACATGGTTCAGCAGAGCCAATTTGGGGGTGCTGCAACTGAAGACCCAAACTAGCACCTAGAGACCTTTTTGGAGATATGCTCGATGATAAAACTCAATGGAGTACCAACTGACGTGATCCATCTGAGCCTATTCATGTTCTCACTACCGGATAAGGTGAAGACATGACTCCACTCCCTTCCTTCAGGAAGCATCACCACGTGGGAGCAATGTGAGCAGTAGTTCTTAAATAAAATTTTCCCACCAAGTACCACTTGATCACTAGCTTCCACTAGAAAGAATGGGAGTCCTTGTTCGAAGCCTGGGATCGCTACAAAGGGCTGCTCCGATCCACGAATGCCCCCATCATGGTCTAGAGAGGAGGCTGGTGATTCACATACTCTATAATGGAATCATGTACACCAATAAGGTGTCCCTCTATTCTATTGCAAGAGGTGCCTTAATGAATAAGACTATCGAGGAAGTAGAGGAGCTTATCCAAGAGGTGGCTGATAACCACCATCAATAGGCTTCCGAGCGTTCAGCGCCTGCAACCGGTCGATATGTTGTCAACTCCATCGACCACTTAGCAACAAGAATGGATGTGCTAAGTAGACGGTTTGAATCTTTAACCCCTGCATCTGCATGTGCGACCACTACTTTTGGAGAGGGAGTAGCAGCGTATCAGGAGAACTACTATGGAGGGCAAAGCAGCTACGAAGAGCAAATTGAGCATGTTGACGCGGTTGGCAACCACAACCAAAGGGCCAACAACCCATATTCAAGCACCTACAACCCCGGATGGAAGTGCCATCCAAATTTTTTCTATAGGAATAATGTGAGAAATTTCCAACAATCAGGAGGATATGGGCAACAACAAGGCAGCGGGCAGCAGCAACCACCCAAATCTAGGCTGGAACTAATGATTAAAGACTTTATTGCTACCCAAACAAAGGCCAATGTAGAATTCCAGTGCCAACATCAAAGATATGAAGAGGCATTTAAGGAGTTGAAGTCCTCTGTCGATGGATTTACAAGCCGTACTAAAATATTGGAAATGCAAGTGGCCCAATAGCTCAGACCGTGTCACAAACCATGGATAGCTCTCCACCATCAACCGAGAAAAATCGGGTTAAGGAAGAAGGATTATACAGTGAGGAAGTAGAACAGAAAAGCAGATTCACTAAGGGATGTGCAACCATGATTTCGACTTTGCCAAATCAGGCTGAAATTGAAGATAAAATTCCACCCAAGCTGGAGGACCCTGGTGAATTTGTTATACCCTACATGATTTATGGTGAGAGCTTCGATGAAGCACTATGCGATCTAGGGTCATCAGTTAGCGTGATGCCCTATGTATCCTACCTGGAGATGGGACTAAGTGGTATTCAACCGACAGGCATAGATATTCGCATGGCGGACAACACGATCAAGGAGCTCGTTGGCATGTTAGAACATGTACCTGTGGTGGTTGAGAATTTTGTCATACCCACAGATTTTATCATACTGGACACAAGACCAAACCCTCAGAATCTCATCATTTTAGGAAGACCCTTTCTGGTGACTGTGGGAGCATGCATAGATGTGAAGGCACATAAAGTCTCCTTGAAAGTAGATGACGAGATCATCATATTTAACCTATCAGAGTGTAAGGCTCCCTTCTTAGACGGGTATACCTCGTGCAGGATAATGACTACCTCATCGAAAGATACAGATTTTGAGACGAATGAAGGGAGGTTTACGGAGCCTCTGGAGCCAAGTTGAAATGATGGAATATGGTTGAGCAAAAAGACCTTAAACAAAGCGCTTCTTGGGAGGCAACCCAAGTTTAGTCTTTTGTTGTTTTAATTTTATTGCATTCATGTGTATAATTTAGACTTTGATGTATGGTCATTTATGTTTTTGCAAATAGTTTTAGGACTAGAAAGAACTTGCTAAGTAGAAACAAAAATCATTTTGAGCTTACACGGTAGGGTGGGTGGGAGAATTCGAACCGTGGTGCACTCTGGGAGAGAAACGGGGGTACACGGCCAGGTCATGTGTTTACACACGGTCGTGCCCTGTTCGACTCATCTCCCAGCGGCGCACACGGGCAGGCCATGTGTTTACACATGGTCGTGTCGCGCAAGGGATAAAAGGGCCACACCGTGTGTTTCACCCCAATCCCGTCGTGCGCTTCAATTTTTCTTGCCCTAGCCGTGTGAAATCACATTCCCCACCTTATAGGAGCCCACCTAGTCCACATTGAGAGACTACACCTGCACCGCCTTCTTTTTCTACTTTTGAACAGGATGCAGGTACATCTGCCTATGATTTTTCTGAGTTCCGATCGCGCCTCAACGACATATACACCGAGCAGCAGACACAGAGGCAGCGATGGGAGGAGCAGAGCACCTATGCGGAGGTAGAGTTTCAGGGCTTACGGGAGCGCTTCCAGCGGGCCGAGGAGTTCTACGACAAGGCCCGTATATATTTCCAGGATGAGACTACATATCGTCAGGAGGTTTGGTAGCACATGCGTGTCCAGCAGGCACAGTGGGCCCAGGAGGAGGAGCACAGAGCAGTCGCTGCATCCACCAGCTCTCAGATCAACCACATGTACATGTGACATCAGCGGCTGAGCACCAGGTCTTCTCAAGAGCCCGACATGCCGAGACTGTCGAACTTCCCACCTCGGCCACCGTATTAGAGGTATTGTTTCATACAAGTCTGGGGGGACCCCAAGTTTTGATATGTTTTGTTTCTAGTAGTACTTTCTTTCTTGATATTTGCATTTTAGTCTTAGTTGACATTCATTTGTTCATGCATAGAATGTTTAGTTTCTTTCAGCAATTAGTTTTTGCTATTTTTAAGCTACCTCAGTAATATTTTAAGATTTCTTCATGAATTGTCTTCGTAAGTAGACTAACTTCATTTATCTCGTGGTATTTTATTGCTCTAATGAATGTTCTAGACTTGCACTGATTAACTTTTATTTTTTACACTTACACTCGACGAATATTCTGAAAGGGAGAATCTATTACATACCTAGTTATGATTCATCCAAATAGTCTAGTACCTTGGAACCCATAGGAGACTCTAGATTTAGTATTTTAGTTACTGGAGATGCTCGGATTGTGTAAGCTCATTTGGAAAAATCAAAATCACCCCTGAGTATGAGAAGAATGAAAGTTTTATTCTCAAAAAAAAAAAAATAGTTTGTCGCAAGTGGAAATGGCTAGGTGCCCCTTTGAGACCGAGTTAGGTTACTGGGGAAATACCTATCAATTTCTCTCAATACCGAGCACACCTTTGAGACTTTATGTTAAATCTAGGGAACGATCCTCGCTTAGAGCATACTAGTGTCTAAAAGTCGGAAACCTTAGGAAAGCTATAAGATGATGATTTAACTTACCGTGGAACGATGTATCCCTTAAGAAGATTCACTTAGCACGTGCACGAAAAGCTAACTTAGTGAACCTTTAGAATATATCTGTTTTGCTTTGATGGAAAATATCACTTGATAAATCTAGTTAACATGCTGATCATGGAACAATGCTTTTTAAAATTTCATGGGACTGAGGTTTGCTTGAGGAGAAGCAAAGATTTAAGTCTAGGGGAATTGATGTGAGCAAAATATATAGGATTTTAGGAGTAGTTTTTGCTCACATCTCATTTCATTTCATACCTGTTTCATGCATATTTCACTTTGTTTTGCATGCATTTTCTATTTTCTAGTTTGGAGATCTGCTCATTGTACTTTTGTGTGTAGGACACATTTTACAGGGAAAATGACACATTCTTTGAGCAAAAGGAAGACATTCGGCAAGAGGAACAGAAGGGGACACGACATAGTCGTGTGAATCCACATGACCATGTGTGGATCCACACGACCATGTGGCGCTGGCTTATTTCGATGCGACTAGGGTTCTTTCGTGGCTTCGGGCAGTGCAGACTTCAAGTCTATAAAAGGAAAGCTACACCCAAACCCTAAGGGGGAGGCACGATGGCTGAGACAGCATACCGGTGACCTAAAAAGTATCGGCAACTCGTAATGTGGAGGAAGGAGACGGTGAGAGGATCGTAACTTATGCTCCGACATCAAAGAGAAGGACCAAGAGCACTTTAATTCAATTAGAGTTGTCAAGTTGGGTTGGGTCCGTCGGGTTGGCCCGCCCCGCCAAATAATTTAAGCGGGTTGGATTAAAATTTTATCAACCCGCCATTTTGGCGGGCCTAAACGGATCGACCAGTGTGGGTTACGAGTCTAGACGGGTTGACCCGCCGTGGCACGGATTTGCCCGCGGGTTGAGAAATGTCAAAAGATGGAATATGTGAAAATAAAATTGTATAAGTTTTTTGACCAATATTTTAATATTAACAAGACAAGTTTTTCACCATCACAATCTTCTTCTATCACACATACACCTTAACAAAGTATAAAAGAAGTTAAGAGTAAAGAATAAAAGAATATTTTTTAGCTCAATTATAAGATTTTAATTACTTCATGTGCTTATTTTTTAATCATGATACTTCATCTGTCTTACAGATCATTGCCTCAAGCCCTCAACACCTCGATAATTTTAGATATAATTTTTAAATTTGTGTGGCCCAGGGATTGGCCCGCCTAACCCGCAACCCGCCTTGGGTTGGGTTAGGTTGGAAATTTCTCAATTCGCCGAGATGGCGGGTCGACCCGCCCTTCTTCGCTAAATATTGGGTTTATGACGGGTTTGCCCACCCTGTCATGGGTCGACCCGTTTGACAGTTCTAAATTCAATTTCCATTCATCTTTTGCATTGTAATGAGTAATTCTATTATGTTTTGTGTCTTTTCTTTTCTGTCTATGGAGTAAAATCTTTGATTCTGGGATTATGGAGTAACTTGTGCAACGTATAACACGTTAGTCGAATGTTAATTCTGTTTATGGATTTTTATTCGCAGTTTATGTTGGTTTGATTTGATGAAGATTGTGTTTTGGTTTTCTATCTATTATGCATAGCCGATGCAAGGGGTGACAACCCTTGTATTAAAGATCTAGGAGAACTAAGGAGGAACCTAGTGGTTGTCCTGATCTCCGGTAACCGTAGGTAGAAGGGTATGAAGGAGTAGGGAATGAGACACGTTCCAACTCTTCATAGGGATTGATTTGTATCCTCGTACCGTCTATCCTATCCTAATGAAAGGGTCGACCTGGTTAGACATAGGTAATTACCGGTAGAAGCGAAAGCTCATCGAAAAAGGATATGATGTCCCTTCCACAAGACCATAATTAGAGAACCAGTCAACATTTAACTGATAGTATGTTTCATGATGCACAAGTGAAACTGAAGTCCTAGAATCCCTTTTTGAACCTCGAACCAACCTCCACTTCCTCCGTGTGACACCGTATTTGAGTTAGGACCACTGTCAACTTTGCAACCACAACCCTTAGAACTTAACTCCGAACAACAACGTTCAATGATCAATCGGTACTCGAATCTCAGTCTCTGTGGGATCGATAATCTATTTATTACTTGACGACATCTGTGCATTTGCAGGCATTGAGCGCGAGCACATGCTTCGAGTCCTCGACGATTCTCGTTGTAAGATTTGAGGTCGCGTTCGCGTGCATCACTTACCTTTTAGACATTGATCACATGTGTCATTTGAATCTAATTCAAAAGACCCCAAAGTGCCAAACTTGTGCAATTTGGTCATTCGATCCTTAGTAATATGGCCAAGATGACAATGTCACATATAGGACGTTAATTGATTATCTATTTTAGCATGTTTGTTACTCGATTTGATATTGAATACTTCGTTGGATACATCTAACATGTAGATTCCATTGTTTAATATTTTCTTTCCATAAAGAACACCATTCAACGTTATATAACAATAATTGTTACTAAAAGTCAAATGGAAATCTTTTTTCTATTTAAACTAGAAATAGAAATAATTTTCTTTATTAACAAAGGAACATAAAAACAATCATCCAACTCTAAAACTAGTCCATTAGGAAGATGCAACAAATAAGTCCCTATGGCTATAGCAACAACTTTTGCCTCATTGTCAACCCTTAGATTTGCTTCTCCCTAACTAGTTGTCTACTATTTTTCCAATCCCTATATGTCATTACATATCTTGGAGGCACATCTGGTATCAAATACTCATGTGTTAGAAGAAACGGTATGACATTCAATAATAAATATATCTTAAATAGATTGGGCATCAAATGTCATCTCCTCTTTTAGGGACTCTAGATGATGTAGGATCGAGAAAGACGCTAGAGAGGGGGTGAATAGCGTATTTAAAATCTTTCTTTTTGTTTGTAAAAAGAGTTAAATGCAGCGGAAAATACAAAAATACAAACCAAAGTGCACAATGAGTTTTACTTGGTTCACAGCTTACCGGCTACTAGTCCAAGGCCCTGCGATCCTTGATCGTCTTCAAAGGGAAATTCACTAAAACTCTCTTCCTCGTTAGAGGTAAGAGATACGAAGCGATACAAGAAATGTAGAGGAGGAGGTAACAATCTTACCTCTCCTCTTAGCAAGTAATAAGTAAAGAAATAAATAAAAAGTACTGACTTAAGAAGTGAAAGAAGAGAGCTTTGTAGGATACAACATTATTATGTGGAGACGAGAGCTTTTGGTTGATGGAGCACTTTGGGAGCCTTTTAATTAATAAATAGGGGGTGCCTCACCCTTTCTTTTATAGCCTCCCAAACCCTAGCACGTTGAGATCAAGATCTAGATCAAACCTTATCCTTATCCCTAACATTATGGCTCTTATCTTGACTTTGCTTCAATGTGTCCACACTCATTACCAGTCGACTTCTACATCCATCAGTCGACTGATAGTGATCCAGTCGACTGATGCTTTGAGTAGTTACCTGCATCATATGGTTAGCATAAGAAATGTATAATGGCATGTAGTGTGACAGTCCTAGACTGTCTAATCTCGACTTCGACCTTCCTCCGAAAGTCTTAATCGGATCGTCGCCTACAGTTGTCCTCGTATTGAGGACACAATTTATCCTCTCCACATAAGGTTCTTACCTTGCTTTCCTTTGGTCCTTCTGACATGTTGCTTAGCTTCCGATCACTCGACCACTGAGATTTCTCGACTTTCCGAGATTCTCCTGACATCTTTTGACCTTAACAAAGCCTAACACATTACCTGCACACTCAACATAGCATATGAGATAACAAAATAACTTAACTTTGAATCTTTGCTATTATCAAAACTTAAGTTCGATTATCTAGTGCCCCTGCACTAATAGATGATGCTTACAATTTCTTTTTCTATGTCCTAATTTTAGTGCATACTGCACCGCAAATAAACCCTCCTACATCTTTGAGCAAAAGAGGAGCTTGGAGATCTCGAACCTTTTGGATCTCGCCTACTCATCAAATAGCTCACAAAGATAATAGACAATGATGTAAGCATCCATATGTTTATATTGCTCCTACAGTTCAACAAATATTGATGTCAGCATGATGCAACACACTAGCTCCAAATTATCAACATATTTTTGATAGACCAACATTTGGTCACTAGAAGTATTATTTACTGGACGTTCGGGAAGATCCTCTTCAAGGACATAGGCTATCTTTTCAGCCTTGAGAACAATTCTCAAGTTTTGAAGTCAGTCCAAGAAGTTCGCCCCAATCATTTTATTTGTGTTCAAAATCAAATGTAAATTAATGGAGGTCATCATGCTATTCTATCTTAATAACCTAGACAAACAAATAGAGTGTATAAGAGAGATGAATTTATAATGTAAATTATTTACCTTAATTATAACTCCCACTAATTTATTCAAATTCAAGAATCTTGACTTTGAATTCGAGAGATGGTAGGTTTTCTCTTAGTGGGTTGATATTTGCTATTACTAAGAACAACATTGGAGAGAGTCCAACAAGTCATTCTTAGTTCTAGCAGTAGGTATCAACAGTACCAATTATATAACATTTATATAACTATCACTTTATGTTATTAATTAATTTAATGTTTACATATACATTAGGTTGTTAACTCATTAACATATATGCATCATATATATATCACATAATTGCACCTCTATTCACATTGACCTTGGAGAGAGTTCAACAAATCAATGCTTTCAGTTAGAGTCAACCCATTAATTATGAGATCAAAATTAAATGGTCCGAAAACATCTAATTTTCTAGTCAGACTTAGAGAGAGTCTAACAATCCAAACTAGAAACTTAGACTCTAGTTCTTACCATTTAATGGAACATCAAATCTCAATGGTCTGAACATATCCAATGTCATGCTAGGCTTGGAGAGAGTCCAACAACCCAAATATGAAATTGAACTCTAGTTCATAACATATTAATGGAATGTGTAAGCCCTAATATTTGCACTATGGATTTTCAATTATTTCTATGTCTCATCAATTAACTACAAGGTAAGCCTATGTGTTTTACAAACAGTTTACAAGACTAGCCTACACATATTATTATATTAATTACAAAACAATCATGCATTGTATTGTAAACTAATTAACAACACCCAAAGTCACATTAGGAAACAATTTCTAATTGTGTATGTGGGCTAAGCATTGGTCGCACATCCCGCCGTTTGAAACTTGGCACGCATAAGACATAACCTATTCCAATGCATGGATTGCCTAGGCTCTGGCCTCACGAAATAGCACCTTTGGTGCTTCTCGGTGCATCCTCGGATATTTACAATTAAGCATATACTATAATCAAATATTATGTGTATGCAAAATTAATTCTACAATTAGAAACTAAAGGGGGGAGGGGAACCAAGGTTGCATTAGAAAATAATTTCCCTACGCACAAATGAGGCGACCACTTAACACACATGCTGCTATTAGGATTAGGCACGTGAAATGCACAACCTAGTCCAAAGCATGAAGAGTCTACAATTCGGCTTCCAACGATGCGACCAACACCTTCGATACTATTAGGCACATCTTTGGTCTTTTTTCTCTTGGTTACAAGCATATACAATCATACATACTATATAATACAGATTATACATGCATTCAATAACCTAAACATATGAGTAATGCCAAAAACAAGGTGGCTCTGATACCACTGTTGGGCTAGTCCAGGACTATTATGCAGCATAAGTAATGAATAAAAATAATTTTTATTTCGTTTCAGACATCCCCTGAGAGCCAGAATCCCATGCTTTGACATAAACATATGAAAGATGAAGAGAGATGATCATACCTTCGAGATTCTATTGAATCTGTCAAAATCGTAAGCAAGGTTCACAAACCTTGCCTCTATAGATATTCATACTGAAATCCCTCGACACAACTTTCAAATCTCATGAGGTGTGGCCTCCGATCTATGCTAGCCAAGCATGGACGTGACAAGGGAGGAGATAACGACACAACGGTGTTTTGGTGGAGAACGAGTGAACCAAGATTCAATCCCTAAACCTTTCATCTTATAGGTCTCTTGTTTAAGGCATCATAGGAGATTTAAACAAGATCAATTTTGCCTAAAATATCATATAATTAAGGCAAGAAAATCGGGAAAAAAAACTAATCGTGCAAATCGCTTTCTTCACCGCCCCGTGCCATGACCGTGCTTGCTGGTACGACCTGGCCGTGCTGTCTATCCACGACCGTGGAGGGGTTGTGGAGCCCTCTACCATAACCTGTGTGGGGTCGTGTTGGCTTTGACATGCTTGTGTTGGCTGGGGCAATGTCTAGCACAGACGTGGTAAGCCCTAGCATGACCGTATTAGGTTTTGGAAGCTATGTTTTGTCTCCGAATGAGTGGCACGAGCATGCTAAGCCTTAGCATGATCGTGGTAGCCTCTACCACTTATGTTTCATGTCGTTTTTATCTGGTTTAACCATACATAACCTCCCTTTTTGAGAATTCTATTCTCAAACTCATTTTATGTCTCTTGAGATATCGTAGTACGTGTGACCCAATAGGTTCCCAGCTATGTTGGTCATTCATGATTAACCATTAATCATGAATAGATTATGAGTGACACCTATAAGTACATCATGACCCTCAATTGATCAGAAAGTCTAAGTCGACTCCAGAACGTTTCTGAACCCTTCAGCATCTACAGTTATTTCATGTCTCATTTCTTTCACTCATCATATACCTACTTAGTTCAGGACATGGTCTATGTGCTCATCCTCACTAGGATGACTATGTCACACCTAGCCCAAGTTAGTTTCTTTATCCTGTGGATTCAAGTTACTCTCTATATGTGTCCAAGAAGACTATTCTTCTTGACATATGTGCTTTGACCAAAGACTTATGAGTAACAATCTTGACAAAAGGCTTTGGGTATATGTCACGCCCTGAGGTAGACTCTGTCCGGCCAACGGACGACACCCCCTTATGACAATTCCAATACGGGTACAAATAGTCGCAGCCAGCATAACACATATGTAAAATGTATATCATCAATAGCGAAAGACAACACAATGAAAAATATAAACTCAACAACATACGTATACCGGTATATCTGTCCATACTAAAACAAAATCTCATACTGAAACCATAAAGGAAAAACACAACACTATCTCCAATAACAACAGAAGTCCATAAGAAGATACATGCAATATAGGAAACAAAATCCTCGGAAAAGCGGTGGGATAGGATCAAGTGGCGATGCTCCAAGTCCATGCCGAAGTCTTCTATCTGCCACCTGGGCGACAGATAACCCAGGGTCTAGGGTGGTGAGTATAAAACTCAGGGGTAATATGTAGAAAGTGCATGAACAACATACAGGGTATAGAGATCTACAAGTATACATGTGAAGATATACAGGTATGCAACATGAGTCCAACAGACATACAGTACTAAACGTAGTAACCAGTAACAACAAATACGGTCATACTCATAGCATACACTAAACTAATCAACTGACCTGAAATAATGTACATACTTGACGATCTGCAATCCACATGACCTATAACATCCTGAACAGGTATACGATAGCATAACCCAAATAACATGCAATAGTCTAAACCAATACATGCTCATGCTCAACACATACACAACGGTATATAAAATATGCAAAAGGCATGTAACATGATATACAATCATATGCAGCAAACAAATCATCTCACATGCATATGTAAAACATATATCGAATACATGCATACATATATATCATCAATGCATATGCATGGTCATGTCTGCGAACCCGTCCAACCACGACTCCAGAGTGGCCAGGGTGGCACAACATGACTACTATCCCGACTCCAGCTACCACTACTCTCAAGTGGGCGAGTTGGGTAGTATGACTGAGTAGCATATAAGTGTAAAGAGCTAACTACTCCTAGGGGTCCATGCTGCTAGTCACGCTATCCCTATCCATGAGTAGACGAGTGTCACACACAGGATAACTGCACAGCACGCAACCACCGTCTATAGTGGGCGAGTGCGCTAACTACCACTCTGTATAGTGGTCAAGTGCGCATCTCCAACTACCACCATCTATAGTGGCCGAGCGCGGCACATCCAATGCTCTGCCCTCAACCCTGCTACCACTACCCCGAGTGGCCAGGGAGGCAGGATGACTGACGACCCGTCTCAATCACAAGGGAGACCCCAGTCGACAGCATGCATGCAATGTAATGATGCATAGCTCCACATACGTATCCTCGCAACACTCCCTATCCCACGAGGAGTCCTAGTCAACCGAAAGTCAACCATGCAAGGTCTACTACTCCATAATCACCACCTACTTATCTATCTACAGATAAATAAATCCACCAAAGATAACCCACTCATACGTGTTCGGTACAACAACTGACTCCATAAATTGGACCCATCACCCAACCTAGTGATGCAACCCGGTAACCCAATCTGAGTTCACACTGGTAACCTTAACCACATGCACTTAACTGAACACCTATCAGCTAACACACAATAAGGTTTGTAATTCATATCCAAGATGAAGGAACGATGAATTAACAACAATATCTCAAAGATCAAAGACTAAGTACAAGCACATGATTAAACATTAGTGGATTTAAGGTAAATAGGTATAAATATATAAATCCAAATTCATGCATTAGAATTCGATCAAACTACCGGACCAGGTAGATATTACCCACCTGATACGAAGCTCGAATAATCCTCACGGGCATGGACTTGCTTCGTATCCCAAACCTGCACATAACAGTAACAATGATTAAATACAAGTATCCAACAAATATACGAACTAAATACTAATTTGTTCTATATTCGCATCCTTTTCTTCGTCTACAAATCAAAAACTCGATTATCCCGATCCAATACATCATAACCCAACTCATAATAAATCACCGACATCCTCAAGATCAATTAAAATATATAGATCTAAACAACACTCACAACAATCCAAGCTTACCTCAATATCCAAATCACCGCATGCAATCAATTCACACACACCTTCGTTCACCGCCATGGTAGCTCCATCATGTACAACAACTCACAGCTATATACAAATGCAATCGATCCACAACTAAATCATCAACATCAATCGGACACTGTTCCATCACAACTTCTCCTTCCACACACAGTCGGCACAATCCACCCAGATTAAGAATAACCCCTCTAAAATCAACAACAACACATACAGGGTATCAATCTTACCGATCAGATCTCCTCCGGCAACCCCCTGTTCACCTGAGCCATCCACCAAAAATCCATAGACAGAAAAAACAAACTCATCGGATCCCAAATGTATTGACATACCACACAATCACAGCTTAAATTCCAATCGAAAACTCATCACAAATGACAAGAATAGGTTAGATCCATCTTACCAGTTCTAATCTCCACCGGCAGTGAACCTTTCCCGATCCCAGCTACTCTTGAAGACAGTCGGCTGAAGCTAACCTCAACAAGCATAAATCAATGGAAGAACCCAATCTGCCACGACAATCGAGTTTCTCAGCCAAAATTCGATCAACTACAACAAGATCTAAAGAAACCCACGATGGAATCTAACCCTAGATAAACTGATTACCTCGATTGGCAGCTCGCTGCCATGACAACTGTTAGTAATATATGAGAGATGTCCTAAGGCAATCGCCTTATGTATGAACCATTTATATGATAAATGAAGATTCACTATTTGAGTATACATGTTTTATGTATTTGATTGGATCTTAAACTCATTTACTGAATGTCCACGATACGATTCACAGCATGAGAGAATTTGTGATTGGATCACAACTAGTGAGTATCTCTACATGTGTAATTGTGATGTATCAGAATTATCTGTAGTCGATGAATTGATGGATTTGGACACCATCAATTCTGTCGAGACTAGCACGAGGTACACTCCTTGGTGTATCCAAGCAGTTGATTCTCACTGGCTGGAGACATTGTGATGTCCGGAGTTAATCGTGGATGCTAGTTATGGTAACTAGTTCATCGAGTGACCACCGTGAAGACTTCATATGGTTCTCTCGCATATATAGATATGTCAATGAAGTTCTTACTGGGCTTAAGTGCGATGTTCCTTCGACTTGCGGTATTCAAGTCATCTTGATCATGGAGACTTATGCTTTGACATCTTAAGCAAACATCTCTAAGGAGATGTGGACCCGGATGATTGGGTATAAGTCAAGTGATCAAGGTGTTTGAATAGCCTATAAAGGATTCACCACTCCTTATGAGGAGATGTATACCCATGGCCTCTCGTCCGGATTGTTACTAAAGTCTTGCCAAAGCAATACATGTTTAGAGTAAGGTACTCTTCGATACATGTGAGTAACTAGAACTGTGAGGACGAGGAAATGATACTGGGCTAGGTGTGACATAGTCACTAGTGGGATACAATAGACCATGTCCCAACCAAGTGGGTATAAGATGAGTGAAGGGAATGGGGCACGATTCATTCAAGCCATCAAGGGTTTCGTAAATAGTTCTCGATCAACTGCTGATCTTTTCGTTAATTGGGGATCATGATGTACTACTAGGTGCCACTCATGATCGTTCTATAATTAATGGTTAATTATAGACGGCCAACATAAACCGAGAACCTATTTGGTCACACGCACAACGAGTGTAATCCAAAGGATTTAAAACGAGCTTGAGAATGGGATTCTCAGACCGAGAGAAACTATGTTTGGTTGGATCAAACATAAAGCGAGCATGAAATTGTTTCAGTCGCAATGGAAGCGTGATGGGCCGTGTCTTATGAAGACATAATGGATGGACCAAAATGGTTTGGTTCTAATCCAATGGATGAGAATAAACCAAAGGGTTTGGTTTATATTAAACGAATGAACCAAAGGTTGGTTCGGTTCGTTTTAACTTAAAATAAACCATCATGGTTTGGTTTATTTTAACTTATCTTAATGGAGCGGGTTAACGGGCTTTATGGATATGATCCATTAACCACTAAGAGAATTAGTTCTCTATAAAATAGGGATTAAACCCTAACCCTAAGTGGCCGCCTAACCCATCCTCCTTGTTGTTGGCGCAACAACAAGGGCGCCACCAACTTGATCGAGCTGCCGCCATCTCCTTGTCGGCGCCCAAGCGGTGAACCTCCGCGACCTCCTGATCTCCCTTGGGTTTGCATAAAGGTGAGCCTCCATCTCTTCTTTAGGCCGGGCGCCTATTTCTCTTCCACTCAAAGCTGTCCAGTTTTCTGACAGCTTTTCTCCTTCGCCGGAGGCCGCTTGGACGACGGTTAGTGCCCGACAGGATAACATACCGGGATTTGATCTCCGTAATCTCTGAGGTGGAGGACGGCGATTCGCCAATCGCTGACGAATACCTTCCGAGAAGCAAGTCTTGAGAACTTGTTTTAGGTCCGAATTTGGATTCGATCGTGATCATCTCTCGATCACGCCGCCTTCAACACGAGGCTAGTAACCCGCACGTAAGACGGCTCGTGCTTGGCGGTGTCATCCCGAGGAGCTCGGGCGTGGATACGGATAGAGACGATTCTACGAGAATCGCTCCGTTGATGCCGTTTCGCTACACGCCATACCTAAGGTATAACGAGTTTAATTTCTTTATTGCAATTTTAATTTACGGTTATGTCTACACTTGTTGTAATAGCATGCGTTTTTTTAGTGTGTTGTAATAAATAGGAGTATTTATTATTTTTAATTGCTTCCGCTGTGCTCATGTTTACGAAACATGATCGAACACACACACGCCGCGGTGCCGGAAACCCAACAGTGATATCAGAGCCCAGGTTGTGTTTCGACATAATCGTAAAAATGGTTTTGCGATAGTCATAATGTATTTCTGGAAATTTTCTAATTTTGGAAATTTAGAAGTATTTATGGAAATTTTTCAATTTTGGAAAGTCTAGAAGTATTTATGGAAATCTTCCACTTTTGGAAAGTTGGAAGTATTTATGTAAATTGATATTTTCCATAAATAAAATATTTGATTAGATTCTGGAAATTTGTTTCCTAATTTAATCATGATTTGATTTGGGAAATCAAATCTTAAAATATTTTATTTCCATAAGTAGTTTTAATGATTTAGGAAATTGGTTTCCTAAATAGATTTTCCTTAATCAAATAATTCCATGAATAAAATATGTGATTAGATTTGGAAATTTGTTTCCTAATTTAATTATGATTTGATTTGAAGAATCAAATCTTAAACATATTTTATTTCCATAAATAGTTATGACAAATAAGGAAATTATGTACATGACATAATTGTATGCCATGTAATTGCATTAGATGCATAACATTATGCCATGCGTGTCGTGACATGTAGATGTATGCCATGTATGCCATGCCATGTAGATAATAGTTATTTGCATGCAAAGAGGATGAGACATAAAACCCTAACTCAATATTAAAGCCTACACCTTCCATTAATATGGTTAGAACCAGAGTTCTGTTTCTTGTTTGGGTTGTTGGACTCACTCCAAGCCCGGCTCGAACCTGAACATGTTCAAATCATTAGAATAGTTTAACTCTAATATGGTAAGAGTCAGAGGTCAATCGTTAGTTTGGGTTGTTGGACTCACTCCAAGCCTGGCTAATTGGTTGAATGCGCTCTAACCATATTAAAAACTATTTCGCGATTAATGGGTCGGCTTTAACTTGGAGCATCGATTTGTTGGACTCACTCCAAGGTCGATGTGAAGAGAGGTGAAGTTGGGTGCTATGCATATGATGCATACTTGTTAATGTGTTAACAACCCAATGTATGTGTAAACATTCAATTAGTTGATAGCACATTGTGATAGTTACATATACATGATATGTAATCGGTATACTTGATACCCACCATCATAGCTAAGAATGGCTTGTTGGACTCACTCGAGGTTGTTCTTATCTATGATGGATATCGACCATTCGGAGATGGACCTACGATCTCGAAGTGATTTTGGGGTTTTGAATTGAAAAATGAATGGGATTTATAAATGTATATTGATGCATTTTTAAAAATCATTTTCTCATATATGCTCGTTTTGTATTTCTAGGTCAATAAATTGATCATGACGTCTTTGAATTTGCGCACTATTTTGGATTGAACAAAGTAGGGCCTAACTTCTCGGGTGGCTTAGAAACACGAGAATTGTTCTCAAGGCGGAAAAGCTTGCATATGTCCTTGAAGTGCCTCTTCTGGCCCTAAGGATCATGCAACTCGAGACGAATGTTGGTCTATCGAGCTATGGCGCGATTCTCGAAATGGCGAGTGCATCATGCTAGCGGCGATGGTAGCTAACACTATGGTCTTCCATCTTCATGAGTTGTTCGATGAGCAAGCGAGATCAAGGTTCGAGGTCTCTAGGCTCCTCTTCACCACGAAGATGCAAGAAGGTTCTCGTAGATGCGGTTTGTGCTAAAGATGAATGGGTACATCGAGCTGCTAGCTACCTCGGTTTTGTGATGGATCATGAGTTAAGTATTGACTTAATTACGCATTGTTTGCCCAAGAGTTTCTCGCAATTTGTGATGAACTATCGGATGAACAAATTGGAATCCACCATTCGAGCTCCTCAATATCAAGACCGTGGAGCCTTCGTGAAGCATGAGGAGAAGGCGGTTCATAGTTGATTCCTCAAAGAAAGGTTCTAAGAGGAAGGCAAAAGAACGAGAAGAAAGGAAAGAAAAGGCAAAGAAGGCGGAACCAAATAAAAGGGCACTTGCCATCACGTGGCAAGGAAGGCCATCCGGCGAAGAAACTGCAAGATTTATCTTGAGTCCATGAAGAAGAAGAAGGCATCCGATACCCCATCCTCTTCAGGTATCTTCGTTATTGATTGTCATTCTATTTCCTTAGACACTTGGGTATTGGATACTGGGTGTAGCTCACATATATGTAATGACATACAGGGGCTAAGGAATAGAAGAAGACTTGTCAGAGGGGAGTCAAATTTGCGAGTTGGCAATGGAGCAAAGGTTCTGCCGCCGTAGAACTTATTTGCTGAAGCTCCCTAGTGGACTAGTCTTGGAACTGGACAATTGCTATTATGTTCCTTCTCTAATAAAGAACATTGTTTCTATTTCCTGCTTAAATAGAAATGGTTTCCATTTAACGTTTAGTAACAATTGTTGTTATATAACTTTGAATGGCGTACTTTATGGAACTGGAACTTTGAGTAATGGCATTTATACGTTGGACGTATCCAGTGACATTTTCAATATCGAAGCGAGCAACACGCGTGCTCGAAAGGATAATCACATAGACTCCTATATGTGGCATTGTCGTCTTGGCCATATAAGCAAGAAACGCATGTCCGAATTACACCGATGTGGAATTCTGGAATCGTTTGAATTGGATTCATACGATACATGCGAATCATGCTTGAAAGGCAAGATGACTAAGTTACCTTTTACTGGAAAAGGTGAACGAGTGGGAGAGTTACTAGGTCTAGTACATACTGATGTATGTGGACCTATGTCAACTCAAGCATTAGGAGGCTATAGCTACTTCATTACCTTCACCGATGATCACTCACGGTTTGGGTATGTGTTCTTGATGAAACACAAGTCTGAAGCCTTTGAAAGGTTCAAAGAATTCAGAAATGAAGTAGAGAAACAACATGATAAAAGTATTAAAATACTTCGATCGGATCGAGGTGGTGAATACTTAAGTCAAGAGTTTCTTGATTATCTAAGAGACAATGGCATATTGTCTCAATGGACTCCGCCCTATACACCACAGCATAATGGTGTATCTGAGAGGCGTAACCGGACCTTGTTGGACATGGTCAGGTCAATGATGAATCATGCGACTCTTCCCAAGTCCTTTTGGGGTTATGCACTTCAGACAGCTGTTTACTTGTTAAACAGAATGCCAACCAAGGTAGTCTCTACTACTCCATATGAGATATGGGCTAGTAAGAAACCTCACATATCTTACTTGAAGATATGGGGTTGTCCTGCTTATGTGAAGCGGACTGTATCAGACAAACTGGATGCTAAGTCTGATAAATGTCTATTTATTGGATACCCTAAGGAAACAAGGGGTTACCAATTCTATCATCCTGTGGAACAAAAGGTGTTTGTTTTCAAGGCATCTTTGTGTTTCTAGAGAAAGAGTTTCTCTTGCAAGAAAGCGAGTGGGAGTGTCGTTGAGCTTGAGGAGGCTCGAGAGACTCAAATAGACATTGATGAGATACGGTGAAGCACAACAATGTGACAACTCATAGTGATGAGCAATCGGCTGGACCTAATGTAACACCACATCTTCGTAGATCTGGTAGAACACGCAATATTCCTGAGAGATATGGATTTCTCGTAAGTGAATCGAACGACGTGTTACTCATTGATGATGAGGAGCCTACCAGTTATGAAGAAGTGCAGACAAGTTCAGAAAGGGATAAGTGGCTTGGTGCCATGAAGTCGGAAATGGATTCCATGTACGAAAACCAAGTTTGGAACTTGGTTGACCCACCTGAAGGCATAAAGCCTATAGGGTGCAAGTGGGTTTTCAAGAAGAAAACCGACATGGATGGTAATGTGTTTACCTATAAGGCTAGATTGGTGGCGAAAGGATATCGTCAAAAACAAGGTGTTGATTATGACGAAACCTATTCGCCTGTAGCTATGCTTAAATCCATTCGGATGCTCCTGGCCATAGCAGCTCATTATGATTATGAGATATGGCAGATGGATGTGAAAACAGCTTTCCTTAATGGAAACTTGCTCGAGGACGTGTATATGATACAGCCTGAGGGTTTCACATCGGTTGATAAAACCAAGGTATGCAAGTTGCGACGATCCATTTACGGATTGAAGCAAGCATCCAGGAGCTGGAATATCCGTTTTGATGAGACGATCAAAAAGTTTGATTTCTCACAAAATCCGAGCAGAACCTTGTGTACAAGAAGGTTAGTGGGAGTGCGATCGTGTTCCTAGTATTGTATGTCGATGACATATTACTTATAGGAAGCGATGTGTCCATCTTCTGATCGATTAAGGTTTGGTTATCCAAGACATTCTCCATGAAAGACACAGGAGAAGCAACCTACATCCTTGGGATTAAGATCTATAGAGATAGATCGAAGCGGTTGTTTGGTCTTTCGCGATCTACATATATATACCGAAAAGTGCTAAAGAGGTTTAGCATGTCGGAATCCAAGAAAGGTTATCGCCCATCGCATGGGGTACACCTTCAAGTCTATGTGTCCGCGCACGTAAGCGAGAGGATTTGCATTAGTAAGATTCCCTATGCATCCGCAATAGGATCTATCATGTATGCTATGTTATGTACAAGGCCCGATGTATCGTATGCTCTGAGTGTCACGAGCAGATACCAGTCTGATCCAGGAATGGATCATTGGGCGGCTGTTAAGACGATCCTTAAGTACTTGAGAAGAACTAAGGATGTGTTCCTCATATATGGAGAAGGGGACATGGTGATACGCGGGTATACAGATGCGGCTTCGACAGACAAGGATGATTCGTGTCTCGATGCGGATACGTGTTCACCTTGAATGGGGGCGCAGTGAGTTGGAAAAGTTCCAAACAAGAGACTGTAGCGGATTCTACCACTGAGGCAGAATATATTGCAGCTTCGAAAGCAGCAAAGGAAGCGGTTTGGATCAAGAAGTTCGTTCATGAACTTGGTGTGATTCCGGCCATTGTTGAAGCAATACCGGTCTACTGCGACAACAATGGAGCAATTGCACAGGCGAAAGAGCCAAGGTCTCATCAACGATCCAAACATGTGCTTCACCGCTATCATCTTATCAGAGAGATCATCAGTAGGAACGAAATACAAATCGAGAAAATTCCCACTGAAAGGAACTTAGCGGATCCTTTGACTAAAGCATTACCTCAAAGTAAGTTTGAGGGTCATGTTGGTGCTTATGGTATTGGATACCGTAGCGATTGGCATTAGGCCAAGTGGGAGTCTGTTAGTAATATATGAGAGATGTCCTAAGGCAATCGCCTTATGTATGAACCATTTATATGATAAATGAAGATTCACTATTTGAGTATACATGTTTTATGTATTTGATTGGATCTTAAACTCATTTCTTGAATGTCCACGATCGATTCACGGCATGAGAGAATTTGTGATTGGATCACAACTAGTGAGTATCTCTACATGTGTAATTGTGATGTATCGGAATTATCCTAGTCGATGAATTGATGGATTTGGACACCATCAATTACTGAAGACTAGCACGAGGTATACTCCTTGGTGTATCCAAGCGGTGATTCTCACCTTTGGTGGAGACATAGTGATGTCCGAGTTGATCGTGGATGCTAGTTATGGTAACTAGTTCATTGGAGTGACCATAGTAAGACTTCATATGGTTCTCTGCATATATAGATATGTCAATGAAGTTCTTCGTGGCTTAAGTGCGATGTTCCTTTGACTTGCGGTATTCAAGTCATCTTGATCATGGAGACTTATGCTTTGACATCTTAAGCAAACATCTCTAAGGAGATGTGGACCCGGATGATTGGGTATAAGTCGAAGTGATCGAAGGTGTTGAATAGCTTATAAAGATTCACCACTCCTTGCGAGGAGATGTATACCCATGGCCTCTCGTCGGATTGTTACTAAAGTCTTTGGCCAAAGCAATACATGTTTAGAGTAAGGTACTCTTCGATACATGTGGAGTAACTAGAATCCGTAGGACGAGGAAATGATACTTGGGCTAGGTGTGACGTAGTCAGCCTAGTGGGGACTGACACAATAGACCATGTCACAGACAAGTGGGTATAAGATGAGTGAAGGAATGGGGCACGATTCATTCAAGCTCTTGAAGGGTTTGAAATAGTTACGATCAACTGCTTGATCTTTTAGTTAATTGGGGATCATGATGTACTACTAGGTGCCACTCATGATCGTTCTATAATTAATGGTTAATTATAGGCGGCCAACATAAACCGAGAACCTATTTGGTCACACGACAACGAGTGTAATCCAAAGGATTTAAAACGAGCTTGAGAATGGGATTCTCGATCGAGAGAAACTATGTTTGGTTGGACCCGAACATAAGCGAGCATGAAATTGTTTGATCGCAATGGAAGCGTGGATGGGCCGTGTCTTATGAAGACATAATGGATGGACCAAAATGGTTTGGTTCTAATCCAATGGATGAGAATAAACCAAAGGGTTTGGTTTATTTTAAACGAATGAACCAAAAGTTGGTTCGGTTCGTTTTAACTTAAAATAAACCATCATGGTTTGGTTTATTTTAACTTATCTTAATGGAGCGGGTTAACGGGCTTTATGGATATGATCCATTAACCACTAAGAGAATTAGTTCTCTATAAAATAGGGATTAAACCTAACCCTAAACCTAATCCAATTAGTGGCCAACCCATCCTCCTTGTTGTTGGCGTCAACAACAAGGGTAGCCAACTTGATTGAGCTGCTGCCATCTCCTTGTCGGCGTCAAGTTTGGCGGTGAACCTCCGGCGACCCTCCTGATCTCCCTTGGGTTGGTGTAAAGGTGAGCCTCCATCTCTTCTTTAGCCGGCGCTATTTCCTCCACCAAAGCTGTCCAGTTTTACGGACAGCTTCTTCTCCTCTCGTCGGAGCGTCGTTTGGGCGGTTAGTGCTCCGACAGCGGATAACATACCGGATTTGATCTCCGGTAATCCTCTGAGGTGGAGGACGAAGGATTCGTCAATCGGTTGACGAATACCTCTCCGGAGAAGCAAGTCTTGAGGACTTGTTTTAGGTCCGAATTTGGATTCGGACCGTGATCATCTCTCGATCACGTCGTCTTCAACACGAGGCTAGTAACCCGTACGAAGACGAAGCTCGTGGCGTGGCGAAGTCATCCCGAGGAGCTCGGCGTGGATACGGATAGAGACGATTCTTACGAGAATCGTTCCGGTTGATGCCGTTCCCGCTACACGTCATACGGAAGGTATAACGTAGTTTAATTTCTTTTATTGCAATTTTAATTTACGGTTATGTCTACACTTGTTGTAATAGCATGCGTGTGTTGTGTGTGTTGTAATAAATAGGAATATTTATTATTTTTGTTGCTTCCGCTGTGCACATGTTTACGAAACATGATCGAACACACACACGCCGCGGTGCCGGAAACCCAACAACAACAACATCGCCGACCCGTCGAGCGAAGAAATCGCTGACACCCCCGAGGCTAAGCACCTACCGACCTCCAACTGGAGATTAACTACTGTGGCGGCACTGTCGAGCTGCTCTCATCGGACGCTGACGAGCTGGAACCTGACGATGCGATCACGCGGAAGAAGAGAATAAGGCAGCGAAAAATGGAAGAGGGGAAATCGCGGAACTCTGCGATCGATCGAGAGTTTTCGGCCTTTTAAACGTCGTTGAGCGATTCGGTTCAGGCCAACCCAAGCTCAATCCAACTTCAGTTCAAGCCAACCCAAACTCAATCCAATTTGGTTCAGCCCAACCGGTTCAACCAATTTCAAGCCCAACAATTTGGGCCCAATGGACTCAACCCAACAGTTTTAGCCCAAACCCAAACCTTAATTAATCCCTTGATTAAGCCCAATTAGCTAATCAAACCTAACCACCAATTAAACCCAATTAACCCACTAATTAAACCCAATTAATTAAAGGGGTTAGTCCATATAATTTTTTTTTCCATATTCTACAGTATACATCTCCTTATAATAGGAGTGATGAATTCTCTGTTGGTTTTTCAAACATCTTCGATCACTTTAACTTATACCCAATCAACCAGATTGACACCTCCTATAGAGATGGCTATGAAGAAGTCAAAACATAAGTCACCATGATCAAGATGACTTGAATACCTCAAGTCTAAGGAAGCTCACACTTGAGCTGCAATAAGATCTTCATTGACATGAATAACTATATGAAGTTTTATAGCACGTCACTCCAATGTACTAGTTACCCTAACTAGCATCCACATGTTCACTCTCAACATCCCTATGCTTCCATTTAGTAAGTACCGAATACTTGGATAAACCAAGGAGCGTAACATGTGTAGTCTCACAGAATTGATGATGCCCGATCTCATCAATTCATCGACTAGGGATAGTTTCAATACTAATATAATTATTCATGATGAGATACTCACTAATCATGATCCAATTATAATTTCTCTCATGCTATGTATCATATTGTGGACAACAATAAATGAATTTAAGATCCAACCAAATACATATAGAATGTACACTCAAATAGTGAATTTTATTAATAATATCTAAGGTAATTTCCATATGACACCTCTCTATGACGACTAGGGGGAGTCATCTAGCCTCATCTTTTTTGAGGTATGGGTTTCTTGAGCCACAATATTTCTTTCCCTTTTTACCCAGGTGCTAGGTCCTGGGATAACTGAAGCCTGTGAGTGAGAGGGAAGAGCAACCAGGGGAGAAGGGCATCGAGATTCCCTCTCGAGAGAAAGCTTTTGGACACGTGGGGTTGGGGGCATGAAGACCCAACCCCTTGCTTTTCTTTCTTTCGTGGTCCGTCTTTGAACAAGCTTCCAGCATGGCTTTTTACATGATGTCCCCTACATAAAAATAACCATACTAGCAATCGTTAGCATCATGGTTATATGAATTTCGAGGAAAAATTGAAATACCTATCAGAGTGGGATCGTCGGAGATGAAAGGAGATAACTTAAAGTCACTAAGCATCCAGTCATCTAGGAAACATGGAGACTATAGTGATGGTCGTGAAGGATACGCTGTGTAGCCTTAAAGGAACACCCCCAAGCGACTCTTCTTCAGGGAAGGCAGATCAGCAAGATCAGTTGCCCTTGATTCTAAGTAAGGTAGAGGGTCAGGTAATCGGGTAAAGAAATATAGGCTATTCCACCCTTTGTTAGAAGAAGACATCCCTCATAATAATTGACAGTTAGGCCTCCTGGCAAAATAGAATACACTCAGATCCGCCATCTTCAACTATAACAAGCTATGGAAGAGGAGAGGGGAAAGGGCAAGCTTTAAATGCTCGAAGACGATAACCATATCGACCAAAATATGGAAAGCATTAGGAGCCAATTGATTTATAGCTATCTTGTAAAACCCTTAGATCTGGAAATATATGGGAGGAATGGGTAGGCGAGTTGACCTATAAAGAAACAGTGGCAGTTCGAGGGAGGCCGATGGGGTCAATCGCTTGCTTTAGCAAAGAAAGAAGGGATGGTTTGGGGGACGTACTGCGACATTGGAGAAAAGAAATAGTGTGAGCGGGTAAACTGAGAAGTTGTTGTTTCGAACCTTGAAAGAACTCGAGACTCCTCCATTTTCCTAGAAGAAGAGGCCACAAGTAAAGGAAGGAGGAAAGGGAACGTGTGTTACCTATTCACGCTGGGAGAAGAAAAGCATCCGAAGGAAAGAAGAAGAAGACAACAGACCAGCGATGAAAATAACCTCTCTTTCCCCCCAGTGAGTTATTTTAATAGGAATCCAATTGACACAAGGAACAACATATGCAACGAGGATAGTAATAGGGCGGCGGGCACAGGTTAAAAATAAGAGAAATATTTAAGGGAGATGGGGAAGGGAGTCTATAGCCCTAGGAGGATCCAATTGCACAATCCTCAAGGGCACATGGACCGCCCCAACTCATTCCAAGTCGGATCCTATTAATGGGGTGGGTGGGCAATGATACCACAATAAAATGGGGCCTACCTGGGGAAAAGAGAGGGCCATGATCATAGTGCTCTGATAACGGGACGAGTCGGGGTGATGTGACTAGGGAGGGTAGAAGGAAAAGCAAGTTGGGAGAAGCGACTCGAGGAGTCAGAAGAAAAGCGAGTCGAAAGTAACTCAGGAAGTTAGTAGGAAGAGTGAGTCAGGAGGAGGGACTCTGGAAGTCGGGAAGAGCAGTGAGTCGAGGTGAAATGATTTGAGAAATCAGACATCACAAGGAAGATTCTTCTCCGTAGGTTGTTATGACGAGGTCCTCGAATGACTATGCCTAGTGATAGCCCTAGGACATCTTACATGTCAGGTAGAGATTTCTAGTAGAGATTGTCCCCTAACAGCTTGCCAAAAGGCATATGAGAAGTAATCGTTGAAAAGGAAAAGATAAATCTCGGACCATGCTATACAAAGAGAGGTGGAGGTATGGAAAAAAAGAAGGGGGGAGGAGAACTCTCAACAAACATTCCTTTTGTTACTATTATACTACATACTTTATACTACTTATCTTTCATGTTTAACTTAAACTTCGGAGGATCATCGTCAGGAAGTGCCGACGACTATCTGATACATATTAACCTCAACAGGGATCTACTATTGCGGCCGTGAAGAATCCATCATTCTTTGATGCTTCCATGACTCAAAAGCGACTGCATCAATACTAAATTAATCAAAATTTATTGTATATATAACATTATTATATTAGAACATTTTTTAATAACTTATTTAAAATCAATTAAAATCACTTAAAATTATTAATATTATTATAATAGTTATGATTATAACTACTGCAACCTAGCTTTTATAGTTATAATTATAACCACTACATATTAAAATTGTAACAGGTTATAATAATGTTGAAATAAATATATTTTTTGAGGTTAAAATATTATGAGAATTTTATTTTTTTTAAAGGATTTTTTTGATAAAAACAATAACAAGGGATGTTTATTTTTTTATTCTTGACTGACTTTTATTTTTTATTTTTTATACATGGGTTGAATGCGTTTTCAGCAAAATAAAACTATAAAATGCCTCTCAGCTTCCCACTCGCTTGCCCGCTCCTCCGCGGCCAGTCCTCAGGTTTAAACTCCAGCGCGCTTCCCCACCAACATCCCCTTTCTCTTTCATTCTCGCGCCCCGAGGCCTGGCATTAGGGTTTCCATTTCTCCCGCCGACGGAATTCTCTGTCCTCCATCCGCGCTCTCTCGTGATTCCGCCGATCGTTCACGTCGCCCGTGCTTTATCGGAGTCGCCATGGCTTCCAAGGACTCCTCTTCTGCTTCTGCCAAGCCCTCTCCGCAGGTTTCTTTTCTCTCCTCTTCTCGGTATTTGTTTTGGTTTTTATTGCCATGCGGGGCGACATCTTTCGTCAGCTGCATTGCTCCGGTCGTGGTTGCTAGCTGCTTAGGTTGTGCTATTTTTTTCCTTAGACGTCCAAGAGGGCTGGCAGTTGAAGCTAAGCTAGGGTTGTTAGTTCCGGACGTCTGTTGACTGAAGTGGGTAGACTTTTGCGTTTTATTTTGTTTTAGACTAACATGTCAGAGTGAACGTATATTGGAGAATTATTATCAGAAGAATAGGATGGATAAAAATAAAAATTTACGGGTACATACTTCAGTGGAAGGAAGATGAAATGGACAAAAACAATCGTGAAAGGTGCTTGGTTATTATTTGTCATTAAAGGGTTGTCCTAAAGAGAATTCAATTTGTCATTAAAGGGTTGTCCTAAAGAGAATTCAATCAATTGCTAAAGAACCAAAGAAAGTGTTCTAGTTATGCTCATTCACTAGATCTAAATGAGAAGAAATTAGCTGAGGCCAACTTTGTCCATATGTATTTATCACAAAACAAATGAAAACCCAAGCTGTAGCAGATCTGAAGCTCGATCAAGCTATACAAGGTTGGCTTATGTTCAGGCTTCTTTAACCTTATGCTTTTATCGAGCTCAACTAACCACTCTTGTTCATAATTAGCTCAAACTTGTCCGAATAAGTAAAATTTCACTTGTTTATGAACTTTTAGGCATGTTATAAATAATTTTAGACAAATAATTTAGATGCAAAACTCAGTTATACACATTCATTGGTTTTGATATGTAATAATTCTATAGTATATTTATAAACTTTGAAACATTATTTAAAACGGTTTGTTAATTTATATATATGGAAGTTATGCAAAAATTTCAATATTTGATTTGTGATGGAACTTTATATGGTGTCCATGAAAATTTATGTTTTTGTTCACAAATCACAAGTAGTGCTTATGACCAGTGTATGAAGTTTAAGTAGCCTAGTATATTTATACACATCTTGGTTATTAATCCAACCTAACATGGTTATGCTTCTTTACTCATTGCTTCAAAGGAACCTAAACTAACTCTTACGTAGCCAAACATCAATAGGTTCATGAACTTTTTGTTCTTTGAAGCCTTAATTAGGCTATGATTTCCATCTAAACGAAGTGGAAGAACTGTAGTTATTGTCATCTTAAAAAGTTTTTAACTATTTTTTGGTTGTGTAACCTTTTCTGGTAAATTAAGTTTATTAAATTTTCCAAGTTAGCTTGATTATCGCATGCTTGATTGAAAGCATCAAAATGAATAACAATATATGGTAGCTTGATTGAAAGCAATGTCTATGGTAGCTTTGTTATCACAAAATAACTTTGTTGGGCTATTTGTTTCATTACCTAGGACAATCATTTGTTGCTTGAGCCAAATAAAGTTATATACAACAATAACTATAAATCTATACTTTTTACCTTGTAAACCCTGATCAGAACTCTACTCTTGAATCTTTGGTATAGTGGATTTCTCCATTTTCGTATAATGTTATGGCAAATACAAAAAAAAATACAAATATAAAAAAATTAAACACTTACAAACTTCGGTGCCCCTGAAGTGGTATTAGATGACATTTTTTGGAGAAAAATTATTAGTACGAATTGTAGGTCTCTGAGTGAGCTTCGATTTGGTAGGTCGTTCATTTTGTGCCTCCACCTGAGTTAAAAGTTACGACCATTTTACCTCTAGCTACTCCCTTAGCGATTAGCCCAATTGAAGAGTCTCCTGCTCTGATACCAATTATAGGATCGATGTGATGCACTCGAGGGGAGTGAATAACACTCATCACTTTTTTGTATTCTTTCTGTCAGAGTCGTTAGTAGTAGCGGAAATAATAATAAAATAAAACAATAAAAACACAGATTTTTTACTTGGTTCTCAACCCTCCAGGGTTAGTACATCCAAGGCCTATGCCAGACGTCTGTCAACTAAGCCTTCTCCTTTTCGGAAGCGGAGAAACTTCTTATAAGATAGTAATGCATGAACAAGTAAAGATAAAAGGATAAAACATATAAAAGCAAACAAACAAGTGTATGATGGTCGGTCCAAAAGTCCTGAGCGTCTCACACTCCTATTGGCACTTCTTTAATCACACGATCAGAACTTCGAGCACAATAGAGTGTTGTAGATGATGTGAATAATTATCTGAAGTTTCTACTCGAGGTTACTTTTATAGAGCCTTTTCAGGTGCCTCCAACTCTATCCAGATCAGTTCTGACTCGATCGGGCTTTATTGGGTTCCAGGCACCTGGACCCAGTCCAATCACTTAGGAGTTGATGTGGCTTTCTTTGGTCCAACTCTGATTTCGTCGTAGTCGTTGAGATTTATCTATGTTCTAGTCGTCTGGACAGTACATGCATCACAGAGTTAGCACATCATACAAAGAGCAGTAATGACAGTCTTCCGATTGTATAATCTCGACTTCAACATTTCTTCAGAACACTTAGTCAGATTCCTACTTAGCCTGCGATCCTTAACCCTCATGGTTTCTTTCTGATGTCCAGTCTATGCTGACCCATCACGAATTCTTCACTTGATATTCTCGATTCTGCTAAGACTTTCGTACCTAGTTTGGTCCCACCGACCTACCAGGACTTCCACTTACCTAATTCGATCCTGCAGACCTACTAGGACTTCCATTTGTTTAGTCCGATTTCGCAGGTCTATAAGGACTTTCACTTGCCTACTCCGACCCCACAGACCTATTAGGATTTTTACCTGCCTAGTTCGATCCCACTGACTTACTAGGACATTCATTTGTCTAGTCCGATCTCGCCGACCTACTAGGACTTTCACTCTTAATTCATATTCAAATATTTTGATAATGTTTGGATTGATCCTTGGTCAATATTCGACCAAACAAAAGTATATTGTTAAACATCGAAACCCTAGAGGTTGATTGTACCAACAGAAATTTCTGAAGGCCAGCTGCTGAAAAGGAAAAATAAAAGAAAAAAAAAGGAAAACTGTTGCTGTTGGCTGCTGGAAGAGTTAGAAAGTTGCCGTTGGCTAGGAGGGCAAATGATGATGGCTTCTTGCTTGGAAAAACAAGAAGAAGAGAGGAGAAATCCCTGTTGGTGCTGGAGGAAAATGAAAAGATGGTGTTGGCTGGAGGCTGGAAGAAAAGGAAAAACATCTACTATTGTGTTGCTGGAAAAGAGGAAGAAGAAAGGGAAAAACTGCTGCTATTGGTAGGAAGGAGAGAGAGAACTGCTGCTGTGATGCTGTCTTTATTGCTGGAAAAACAAGAAAAAGGAAAAAGAAGATGGAGGGAAATGAAGGGGGAGGAACGGCTGCTGGAAGAGGAGGTGCTTTTGTGGCTGGGAAGAAGAGGGGAAGAATAAAGGAAGAGGAAGATAAAGAGAGGAGGAAGGAGGAAGAGATAGGGTGTCGGATGGCGAGGTCAGTGTGTAGATGGGGGAGGAGATGTGGCGTGTGCGGTTTTGGGAGAGAAAACACAAGAGAGGAGAGGAGAGAGAAGATTCCTAAAAAATTCTTCAATTTGTTTTAAACTGGTTTAACTTGTTCAAAATTTGATTTGGATATAAATTTTACACTAATCATGCATGAACACAATGGACACATTCAAGATACAGTACCGTGTTGCATGTTATTTGCAGATGATATTATTTTAGTAGATGAGACACGTGAAGGAGTAAATGCTAAACTAGAATCTTAGCGGGAAACACTAGAAGTGAAAAGTTTTAGACTTAGTAGAGTAAAGATAGAATATATGGAATTTAAGTTTAACAATATTAGATGTAATGAGATAAATGTTAAGATAGAAGATGACGAATTGTCTGAAACAAAGAGCTTTAAGTATTTAAGATCAATTTTGCAAGATGATGAAGGAATTGGGAGAGATTTCATATATAGAATACAAGCAGAATGGTTGAAATGAAGGAAAATATCGGGTGTTTTATGTGATCGTAAAATACCTCTAAAACTTAAAGGGAAGTACTACAAAATGACGGTTAGACCTGCTATGTTATATGAGGCTGAATGTTGGGCTACAACTTGGGCACATGAGCAGAAGATGAGAGTTGCAGAGATGAGAATGTTAAGGTGGATGTGTGAACATATGAGGATGAACAGAATAAGAAATGAGAATATTAGAGAGAAAATCGAAGTTGCATCTATTGAGGGAAAACTCCAAGAGACGCGTTTAAAATTGTACGTACATGTACTTAGACGATCAATAAATGCTTCAGTTAAGCGATGTGAAACTATGACAAATGCACATATCAAACGAGGAAGAAGAAGACAAAAAACAACTTAGTTAGTAATAATAAAATAAGATAAAATTTATTTAGGTATAGATGATAATATAGTAGGGGATAGAGCCTAATGATGTAGAAGGATCCATATAGTCGATCCCACTTAATGGGATAAGGCTTGGTGGTGATTGTTGTTGTCGTGGACATAAATTGGCTAAAACAACTACAAATTGATTATGGTTCAAACCCATATAACTTTATTCTCTGCACCTACTAATTGGAGTGAATTTGAATTCAATCCAATTTTAACTCGACGCCTAAATTCAGTTTTAATGATTCAGTTTATTTTATTTTGTTAATTCAAAATTTTAGAAAAATTAACTTTGATATTTTAGTGAATCCATTTATTATTATTATTTTGTTATTACTATTGTTTGATCAAATTTAACCTATGCTTTAAAATTTGACTAAACTAAATTAATTTAATCAATTTAAAATTTGATTCAATTTAATTCTAATTTAATATATGATTTAGAACTCCGTAATGGTTGGTCTTAAGCCCGGATGAAAAAGAGGAGGGTTGCATTAAATTATCAGTGAGCGTTGAACTTCGTAAATTTCAATGAATGGATGCATTAATATATTGTGCAAATGCTAGATTGGTCTCCAGAATGAACGCGTTATAGGGTTCGATTATAATGTCTCAACAAGGACCGTTATATATCCATGAGAATTTAGATGTGTTAAATATATAAGAGTTCTCACATTATATGTTGGATAAAAATAAATATTATAGAAAAATTGATTGTTTACAATTTAGAATATGGAATAAAAGAATGCTCATGGGTAAAGCAGTGAAAATAGTAGATACTATAATTAGAAGAAGAATTAATATTCTGTATTTACAAGAGACAAAATGGATATGAGAGAAGATAAAGATGATAGAGAATTTTGATTTTAAGTTGTGGTACACAAGAAAGAATAGAACACGAAATTGAATAGCTATTATTGTACATAATTTATTAAATGATGAAGTAGTAGGAATAATTAGAAAAGAAAATAGAATTATAGCTCTCTGGATATGATAGCGAAAGAAATTATTAATATAATTAGCATAATGCACCACAAGTATGATTAGATGACACTAAATGAAATGATTTTAATAAGAGGAGATCTAAATGAGCATGCGAGAGTAAAAAAATTTAGAAGCATAGGGGTTAGTTTGGAATAAGTAATGAAGAAGGAAAAATAAATTTGATTTTGCAATAGCATATTAACTTATATTAGTTAATATGTTTTTTTTTAAAAAGAGAACAGGTGCTCACGTTTAAAAGTGAAAATAATAAATCGCAAATTAACTTTCTTATAGTGAGAAAGAACGATAGAAAGATTTCTAAAGATTGTAAAGTTATTTTTGAGAAAACTTAACTACTCAATATAGGTCGGTAGTGTTGGATATGTGCCTTAAGTATAGTATTAATAGAAGAAAAACATATGACTCCTAGAATTAAATGGTGGGAGTTAAAAGATGAAAAACTAAACATATTTAAAGAGAGTAGGAGTATAAGTATTAGAAGAGATACATGTTGACTCAAATACGACATTGTTAGGGATCTTTTGGATGGCTAGAGGGGGGTGAATAGTCTTTCTTTGAATTCTCTCTACAAATCTTGTTAGCGGAAGCAAATATAAAGAATTGTAAAATGAACAATAAGAAATAATGTTAACACAAATTGTTTAACGTGGTTCGAACCTATTCCATGGCAATCCTTAAGGTGGATCACCCCTTGCAAACCTTCACTAAGATCTCTTTTTGATGAATACACTAAGGTGGAGAAGCATTCTTTACAAGGTAATATCTTATTCTTACAAGATTGTGGATGTGAGCTTAGGAAGAAGAGATTTGGAGCTTAGAGACTAAGAAGAAGGCTTGGGGAACTTAGAGAGCAAGAGTTTCGTGCAAGAACATTAACCTCTTCAAAGCCCCAAGCCCTCCCTTTTATAAAGAAATGGGTGTCTGACTTTTCTGTCTGTTGAGGGCTTCGCCCGGTCGATTCTTTGCATCTGATGATCGTGACACTGCTGATCGCGTCCAAAGGCTTCGATAAGCGATCGTGATCGTCACACTCCACGCCACTTAGTCGGCCGATTGCTCATATTAGCGATCGCTGCCACCGATTGACTACGAAATCTTCGTACCTTGTCCACTTAATTTCAATCGACCGCCGCGAGCCCAATCAACAATCGACCCTCGAGACTATTTGCGATAATCGATCATATTCTCGATCGCTAGAGTCTTCTGGGCCCTTTGAGTATCGAGCACCCGAGACTAGTCGACTGGTACATCTCAAGTATGACTATTTTATATTTAAAACCAACCCCTAAGCCTAGACTTAACCTTCAAGCTCTTCCATTAGTCTCGCATCTCCAGGATCCCTCCGAGTCCACGATTCCTTCATCCTCACGCTTGCCTTCAAGAGCTTCCTTTGGCTTTGTCATGCTTTAGGGTCTTCCTTTGTCAAGGTTCATTTGGACTTATGCCGCAAAGACTACACACTTGAATTTTATGCTGCCAAAAATCCATCTTTGGACTTCCTTGCTAAGATCCACTTGGACTTACGCCGTCAAGAATATACACTTGGACTTATGCCGTTAAGTCTTTATTCTTGGACTTTTCTTGCCAAGACTTCACCCTTGGACTTTCTTTGCCAAGTCTTCACACTTGGACTCTCTTTGTACCTGTCACTTAACATCCACGTTAGATCACAAATGTTGGCTAACTATAATTGATTATCCAAACATCAAAAGATTAATACTTGGAATATACTTGCACCAATAATCTTCCCCTTTTGATGTTTGTCAATCATTTAAGTTAGGTCTTTAAATATGCAATAAAAATATCATATGTCACAATATGAATTCTAACTTAAATCTTTCCTCTCTCCCCCCTTTGACACACACCAAAAAGAGATAGATAAATTTTCAATAAATCATGTATGAGTAAGTTGTTTATGTCTTGAATCAAGGTATAAAAATATACTTAAAGCTCTTCCCTAATTCAAGACATATTTTTACTTTTAACTGTGAGCAAAGTATATAAAAATATGGATAAGAGTATTGCCTAATTGTGCACCAACAATAAAACATGTGCACATAGGTTTTGGATTTAGATATAATTCATAGGAAAGCTCTCCCTTAACCATTGCACTAGTTCTCCTTTCTCCCTCTTTTTATCTTAAAAATTATCATTTAAAGGTTCCTCTAATCATATCATATGGTTAGATGGCTAAGTTAAGCTCATGGACCCAAGAATAGGATTACCAGTCGACTCATAGAGGCACCAATCGACTGGGTCAAGACTAGTCAATTGGTTTCTGCAGCAGTCGACTGGTAACTGCTGAAAGTTATAGTTTGGGTTTCAGTCAAAATTCGAAAATACATAAATAATTCTAGGGGTGTCAAAAATTCACGAAATTTTATAGACAAATTAGTTAATCCATATTCTATTAGGGAAAAATAATTTGAAAAATATATCTTTTCTAGATTTTGAGATTGACACAAAGTTGAACCCCTACAAAAACTTTACTGTTTTTCAAAACTTTGTATCACTTTTTCTTGTCTTTTAAAAACTGTTTTCTAAAACATGATAAACACAGTTTAAAAGATATTTTATTTGACATTTCCAACCATGTTCTTAGAGCTATGTGCATATTGATTATACACAAGCCTTCTTAATGATTGGTTCAATAAAGAATTCATGTCTCTAGATGTCATTTTGGTTCAAAGTAATGCATCATAACAAGCATAATGAATAAAATGCATCTTCCTAACATCTCATGTAACACCCCCCTAGTCTTTCCACTCTCTATCAGGGGAGATGTCACTACTTTACTGTCTTATCCTTTCTAGTAAGTTCATGCAATATACTAATGCAATATGCTAACAACTAAAATAATCATAAGGACTTTTACATCACTTAAACAATATCAAACATGACATAAGAAACTAAAAATCTGATTTAGACATCTGAACTTAGGATCTTTTACTTCCACTGTTCCGTCGCCACACACACCCAGCACTTCATCCGCCATGCCACCTTACTGAAGCTTTTCTTTACTTTTATCTGCAGTATAAGGAAATGCAAACTATAAGCAATAACGCTTAGTAAGTACTTTCTATGCTCACAAAAACATGCACTGTATGAAATCATGCAACTAGTTTTCTTACCCTTGATACATTGATACACATGCAAGCAACAATAAAATTATAATTGAATACATATCTCTTGTATAAACCATGCTCTTAAGTATTTTAAAACTTATAAGCGATTATTATACAGTGAAATGATTAACTTTGAAAACTTTTACTTATATTTATCTTGATACTTGAAATAATAATCATGGATATGGGCCCGTAGTACCCGATCGCATTCCTAATAAGTAGGGTGTGACCACGAACCTCTTAGATGGGGAGGGCCTCGGCAGTGGTAGGATGCGGTACATGCCCTGTCAAAAAGTAAAATACTTCCTTTATACTTATATTTTTATACATACTGAAAGAAATGCTCTTAATCCCCTAAATCATAAATGGGGAGCACCATAAAGATCATTATGCTCTTGACCCCCAAAACTGAAATGGGGAGCATACTGAAGATCGTTGTGCTCTTAATCCCCAATTCGAACGGGGAGCATCTTTAAATTTTCTTTATAAAGGAAATATTTTTACATCTTACTCTACATCATGCATATAATTGTAAGCTACAACTCATCTACAACATGCATGATCATAAATCACATTCTTATCTTGGATCTCAACATGATGCTGAATTACCCATAATATAATGGTAAAATCGCGTAATTGAAAACATCATGCATAACTGGAAATAATATGCATATAAACTGCTCAACCATGTAAATAGAAATAGCAAGCACAGAAAAAACATATCAATGACATACGATAACTACTTATACTGCAGGTGAGCAATACTTACCTCTTACGCTTTTCACCAATTTATACTGTTAGATTTTGTAAAGAGAAGACCTCCTATGTGTTTCTTTGCTTTAGCGTGATACTCTATCAAGTCTTTGCGGAGATCCCTCTTGAATTATCCAAAGGAAAGACAACCTTTTTCCTTGCTCCGACGGCTAGAACACGAGAGAGAGATCGAGAGAGAGAAAGAGGGATGAGAGTTGGGCGGTTGGAAAAAAAAACGGAAGGGAGAGAAGAGAGGCGTTGGAGAAGAGGAGAGAGAGAGAATGGGGTGGTGGCTAGGGATTTAGGAGAGAAGAGAGAAAGGGCGTGAGATTTAAAGAAAGTTAGGAAAAAAATATATAAAAATTAATTTTTCTTAACCTAATTATCCCTTTAAATAATTAGCTAAATTAACTAATCTCTCCTTTTTTCGCCAATAGATATATTTTGTTATATTCTACTCATTGGTAATCTTACGACTTAGTGGTAGGGAATCTATTCCCCCTAAATCGACGGCTCACGGTTCGCCTCTAACGAACCATTTATTCAAATTTTTTTTTTATTCCTATTCTTAATTATTTCTATTTTATTATCATTATTATTATTATTATTCTATTCCTATTTTTATTATTTCTATTCTTATTCTTATTTCTATTTTCCTCTAATAAAAATATAGGAATTAAAATTAATTAAAATTCTGATCCTTATACCTTATAAAAGTTTCCCTCGAAACTTGTAATACTCGATACTTTTGTTCTTCATGTCATTCTCACGCTCCTGTTGCTTCTTCAACCCTTTCGACTTCATAAGACTTTTACTAATCTAGATTTCTTTATTTCTTAGTTTCCTAACCGCCGATCTATTATCCAATAGTCGACTTTCATAACTTAGACCGTCTCAATCAGATCGTCGCGCTCAACCACTTGGTTGGTGTCCGACGGCTTCTTAAGCATCAAATATCGAAATACATCGCTGGATAGACATTACCGTGGTAGCTCTGGCTCATAAGCTACCTTACCAACTCTTCTGATCGTGGGGGCCAATATATCCGACTTAACTTGCCTTTCTTCCCAAATCTCATTACCCCTTTCATAGAGCTACCTTAATGAACACCGAATCTCCGACTGAACTCTAGGGTCCGGACATCTAAGATAACTCTTCTCACGACTTTAGGGCGCCTCTATCCTTCGACGATGTTCTTTATCGCTTTCGTGGCGCCATCTATAAAATCGCCTTGAGTCCCATTTCTTTCTTCTCGCCACCCTCATACCAACAGATAGACGATCCGCATCTCCTTCCATACAAGGCTTCATAAGGTGTCATTCCAATTGTGGTTCGATAATCATATTATAGAAACTCGCCAAACACAAATATTTGCACTCACTTCCTTTAAAATCCAAGGCACAAGCTCGAGTCATTCCTCCAAAACTGATTCACTCTTTCGCTTCGCCATCCGTCTCGAGGAGAAATGCAAGGTCAATCGTAACTTAAGGCCGAGGGCTTTTCAACACACTCCTGTGCGGGTAAGCGAATCGCCTCTATCCGAGATAACGGGTCTTAGGTACTCCACGCCTAATCACTTCTCGACGATAATCGGGCTAATCGCTTCCACGGAGTATGATATTTGATAGTACGGCGAGCAGATTTGTAATCTATCGACAACTACCCAAATAATCGTAGCTATCGTCGCTTGGGCAATCCTACTACGAAATCTACGGGCTTAGTTCCTCCCACTTCCATTCCGAATCTGGATAGGTCAGAGAACTCCTCCCGGTCTCGTGTTCGACTTTCACTCTCCGATACGCTGCAAGTGCTAACATACTTAGCCACGCCCTCTTCATACCAAGCCACCAAAATTTCCTTTCATATCTTGATACATCTTGGTGGATCCAGATGCATCGAATACGGGTCCCACGAGCTTCTTCTAGGATCTTCTTTCTTAAGTCCGGGTCGTTGGGGATACATAAAGGCGCTCACCCAAATATAATACCCCACTATCGAGACACTAATCCTTCATCCTTCCCTTCGATCTCCCCGCTGATCCTTCGATGCTAGGATCTTTGTCTGCCTCGCTAATATATCCTCAAACAGCAGTAGGTACTACGGTCAAGGCGAGAGCTGTCCAAACGATCTAAACTCCAAAATTCATTATCTTTTTCGTGGTTGGGATAAGGTGTTGCTAGGGACATCAAAGTGGCGCATGATTTTCTACTCAGCGCTCGCTACTTTGTTTGCCTTTCTTCCAGACGGTAGTGGATTTCACTATAATCCTTTACTAGCTCAAGCCATCTACGCTGCAGATATTCAAATCTTTCCGAGTGAAAAGTACTTCAGACTCAGCGATCTGTAAATCTTGCATTGACTCCATATAAGTAATGTCTCCAAACTTTCGAGAGCAAAGACATCACGCCAACTCAAGGTCATGAGTGGGGTAATTCTTTCATAGTCCTTGAGTTGCCTAGACGATAAGCAATGACTTTACCCTTCTCGCATAAGTACATCGCCCGAGTCCCATCTGACGATCACTATACTGTGTCAAATCCTCATTACTTTACGGAAGGGTAAGCACCGGAACACTTGTGAGTCTCCTCTTTAATTCAATAAAGCTCTTTTCACAATCTTCTCCCATTCGAACTTCCCGCTCTTTCCGTAAGAGCCGCCAATCTGAAGCTATCCTCGAGAAGTTTTCCACAAACTTTCGAGCAAGACCGCTAATCCGAGGAAACTTCGACTTCACCGACATTCTTTGGTTGGCCCCACCATCGATCGCTTCTATCTTCTTTGCTCTACCATAACTCCACCTCAAATAATACGACCCGTAAACGATATTCGATCAAGCCAAAACTCACTCTCGAGAATTTCGATATAACTGCTCACTGGGTTCGCAAGATCAGTTCTTCAAGTGTTCGACATGTTTCTTCCCGGGTTCTCGAGTAGATAAGGACGTCCAATGAAAACAACCACAAACTTGTCAAGGTACTCCTTAAATATCCGATTCATCAAGTCCATAAACATACGGGTGCATTCACAATTCAAGGGCAATGACCACGAACTCATAGTGTCCATACCTCGCTCGAAGGTCGCTTTGATATCATCCTCTTTAACTCTTATCACGGTAACCCGACCGTAAGTCAATCTTGAGAAAACCGCTCCCTCAATCGATCAAATAAATCCTTCATCCTCGCAGAGGATATCCGCTCGATCGCCACTGATTCAAGGCCCTGGTAGTCTACGCACATTCTCATGATCCATCTTTCTTTTCACGAATAACACCGAGCTCCCTACGGGAACGACTAGTATGATGAATCCCTTGTCCAATAACTCCCGTAATTGTTCTCAAGCTCTTTCAATTCAAATTGAGCCATACGACAGTGGTGCTTTTGAGATCGGGTCGTACCGGGAATAAGTTCAATCTCAAACTCAACTTCCCTTCTAGGTGTTAGTCCCGTAGCTCGTCAGAAATACTTCTGCAGTCACATACGATTGGGATTTCTTCCACTGCTTCTTTTTTTGCTTAGATTAACTATATGTGCTAAATACCCAAAGATCCACTAGCTAGCATCTTCCGAGCTTCCACGGCGACAAGAACTTCTTAGTCTTCTTCCTCGTTCTCCAATAAACTCACCTGGCCTCGGGTCGAATACTACCCTTCACTTACGACACTCAACGGAAGCACCGACTTGCTAAGAAAGTCCATTCCAAAGACGACATCATAGTCATGCATGTCTAACAAGATCAAATCATTATAAAGCTCTTTGTTCGAAATTGACGACGCAAGACGCAACCTGTGTAGATGTCATTATTTCACTCAAGGTAGGGTCGTTAAAAATCGAATATCTAAGGTATCCGAGTTATATCTATCTTCTTAGCAAATGTCATGTATAGACATGAAAGAACGGGTCAGCTCAAAGATCAAACAAAGACGAAAGACGACTAAGGATAGGTATCTCGACCAGAACCACCGTAGGCATTCGCTACCTCTTCCTGCGAGGGAGAAGATCCGCCATTAGTGTAAATCGATGGAGCCTCTAATCTTCCTCGTTGATGTAAGGACCCTCCAAAGGCTCCTCGTGATCCGATGTAATGGGCCGGTCTACCTCCATACCGGCTGCAGACGGTAGGTAGATCGTCTTAGTGGGACACTGCCAGCGGCGTCCTCGACACCACATATATAACACCCGCTCACGCCTCGGGCGGCAAACTCCTGACGCTTCCTCCCACACTTAATACGTAGGATACGTAGGTCCGCCATCGATCGAACCTCTCCGCATTATTTCATTGCCTTCCTCTGCCATTGTTGCTTCGCCTAGTCAATTACCGCCTCGAGGTTTCGACCTCGACTTCCCGGCTTTTGTTTTCTACCGAGGCTAGCTGGTTCTTGATACTATTCATGTAATGCCCGTGATTAACAAGATTCATCGACAATTTCTTCAAGAATCGTGGTCTATTAATTCCACCACCACATTCAGTAGCTATCTCCTGCCTCAACATCTTTAGCATCAACCTAACTCTTCCTTCTCAAGACTTAACCAGCCTCCGCATGACGAGCCAACCTATCAACTTAACCGCTTCATCTACCGATAAATCCTCGTCGAAACTCCGCGAACTCATCATAATGCTTATTGGTGACTCGCGATACGAAAGAACTCTCAAGAACTCCGCCTCAAAGTCCGGCCCATGACATTCGTCACCACCCTCTTAGTCTTTACTCGCTCCCACCACATTCAGCATCTCCGATCGTATGTAACGAGGCGCACTTCGACTTTCTCATTCTCGGCTAGTCCAAATTCCCACTATGCTCTCATCGCTCAACCATGCTCGAGCATCCCACGGTTCATCGGGCACCAAGAAACTCTCCGCTTTAGCTGCCATCAATCGATAGCCTCTCGCCTCACCCCTCTCACCGAGCCGCTGGGCTAAGATGTAGTTGGAATAGTATTCGAGTCCCCGGCCGAGTAATGTGATTTTCACGATTCGCCATCAAGGTATTGATGATCCGGCCGCCGCTCGCCACTTCACGCTTGAGTTGGTCGACTATCCGCATCCGTGCAGTGTGGTGGTACTTCTTCATTCATTCCTCGTCTCTACGGGTCTTCCTCGAGGCATTTCGCTCTTCATAAAATGATAAAGTGAAACCACTATAAGACTATTATCACTACTTTTTATCATCTTCACATACATATCTAGATATGTTCTATTACTTATCGCTCATCATCTTCATATATATATATATATACGCAAACATGTTTAACTCAAAGAGAACATTCTAAAGCATGTTTAACTTAAAAGAAGCATTCCTTACTACTCATAAAATAAATAAAGCGATAAATACTGCTTACTGGAGGCGGTAGGATCGATGCGCCGATGTGTGTGCGCTAAGAGCGAACCCGCCTCGATACCATCTCAGAACACCCCTAGTCTTTCCACTCTCTATCGGGAGATGTCACTACTTTATCGCCTTATCCTTTCTAGTAAGTTCATGCAATATACTAATGCAATGCTAACAACTAAAATAATCATAAAGACCTTTACATCACTTAAACAATATCAAACATGACACAAGAAACTAAAAATCTGATTTAGACATTCAGACTAGATCTTTTACTTCCACTCTGGCCGCCACACACACCAACACTTCATCCGCCACGCCACCCATCAAGCTTTTCTTTACCTTTATCTGTGATAAGGAAATGCAAACTATAAGCAATAACGCTTAGTAAGTACTTTCTACGCCACAAAAACACGACCGTATTTAAATCATGCAACTAGTTCTCTTACCTCGATACATTGATACATGCAAGCCTGAATCGAAATTATAATTCAATACATATCTCTCAGATAAACCATGCTCTTAAGTATTTTAAAACTTATAAATAAAGGTATCTGAATCAAATGATTAACTTCAAAACTTTTACTTATACTTATACTGATACTTCAAAATAATAATCATTCGATACGGGCCCGAGATAGTACTAACGCTGCGATTCCTAATAAAGTCAGCGGTAATCAAATCGAGGCCTCTACCGGGCAAATCGATGCCCTAGACATGCCTCACAAAAGTAAAATACTTCCTTTATACTTATATTTTTATACATATGAAAGAAATGCTCTTAATCCCCTAAATCACAAACGGGGAGCTTCATAAAGATCATTATGCTCAATTTCAAAATCAAATGGGGAGCATATCAAGATCGCCAGGTTTTAATTCCCAATTCAACGGGAGCATCTTTAAATTTTCTTTATAAAGGAAATATTTTTACATCTTACTCTATATCATGCATATAATCAGTAAGCTACAACTCATCTACAATACGCATGATCATAAATCACATTCTTATCTCGATCTCAACACGATCAATTACCCATAATATAACTAAAATCACAGAATCGAAAACATCATGCATAATCGAAATAATATGCATATAAACCGCCAACCACGAACTAGAAATAACAAGCACGTAAAAACATATCAACGACATACGATAACTACTTATACGGCAGGTGAGCAATACTTACCTCCTAAGCTTTTCTCAAATTTATACTGTTAGATTTCGTAAAGAGAAGACCTCCTATGTGTTTCTTTGCTTTAGCGTGATACTCTATCAAGTCTTTGCGGAAATCCTCTTGAAAATCCTCTTGAATTATCCAAAGGAAAGACAACCTTTTCCTCGTCTGACGGGCTGTAACACGAGAGAGAGATCGAGAGAGAGAAAGAGGGATTAGAGTCGGTTGGAAAAAGCGGAAGGGAGAGAAGAGAGAGAGGCGGCGTTGGAGAGAAGAGGGAGAGAGAGAACGTGGGTGGTGGGCGGCGCTAGGGATTTAGGAGAGAAGAGAGAAAGGGCGTGAGATTTAAAGAAAGTTAGGAAAAAAAATATATATATAAAAATTAGAATTTTTCTTAACCTAATTATCCCTTTAAATAATTAGCTAAATTAACTAATCTCTCCTTTTTTTTCGCCAATAGATATATTTTGTTATATTCTACTCATTGGTAATCTTATGACTTAGTGGTAGGGAATCTATTCCCCCAAACCGACGGTTCATGGTTTGAGCCTCGGCTAACGAACCATTTATTCAATTTTTTTTTTTATTCCTATTCTTAATTATTTCTATTTTATTATTATTATTATTATTCTATTCCTATTTTTATTATTTCTATTCTTATTCTTATTTCTATTTTCCTCTAATAAAAATATAGAAATTAAAATTTGGGGTGTTACATCTCACATTGTGTCTAAGTGGCTAAATATAAAAATCATAGTTTCTTAAGTGATGTGTAAAGGTATAATTCTAAATTTTAATTATGGAATCATGCAAGACTATACCAACTACCCTACAAAGCACATTTCAAGTTCTCTCCTAAATGATGTAAATTATGCTTCGGGGAGAGCCTTGGTGAAAATGTCGGTAAGGTTGGATTTAGATTCAATGTAATTAAGTTTAATATCTCCTCTTGCCATATGATCTCTAATGAAGTGATGCTTTACTTCGATGTGCTTTGTCCTAAAGATGTACCGGATTTTTGGTCAAATTGATGGTACTCACATTATCATAATAAACTTTGATTTTGAAGTAGTGTAGCTCATAATCCCCTAAAGTACGACTCATCCAAAGTAATTGAGCCATACAACCACTCATGGCCATATATTCGACCTCGATTGTAGACAAAGCAATACAAGGTTGCTTTCTACAATTCCAACTCACTAAGGAGGATCTAAGAAATTGACATCCACTACTAGTGTTTTTCCGATCCAATTTGCAGCCTGCATAATCGGAATCGGTGTACTAAATCAAATCAAAATTTATAGTCCTAAGGTACCATAGACTTACATTAAGAGCTCTTTTAATATATCTGAAAATTCTTTTGGTCGCTACTAAATAAGACTCTTTGGCACAAGATTGGTATTTTGCACCCATACTTTACCGCAAATAATATATCCGGTCTACTAGTGGTTAGGTATAGTGAGCTATCAATCATACTAATATAATGTTTTGAGTCTATTAATTTTTCATCTAGATTATTGTCTATTTTAGTGTTGGTTCCCATAGGAGTAGACACTACCTTAGCATTTTCTAAACCAAATTTTTTAATGATTTCTTTGACATATTTGGTTTGATAAACATTGGTTCATTCACTAGTTTGTTTGACTTGTAAGCCTTATAAAAAGTTTAATTCTCCTACTAGACTCGTCTCAAATTTATTTTCCATGTTTTTAATGAAGTCTTGGATAAGTCATTATTTGTTGACCTAAATATGATGTCATCAACATACACTTGAGCAATAAAGATGTCTTTTTCTTTAGACTTTAGAAATAAAGTTGGGTCAACTTGGTCTCTTCTAAAGTTCTTAGAGATTAGGAATGATGAAAGTTTTTTATACCAAGTCCGGAGAACTTGTTTTAACACATATAAGGCTTTCTTAAGCCTATAAACATGGTTTGGGTAATCTATATTCTCAAACCCGAGTGCTCTATATAGACTTCTTCCTTAATGAATTTATTTAGGAATGCCGATTTTAGATCCATTTGATATAGTTTAAAATCCATGTAAGCGACATACCTTAATAGGATTCAGATAGACTTTAACCTAGCAACTGGAGCATAAGTTTCATCATAATCAAGCCCTTCAACTTGATTGAATCCTCGAACCACTAACCTAGCTCTGTTTCTAGTTACTTTATTTTGATCATCTAACTTGTTTTTAAAGACCCATCTTATTGTAACAATTGTGCTATCATTGGGTCTAGGAACTAAGTCCCATACTTGACTTTTCTCAAATTGAGTTAATTCTTCTTGCATTGCTAATATCCATTTCGGATCAAGCAAGACATCATTAATTGATTTTGGCTCAATTTGGGAGACTAGGGCAACATGACTAGTAGGATCCTATAGAAGGACCTAGTCCTTACTTCTTGGGAAAGTTCTCTTATTACTTGGTCTAGAGGGTGATTTTGATGAATTCTTAAAGTCCTAGGAGGTGAATCACATTGATTTTGATTATCATCATTTTTCCTCCTTTCATCATCGAAATCTCCTCTTCCTCTCCCTTGATCATTACCCTTTAAGGTTAAATTTTGAAGTCTTTGGGTAATGTCTTGATTTTTAGCATTAATAACTTTATCAATGGATGATTTTCTAGGGTAGGTACTAGTGGATTCATCAAATTCAACATTAGAGGATTCCTCAACCTTTTGAGTCATCTTTTTGTATACCTTATAACTTCTATTAGTGGATGAGTATCCAATTAGAATTCATTCATCTGTCTTAGACTCAATTTTTTTTAAATTGTCTTTGGTATTTGAAATATAAACTTTGCAACCAAAGACTTTAAAATAGTGAATTATAGGAATTGTGCCATTTTATAATTCAAAAGGTGTTTTGCCTAAAAGCCTATGGACTAAGATACGGTTTTGGATATAATAAGCGGTGTTAACTGCTTCCGCTCACAAGCAGCTAGGTAAAGAATATGCATTAAGTATAGTCTTAGCCGCCTTTTGTAGGGTACAATTTCTTCTTTCTGCCATCCCATTTTATTGGGGTGTTCTAAGACAAGAGAATTCATGCTTATATTCTTGTTCTAAGCAAAATTTAGAAAAGTTAGAATTCTCGAATTCTCTACCATGATCACTTCGAATCTGGTTGATTTTGAGATTCTTTTCATTTTCTACCCTGTTGCTAAAACCTATGATTATTTCTAAGATATCATCCTTATGTTTCATAAAGTAAATCCAAGTATACCTTAAAAAATCAATTATGACTAAGCAATATTTATTACCATCTAATGAGGGAGTATTATGACAATCAAAGAGATCTAGATGCAAAATTCTAATGGTAATGAGTTTTACCCTTGTGTGGTGATTTTATTATTTTCCTTCTCGGCATGCATCACACAATTTGTTCTTGATATATTTCACTTTTGGTAGTCCTTTCACTAGCTCCAATTTGACTATCTTGACAATGTTCTTCATGTTGATGTGCCCAAGTCGCCTATGCCATAGTCAACCTTCCTCTTCTTTTGATATAAGACACTTGGTAGAAATGTTAGCAACATAGGAAAGATCAATATAATAAATGTTTGTTTTTCTATATCTAACTAACATGTAATCTTCTAAGGTCTTACATTTAATTAAACACTTAGTGGATTTAAACTCTATATTATAGCTGATATTACAAAATTGACTTACACTAAGCAAGTTAAATTTCATGCTCTTGACTAATAAGACTTTATGAATGATGATTTTAGGTGATACCTCAATTGTACCTCTACTTAAAATCTTGAGCTTTCTACTATTCCCAAATGATACGGTCTCCTTCTTAACATAGTCGATTATGGAGAACTTGCTCACATCTCCGGTCATGTGTCTTGAACAACTGCTATTCACAATCCACATACTTTATTCGCCTACCTAAATAACACGAAAAACAAATTCTTTTGGTTCCCAAATATTTGGATCGGAAACATCATTTAAATATTTCTTTGGGACCCATGTCTTCTTTACCTTATCCTTAATGGCCGTCTTTCTATTTATTAGGGAAATATAAGCAATTTCCTTATCCTTAGACTTGTATCCTATACCGGCCTTATTGTATACGACTCTCTGGTCTCTAAGGATCATATCAAGGTATTTTGAGCCATTGGTGAATTTTTCTAAGCATGTTTTCAATTCAAGTACTTGACTCTTAAGGTTTTCATTTTCCTCCCTAAGCATGCATAATTCACTAGATATGAATTCTTCATTTCTAATTGCTTTAATTTCTACCTTCGAATCCTTAACCTTGACTTAACTAAAACATTTTTAAGACAAATAATAGTTTTATAAAGAAGTTCTACATGAGGAGATTCTTTTATCTCATCGTCACTAGATGACGATTCGTCGTTTGACTCCTATCTTTGGCTCGATTCGTCGGTGTCATTCTCCAAGGCCATAAATGCCATATGTCGGGTGATGTGGCAGAGCTCGTCATCATCGGATGAGTCCTCAATGCTTTGAGTATCTCATGTTGCTTGTGCCACCATGACCTCCTCCTTTTCTTTCTTTTTTCCTCTTCTTTTCCTTTTCCTCCTCCTCCTTTGATTCTGAGCAATTTGGCTTGATATGCCTCTTTTGTTGCATTCATAGCAAGGAACATTAGTATTAAAATTTGAATTATTACTAGATTTACCTCTTGAAGATTGAAACATCTTTTTCATATCCTTCTTTATAAATCTTCTTGATTTTCCCGTCAACTTCTTGACATAGTGAGCCATTTCCCTAGCTGACAATTCTTCGTCGCTATTTAACTCATGCTCCGACTCGGATGATGATGACGAAATTTTCTTTTTCTCCTTTTTCTTCTCTAAAAAAGAGCTAGACTTTTCTTCTTGGAAGACATGTTAGCTTATTCATGTGATTCGAATTCACAAAACAATTCATCCACTTTAACTAATGAAAGGTCTCTAGAGACTTTATAAGCATCAACCATTGATGCCCATAAGGTGGTTCTTGGGAACGCTTGAAGAACATACCTTACTAAGTCTCGGTTTTCGATTTTCTTACCTATGACGTGGAGTCCGTTGACAAGCTCCTTGAACCTACCATGCATTTGACTTACCGTTTCATGGATCTTTATGGCAAAGGTTTGGAGTTGTCCTATCAACAAATCCCTTTTGGCTCTCTTTTATTCTTTAGATCCATCATTTAGCTTAATGAGCTTTTCCTAAAGCTCCTTGGTGGATCTGAAAGGCCCAACCTTGTTGAATTGCTCCATCGAGAGTCCACATTGAAGTGTGGTTATTGCTTTGCTATCTTCTTGAGCCTTCTTGTACATTTCCTTTGTCCAATCCTTGATTGGGATAGGCGCTCCAAATTGGTCCATCGGTTCTTCGAACCCCCTAACAACACTAATCCAAATTTTTATATCATTCATTAAAAAATACTTAATTCTACCTTTCCAGTATGCGAAGTTGTCGCCGTCAAAGAGCGGTGGTCACACGATGCTATGTCCCTCTTGGAAAGCTATCTCGATGCTCCGGTTGACGATTAGTTCTTTCGAGCGATCCGAGCTCTGATACCATTTGTTGGAGATCTTTTGGATGACTAGAGGGGAATGAATAGTCTTTCTTCGAATTCTATCTACAAATCTTGTTAGGGGAAGCAAATATAAAGAAATGTAAAATGAACAACAAGAAACAATGGCAACACAAATTGTTTAATATGGTTCGGAGATAAAGCTCTTACTCTACGACAATCCTTAAAGTGGATCACCCCTTGCAAGTCTTCACAAAGATCTACTTTTGATGAACACACCAAGGTGGAGAAGTCTTTTTTACAAGGTAATCTCTTCTTACAAGATTGTGGATGTGAGTTTAGGAAGAAGAGAGCAAGAATTTCGTGTAAGAACATTAACCTTTTCAAAGCCCCAAGCCCGCCTCTTTATCGAGAAACGGGCGCCGGATTTTTTGTTCGCCGAGGGCTTCGCCAATGATCACGATACCGAGCTAGGGGTGTGCAATGGGCTTAAATTGAAAATCGACAACTTTCAAGTTCTTCGGCTTTAATCGAAAATTCGATTTTTTATTAAAAATATCGCTTTATTCGGTTTTTCGATTTAATTTCGTGCTCAATAGAAAATTCGATTTTTAATCAAGCAATGATCAAGAGAGAGATATCAATCCGATTGAGCATCACGATCGTCTGTAAAAATTGGTTTTTTTATTTTTAACAAAAACCGATTTTTTCGCCAAATCGATTGGCTCGTGAAAATTTCAATGGTCGGGTTTAGTTAAAAATTCGATTTATTCTGCTTTCGGCCTTAATTGGTCTTGGCTTCGCTTTTAACCGACAGACACTTCATCGACAATGATCGTGACACTGCTGATCGTGATCCAAAGGTTTCTAACGGTTTAATCACGATCGTCACCACCTAACGCCCACTGTCACGATCGCTTATACTAAGCCGATCGCTTAAGCCACCACCGATTGTACGAATCTTCGCTCTCGCCCACTTAATTTCACCGATTTAATTCCAAAGAATGATCGACAGGATGATACCGACCGGTGTAAACTACTACCGATCGCCAGAGCATAGTCTAACAGTTGACCGAGACTACTTGCCGGTCGACTGGGTTATATTCTCAGTCGACTACTGGTGTCTTCTAGGCCCTTCGAGTGCCGAGCACTCGAGATCAGTCGATTGGTATACCTCAAGCATGACTATTTCATATTTGAAACCAACCCCTAAGCCTACACTTAACCTTCAAGCTCTTCCATCAACCTTGCGCTTCCAGGATCCTTCCGAGTCCACGCCTCCTTCATTCTCGCGCTTGCTTTCAAGAGCTTCCTTCGGCTTTGTCATGCTTTAAGGTCTTTCTTTGTCAAGATTTATTTGGACTTGTGCCACCAAGACTACACACTTGGACTTTATATTGCCAAAAATCCATCCTTGGATTTCCTTGCCAAGATCCATTTGGACTTACGCCGCTAAGACTACACACTTAGATTTATGTCGTTAAATCCTCATTCTTGGACTTTTCTTGACAAGATTTTACCCTTGGACTTTCTTTGCCAAGTCTTCACACTTAGATTTTCTTTGTATCTGTCATTTAACATCCATGTTACATCACAAATATTACCTAACTATAAATGATTATCCAAGCTTCAAAAGATTAATACTTGGATCATACTTGCACTAACAGACGTGAGATAAGATAACATTACAATAATTATGCTTTATCCCACTAGATGGGATTGTGACGCAGGTTGTGGGCAGGATGATAATCCTTTCACATGCGACGTTCGAAGAAAGATTGCAGAGAAATCGAAGGAGAGAATTCACAAACAAAGAGGAGTTGCTTCTAAGTTTAAATGAAAGAAATATTATTAAACCAAAATATCATGTCTTTACAAGAGCTTGATAGAATGAAACTTTTCTTAGATTCAAACATCCTAAATCGTTTTAACACTCTATCTATGTATATAGACTGTGAAAGACCAATCAATCGTTTCGATATATCTTTATAGATCTTGATCTCCAAGATATAGGTTGTTTCTCCCATGTCTTTTATGGAGAACATTTTGGACAACTAAACTTTAACTGATTGAAGATCTGGGACATCATTTTCTATGAGTAGTATGTCATCGAAGTACAATACTAGGAACACAACCGCACTCTCACTAACCTTATATACACAGGGTTCATCAAGATTTGGTAAGGAATTAAACTGTTTAGTTACCTCATCAAAATGAATATTCCAACTCTTGGATGCTTGCTTCAATTCATAAATGAATCTCTAAAATTTGCATATTTTATTTTTATCAATAGAGGTGAAACTCTCAGGTTGTATCATATATACATTATCAGACAGGTTTCTATTAAGGAAAGTTGTTTTCACATAATCTGCGATATCTCATAATTATAATGAACTACTATGGCCAGGAGTATCCAAATGGATTTAAGTACTGGTGAAAAAGGTTTTGTCATAGTCAACACCTTGCCTTTGACGATATCCCTTCGCCCCTGACTTAGCTTTATAGGTAATTACATTACTATTCATGTCGGTTTTCTTCTTGAAAACCCACTTGCACCCTTTAGGCGTAACGCATTCGGGTGGGTTCACCAAGTTCCAAACTTGATTTTCGTATATGAAATCCATTTTTAATTTCATGGTTGTAAGCCATTTATCCCTGTCTAAACTTTTCATAACTTCTTCATAATTAGTAGGCTCATCACCCTCGATGATCAATACGTAATTCGATTTACTTACGAGAAATCCATATCTTTCAGGAATATATCGTATTCTACTATATTGATGAAGAGGTTATGATGGTGTTCTCTTCTTCAGCACACTCGGATTCCCTTCCCCTTTCTTAGGAATTTCTGTTGGGGCCTTGGATCTCCTACTTAAATGTTAGATCTGCCACCGAAAGGAACGTTAGAGGTGGGTCGGCATTGCCGGCGCGGCCCCTCCGACACTAAAGTCAAGATCGGAAGAATAAAGTAGTAGAATGTCACGAAAAAGAAGAAATGAGAAGAAATCTCACAGACCGACAGAGAAGAAAAATCACCCCTACTCTTTTTCATCTCTCGCCTTTATAGAGATCCGCAGACCGCTTTGCTCCAAGATGAATTTACTTAAATAACCTTATCAGCTCGTTGAGATATAATCGCTTTTCCCGCTTCCTTTTAAAAATGGTTTGCTCCCTATCCTTCTAGGTAATTACATTCCCTCTACGGGACTATAACAACCTGCTATAGTGGCTAAGTAAATTTTCTTAGGATCTGCACCTAATATAACAGCCTAAGGAATAGGTAATTACATTCCCTCTACGGGACTATAATAATCTGCTATAGTAGCTAAGTAAATTTCTCAGGCTCTGCGCCTAATATAACAACCTAAGGGCTAAGTAATTACACTCCCTTTACGGGACTATAACAATCCGCTATAAAGGATCTAGTAATATACGAGAGACGCCCTAAGGCAATCGCTTTACGTTCAACTCTTATACGATAAACGAAGATTCACTTTCGAGTGTACATGTTTTCATATATTCGATTAGATCTTAAACTCATTTATCAATGTCCACGATACGATTCACAAAGAAGAGAGAATTTACGATCGATCACAACTAGCGAGCATCTCTACACGTGTAATCGCGATGTATCTAATTATCCCTAGTCACGAATCGATGGATTCGACACCATCGATTCGCCGAGACTAAAGACGAGGTATACCTTGCATCCAAGAAACCGATTCTCACCGGGCCGAGACATCGCGATGTCCGAGTTAATCGTGGACGCTAGTTATGGTAACTAGTTCATCGGAGACCACCGTAAGATTTCATACGGTTCTCTCGCATATGATACGTCAACGGTTATTATCGTAGCTTATGCGATGTTTCGACTATGGTATTCAAGTCATCTGATCATAAAGACTTACGCTTGACATCTTAAGCAAGCATCTCCGAGGAGATGTAACCCGGACGATTCAGGTATAAGTCGGCGATCAAGGTGCTCAATAGCCTATAAAGGATTCACCACTCATGCGAGGAGATGTATACCCACGGCCTCTCGTCGGATACAAAAGTTCCACAAACATTACATGTTTAGAGTAAGGTACTCTTCGATATACGCGGCAGAATTCAGAATCCGTAGGACGAGGAAACGATACATTGGCTAGCGACGAGTCAACTTAGCGGGATCGACACTATAGACCACGCCCCGAACCAAGTGGGTATAAGACGAGCGAAGGGAATGAGGGCACGATTCATTCGAGCTGCTGAAGGGTTTCAGAAATAGTTCTGGATCAACCGTTGATCTTTTCGGTTAATTGGGGATCATGATGTACTACTAGGTGCCACTCACGATCGTTCTATAATTAATGGTTAATTATAGACGGCCAACATAAACCGAGAACCTATTTGGTCACACGCACAACGAGCGAACTGGCGATTTAAAACGAGCTGAGAACGAGATTCTCGCATCGAGAGACTAGGTTTGGTTGGACCAAACATGGAGCGAGCATGAAATCGTTTCAGTCGCAATGGAAGTGTGGATGGGCCGTGTCTTATGAAGACATGATGGATGAACCAAATTGGTTTGGTTCTAATCCAATGGAGGAGAATAAACCAAAGGGGTTTGGTTTGTTTTAAACGAATGAACCAAAGTTGGTTCAGTTCGTTTTAACTTAAAATAAACCATCATGGTTTGGTTTATTTTAACTTAAATTAATGGAGCGGGTTAACGGGCTTTTGGTTATGATCCGATAACCATTAAGAGAATTTGTTCTCTATAAAATAGGGCTTAAGGGTTTTGTTAAGCCCTAATCCATGCAACCCTAGTTGTTGCCGCCCACCCTCTCCCTCTTCTCCAAGTGGTCGGCGCCCAACTCCTTGCCTCCGCCCAAGCTCCTCCAACCGGCATCCAGCAGCTGCCGTCCTCCCCACTTGCCAGCGTCTAGCTGTTGCCGGAGGAGCTCCGGTGATCTTCCTTGACTCCGGCGATAAGGTGAGCATATTGCTTTCCTTATTTGGTCGCCGCAAGTTCTCCACCAAAGCTGTCCAGTTTTCTGGACAGCTTGTTTCCTTCTTGTCGGAGCATCGTTTGGACGATGTTTGGAGCTCCGACAGTGGTAGCCTTACCGGGGATTCGATCTTCGGTAATCCTCATAGGTGGAGGACGAAGGATTCGTCAAACGGTTGATGAATACCTCTCCGGAGAAGCGAGTTTTTGAGGACTCGTTTTGGATCCGAATTTTGATTTGGATCGTGATCTTCTCTCGATCACATCGTCTTCAACACGAGGCTAGTAATCCGTACGAAGACGAGGCTTGTGACTTTGTGAAGTCATCTCGAAGATACTCGGCGTGGATACGGATAAAGACGATTCTAGCGAGGATCGTTCCGGTTGATGCCTTTCCCGCTACACGTGATACGTCAGATATACGTAGTATAAATTTCCTTTTATTGCAAAATTTGAATTTACGGTTATGTCTACACATGTTGTACTATGCATGCGTGTGGTGTGTGTGTTGTAATAAATTAGATTTATTATTTTATTCCTTCCGCTGTGCACATGTTTACGAAACATGTTCAAACACACACTCGCTGCGGTGCCGGAAACCCAACAGTGACTAAGTAAACTTTCTCAGGCTTTGCGCCTAATATAACAATCTAAAGGCTAGGTACTTACATTCTCTTTATGGGACTATAACAACCTGCTATAGTAACTAAGTAAATTTTCTCAAGCTCTGTGCCTAATGTAACAGCCTAAGTGGCTAAATAAATTATTCAGGCTCTATGCCTACCACAATCGTTTGAAATATTTGCAAAATTTCATTCGATTTTGCTCTTCAGTTTTACTAAAGAGGGGGATTTTATGATGGGTTCGGAGATTTTTATGTTTGTGTTGGAAGAATGGCATGGTAAAGTTGTAATTATTTCTGAATTCAGTAGGGTCAGATGGTATAGTTGATCAAAGCTCAGTTTTATGAATCGTCTGGGCCAACCACCTTGTGTATTTCCCATGTATTTTTCGAGCACCATGTGTTTTTCCCAAGCACAATAGGGCCGAGTAGTATAGTTGATCCAGAGCTCAGTTTTGTGAATTGTCTGTACTGAACACCTTATATGTTTCTCGAGCACTATGTGTATTTCCTGAGCACAGTAGGTTCGGATGGTATAGTTGATCCAGAGCTCGATTTGGTGAAGTATCTGTGTTGAGCACCTTATATATTTTCTGAGCACTCTTTATATTTTTCGAGAACCATATGTATTTTCTGACCACCATAAGTCTTTCCCGAACTCAATAGGGTTAGGTGTTATGATTATTTCTGAATTGGATAGGAACGAAGGATATGAGTATTGTCAGATGAGATGTTAAAGAATCTTTTAAATAGAGAATATTGTTGAAAGGGAATATTCTATTATTATTATTGTTTATTTATTTTGAAATTTGTGTATGATTTATTTTTGGGTAATAAATAAGAAAAGAGAAGGGGCATGTGAAGGATATGGAGCAAACCATTTTTAAAAAGAAGCGGAAAAATGGTTATATCTCAACTGGCTGATAAGGGTATTTAAGTAAATTCATCTTGGAGCAAGGTGGTATAGATCTCCAATCAAAGGGGCAGAGATGGAAAGAAGAGGGGATGATTTTTTCTTCTCTATTCGGTACACAAAGCTCTCTTCTCATTTCTTCTTCTTCGTAATATTCTACTACATTACTCTTTCGATCTTGACTTGAGCGTCGGAGGGGCTGCACCGGCAACGCCGACCCACCTCTAACGTTTCTTTTGGTGGCAGATCTAGCATTCAAGTTGGAGATCCAAGGCTCTAGTAGGAATTCCTAAGAAAGAGGAAGGGGATCCGAGTGTGCTGAAGAAGAGAACACCATTAGGTTACGTTTCTAAAGGTTCAGTCGTTACCTCATCTCTATGAGTAATAGACTATGGTTCTTGACTAGACATCTCTTATGTGTCTATCGGAGTCTCTTGAACTACACTTAGTTCAACTTCACTCTACTGTTTTCCTGTAAGAAAAATTTTCTTCTCTAGAAATACAACATGTCTTGAATTAAACACCTTTTATTCTAAGGGATGATCGAACGAATTGGTAACCTTTTGTTTCCTTAGGGTAACAAATAAATAGAGACTTATCAGACTCAACCTCCAGCATATCTGATATTGTCATATTGCCCTCTTCACATAAGGAGGACATCCTATATCTTCAAGTAAGATAAATGAGGTTTCTTATTATTTCATACCTCAAATGGAGTAGAGAGAGAGAACCTTAGTCGGAACTCTATTTAGCAAGTAAATAGTGGTCTCAAGTGTGTAACCCTAAAGGATTTTGGTGGACTTGTAAACTGCATCATTGACTTAACCATGTCCAACAAGATTCGATTTTGCCTTTCTGCCATCCCATTATGTTGTGGTGTTAAAGGCAGAGTCCTTTGGAACAATATGCTATTGTCCTTGAGATAATCCTGAAACTCTTGTCTTAAGTATTCTTCACTTCGATCCAATTGAAGTACTTTGATACTTTTACCAAATTGTTTCTTCACTTCATATTTGAATTCTTTGAACTTTTCAAAGGCCTCAAACTTGTATCTCAATAAATACACATACTCAAATCGTGAACAATCATCGATGAAGGTAATGAAGTAGTTATAACCTTCTTGTGCTTGAGGTGACATCGATTTACATATATCGGTATGTACATGACTCAAAACATCAAGCTCTAGTTCACCTTTCCCTTAAAAAGATAATTTTGTCATCTTGCCTTTTAGACATGAATCACATGTGTTAAATGAATCCAATTCAAAAGTCTCTAAAATGCTAGGCTTGTGCAATTTTGTTATGTGATCCTTACTAATATGGCCAAGACGACAATGCCATATATAGGAGATTAATTGATTATCTATTTTAGCACGTTTGCTACTCAATTCGAGATTGAATACTTCGTTGGATACATTTAACATGTAGATTCCATTGTTTAATGCTCTCATTCCATAAAGAATACCATTTAACGTTATCTAACAACAATTATTATTAAAAGTCAAATGAAAACTTTTTCTATTTAAACAAAAAAATAGAAATAATATTTTTTATTAACGAATGAATATAAAAACAATCATCCAACTCCAAAACTAGTCCATTAGGAAGATACAACAAATAAGTCCCTATGACTATAACAACTTTTGCTCATAGTGGAATGATTTCCGCTATTGCTAAGAACAATCTTGGAGAGAGTCCAACAAACCATTCTTAGTTCTAGCGGCAGGTATCAACAGTACTAATTATATAATATTTATATAACTATCAACTTTATGCTATCAATTAATTGAATGTTCACATATATATTAGGTTGTTAACTCATTAACATATATGCATCATATATATATCACCTAATTGCACCTCTGTTCACATTGATCTTGGAGAGAGTTCAACAAATAAATACTTTCAGTTAGGGGCCAACACATTAATCACGAGATCGATATTAAATGGTCCGAGCACATCTCATTTTCTCGCCAGGTTTGGAGAGAGTCCAACAACCCAAACTAGAAACTTGAACTCTGGTTCTTACCATTTAATGAAATATTGAATCTCAAATGGTATGAACATGTTCAATGTCATGCCAGGATTGGAGAGAGTCCAACAACACAGACATGAAAAAGAACTCGGGTTCATATTTGCACTAGAGATTTTCAGGTTAACTTAAGTCTCATCAATTAACTACAAGGTAAGCCTATGTGTTTTGTAAACAGTTTACAAGACTAACCTACATATTAATTATAAAATAATCATACATTGTATTGTAAACTAATTAACAACACCCGTGGTCACATTAGGAAACAATTTCTAAATTTGTATGCGGGTCAAGCATTGGTCACACATCCCGTCATCGAAATTTGCCACGCATAATACGCAACCTATTCCAACGCATGAATCGCCTATGTTCCGATCTCACACCATGCGACTAGCACCTTTGGTGCTTCTCGGTGCATCCTTGGATATTTAAATTAAGCATATACTATAATCATTAGGAAACAATTTCCCAATGCACAAATGAGCCGAGCACTTGATGCACATGCCACTATTAAGATTAGGCATGCAAAGCGCGCAATCTTTTTCAATGCATGGATAGTCTATGCTTCGGCTTCCAACGATGTAACCAACACTTTCGGTGCTTCTAAGTGCATCCTTGGCCTTTTCCCTCTTGGTTACAAGCATATACAATCATACATATTATATAATACAAGTTATATATGCATTCAATAACCTAGACATATGAACTATGCCAAAAACAAGGTGACTCTGATATTACTGTTGGGCTAGTCTAGGACTATTATGCAACGAAAATAATGAATAAAATAATTTTTATTTCGTCCCAAACATCCTCTGGAGGCCAGGATCCCATGCTTTGACATAAACATATGAAAGAGGAAGAGAAAGATGATCATACCTTCGAGATTTTTTTCAAATAGAAACCATGAGCAAGAACAACGAACTTTGCCTCTATCGGTATCTACGTCGGATCTTCACGAAATAACCTTCCAAAGGCCAACAAGCCTTCCTCTCCAATTGATGCTAGCCAAGCATGGAGATGAAACATGAAGAGGAAGAGGAGATGATGATCCATAGAAAACAGAAAGTCACTCATCATCCGCGGGGATCATGAAGAGATCTATTTATATATCTTTCATTTAGGTCATCATAGGAGGGATTAAATGAACCAATCTTACCTTAATTATTCATAAATATGGTAAGAAAACTCAGGAAAAAACCTAACATGCAAAACCCTGAAACGATAACCTGAATCACTATCGTGGTTTGCTCCACGGCCTAACCGTGGAGCTTTCCATGACCGTGGAGTGCTCCACAACCAGGCTATGGAGCTCTCCACCATGCCAAACCGTGGATCTCTCTGCCATGACCAGTGCTTGACCGTGTTGGGCCTTGCCATGTTGGGCTCTATATGCTTCGTTTCGACTTATTTGCATGTGGCACGGACATGCTAAGCTTCGACATAACCGTGTTAGGTTTTGTAAGGTCCATTTCATGCCATTTTATGTTCGGTCTAGTCAGACATTCCTCTCTTTGAGAATCTTATTCTCAGACTTATTTTACGTCTCTTGAGACACCGTTGTGCGTGTGATCCAATAGATTCCCGACTATGTTGATCATTCATAATCAACCATTGATTATGAATAGATCATGAGTGACATCTAACAGTGCATCATGACTCCCAATTGATCAGATAGTCGACGTTGACTTCAGAACAATTTTGAACTCTGCAACAACTATATTTGTTTGTGCCTTGTTCCTTTCGCTCATTCTATACCCACTTGGTTCATGACATGGTCTATATGCTCGTCCCCATTAGGCTGACTATATCACACCTAGCCCAAGTTAGTTTCCTTGTCCTGTGGATTCAAGTTACTCTCTACATGTGTCCAAGAAGACCATTCTTCTTGACATGTATGCTTTGACCAAAGACTTATGAGTAACAATCTTGACAAGAGACTTAGGGTATACATATCCTTATAATATGAGTGGTGAATCCTCTGTTGGGTATTTAAATATCTTCGATTACTTTGACTTATATCCAATCAATTCGGAGTGACACCTTCTATGGAGATGATTGCGAAGAAGTCAAAGCATAAGTTGCCATGATCAAGATGACTTGAATACCTCAAGTCTAAGGAAGTTCACACTCGAGCTGCAATGAGATCTTCGTTGACATGAATAATCATATGAAGTCTCATAGCAGGTCACTCCAATGAACTAGTTATCCTAACTAACATTCACATATTCACTCTCAACATCCCTATGCTTCCATTCAGTGAGTACTGAATGTTTGGATAAATCAAGGAGCATAACATGTGTAGTCTCACAGAATTGATGATGTTTCATCTCATTAATTCATCGACTAATGATAGTTTCAATACTTACATAATTACGCATGATGAGATACAAACTAATCGTGATCTAATTACAATTTCTCTTATGCTATTTATCGTATTGTGAACTTCAGTAAATGAGTTTAAGATCCAATCATATATAATGTACACTCAAATAGTGAATTGTATTAATAACATTTAAGGCGATTGCCTTTGCACATCTCTCTATTACAACAGAGATAACTCCTCGATTTGTCTCTATAGATCTTTGATGAGCTCGTAGGGAAGTCGATCCTAGTGCGAGACTTCCTTAGCCGGAACCTACATTTCACGATCACGACCACGATGACCTTCCATAAATCTAGAGCTCTGATACCAACTGACGTAGGGTGGGAGCAGGATGAGAATCTTTCCACGACGTTTGAATAGAGATTGCATAGAAATTGATGGAGGGAATTTACAAATAAAGAAGAGTCTCCTCTAGATTTAAACGAAAAAATATTATTAAACCAAAACATCATGTCTTTACAAGGGCCCTAATCCATGTTTAAATAGCCTAGGAAAAATTCGAAACAAACAAGAAAAAGTAAAAACAAAAACCTAAAACCAACTCTTGGCGGTGCAGTTCGTGTGAGCCATGCTGCGTGACACGGTTGTGCCCACGGGCATGGCTTGGCCGTGCCCTTAGACAAGGTCGTTCCCGGTTACAACACTGGGTTAAGTCCTAAAATGCGACATGTCGTAATTAGATCATGGTGGCCTCTGAGAGCTCCATTTTTGCTTCGTTTCGATTCAGAATGAAGCACACTTGTGCCGGGGCCCACGGGTAGGCCATGTAGGTTGCTGGATGATGAGTCAATTTTGCAAGTGCACGGATGTTGTCAAATAATAAAAAGATTATCGTCCTCTGGAACTGTAAGCGAATTACTAGACCTAATGCAAAGTAGGCTATCTAAATGAACAAAAGTCGAGAGAAAAGTTATTAGAGTCAAGAAATTGAGAAAGCAAGTGAAAGAGAGGTAGAAAATCAATTTGGAGAGACAATTCTAGAGTTTTAGTTTCACTACAATGACCGTTGGTATCTTAAGGATAATTTACTCTTCTATCTCTGTTTTCATACATGAAGATGGTCAATCCTGAGGTTTTCGATATTTTCGGTCAAAGTAGATCGGGGTGCTAATCCTAATGCGACCCTTACTTTTTAAGGTAGCCTTGTTAAGTAACCGCTTCTCAAGAAGATTCTTGTCATGATATCCCATGGTCTTTAGGTCCTATCTCCTACTTCATGATGTCGAATTAGGGCGAGAGGTTTTGAACTACTTTCGTGGTTGTCGTATCAGAGAATTGTTGGTTATACTGGAGCATCTATCGGTTGTTTAAGTACATGTTCGCACCATTTTAAACGTATCTTTTAAAGTTTTTCTTCAACAGATGCAACCTCAATTTTCATTCTAACGTTCTCATTTTTTATTTTATTTATCCTCGTATGCTCCACTGCCACAATATGGAAATAATTTGAATGCTCATATTTTGTATGCTCATATTTTGAGCATATAGGTTTGCTAGAGTTATGATTGCAATGGTATTAACAAAGCCAAAGGGTTTATACATTAAAGACTCTTCTTCAGGGAAGACACATCGTTCTTAGTGTATATTGATGATATAATAGTGATTGGAAACGATGATAAGACAATTTCTAAGTAATTCTTTACAAAGGAGTTAGAAATTAAAATATTAGAAAAGCTGAAATACTTTCTTAGGATCGAACTGGCAGACATTTTCATCTTCCAGCAGAAATATGTCACAGATCTCCTTAAAATAATAGGCAAAACAGCAAGCAACCTAGCAAGTACTCTAATAGATCCATATCTCAAACTTGGAATGACAGACAAATGCCACAGTAGATAAAAGAATGTATCGATGTCTACTAGGAAAACTTACTTGTGTCTCACTGAGTGTTACAGTATCTTAAAGGAATATTAACAAATGATATTATTTATTTTTAAAAGAAATGAAGGTTTGGTGTTAGAGACATATATGAATGTAGATTATGCTGGGTTAGTGGTCGACAGATGTTAAACTACCGGTTATTGCATGTTTCTTGGCGGTAACCTCATGATATGGAGAAGCAAAGAACAGGATGTGATAGCGTGATCTAGTGCAGAGGCAAAATTTTGAGCAATGGCTTAAGGTTTGTGTGAAAATCAAGTGCGTTGGTCCAATAAAATTTTATTGTAATAAGAAGTACATTGAAATTAACACACTTTATCAAGGAGAAACTAGAGAGTTTCATTGCAATTAGGATATCTCACAATCTAGTACAACATGATTGAATGATGCACATTGAAATTAGCACACTTCATCAAGGAGAAAATAGAGAGTAAGTTGAGTTGTACCCCTTGTGTATCTTCGTACAACTTGCTAATATACTTAAGGTTAACTTGTTCAGTGTTTCAAAAATATTGTATCCAAGCTGGAAATGATAAAACATCTATTTACCAACTTAATGGATCCATATATAACAGTAAGGGCATGGAGAAAAAATTGAGTAAGTGAATTGCTGGAGACTTGCTAGTGCTTAGAAGAAAAGGGTAGAACAGATAGGGTAGAACACTTAATGGAAAGGCTTGATCAATATTGATACTCAAGGGATACCAGAATGGGTACTAGGAGTCTGAAAATTTGGGAATGTTCAAGAGATTAAGATAAGCAAAGAACCTGGGCGAATCTGCAAAGAAATCCCTCTCCTTGGAGGAAATTCCCATCCAATTTATCTATTGGTTGCTTCACAGAAAGAAGCAACACAAATTGAATCAACGATGAGGTTTTTCAGCTGGAAAAGCTTGGGCATCTACTGAATCCTCAGTGCCTATGGAAGAATGTGGGTGCAGTGTGGCAACCTCAGAAACTAAACTGAAGTAGTGCTGCAGAAATCCCATACATGCAGGGGAATTCAGCGAAGCAAGGGAAAATTTGAAGAGTTACCTGGAGTTAATTCACCTGATGAGAAGCTGAAAGGGCTCCACAGCACCTGCTGTTCTCATGGCAAGAAGTCATGAGTAGGTTGTGATACAAACTCAAGATGAGTAGGTTGTGAAGAACCACGACCAAGTAATTGTGAAAGGAGAGAAACAAACTCTAGCAAACAAAAGGCTCTAGTGCCATGCTAATTTGTGAAATTATTAGGGTTCTCTTTTCCATATGTGTTTCTTTTTGGTTAATCATTCTTTTATGTTTACACTCCAATCCTCAGATTGCATTTAGGTTGGTATAGTTACACTTAGGGCTTGTTTACTAGGATGGAAAACTAAGAGGATTAAGAGCATAAAATTTTCAACCTTACTATTATTTACACCAAAAAGATAATTAAAAATGCTGAAAAATCAATTGAATCCACCATTTTTGTTCCACTCAAATTGCAAATTAATCAAATCCCTCATCCTCAACAAAATATATCCACACATGACCCCACGTAAAATTATATGCATCTTTGATTCTTTGAAAAAATATTTATGGGAACCAAAATAATAGTTGGCCTTTCTTGTGTCACACCCATAAGCATTGAATGTTAACATTAAGCCAGCTAGTTTGGTGATTTAGGGAAGTAAACTAGCTAAATAGGTAGGTTGGGTATGATGAACTAGTTGGATCTGTTTAGTCGAGCCTCTCCAGTTGGCCAAGCAGGTTTGGGAGATTGGTTGACAAATCTGTCAAAATCAATTGGGCTGATCATGTTAATTCGGTTGACATGTCAGTTAAGTCGTTAGTCTAAACAATTAGATAGGTCGAGTAGGCTAGGCTGGTTGGTCAGGTTGATCCGCCTAAACTTAGTAGGTTGGTTAGGTTAGACATACTAGTTAGGTCGAGTAAGCAGGTTAGTCAAGTTAGTGTGGTTGGTTGGGTGGGTTGAGCAGGACGAGGTAGGGTCAGTTGGTTAGTTGTGTTGAGCAGGTTGAACACGTAATTGGGTTGAGTAGGCTGGTAGGCCAATGAGGAAGCCAAGAATAAATGTGATAGTCAAGTTAGGTATGGTGGATTAGTTGGATGGGTAGTTCGGGATAGGCAGACTAAGCAAGATTGTTAGTCTAGTTGGTGGCTAGGCCAAGAGAGCTAAACAGATTGGTTTATTTAGTTTGGTTGATTGACAAGTTAGGTAGATGGTTTGGCTGGGTTGAGTTGATGAGTAGGCATGATAGTTTGGTCGATTTGGGTAATTGAGCAAGCCAATCCATTTGACTGAGCATGATGAGTGAGCTTAGTGGATTGGTTAGTTTGGCAACTAGTCGTCTTGTTGAGCTGTGTTGACTAAGCTCGTTGAGTAGGCCAAGTCAACCAAATGGGTGAGCCGACCAAGTAGGTCTAGTAGGGCAAGCCAATTGAATGAGTTGAGCGAGTCAAGCGGGTCGATAAGTTCGATCATGCCAAGCAAGCAGCTAGTTGCTTTGCTATGGTTAAGCATGTCAATTCAGTCGGGTGAGTTGATTTTGGAGGGCCAAGCGGAGATGGACAACGCAAGCCAATAATTTTAGGTAATCTAGACAGCCTCCTGGGATTGAGGGTTTTGGACTAATTCAAGAGGCTCAACGTGCAAGTAATTCATCTCTTCATTTTTTAACTTTTTATTACCATCCATTGGAGTATACAAGTGGGAGGATAATGAAACAAGACTAATTCACCTATCCATCCATCCATGCATCTCTCCATTTTTCTTTTATGGCAACTAAGCCCTTAGGGCCCATTTGTTTTATGAAAAATGACTTATATGATCAAGATATTTTTCAAGGGAAATTTTAACATAGAATCTATTTTTATATTGTGTGGTACATGGGTAAAATATCTCCCGCATCTACCACCTCAACTTCCTTCAACAATACTCTTTGACTATCTTCAACACTATTCCTTGGGGATGGAGTTAACCTGAGTATACTGGTAGACGAAGAGGAGGAGATGGTCAGTTAAAGAAGTGGGGAGTTATAAATAAAGTGGCGTCGAGGCCACCTACGGTGATAAATAGGGGAGAGGGGGGTCGTATAAAAGGAAAGGGAGGGGGGGGGGGGGGTTGGGGTTGGGGAGGGTTCAAGATAATAGTTGACAGAGGGTAGGTCATATATAAAAAGAGGTGGGGGACTACAAACAAAGTGATGGCATGGGATTAGGAGCGGGTGTGCTTAGAATGAAGCAAGTGACGAGGAGTGGTAGAAGGGAAATGCCATTTCTGAGTGGGGAAAATGACTTTAGAGCTTACGTTGTTTCTACTCAAAATGCTCACATTTTCGATTGTGATTTTCCATTATGCTGAAATTGAAAAATTGAAAAGAATATTTTTCAATAAAATATTTTCCTTGAATTTTTTTTATTTTTTCCCAGTTTCAAGAAATATTTCTCAAAAAACTAATCTACTGAATGTGAAAATAGGAAATAAAAGACTATGAGAATTTATATCAAATTATCCTCATGATTTAAATTCATTTTGTCAAATTTGACTATAATGTGTATTTTACTTTTGTCATAATTGCAATTAATATTATAAATAATACCTAGGTGTGGGATACACAATTTTGATGATCTACAAATCTAATTAGTAGAGTATTAAGTTATTTATATGTTGCAAAACATATAAATGCTAGTGTTGGTAGAAGAAGATAAAGAAGTGACCATATACCAAGCTTTAAAATCTTGATTTGTGATGCATGTTTGGTCTTTGACTAGAACAATTCAATTTGGATCATAGTTTAAAATGTTGTGTGATACCAGTGGCATTGGTGAAAATTTTTTCGTTCGCCAATGGACACGACATGGATGCTGGCATGCGATCGCGGGGCCTCGTTTGAGGCCTCTTGCAACTGTCAGAGGCCTCACAGGAGACCTTGTGGTCGTGTGACGCCTCCGTGAGGCCCCATGGCCGTGGGCAACCTCCCACGAGGCCTCATGGTCACGCTCGCCGTCATATGGGGCTTTTTTTCTTCCTTTTTTTTCTTTCTTTTTTATAAATTCTAAAACTTTAAATTTTAAAATTTTCCTCCTTCAGTCTTCTCATTCTATCTTTATTAATTTTTTAATTCTTTTTTATTCTGTTAATTCTTTCTTTTTATCACTTTATTAATTTCTTTTGTTATTTCTACAATTTTTTTATTAATTCTTTCACTTTATTCCTTTATTAAATTTTTATATTATTTTTTCTTTTTTTATCCCTTAATTCTTTCTTTTTCTTTCTTTATTAATTTATTTTGTTATTTTTCTTTTTCTTTAAAAATATAGGAAAAACTTTATACTGTGATTTTTTTCCCACTTTTTTCCATTATTAATTTCTTTTGTTATTCTTTTTCTTCTTTTTTCCCTTTAATTCATCCTCTTTCTTTTTTATTTAATTTCTTTTATTATTCCTTTCTTCCTTAAACACATGAAAAAAAATAAATTTTTTTTTGAATTTTTTTCTTTATTAATTTCTCTCTCTTTCATCTTTCACATAGACAATTACAAACGTTAAAAAAATATATTCAAAGAAAAATTACCTTTTTAAAAATACTAAAAATAGAAGAGATATATTGCTAGAAAAAGATAACAAAAATTAGATATAATATAATTCCTAAATACTAATATGATTTAAATTAAATTATAATATATATAAATTTAGTTTAATTTAAACTGATTAAAATAAATTAAAAATTAAATTAAATTTAAATCTATTTGATACAAATCAAAAACTGAGTTTTATTCAATCTTAAATTTTAAAATATTAGTTTAACGTAATAATAAGTATTTATAGCAATCAAAATAGTGATAATAATATTAATATATTTTATATTTAAAATAATAGCGAAAGTCTATCGTCATGGCACGATACGATATTGAAATTCCAGCACGGGCTGAAATTTTAAACCATAATTTGGATCATATCATGCCTTGTCAGTATAGTTTTAAAATTATGTACTTATAAATATAAATACATGAATAAATATAACTAATTATAATGTGTTAATTGTAAAATGGTGGAGACTAAGCAGTTTTGATATGGTTGGCAAAGAATTTTAACTTAGGTTAATGGCGTGTTGTTGATAAGTTCTGTCAAGTGTGTTGTTGTGGGCAACATGATAGGTGATTGTTGGTGTAACAAGATGGAGAAAGTCTAAGTAGGTTAAGGTTGATTGAATACTAGCAATATAGAAGTGTAGCAAACATATATAAGAAATCCAATGAGAGTAGAAGTTGATGGATGGAGAAGTTCAAGTGAATCAAGATTGATTGGGAATTTGGTGGATGGAAAAGTTTAACATGAGTTGACAAAGGAGAAGTCCTAATAGGTTGAAGTTGAATGAATACCCAAGAGACAAAATAAGTGCTGTATCAACTTAGATATATTAGAATGCTAGTGGGGGTGAGTAACACCTTGACCTAGTGCAAGGTCAAACAAGTTAACTTTCATAAGCCCTAGAGTAGGAACAAGAATTTTGAACCATGTTGATGTGTTAGCATTGGCATGTTTGTTTTTATTTTCGCTGGGACCTTGCTAAGCCATTAGCAATAATAAGAGTGAATTTGCAAGTAGTCATCCAACCAAATAGTAGCTCCTCGTTTCAATTTCAATATGTGAGTTAACTAGGAAGTTAAGTGAAGATATTTGGCTCGCATGTAGTAGCTATTTGTTTTAATTTGAGTTAATTAAAGGGTAATTTAATCAATTGAAATAAGTTGAGTTGATTGGAGAAATAATGAGCTCCCTATTTGTTTTGAGTCGATTTTAATAGTTGGCTAAGTGAGTCGAGTCGATTGGGTGAATTTTATTACTTTGAGTTGGCAGACAAGCTTTATGTCCACTGAGTTGGATTTGAGTCGACTGGAATTGTTTTTTAGTCGATTAGAATCACAATTAGTTGAACAATAAACTTATGATTTCATATAATTGAGTTGACTAATAGCTATTGAGTCAATTAAAATAAATTTGAATTAACTTTACATGTATTGGTTAGACTTTTAGTTGATTGGAATTAAATGAAATAAAAGCTTATCCAAGACCATTTCTAAGACTATAAATAGAGGGGCAAAGTCAACATCAAAAAGCTATCTTTCTATTACCATCCTTCTATTGCTCCAATCATCTTTAATTTAATTTATAGTCTTTGTTCAAACTTAAGGTTTTTACGTTTAAACTATTATTTTCTATTATTTTTATTTAAGCTTTCCTTGTGTTTTACTATCTTTATCTCAATGTTTTTCCATCGTTCATAAGGAGAAAATATAGTGATTTTTCGAGATCTTTGATAAAAGTTGACAAAGCTCTAGTTCGGTTTCGATGCTTGATCAATATGTTTGATGATTGAGCGAGACGTTAAGTGGGAGATTATTGGTTTGAGTTTTGATAGTTGAGCGAGATGTAAGTAGGTAAAGGTTGATGGGATGCTTGATAAGTGAAAAAGTCTAAGTGGGTATTGGTTGATTAGATAATTGGTAGTTAGAAGTTCAACAGAGAGTTGATAAGGGTGAAGTTTAAGTGGGTCACAATTAATTGAACACTTAGTAGTCCGAAGTCAAATAGGGTGTTGGCAAGGGTGAAGTCCGTATGTGTCATGGTTGACTTGGCACTAGACATAAGAAGAGTGAAGTCCAAGTAAATCATGGATGATTGGACACTTGATCATGCGATGAAGTCTTAATAGGTTATGGAGGACCGAATATTAAGTATGTCGGTGAAGTCCTAATAGTTTATGGATGATCGGATGTTAGACATGTCAGAGAAGTCTTAAGAAGTCATGGAGGAATGGATGTTAGACATGAGAAGAAAAATCCAAACAAGTCAAGAAGGATCAGATGTTTGGGTATGGTGAAGTCCTAACAGGTTGAGGTCGAGCAGATGTTTGGCGGGTGAAGTTTTGACAGTCAAGGTTTACCAGATGCTAGGCAAGAAAGTCCTAGTAAGTTAAGGTTAATTGGATACTAAGCAAAATTGAGAGTTTAACCTTGGTAATACTGAAACAAAGGTATCAGTCAACTACTATACAAATGACAATCAATTGACGTGTCGAAAATCACGAGTTTGGGGTTTAAGGGATTTAAGATATGAGCAATTGATTGCTATGTTACAATAGTCGCTTGATTTATCAGTTGAGTGATGAACTCGATTGATGATGTTGCAGAGCGAACAAGAAGTTTGGAATTCGACCGCAACCAAGGATTTCAAATTACAAGAGGCGTTTCTATGCCCGTTCTGTTTCGTGTTTATTTTTTTTATTTTCCATCGTGTCTCAATTCTTTGTAGATGAGCACAACAAATGATGAATTGCAAATCGCTATTCACTCTCCTCTAGCGATGTCACCGGATCTAACATAATTCACCTCATAAATTGGTAGAACGTGAAAATAGGAACATTGGGCTCTAAACCATGATAAAAGTTGTTAGCATTATTTACCTTTTTTTATGATTCTACTACTTAAACAAACTTTTATAATCTAGCCTTTGTCGCCTTTTTGAAGTTTCTCTAATGTTACATTCCAAATATTTACCCCTCTAGCCTAGGATCTTACATTGATTAGTATAACTATATGGTATATTAATTATTGTATTAATATAACTTTATGTTCATATAAATATTAGCATATGTTGAAATGTTAATATATGTTATAAGTATTAGTTAACTAATATATATTGGTTATATATAAGTTAATATTATACCTTAAGAACTATATAATTTTAACTATTTAAGTTTTATTAGTCAATAACTGCATGTGTAAGTTAATCAAATAACTATGTGGCATGTATTTTAATTGATACATATAATTGCCTCAGAATATCCAATATCTAATCACGTAGCAGAAGTTACAAAGTGTCGTCTTTTTACTGCATGATGTGAGTTGCGATTGATTGCGCCTCAGTTACTTTGCCACGTGATGCATCATGACCATGACTTCATATTGCCACCCTCTACTCTCTTTCATCTTTACTCTCCTTCACGATATCACCACCCTCAACCATATATGTCTTCTCGTCCATGACTCTATCTATTTCTTCATGGTCTCCATTTCTCCTTCTCTCTTTGATTTATTGATTGAATTATTTGGATGCAGTGTTCGTGCCAAAGTTGTTCTGCATCACTGTGTGGGAAATGGTAACTATCAATGACACGGCGTGATACAGTAGTCATTTTTGCTTATGAGATTGATGTCTTATCAATCTGTAATACCTGCAACGAGCAATGGTGAGAGGATTATTAACAAAGAAAAACATGTATGACTTATAGTTTGAAATTGGATAGTCATCTTAGGAGATAAAAATGAATATTTAGGTGATAATATTGTACTTTTTTTTGACCATATAAGAATGTTAGTAGTTGTATTGAATAATTTCTACTTTCCCTTTGCCTACTTATAATAACAGTTGTTTCTGTATGTTCTACAATGAATGATAAAATTTCTTTAAATGATTTTGTATCGTTCTCAATATAATGTCTTCCATTTTAGGTATCATTGACAAATTTGATTGTAATTATAATAAATTCAAAATGCATATTTAGGAAGTTACTTTCCCAAATACAGTTTTCTGTAGTGGACGCTCTTTAAAATTTTTGTTTTATACAGGTTGCCCAATAAATTGTTTTCTTGGAGATTTTCATGATCACCGGCAAAGAAAGTGATTCAATTGATTGATCAGCTCTGTGTTTAGGGTTAGGACCAATGTGGTCTTAATTGTTAATTTCTAAATCCTTTGGGTTAACTTTTGCTATTCTACATTTGCCAGTGCATTTTACTTTTGCGACAATTGTTAATATTATTTGCACATTATGCTTTGAAGTCGGATGAATTCTTATTCTACATATTTTGTTGCAGATTGCAGGATTTATAGAAGAAAACTACACCCCTGCAGATGTCATGGAAATTATAGATTCCTTGAAGAAGCAAGTGTTTTATGATCGTCGTGCTTACATTAAGGTTCTGATTATGAGATTTTAATTTTATTAAAAGTTGATAAAAATTTATTCCTGAAGTTTCTCCTTTTGCTCCAGAAAAAAATGGAAGAGAACAAGCACAGTCTAAGTAACATGACACAACTGGTTTATAATCAATCGAAGTCCAGAAATTGTTCGGACCACAATAACAATTTATATGCAGATTTATTAGCAAGGAGGCAAGATGATGCCCTATGTACTCTAAATAGTCTTGAACAATCAGGAGAGAAGGATAGTGGTAGCTACCAAGAAGAAGGTTCATTTGCATCCGCAACTTTTCTTATTGGCAACAATTATTGCGGAAAGAATGGAGTTCAATTGATCAAACTACCTGAAGTGCCAAAACTACCTCCCTATACTACGTGGATATTTTTAGACAGGTACATCTGCATAACAATGGGTGATTTATACCTTGCCTCCACGATGATACTGTTGCAGATAGAAGGCTTATGAACTAGGTAGAAACGAGGTTTTGATGTTGTTGCACATACATAGAGACTATTTTATATAATAGAAGTTTCTGTTATTGCACAACTTATGGTAATAAGGTGGCAATCCAAATTCCCTTTTCCTTGAATCACTAGTCATTATCTTTGTAGGTTAGAATTGTCTTTTGAATGAGAAGCATTATTTTGTTAAAGGATAAAGTCTGATTGTGACCACTTGTGTCAATTCCTTGGCAACAGTTCATCTCCATGCTTTACCCAAGGCATGAGTGGACTGCATACCAGATTTTACAAGCTTGTATAGTTTTTGCAGAGATTAACAAAGGCCTAATATCCTTGTTGGAGTTGTGGGACTTGGGCGTAGTCTTTTTTCATTTTAATAGTAAATCTGAGAAGAACAGGGAAACCTTTTTACTGCATCCAACTGTTTTTTCCCTTCATTTTTCCTTTTTTAGTTTGAAATGGAAAAGTTGTTAAGGAAGAATGTCTTCAATAATCTCTTACATTTGTGTGGCTAGTTGTATTAAATTGAGTCATTGTTTTGTAGGAACCAAATAATGACAGAGGATCAGTCGGTTGTTGGCCGTAGAAGAATTTATTATGATCAAAGTTGTGGTGAAGCTTTGATCTGTAGCGATAGCGAGGATGATATTGTCGAAGAAGAAGAGGAGAAAAAGGAATTTGGAATCACTGAAGACTTCATTATTGGGTTAGTTGTGCTCTAGTTTCTTCTGTATATTTTGTTGTTTTAGTTGTTCTCCCTTTGGACAATTTCACTGCTTTGTTTTCTTGCTAGCCTGTATTTTTTATATGTCTATTTATACGTTCTTTGGTGCACCTTTATTCTGTTAATATGATTAAAGTATCATTAGGTTGGCATTCTCAAAATCGATCAACTTTACAAGTTGATAACCTGAGCATTGCATAGAGAAATACTTTAATAGAAATTCAGTGTGATCTAAAATTCATATGAATGACAGTCAACTTATGGAAATGATATAAAAAATTTAAAAATTGTGGGCAATATTATAGTACAATATATGTGAGCGGATAATTTAATTTGATTCTATTATGGTTTGAAAATTAATAGCAGGTAAAGACTTTTGTCTTCAACCAAATCAAGTAGGTCATAAAAAATGGAATTCTTTTGAGGTTCAATGTTTTAATTATTAAATTATATCTTTTAAGTTGAACAAAATTAACAAATTATTGTCTTTAAATAAATCTTAAGGTGATGACTATATCTAAATTTGCTGTGTGTTTCTTATGAGGGAGGGAAACGTGAACAAAATTAGGGTGATTGAAAGATTTCTCTACTAACACTTTTTGCACGTTTAATTTGGTGGAAAAATTAGACGGGGAAATCTTTCGCCAGGTTTCATATATATTGCTTCTATCCAATTTGAGTGGCAAATTTATTGAAAACAAAAATTTAAATTGTTCTAGATATGGATATGAATGCGTAGAATACATTCATTGTATCTAGAATAAGAGTAAGGATTTTCCTCTTCTATCACAACCGTTGTATGTGAGTCTAGAAAATTAATATTCATTAATTTAGAGAGTATCTCGATTGTCCTTTTGTATGTATAAATATCCCTTGTACTTGGCATTTGAGATATAGAGAAATGTAGAGAAGAAAATTATATCCTCATTCCTTCTCTTAATTATATCCTCTTCCTCTCCAACAAAATGGTATCTGTGCGAATGTGGTGAGTCTATAACTCAAGAGATGGCCAACAATATAGTTGCTTCTTTTCAATTCCCTTTGTTGGATAAAAAATGTGCTAGAGGGGTGGGAATGGGGCTGAATAGCATGAATTACAGACCTTTTGATTTGTTTTTCACTTTTCGAGTATATGCATTGGAAATTAAATAAATAACGAAAGTAGTGCACCACCAATGCAAACACATCACAACCATAAGTTACAAGAATTTAACGTGGTGGTTCACAGCCTCCAGGTTGCTACTCTAGTACTAGTTTTATGGTCTTAATAAAAAATATAGATTTAAGCACGAAAGACTTACAGAACATAAATAAAAATAAAATAATACTTTACAAAGATTTGTAAGAGAAATTTGGATCCTCTAGATATGTAAATACCATTTTCAAGATTGAAATCCCGCCTACAAAGATCTTTAGCACAAAGAACAACAGAGCAGAGATTTTTTTTTCAAGTAGCTTTTCTTTCCATGCGTGTATTTATTTTTGTGTGTGAACTCTGCAACATCTTTTATAATTTTTACCATCAGTTGAGTGAACGTGTCTTGGCAATCGATTGATCTTATCGTATTTGGCTGTTTTATGGTATGTAAAGGTTTTGGCAATGAGCCAAATTACCTTTTGATTTTGCCTTCAGTCGACTGTGTGCTCCTACAATCGATTGTGTTGCTGATGAGTCGTCTTTCTAAATCAACTGTTAATCCTTTTTGTCACCTTCCAGAGTTCATAAGTCAATTACACCAATCGACTATTCCACGTTTTGTTTCTCTTATTGAATTCATGAGTTGATGTTCAACCTTATGTTTCATTTCTAAGCTCATCAGTCAATTGCACTAGTTGACTGTTCAAGCTTCTATTTCTTTTCTAAGTTCGTTAGTCAACTACTCCGATCGACTATTCAACATTTTATTTCTTTCCTTGCTAAACCACGAATTGAAACATGTTGTGGTTTTCACCAATTGACTACACTAGTTGACTGTTCGACCTTTTTTTCCTTTCCTCGCTAAACCACAAATTTAAACTTATCGACTATAAATTCACAACAGTTGACTATATGCAAACCACAATCTCAACAATTATCCATGGTATTGATTAGGTGATTTCAAGAATTCACACAGTCAACTTATCATATACAACGAATTCAAATTTGTTTGAATTTGAGGTTCGCAAACTTCTATGTCATAGTTGACTATTACCTTAGTATTAGTCGATTGAGGTACCTTGACTTAACCCATCTACAAATTAAGTCCACCTAGCTCCAACACTACCCTCATCATAAGGTTTATATTATCTCAAAGTTCTCAGGTTAGGAATATACTTTATGTTAGATGGTGTCCATGTCAATTGGACTTTCGTGCATGGAGTCTCACTATTCTAGATCCTCACCAAGATCCTTCATGGACTTTCGCTGGAGTCTCATTGCTTCGGATCCTCCTTGGCAAGATCCTTTTTGGACTTTCTCCACCTAGCACCCGATACTCCTTAGATACCATATCTTATAATTCTCCTTCGTGAGAGAAGGGTGTAAATGGAATCACTGTGCATGTAGAGGAAGGTTTTGAGAAGCTTTAAATGAAGAGGATTTATGTCAAGTAGAGAAAAATGCTTTGCCAAAGATAAAGAAGAAGGATCAAGAAGCTCTTACTCCCATTCATTAATGTTTGAATGATTTAATCTTAGAGAAGGTGATCGATGCTACTACTTCAAAGGAAGCTTGGAAGACTAGTAAAGGCTTACCAAGGTGTCGATAAGTAAATAAGGTGAAATTTCAATCACTAAGGCATGATTTTGAAGCATTGCAGATGAAAGAGTTTGAATCCATCTTTGATTATTGTTCACTAGTAAAGGCAACTGTGAATCAATTGAAGAGATATGGAGATCAAATAGAAGATGTACTTGTTGTAGAAAAGGTTCTTCGTTCTTTGACTCTAAAATTTGATTATATTGTATGTGTCATTGACGAAACAAAAGATTTAGACTCAATGATCATTGAAGAATTTTAGCGTTCGGTACAAGCCCATGAAGAAAAGATCAAGAGAAGACAAGAAGAGCCATTGCAGCAAGTTCTTAAAGCTAAAGTTGTTGGAATCATATTGTATCTACAGGCTATGTCGTATACAACTCTGATACCGCTGTTGGATAACCGCAACATCCTCAAGCTCTGCCCCACAAAGCTTGGATACTATGGTTGATGCACGCAAATCTCGCATTCGCGTATTGTGTTTCTACACCCCTATGTGCAGCGGAAGTTTAAAATTTTATTTATGATTTAACAATTAAATCAAAGGAGTATTCATATAGATTTTTCAAAACAAATATAAGTGTGATCTTTTAATCTAAGCATCACATGCATCAATATACATTTATGAAGCATAACACAAGTAAATATTTATACCTTCCAACCTACTTTTGGTTGGGGATATCTAGAACTTATGCTTCCTTCTTGAACTCGTGCTTCCTCTGTCTAATCCGATCTACGATTGGAAGTCCTTTTTCAACGCTTGACCGCACTAGAGATCAAGAGCTCATTATCTTCAAGACAATTGAGGTGTATTTCTCAGGAATGAGGGATGTGATGCTAAACTCCCCTTCATAAGGGGCTGCTCAAAATCCCTCAACAAGGGGATTTCCTTACAACAACTTTGTAAGGTCATGGGTGGTAATAACACTTCTCAAAGCAGAGAAGCAATAACTAGGAGATTAGCCCTTTTGATGAAAGTTAAGGAAGAAGATTCCTTAACTTTGCAAGAAGTTAAGGAAGAAGATTTGAGAGATGACTCATTGTCCACACATTCTATAACGGTATATCTTATCCCACGAAGGTTTCCTTAGACTCAACTGCAGGTGGAGCCCTCATTAACAAGATGTTGGATAAGCATTCGATATCATGGGAGTGTCGCGCCCTATCACCATCAATGGGCGACTGAAAGAGGAGTTCCTATTCGCACGCTAGGTAAGTATGAGGTAAGTGCTATAGATCTTCTTACTGCCAAAATGGATGCATTATCTCAAAAGTTTGAACATTTTAATGTCAACTCTGTCAACGCTATTAGTATTTCTTGTGAGATTTATGGTCAAATAGGACTTGCACCATCTTTTGGAGCACCTATGTAACAAGCTGATGCTATCAATAACTTTAACCAGCAACCCATGAATAATCCACATTTCAATACCTACAATCCAGGTTGGAGGAACCACCTAAATCTCTTATACCGGAACAACCAAAACCAAAGTGGACAAGTTAATCTGGGACAATCATTGGGATTTCAGCAAGGGCAGAAATCCAATCTGGAGACAATGATGGAAAATTTTATTCAATTCCAGACAAAGCAGAACAATAAATTCCGCTAACACATCATAGAGTTCAATCAACATCATAAGTAACAACGGAAGCACTTAAACAACTCGCAAGCAAGGTCGACAACTTGACTAACCATACTAAGATGCTGGAAACATAAATAGCGTAGATTCCTAGGAAACCTAGAAACAAATCCCATAGAGCACTGCAACGCTATGTTTGCAACAGAGCATTCGGACGTTGTGCGGAACGAAGATACGATAAAAGAGTTCGAAAACCCTGGCCTCGAACCTCCAACTGAAGCAAACAACTCTACACCACCTACATCGTTCCCTAAAAGGATGAAACAAGTCAAAATCAGTTGTAGGATTCTTGGAGCCAAAGGGAAAATCCATAAGAAAGATTAGAGACTGCGTAACCATCATCCTGATAAATGAGAACTACACGGTAATTCAAAACAAGTTCCCTCTTAAGCTCGAAGACCCAAATGACTTCTTGATCTCTTGCATAATTCATTAATTCTATTTTGATAAGGCCTTATGCGACCTAGGCTCTAGCGTAAACATCATGTCATATGTATTCTACAAAATAATGGGACTGAGTGGACTAAAAACAACAGATGTAACCCTACGACTCGCATATCGCACGACCATACGACCCTTAGCCATATTAGAAGACGTCCCAGTGATAATAGAAAACTTTGTGATACCCATTGATTTTCTTATTCTAGATGCGGAGGAAAATCCTGAGACTTCTAATTTTAAGAAAACCTTCCTTAGCCACCGCAGGGGCCATCATTGATGTAAAAAATCAAAAACTATTCCTAAAAGTCGAAGATGAAAGAATCTAATTTATTTTTCTACTTCTGTAAACTCATCGATTGTCGAAGACTTCTCTTGCATGATAGCTTATATGTTACAAGGGAAGAAAGGAAAGAAGCACAAGTACTCGCAAAATGAACTCTTGAACTTGCAAAATAAGGCTCTTAGACATTCTCGCCCCATCAACTATCATACATGTGCTCCTCATGGGAGAGCGAGGAATACGGAACCTGAACCGGGATGAACATTTGCAGGGGTTAAGCTTATGATCTTAAACAAGCGGTTCTTGGGAGGCAACTCAAGTTTTTCTTTAAGCATTTTTCAATTTCCTTTCTAGTGCTTTTTGATTCTCTATGTTCACTTTTTGTTTTGATTCCATGAATAAACAGATATAGAGACAAACAATCGGAGAACATCCAAGTCGTACCCTAAAAACACAGCCATATTAGAGTATCCAAAGGTTGGCACGCCCCAGTCATGCTAGACAACACGGTTGTGCCAAGCCCAACACCAACATGCCTCAACAGTACGACTGTATCATCACCGACAGAGCCGTGTTAACCAGCATGATCGTGCCGCAACAACAGAATTTGGACAGCGTTTCGCACGCCCTAGACGTGTCAAACGACACACCCGTACCACACCAGCCATATCAATGTAGCACACCCGTGCCGACCTCAAGAAATATCCAGAGATTGATACACCCTACCAGTGCCAATTGGCACGACCATGCCAAACTAGGCAGCATTCAGCACACCCTGACCATGCTGAATAACATGACCATGTCGTGTTGCCGACACTCACGTTTAAAGGCCTCGACACACCTATGCCGAACTCAAAGGTCAGGCATGCCCACTTCTTCTTCCTCCCAAGAAACCCCAAAAGCTTTTCCTTCCTCTTCCTTCCAAATCCGAAACTCCCAAGGCCCTCTCAAGCACATAGACGGTTCGCCTAAGGAACCCCAGTGCCGATCTTCCCCTTCAAGAGACATCCTCCATCCTCACGATCCCCTTCAAAGAAGCTCTAATCGCCATGTGGAAGAGACAAAAGAAAAACGCTGCTTCTACCTCCAAGGACAGAATCAAAAGGAAAGCACGCGACGAAGGCAATGATACTTACGACATTATATTATGTAATGCTAACCATAGGGCTAGATTTGAAACTCTTGCAAAACCTAAGATTGTAGGGACTAGATACATAGATGATTACACAATATATGCCTTAGGAATTAAGGAAGTTGTGCATTGGATGATAAATAGGGTGGGATGGTCTGAGTTCATGAGTATGAACTATCCTATATATCTTATGGTAACCCTAGAATTTTTGAGTTTTGTAGAGGCTAATATTTTAACAGGACAAGAGTGTGAACAAGGTAAAATTACTTTTAGGATGTTTAACGATGAATACTCGTGGACACTTGAGGAATTTAATTCGATATATTATTTATCTTATGGTGGAGAGAGGAAGATCCCTAGAGGTTTTCAAGAATCTGAATTTTGGGGAGAAATTGCATTAGGTATTGAGGGATATGATTTCTCTAGATCCAAATCATCGACCCTTCAAAACTCTATTTTTAGATATCTTCGTAGGGTTATGGCAAATACTATTTTTGGTCGAGGAGATAGATAGGGAGTAGTTAGACAGAGTGAGTTAATAATTTTATGGGTCATGTTTAATAATGTAAATATTGATACCGATTCACATTTCATTAGACATTTAGTTAAAATTGAAAAAGGGGTGGCAGGAGCCATCATTGTTGGAGGTTAATTAACACGTATATCCATAGTCTTAGGGCGTGATCATAATGGATTAGAGATAGTCAAGAGCAACCCTAGGATTGATCTTGATGCTTGTATGACTATGAAATGATCACTATAAATGAAAGGAGATATTGTCTAATTTTGAGATATCACTTCCTCCTCCCACTTTCTGACCTCGACCGCACCATAGTTAGGAACCAAGCCAATTGACTTATGACCAACATTGCACCAACCCCTGAACCCTTAGAACTCCCTAGTTCCCTACCCCCTAGGGTTGCCCCACCTAGACTTTTTTTTTTGATTTTGGTGATTCTTCCACAGGGCAGTCGACGTTTGATTTCTCAGACTTTCGCTCATCCATCGACGCCATTCGACCGGAACATCATAATTTTTAGGAGGAGCAGTCCACACTTATGAGGAGAGGTATCAAAGGGTGGATCGGTACATGGATAGGGCTGAAAATTTCTTCACACAAGTTGAAAATTACTTCCACAACCAAGAAGAACAATGAAAACGAGAACAAGACCACCGAACTCAAATGCGGATTACAAGCCAACAAAGTCAAACTATATACAATTGGCATGAATACCTTGGTACGATCGAAAACTTACCTTCTCCCACTGATGACCCCCCATTTTAGTTTTTATATATATTGAGGACAATGCATGTTTTAAGTTTGGGGGAGGTAATTAGTTATTTTTATTTGTTTGTTTCATCTTTATTTGTTACTATGCATTATATTTCATGTCATGTTTATTTGTTGTCATGTTTTATCTCTGTCTTTAGTCCATATCATACATATTTATTTGTCACTTGTTTGTCTCTTATAGCGAACATTAGCATGAAAAAACTTTTGTTTCCGTGAAAAGTATGCTCATATCTTTACTAGTTTATTTTTTTATATTGGTAGTAGTATGACATGAGCACAGTTGAGTCGGAGAATTTCATCGTCGACCTAATTGTTTAGTATCTTACTTTCACTCGATACTTGATCTCAGTGGCTGATATATCCGAAAATAGTTATGATTCATTATATTGGACTAGTACCTCAGTTTTCTAGGAGACCCTCGTAACATTTTGGTTACTAGAGAAACACTCGGATTGTGCATCTCATAAATTCTTAGTTTGCTTAATCCTGAACAAGTTTTTTCCTAAATCTGAGTTTGTTTGTTTTTTTCTTTCTTCTGTTTTGATTATGAGTGAAAACGATATGATACCCCTTTGAGACACGGTGATTATTGGGGAAATATCAAGTTAGGTGCCCCTTTGAGATCCCGAGATTACTGGGGAAATATCTATCAATCTCTCTCGATACCGAGTGCTCCTTTGAGACCTTATGTAGGTTAAGGGGATGATTTTTGTGTGTGGCAGGTAAATGCCTCTTATGTCGGAAACTTTGGGAACACAATTGGATGACGACGTAACTAGGATTGGTAATTGATGCTTAATAGTCAAGTCACTTTGCACTATGCACAAAGAACTCTCATGTTAGGTCACATTGAAATGATTCGTATGCCTCAGCTCATTATTGAAACTATTAGATAGTGTTATTTCGTAATTCAAGATACTACAATTACACGAAAGAAGCCCTATTTATATACAAGATTAAGACTTATTCAAAAGACTAAACCAAACCCTATCCTAGGAATATAACAAATTTTATCCTAGAAAATAATTATTCCTAATGATATTTAGGGATAATAAATTATCCCTAGTTATAATATTCTAACACTCCCCCTCAAGCTGAAGAATATAAATTATATGCACTCAGCTTGTTACATATATAGTCAATTCGAGGACCTCTCAGTGACTTACTAAATATATCTGCTAGCTGATCATGTGAGTTAACAAAACTAGTAGATATTTCTCCAGATATGACTTTCTCTCCGACAAAGTGATAAATGATTTCAATACGCTCATTCTCTCATTTAAAAAACTAGATTCGAGGCAATACGACGGCGGCTCGTTATCACATATATTTTACATCAGGTAACGCCTCCAAATCTTAGCTCAAGCAATGTTGTTTGAGCCATATAAGTTCTGATCGACTACGACTATAGCTCGACATCGCTTCCGCACTAGATTCACACAACATTCTCGCTATGCTTCCAAGAAACAAGGTTATCTTCGACAAATATACAAAACTGTAAGTAGATCTCCTATCAACGGGAGATCCCGCCTAATCTGCATCGTAATATCCTATAACTCGAGTACGCCCTTTCGCCTTCATACAAAAGCACCTTTCTGAGCGCCTCGATATATCGAACAACGCTAATCACAAGATTCCAACGTTCTTTACACTGAGAGTCGAGAAACCGACTTACTACACTTACCGCAAAACGAGATATCCGGACGAGTAACAAGAAGGTAATTTAGTCTTCCTACTAATCGCTCGTATCGCTCAGATCTGCAGAGGCTCCCCGATTCGGTAGAGCTCGACATTAGGATCCATAGGTCACAACTATCTTTGAGTTTAACATTCCTGCTTATTCTAGAATATCCATCGTGATACTTCCTTTCGAGATATAATGATCCCATTTCGACCGCGGCTACTTCTATCCCCAAGAAGTATTTACCGCGAGATCCTTCATTCGAAATGTTCAAAAGATGTTTCACCGCGAGATCCCGAGACGATCACTACTTGTGATAATATCAACATACACCACTAGGTAGATGCACCCATCGATGAGTGGCGATAAAGATAATGGTCACCTCGCCCGAGTCACGCCGAATCTGAATTACAATACTAAATCTACCGAACTACGCTCGGGCGATCGCTGAGACCATATAAAGATTTTCGCAAGTTACACACAATACCGTAAGACTTCGAGCAACAAAACACGGAGGTCGCTTCCACGTAGACTTCTTCGAGCAGTCACCACGTAAGAACGCATTCTCGATATCCAATCGATAAAGAGACCAGGTCAATCGCAAAGAATGGATACGAGTAAGCATATAGAGGACATCTTGGCAACAGGAGAAAACGTGTCCCCATAATCCAATCCGAAGACCTGAGTATAGTCTTTAGCAACGAGACGAGCCTTAAGTCGATCAACTGCTCTGGCCGACTGACCAACCTTCATCAGATATACCCATCGACAACCAACAACTGACTTTCCTGGTGGTAGAGGAACGAGATCCCAAGCCCCACAACTCTGTAAGGCACTCATTTCGTCTAACATAGTCTGTTTCCATTCTGGATGGGCAAATGCATCTCCTGCAGTTTTTGGAAGAGAAACAGACGACAAAGAGGAAAGACAAGAATAATAGGAAGGAGAAAGACGATGGTAACTCAAAGAAACATAATGTGGAGAAGGATTACGAGTGGAACGTATACCTTTTCGAAGGGCAATGGGAATATCAGATTCGTAAGATCGACCCGAGGAGGAGCGGAGGACTGCTCGAGACGATTCCACGGCAGTCGTTTGGCAAGCAGCAAAGAAAGGTAGCCAACCGATAAACTCGCAACGGAATTGTGTTTTGATTTCATAAAAAAAAGATTGAAAAATAGAAAATAATTCCGAGCGATCCTTCATTAGATATAACCAAGTACAACGGGAAAAATCGTCTACAAAAGTAACAAAATATCGTGACCACAATGTAGAGGCAATACGGCTCGGACCCCAAATATCGGAATGAACCAAAGCAAAGGGAGACGTAGCCCGACTTATAATGCGAGGAGAAAACGAACTACGCATACGTTGCTTAATCGATACGACTACAAGATGCACTCTAAGTGAGATAGATAGATGCAGATGCAATTGTTTTAACTATGTCCCGTGGATGATTAGTGGAGATCTTTGCCGAGACGCCACACGCGCCAACAAGAGAGTTTTCAGCGGTTGATATAAACCATAGACTCACATCCGAGCCAATCATCCTCCCCAGTACTCGGCCTCTGAATGAAACGGTAGATTTAGTAAATGAGATGACACAATCAAGAGACCGAGTGAGCTGACTTATTGATAATAAATTAAAGGGAGCTCCGGGAACATAAAGAACATTCTGAATGGGAAGAGATGGAGAAGAATGAACAATACCAACAACTTGGGGTGAGTTTGAGAACCATTTGCCGTGTATTAATGAAGGGTAAATAACTTGATAGATAGTGAGGAAAAAGAGATTTATTCGGTGATATGATCGGTGGCCCAGTCGTCAAGTACCCAGGACCCAAGAAGCGAGATATGCCGTGAAGGAATTACGGCTTGTGTAATGGCGTGAGAATTAGACTCTTGTCGATCCTCATACCACTTCAGAAAGTCATCTTAGGAAGGCGGTGGAGTTGGAGCTGATGTCAACTATGAACTAGAAGTTGAAGACGTGAGAACTACAGCGTCTGAGCGATCTCGAGGAGGTCGACCGTGGAACTCAGCGTTTATCAATCGTGTGTCTGGTTGGTGACAATGATTACACGAGCGTCCTTTGCCGTTCTTATCGCGGTGGAGGTTTGTTGTTGTTTCGAAACCAATCTTTGAAGAGTCGGTGGAATGGAAGATGGTAATGTCGAGACTTTGGCGAGGACACGGAGGAGAGTCGCCAGTAGAGTCCGTGGTGACCTCATGGTTTCTCGAGGATCGATCACGAACGAGGAGTAATCTGTGGCGGAACCGTATAACGCCAGAGACGTAAAAATTTCTTCCGATTTTGAGCTCTGCAGCGAGTGGCGCGGTGGGAAGCGGTCGTTGAACTCACAGAAGGCTAAGGCGATCCTAAATAAGTTGACGTAGACTCCTTGATCGATGGGCATTAAGGATGGTCATAAGGTCGTCATGAACTTAATAAGTCGCGAAGTATTCGTAAAAGTTGTTGAGCTTGTATCGAAACATCCTTGCAGTCTTATGAGTCGGAAGGCGTCGGAGAGATGGATGGATGGTGGCTCGGATAATGCAACCTGTTGAGCATCAACTTTTCTCCATAAAGGACGATCGAACACTTGAATATCCTCTTGGTTTGTGTGAGATGTGTTTCATAACCACAGTCCCAACAAACCAAAGTTGATGTGAGAGGTCGAGAGGAGTAGTTCTTACCATCAGAGCTCGGACGAGAGCGGCGCCAGAATAATGGTTAGTAAAGCTGGGAAATCGGCCGAGGTAGCCATGGGAGAATCTTGGATGGTTCGAAAGAAAGCGGCCGAAAGTACCGGAGAAGCCGCCTTTGCTCAACCCGTGGAATTTTCCAGTGCTATTCGGTAGCGGGAGTGAAAGGAAGTTGCCGGAAGTGCTGGAGAAGTCCGCCTCTGTCCTTGGAGAGGCTCGTTGACGCCGGAGGCGGCGCCAGAGGCGGCGTTGGAGGCACTGGCAGCAGGCGCGCCAGGCGCCAGTGGACGACGCCGAGGCGCGGCAGCCGGTGGACGGCGGCCGGCGCGGCCGAGCGGAGGCGACGCGGCTTGTCGGCGACCTAGACGCCGCGCCGTCGAGGCGGTTCGGAGGAGCTGGAGGATGTCGCGGACGACGACGTCCGCGTGAGCGAGGAAAGCCGACGCGCTCGAGGATGTCGCGGACGCTCTCGGCGTTGGACGCGCTGGAGTAGCGGACGCGCTCGACGCGGAGGCGACGCTGAAGGATGTCGCGGACGACGGCGAGGTTCGCGTTCGGGAGAAAAACGCGGCGAACACGAGCAGCTGCGGAAAAGAAAGAAGAAGAGGCGCGTTCGGGAGAGAAATGCGGGAGAGAGAAAAAAAAACGCCGAAACCTAAAGAAACCTAAAGCTCTGATACCATGTTATTTCGTAATTCAAGATACTACAATTACACGAAAGAAGTCCTATTTATATACAAGATTAAGACTTATTCAAAAGACTAAACCAAACCCTATCCTAGGAATATAACAAATTTTATCCTAGGAAATAATTATTCCTAATGATATTTAGGGATAATAAATTATCCCTAGTTATAATATTCTAACAGATAGAATTAGATGAAATCGCTAGGGATGATGGTGTTTCATTCACACGCGAGTTTTGATTGCAGGTTTTGCTTGAGGATAAGCAAAGGTTTATGTTTGGGCATATTGATGTGTGTAAATCATACACACTTTTTAGGGTTCATTTACCGTGCATTTCTAGTATTTCATCCATATATCATGCATAAAACTTAGCTTTTACTTTCATTTTATATATTTTTTAGTTCAGATAACTACAGGCTGCCTTTTCTATTCACAGGGATTATTTTTGGGCTTAACACGCTTTAATCGTGCCAAATGGCACGACCATGCTAACCACCAACGACTTCGGCACGCCCACGGATCAATCCCAAAGCCGACATGGCCAGACCATGCCACCTGGCATGGTCGTGTCAGGACCTCAACCCTAATTTCCACTGCGCCAGAGAACAACACGGGCAGGCCGTGCCACCTTGCATGATCGTATCGCGACTTGGCGCTGCGAAAACTACCCGATTTTCTCAGTGGAAAATCTATAAGAAGGGTCCTAGGGCTAAGGAGGAGAGGGGGGCAAAACCAGGAGAGGAGCAGCCGCCAAAGAGGAGCCTAGGGCACATTAAGGAGCCACCAAGGAGTTCCAAGCCAGAGAAAGCCTTTGCAACGTCGACATATCCAATTTTATCTTCTCTTCTCATTTATTCGGATTTTCGAATGTTTCTTTATACCTTAATGTGTTTTTACCTCCGAATTATGGAGTAGTTCTTGGTGATTTTAGGATTAGGAGTAAGTCTATGTCGAATTATCTTAGATTGTTATAACTTTCTTATCTATTGAATTGTGTTTCATAATTTAATTCTATTGCATGTTCTTGATCAACTTGCGTGTTTGCTGGTCACTCATTTGTATGTTTTAGGGTTTGAAGGATGAACTTAAAGGTGAACTTTAATCCCGGATCTATAGAATTAAACTTGAAAAATTAAAAACGAGTAAGGGTTGAAGTCTAGATTGATCTGTGGGGTTCTCGTGACAGGTTCCCAATGCAATTAAGGTCATCTATGTATTGATACCACGAAAGAAATTAAGACTTCTTGAGGATCTCTTGGACTATCATAGAGTGTAATGGATTTACTTCGACTTGTTTCTATAAGTAATTAGTAGGAAATCTAGGTTTCAATCCACGGGGTTCTGTGATAGCTTTCTGATGCAATTAAGGTCGCCTACGCATGAATATTGTGAAAATAGAGAATGTGTCTAGGAAAATATATTGATTTGACCTTGAAAGGGTTATCAATTACTTTAGGATAAGTTTCCTTCAGGAATACATATCAATATATAAGAGAGAACTGCTGGATAATATATATAGTAGTGAAACCGAAATCCTAAGATTGTTCTTAAAACTAATCCTCTAGTCACGCCGTGCTTGCTTAACCTTTTTTCTGGTTGAACATTCATATGTTACTTATTTCTCTAGATAATCTTTCGTTGTAACTAATTAGTAATTGATCAGTCCCTGTGGAATTGATATTTTTTTACTTGACGACGTTCGTGCACTTGCAGTTTCATCAACATCAGCTACTATCATCTTCTTTGGATAGATTAGTTGGTGGATTCAACTTCAGGGTATGAGCTCATCTGCATGCTTGACACTTACTAGCGTTATCTTTAAATACCGTTGGCTCCAAGAGATCAAGAGAAGGACAATTTCATCACCTCAGACAGGACCTTCTGCTACAGTGTGATGACTTTTGGTTTCAATAATGCTAGAGCCACCAATTAGAGGTTGATGGATTGGATTTCCAAGCAACATATAGGGAGGAATATTGAGGTGTATGTGGATGACATCTTGGTCAAATCATATCAAGCCGAGGGCCTTATTGGTGATCTGGAGGAGACATTTGCAATGCTACGAAGGTGTGACTTGAAGCTCAACTTAAGTAAGTGCATTTTTGGTGTCAGGAACAGGCAATTCTTTGGTTTTCTGGTGACCGAGAGGGGAATTGAAGCAAAACTGGAGAAAGTGCGAGCTTTGTAGGAGGTGGAGGTCCCTTAAAACACCCGGGAAGTCTATAGGCTAATGGGGAGGATTACTGCTCTATCTTACTTCATCTCTAGGTTGATTGATTGAAGGTTACCCTTTTCAAGGTGTTGCGGAAGTCAGCTTGATTCACATCGGATCATAAGTGCGAGCAAGCTTTTACCAATCTCAAGAAGTATCTAGTATACCTACCTACGTTGTATTAGCCAATAGCAGGGGAGCAGTTATGGTTGTATTTGATAGCCATTGGGGGGGCGGTGATGTAGGAGCATCTAGCAGTTAGCACGATCTACCTATGCCCTGTGGCACGAGTATGCCGTATTCCGGTCCTCGATAAGAAGAAGACATGCCATCTAGACGCAACCACGGCTTGCCTGTGGCCCACTCCATGGGCGTATTCCATTCTACGACTTGAGATAAGTCTTTCTAGAGGGGAACACGGTCTGCCCATGTTCCCTACCATGGCTTGCCCGTGGACCACTCCACGGGCGTATTCCATTTTGCAGCTTGAGACGAGTTTTTCAAGAGGGGAACATGGCTTGCTCGTGTTCCCTATATGGTCATGGTCCTTACCATAGCCTACTCATGGACTAGTCCATGGGCATGGCGCGCTACCGCCACAGCGGGGTAATTTAGGATTTTTGAATTTTTCTATTTGTTTGTCTAAATTTTTCTTGTTTGTTTGAATTTTTCTCCTTTCCTAATCTATTTAAACACGAGCCAAGGTTCTTGTAAGTGTTCATGATTTGATTTTAATAAACTTCATTCATTTAAGCCCAGAGGCGGTTCCTCTTTATTTAATGAGGTCCCCCTCATTCGATTTCTTTGTCAATCTCTATTATAACTTCACATGTGAAAGAATTCCCATCCCGCTACTTCGCTTGTATCAGACAATCAACTCGGTTCTTTTGTGCCAAGAGTATAATAGCCAATATATTTCACCAGTCACCTCGTTAAGGATACTAAAGGATGCTATAGTAGTACCTAGGAGAAGCTAGCCTTGACACTTATTCTGACTGTTTGTCGGCTCCGTCCATACTTCTTCTCCCATCCCATTATGGTGTCAACTAATAGTATTTTGAGGATCGTCCTGGCTATTAGGGAATTGATCGTCGCTAGAGGGGGGGGGGGTGAATAGCGTTTCGACGTTGCGTGATGGAATTCGTTCGTGTGCTTGCCTATGATTGTTAGTACGCAGCGGAATATAAAAATAATATAAATAAATACACAATCACAAATACAAGCACAAAAACACAACAATATAACATGATTCAGAATCTCAAGGTTCCTACTCCACGGGTTGAGCTCAACGAGCTCGAGTGATGACAACACCACTAATAAAACTCCTTCTCGACAACACATCGGAGGCGGAGAAATCTCGTACAAAGATTACAACAGTAATTCAACAAAAATACAAGCAAATACAATAGAATGCAAGTAAAGAAAATTTTACAAAGAGTTTTTAGATGCTTGCTTGTTTGGTTGCTTAAATTGCACTTAGAGACTATGAATTGCACCAGCAAATCGCCTCAAATCGCCCTAAGAAACCTTAGCCAAATCCTCCTTCACGAGCTTTGGATTTCACTGGCGATCGGCGATTGATTGCGACCGTTAATTATGCTCCATAAGCGTTGTGAAAACGATGCTTAATCGCGTTGGATAAGTTAGCGGATACTGTGACGATCATTGCCGTAACCCGGATCATTGCCGGTATGGAATTGACGATCAATTGCTCGAACGATCGCCAGTAACCCGACCGGCGATCATTGCCCGTTCATGGCGGTTGGTTTGCTCAACAATAATCGTCGGCCCAATCTTTGGCGATCGATTGCGAGTATTTCCTACTGATCGAACACCGATCGACTACTGGCGGTTCATAGCCGTAATCCCGATCGGCTCTTCTGAAGTCGATTGGTACGCATGATGTCGAAACACTTAACGATCGTGATAACCTCAAGCTGATCGGTGATAACCTCGAAGCGTGAGGTTTAACTCCAAGTATGATGCCTTTATATTTTCTAGACTACCCTTAGCTTAGACCTAAGCCTTCTAGCCACCTCCGTCAGCTTCACACCTATCGGATCCCTCCAAGTCATCCATGACTTATTCATCCATACGTTAACCTTCAGGTGCTTCCATCAGCTATTGTCATGCTAAGCTAGTCTATACCGCCAAGGCACATTGGACTTATGCTGCTAAGACTCCGCTTGGACTTTACGCCGTCAACTATTGGACTTATGCTGCCAAGATTTTACCCTTGGACTTTACGCCGCCAATATCACCCCTTGGACTTTCCTTGCCAATCCATGTTGCACTTTTCATTTGCCAAGACTTAAGTTTGGACTTTCCCTTGCCAAGACCCATGCTTGGACTTTCCATGCCAAATACCCATGACTTAGACTTTCCCATTGTCAAGTACCCATGACTTGGACTTTTCATGTCAAGTATACAAGACTTGGACTTCTCCATCGTATGGTCAACCTCATGTCAATTATATAGTTAAACAATAATCAAACCATCGTCAAACATCAAAAACCACTCGAGTCAAACTCGAGTCTGGTCAATCATGACCCGGGTCGATAGCACCAACAATCTCCCCAAAACATTGTCAAACATCAAAACATTACTCGAGTCCAACTCGAGTCTGGTCAATTATGATCTGGGCCGATTGCACCAACAATCTCCCCCTTTTTGATGTTTGACAAAAACCACAAAACTATTGAGTTAGGCTACCTAACTCAAATCTCTTTACCAATTCTCCCAAATTGGTAACTCCATAAATTCTCCCCCTTTTTGACATACATCAAAAAGGTTCTCCTCAAAGAGGTCAATGTCTCATATCCCAATGTGATCTTACAATCTCCCCCTTGGTTCAAAAACATCTAGGATGCCTTCACTCTTCCTAGTGATAAGTCCCAAATCACTTAAGGGAGGTTTACTACAAACTCTCCCAATTTCCAAATTAGGCATCTCACATTTCCATTTCTCCCTCTCATGAGGAAGAACACATTCATCATCTCATGATGGATAACTCTCTCTAAAGGCTTGCTCCCCTTAACCATTGCACCAACAATGTCCTTGGAGAGTCCCTAAGCCTATAGGAACACTAAACCATCAAAATTAAGGTTAAAAGTTCAACTTTGAACTTTCACACACCTTAAAGTTGATACACACCTTAACAACTCTCCTAATTCATATCCAATGGATTTTCACCATTTCCAATGCTTTCCAAAGCATATCCTAGGGTTAGGAGCAGTTAGGGTAATCTAACATAGCTGAAACATGGGCTAAACATCTTTGTTTACCCGAAATCAGCTCTGCGATTAACTCTTCTGATCGCGATCATTGATCGTTGGCGTAAGCGGCGATCGGTGATTTACGCAAAAATTTAATCAGAATCCGAATTTCAGAAATTCATAAGTAATTATGCATAATACGAAAAATTATGAAAATTCATATGTATAATACTTATGTAAATACAATGTGTGAAAAATATTTGAAAATTAATTTACCTACAAAATATTGAAATTTGATACAAAGTTCAAAAATAAGAAAAGCTTCAATGTTTTGAGCCCTCTTTGCATCAACATTATCAATGTTGATTTCTATTAAAAGATAGACTTCACTAAGGTTTTCTAAAATGATTTTAAAATATTTTTGAAAACCTATATTGGATCATGATCAATAGGCTCAATGCACATGACTTGAACATTAGCTTTTCCCATGATTCACTTATGATATAAGATGAGTTTGAGTTCATCTAGATGCAAAAACTATGCACCTTGAACTTAATTCATTTTCTAACATCTCACATGTGTCTAGGGTGTATCAATACACACACATGTCAATGTAATATGAGATGTGGGTTTTGGTTATCCTAATACTAACGTCTCATGCATTTTCTAAGGCAACACTACTTGATTTTCTTATACATGGGACTTCAAGTTATGCCAATTGTCCTTAAATCAATTTTAATTAATGCATGAATGATCATGGTATAAATGATAACATAAATAAACATAGTTAATGATCATGATGTCATGACATAAATATAAATCTAAGCATACATACATAAAATAGTCCTAACTATAATCATTACATTTTATATGATTAAAAAGAAATATGATGTCATGACATGTTATATGACAAATCAAGCATGACAAATACAATATAAAGGTATATAATATCTAAATTTTAGTGTTAATTGCCATTTGTTAGAATTAAATCCATTTTGCCATATCACTACTAATCCCCCAAGTGTGCAAAAAATCCAAAATGACACTCTATGACTTCTAAACCTAGTTTGTGTCAATTTGATTGATTTTTCATAATTCTCAAAATATATTGGCACATCCTAAAATCTTTTAGGATATAAGATCAAACTTATTTTTAAGGTATCCATAACCTTGAAAATGATCTAAAGTGTCATCTTTACCATGGTTAGGTTAACTACCCATCCATTTAAAGTTGGTACACCCTAACCTATTTAGCGTGAATCGATCACGCTTCTAGGAACTCAAAATCTATTGGAGCTCCTTGGGTTTACTAGGTATTCCTTAAAGATGACCTCCCTAGATATCCTCCTAATGACCCTTCTAGGCTTGGTAGCCTTGGTCATTTGGGTTTTACCTAGGTTAACTTTAAGGGTAACTCCCCTTGTAACCTTCTTAGTGGCTTTCCTAGGTTTTTTCGAAACCCTAGCCACTAGGCACTTGCCTTGGTTAACCTTAGGGATGACCTCTCTAGTAACCATGGCTTTCCTAGACCTAGTACTAGTTCCATAATCGAATGAAACATTGTGATAAGTAGGCTTATCTACCTTGGACCTAGGCTTGTGGCTTAAGCCTTTCTTGCCTATAGATGAGCCTTGCTTTCTAGACTCTAGACTTTGATCATTTGACCATTTAATTGAATTTTGTATCTTCCTAAGGGTCTTTTCTATTTTCTCAAGCCTTGACCTCAAGACTTGGTTCTCTAACTCTAATTTCTCTAATTTAGCGGACCAATTATTTCCTTGAGTATTCTTGCCCTTCCTAGGCATATGTCTATTTTTCTTAGCATTAAAGCTTAAGTGATCTTCTATTTTCTTAATACTTGCCTTAGATAAGATTGTTTTAGGGACATTAGTCCCAAATTTCTCTTTATTCCTAAAATGGACATGTTTAGCTCTTAAGCAATAAAGTCTATTTTTATTAGCATGCTTTTCATGAGTAATAGCAAGTCAATTAAAAGCATGTTTTTTAATATTAAAATTTGAAGGTGCATTATTGAATTTTATCTTAGGGTTTATTTTAGAAGCTCCCCCTACATATGATGCTCCTTCTTGCCCTTTCTTCCTCCCCCTAGAGCATTGGCTCCTATAATGCCCTTTTTGGTTGCATTTGAAGCACACCATGTGCTTCTTGCTCTTAATCGTTGGGGCTCCGACATGCTTGGTCTTTAGCACCGGTGGAGCCTTCTTAACCTTCTTAGGGCACTTACTCTTGTAGTGCTCATATTCCTTACACTCAAAACATATATTTTATTTTGAATTAATGTGTTTGAGTTACCTAGGGTGATGGTGGAAGCCTCTTGAGCTTGCTCATCTTCTCGACCGGAGGTTGATGGTTCCTCTTGAGGGTTCTCTTGTTCTGGAGTAGATAGCCTCATCTCCTCCCCCTCAATTCTAGAGGTGGAGGCTTCCCCTACTTCTTCCTCCTCGGATGTCGAACACCTTTCGATCTCAGACTCCTCAATTTTTTGTGAGGATGATGATGCTTCTTCTTTGGACTCTCTTTCTACTTGAGCCATGGATGACTCTTCATGGAGCTTGGCTAATTTTTCCTATAGCTCCTTAACATCTAGAAATTCACCTAACCTAGACACAATATCGTTAGGTAATGAATTTATTATCAATTTCATTACCTTATCGTTTCTTTCGAAAGCTTGGACTTGCTCTTCGGTCCATCTTTTCCTCTTGAGGTATCCACCTTTTGAACCTCTTGGAAGTTCGAATCCGTCTTGTATGATGAACCATTGCTCGATGTCCATCATCAAGAAATTCTCCATTTGTGCCCTCCATTGCTCAAATCCTTCTTGTCTATAGAAGGTATACGGGACCGGAGTGTTGATATCCCATCTTAGTCTTTCTTCAAATTCCATCTTCTTCTTCACCCTCTAGCGGTGCTCTCTTAGCGGTTAGTCCAAATGAAGAGCGACCGCTCTGATACCATTTGTTGGGGAATTGATCGTCGCTAGAGGGGGGGGGTGAATAGCGTTTCGACGTTGCGTGATGGAATTCGTTCGCGTGCTTGCCTATGATTGTTAGTACGCAGCGGAATATATAAATAATACAAACAAATACACAATCACAAATACAAGCACAAGAATACAATAATATAACGTGGTTCGGAACCTCAAGGTTCTTACTTCATGGGTTGAGCTCAACGAGCTTGAGTGATGACAACACCACTAATAAAACTCCTCGATAACACGTCGGAGGTGGAGAAACCTCATACAAAGATTACAACAATAATACAATAAAAATACAAGCAAATACAATAGAATGCAAGTAAAGAAAACTTTACAAAGAGCTTTTAGATGCTTTCTTGTTTGGTTACTTGAGCTGCACTTAGAGACCCTGAATTGCACCAGCAAATCGCCTTAAGAAACATTAGCCAAATCCTCCTCCACGAGCTCCTTTTAAAGCTTCAACTTTCGTGGATTCCTTTAGCGATCGATTGATCGCGACCGTGATCATGCTCTCGTAGCTGGATGTGAGAGACAATGACTTAATCCACGTTGGATAAGTTCAGCGGATCTGGCGATCATGCCGTAATCCAAGCGATCATTGCGGCCGTAGGTATGACTGACGGTCATTCTCGGCGTCTCTCCGTAACCCGATCAATGATCGTGCCATTCGTAGCGATCATTGCTTTCAACCAGTCGTCGGCCCAATCTTTGGCGTCGATTGCGAGTATTTTCTGATCGAACACCGATCGACTACGGCGGTTGACTAGCCGTAATCGATCGTGCTGCTGCAAGTCGACTCGGCTGCCAAGTGTCAAAACACTTGACCAATCGTCTGATAACCTCAAAGCCCCAGTCGATTGATAACCTCAAACATGAGGTTTAACTCCAAGTATGATGCCCTCATACTTTCTAGACCACCCTTAGCCTAGACCTAAGCCTTTTAGCCACCTCCGTCAGCCTCACGCCTATCAGATCCCTCCAAGTCATCCATACGCTAGCCTTTAGGTGCTTCCATCAGCTATTGTCATGCTAAGCTGGTCTATACCGCCAAGGCACATTGGACTTACGCTGCCAAGACTCCGCTTGGACTTTACGCCGCCAACCATTGGACTTATGCTGCCAAGATTTTACCCTTGGACTTTACGCCGCCAATATCACCCCTTGGACTTTCCTTGCCAATCCATGTTGCACTTTCCATTTGCTAAGACTTAAGTTTGGACTTTCCCTTGCCAAGACCCATGCTTGGACTTTCCATGTCAAGTACCCATGACTTGAACTTTCCCATTGCCAAGTACCCATGACTTGGACTTTTCATGCCAAGTACACAAGATTTAGACTTCTCCATCATATGGTCAATTCCATGTCAACCATATAGTCAAACCATCGTCAAACATCAAAAACCACTCGAGTCAAACTCGAGTCCGGTCAATCATGACCCGGATCGATTGCACCAACAATCTCCGCAAAATATTGTCAAACATCAAAACACTACTCGAGTCCAACTCGAGTCTGGTCAATCGTGATCTGGGCCGATTGCACCAACACTAGCCAACCCAGAGGCTATGGGAAGGCTGATCAAGTAGACAACCGGGCTTAGTGAGTACAATATCCAATACCAGCCGCGGATTGTAATCAAGGTCTAAGTATTTGTGGATTTTCTCTTGGAGACTTCTGGGAGGGAAGGAGAGAGAGTTTTGAAGATCTTTATGGATGACTCGACAAAAGGTAAAGGAGGCGTAGTGAGGATCTTATTAATATCAACTCGGGGAGATTAGATCCGAGTAGCAATCCAGTTTAGTTTTAGGGCTTCCAATAATGAGACCGAGTATAAAATGCTACTAGCCAGTCTACGAGCCCTAAATATATAGGGGAAGTTAGGGTCATCGTCAACTCAATTCTCAATTATCAGCTCACTAGTTTGAGGGAGTGTACAAGATCAAGATTAATCGATTGTGTAAGTATGCAGAGACCTATAAACGAATAAAGGTCGAGTTCCAAGAGGTGGTTCTTTAGAAGATACCCTAGGAAGAGAATAAGAAGTTAGATGAGTTAGTTCGGATGGCTAGAGCATACGCTTATTGGGTTGAGGAAGACACGGTGGTTCGAGTAGAGTTGATAGCTTATATTGATCAATCTCTGACTCTCGAGCCTAACTAAAATGAAGAAGTTGATTGGAGAGAGGTAATAATAATTTTTCTCAGACAGGTAGGCTTCCAGAGGACTCGGGACAAGCATAACAAATTAAGCAGAGTGTAGTGCGTTTCACCTTAATAGGTGATAATTTATACAAGCGAACTTCCTCTTGTCCTCTGTCGAAGTGTCTGGGTCTTGATGAAGCTGGGTATGTGATGTGGAAGATTTATGAGGGCAGTTGTGGGAACTATGTTGGCAGGAGGACCTAGCCCATAAAGTCTTAATAGTGGGATATTTTTGGCCGACATTGGAGTGGGATGCAACACACCTCATCACAACTTGTTTGAGCTGCCAGAGGCACCAATAGTTATCTCGACGTTCGGTCGAGTTCTTAAAGGTCCCTTCGTGTCCCTTCGACCAGTGGAGGTTGAATGTTGTGGGTCCTTTTCTAGTAGGGCTGAGTTAGATGTTTCTCTTAGTAGCCATAGACTACTTCTCTAAGTGGGTAGAGGCGCAGTCTTTAGCTTGGATCATAAAGGAAGCAACTTTGAAATTCCTCTAGAAGTATATAGTATGCAGGTATGGAGTATCTTAGAAGTTAGTGTTCGACAATGAAGTGTAGACTCTAGGGATGATACCGGGAGCTTGAAATCCAATAATCTTTCACCTTAGTGGCTTATCCTCAAAGTATTTGTCAAGTGGAAGTGGTTAAGAGGGATTTGGTTCAAGGTATGAAGGTCAAGCTTGATCATGTAGGAGGGAGTTCAATGGAGGAATTGCCGAGCATATTGTCGTCATATCACACTACTCCTTGGAACAGCATAAGGATGACCCTTTTCTATTTCGTATATGGAGAAGTAGTAGTCCCTGTAGAGATTGTAATGTTGTCCGCTCGAGTCAATGCTTATGATAAAGATAATTCAGAGAGATGGTTGCTCAAATTGGACTTGGTGGATGAAGCTAGAGATTGAGCGGTAGCTAGGCTTAAGGTTTACAAGTAGCAGATGTGCTAGACTTACAACTAGAGGTCATCTCCCATTCTTTCTAGGTAAGAGATGTGGTTTGGAAGAAGATGTAGCCTGCAAGAGAAGTCAAGAAGTTAAAACCTCGATCGGAAGGGCTATACAGAGTATGCATTAAGCTGAGCTCAGGAGTTTATTATCTATAGGACTCGAATAGAAAGCGATTGGGGGTGCCCGTGGAACACTTTTCACCTTTAACCTTATCGGACCGGGGGGGGGGGGCGATATCTTATGTTTCCATGTCATCGCCTTAGGCAAGAGGTAGTTCAAGTCATGTCAGTGGTAGCATATTTCATGTAGTGTTTAATTTGCACTTTTTAATGAAAATATGATTTCTTTGGAAATGTCTAGTTTTTTCTCATAATTCTCTATTCCCTTTCAGAGGGTCGACTTGTTATACTCTCCTAATTCAGACATAGTCATGGATCAAGTTCTTCGTCTCCTTTCGGAGGTTTGACTCGTTATACTCTCTCAACTCGGGGATAGTTGCAGATCGAATTCAATATCCCTTCTCAGAGGATTGACTCGTCACACTCTCCTAACTCGGGGATCATTCCATGGATCGAGGTCTCCATTTCCTTTTGATGGGTTGACTTGTTACACTCCCGACTCGGACATAGTTATAGATCAAGTTCTCCATCCCTTCTTGGAGGGTCAACTCATTACACTCTCTTGGCTGGATATAGTCGCGGATCGAGTTCTCCATTCCCTCTTGGAGGGTCAACTCGTTACACTCTCTTGACTCGGCTATAGTCGCGGATCGAGTTCTCTATCCCTTCTTGAAGGGTCGATTCGTCACACTCTCTCTCGACTTGGACATAGTTTTGGATTGAATTCTCTATCTTCTCTCGGAGGGTCGACTCGTTACACTCTCGACTTGGACATAGTTGTGGATTCATCACTTCTTGGAAGGTCAACTCGTTCTACTCTTCCGACTCGGATATAGTTGCAGATCGAATTCTTTATCCCCTCTCGGAGGGTTGACTCATTGCTTTCTCTTGATTTGGACATAATTACGGATCAAGTTCTCAATTCCCTCTTGGAGGGTCGACCCGTTTAAGCTCTCTTTACTCGAACATAGTCTCGACTCTACGTAAACCGAGAAGACTTAAGTTCATTCGAGCCTTGTCAAGGTGGTATGCTTATTGACTTTCTTTAGAGAGGTTGATTGCTAATGCGAGCTTGGGTTTCTCTAGTCTAGAGGAATTAAGTTTCATGACCTCTCTGTTGAGTCTGCCCCATGGGAAGTAATAGGCTTGGGAATCCTTTGAACTTGGCTACAAGGCAGCCGAGCTGCACCTCGTAGTAGTTAGAAAAGACAAAAGGGAGCAGAATGGATAAATACTGTTGGAGGAAAGCTTTGTATTATCTCAAAAAGGGTGATTATATTTAACCTATTGACATTGCAGTGCAAAAGAAGAAAAGCAAAGTTCGATAATTATTCAAGTTGAACTTCTTCTAAAGGATACTCTCCGAGATTTTGTAAGGGTCCAGGAAGTTGATGGAGGTCCCTTCACGAGGATAGCCAACCGTCTTGAACTGTTGAATAGCTCTCTCGAATCCATGCTCAAAAAGAAAGACAGAGAGATTGCCCATCAGATCGAAGAACTCTGCTGACTCCAAGAAGTTCTTCTTCTCAGCCCAACATCCTTCCCCGACGTGGTAGTTGACCAACTCTGTCTTGAGTTTTTCTAGCCCGACCATGAAGGAGTTCTTGGTTTTCTCCTTGGCCACTATTTTCTCAGCCTCTTGGTGGGCACCTTCCGAGGCTATCAGCTTGGCTTGAAGCTTGAGGAGTTGCTCTGAGTATAAATTTGCCTCGTCTCAAGCATCTTCTAACTCTTGGTCTCGCCGCTCTAATTAAGCTCGGTGCTATACTCCTTGAGCTCGGAGTTGGTGGTAGCTCTCAGATAGTCAGGGAAGGCTAGTCAGAAGTTCCCACTGTCGAGCTATGAATTGCTGGACAGATGAGGCTAAACTTTGGAAATTCAAAGAAGTATGGGAAGAGGAAATTGATCGTACCTTGATGTTGGTGGCAACCATCTCATCTGTCAGTGCTATCAAGAGTAGACGCTTGATGACTTCCAGTTCAGCCTAAGAAATGCTCCCTAACGTAATGCCGGGAGTTGTCTTCGGGGAGGATCGACAGGGAATGCTATGCCCAAGGCTAGAACCAGGTTGGAATGACGAGCTTGGACTAAGAGGGAAGATTCGCTCTTGAGGAGACTGTGGTGGCGAAGTAGGAAGGTCTGATGACGGGGGAGTTAGATAGGTCAAGGGCTAGGACTTGTGGAAAGCTGAGAGGAGCTTGGCTCGGTAGGACGTCGCAAAAGCCAAGTCCTTTTGCGTGGTCGTAAGAGCTGCTCTGACTCAATGGAGGAGATTGCTTAGGGAATTAAGGATTCCCGGTGGGTCGGCTCAGCTTCAGGGGTTGGATCCTTAGGTGCGAGGGTTGAAATGCGGGGTTGAGGCCATTTCATATGCTTGTTGATGGAGACTTGCCATATTTTGTTAGCTAGAACAAGAAAAGGAAAAAAAAATAGTCATCACTGAAGTTGTAAAGGAAGACGAATTTGAATTATATACCTAGAGGAAGGGCAAGTTCAGTCTCTATGCGGCTCAGCTCAAAGTAGAAGAATAAGTCTTCCTCGATTAATAAGCTGATATCAAAATGAAGGTCTTGAAGGATCTCGGTAGTGCTTTTGCAAGTTGGATTGTCCTTGAAGCAACCCAGCTCGGGCTGAGGTGGTAGCTCGATTTGCTACTTAGTTGGCTAGGTGAAGGGCGAGACTGATCGGATATAGAAGTAGCGTTCTTTCCAGTGTTTGTGGGAGGTAAGGTAATTTTGCAGAAATTATGAAGAAGGTTGAGCGGTGAAATAGAAGGCCTCGATCTTGATCTTTTTGGGGTAAAAAAAGCAATAGAAGCTGATGGGGAAGAGGGAGATATGGTAGATTGGAAAACAATAACAATCCCATAGAAGAGTTGAAAGGAATTGGAGTTAATAGGGTAAGGGGAATCATGAAGTAGGAGGAGGTCTCTTCAAAGAAGGGAGGAAGGGGAAAGTGAAAGCCACTGGTCAGTTGGCCATAGAAGAATAAAGTGTAACAGATGAGTGGCAAATGAGGGCGTTGGGAAGCTCAGGGGATTTGGAGCAGAAGGTGGTACGGAGGGTTGAGTTTTTTATCTCGATGTGACTTGGTCAGGTAGCTTTGAATCAAAATGCAATAATAGGTTGGGAAGCCATTGTGGGTTCGATGGAAGGAAGAGGAGAGGAGGAACTTATAGGCTGAAATCAAAGAGCAGAAGCTTGACGATGATGAAAGACGGCGAGTGTTAGGTGTTTGAATGTGCCTGAGCTCTGATAAGGAGTGGACAATCATTAACGAGCTGCTGGATGTAGGGCGAGAAGGCGGGTCACAATCTTTTGCCATTGGATTGTGCCTATGTTGACCTGTCAGATATTGTATCTTTTGGATTGGAGTAGTCGTCATAGATTAATGATCGATGGGACATGCGAGGCAGAGGATTCACAAGTTCTGGAGGTAGATTTAGAGTTAGAAGAGCAATTCGATTCTCGGAATGGCAGTATGATATGGTAGATTTTCGAAGAACGATTAAGGAACAAAGTCGATCGAGTCGCGGAGTTGTAGTAGAGGAACTCAGCTAAGATGGGCCATGCTGTGATGTTGAGATTCTTCGTGCTGTGGAGTCGGCCAATATCCAGTCAGTTCAAATACTTCTTTCTTCAATTGAACTCGAAGGATGCTTGTGATGTGGTAGAGATGATAAGGTTCCACGTGGTGAGGGCCGGACTTTAGTGAACGCAGAGCTTGTGAATCTCCGGACGTTGTCGCGACTTCAGGGTCGATATGAATCGGGCCTGGAGGAGTTCATCCTAAGGGTTAACTCAACCGACCTGAATGGAAGCATAAAAAAGGCGGACAGGTGCATACATGAATATGTAGGATAGGTACGGACATAAATGGGCACGGATAGGAACAGATGTGCAAGGAATGCTTCCTGTTGTTTGCTCCTAGGTTTATGTAAAAGAATGCTTGCATAGGCAGGCTAGGGAGAGAGATTACTTTCAGCCACTATTTCATCTTCGCTTTTGTCTTGTTTCTCCTTTCTCTCTGTTAAAATCTGATTTGAGCATCGGAGGAATTTTACTAAGATTTCTTGGGCTCCCTTCTAACTCTCTCTTTGGTTCGTAGCCAACTTGAGTGCTCGTCCATTATGTGGTGAACTCTCTCTCCTTCATTGATTGTATTGGAGTATTGTCATCTTGGTTAGCCGTCGATTCATCGTGGGTCAACTTGATTAGAAGGTGCGCATCCGAGAACAATCTGACCTGTAGCCGAGTTGTCAATGAAAATCTATTCGGCTGACTTGCCTATTGAAATTTACTCAGAGTTTTCGAAGATCCAGTCCATCCACAACTCTCGAATCACCTCCTATGCATACAAACCTCTTCACTGTGGTCATCCAATCCCGTGAGGACCAAATTTGCTATGCTAATGCAAATGCCAAATAAATGGATCATGATGGTTTGACGCACACCTGCAGCTAGCCTATTTTTGATGTCAAGCAATTAATAATATAAGGATTGGAGTGAAAAGCATTGTATCAGTGGCTTAAATTGTGTACTTTTGGTTGTTTTAGCCTTGTTTTCGCTTGTATTAATCCATTTTTTTTAGTCCAAACTACTGTGTCAATAAGGTTCAAACCTAACCAGAGCGGTTCAGCCTAGAATAATGTCTGCATATCTAGGCCTGAAACTGAAACCATGAATAATACAATCACTAGGCAGTTCGTTCTAATATAGAGGTTTTTGAGCATCAATAAAAGATAGCATTATTTGAATATCCATTTAATGCTGGCTGATCAAACTAAGGTTCACTAGGGAAAACCTCCATTTCAACTTCTTATTATATATAAAATCCATCCTCTAAGCCGAATACCTATAACCTATTTATACCATAGGTTCTGATGTGAATATGTGAGTGAGAAAACAGTTTGTTTAGATTTGAGAAGATCTTATTAGCATAAGAGGTTGTTTGGTACTTCTCTTACAAGATCTGCTTGTGGTTGAACTTGGTCTAAAAGCTTGGGATCCATGCATTTTGAAGGCTAAGCAACAAGTGCACTGTGGTAGGGATGATGGTCTAGTTTTCGGTGACCTTACTACATGTCAAAATAAAAATGTAAGATAACAACTAAAGATGCAATGATAAGAGTCAAGACTCCATGTGAATTAATTGAAGTCTTTCCTATAAAGAAAGGTTACATTATGGATGAATTCTAAGGTCCTATCTTATTATATTAATCATGGATGAACTCATTTGTCACATCTAAAATACATTACCATGAAACATATTTTTTGCATGATATTGTTTTGGTAGAAGAGATATGTGAACGAGTTAATGTTAAATTTGAATCTTTGTGGAAAATATTGCAAGTAAAAAGTTTTAAACTTAGTATAGTAAAGACAAAATATATGAAATTTAAGTTTAGCGATATGAGACATGGTAAGACAATTGTTAAGATAGGAGATGATGATTTACTTGTAAGACAATCAACAATAACCAAGTCTTATCCCACTAGGTGGGGTCAGTTATATGGATCCTCCTATGCTATTGGACTCTTTCCCCTACTATATCATTATCTATATTTAAATAAATTTATTATGCTTTATCATTGCTAACCAAGTCTTTTTTAGTCTTCCTATTTTTTGTTTGATTTGTATATTTGTAATAGTTCACAGTGCCTAACTGAAACATCTATCGATCGTCTAAGTATATGTTCATATCATTTTAAATGTCTCTCGAAATTTTTCCTTAATAGGTGCAACCTCAACTTGCGCTCTAATGTTCTCATTTCTTATTTTATCCATCCTTGTATGTCCACACTCCTATCTTAACATCCTCATCTTTTGCTCATATGTTTGAGTCATAGTTCAACATTCAACTCTATATAACATAACAGGTTTAACTGTCATTTTATAAAATTTCCCTTTAAGTTTTAAAGATACCGTACGATAAAAAACTACAACCCAGTGCACGAAGCTTCCTCCACGCGGGGTACCGGAGAAGGAATCCATTGTACGCAGCCTTACCTTGCTTTTTTTACAAGAGGTTGTTCCCAAGATTTGAATCTGTGACCTCTTGGTCACAAGGTAGCAACCTTATCGTTGTGCCAAAGCTCCCTTCTCTTTAAAGATACTTTACGATCATAAAGCATAATTGATGTTCTCTTCCGTTTCGATTATCTTGCTTGTATTTTATATAAAATATATCTCTCAACTCCTTCATCCTTTTGCAAAATTGATCCTAAATATTTAAAATTTTTAGTTATAAACAATTCATTATCTCCTAATGTAACAATTATTTCATTGTATCTAACATTACTAAATTTAAATTTCATATATTCTGTCTTTACTAAGTGTAAGACCTTTTCTTTCTAGTGTTTTCCTCCAAGATTCAAGTTTACCATTTACTTTTTCACGTGTCTCATCTACCAAAACAATATCATCTGTAAATAACAGACACCATGGTACCATATCTTGAATATGTCTAGTGAGTTCATCCATGATTAGTGTAAAATGATAAGAATTTAAAACTGATCTTTAATGTAATTCTATCTTTTTATAAAATATTTCGATTAATTCTCCTGACATTTTTACTCTTGTCATTGCCTCTTGTATATTCTTAATTATTTTAATATATACTATACTAATCTTTTTCTTTTCTAGAATTTTTCATATAGTTTCCTTTGGGGCTCTATTATAAGTTTTTTCAAGATCAATAAATATCATGTGTAAGTCTTGTTTTTGTTCCCTATACTTTTCAATTAGTTGTCTAAGAAGATGTATAATTTCTATTGTTGATCTTTCCGATATAAATTCAAATTAATTTTCAGCCACTATAGTCTCTTTAATTTTTTTTCTATTACTTTTCCCATAATTTTATGGTATGACTTATTAGTTTAATGCACTTATACTTTGCACAATTTGTATGTCTCTTTCCTTTTTATATAAAGGAATTAGAGAATTTATTCTCTACGTATCAAACATTTTTTTCGTTTTCAATATCAAATTGAATAACTTTATAAGTCATGCAATGCCTTCTTACCTAGGCATTTCCATGCCTCTATCGAAATATTATCTAGTTCAATTGCTTTTCCATTTTGCATTTCATTTAAAGTGTGTTATACTTCTGAAGGTTGAATTCTAGAATAAAACTGTAAATTTCTATACTCATTTAACCTACTTAAATTATCTAAGGTAGTTTGGTTACCTAAACTTCATTGAAAAGTGGATGAAAATATCTCTTTTATCGTTCTTTTATTTCCTCATTATGCATTAGTGCCGTATTTCATTCATCTTTAATGTATCTTATTTGGACAAGATCTCTAGTCTTTCTTTTTCTAGCTTTAGATATTCTATAAATATCTTTCCCCCCCTTTTTTTTTATCCAATTATTGATATAAACATTCAAAAGTTTCATTCTTAACTTTACTGACTACTTTTTTTTGGCCTCCTTGGCCATTGTATACTGTTTTAAGTTTTCCTCATTTTTACAAGTGTATAATACCTTAGTTTTTTATTTTTTTTTCACTTTCTCCTGTATTTTCTCATTCTACTACTAAAATTCTTTACTTGATATTGCACATTCTTTTTGACTGCTATTTTTAACTTTAATTTCATCTTATTCCATGTTGTATTTGAGTCATTATGTATCTCTTGTAATATTTGTACTCATACCATCTCTTTAAATATTTTTTATTTTTTATTTTTTAAATTCCACCATTTAATTATAGGAGTCATACATATTTTTCTTTTATGAATACTCTGCTTAAGGCTCATATCCAACACTACCAATTTATATTGGATAGTAAAGTTTTTTCTAGGAATAACTTTACAATCTTTAGAAATCTTTCTATCCTTCTTCTTTACTATAAGAAAGTCAATTTACGACTTATTATTCCACTTTTAAACGTGATAAAATGTTCTCTTTTCTTAAAAAATATATTAGCTAGTATAAGTTCATATGCTATTGCAAAATCTAATGTAGTTTTCCTTATTCATTATTTGTTCCAAACTCATAACCTTTATGCACCTTATTATATTTCATATTGTTTACTTCTACGTACCTATTTAGATTTTCTCCTATTAAAATCATTTTGTTTGATGAAATTTTTTGTAATATCTCATCTAAATCTTTCCAAAATATAGTTTGTGTTTTCATCTAATCCTATTTTTGGTGCATATAGGCTAATTATATTAATAATTTTTTTCGCTATTACAATCTTGAGAGTTATAATTTTATCCTCTTTTCTAATTACTTCTATCACTTCAGCTTTTAATGAACTATCTACAACAATAACTACTTCATTTCGTGTTCTACACTTTTTTGTGTACTATAAGGTAAAATCTGAGTTCTCAATCATCTTTGCTTTCTCTTCTACTCACTTTGTCTCTTGTAAACATTGTTGGTGCAATCGACTCAGGTCACGATTGACCGGACTCGAGTTTGACTCGAGTAGTATTTTGATGTTCGACAAAGGAGTGATCATTGTTTGACAATGGTTTGGGGAGATGGTTGACAAGAGATTGACCATATGATGAAGAAGTCTAAGTGAGACACTTGGCATGGGAAAGTCCAAATCATGAGTACTTGACATGGAAAGTCTAAGCATGGGTCTTGGCAATGGTAAAGTCCAAGTCTTGGGTACTTGGCAACAAGGTTTTAAATGTCGAGTCATACCGAGGTTTCGGTCAATGACCGGAACAATACGATTTCGGTATCATATCGTGCGTGCCCATACTGTTTCGATACTTTTTTCTATTTTTTTAAATATTAATATTTAATTATTTTAAAGGTCATTATTCATTTAATTTCAAATATTTATTGTTAAGTATATTTCGATTTTTTTTCTTAAAATAATTGATATCAAAGGGATAAAAGTAAATAAATATACTTTTCTTTAAAGAAAATTGATACATCAATAACTTAAATTAAAATTGATACATCATAACATGTTATTTTATTAATACCAAAAAGAGTTGCGTGAATCAGATGAAAACATTGGTTCTTGCGACATTCTGCTTAGATCAATCCCATAATTCTCTAACGCCCAAATCAAATAATTATCCCATGACATGGAATATTGATATTGATTTCTCCACATATCCATCAATGTGTTTCGATTCATCACTGGAAGTTGTGAATGGGCTGCGCCACTGGAATCGGGCTAGTACGAGATAAGGATAAACATACGTCCCCTATGTCGGATATGATTGATCACCATATAATGCATCAGAGCTATAATAAGGCCGAGAGTATGATGAACTCCGATCAGAATCAATCTCAACTAAACTCTCTCGCATATCTCGATAATCATGAGCTTCTTTTTGTCTATCACCCTTATATCGACGTTGATACTGACTTTTAATAGTCCTAGCACTATGATCTTCATCTTGAGTTGTATGTGTGAAATTTTGCTCACATGTCCAAGGTTCTGATGTTGAAGTTGATGGAATATAAGTTTCACCACCACTGGGTGCACCATCACTATCATTACTTCCATGAGTACTTGCACTGCTATTAACATCACTATCATCATTGTGAACTTCTCGTCGGATTGCAGTATTAGAAGGTGATGATGTTTTATTACTATCATCATGTTCTTGCTCATCAATTGCATCGAGTGAATTTTCATTAATTCTCAGTTGACTCCTTCCTTTAAAAGTAGGAATTATGCCATTTCTTTTCTCTTTAATAAAAGTTGTCAGAGCTTTGCCTTTGCCTTTGCCTTTGTCTACAGATGTTTGTTGGATTTTGGATTGAGATGCTTGAGAACGTCTAGGTCGAGATCCAGAAAATCGAAATTCTTGATCAAAAGCTTCATCGTCATCATTTTCCTCAATGATATCTCTTTTAGCTTGTATTATTTCAATTTCTTTGAGTAAGCGAGATGGTTGTGATGGATCTCCCGCTTCATCAAGTAAAGGATTTTCGCCTCAAAGACTCCATCAATCCATCATTGGATCGCGTTATCACTTTAGGCAATCCGATATCGAATAATGTCTACATTATCGATTCTTAGTCTTCTGCTCTTACATTGTATCGCTCTTAGTTGAAGACACATTATAATAAACATAGACCATTTTTTCCAAGCGACGATAAGAAAGATGATTTCGTACTTTGGTATGAATGAGGGAGAAAGTTGACCAATTTCTTTCACAACCACTTGAAGACGTTGTTTGTGAGAGAATTCGTACTGCAATCTTTTTCAAATTTGGGGCTGATCCTCTACTGTAACCACGACTCAGCTGAAAGACAAATAAAATCAAACTTAACATAGTATTTTCATTTGTAAATAATAATAAGTCATAATTTATGCTACATTTGCCTGCATCCATTTTATATCTGCATGATATTGCAAAAGGATCAGCAAAAAAACCATATCCCTTTCGAAATAATCGATTTTCATTAATAGCCTCAGCAGCTAATTCTCTATTTGTTTGTAGTTTTAATATTATATTTTTGAGGGCGACTAACAAATTATCATTTGTGGCAAGATTATAACGAATTGATATGCTGGATTGAGATAATAACCTGAAATAATTAAAGATATATAATTATTAATAGTAATATTAAAAAAATTATTATTAAAAAAATACGCACCTGCCAAATGAATATACTTTCGCATTTGATTGTCCCACCTTGAAGTGATTATATCAATATAATGTTGATATTTAGTCGATGATTGTAGACGTCTTTTAATTTCCTCTTTTGCTTTATGAATCAGGTGGTAAATATTGCCCATCTGTGACTTTTTGTCCATGTCGACTTTACGTAAAACAACATACAAAGGCTCTATTCTTTGTAAGAATCTCTCGGATGTGATCCCGAAATCTAGTAGATATGATAATTTTTCGCGCCTCCTTACCTTCAATCGTCTTAGAGTATCGAGAGGTTTCTCAATCCTCGTGAGCATGGTCTTGATCCATTTTTTTTTTTGAAACAACGACTTTAATAGAGAAAGTGAGTTCGAAACCTAGTTGCTCTGGTCGTAGAATCTCTCCATCAATAAATCTCCTCATTAATCCATGAACCCAATGATGATTATATATGAATTTCGTTAACAATTGACTTTTTTTACTACCTTCTTCACTGTATCGAGTTTACCGATATCTGTTATCATCAAATCAATACGATTGTCTTTGCGTGGTGTCGAAAATAATGTTTGATACTCTTGTTCGATAATTCTCGACTCTTTTAAAGTTAGCACCATTATCTGTAATCACCAGTATTATATTCTCTACACCTATCTCTTACACTATCCATCCAGATGATATATATAGATGACGCATGATATTCTACGATCAATCAGCGGATTTATAAATATCACCTTTTATTGCAATATAGTAGAAAGTTGATAATGCCATCCGTGTAGGTCCCGTCCATCCATCACACATCAATGTACCCCTATATAATTTCCATTGCTTCTGGCATCATATAATCCAAGTCTTAATTTCCTACTGCTCATCTAAATACAATATGGAGCAATTTACGATACAGTTGGAGGTTGAATACCAGGACCACATTTTTGGATGTTAGATACCATGTTGCGGTAGTATGTGCTATTTGCCACGTTGGAAGGAATTCGATTAAAATGAAAAAATTTAGCAATACTTTGGCCAATTGATTTCTTCTCTTTTGTATAAGCATCATCAATCCTAGTTTGTTTACTACTGTCCGAGAATGCGAAATGGATCGATATCAATCGATATCAACTGCACGCCTTCGTGATGTAGAAGGAAAGAAACGACCAAATACCAATTTTTGTTAAAGCAATGCGAGCACTTGTAGTTCTCTCTAGTATTGTTGCACCAGTTGAGCCACTTCCACTTGCACCAAATGAGCCACTACTACTAGCGCCAATTATTTTGCCACCATATCGCATATGTTCATCATATGCATATTGAGTTAAGCGAGAAAAATTTGTTCTTCATTTAAATCTTCACCACCACCTTGAAATTCATCATAAACCGTGTGTTTGAAGCTACTTCTATCAAAATTTTTCTGTTGTTGTAAACTTATCTTGATTCTTTTTTCGTGAGTTCTGTTTAGTTTGTTTCGAATTCCATCGGGAACTTGTGAACATCTAGAAACATCCGGATATCCACCAGCAAGATGTTGTTTTATGTGTGTAGCTCCCCCGTCACGTCTAATCCTATCGCAATATAAACATTGCCAATAAAATCAATTTTCTAATCGATGTGCATGTCTCCAAGCTGGATCATAAGAATGTTGTTTTGGTGCCATTAGCCTACCTATGCATTATAAAAATTTAAAAAAATATTAAAAAAATAATTCACAATGAATATTCATAATTACAATATTGAAAAATTTAAAATAAAAATTATATAATTATTTTAGTCTTGGTCCCATTCTCAATCAATTAATACATCTTCAATTAAATTATTTAAAAAAATACCATCTAAATAAAAATATATATTGTTCGATATTTTTAATAATTAAATATTTTTTATTTTTATTATAATTTATATTTATTTTGTTTTTAATATAAAATAATAAAAACATTAATTTATATAAAATAATTATATAAATTAACTATTAATTTTTTAAAATTATACTGATATATTTATATATTAAAATTTATAAAATATAATAATTATATTAAATACTATAATTTATATATATTATTAATATATAATTTATATTATATTTTAAAATTATATATATACTAGTAAAAATTTTAAAATTTATCAAATAAAATTTTTAATTTTTTTTATAAAATTCTAAAATTATTTCATTTTTTTTTGAAATTTTATTAATTTTTAAAAATAATTAAAGATGTAATTTTAAATAAATTATAAATTGAATTTAGAATTTAATTAAAATATTTTTTATTTGTTTAATTTTTATATTTTTAAATAAAAATATAAATTAATTAATTTAATTAAATTTTACCGTTTAATTATTTTAGAATATATATAAAATTTTAATTAATAATTTATTTAATTATAATTATATTATAATTTTTATATTAATTATTTATATATTAATCGCGTTTCTGTGCAAGATCGATCCGCTGCGCCGCGCTCGGCGATTGTGATCGCGTGCGGGATAGCGCGATCGAAGCAAAATAATGAATAATCGACTGAGTCGCCGCCACTCATTTATTGCGTGCCGCCTCGGCGTTGTTCACGCAGCCGCCGCCGCCGCCACGCTCAGATGCGCGAGTTCCTTTTTATATAACTTCGTCGCGATCTTTAATCATCTATCTTTAATCGCGTGAACGAAGCTGTCGAGATTTCGCTCCCCGTCTTTAATCGCGCGTGAATGCTTCTGTGATTCTGTCTTTTATTTGTCGCGTGAGATTTCGCGCGGCTGTTGTTTCGGTCCCACCACGGAACGGTACGTTTCGTCCGTTTCGGACGAAACGAATCGGTTTTTAAAACCATGCTTGGCAATGGAAAGTTCAAGCATAGGTCTTAGCATTTGGAAGTCCAACATGGAAAGTCCAAGGGTGTAGTCTTGGCGATGAAAGCCCAAGTCATGGGTACTTGGCAATTGGGAAGTCTAAGGGTATGATATTGGCGGCGTAAAGTCCAAGCGGTAGTTTTTGCAGCGTAAGCCCAAATGTACCTTGGCAGTGTAGACACTGTTAGCATGACAATAGCTGATGGAAGCACCTGAAGGCTAACGTATGAATGAACAAGTCATGGATGACTTGGAGGGATCCGATAGGCGTGAGACTGATGGAGGTGGCTAGAAGGCTTGAGTCTAAGCTAAGGGTGACCTAGCAAGTACGAGGGCATCATACTTTGGTTAAAACCTCATGTTTGAGGTGTATCAGTCGACTGGGGTTATGGACCAGTCGACTAGTTGAGTGTTTTGACAATTGACAACTTAGTCAACACTGAGCTGACCGATCGGGTTACGATTAGTCGACGATGCTGATCGCTGCCGAGCGGCCTTAGAATCGATCAAGGAGCATCGATCCAATCGATGTAGAGCATTGATCGCCATGGACGGGCAATCGAGTGATTGACGCGCTACGAAGCGAGCGGTGACAGTTCGTCTAATGCCTCGACTGCTAGGGTTTTGCAGTCAACTGATGGGTTAGCCGTTGGAGTTTTTCTAGCGTGGATTGAGTCGTTGTGAGACAACGGCTACAGGAGCAGTCGACTGCTAGGTATGGACAGTCAACTGCTAGGCGAAAATCAGCCTGAGTTGCAGCTTTATAAGGAGCTCGAAGGGGAGATTTTTGGCAGCGATTTCTTGGGTGATTTGAGGTGATTTGTTGGTGCAAGTCAGGGTCTTCAAGTGCAGCTCAAGCAATCAAACAAGCAAACATTCAAAAGCCATATTTGTAAAGTTTTCTTTACATTGTTTTGTGTATTTCTTGTATTTGCTTGTATATCTATTGTATTACTTTTGTAATATGTTGTAAGAGGTTTTCTCCACCTCCGAAGTGTTTTCCGAGGAGAGGTTGATTAGTGGTGTTTTGCATCGCTAGAGCTCATTTGAGCTCAACCCGTGGAGTAGGAATCCTAAGGTTCCGAACCACGTTATATCTCGTCTAGTGCATGCATGTTCTTGTATTTTTGTGTACTCGTGTTTGTATTCGTATTGTATTTTATATTTCCGCTGCGTACTAACGAATTGTAGAGACGAACATGAGCGAATTCCATCATCGACACTATTCACCCCCCCCCTCCTAGAGACGTACGATTCCTCTACAAACATAAAATATTAATGTTTCTTCTAATCATAGTATTTACTACTTCTAATATTTTATCAGTAAGTGTTTCTATGTTCTAAATCGTAAACAATCAATTTTCTTATAATATTTTTTCATTCAATTTATGGTGTGAGAATTCTTGCATATTTAATACTACATCCAAGTTCTTATAGAAATGTAATAGTTCTTGCTGAAACGTTACCGTCGGACCCTGCAACGTGTTCCTTCCGAAGAATAATTTATCATTAGCATAATATCTTGATAGATTCATTCATTAAGATTTGCTGAAGCTTAACGATGACTGACAACTTAACGCAATCCTCTCTCTTTTTCATCAGGGCTTGGGACTAACCATGATGAGGTTGAGAGAGACGTGTTATATAAAATACTAGCAAGATTGGTTGCAATGACGAAGAACGGTAGATGTTTTTGTGGGATTGTAAAGTATCTCTTAAATTTAAAGTGAAGTTCTACAAAATGACGATTAGACCTACTATATTATATGAAGTTGAATGTTAGACAATGACCAAAGTACACAAGCAAAAAATGAGAGTAATAGAGATGAGGATGCTAAGAGGAATGCGTGTCCATATAAGAATGGACAGAATAAAAAATGAAAATATTAAAGAGAAAGTCAGAGTTGTGCCTATTGAGGAAAAATTTCGAGACACATTTAAGATAATATGTATATGTACTTAGATGATCAATAAATGTTCTAGTTAGACGATATGAAATTATGACAATTACATACATTAAACGAGGAAGAGGAAGATTGAAGACTTGGCTAGTAATGATAAAATGAGATAAAATTTATTTAAATATATATAATGATATAGTTAGGAAAAAAGCCCAATGGTGTAGGAGTTTTTATATAGCCGACCATACATAGTGGGATAAAAATTGATTGTTAATTTTTTTTCCTAAGAAGATGATCAAATGGAAAACAATAGTTCTTACCTACTCTCTAATAAAAGCAAAACTAGTTATTTTCCTATCTTTTTCTATGATTTCTTTCTGTTTTTTTCCCAGTCGTTTGCTTGCCTTAATATAATTGGATGGATTTGAATTCAATTTAATTAAAATGAATAAATTTTCTATTAAAAAACCAAACTCGCGAATAACTCCAGCCATGCCGATCACAAGCTTGGAAAAGAAGGATTGTGTTAAGTTACTAGTCAACATCAACTATCCTTTATATTAAAAAGTCAAAAATAAATGAAAATCATCTGACTGAGATTCATTTTTCTTCCAAATTGGATTGCTGCCCTAAAAATTTGTGAGTAAAGGACAGAACTAAATTTAAGTTAGAAATAATTAGGAAAAGGTGATAAATATTGACCAAAGGAAGGAGTAAGTTGGTTCAAAAAGGGTAGTCATGCACTTAATCTGGTTCATTTTTTTTCATTAAACCAAATAAAAGTCACTGCCGTTAGATGACTACCAATATTTAAGCTTTGATAGTTATTAAGAATTAGTCTGAGCAAAGAAATATAAGAAAAAGATAATAAGATGAACTGCATTAAACTCTCTTCATTTTCATATGAGATGTTGGTCATCATATGTAATGCGTTAGCAATTCCAATAATTTTTGTTAAGATAACTAGAATAACCAATATAACTATCTTATCAAAATATACGAGGGAGAGTCATCCTTAGGTGAGTGGAAGAGGAGTGGAGTTGCCATTAGACAGTGGTGCTTAATGCAAATGTTAGTCATTCTTTCTTTCTTTTAAAAGAAAAAGACTAGCTAAAATTAAAGCACAGAAAATTGCAAATTAGTTGTGGGTAATTTATAAATATCAGCTTAGATCAATACATTCAACCACACAATATGATAATTGAGAGGTGATCTATTTGGATTTAAAAACACTGGACTTGTGGGAGTAACTAATTGTTAAATTTGGAAAACATTAGTAACTTCTCATTCCATGTAAAAATTCAAAATTTTCTCTGAGCCTAATTATCCATGATTCTTCTTATATAAAGTTTGTTTAGCAAATTTCCTCCACTTCTCTTGCTAGTAGGTGTTACTTTTCTCATGCTCATGTTGCCCAATGTAAAAAAAAAAGAAAATCATATTCTACCTTTTTCTCTCTCATAATGATGCAGGCGGGGCAGCGGGATCAACGCATCTTTTCACTCACGACGACGCTAGAAGAGAGGTGGGCAGAGAGAATTGAAGGAGAAGGGAGAATTTGCAAACAAAAGAGGATCCACCTCTAGGTTTAACAAAACTAAATAACTTTCATTAATACAAAAAACTAATCTCCCTATTACAAGAGCCTTGGCTCATGTTTATATAGATTAGGAAAGGAGAACAGCTCGAAACAAATTGAGAAATATTCAAAAATCCTAATTACTGCTTGGCGGCAGTGGCGTTCCACGGTTGTGGGGTGGACAACGATCTGGCTATGGTGGAGACCACGATCGTGGTGGGAACCATGGGTAGACTGTGGTCCCTGTTGGAGGTCTTGTGTCGAGCCACAGAATGATCCACGCCCGTAGTGGTGACCACGAGTAGGCCGTAGTAGCCTCTAGGAGCTCTATTATGCCCTGTTTTGGTACAGGATGACACACATTCATGTTAAGGGACACGAGCATGCCATGTTGTGATTGATGCACCCGCATTAGACTCCCGGGGTTGAAAAGAACTCGTTCTCAAGTTCCGATTAGGTAGATTTGATTCTTGGTGGAGAAATCCAAATTTGAGTCGAAGATGCTGCTTGGATGAAGTGGTAGGGCATAGGTTGCTATCTCTTGTACGCCCACCTTGAAAACCTTAGACATAAAAAGGAAAGAAGAGGTAGAAGGTACTGAAAGAGGAGTAGAATCCTCTTACCGGAGTGCTTGTATAATATTTTGTTCTCTAATATAGGTGATCGTCGTCATCAACCAATCATCCCTCATTTCGTTCTTGGGCAAGAGATCAAACAGTGTCTTATAGCCATCTTCGCAAAGTGCCTCGTCATCATCGTATTCGTCATAGATGGGGTCGCCCATGACCTTGTCAATGTCATTATCGTAGACGGGATCTTCCATCGTTTCTTCAATTTCCTCGTCAATGTCATCATCGTCGGGGTCTTCTATGTTTTCTTTAATCGACAAAATCTTTCAGTCTTCTTCCATTGTTAGACACCGAAATAACTTCTCGATTGTTCTTTGTATATCCTTGATAATCTCGTAGGGACTCCGATCTTGGCGTAAGACTTTCTCAGTCGGAATCTGTCTTTCACGACCATGATCATAACCATGACAACCATTCATGGATTGTCGAGATAACTCCGCGACTGTTCTCTATAGATCCTTGATGCGCTCGTTGATACTTCGATCTTGGTGCGAGGCTTCCTCAGCCGGAACCGACATATCATGACCATAATCATGACCACGACTTCCCTCCATGAATCTAAGGCTCTGATACCAACTGACGCAGGCAGAGCAGTGGGATGAGCGTATCATTCCACTCGTGGCGACGCTGGAAGAGAGGTGGGCAGAGAGAATTGAAGGAGAAGAGGGAATTCACAAATAAAAGAGAATCCACCTCTATGTTTAAACGAAATCAAATAACTTTCATTAATCCAAAAAACTAATCTCCCTATTACAAGAGCCTTGGCTCATGTTTATATAGGCTAGGAAAGGATAACAACTCAAAACAAATTGAGAAATATTTAAAACCAAATTAGAAATATTCAAAAACCCTAATTACTGTGCGGCGGCGATGCCGTTTCGCAGTCGTGGGGTGGACCACAGTTTGGCCATGGTGGAGACCACAGTTTGGCCGTGGTGGAGACCACGACTATGGTGACGACCACAGGCAGACCGTGGTCCCTGCCGGAGGTCCTGTGTCGAGCTATGAAATGATCCACACCCATGGTGGTGACCACGAGTAGGCCGTGGTAGCCTCTAGGAGTTCCATTATGCCCTATTTTAATTCAGGATGATGCACACTCGTATTAAGGGACACGGGCATGCCATGTTGTGATGGATGCGCTTGCATCACTTAATCAGGTAAAGTATTTTGACATCGTTGGTGATCAGATTCAATGTTATCATGTTAGATTAGTGCACATTGCATTCTGTCAAGAATGCAAGTAGCCCTAAAAGGATGAATATTTTAAAGTCGACTTTTGAATGTGTATAATTTGTTCTTCGGATTTATCTTGTAAGTGAATCAGGGGAAGGTTATTTAACTACAAGATTAGTCGAGCGAAGCTTAGACACATAGATTACAAAAAAAAAGAAAAAGAAAAATGCAACCGGCCACCAATTACAATTTATAATGAAATGCATTCAACTACTATGTGTGATCATCATGATGATGATGATAAAACTCATACCTTTTAATTAATTGTCTTTGCACAAGTGGTAGTAAATGAAGGGGAGTCTTGACACAATGATAAAATTGCTATCGTGTGATCTTGATGTCATAGTTTCGAGTTGCGGAAATAACCTCTTGCAATGTAGGATAAAATTGTGTACAATATATCTAATATGGTGTGGCGCTTTTCTAGGACCCGCATTGGCAGGAGCTTTGTCCACCAGACTGTCTTTTGTAGTGGTAGTAAATGATGAATGCAATAAGATGTAAACGATGAGCAGTTGAAATTCTATTTAAATGGCATACAGTTGGAACATAAAAATATGGCCAAAATGCATAATTGGCAATAATTTAGGATGACAGTTCACAGCACTGTTCTAAAGCTAAATTGGTTTGAAATTGGTTCTTGACCTTTATTTTCCTATTTCTTTTAATACATGTGATTTTTTTTTTTAACTCTGCACTTTGACTTAAAATTGCAAGAAATTGAATGACACTGTTACGGCTTAATCAAATGTAATGACTTCATCCAACCTGCACAAACTGTCTCATCAGTTGCTGATTCTGGTAAGTGGAAATTTGCAAGAAGTGGTTTGTCATCATTTTTATTTCATTTAATTATCATGTATTGAACATCTACAAATGTTGTTGAACATTACTGGCATGGGTAATCAGTTAGGTTATCATAAGAGAGGATATTTGTTCTTAAAATATATGTGAGGAAATGATCTGCTGTAACTATTCCATTGTAGAAGGACCATTGCACGTTCTGGCCTATCCAGTGTGGTTTTTGATGCATTAGCTCAAAGCCTTGAGAAGAATTCTGTTGATATCAAGGTATATTTCTTGTTGTCTTTGACCTGATTTCCTAACTATGGCTTGGTTATTAGTTGTATTTTCTTTTTCTGATTTCCTCAATTGATCGAGCCTAAACTTAGGTTTAGCTGTTTCAGATTCATTTTTTGCTGGCATTTACAGAGGTGTGAAACCACACCAAACATCTTATACAGGCCAGATCTGAAAAGTATTTGAAGAGAGAAATTACTGAGGAGTGTGTTGAAAATGGGGAAAGTGAACCTGATGCAAAGCTTGATGAGGCATTTCTTGAGAAAGATCTGGAGGCAGCTTTAGATTCTTTTGATAATCTTTTTTGTCGCCGTTGTCTGGTCAGCTCCTGTATGATATTAAACAAGATGTTGTCTTTGTATCTTCTTGTTCATTTGGATGTTGAATTTGCTTTACTTGTTGCATGTTAACAGGTGTTTGATTGTAGACTACATGGGTGTTCTCAGGATCTAGTATTCCCCGTAAGTCATCATGTTGGTGCATCTGTAAGTAATATATTTGATCTATAATTCATTAATCTGTTCTGTATCAGGCAGAAAAGCAACAGCCCTGGGTCAACGCCAATGATGGTGCTCCTTGTGGTACTCACTGCTACAGATTGGTAAAGTACTCTGTTGTATTACTTTCACACGCCATAACTAGCTAGACAATCTTGTATGTGCTATAAACTCATGTTCTTTTTTTTAAAAAAAACTTTAATCAGGCTTCTAAATCAGAAAGTACAGCTACAGAAAATTCTCAAATGCCCCATGAGCTTGAAGAGCTAGTTCACATGGCTGGCAGTCCTACAGCACAGCCTTCTCCAAGAAGGAAAGTTAAAGCTTTCCTAAGGCAGGCAAAGTCTCATCAAAGTGAAAGTGCCTCTTCAAATGCGAAGGTTGTTTCTGATAGTAGTGAGTCTGATATGAGAAACAACCAGGATACTGTTTCTGCTCCGCTTTCTTCATCTCCATCAAAAAATAAGCAACATGGGAAATCTGGAGCCAAGAAGAAGATGAGCAAAAGGGTTGCTGAGCGGGTACTTATTTGCATAAAAAAGAAACAGAAAAGAATGCTGCAATCTGATGCTGATTCACTTGTTAGTGGATGCCTTGTTGCACGAGATATGAAACTCAGATCAGATACACGAAATGACTGCAAAAGTTCTAGTTCATCAATGACGAATAGACCAAGTATTCGAACTAATAGGAAAACTCTAGTGCAAGAGGAGGGCAATATGAATCCTAAATTTGATGAAGCACTGAAAACTAATGTTTGCCAGACATCTAAGGATGCTTCAGGAACTGAAGGTGATGAAAGTGAAAGAAAAGAAGAATTTGTTGATGAAAATATCTACAGACTTGAAAAGGGTGATTGCAAACCGTGGAAGATGATTGAGCAGGGTCTCTTTCTTAAAGGTTTAGAGATTTTTGGAAGAAATAGGTAAAGCTTAAATGTGATATCTTCTAAATATTGATTCTTGTCTGAGTTAATGATCTTTGCATTTTATTAAAGAATAGTGAAAACTGTTTTATTCTTCAAAGTTTGGTATATTAAAAAGTTTGTTAAATTCAATATTAACTTTTGAAATGAATATTTCGTTTGCATGGAACAATTATTACTATGAATTTAGTAAAATATAAGGAAAAACTTTCATATGTGCAATTTATTTGTTTCTTTATTATCTCTATTATCCTGCAATAATCAGTTTTATGTCTGGTTGCTTTGACCCCAGTCCAGCCTTCCCTTCTTAGCCAGGTCTGTAAAGTTCATACCCAAATGGAGATCAGAATGTCATGCAGTTGAGAAATACACCAGTTGGCTCACCTAATCTATTATTTTAGTTCTTATTTGGTTCAAGTGCATGATGTTAGTGAATATAGCCTAAGCTACATGGGGACCATTGCATTTGCATATCCAAGTGTCAATGCAATTGCAAGGACAACTTAACAATAACATTGAATCTGTATTGCCAACATTTTTCTGCATAAAATGTAAATTCATTTTGTTTTTCAAATTTAGAAAATGTTTTGACAGATTCTAATTAAACATTTATAAGTTAAAAATTTCCTTAATGATTAAACTCACCGGATCGACTTTGTTTCAATAATTAGCTATATAATTGAAAATTTTGGGACAATTATTTTGATGCAGTACAATGGAGCGAATAATGGTGAGATTTTCATTTAGAGGAAAATTTGTCAATTTTCACCAAGAGAAAAGGAAAATTGAAAACTTTATTTGCTCAAAACATGTTAATACATGAGATTCTGACCCCTTTTTATAGTTTGAGGACATGATCTATTCTTTATAAAGTAACAAAAATATCCTAATTTTTCTAATAGAACCCTAATATACTTTTCTAAAAAAATAAACAACTTTTTAAAAAGTTTCAACTAATTATAAAAATTAATGACTTAAACAACTTTTAATAAATTAAATTTTTGACTGTGTTATTCTCTCCAATTGAAGAAAATTCAACTCTGTCAAGTGGGAGGATGAATTGACAAAGTTTGTCAATGCATGGTGCGAGGTGGTGTCCTCTATTTAGTTGGATCTAGTAGTTATTGACTTATCCTCTTCTATCGTTTCTTTTGAGTGTATGAAATAATTTCTTCGATAACTCAGGCTCGTAGGATGAGAATATTGGATCGCTGATGGAAGTGTAAGAGTCAACATCATCGGTATGCATTCTATAGTTAATTTAATAGAGAAAAGCTTGAATGTTCCCTGATATGGTAGTAAGTCTTCTAGATTGAAAATTGGATTAATATTTAAATAAGTATACAAAGCAACTACATATGCATTAACACTAATTTTTCTCATAATTTAAAAAGGATTAAAAGACGGGTTATGAATTTTTTTGAGAAGTTTTAAGGATGTACTTGGGGTGAATGCAGACAAATCCATAATCCCTTTATTATATTCCTTAAATTTACATTATGCATTAGCTTAAATTTCATAAGCCTCATTACTTAATGTGATTTTCTCCTAACGTTAGCATTAATTCTCTGATTTGCTTAGTACAATTCTCAGTTAATTTAGAAAGAGATATTGTTAGTAAAGGAATCGGGTCAATATGTGGACGAGCCTTCGAACTGCATACGATTTTGAATGTATTATGACTGATAGATTGTTTTATCGAGTTGTTATGGGTTAAGTCAACAAGTGGTAGGCTAGACAATTAAGATTTTGAAATTAAATTCTTGGTGCGATTGGTCGTACACATATGTAGAGGTCTATAAGGTAACTCTGTCTAAGTTATCCTCTCAAGTTTTGGATAGTCCCATTTGATGTGTTTCGTTTAAGCCTCCTAAGATGACCTAATCAAGAGATCTATAAATAGATCCTTTGATAATCTTTGGTGTAGTGGTGGTTTTAGGTTTCTCCCTTGGTAGCCGTCTTTTCTCTCTCCTCTTCTCTTGTCTCCGCCGGTTGGCTAGCACCAATCGGAGACAAAAGCTTGCTGCTCTAGGAGTTGTCTCAGGTGATCCCGACGTGGATATTGATAGAGGCAAGACCCGTTGGTCTTGCTTGTGGTTTCGACGGATTCAAAAGAATCTCGAAGGTATAACTTGTCCCTCTCCTTGTGTGTGTTTTCATATGATTATGCCAAAGAAATTTTTCCTGGCCCCTAGGGGATGTCTGGGATGTAATAAAAATTGTTTTATTTACTTTATTCCATTGCGCATGATCCCGGAATCTCCAACATGTGTTGGCCTTAGTTAAGACTGAAATTGATGTAACAGACGATTGATAGGGTACAACAATTGATAAATTCTAAACCCTTGAGTTGGTTGATTTGAGGGTGTTTCGAGTGTGATCCATCAACTGATAAGGGTAGCAGTTAATTGATATTATTGTTTGAGCAAATAGAGAGTTTGGAACTCGATTATTCCACTCGATCAATTGGAATTAGGTGACTGATGACACTGTAGCAACGAACAGAAAGTTTAGAATCTGACTGTGGGACTCGACTGGATAGGGAGCAGTTAACTAATGGTTGAAGACAGTCGATTGATTGACCGATCAACCCAACAATAACTCTATAAAATAGGATTTCGAGGAGGTTTGAAGGTGCGGGTTCTTGGAGACTTTAAAAGGGAAGTGTTGCTGTATTACAAACTTTTAGAGAACAATCCAAAGCAACCAAATAGTGAGCAAAGTCAAGTTCATTCATGTAAACTTGTTTCGTTTCCATTTTATTACATTTGTGCATTTGTATTTGGTTTATGTTGCTTGTAAAAATAAATTGTAAAAGTTTCTCCACCTTCAGAAGGTATTCGAGAAGTAAAAAAGCATAGTGGTGCTCATGCTAGGATTCCAGACTATGGAATAGGAATCAGGAGTTTAGAATCACATAAATTCGAAGTGTCTCTATACTTGTTATGTTTTTCATGTTTATTTATTTTGTTTCCACTGCGTATAATTCTTTATAGATAAACATGAACGAATGATGATCAAAGTCGAACGCGATCGCTATTCATCCTCCTCTAGCGATGTCAATGGTCTCAACATTTTCCATGAAGACATCTTTGCTATTGTGGTTGATTGCCCAACTAGCTTCAACCTCTATTTTAAGGTTGTGTAGTTTGTTTATAATGATGAATGAGTATTTTAGTCACTTAGTTGTTTTTTTTGAAAACGTGACATTAGACAACATTGTGGTTCATACATGAAGTTGGGCGTGTATCTATTGATGTTTGGAAAAGTTTAGGAGATCAAGGTGTAATTTGCTTAAACAATTTACTTTATAGAATTTTGTTGATGAAGAAGATGCCCAAAAGACAGAGAAGTTCTTTATCATCTCATTATATGAAAAAGGTGATAAACATTGTTTTGATTAAAAATGTTTTAAAATAAGTAGAACAAAAATTGTAGCAAGAAATGAATTGATAAAAAAAAATTTAAGAAGAATAGACATGAAACTTCTGTAAGAATTTTAGGTGTCTTGAATTCTTGGTGCAACAAGAATGAGCTACCTATAAAGATATAATGCGTTATAGAATGGATGATCAGATCTTTTAAAATTATGTGTGATTGTTGTGCCTCCTTAGTCTATAATACAAATTTTATAAAATTGAGGTATGATTCATTAGGTTAAGTTGGTGTGAACATATTCAAAGACAATGGATTAGTTAGAAGAGTTAAATCTATCATAGGGGAAAGTTACATATGAAGATTCACGTGGTCAACCCTAAAATGTTGGAATAAATATTACTTGATGATAATCATGATACTTGATTTGTTTATAGCTACAAGGAATGACATGCGGTATGACTTTCACCTTGTTGAACATGGAACCTTGAAGAATAACTAAACATTGAGGGCAAGTCATTAAACCTTATCATTATCCTTTAACCTCGTTAAAAATTCTTTGCACACTTTGCTTTTATATTTTCTAATTTTTGACTTGAAAAGTTTTCCTATATGATTTTTTAGTAAATAGACAACCCTAATTTGATATGCTCATTTAGAATATAATAATAATTGATCCATATATATATATATATATATATATATATATATATATATATATATATAACACATCTGAAGCTTTGAAGGAATGACAACTATTCTAGTTACTTGGCCTTGTCTACTTCCTGGTTCACATAGCAAATTGCCTTAGCATTTACATACACAGCGAATTTACTTTCTTTGTAAAGATATCTCCAAAAGGGTTTTGCCACCCTCCAATATGGGGCACATGCGTACACACTGTTTTATTGTGCTTTTTTTCTTTGAGGTGAGGTGTCAAATGCATCTGTTTGATTTTTGTCTTTTGACTTAGCTTTTGTTAAAATGATCCACAAAATTCAACAGAAAAGTTGTCATTTAAAATATCTGTTTCTTGTTGGTGCTCTAACTTCTTTATGCTTTATTCTTTGAACAGCTGTTTGATTGCTAGAAATCTTTTATGTGGATTGAGGACTTGTATTGAAGTGTTCCATTACATGAACAATATTCAAGATGATGGAACTTACAGGGCGATTGGTGGTGCAATTTCTCTAGTCGAAGGGCATGGCAAGGTATATGAACTGAAAATTTCATTTGACCCCCATAGTTACCTCTATATCTAAAGTCCTCCCTGAGTGTTAAAATTGAACATATCCTAGAGTTTTTAAACTCATCAATCATCATTTCGCTCAGCCGTCAACACCATTACTTGATAGAATAGTGAAGTGCCAAGCTTGCCACATCATTATTCTAGTACATGAATCTGTGGGGCTAATGGCTTGGAGTGTTGACTGGAGGGGAATAATTTGCCTTGCCCAGACTATGGCTGGCAACTAAGGCCACCCTGCCTTTCACTGAACCAGTAAGTAATTGAGGTAGAGATGTGGCAAAAATAACCCTGCCAATTATGCCTCCATTTCACACCACTTGTCCTGAATGAAATTTAGTTTGCAATATATGTATGGATTTTATTTTATAATTTTTGCTCTTTCCTGAACCCAAACTGCACGAGAAGTGGGGTGGAACAAGGATGGGGAAGAATCCTCCCATAATCCACCCTATCCCACTTCCTATATGAAATGGGTCTAGGAAGTTTAAAAACCACCCTGCCCAATTACCATCCTTTGGCGATATGATGTTTGGAGAGTCTTTATAATCTGTGGGTAGGGGGCTGAAAAGAAAATATTCTTTATGGTTGCTGAGTGTGGATAAAAGATAAATTTGTTTGTTTTTTCATGGATCTGGGCATATGTTGATTTTCTTTCCTATTATCAGGTGTGTGAACTAAGAACAAGGTCAAGGTTTTTAAGAAGGCGTGGTAGGGTTCGTCGCTTGAAATACACATGGAAATCAGCTGGTTACCATTCAATTAGGAAAAGGATTACTGAGAGGAAGGATCAACCCTGTCGCCAGTACAACCCTTGTGGTTGCCAATCTGCTTGCGGAAAGCAATGTCGTTGCTTGCTTAGTGGGACATGCTGTGAAAAGTATTGCGGGTGAGTTATATTTGGATTTTACTTAAAGAGACTGGATGCTACATGATTGAACCTGATAGGATTGCTAGCCCAATAATTTGAACTGATTACCACAGCGACCTTCCTGTTTGATCAGATTTTAGTATCTATCATTTTGCTTGAGATTAGATTATACTTCATTAATTTTTTGGTAGAATTTGAGTTGATAACCATATAGAAGCATCTTTGCTGAAAGGTTGAGTTTGACCATCACTTGTTTATGTTTTTCAACATCATTGTTTATTATCAATGTAGGTTCTGACTCATTGCTGTTTGCTTGTCTTTCCACTTTAAAGCGTAGTTGGGTTGTTTTGTCTCTAAATGCAATGGCAAAAAGAAATTCCTAAACTCGATCCTTGATTGTCTTTTTTCTGAATTTAGGAGATTTTAGTCTTTGTGATTTCCTGTAACTAGGTTTATCTAGCAAACATTTTCCCAAAAGCCTTATCCATTTCGCCATTATTTTTTTTCTCATCAACAGATAGTTGTTTAGCTTCGCATTGATGCAAAATCTGAAATTCGCAACTAATATTTATTTTGTGCTGTTCATGTTACTTTACAACTGTTTTTTTTTAACTTTGAATTTAGGTGCCCTAAAATTTGCAAAAACCGTTTCCGAGGTTGTCACTGTGCTAAGAGCCAATGTCGAAGCCGTCAATGCCCATGCTTTGCTGCTGACAGAGAATGTGATCCTGATGTTTGTAGAAATTGTTGGGTGGGGTATGTTGTTAAAAGTCGCACATTTTTCCTCTAACGATGTTCATGATTCTTGTTTTCTCAAACTGGCAAGTCTAATGTGAGATTTACTAGTAAACTGCTACACATGTTTCTCTAATCTACATAATGAGGTACAAAATTTTATCTTGGAGATCAGATTTACCTTGAATTTTTAAAGCAGATGTGGCGATGGTACCTTAGGTGGTCCAAATCAAAGAGGAGACAACTATGAGTGCCGCAATATGAAGCTTCTGCTGAAGCAACGACAAAGGGTATGCTTTTGCCCTTTTTTTGATCTACTGTTTAGGAGTCCTTGTTCACCATGTTTCCTTCACGAGTGTTGATGGCTGAAGTTGGATGGTCAGTTTGACTAATATTTGTTTTTTTCTTAGCGAGATATTTTAGGTTGCGTTGTTTGTCACTCAGCTCCCTAATTCTAATTCCACTTCAGGTTTTTGATCTTTATTTGTCAAAGCTTTTTCTCAGTTTTTAGCACCATCTTGGTGAATACCTAAATATTTGGTTTATAGGAATAACTAATCTATTCCCTGTGAATTTCCATAGAATAAACATTCCTATATTCCTATGTTTGATTGCAAGGATAAATACATGTTCACACGAAATAATTATAGTTATTTCTTTACTATATTTTCTATTCTAGGAATAACGGTTTCTTATCTATTCTATCATTCGAATAAACTTTTGATTGACCGTACTAAACTCACCAAGTTGGACAGGACAACTAGGTGAGAAAGTGGGTTGGACAGTCAGGGTGGTTCAATTGGATTTATTGTGTTAGACAGATAAGTTGGGCTTGGTAGATCGGCTAGGTTATGTAGACCCATTAGGCTGAGGGTACTAATTGGGCTAGTTGGCTGAGGATGTTGCTCGTTGATTTGGTTTGTAGGGGCCAATTTCATGCCAGTTAGGCAAGTCGTCGATTGAGTTGGTGGAGCCTGCTGTGCTAGATTGTGCAAGAAAAGTCAGACAAATTATTTAAGTTGGATATCTTTTTCATTGTAAAATCTATTGCTTGTGTTTTACTTTTAACCAAACATATAAATGTTGTCTGTTTCATTCTATGAACTAAATTAAAGAATTCATATTCCTTATAATATTACTACTAACCAAAGGTATAAATGTTTTGTTTATTTCATTCTATGAACTAACTAATGAATTCATATTCCTTGTTTCTAATCCCTAGCAATAACTTTTCTATTCCTTTTCTATTCTATTCCCTGGATCAGATGCACCATTAGATTTTTCTCATGCACGTTTAAGATGCTTCACTCTTCAAACTACTGATGGTTGAGCACAGTAAATACTAGCACGTTTGATAGCAGCTAATGTCAAGTGTGCTGAACAACATTTTGAACTTCCAGTTTATTGTTACTTCAATTTGCGTTTTATCCATCAACTATCTTTGCGCATACAGTTTCAGAGGACATGCTTATTTGCTCATGCTGTGTGGTCTTCTATGGAAGGAATTTAGATTGGAGTGCAGGGAAAGGAAAGAGGAGACAATTCTTTGTTTGCTAAGGTGGAAGAAAGAGTACCTCAAAGGGATCCTTCAACTTATTATTTCTATCAGAATTAATCTGTCCCAAAATTGATGATAGAGAAAGGATGTGAACTGAAGTGCACTACTTTGGCCACTTCACTTCAACAAATTATTGTTGTTATTATTATTTTCATTCTTTCTGTCATCTTTCTCAAGGAACAAATCGATGAAATTCTAGTTTTCTCCCTTCTCTCCCTTGCTTCCTACCTTTTATCGCTCACTTTAAGTAAACATTGACATGGTAAATGCAAAAATAGTAAAAGATAATTCATCGAGGGAAGTCTAATTTTTCTTGCCACAAAATTTTTGGTTGGAAGATTCTTTTATGTGATCTGAATATTCTTTTTGCAGGTCTTACTTGGAAGATCTGATGTTTCTGGCTGGGGGGCGTTCCTCAAGGTATGATGATGCCTTGTATACAATCTCATTTTGTATTGCCTTAACATGTTTGCTGTTTCTCCTTGGCAGAATAGTGTTGGTAAACATGAGTATCTGGGTGAATATACTGGAGAATTGATCTCTCATAGGGAAGCAGACAAGCGTGGAAAGATCTATGACCGGGAAAATTCATCCTTTCTCTTTAACCTCAATGACCAGGCATGTAGAACAATAGCAACGAAGTCGATGAGTCAGTGCCAATCTACTGACAGATTTCTTTGGTGCAGTATGTTCTTGACGCATACAGGAAGGGTGATAAACTGAAATTTGCTAACCATTCTCCTGATCCAAACTGCTATGCCAAGGTTATCATGGTAGCTGGTGATCACAGAGTTGGTATATTTGCTAAGGAAAGAATAAGTGCAGGAGAGGAGCTGTTTTATGACTACCGTTATGAACCTGACCGTGCTCCTGCTTGGGCCAGAAAGCATGAATCTTCTGTTTCAAAGAAGGAAGATTCACAACCATCCAGTGGTCGAGCTAAAAAACTTGCTTAATTTCCTAAACAAGTTTTCCTATCCATTAACAACCATTTTTTTCACCAATTGTTTGGAACTAAATCATTGATTGTAAGCTAAAAAGCAGCATTCCTTTATTGAAGCATGTGGAGTCGGGTATTCTACTTTTCACCTTTTGGTCACCATCTAATTGGCATTCAATCGCTTAATCTATCATAACATTATCATGTATGACATTCTCTTGGCCAGTTGGTTCATGTAGGATATTGATATACTTAAAAAATGATGTTATTAGAATTCTAGATTTACTTTTGCTATGTTATGCACGATTCAAGATGGAATGAGGCACTTTAGGCTAGGACTTTTCTTTATGCTTAAGCGGTGTGGTGTGTGAATGTGTTAGAAGTGAATTGTGAAAGTGTCGTGTTGGCAGTTATACAAACTACTCACACGGAGTGCAAACGTGCACTCCATGGAGCACTTCGTCAAGTGCACGATGCACTTGTGGTGGAAGGGTGGCATCACTATAAGTGCGTCCAAGTTAGAGGGGAGAGCAGTGGGTGAGCAGAGAAGCTATCGGAGAGAAGAACACCTAAGCGTTATCGGATTTGGTTTGTGGAAATTTGAGGAGCTTTCCGTTGTGATCGTTCCTCCGACACGAGTAGAAGATCCAAAACCGATTCAACTCTTTTGGGGTAAATCTTCAAGAACAGGTATGTGAATGAATTTGATTTCATTTCATAAATTATCTCGATTAGAACAGATTCAAGAATAGAATATAACAATGGTATCAAGGCTGTAATTCCGGAAGAATTTTTTTTTCCCTTATCTGTTAGAATAGTTTTTTTTCTGATTCTCATCGAAGATCAGAGTTTTCTCTATTCGATCGCGAAGCTTGCTAGAATTCAACGGACGAAGGGCTGTGACATGGTCGTGGTCCGACGACGGAGAATTCTTGGTCACCGGGTGACATAACAAGCATCAACACACAGGCGTTGCACGCTACAGCAGCGCGCGCCAGCAATATGTTGCCAGTAATGTGTGCACCACGAGTAGTGATAACGAGTCTGTCGTGGTACCGTTATAAATTAATTATCAAACCCTCTCTACGCTAATATAGCATAGTGAACGGTCCAGATCGTTTCCCAACGAGTGTAATCGATAGAATAATAAACTTAGGATTTTTAATTATTGCTTGGGTTTTCTATTGAAGACTGGGGGTTTTGAATTTTAAAAGACTAATCCTACCTAACGAAAGATAATGCAAGGAAATTAAGCTCTAATCTAACTAAACTACGAGTGCGTTGAAATTAAAAGAAACTTAAACTAAATATTCAAACAAGAAAGTACAAGAACATGGAAGATAAATGTAAAGCAAAGCATGAAATTAAATCTAACTTAACTAACTGCAACTTAATTATTAAAGAGACATTTAATCAAACATCAAAGAGGCATGAAACAAATTAAACAAAGTGCGTGCAAATAACATGGAAGATATTCGATGACAAACATTCAATACAAATAAAAGTGAAAAGCATTCAACACATCAAGGAATCTAAGGCTGTTCGAAATCTGAAATTTCTGGAACGGTGGTCGGAAGCTGCAATAGGAGCTGCTGGAGGCTGAAATAGAGCTGACCGGAAGCTGGAAAAACTCGCCGAGAAGATGATGGTCGCCGCACCGTGGTCGCTGAGTCGATCCGGAGCGATCTGGTCGTGAATGGCACCTCCGATCGGAGGTGGAGTGGCACCGCCGAGCTGTGGAGCTAAGGAATCGATTCTCACGGAGTTAGGAATGGGCGGAGGAGCTGATGGCTGCGACAGAGCTCTGGCGGTGGAGATGTGGAAGAGGGGTCTGTGATGGCGGAGGAGACCACCGGCCACCGGAGAAGGAGGACTCCCTTCCTCTCCGCGACCGGCGAGGAAGACGGCAGCGAGCGCTACCTGTCGGTAGAAATCGCATGAGAAGAAATGGTGAATCACGGCTCCTCTTCAACAGCAATGGAATAATTAAGTGGATTTTCTCCACCGTCCGATCCAAGCCCCTTTCAATCTCATCCGTCCAATAGAGCTAGGGTTTAATTGGTTAAATGCTGTGATTAATCAAGGTCGTGCATCCAACGGCTAGAATTGTTTCGATCTCGTATGGATGGATCTGATCAATCTGAAAAGCTAATCACGATCGGTCGAATATGGATGAACGGTCAAGATGTCTAGATCTTAATGTGTGGATCAGATCTCTCCAAATCTGGATAAATAGCTCAGAATCAGGGCGCTTTCATCGGACGGTCCATATCACTCAGATCTGACCTTTAGATTAAATTGCCCTCGATCATGATGAATGGTCCAGATTGATCCAGCTTAAAATATCCTTCTAGCTCTAGATGAAACCATATTTGATCTAACTCGAGTCCAATCCATTGGCTCATCTCGATCTCCTACGATTAAGATGTAAAATTTACATATAAGTCCAAAATTTAGGAGAATTTACACTAAGGTCCAAAAATATATCCAACTCATAAAACATATAAATAATCGGTAAATAAACACACGAGAGAATTAAAACAGTGATATTAAGGACCAAAATAACCTGACAAAATGGTAGTTATCAATTCCCTCACACTTATTCTTGCACGTCCCGAGCAAGTAAAGAAAACTAAAAACAACTGAAAGTATATTTCCCTAGCAATTCCCAAGCATACATGGAAAATCGTGAAAGAAAGTTATCTAGGATTGTCAATTCTCAGAAACTCAAGCAATCATGGACTCAAATCTTGCACAGGTTAACAAACATGGTAACTTCAATCCATTATGAATAGACTAAGAATGATTAAGCCTCACAAGATAAGTGGTAGTTTCTCTCACTCTCATAAGCATGTAATAGTGGAGTTCACTCAAGCAATTCATGGTTTATGAACTATCATATGCTTGCTTTTCTTCTACCTTCACCACTATATACACATAAGAATGCACAATCACTGAAGGCTTATTAAGAATATAAGAGAAATATGAATACAAGAAAAATGATAAGATCTGTAAAAGAAAAGAAAGATAAGAAATGAGATAGCTAAAGAAATGCAAGAAGAAGATATGGAAATACTGAAATGCTACATAAATGAGTACAAGAAAGCATTGCCCTAAATTTTTCTTCCAACCAATAAACATGTAAACAACCCTTATCACATTCTTCAATACAAAACTACACATGATATATAATAAATCTCTCAATAATTACAACAAGGGATGTCGTTAACAAAAATACTATCACACATAAATAAAAATGAATGACACCACATGTCAAAATTTTCACAATACTTTTTTTTTATTTCATGGGCACCCAATTTATTTTTTTTTTCAACTTTTTTTTTTGACATGCAGTGCACTTCCCTATGCTCCAACATCAAGCTCAGCTAAAAAGATAAAAAACATGGCTAGATCATGGTGATCAAGCACGATTTGCCTATGTTTACACTGAATTCTCCTGAGCTACTCTCTCCCCCACACTTAAACTTTTGTCCATCCTGAGTAAAACACTCATCATGAAACATCTAAGTATTCCACATCTAGAAATAGAAATGGAGAAGAAAGTAAAGAAAGAAAAAATGTAAGGATGAATGACTAGAATGTTATTCAATAAGCATGTGACGATAAAAGAAATGAAGGAAAACAAATAAGATTGTCTTCATAATAATCATGCAAATCTATGGTTGTGTGGTCTCGAAAGAATCAAAGCAAGTTCTAGAGTTACAATAACCACAAGTGCACCACACACAAGCAATAAAAATAAGCTCAATGCTTACTAGGCAAACAAAAATAATCAACTCAGTCTATCAATATAGAATTCATCACCAAGTAGTAATCACATGCAATCAAATAATCCATTCATGACAATAAATCTCAAAATTCGACAATCAAATTTAACTAGTTTTCACGACTTCTAAGAAGATATAAAGGAATGCATAGGAAATTTATTTGAAAAACTGACAAAACAAAAACTCAACAACCAAAACATAACAACTAAAATAAAAACAAATGAAGTAAAAGAAATGTATATACAAAGGAAAAGAAAAGAAGATAAGAAAAGGAATGAACTCCCCTGGGGTCCTGGCGGTTGGAGGCGGTTCAGGAGTAGTAGCCAGGCTAGGAGTGGAGTGGATCGAGTGGAAGTGAGTGTCTTCTTCATGTGGTATATGTCATAAAGTCTAGCTCCCTCCATCATCATCTTCATGAAGGTTCTTCTAGGTGGATGAGAATAATTCCAGTGTAAAATCCAACCCAGAAGTAGAACAATAAGAGCTAAGATGAATTCCACTCCTTTCACTATCGTCTTCTCAAAGGCCAAGACGATTTATTCGGGAGCAACCAACCGAAGCCGGATCGCTATATTTGGTATTAGGGCCTTGTTTAGCAGAAATATGGGAGGCTTAGGCTGTAATAGGAGTGTCCAGTCTGGGGCTCTCCAGCTATCCATCACTCCTATAGAAATCATCTTGATATCTTGAGATTACAGTCGGGCTTATCGTAGTTGCATCTATATAACTTTATAACATCATCAACCTCAATATAAGTAACAGTATCTGCTACATCTGAAATATCATGTACAACATCAATAATACCACAAGCAGAAGGAACAATATCATCTATAATAATATCTGCACTCTTATCAACAATAACATCCACATCATCCACAGCTTTACTACCATAGCACATAGAAATATCGAAGTCCTGTAGAGTAGCAGGATCATAAACTTGGCTATCGCGTACTCCACAATCCATCCCCTCTAGCGCATCGATATACAGAGAAATGGTCTCTGATGAAGGCTGAATAAATCCTTGTGCTTGTATCTGTTGAGAATGTTGTGGGCTATCAAACATGGAGTTAATCTGGAACTCAGGTGATAACCTCTGAAATGCTGGTGGAGGCTGATAAGAATGTTGTGAATTCGCAGCCATGACCTCAATGATCTCTCTAGCCTGAGTAGGAGTCTTGTTGACTAGAGCTCCTCCACTAGCTACATCAAGCATACACTTGTCCATAGGAAATAATCCATCATAGAAGTGCAGGATGAGTATGTGATCGCTAATCTGGTGATGGAGGCAACTAGCACACAATCTTTTGAATCTCTCCCAATACTCATATAGAGTCTCTCCTATCATTTGCTCAATACCACAAATGCTCTTTCGAATTTCCACGGTCTTGGATGCAGGGAAAAACTTTTCCAAAAAGGCTTTCTTCATTTCACTCCAACATGTAATAGAGCCAGGAGGAAGATAATAGATCCAATCCTTTGCCCTGTCGGATAAAGATAATAGAAATACTCTGAGCATAATGTCCTCCTGTGATATACCCCGTGGCTTCATTGCTGAGCATACCATATAAAATTTTTGCAAGTGCCTAATTGGATCTTCGCTAGCATGACCATGGAATTTCGGAAGCAAAGGTATAATTTCAAAGAGTTCAACATCCACATTTAATTCAGAAACTGAATGCAAAAAGATTGACAAACAACATCTGGTGCGGTGAGTTCCCTGATAGTTCTGTTTATCCCTGAATCATAAGCCTGATGAAAGTCTCCTAATCTCTGATAATAGGGATCCATGATCAAAGAGATTTCCTATTTTTATCCTGAAACACTAGAAAATAAAATCAAAAGATACAGGAAACATGCAAAATAAAATACAAGGATATACAAGACATAAAAGAATGAAGCCCTAAACACAAGTTTTTGAATTTTGATTTTTTTTTTTTAGAAAAATAGGCAAACAATCCTAAGTCTACCAAGCATCATTACACTCCCCGGCAATGACGCGAAAATTTGATAACGAGTTTGTCGTGGTACCGTTACAAATTAATTATCAAACCTTCTCTACGCTAATATAGCATAGTGAACGGCCCGGATCGTTTCCCAACGAGTGTAATCGACAGAATAGTAAACTTAGGATTTTTAATTATTGCTTGAGTTTTCTATTGAAGATTGAGGGTTTGGATTTTAAAAGACTAATCCTACCAAACGAAAGACAATGCAAGAAAATCAAGCTCTAATCTAACTAAACTACGAGTGTGTTGAAATTAAAAGAAACTTAAACTAAACATTCAAACAAGAAAGTACAAGAACATGGAAGATAAATGTAAAGCAAAGCCTGAAATTAAATCTAACTTAACTACCTAATTACTAAAAAGACATTTAATCAAACATCAAAGAGGCACGAAACAAATTAAACAAAGTGCGTGCAAATAACATGGAAGATATTCGATGACAAACATTCAATACAAATAAAAGTGAAAAGCATTCAACACATCAATGAATCTAACAATGGGCTGTCCGAAATCTGAAATTTCTGGAACGGTGGTCGGAAGCTGCAATAGGAGCTGCTGGAGGCTGAAATAGAGCTGACCGGAAGCTGGAAAAAAAACTCTGCCCGAGAAGATGATGGCTGTCGGCACCCGTGGCTGCTGGAGCTGACTGCTGGTCGTGAATGGCACCTCCGATCGGAGGTGGAGTGGCACCGCCGGAGCTGTGGAGCTAAGGAATCGATTCTGCCGGAGTTAGGAATGGGCGGAGGAGCTGATGGCTGCGACAGAGCTCGGTCGGTGGAGATGTGGAAGAGGGGCTGCTGATGGCGGAGGAGACCACCGGTCACCGGAGAAGGAGGGGACCCCCTTCCTCTCCGGCGACCGGCGAGGAAGACGGCGGCGAGCGCGGCTGTGTCGGGTAGAAATCGCGGAGAAGAAATGGTGAATTGCCGGCTCCCCTCTTCTGCGCTGCAATGGAATAATTAAGTGGATTTTCTCCACCGTCCGATCCAAGCCCCTTTCAATCTCATCCGTCCAATAGAGCTAGGGTTTAATTGGTTAAATGCTGTGATTAATCAAGGTCGTGCATCCAACGGCTAGAATTGTTTCGATCTCGTATGGATGGATCTGATAAATCTGAAAGGCTAATCACGATCGGTCGAATCTGGATGAACGGTCAAGATGTCCAGATCTTAATGTGTGGACCGGATCTCTCCAAATCTGGATAAATAGCTCAGAATCAGACCACTTTCATCGGACGGTCCATATCGCTCAGATCTGACCTCTTGATTAAATTGCCCTCGATCATGATGAATGGTCCAGATTGATCCAGCTTAAAATATTCTTCTAGCTCTAAATGAAACCATATTTGATCTAACTCGAGTCCAATCCATTAGCTCATCTCGATCTCCTACGATTAAGATGTAAAATTTACATATAAATCCAAAATTTAGGAGAATTTACATTAAGGTCCAAAAATATATCCAACTCATAAAACATGTAAATAATCGGTAAATAAACACACGAGAGAATTAAAACAGTGATATTAAGGACCAAAATAACCAGACAAAATGGTAGTTATCAAGTAGCGGGCGGCTGGCACAAGCGGTTGGCGACGCCCACGGCACCGGTGAGCGTTGGTTTTGCCTTCGGCAAGGGCACATTCCCGAGTGGTGTCCAGAGACGCGTGTGCCGGCGCCAATTGTAGGCTTCATCTCCGGCCCGAGCACTAGTTGTCGCATTTAGTTCGGCGAAAGCAAGCACAGACTTAGGGCACAGAAAAAGGGAGAAAGCCGACTGTGATTTTGTGGTTGATTAAAAAAAAAATTTTTAATCAATGAAATCATGCGGCACAGAAAAAAAAGGGAAAAGATCGCTTATGCTAATCTGTTTTGAATCGAGTTAATATATCTGTTTTGTTCAGATTTTTAATTTGTTCGGTAAGTTTAATTTGGCTTAATTTAATTGGGCCGAATTAAATGGGCTCAGAATCAATTTTTTTTCTAATTGGGCAAGATTTCTAATTGGGCTGTCAATAAGAGAGGTCTAATTGGAAATTAAATAATTGGACTTAGGCTTTAATCTTGATATCCAAATTAATTTGGGCATAGGTTCAATTGATTTGATTTCAACAAAAGCTAAGTGCCCAATTAGCTTACACAAGTGTTGTGCAAAGTTGACTTTGGTCAACTAAACTCATAACAATGGTCAGATTGGTTGTTTTGGAACAATTGGAACCTGACATGGATAACTTAAAGGTAGGACTAGTAATGAATGTCTATGGGTCAATTGTAAGTAGCCCCTAAAAATCAAGAAATTTTAGTTTTTCTTGATTATTGTATATTTGTTTTGTGCCTTGATAAATTGAAATAAACCTAGATTTTATCGGCTTTTTGCTATATGCTTGACATGATGCATTTCAATTTTACAGATGGCGCGGATGTATACTACTATGACACGGGGCGATGTGATGCGCAACCGGTACAGAGAGGCTATTGAAGAGTTGGACTATGACCCTTACCATGGAGTCATTGGACACATAGGGAAGCTGGACAGACTATTCTGGAAGCTCGAGATGTAGGAGTTTCCAGTATTAGAGAATTACAGGATTTGAGCGTTGATTCGTTCATTGCCCGATAATCTTGCTGACGTGGCACGACAATATTGGGGGTTACATGAAGGACGCATTTCATATATCCGGTTGTGCACAGAGCTAATTAACTATGCTGAATGTGAAGAGGATCCTGAGGAAGACCCTGTGGAGGGATGTGATCCATTACATGTGAGGTCTTCTAAGGACTCTGCGTCAGGGCAGCATGGGTTGCCTGTGAGTGTCCCAGCTGAGAGTACTGTAGTTGAGTCTAGACGGAAGGGACATATAATGATTACTATTGCACTAGTGTATGTCCTAGTTGTAGTGGTAATCATTTATCTAGCCTATTAGAGTTATTTATGTTATGAGTTGTAAGAATGTAATCTGTTACATTCTTAGTAGAGTTAGTTATTTGTTAACATTATACAACTTGTTTAAGTTAATGATATGTTCATTTTATGCTGTTAACTCTACATGATACATGATTTATACCCCTTGATTAGTTCATTATGAGTATATGGTTAAATGATGTATTCATTTATTGTTAAATATCATGCTATGATAATGATTAATTTCATTAAGTGAGATGTATGTAATAAAATAGATCAATATAAGTCAGATTGGCACATACAAATGATGAGTGATAACGTAGTTATCACTTGATTTTATAAACCATATCAGATTTATTTTGAGTTTAATTTAAGATTGCATACATAGATAACATACACTGAGTATATAAATGATTTGTTTATTTGTGATAGATTATGACTACAAAGAATATAATAGCTGAACTGAATAAGGGAGAAAAACTCAATGGAGATAACTATAAAATTTGGCAACTCAGGATACAGTATGTCCTAGAGGAACAAGAAGTTCTAGAAGCCGTAAATCAGGTTATGGATGAACCTGTAGATGGTCCTTCAGCTCAGAACAGACGAGATCTTGATGCCTACAAGGCATGGAAGAAGAAAGACTCCACTGCTAAGGGCATATTGATAAGTTCAATGGTGGACGACCTGACATTTGAGTATGCAACTTTTGCATCAGCTAATGCGGTCTGGTTAGCCCTTAAGGATAAGTACAGTGGGGTTAGTCTGTGCAAGCTTCGTCAGCTAACGATTAAGTTCGACAGCTATAAAAAGCGCCCGAATATCACTATGGTTCAGCATCTCAGGGAGATGTCAAACATGATTCGGGATCTTAAAACTGTAGGTCATGAGTCGATGACGAACAAGTTCAAGCAGAACTCCGCTCCTTCCGCATTGAAACTATAAGACTTTTACAGATGTCTCGCGCCATGTTGAACTAGAGGCGGAGAGAGTGGAATCCGCAAAGATTTCTGGTCAAGCCTATATGGCTGTAGGTGCTGCTGGATCATCTGGATCCAAAAAGAAGAAATCGTTTAGGAAAAAGAAAGGGAAGAGAAAGAAGACAGAGGCTGAAGCTGGGGGACAAGGCCCTACTGAGAAAAAGAAGAAGAAGACAGGAAAGAAACCTAAAAACAAGTTGTCTTGTTTTAATTGTGGCAAGAAAGGCCACTTCGCTCGGGAGTGCACTGAGCCGAAAAAGGTATCTTTGAATCTGTCTTCTGAGCATTTTGTTGCTAGCTCTGTGTTGTTAGCTGATTCTTATCCTTTGTGGATTATAGATTCGGGAGCAACCAACCATGTAGCTCGGGAGCGGATTACATTTGTAGAGTACCGTCGCGTACCAGCAGGCAACAATTGGATTTATGTTGGAAACAATGCAAGAGTTGAGGTCAAAGGGATCGACACTTGCAAACTTAACCTCCGTGGTGGTAGTGTTTTGTTTCTACATGATATCCTGTATGCTCTTGAGATTCGACGGAATCTTGTTTCTGTAACTTCTCTTCTTGAGTTAGGGTACTGTGTAAATTTTTACATGCGGTGTGTTGAACTTAAGATTGACTCAGTGTCAATCAAATATGGTTATTTAACAAATGGTTTTATGGTACTAGATGCGGTGCCTGATGTGAATTGTGCAATTGATAGTTGTTTTTCGAATATTGCTCTTACTAGCGCTGCAGATATAACTTATGAGGTTTGGCATGCTAGATTGGGACATATAGGACAAGATCGCATGAATAGGTTAGCTAAAGAGGGTTTATTGGGCTCTCGTGCTAAGATCAGCTTGTCTATATGTGAGCATTGTCTTGCTGGAAAAGCAACAAGGAAACCATTTGGAAAGGCTATTAGAGCAGGGTCGCCATTGTAATTAATTCATTCGGATATTTGTGGTCTGATGAGTGTGAAGGCTAGACATGGAGTTTCCTATTTCATTACATTTATTGATGATTTCTCTCGTTTCGATTATGTGTATTTGATTTCTCATAAATCTGAAGCATTGGATTGCTTCATTCATTATATGAACGAAGTTGAGAATCAAACGGAACGTAAGGTTAAGACTTTACGCACTGACCGTGGAAGAGAATATTTGTCTGATATGTTTAAGACAATATGTAATGAAAAAGGGATTATTAGACAGCTAACGATCCCAGAAACTCCACAGCAAAATGGGGTTGCTGAAAGAAGAAATAGGACTCTTCTTGAAATGGTTAGGTCTATGATGGTGCAGGCTAATTTGCCGGTCTCATATTGGGGAGATGCATTACTAGCTACGACCTATATACTTAACAAAGTGCCTTCAAAGTCAGTTCCATCTACCCCATATGAACGTTGGACAGGTAGAAAATCAGATTTGAGCAATCTGAGACCCTGGGGGTCAGCTGCCTACGTTCATGATAGTTCTCACAAGTATGGAAAACTCGGACCTAGAGATAAGAAATGTATCTTTATAAGATATTCTGAGACCTCAAAAGGTTATGTTTTAATTTCATAGGTGAGCAACACGATGGAACGATCTCTGAGATTGAATCTAGAGATGCCACTTTTCTAGAAACTGAGTTCCCAACGAGGGGAGAAGTTGATAAGACAGTTCCTCTTTTTGAGGAGGATGAGTCGTTATCAACAAAACAGGTGTCTAGTGGGATACCTGGACCTAGTCAACTGAGTGGGAGTGATGTGCCTGATCACGGGGTGACTTCTCAACAGCCCACCTTACGAAAAAGTATTCGTAAGATCATACCTAAAAGGAGGTTTGATATTGAGAATGAGGCAATGATGACACTCCCAATTGACGAAGATGAACCTCAATCAGTTGAGGAAGCATTGGGATGTAGAGTTGGAGATAAGTGGAAAAGTGCAATGGAAGAAGAGATGGAGTCAATAATCGAGAATCAAGTTTGGGAGTTAGTCGATCTTCCTCCTGGTCGAAGGGCCATTGGGAATAAATGGATTCTCAAAATAAAGAGGAAATCTGATAGATCGATTAACCGATACAAGGCTCGCCTAGTTGCAAAAGGGTTTACCCAAAGAGAGGGTATAGACTTTGAAGAGACATTTTCTCCCATAGTGAAGTTTGTGTCCATCCGAGTTATTTTGGCTTTTATGGTGCATTATGACTTGGAATTACATCAGATGGATGTCAAAACCGCTTTCCTTAACGGTGAACTTGACGAGGAAATCTATATGATTCAGCTAGAAGGTTTCGTTGCTTTAGGCTAAGAGGATAAAGTATGTAGATTAAAGAAATCTATATATGGGCTGAAGCAAGCGTCAAGACAATGGAACATAAGATTTAACAAAGTGATTTTATCTTATGGTTTCGAAATGATCAATGAGGATCATTGCGTTTCCCTGAAGAAGGAAAAAGGAAAGTATGTCATTTTATCATTATATGTTGATGATATGCTGATAGCAGGAAATGACATAGGTTTTGTGGTGGAAGTAAAAAAGTGGTTGTCTTCACAATTTGACACAATATATATGGGAGAAGCTGAATACATCTTAGGAGTAAAGATTATCAGGGATCGATCTAAGAGACTTTTGGATTTGTCACAAGAGTCTTATATAACTAAGATGTTACAACATTTTAGCATGTCTGACTGCAACGGTGAACAGATACCAATTGCGAAAAGTACTGTTCTGAGCAAAAGTATGAATCCCAAGACTCCAGCTGAAATAGCCGAGATGAATAAAAAACCATATGCAAGTGCCATAGGTAGTTTAATGTATACTATGTTGTGTACTCATCCCGATATCAGCTATGCAGTGGGCTTAGTCAGCCGGTTCCAGTCAAACCCAGGATCGAGACATCAGCGGTAAAAGGATATTCAGATATATCCAAGGCGGCAATGATTATTGTCTCTGTTATCAAATATCAGATATGAGCCTAAAGGGCTATTCAGATGCAGATTGGGCTGGGGACCTAGATGATAGAAAATCAACATCAGGCTATACGTTCTTGTTGAATGGTGGCGCCATCTCCTGGAACAGCAAGAAACATGCCTGTGTGGTCTTATCTATAATGGAAGCTGAATATGTGGCATGTTTAGCAGCTGTACAAGAAGCAGTCTGGTTGAGGAGGTTCCTGAAGCATTTGAAAATTGCTGAGGACAGTGGGAGTCCAGTGACCGTCTATTGTGACAGTCAAGCTGCTATAGCTTTTTACAAGGATCCTAAATATCACAGCAAGGGCAAGCATATAGCTATAAAGTACAACTTTATAAGGGATATTGTTGCTAAGAAGAAAGTGATTCTTGAGTATATCCCTACACGAGCTCTGCTTGCAGATCCTTTTACTAAGCTGATGACTAGAGAGTCATTAAATGAACATGTAAAGTCCATGGGACTTTGTAGAATGTAACAACGTTATAATTGACAATCAGATATGTTTTGATTGTAATTTTTTTTTGTGAAAGCTATAATTTATTCAGTGTATGTGTATGTTATGTTACATTCTAGTAATAAGATCTCGATAAGCATGTTGACAGGTAGTGATTGATCCTCTCACATGGACAATCATCTCTATTTATTGTGTATGAATAGAGGTAAGACCAATGCTTGTAGGTCAGCTTATGCGGCTGTTGGCTCTGGAAGCTGGAAAATTTGTTACATTCCTATAAGTTAGGGTTGTCTTGATATTTGTATCAAGATAAGATCATTTTGTGGTAAACGATCGAAGTAAATGAACCCACCATTTACTATACCTGTTTTGAGCCAGATTAGAATTCATATGTTGAATTCTGGATTCATGTGTTGAATTCTGGATTAGACATTGGGAATGTCTAGATCGAAATCTGTATGATGTTACTTTGATTATAACATGCACTCTTTATTGGTAAAGAGGAAAAATATCGTAGCATGTGATTCATACCACATGTACTAAGATGACAATAAGGGTAGTAGGAGAATGAATCCCTGCTTCTCTACTATGTGAGCCCTTTGAGATTATATGTTGATCTCAATATTTGCCCTTTGTGACTATTTAGGTGTCTACTTGAAGTTTTAATCAAGATTTGCTACTTTAGCATGTCTACATATGACTATGTATGATTTGGTCTATGAAACATGGCTAGGAAAGCGATTGATTAAAATGAATAGATTCACACTAAAAAGGAAGATTAAATAAGTTTACATCCTTTAAAAATTATTCACTGGTCGACCCATTTCTGTTATGTATGGAAATGTTTGTGAATATTAAGAATATAGAATATGCTCTTGACTTGATGGTCATTATGAGGGATTAGAGATGTTCATATTGATGTAAGTGGAGATTATTTAATCTGGACAAATAGAAAGACATTATATCTAGATAAACGGTTAAGTACCACCAAGAGAATGATTCAGTACCACCTAGAAAATGGCTGGGAGCCACCTGGAGGATGACAATGAGTCATCAGGTGAGTGACTATGTGTCATTCAGAGAATGATTATGTACAATTTGTAGAGCGGCTAAGTTAGGCGCAATAACTTTTCTTAGCATTGATCGCTCTATGAGCAGCTATGTAAGGTATAACGACTTTCTTAGCATTGGATTGCTCAGTGTTCTTGCTGTCGTACGAACCATTTTCCTATGTATGAATTTGTTGTTCTAATAGTCTTTGTGACTATTAATCTCTGTTCTATTAGTTTTTTTTGGACTATTGACTCTGACTCAATTCTGGTCTATGTGACTGGATACTTCTATTAGTCTTTTGGGACTCTTGACTATCGACTCCGGCGTTATTTAGTCTACGTGGCTAAATACCTCTTAATGGTCTATATGATCATTTGCCTTTGTGACTTAACTTGGACGAGTGGGAGATGTTGGCAGTTATACAAATTACTCACACGGAGTGCAAACGTGCACTCCGTGGAGCACTTCGTCAAGTGCACGATGCACTTGTGGTGGAAGGGTGGTATCACTATAAGTGCGTCCAAGTTAGAGGGGAGAGCGGTGGGTGCGCAGAGAAGCTATCGGAGAGAAGAACACCTAAGCATTATCGGATTTGCTTTGTGGAAATCTGAGGAGCTTTCCGTGGTGATCGTTCCTCCGACGCGAGTAGAAGATCCAAAACCGATTCAACTCTTTTGGGGTAAATCTTCAAGAACAGGTATGTGAATGAATTCGATTTCATTTCGTAAATTACCTCGATTAGAATAGATTCAAGAACAAAATATAACATGTCGGAACAATTTTAGACAATCATTCGAATAAAAGATCAATTAAATTTACTAACTTGAAAATCTCTCTCCATATTTAAATTCAAACCTTTATGAATATGATTTATTGTGGCAGTCGTGGAGGAAACTGAGGGAGTTTAGGTATTTCTTCACTAGCAGAAGTTCGAGTGCTCATGTATTGGTGCTACAAATACATATGGTTTATTTGTGAGCTTGTGGAGTTTGCAGCAACTAGATGCTCTTTTTCCAGCTATCATTGGCATCTAGAATCTCTCATGAATTGTCTCACTTCATCTCGGTTTGTTATCTCCTCTTGAAAATATTGTTGGGCATGCCCATAGAATTCTTCTGCTCACGTGAAGTGGCCCTCCAAGGCATAGAATTCCTCGAGTGAATGAGTGTTGTTGCTCCCAATATTGCCTCTGGGCTTGTTGCCCAACATGGATGGCGTCGAGGCTCCTATGGAAGTATGAGAAATCACAAGTTGTTGGACTCGCAATATGCTCAAAAGAAGAAAAGGAATGTATTGCAGGTTCGAGTCTAGGGTGTGCAGACTCATCCCTTGTGATGCGGAATCCCCCAGAGGTAGGAAGATTCATGGGTGCATGAGGTGAAGGGGGATAGATTGGAGATGGGCCCTCTTGTTATGGGGACGTTGTTTCTCAATCCAATCGTCAAGTGACATGGTTGGTTATTGTAGTATGATCAGGATTTGAAAGTCTTAGAGGTGTCATGTTCCTCCACCTCTACTAATCATTTTAGTTGCTAGGCATACCCCAAGATCTATGCTATGGTTTCCTTTAATTTGCTCCAATCCACTCGTATCATATCCTAAAGTATCTGCAGTGAAAGTTATCAACCCTCCAACCACAATGTCCCCTTTCGATGCTCTTCCTATCCTAACCAGATGCCTAATGAAATGTGATCCAATATCAACAAGATTTTCTTCCTAAAGCATATTCTAAATACAAAGAAGTTTACTGGCACGCACAACCCCATTGCTATCTCCAGATCAAAAATAGTATTTGACATTATTCGATAGATATATCTAAAGGTGAGGTTTTGCAGTTGTGAAACTTTGGATCTAGTTGGGTCATAAGAGGTTTCTCTGATTAATTCATTCCAAAAAATAAAGCATTGAAGTCTTTTGGTGTCCTCCTTTCACCACCATGAGCTAAGCCAAAATAAGAATTCCTTATACTCATCATTAAAAAGCCTCAAGGTAATTTTTCCTTCCTCACATTCATGCACAGTTAAAATCTCAGCATCCACCGAACTTAAAAATTCTAAGGGGATTTTAACATAGGTGGGACACCTAATATTCATGAATACTCATGAGCTCATCCCAAGAAACCTTATTAATCAGCCAACTAATGTCATCCTTAAGTCCTAATGCGTCTAAAAGTTGCTCGTCAATGTATCTTATAGGGACAATTTTTTGCTTAGAAAGTTGTTCAAATCTAGCTGTTTACAGTTCATCACGAAATAAATACCCATTGGGTTGTCATATTCTTCACTTACCTTTTACTTCCCCTTTTCTTAGCTCTTTGCACCAGAGGAAGAGGCTTCTCCATGCCTAAATCTCTTTATCTTTCTTTTAGAGTGGACTTTTAGAAGAGAGATCTGCCAAAACTTGAACTCCGAGGTTGGATCGTAAGAAGGAAGGTAGCTAGGGTTTGAGAGGGCAAAAATACGGGTGAAAATGAGAGAAAACATGAACCCAAAGCTATTTATAGAGTTCAGAAAAGAATGCGACATGACCATGTGCGGATCACACCTTCCTCTTCTGTGTTTCTCTGTGGACTTTCGAGTGAAATAGAACACAACCGTATGTAAGAAACATGACCTTACTGTGTGCTTTTCCAGTTTGTAAGACTTGACCATGTGTGACAAACATGGCCTTGCCGTGTATCTCTCGAAAAAATTTTGAAGTGTCAAAACCGTGTGTTTGAGCACGATCCCTCTGTGTGTGTGGGACACGACCGTGCCTTTGAGGCACAACCCTCTCGTGTTTCACTCTGTTGTGCCAAGGTTAATCTCCTTTTGCTCAAGTTTCTATGCCCCGAAATGAACAAAAACAAAAAACAAAAATAAAAAAATATTTAACAACCTAAGAATTATTCAAATTAAACAAAACAAAAGTAAAACTTGGGTTGCTTCTCAAGAAGCATTTGGTTAAGGTCGTAAGCTCGACCCTTCCATTTATTCAACTTAGTGCCTTGGCCTTTAGGGAGTTTATCTCCCCTCTACTAGAAATCCCTTCAAAATCTCCTCCTCTCATCTTTACTCTCGTTGGGAAGACGTACTTTGATGTAGTTGAGAGGTGTCCTAAGACAATCATCTTAGAAGTTATTAATAAAATTCACTATTTGAGTATACATTGTCTATGTATTTGATTGAATCTTAAACTCATCTACTGAAATCGACAATACGATACATAACATGACAGAAATTGTGATTGAATCACAATTAGTGGTTATCTCATCATGTGTATATATGTGAGTATTGAAACTATCCATAGTTGATGAATTGATAAGATTGGACATCATCAAATTCTGCGAGACTACCATATGTTATGCTTCTTGATTTATCCAAGCATTTGGTACTCACTGAATGGAAGCATAGAGATGCTGAGAGTGAACATGTGGATGCTATTTAGGGTAACTAGTTCATTTGAATGACCTTCCATGAGACTTCATATGGTTCTTTATGTCGTTGAAGATCTCATTGCAGCTCGTGTGTGAGATTCCTTAGACTTGAGGTATTCGAGTCATCTTGATCATGACATCTTATACTTTGACTTCTTTGCAGCCATCTCCATAGGAGGTGTAACTCTAGATTGATTGGGAATAAGTCAAAGTGATCGAAGGTATTTGAATAGTCTACAGAGGATTCACCACTCCTTATATAAAGGAGATGTATATCCTAGGCCTCTTGTCAGGATTATTACTCAGAAATCTGCCATAGTAAACATGTTAAGAAGATAGTCTTCTTGGGAACATGTAAGAGTAATTCGAATCTGCAGGACAAAGAAATTAACTTGGGCTAGGTGTGACGTAGTCAGCCTAGTGGGGACGAGCACATAGACCATGTCCTGAACCAAGTGGGTATAGGATGAGTGAAAGGAACAAGATATAAAACAACTATAGCTACTGAAGGGTTCAAAAATATTTTGAAGTCGATTTAGACTTTCTGATGAATTGGGGGTCATGATGTACTACTATGTGTCACTCATGATCTATTCATAATTAAGGGATTAATTATGAATGACCAACATAGCCGGGAGCCTATTGGGTCACATGCACTACGAGTAATCTCGAGACGTAAAGCAAGTCTGAGAATGAGATTCTCAATGAGAGAGGATGTATCTGGTTGGACCAGACCACGGGGATACGAGACGAAGACTATGGAACCTCCTATGGCCATGTCGAGGCTTAGCACGACTATATCGCTCTTAAACAAAGTTAAACGGACCGTACAGAGCCTTACATGACCGTGCCTAATATGGCAAAAAAGGGTCAAAGTCAGGGCTATGCCCACTAGGACACATGACTAGCCATGTGTCATGGCACGACCGGTCGTGTATAAAACACACGATTGTGTCGTGGGCCATCGAATTATGGAAAATTCTCTTATGAAAATTTTCTGGGTTGTTCTTACCTTAATTATGAGATAATTATGGTAAGATAGGTTCCGTTTAAGCCTCCTAAGATGTCATAATCAAGATATCTATAAATATATCCTTGTGGAGACAATCTTAGGTTTTCTTCCTTTGTAGCCGTCTTCTTCCTCTCTCTCTTTATCTCGCCTCCGCCGGTTGGCTAGCACTAATCGGAGACGAAGGTTTGCTGCTCAAGGAGTTGTCTCTGGTGACCCGGTGTAGATACTGATAGAGGCAAGACCCGTTGGTCTTGCTCATGGTTTTGACATATTCGATAAGAATCTCGAAGGTAACTTCTCTCCTTCTTGATTTTACATGTGATTATGTCAAAGCAAGTATTCCTGGCCCCCAAGGGATGTATGGGATGAAATAATTTTTATTTTATTTTTTTTCTTCATTGCGTATATCCTAGCATCCTTCTAACAAGTGGTATCAGAGCCACCTTATTTGTTTGACATAGATTGCATGTTGTAGGAGAATATTTAAATCATGATTGATGTTTTAATATGCATGCGCGATGTTTTTTTCCCTATAGTATAGATAAGACTTTGTATGATAGTATATATGATGTTTGTGTTGGTGCAGTAGGCACCTAAGTCGAACCTGGGTTTTGATTATAGCAAACGATACAAAGTTAAGCTCATATCGTTATCTCACGAGCTGAATCGAGTGTGCAGAAGATTGATATAGCTGGAGCTGAAGGCTAGCGACACCCGGAGGAAGCCGCGGTGGTCGGGCGACACTCGAGTGACTTCGGAGGGAGCTGAAGGAATCGAGTGGAAGGCCGGAAGCAAAAGCAACACGTAAGTATCGAGGTAAGCTCGTGTGTGCGAGCGTAAGTGAGGTCGTATCCTCCTTACGGGGATGATCTTAAGCGTAGATCCGACCAGAGACATCCCATCGATGGTCCAGGTCGAGATCGGACGGTCGAAGGCCGTCGAAATAATGTTTTCTTTGAGCTAACTTTGCCCTGCATTAGCATCGATCATTGCCCGGCTTGGAGGACTCATTGCCCGTCAACGATTCATTGCGAAAGTCGACACTTTTCGGTGATCTGCCATCGATCGGTCGATGATGGCCATCGATCATTGATGGTGATGATCAGATTAGAGTGAGGCTTATCACCCCCATTTCAAGGAGGTTTTGTGCCCAATTCCTATTGGTTTGAAGACCCATTCGATGAGGGGCTTAAAGGCTATAAAAGGAGGGCTTGTCCTAGGGTTTTCATCAATTAAAAAGCTTCCAAGTGCTTCCGATACGCCCGACTCTCCGACATCCCTACGACGGTTACTGCCGAGACGACGATTTACTAGAGCTTGACCTCCAACCTTTGAAGTCGTAAACGAAAAGTTTGAATTATAATTCAGTTTATAAGTTGTTCTTCTTTTCAAGCTTTAAATCATATCAAGGAGAGGGAAGTGTCCTCTACCTTGAGCTTTTTTCATTTTGTGTATCCGTCTAACTCCTACCTCCAACGAGGAGGAGTTTTTTAGTAGATTGCCCTCCGTACGTGGTCAAGGACCACTAGGGCCTTGGAGTAGTAGCCTTCGACTACGAACCAAGTAAAACCTTTGTGTCTATTGTCTTTTATTTTTGTTTATTTTTCTGCTGCGTATATTTGTCTTGACACGAATTCGAAAAAAAAATTCTATCGCTATTCACCCTCCTTTAGCGATCCGATCGATCCAACATGGGGGTTGCTAAGATTTGGTGAAACCACCAATCTAGCCTTTTTTACAGATTTATTTTTCTTTTAATTCTGTTTTTTTATTTATTTCGCTTTGTTAAGTTTTTCTCCCGCACTACTAATCCAAGACGCGAGTCTTGGTACTTGTTTTCGTGTTTTTGTCGTTGTTAGTTTCTTCGTCTCCGTCTATTTGTGTCTTTTGTTCTAATGGCCCATCTCGAGGGTTTTAGCACCGTCCGACCTCCGTTTTACAACGGAGATGACTTCCGTTATTGGAAGGGTCGGATGGAATGCTTTCTCAAAACCCAAATCGAGATGTGGATCATAATCCAAACGGGTTTCACACTTCTGACTAATGAAGTGGGTGACTCCTTGGATTATGATCAATGGACCATTGCGACAAAACGACAAGTCGAAGCCGATGCCAAGGCAACACAAATCCTCCAATGCGGCCTATCCAAGGAGGAGCTAAATCGCGTCGGCCCCTTCATAAGAGCAAAAGATCTTTGGACAAAACTAGTGGAGCTACACGAAGGGACCGATGAAGCCAAGGTATGTAAGCGTGATCTTCTTTTCAATAAACTATATAACCTAAAAATGCAGGAACACGAGTCCGTGACGCAACTCCACGCCCGTGTCCAAGACATAGTCAACAACCTACACGCAATCGGGCAAAAGGTCGAAAACCGCGACCTTATAAGGTATGTTCTAAACTCTTTTCCAAGGACTACCTTGTGGGCATCCATGGTCGACGCCTACAAAGTCTCCAAGGATCTTTCTAAAATTAGGTTAGATGAACTCTTTTCTGATTTCAAATTACATGAGCAGTCCAACTCGGAACCCGAGAGGGGTATAGCCTTGTTTGCAGGTTCAAAGAAGAAGAAAATCGCAAGCAAGCCACCACCAATCGAGGAGGAAGACGAGTCCGAAGAAGAAGTTGACCCGGAGTTGACTGTCGAACTAATGAACCTAGCTCGAAGGATAGCCAAGGGACGAAAGCGAACCATGACTCGACCCAACCAAGGTAAGCCTAAAAGTTCTAATATTAGGTGTTATGAGTGTAACAGGTTTGGACATATCAAGTCCAAGTGCCCCAAGCTCAACCACCAAGCACCTAAGCACAAGAAGGCCCTCAACGCGACATGGGAAGAAGCGTCATCCGAAGAAGACGAAGACCACGTCTTCATGGCGAAATCGATTGAGTTAGACACGGAGACCGAACCTGAACTTGAGTCAGAACCTGAGGATGACTCGGACTACGAATCTACCTTCAAGTCAAGCCACGGATACGCATCCGGTTCAAAAGATACCCTTAAAGTGAGTCGAACTTTATTTAATACTTTACATAATACGGTTAGGTTTTTGTCTAGGAAATTAGCTAAGTCTGAGTCCAAGGTCGAGACCCTTGTTGAGGAGGTTAAACTCCTCAAACACGAGGTCTCCCTAACCTCTTCGACTAGTCGAGTTCAAGAGGACTCAACTCGAGTTGAAAAGCTCGAAGTTGAGAACTCTCTCTTGAAAAGTCAAGTTGAAGATCTTAGGAACACGTTGGAAAGGTTCACTTCGGGATCCAAAGGACTTGACCTCCTACTTGGATCTCAAAGGGCCGTGTACAACAAGGCTGGACTAGGGTTTACCTCAAACACGACTAATAGGTCGTATATGTCGATTGTAAGTCAACATAGGAAACATGTCCAAGCATGGGTCCCTAAGAACTTTTTGATTTCAACTCTAGGATCCAACCCGTACTGGGTTCCCAAGGACCAAATCCACTATGTGGATAGACCGAACTGATTCAACGGTCTAGGGGGAGCCAGTACAAAATATGTTTGTGCTTTAACTTAGAAATTGCATGCTTAGAATTTTTTTTTGTTTTGTTTTTTTTTAACTTGTGAACTCACTTAGAACACATACATAACCAACTAAAATCCTTCGAAAAGATTGAGCCTCGGGGAGCCTCTTTTCAAAAATAACCAGTTAGACCAGGAAATAGTCTTAGGTGAGTCAAGTCATCATTTTCTTGAAAATAGCTTTGTCTAAGGAAGTGGTCGATGATCCGATAAAAGAAGGCCCCTGTGCCATGCCACGACCTGGAAGCCATGATCTTGAAAAGGTAAACTTGACAAGCCTAGGGTCAAATCCAAATCTAACTTAAAATTACTTGAACCTAAATGCACTCAATCAACTTAATTGGAAGTCATCTCACAAAAACACATAAGTATAACATGCTTGATCATATAGACACAGGTGAGATGACCTAGGTTTAAAAACTTACAACCAATTTTTTTAAAAAAAAATTATAAAAAATCTAACATCCAATCCAACCACCTTGTGTGTAGGATCAATGGATTGCTCCCGACACATGACCGGGGATCAACTCAAATTCACAAAGCTTCGATTCAAACGACAAGGATCGGTAGCCTTTGGGAATAATGGCAAGCTCAAAATCATCGGATCAGGTGATATCGAGCTTAACTCGAATTTTGTTATTAAAAATGTATTACTTGTAGAAAATTTTGAATATAACCTGCTTAGCGTAAGCCAATTATGTGACAATAACTATAAGGTCGTATTTTTAGAAAATGAATGTGTAATTAAAACAAATAAAATAGCTAAAACAATACTCAAAGGAACTAGGACAAATAACATTTATACAATTAACTTAATCAAATCCTCAGCCAAATGTCTTATGACACAGGAAGAGGAATCATGGTTGTAATCGACGACATCACTCCAAGACTCGCCCACAAGATGAGTTAGAGTGGCTTAGTCAGAGGCTTACCCAACCTCAACAATTTGGTTAATAAAATCTGTAATGCTTGTCAACAAGGAAAACAACCTAGGACACAACACAAGTTAACTAACCAAGAACGAACCTCAAGTGTACTTGAGCTCCTGCATATGGATCTATTCGATTCACATGGAGCCAAAGTCACTCAATAGAAGTCAATATTGCTTAGTCATAATTGACGACTGCTCCAAGTTTACCTGGGTTAGGTTCATCAAACATAAAAATGATACCCTAGATCCATTAATCAATCTATTCAAATTAATCGAGAATCAAAAAAACCTTAAGGTTAAAAGACTTAGAAGCGATCATGGTGGTGAATTCGAAAATCAAAGGTTCACCGACTTCTGTAACCTAAACGGATACCACCATGAATTCTCTTGCCCTAGGACCCCTCAACAAAATGGCCTAGTGGAGTGGAAAAACCGAACTCTACAAGAAGCCGCTAGGACCATGTTGAACGAATACGACCTACCTGATAGGTTTTGGGCAGAAGCCGTTAGCACGACTTGCTATGTCCAGAATAGGATCCTTATGGTAAAGAGGCACCTTAAGACCTCGTACGAGATTTATCACAATAAAGTACCCAACATCAAGTACTTTAGGGTATTTGGATGTAAAGTACATATCTTAAACACTAAGAACCACCTAGGGAAATTCAAATCCAAAACCTCCACCGGAATCTTCTTAGGATACTCAACCACGAGTAGGGCCTATAGGGTATATAACCACGATACCCTTAAAGTCGAAGAGACTATTAATGTAGTGTTCGATGAAGTACCTGAACCTACAAAACCCTTAATGACCCCAAGTGTTGAGCCCACTGATACCAAACTCGTCTCCGACCCTGAGATCGAGTCTAATCCACATCAACCAACTTCTCTTGTCGACCAAGTGACAAGTGATCCGAGTCAAACTAGTGTTCAACCAAGTCACTCAATTGATCAAGCATTAGGTGACACAAACCCAACCCAATCTAGGATTCAGACTAACCACCCTATCGATCAAGTGATAGGAGATCCTAATCTAGGAGTTCGAACTAGAGCATCCTATAGGAACCTTAGTCAAATTTCCTTAATTTCAAAGATAGAACCCAAATCAATTGAACAAGCTCTTCTTGATCCCGATTGGATTATTGCAATGCAAGAAGAGCTAGCTCAATTCACTAGGAATGAAGTGTGGGAACTAGTACCACCACCTAAAGACAAAACGATAATTGGAACAAGGTGGGTGTTTCGAAATAAGCTTGATGATAAAGGTGAAGTAGTTAGAAACAAGGCTAGGTTAGTCGCCAAAGGGTTTAGTCAAGTCGAAGGCTTAGCTTACGACGAAACCTATGCCCCAGTAGCTAGACTCGAATCCATTCGAATGTTGCTAGCTTATGCCGCACATCGAGGATTTAAGCTGTTTCAAATGGATGTTAAGTCGGCATTCCTAAATGGATACATTAAAGAAGAAGTTTATGTTAGACAACCCCCCGGATTCGAAAATCTAGATAAACCCGACCATGTTCTAAAACTTAAGAAGGCTCTCTATGGACTTAACAAAGCTCCTCGAGCTTGGTACGAGAGACTTTCAATCCATCTGAAGTCAAAGGGGTTTAACCAAGGCTTAGTTGACCCAACTCTCTTCGTAAAAACCTTAGGTAAAGAAATATTCATAGCTCAAATTTATGTAGACGATATAATTTTTGGAACCTCTAACTCAGCCTTACTAAACGAGTTCGTTTCACTCATGGAAAGTGAGTTCAAAATGAACTTGGTAGGCGAGTTAAGTTTCTTTTTAGGTCTACAAATTAAACAAACTAAGGATGGTATATACCTATATCAACAAAAATACACTAAGGAGTTAATTAAAAGATTTGGAATGCAAGACGCTAAGATAATAAACACCCCAATGGCGATTAATGTTAACATAGGAGAAGACCTAGAAAGTAAGTCCATTGACTTAAAGTACTATAGGAGCGCAATAGGAAGTCTCCTATACTTAACTGCGAGTCGACCCGACATTCTATTCGCAGTAAGTATGTGCGCCAGGTTTCAAACCTGTGCTAAGGAGTCTCACCTAACCCTAGTTAAGCGTATCCTTAGATATCTTAAGGGTACACTTAATGTCTGTATTTGGTATCCTAGATCTCGAACTAATCAACTAACCGAACTAGATCTACTATGTAGTAAGCTCGATAGAAAGAGTACGAGTGATTGTTGTCAACTTCTCGGCTCGAGTCTAGTGAGTTGGTGCAGTAGGAAGCAACACTGTGTTGCTTTATCTACCACCGAAGCCGAATACATCGCGATGGGTGAGTGTGTCACGCAGCTTCTTTGGATGAAGCACACTCTCCGCGACTTTAAGTTAGACTTTACGAATACTAAACTTCACATAGATAACATTAGTTCAATTAATCTTACAAAAAATCCGATATGTCACTCTAGGACCAAACATATAGAGGTCAAACACCATTTCATTTGAGAACATGTGGCCAACGGAGCCATACAACTCGAATACGTCAAATCGAAGTCTAACTTGGCAGACCTATTTACTAAACCCCTACCCGAAGCCGAATTTAGTCTATTAAGACGAAAATTGGGCATGTGCATAATAGAATAGGTACTTGCAAATTATATGTTCTTACTACTATTTCTTTAATTTCATGGAACTAGCATAGGACATACCTTAGATATCATGCACCTATAGATTTAAGGAGCCAGTACATCTCACAACACATAGGACTAATGTGTTTGTGTACTTAGCCACGTAGATGGGCGTGAGATGTTAGGACCTTACTCCTGGTTCCAGATGTAGAGCTAGTGCATCGCTATGAACCACGGAGTATAATTATACATACTAACCGACTCTGACCAGGACTGGTTGATCTTTCATATCAATCAAGCCAAATATGAGTCGAACATTTTATAGATGAAATTATTTTCAGTATATTATTTTCGAAATAATGTGGAACATGCTTGGACTTTAAAATTAAAACTTATTTTTTTTTCCACACACACCCTCACTCTTTTCAATATATGGCAAAAGGGGGAGAAAAAGGCCAAAGTTAAGGGAATTCTTAACTTAAACACATTTAGTTAACTTGTTTTCGTTAACAATACAAAAAGTAATTTACTTAACTCTTAGTTAATTTGTTAACAAAATGAAAGTAAAGGCCAAGGTTAAGAAATCATTTTTTTTTGATTTCTTAACTTATTTTAAACCCTATGGCCAATATTAAGTGATTTCGGTTACTTAATTCTTTTTTAGTAGCAAATATCAAGGGGGAGAGTTAAAACTCTTTCTCAAGTACTCACCCTCGGTCAAGGGGGAGGATTCCTCAAGGGGGAGCACTTGAAAAAGAATTTTTATATACTCCTGCACATTCATGCATATCTCTTACTCAGTTTACTTAATGCACTTAATTTGTCTTTCTTAACTTTGTATGTGGGTTTGCCATAAATCAAAAAGGGGGAGATTGTTGGTGCAGTAGGCACCTAAGTCGAACCTGAGTTTTGATTATAGCAAACGATACAAAGTTAAGCTCATATCGTTATCTCAATGAGTGAATCGGTGTGCAAAGATTGATATAGCCGAGTCAAGGCTAGCGACACCGAGAGGAAGCCATGGTCGGGTGACACTCGAGACTTCGGAGGGAGCCAAGGAATTGAGTGGAAGGCCTAAGCAAAAGCAACATGTAAGTATCGAGGTAAGCTCGTGTGCGTGAGCGTAAGTGAGGTCGATTCTCCTTACGGGATGATCTTAAGTGTAGATCCGACCGCAGACATCCCATCGATGGTCCAGGTCGAGATCGACCTCAAGGCCGTCAAAATAATGTTTTCTTTGAGCTAACTTTGCCTCACTAGCATCACGATCGCTACCTTGGAGGACTCGATCGCCAAACAATGATCGCCAAAAGTCAAGACTGATCGATGTCGCCATTAGTCGATCGATGATGGCCATCACCGGTGATGGTCAATGATCAGATTCGAGGAGTCAAGGCTTATCACCCCATTTCAAGGAGGTTTTGTGCCCAATTCCTATTGGTTGAAGACCCATTCGATGAGGGGCTTAAAGGCTATAAAAGGAGGGCTTGTCCTAGGGTTTTTCATCAATTAAAAAGATTCCAAGTGCTTAGATCGCTCAGGCTCTTGACATCCCTCTGACGGCCGCTGAGACGACGACTAGAGCTTCAACCTCCAACCTTTGAAGTCGTCGGTAACGAAAAGTTTGAATTATAATTCAGTTTATAAGTTGTTCTTCTTTTCAAGATTTAAATCATATCAAGGAGAGGGGAAGTGTTCCTCTACCTTGAGCTTTTTTCATTTTGTGTATCCGTCTAACTCCTACCTCCAACGAGGAGGAGTTTTTTAGTAGATTGCCCTCCGTACGTGGTCAAGGACCACTAGGGCCTTGGAGTAGTAGCCTTCGGCTACGAACCAAGTAAAACCTTTGTGTCTATTGTCTTTTATTTTTTTTTATTTTTCCGCTGTGTATATTTGTCTTGAAACGAATTCGAAAGAAAAATTTCTATCGCTATTCACCCCCCCTCTAGCGATCCGATCGATCCAACAGTTTGATGATTATATATAAATGAATGCGATTGTAACTTGAAAAGGAAAAATACCAAGGATGCGCCTAGAAACACCGAAGGTGTTGGCCACATCGTTAGAGCCTAAGCATAGACTATCCATATGTTGGGGAATAGGTAGTGCATTTCACACATCTAATTCCTAATAACGACATGTAAGTTAGGTTCTCGGCTCACGTTCGTGTCGGGAAAATTGTTTCCTAATGTGAACTTATTTTTTTTCCATATTTAGGTTCAATTCTTGTTTTAGATGAGACCTAGAATAACCTGAAATCCCTCGTGTAAATATTAGGGCTAACACCTTCCATTAATATGATTGAACCAGAGTTATTTTTTATGTCCGGGTTGTTGGACTCCCTCCAAGCCTGGCATGACATTGAGCATGTTCAATTCATATGAGATTCGATATTTACTTTAGATGGTAAGAACCAGAGTTCAAGTTTGGATTGTTGAACTCCCTCCAAGCCTAGCTTGAAAATTGGATATGTTCGAACCATTTAAATTCGATCTCACGATTGATGGGACGACCCTAATTGAAAGCATTAATTTGTTAGACTCCCTTCAAGGTCAATGTGGATAGAGATGAAATTAGGTGATATGCATAGGATGCACATATGTTAATAAGTTAACATCCTAATATATATGTGAAAATTCAATTAGTTGATAGTATAAAATGATAGTTACATATTTGATATATAATGGATACTGTTGATACCTAACATTATGACTAAGAATGACTTGTTGGACTCCCACCAAGGTTGTTCTTAGTCATAGTGGATATCAACCCACTAAGAGATAACCTACCATCTCTCGAATTCAAAGTGAGGGCTCTTGAATTTAACAAAATTGTGGGAGTTTCTTGTTAATGTAAATCATTTGCATTACTATAAATTCATCTCTCTTATATATCTTTTTGTATGTCTAGGTAATGATTAGAACAACATGTTGACCTCTATTAATTTACGTTCTATTTTGGACAACAACAAACTGATTGGGCCAAACTTCTTGGACTGGCTTCGCAACCTAAGAATTGTTCTCAAGGTTGAGAAGTTAGCTTATGTCCTTGAAGAGGTTCTTCCCCAATCTCCTAGAGACAATGCATTTGGTCACCAAAAGTTGGTTTAGTAGAAACATGTCGCTGACTCTGACATGGCGAGTTGCATTATGCTAACGTCGATGTCTCCTGAGTTGCAAAAGCAACATAAGCATATGGATGCTAACACAATTGTCTTCTGTTAGGACCTATGCGCCCGCTAGGGGGGGTGAATAGCATTATTGTCGTTTGATCGGAATTCATTCGTGCTTTTTACACAATGTTAGTACGCAACAAAAATATGAAATATACAATCAAAATAAACACAAGCACAATCACAACACAACAATATAACATGGTTCGGAACCGTATGGTTCATACTCCATGGATTGGGCTCGAAAGAGCCCTAACGATGCAAACACACACCACTAATCAAATATACTCCTTCGCGACAACAAGTCGGAGGTGAAGAAACCTCATACAAGTATTCTTATAACAATAAGAAACAAATACAAGCAAATATAAGATGAATATACAAAACAACGTAAAGAAAACTTTACAACTATTGCTTTGGAATGCTTGCTTGTTGATTGCTTGAACCGTGCTTGAAGACCTTGATTTGCAGCAGCAAATCGCCTCAAAGATGCTCAAGAAATCACTGCCAAATCCCTTCCTTCGTGCTCCTTTTAAACCTGCATCTCGGGCTGGATTTTGCCTAGCAGTCGACTGATCGAGACCATCAGTAGACTGCTCCTGTAGCCATTGTGTCACAACAGCCTAAGCCACGTTGGATAAGTTCTAACGGATAGACCATCAGTCGACTGATCATACCCATTAGTTGACTGATCGAGTCATCACTCGATTGTCAAACCCTAACAGTCGACTTGGAAACTTTTTGTTCCCAAATACCCAACCATCAGTCGACTGATCTCCAGATCAGTCGACTGCCCATTGCTGTCAGTCGGCTGCTAGGCCATTTCCTGCAGTCGAACACTAGTCAACTTACATCAGTCGACTGACCATAATATCAGTCGACTGATACACTTCAAACATGAGGTTTTACCCCAAGTATGATGCCCTCATACTTTCTAGACCACCCTTAGCCTAGACCTAAGCCTTTTAGCTACCTCCGTCAGCTTCACGCCTATCGGATCCGTCCAAGTCATCCATGACTTGTGTTGGGTTTCCGGCACCGCGGCGTGTGTGTGTTCGATTATGTTTCGTAAACATGAACACAGCAGAAGCAATAAAAATAATAAATCTACATTTATTACAACACACACAACACACAACACACGCTCTAACCGTCGTCCAAACGACGCTCCGACGAGAGGAGAAGAAGCTGTCCAGAAAATTGGACAGCTTGGTGGAGGAGTAGGCGCCGGCCAAAACAAGGAAGCCAAGTGTTCACCTTTTCACCGAGGCCTAGGAAGATCACTGGAGGGTCACCGGACGAAGCTTGGACGCCGGAAACAACTTGATCGGCGGCACAATGGGCTGGGCGGCAAAGGAGGTTGGCGCCAACTCAAAGAGAAGATGAGGTGGGCGGCAACTTAATCTAGGGTTTTGGATTTTGGGCTTAATTATCCATTAAGCCCTCTTTTATAGAGAACTAATTCTCTTAATGGTTATTGGATCATAACCATTAGGCCCGTTAACCCGCTCCATTAAGATAAGTTAAAATAAACCAAACCACGATGGTTTATTTTAAGTTAAAACGAACCGAACCAACTTTTGGTTCATTCGTTTAAAATAAACCAAACCCTTTGGTTTATTCTCCTCCATTGGATTAGAACTAAACCATTTTGGTTCATCCATTATGTCTTCATAAGACACGGCCCATCCACGCTTCCATTGCGACTGAAATGATTTCATGCTCGCTTTATGTTTGGTCCAACCAAACCTAGTTTCTCTCGGTCTGAGAATCCCATTCTCAAGCTCGTTTTAAATCCTTTGGATTACGCTCGTTGTGCGTGTGACCAAATAGGTTCTCGGTTTATGTTGGTCGTCTATAATTAACCATTAATTATAGAACGATCATGAGTGGCACCTAGTAGTACATCATGATCCCCAATTAACCGAAAAGATCAATGGTTGATCCAGAACTATTTCTGAAACCCTTCAGTAGCTCGAATGAATCGTGCCCCATTCCCTTCACTCATCTTATACCCACTTGGTTCAGGACATGGTCTATTGTGTCAGTCCCCACTAGGCTGACTACGTCACACCTAGCCCAAGTATCATTTCCTCGTCCTACGGATTCTAGTTACTCCACATGTATCGAAGAGTACCTTACTCTAAACATGTAATGCTTTAGCCAAAGACTTTAGTAACAATCCGACGAGAGGCCATGGGTATACATCTCCTCGCAAGGAGTGGTGAATCCTTTATAGGCTATTCAAATACCTTCGATCACTTCGACTTATACCCAATCATCCCGGGTCCACATCTCCTTAGAGATGTTTGCTTAAGATGTCAAAGCATAAGTCTCCATGATCAAGATGACTTGAATACCGCAAGTCAAAGGAACATCACACTTAAGCCACAGTAAGAACTTCATTGACATATCTATATATGCAGAGAACCATATGAAGTCTTACAGCTGGTCACTCCAATGAACTAGTTACCATAACTAGCATCCACGATTAACTCCGGACATCACTATGTCTCCAGCCAGTGAGAATCAGCTGCTTGGATACACCAAGGAGTATACCTCGTGCTAGTCTCGACAGAATTGATGGTGTCCAAATCCATCAATTCATCGACTAGGGATAATTCCGATACATCACAATTACACATGTAGAGATACTCACTAGTTGTGATCCAATCACAAATTCTCTCATGTTGTGAATATCGTGGACATTCAAGAAATAAATGAGTTTAAGATCCAATCAAATACATAAAACATGTATACTCAAATAGTGAATCTTCATTTATCATATAAATGGTTCATACATAAGGCGATTGCCTTAGGACATCTCTCATATATTACTAACAGACTCCCACTTGGCCTAATGCCAATCGCTATGGTATCCAATACCATAAGCTCGAACATGACCCTCAAATTTATTTTGAGGTAATGCCTTAGTCAAGGGATCCGCTAAGTTCCTTTCAGTGGGAATTTTCTCGATTTGTATTTCGTTCCTACTGATGATCTCTCTGATAAGATGATAGCGGCGAAGCACATGTTTGGATCATTGATGAGACCACATCAAGTTCAAAGATGAACTTCTTGATCCAAACCGCTTCCTTTGCTGCTTCCAAAGCTGCAATGTATTCTGCCTTAGTGGCAGAATCCACTATAGTGTCAAGCTTGGAACCTTTCCAACTTATTGTGCCTCCATTCTAGGTGAATACATACCCAGACTGAGACATGGAATCATCCTTGTCTGTCTGGAGCTGGCATCCGTATACCCACGTATCACCATGTACCTTTCTCCATATATTAGGAACACATCCTTAGTTCTTCTCAAGTACTTAAGGATCGTCTTAACAGCCACCCATTAATCCATTCCTGGATCAGACTGGTATCTGCTCGTGACACTCAGAGCATACGATACATCGGGCCTCGTACATAACATAGCATACATGATAGATCCTATTGCGGATGCATAGGGAATCTTACTCATGCAAATCCTCTCGTCTTCTGTGCGCGGACACATAGACTTCGAAAGGTGTACCTCATGCCTGATGGGTAGGAAACCTTTCTTCGATTATGACATGCTAATCCTCTTTAGCACTCGGTCTATATATGTAGACTGCGAAAGACCGAGCAACCGTTTCGATCTATCTCTATAGATCTTAATCCCGAGGATGTAGGTTGCTTTTCCCAGGTCTTTCATGGAGAATGTCTTGGATAACCAAACCTTAACTGACTGTAAGATTGAAACATCGTTTCCTATAAGTAATATGTCATCGACATACAATACTAGGAACACAACTACACTCCCACTAACCTTCTTGTACACACAAGGTTCGTCTGGATTTTGTGAGAAATCAAACCTTTTTGATTGTCTCATCAAAACGGATATTCCAGCTCCTGGATGCTTGCTTCAATCCATAAATGGACCGTCGCAATTTGCATACCTTGGTTTTATCAACCGATGTGAAACCCTCAGGCTGTATCATATACACGTCCTCGAGCAGGTTTCCATTAAGGAAAGCTGTTTTCACATCCATCTGCCATATTTCATAATCATAATGAGCCGCTATGGCCAGGAGCATCCGAATGGATTTAAGCATAGCTACAGGCGAATAGGTTTCGTCATAATCAACACCTTGCTTTTGACGATATCCTTTTGCCACCAATCTAGCCTTATAGGTAATCACATTACCATCCATGTCGGTTTTCTTCTTGAAAACTCACTTGCACCCTATAGGCTTTATCCCTTCAGGTGGGTCAACCAAGTTCCAAACTTGGTTTTCATACATGGAATCCATTTCCGACTTCATGGCACCAAGCCACTTATCCCTTTCTGAACTTGTCAGCACTTCTTCATAACTGGTAGGCTCCTCATCATCAATGAGTAACACGTCGTTCGATTCACTTACGAGAAATCCATATCTCTCAGGAATATTGCGTGTTCTACCAGATCTACGAAGATGTGGTGTTACAATAGGTCCAGTCGATTGCTCATCACTATGAGTTGTCGGCTGTTTTGCTTCACCAGGTATCTCATTAATGTCTATTTGAGTCTCTCAAGCCTCCTCAAGCTCGACGACACTCCCACTGTTTTCTTGCAAGAGAAACTCTTTCTCTAGAAACACAGCATGCCTTGAAACAAACACCTTTTGTTCCACAGGATGATAGAATTGGTAACCCGTTGTTTCCTTAGGGTATCCAATAAATAGACATTTATCAGACTTAGCATCCAATTTGTCTGATACAGTCCGCTTCACATAAGCAGGACAACCCCATATCTTCAAGTAAGATACATGAGGTTTCTTACTATTCCATATCTCATATGGAGTAGTTGAGACTACCTTGGTAGGCATTCTATTTAACAAGTAAACAGCTGTCAGAAGTGCATAGCCCCAAAAGGACTTGGGAAGAGTTGCATGATTCATCATTGACCTGACCATGTCCAACAAGGTTCAGTTACGCCTCTCAGATACACCATTATGCTGTAGTGTATAGGGCGGAGTCCATTGAGACAATATACCATTGTCTCTTAGATAATCAAGAAACTCTTGACTTAAGTATTCACCACCTCGATCCGATCGAAGTATTTTAATACTCTTGTTATGTTGTTTCTCTACTTCATTTCTGAATTCTCTGAACCTTTCAAAGGCTTCAGACTTGTGTTTCATCAAGAACACATACCCAAACCGTGAGTGATCATCGGTGAAGGTAATGAAGTAGCTATAGCCTCCTAATGCTCGAGTTGACATAGGTCCACATACATCAGTATGTATTAGTCCTAGTAACTCTCCCACTCGTTCACCCTTTCCAGTAAAAGGTAACTTAGTCATCTTGCCTTTTAAGCATGATTCGCATGTATCGTATGAATCCAATCCAAACGATTCCAGAATTCCACATCGGTGTAATTCGGACATGCGTTTCTTGCTTATATGGCCAAGACGACAATGCCACATATAGGAGTCTATTTGATTATCCTTTCGAGCACGCTTGTTGCTCGCTTCGATATTGAAAATATCACTGGATACGTCCAACGTATAAACACCATTGCTTAAAGTTCCAGTCCCTTAAAGAACTCCATTCAAAGTTATGTAACAACAATTGTTACTAAAAGTCAAATGGTACTCATTTCTATTTAAACAAGAAATAGAAATGATGTTCTTTATCAACGAAGGAACATAAAAGCAATTGTCCAGTTCTAAGACAAGTCCTACAGGGAGTTCCAACAAATACGTTCCGATGGCGAAGCAAAGAACCTTGCTCCATTCCCAACACGTAAATTTGACTCTCCCTTGACGAGTCTTCTTCTATTCCTTAGCCCATGTATGTCATTACATATATGTGAGCCACACCCAGTATCAAATACCCCAGTGTCTGAGGAAATAGAATGACAATCAATAAAGAAGATTTCTGAAGAAGATGGGGCATCCGATGCCTTATCCTTCTTCACGGACTCAAGATAAATCTTGCACTTTCTTCGCAAATGGCTCTCCTTGCCATTATGATGGCAAGTTTCCTTTTGTGCTAGTTCTACCTTCTTAGCCCTTCTCTTCTTTCCCTTCTGCTGTTCCTTTGACTTCCTCTTAGAACCTTTCTTCGAGGAATCAACAAACAGCACCGTCCCCTGCTCATGCTTCTCAGAAGACTCCACAGTCTTCAGCATATTGAGCAGTACCACAGATGAACCTTCTAGCATCTCAGAGGTGAAGAGGAGCTTTGAGACTTCGAACCTTTCGAATCTCACTTTCTCATCAACTAACTCACAAAGATGAAGGACTACGATATGAGCATCCATATGCTCATGCTGCTTTCGTAGCTTGGGTTCCATCGCGGCTAGCATGATGCAACTCATTTGTTCAGAATCACTCACATGTTTCTGATAGGCCAACAATTGGTCCAAAGTTGCATTGTCACTAGGATGGGCGGGAAGAGGCGCTTCGAGGACATACGCAAGCTTTTCCACCTTGAGAACAATTCTCAAGTTTCTAAGCTAGTCCAAGAAGTTCGGCCTAGTCAATTTATTTGAATCCAAAATGGAACGCAAATTCAAACACATCATGATCAATATATTAACTTAGAAATACAAAACGAGCATATATGAGAAAGATGATTTTAAAATGCATCAATATACATTTATAAATCCCATTCATTTTTCGAATTTCAAAAACCCCAAAACCACTTCGGGAGATCGTAGGTCCATCTCCGAATGGGCTGATATCCATCATAGTTATGAACAACCTTGGAGAGAGTCCAACAAGCCATTCATAACTATGACGGTAGGTATCTGCTATACCGATTGCATATCACGTATATGCAACTATCACAATGTGCTATCAACTAATTGAATGTTCACACATACATCGGGTTGTTAACACATTAACAAGTATGCATCATATGCATAGCACCCAACTTCACCTCCCTTTATCGACCTTGGAGAGAGTCCAACAAGCCGATGCTCCAGTTAAAGTCAACCCATTAATCGAAATAGTTTTAATATGGTTAGAGCGCATTCAACCAATTAGCCCAGCTTGAGAGAGTCCAACAACCAAAGCTAACGATTGACCTCGACTCTTACCATATTAGTATTAAACTATTCCATGGTTTGAACATATTCGGTTCGAGTGGGCTTGAGAGAGTCCAACAACCCAAACAAGAAACGGAACTCGTTCTAACCATATTAATGGAAGGTGTAGGCTTTAATATTGATTAAGGGTTTTTATGTCTCATCCTCTTTGCATGCAAATAACTATTATCTACATGGCATACATCTACATGTCACGACACACATGACATAATGTTATGCATCTAATGGAATTACATAGCATACAATTATGTCATGTATATAATTTCCTTATATGTCATAACTATTTATGGAAATAAAATATGTTTAAGATTTGATTCTCCAAATCAAATCATAATTAAATTAGGAAACAAATTTCCAAATCTAATCACATATTTTATTCATGGAATTATTTGATTAAGGAAAATCTATTTAGGAAACCAATTTCCTAAATCATTAAAACTACTTATGGAAATAAAATATTTTAAGATTTGATTTCCCAAATCAAATCATGATTAAATTAGGAAACAAATTTCCAGAATCTAATCAAATATTTTATTTATGGAAAATATCAATTTCCATAAATACTTCCAACTTTCCAAAAGTGGAAGATTTCCATAAATACTTCTAGACTTTCCAAAATTGAAAAATTTCCATAAATACTTCTAAATTTCCAAAATTAGAAAATTTCCAGAAATACATTATGACTATCGCAAAACCATTTTACGATTATGTTGAAACACAACTCGGGCTCGATACCATCATGGTTTTCCAAAGATCACAAGGTGTGTGTTCGATCATATTTCGTAAACATGAACACAGCGGAAGTAATAAAAATAATAAATCTACATTTATTACAACACACACAACACACGCATGCATATTACAACAAGTGTAGACATAACCGTAAATTTAAATTTGCAATAAAAGGAAATTTATCTACGTTATACCTTCAGATGACGTAGCGGAACGATCAACCGAACGATCCTCGCTAGAATCGCCTCTATCCAGATCCACGCCGAGTTCCTCGGGATGACTTCGCTAAGCCACGAGCTTCGTCTTCGTACGGGTTACTAGCCTCGTGTTGAAGACGACGTGATCGAGAGATGATCACGATCCGAATCCAAATTCGGATCCAAAACGAGTCCTCAAAACTCGCTTCTATGGAGAGGTATTCGTCAACCGATTGACGAATCCTTCGTCCTCCACCTCAGAGGATTACCAGAGATCGAATCCCCGGTAAGTTATCCGCTGTCGGAGCTCTAACCGTCATCCAAACGATGCTCCGACGAGAGGAGAAGAAGCTGTCCAGAAAACTGGACAGCTTGGTGGAGGAGTAGGCGCCGGCCAAAACAAGGAAGCCAAGTGCTCACCTTTTCACTGAGGCCTAGGAAGATCACCGGAGGGTCGCCGGAGGATCACCGGCCGAAGCTTGGACGCCGGCAACAACTTGATTGGCGGCACAATGGGCTGGGCGGCAAAGGAGGTTGGCGCCAACTCAAAGAGAAGATGAGGTGGGCGGCAACTTAATCTAGGGTTTTGGATTTTGGGCTTAATTATCCATTAAGCCCTCTTTTATAGAGAACTAATTCTCTTAATGGTTATTGGATCATAACCATTAGGCCCGTTAACCCGCTCCATTAAGATAAGTTAAAATAAACCAAACCACGATGGTTTATTTTAAGTTAAAACGAACCGAACCAACTTTTGGTTCATTCGTTTAAAATAAACCAAACCCTTTGGTTTATTCTCCTCCATTGGATTAGAACCAAACCATTTTGGTTCATCCATTATGTCTTCATAAGACACGCCCATCCACGCCCATTGCGATCAAACGATTTCATGCTCGCTTATGTTTGGTCCAACCAAACCTAGTTTCTCCTGGCCCGAGAATCCCATTCTCAAGCTCGCTTTTAAATCCTTTGGATTACGCCGCAGCGTGGTGACCAAATAGGTTCTCGCTTATGTTGGCCGCCTATAATTAACCATTAATTATAGAACGATCATGAGTGGCACCTAGTAGTACATCATGATCCCCAATTAACCAAAAGATCAACCCGCTGATCCGTAACTATTTCTCAAACCCTTCAAGAGCTCGAATGAATTCGTGCCCCATTCCCTTCACTCATCTTATACCCACTTGGTTCAGACATGGTCTATTGTGTCACCCCACTAGGTCGACTACGCCACACCTAGCCCAAGTATCATTTCTCGGCCCTACTGATTCCCAGTTACTCCACATGTATCAAGAGTACCTTACTCTAAACATGTAATGCTTTGGCCAAAGACTTTAGTAACAATCCGACGAGAGGCCATGGGTATACATCTCCTCGCAAGGAGTGGTGAATCCTTTATAGGCTATTCAAACACCTTCGATCACTTCGACTTATACCCAATCATCCCGGGTCCACATCTCCTTAGAGATGTTTGCTTAAGATGTCAAAGCATAAGTCTCCATGATCAAGATGACTTGAATACTACAAGTCAAAGGAACATCGCACTTAAGCCACAGTAAGAACTTCATTGACATATCTATATATGCAGAGAACCATATGAAGTCTTACTACGGTCACTCCAATGAACTAGTTACCATAACTAGCATCCACGATTAACTCGGACATCACTATGTCTCCACCGGAGAATCACTTCTTGGATACACCAAGGAGTATACCTGCTTAGTCTCGGCGAATTGATGGTGTCCAAATCCATCAATTCATCGACTAGGATAATTCCGATACATCACAATTACACATGTAGAGATACTCACTAGTTGTGATCCAATCACAAATTCTCTCATGGCCGTGAATCGTATCGTGGACATTCAGTAAATGAGTTTAAGATCCAATCAAATACATAAAACATGTATACTCAAATAGTGAATCTTCATTTATCATATAAATGGTTCATACATAAGGCGATTGCCTTAGGACATCTCTCATATATTACTAACAACTTGTTCATCCATACGCTAGCCTTCAGGTGCTTCCATCGGCTATTGTCATGCTAAGCTGGTCTATACCGTCAAGGAATATTGGACTTACGCTGCCAAGACTCCACTTGGACTTTACGTCGCCAACCATTGGACTTATGCTTCCAAGACTCCACCCTTGGATTTTATGCCGCCAATATCACCCCTTGGACTTTCCAATTGCCAAGACTCGAGCTTGGACTTTCCCTTGCCAAGACCCATGCTTGGACTTTCCTTGCCAACCCATGTTGGACTTTCCATTCCAAGTATACAAGACTTGGACTTCTCCCATGACAATGGTCAAACCATCGTCAAACATCAAAATTTACCTGGGTCGATTGCACCAACAATCTCTCCAACACATTATCAAACATCAAAATACTACTCGAGTCAAACTCGAGTCTGGTCAATCATGACCTGGGCCGATTGCACCAACAATCTCCCCCTTTTTGATGTTTGATAGAAAAAAACACCTTTGAGTCAGGCCTAAACCCTAACTTAAATCTCCTTATCAATTATCTCAAATTGGTAGTTTCACTTTCTCTCCCTTTTTGACATACATCAAAAAGGTTCTTCCAAGGAGGTCAATGTCTTATATCCTAATGAGATCTTACAATCTTTCCCTTTGGTCCAAAAACACTTAGGATACCTTCACTCTTTCTAGTGATAAGTCTCATATCACTTAAAAGAGGCTTCCTATAACTTTCCCAATTTCCAAATTGGGCATCTCACATTCTCCCAAAATTCTCCCCCTCATGAGGAAGAACATATCTATCATCCCATGATGGATAACTCCCCCTAAAGACTTGCTCCCCTTTGATGATTGCACCAACAATGTCCTTGGAGAGTCCCTAAGCCTATAGGAACATTAAACCATCAAAAATAAGTTTAAAAGTTCAACATTGAACTTTCCCACACTTTAAAATTGATACATCACCCTAACAACTCTCCTAATCCATATCCAATAGATTTTCACCCTTTCCAATGCTTTCCAAAGCATATCCTAGGGTTAGGAGCGGTTAGGGAACCCAAACATAGCTGAAACATGGGCTAAACATCCTTGTTTACCTGAAATCAACTCTGGCAGTCGACTTTGACAGTAATCAGTCGACTACCATCAAGCGGCAATCGACTGATATCTGCAAAATGCAGATATCAGATTTCAAAAACTAATTTTCGAAATTCATAAGTAATTATACATAATACGAAAAATCACAAAAATTCATATGTATAATACTTATAATACACATTATGGGTGAAAAATATTTGAAAAATATTTTACCCATAAAATAGTGAAATTGATACAAAGTTCAAAAATGAGAAAAACTTCATTATTTTGAGCTCACTTTGTATCAACATCATTAATGGTGATTGTTATCAAAAGATATACTTCACCAAGGTTTTTCAAAATGATTTTAAAATGTTTTTTAAAACCTTATATTGAACCATGGTCTATGGGCTTAATACACATGACTTGTACACAAGCTTTCCTCATGATTCATCAATAATATAAGATGAGTTTGAGTTTATCTAGATGCATAAACTATACACCTTGAACTTAACTCATTTCCTATCATCTCACATGTGTCTAGGGTGTATCAACACACACACATGTCAATGTGATGTGAGATATGAGTTTTGTTCATTCTAAACTAGGGTTTCATGCATTTTCTAAGGCAACACTACTTGATTCCCTTATACATGGGACTTCGAGTCATGTCATAGTCCTTAAATCAATTTTAATTAATGTATGAATGATCATGACATAAATGATAGCATAAATAAACATGACCAATGATCATGATGTCATGATATATGATATAATCTAAATATACATGACATTAAAAGATAAACCCTAAGCATAATCATGACATTTATATGATTTAAATGAATAATGTCATGACATGGTATATGACAATCAAGACATGACAAATAGAATATAAAGGTATATAATACCTAAATTTTAATATTGGTTGTCATTTGTTATTATTAAACTCATTTTGCCATATTACTACTAATCCCCCCAAGTGTACCAAAAACTCAAAATGATACACTATGACTTTAAGACCTAAATTGTGCCAATTTGATCAATTTATCAAACTTCTTAAATAATATTGACACATCCTAAAATCTTTTAGGATTAAGTTACAACCACATTTCCAAGGCACCCATAACCTTGAAAATGACCTAAGGTGCTACCTTTACTATGGTTAGGTTAACTATCCATCCATTTAAAGTTGACACACTCTAACCCATTTAGCGTGAATCGATCACGCTCCTAGGAACCCAATACCTATTGGAGCTCCTTGGGTTTATTAGGTATTCCTTAGGGATAACTTCTCTATATACCCTCCTAATGACCCTCCTAGGCTTATAGAAGCCTTGGTCATTTGGGTCTTGCCTAGGTTAGCTCTAGGGGTAACTCCCCTTGTAACCTTCTTAGTGACTTCCCTAGGTTTCCTTGAAACCCTAGCCACTAGGCATTTACCTTGGTCAACCTTAGGGATGACTTTCCTATTGACCTTGATTTTCCTAGACCTAACTTGAGTTCCATAATCGAATGGAATATTATGATAGGTCTCCTTGGGCTTAGGTTTGTGATCCAAGCCTTTCTTGCCCTCGGTTGGATCTTGCTTTCTAAACCCTAGGTTTTGACTCCTTGACCTAGATTTTTGATCATTTGACCCTTGCATTTGATTTTGCATAATTCTAAGGGTCTTCTCTAACTTCTCAAGCCTTGACCTCAAGGCTTGATTTTCAACTTCTAATTTTTCAATTTTGGTGGGCCCATTGTTTCTTTGGTCATTTTTGCCCTTCCTAGGCATATGTCTAGATTTCTTTTGATTACAACCTAGATGATCTTCTATCTTTCTAATACTTGCCTTAGATAGAATTTTTCTAGGGACATTAGTCTCAAATTTCTCCTTATTTCTAAAGTTAACATTTTTAGCTCCTAAACAATAAAACCTATTTTTACTAGCATGCTTTTCATGAGTAATAGCAAGAGTACTAAAAACATGCTTTTTGATCCTAGAACTAGAAGGTGCATTAAAATATACCTTAGGGTTTGTCTTAGAGGCACCCCCTACATATGATGCTCCCTCTTAAGTCTTTTTCCTCCCCCTAGGGCATTGACTCCTATAATGCTCTTTTTGTTGACATTTCAAGCAAATGATGTGCTCCTTGCTTTTAATTGTTGGGGGACCGACATCCTTGACCTTTGGCACCGGTTGAGGCTTCTTGACCTTCTTTGGGCACTTTCTCTTATAGTGCCCGACTTCCTTACACTCAAGCAAATTATATGAATTTTATTTTGAACTAAATTGCTTGAGTTACCTAGAGTGGTGGTGGAATGAAATGGTTCTTCATCTTCTTCTTGACCGGAGGTAGATGATTTCTCTTGAGTTTGCTCTGGTGTGGGAATCCTCTCCTCCCCCTTAATCTTAGAGGTGGAGGTTTCTTCCAATTCTACCTCTTCCTTGGACGTTGATGGCCTTTCAGCCTCCAATTCTTCCACCTCTTCTTCCTCCTCGGATGTCGAACACTCCTCGACCTCCGAATCCTCACTTTCTTGTAAGGATGAGCTTTCTTCCTCTTCTTTGGGCTCTCTTTCCAATTGAGCCAATGATGGGTCTTCATAAAATTTTTCCAATTTGCTCCATAGCTCCTTGGCGTCTTTAAAATCCCCTATCTTGATCAAAATGTCATTAGGGATTCTTCTTCCCATTACCTTATTGTTGATGTTGTAGTATCGAAGTTGTTCGTGACTCCAATTCTTCTTCTTGATTCTTCTTCCTTCTTTGTCTTTTGGAGTGTCGAAACCTACTATGACACTGATCCAATTGTCAAAATCGCACATAAGAAAGTGCATCATTCTGCCTTTCCAATATGCGAAATCTTTGCGGTTGAAGGACGGTGGAATGTTGATGTTGTGACCCAATCTTTCTTGAAAATCCATCTTCTTCCTCTAGCGGTCCTCTCTTGGTTGTTAAACCTTGAAGAGCAGCCTTGCTCTGATACCACTTGTTAGGACCTATGTGCCCGTTAGAGGGGGGGGGGTGAATAGTGTTGTCGTCGTTTGATCGGAATTTGTTCATGTTTGCTACACAATGTTAGTACGCAGCGAAAATATGAAATATACAATCAAAATAAACACAAGCACAATCACAACATGGCGATATAACGTGATTCGGAACCGTATAATTCATACTCTACGGATTGGGCTCGAAAGAGCCCTAGCGATGCAAACACACACCACTATTCAAATATACTCCTTCTCAACAACAAGTCAGAGGCGGAGAAATCTCGTACAAGTATTCTTACAATAATAAGAAACAAATACAAGATGAATATACAAAACAACGTAAAGAAAACTTTACAACTATTGCTTTGGAATGCTTGCTTGTTGATTGCTTGAAGACCCTGATTTGCAGCAACAAATTGCCTCAAAGATGCTCAAGAAATCGCTGCCAAATCCCTTCCTTCGTGCTCCTTTTAAACCTGTAACTCGGGCTGGATTTTGCCTAGCAGTCGACTGATCGAGACCATTAGTCGACTGCTCCTGTAGCCATTATGTCACAATGACCTGAGCCATGTTGGATAAGTTCCAACAGATAGACCATCAGTTGACTGATCTAGTCATCACTCGATTGTCAAACCCTAACAGTCGACTCGGGAACTTTTTGTCCTCGAATATCCGACCATCAGTCGACTGATCTCCAGATTAGTCGACTGCTAAGGCCATCAGTCAACTGCCCATTGTTGTTAGTCGACTGCTAGGCCATTTCCTACAGTCGAACATCAGTCGACTTACATCAGTCGACTGACCATAATATCAGTTGATTGATACACCTCAAACATGAGGTTTTATCCCAAATATGATGCCCTCATACTTGCTAGACCACCCTTAGCCTAGACCTAAGCCTTCTAGCCACCTCCATCAGCCTCACGCCTATCGGATCCCTCCAAGTCATCCATGACTTGTTCATCCATATGCTAGCCTTCAAGCGCTTCCATCGGCTATTGTCATGCTAAGCTGGTCTATACTGCCAAGGCACATTGTACTTATGCTTCCAAGACCCCGCTTGGACTTTACGTCGCCAACCATTGGACTTATGCTACCAAGACTCCACCCTTGGACTTTATGCCGCCAATATCACCCCTTGGACTTTCCAATTGCCAAGACTCAAGCTTGGACTTTCCCTTGCCAAGACCCATGCTTGGACTTTCCTTGCCAACCCATGTTGGACTTTCCATGCCAAGTACACAAGACTTGGACTTCCCCCATGACAATGGTCAAACCATTGTCAAACATTAAAATTGACTTGGGTCGATTGCACCAATAATCTCCCCAACACATTGTCAAACATCAATGTCAAACATCAAAACACTACTCGAGTCAAACTCGAGTTTGGTCAATCATGACCTGTGCCGATTGCACCAACGTCTTCTATCTTCGTGAGCTATTTGATGAGCAGGCAAGATTCGAAAGGTTCGAGATCACCTAGCTCTTCTTTTGCTCAAAGATATAGGAGGGTTCATCTGTAGTGCAGTATGCACTAAAGAAGAATGGCTATATTGAGCGATTGAGATCACTAGGGGTTTTTATGGACCATGAATTAAGTATTAACTTAATTCTACATAGTTTGACTGATAGTTATTCACAATTTGTGATGAACTATCAGATGAACAAGATAGAGTCCACGATACCAAAGCTGATCAATATGCTCAAAATAGTAGAGCCATCTGTTGCTAAAGAATAGAAGGCGGTGATGCTGGTTGACTCCTCTAAGAAAGGTTCTAAGAGGAAGTCAAAATCTACAGCCAAAGAGAATAAAAAGGTAAAGAAGGAAGAACCAACTCCCAAGGGTACTTGTCACCATTGTGGCAAGGATGGGCACTGGAAGAGAAACTGCAAGAAGTATCTGGAGTCACCGAAGCAGAAAAAGGCAGCTAATGCTCAATATACTTTAGGTATATTTATTATTAAATGCCATACTATTTCTTCGAACATTGGGTATTAGATACCGGGAGTGGCTCACATATATGTAATGACATACATGGGCGACTTGTTCTTTTGAGCACACCGGGCTCTGATACCACTTGTAGAGGATCAGACGTCAGCTAGAAGGGGGGGGGGAGGGGGTGAATAGCAATTTCTTGTCATTTCTTCGTTCAATCACATTTGTGCTTGTCTACAATTCGTTAGCATAGAGGAATATATAAAATAACATAAATAAAAATAACACAAGTACTACACCACTATTTTACGTGGTTCAGAGCTGGAGTTCCTACTCCACAACCGAGTCTAGTGTCCACACTACTAATAACTCTTCTCTTTCTCATAAACAATATGGAGGTGGAGAAACCTATTACAAGTGCATACAACACAAATACAACAATCAAAAATAAGATACAAGAGCAAATACAAAACAATGAAGTGAAAACACTTTACAAATGAGAGCTTTTGAATGCTTGATCTTTTGATTGCTTTGAATGACTTTGAAGGTTTGGAAATAGCAACTATTCCCCTTCAAATCCACTAAGAGCTGGCAGCTTCAACTCCTCCCATCAAACTCCTTTTAAAGCATGCATGACTTGGAATTTTGCATGGTAGTCGACTACCAAAAGACACTAGTCGACTGCCCACAATGTCGTTGTTTCACAAAAGACTTAATCCATGTTGGATTACTCCAATAGATATCTTAGTAGTCGACTGCCCTTATCAGTAGTCGACTACTACATCATCAGTTGACTGCCCAGTCGACTACCAGAGCCTATGTGCTCATGCTACTTATGATCAGTCAATTGCCATCCATGCCAGTCTACTGCTCAAGGACAGTTGATTGCCGATACATGGCAGCCAACTACTACAACCTTAGCTAAGAAGTTGGGCCTCAGTCAACTCCTCAACCAGTTGATTGTTAATAATCCCAGTCGACTACTCTGAGTCAACTAGGCTCTCGAGTGTCAAACACTCGGCCAGTCGACTGGTCCATAATCTCAGTCGACTGGCAAACATCAAACATGAGACTTAACCCAAGTATGATCCCTTCATACTTGATTAACCACCCTAGCCTAGACCTAAGCCTTCTAGCCACCTCCATTCGCCTCATGCCTCTAGGATCCCTCGAGTCCATGACTCTTCATCCTTCGTGTTAGCCTTCAAATGGTTCCATGGGCTATGTCATGCAAATCGGTTCCTTTGCCAAGATTCATTTGGACTTATGCTGCCAAGACCACATGCTTGGACTTTACGCTGCCAAACCTAAACCCTTGGACTTTCACATTGCCAAAGTTCACTTAGACTTTACGCTGCTAAGATAACATGCTTGGACTTATATCACCAAGACTATACCTTTGAACTTTACCATTGCCAAGTACCCATGACTTGGACTTTCCTTGCCAAGACCATTCTTGGACTTTCTAATTGCCAAGACCATACTTGGACTTTATGTAGGAACGTTGATGATGCACTAGAGGGGGGGGGGCTGAATAACGATTTTGTGTCGTTCGATGGAATTCGTTTGCATTCGTCTACAAAATGTTAGTATGCATAGCGAAATACAAATAGAAATAAACACAACACGAGACAAAGACTCACATACAATGCAAAAGCATATAACATGGTTCGGAACCTAGGGTTCCTACTCCACGGATCGAGCTCAAGTGAGCTCTAGTGATGCAAACCACCACCAATAAACCTCTCTTTCTCGAAAAATACTCCGGAGGTGGAGAAAACCTCTTATAACAATTCTTACACCAATAAGAAAGAAATAATAGAAAATACAAATGAAATACAACAACAACATAAAGAAAACTTTACATAAGATTGCTTTGAATGCTTTGCTTGTTGCTTGCTTGGACGAACTTGAAGGACCCTGAAATGCACCAGCACTTCGCCTCAAATCTCCCTTAGAACCATGGCCAAAATCCTCCTCTTCGAGCTCCTTATAAAGCTGTAACTTAGGCTGATTTTCACCTTCCAATCGACTACTCTTACTCAGCAATCGACTGACCTTCATTTCGTTGTCTCACAACAGCTATATCCATGCTAGAAAAACTCCAACAGATACATAGCAGTCGACTGCAAAACCCTAGCAGTCGACTGTTGGACTATCCAAGCCGCAAAAACCGCTTTTTGTGTTGTGGAAACCTCGGAAGCCCGTCCACGGATCCGTGCAAAGATATATAAAAATAAATTCATGTACGTGTTATGGAAACCTAGATCTACCTTAGATCTACATGATGAGAGAGTTACCCTCGTAGCGATGCCCTTCGCTTATCCCGCTCGTCCAAACACTTTGCCGGATCTCGAAGAGTGTCAAGTGTACACTCCTCTACAAGTATCCACACGGACAAATGGTGGAGAAGACACCTTAGAGTGTGCTAGCACCCTTGAAGAATCTCGGCAAGAAGAGGATGAGGGAGAGAGCTTGAAGGAGCAAGGAAGAAGATGATGAAGTTACTCACAAAATAACTTCTCACAATTCATCCTCCTAAAGTGGCCGACCACTTCTTTTGGGCGGTTACATGCATGCATGTAACTCCAAGAGCCAATGACTCTTGGTCTCCCTCATGAGGTGACACCCCATGATAAGTCCATGATGATGTGGAACATCATTATTGGCTGACCCCCATGCCAAGTCACCATGACATGACAATTGGTCAAGTCAAAATTGACCATTCATCTTCCCTCTCAAGTCAAGTCAAACTTGACCACTTATCTCCCATGATCGATCAAATCTAATCACTTGATTCAAGTCAATTTGATTTAATGAATCTCTATTCATTAATTTAAATTAACTCAATGAATCAAATCTAAATTAGACTCATTCAACACTTGAATCAAATTGAGTCTAACTCAATTAGTCTAATTTGGATTACTCTTAATCCAGTTTGGTTCATCCTATGAACCTAATCCTCATGGTTCATCATATGAACCTAATCTCTATCTAATTACCCTTTGTGTGTGACTCTATAGGTTCTTGTAACATTGGCAATGCTCCTAAACTGATTTAGGAACATAAACAATGAGCGGTATCTAGCAACACATCATTGCTACCCAAGTTACAAGAATGTTGAGATCCAACATCACCTTTGTGACTACTAATTGTGACTCTCACAATATATGACAATGTCCCTCTATCCTTGACATCTAGATTGACCAATTGAGACATAGACCGTGTCATCCTCGGTACAATCTATATCTTGAACTCCAAGTAGACTCACTCTAATCAAATGAGCTCAATATCTTATATTGACTCATTTGAGCATGGCCATGCACTTCGTGGTCTCACTCTATCAAGAATAACGATGTCACTCTCGTCATATAGAAGGGATAGATCCCATCTACATCACTCACATCCCTCCGCATAATTTGTTACATACCCAGTAATCACCTTTATAGTCCACCCATTTACGGGTGACATTTGACGAAGCCAAAGTATGCAACTCCTTATGTAGGGAACCATGGTGACTTCAGGTCCAAGGACTAATAGTCACATGAGAAAGTATATGACACTCATATAACGATCCATGATACTTTCTCATGGCGGGTCATTCAGTATACATTCTCCAATGCATACCCATGTGTCAACTTAATATCTCATATCCATGACTTGTGAGATCAAGTCATCGAGTTGACCTACATGCTAGTCTCTACGCATTAACATTGTCCCTGAATGTTAATACTTGACTAGAAATGATTAAGAGCAGTGTTATCTATATCATCTCATTATCAATTCAACCAATCGATTGATATAAATAAGAACCTTCTACTCAAGGACGTTATTATACTTAGTTATTTGGCACCAATACAAGTAAATATAATAACCATGCCTTTATAAATAGGAATATAATACAATAAAGTCCATACAACAATCATCACATGATTGACTCTAGGGCTTTCACTAACAATCTCCCACTAGCACTAGTGCCAATCACCGTAGTATCTAATACCCAATGACCTAGTGTGACCATCATGTTTTTTCTGTGCCAAAGCCTTGGTCAAGGGATCTGCGATGTTAGCCTCTGTGGGTACTCTGCAAATCTTCACATCTCCTCTATCGATAATCTCTTGAATGAGATGAAAGTGTCGTAGAATGTATTTGGTCTGCTGGTGTGAGCGAGGTTCCTTAGCCTGCGCAATCGCTCCATTATTGTCACAATAGAGCTCTATGGGATCTGCTATGCTAGGAACCACCCCAAGCTCAGTAATGAACTTGCGGATCCAAACTGCCTCCTTTGCTGCCTCTGATGTAGCAATATACTCGGCCTCTGTTGTAGAATCAGCAACTGTGTCCTGCTTCGAACTCTTCCAGCTCACAGCGCCACCATTCAAGCAAAACACGAACCCTGACTGCGATCTATAATCATCCTAGTCAGTTTGGAAGCTGACATCGCTGTAACCCTTTACAGCTAGCTCCTCATCGCCTCCAAATATCAAGAAATATTCTTTAGTCCTTCTCAAGTACTTAAGAATATTCTTGACTGCTATCTAGTGACGCTCACCTGGATCTGACTGGTATCTACTCGTCATGCTCAAAGCATACGAGACATCAGGACGAGTACACAACATGACGTACATAATAGATCCTATAGCAGATGCATAAGGGATCTTATCCATGCGGTCTCTCTCCTCTCTAGAAGAAAGACTTTGAGTCTTTGAAAGACACACCATGTGATATCGACAGAAGTTCCTTCTTGGAATTCTGCATGGCAAACCGTAGTAATACCGTGTCAATATATGTACTCTGACTTAGGCCAAGCAATCTCTTAGATCTATCTCTATAAATCTTGATGCCTAGAATACAGGCTGCTTCACCTAAGTCCTTCATTGAGAAGCACATCCCCAGCTAAGTCTTCACAGACTGTAGCAAAGGGATGTCATTCCCAATGAGTAGTATGTCATCCACATATAATACAAGGAAGACAACTGTGTTTCCATTAACCCTCTTGTAGACACAGGGTTCATCTTCATTCTTGATGAAACCAAATTATTTGATCGCATTATCGAATCGAAGATTCCAACTCCGAGAAGCTTGCTTTAACCCATAAATGGACCTTTGCAGCTTGCATACTTTCCCAGTATGCTGTGGATCCACAAAACCCTCAGGCTGTGTCATGTACACATCCTCGAGCAAGTTTCCATTCAGAAACGTGGTTTTGACATCCATCTGCCAGATTTTATAATCGTGGTATGCTACAATAGCAAGCATGATCCGAATGAACTTAAACATTGCCATTGGAGAAAAGGTTTCATCATAGTCAATACCATGGATTTACTTGAAGCCTTTAGCCACCAATCGACTCTTATAGGTATGTGTATGTCCATTCATGTCAGTCTTTCTCTTAAAGACCCACTTACACCCAATGGGTTTGACGCCTTCAGGTGGATCAACCAAAGTCCATACTTGGTTGGTGTACATGGATTCCATCTTGGATCTTATGGCCTCTAGCCATTTCTCAGAATCTGGGCTCATCACAGCTTCCTGATAGGAGGTAGCCATTTCTCAATGAGCATAACGTCATCATGGTCAGACAAGAGAAATGAGTATCTCTCAGGCTGACGACGTACCCTATCAGACCTGCGAAGAGGTAGGTCTACTTGAACAGGTTGTTGTTCCACAACTCTTTGTACAACAATCTCATCACCCACAACACTTTGTGGTTCCTGTTAAACCTCCATCAATGCCTCAGTGCTATGACCCTTATCTTGAATTTCTTCAAGATCGAACGTACTCCCACTAGTTTTTCTACAAACAAAATCCTTTTCTAGAAAAACCCCAGTCTTTGCCACAAACACTTTGTGCTGACTGGGAATGTAGAAGTAATATCCCTTCGTCTCCTTGAGATATCCAACAAAATAGCACTTATCGGATTTGGGTCCCAGTTTGTCTGAGACTTGACGTCGAACGTAAGCCTCACAATCCCAAATCCTCATGAAAGACATCTTGAGATTTCTCCTTGTCCATATCGTATATGGTGTCTTTATCACAGCCTTGGATGGTACACGGTTAGGTGTGAAGGCTGCTGTGTCTAGAGCATATCCCCAAAAGGATATAGGAAGATCTGTGTGACTCATCATAGATCGTACCATATCTAATAGGGTACGATTCCTCCTTTCAGATACACCATTCCACTGTGGTGTTCCAGGAGGAGTGAGTTGGGATAGAATCCCACACTCATCTAGATAGTCACAAAACTCATGGCTAAGGTATTCACCACCTCGATCTGATCGAAGTATCTTAATATTCTTGCCAAGTTGGTTTTGTACTTCATTCTTGAATTCTTTGAATTTTCAAAGGATTCCGACTTATGTGTCATGAGATACACATAACCATATCTACTGAAGTCATCAGTAAATGTAATAAAGTACTTGTAACCACCTCTAGCAGCAACATTGAAAGGGCCACATACATCACTATGTATAAGTCCTAACAAGTCTGTTGCTCTTTCGCTGTGTCCACTAAAGGGAGTCTTGGTCATCTTGCCTAAAAGGCAAGACTCACATGTCTCATATGATTCAAAATCAAATGAGTCCAGCAGCCCATCCTTATGGAGGTACAATTGAGGTATCCCCCAATCTTGCCATTTATAAAGTGTTGTTAGTTAAAAATATGAAATTTAATTTACTTAGTGTGAGTCAACTATGTGATGCAAATTTTGATGTTCAATTTGACTCTTCAAAATGTTTCATAAGACACAAAACTTTAAATGATTGCATGTTAGTAGGTTTTAGGAAATCAAATATATATTATGTTGATTTATCCTATGCTACTAATGCTTCTACTAAGTGTTTTGTTGCAAAAGAAGAAGAGAGTTGGCTTTGGCATAGGAGGCTAGGGCACATAAACATGAAGAACATAGCCAAAATAGCCAAAATGAAGTTAGTCAAAGGGTTGCCAAAAGTCAAGTTTCTCAAGGACAAAATGTGTGATGCATGCCAAGAAGGGAAATAATCAAAAGCATCACATAAAGGTAAAACTTTACTTAGTACCGCTTTACCTTTAGAACTATTGCATATGGACTTGTTTGATTGTCATAGTACCCCTTCCATGATTAGTAGTAAATATTGCTTAGTAATAGTAGATGATTTCTCTAGATTTACTCGGGTATTTTTCATGAAAAAAAGGATGAAACCCTAGGAATAATCATAGGATTTAGTAAGAGAGTAGAGAATGAAAGAAAACTCAAAATCAACTGGATCCGTAGTGATCATGGTGGAGAATTTGAGAATTCTAATTTCTCAAACTTTTGCCTAGAACTTTTACCTAGAACAAGGGTACAAGTACAAATTTTCTTATCCTAGAACACCCCAACAAAATGGGGTTGTGGAAAGAAAAAATTATGCTCTATAAGAAGCGGCTAGGACTATGCTAAATGCATATTCTTTACCAAGCTACTTGTGGGCGGAAGCGGTTAACACCGCTTACTATATCCAAAATAGGGTTTTAATTCATAGGTTTTTAGGAAAAACCCCATTTGAATTATGGAATGGTACAACTCCAACAATTCACTATTTTAAGGTCTTTGGATGCAAAGTTTATATTTTAAACACCAAAGACAACCTAGGCAAATTTGAGTCCAAAGCAGATGAGGGAATCCTAGTTGGATAGTCATCCACTAGTGTAGGGTATAGAGTTTATAATAAAAGAGCTCAAAAGATTGAGGAGTCTTCAAATGTCCAATTTGATGAAACCTCTAATACATACCCTAGGAAATCCTCCATTGATGATGATATCAATGAAAAAAAATCAAGAAATTACCCAAAAATTTTAAAATTTAACTTTAGAGGGTAATGATCAAGGGGGAGAGTTAAATCAAGGGGAAGTAAGAGGTGATTCCGATGATGAAAGAAGGTTTGAGGATAATCATGATCAAAATCAACTTAATACACCTCCTAGAACAATAAGAGTTCATCAAAATCACCCTATAGATCAAATTGTAGGTGAATTATCTCAAGGTGTTAGGACTAGGTCATTTCATAGAGATCCCACTAGTCATATGACCCTAATCTCCCAAATTGAGCCCAAAACAATCAATGATGCATTACTTGATCTGGATTGGATCTTAGCAATGCAAGATGAATTGACTCAATTTGAGAGGAGTCAAGTATGGAAGTTAGTTCCTAGACCCAATGACAACACCATCATTACTACAAGATGGGTCTTTAGGAACAAACTAGATGACCAAGGTGTTGGTGCAGTAGGCACCTAAGTCGAACATGAGTTTTGATTATAGCAAACGATACAAAGTTAAGCTCATGTCGTTATCTCACGAGCTGAATCGAGTGTGCAGAAAATTACTATAGCTGGAGCCGAAGGCTAACGACACCCGGAGGAAGCCGCGGTGGTCGGGCGACACTCGAGTGACTTCGGAGGGAGCTGAAGGAATCGAGTGGAAGGCCGAAAGCGAAAGTAACACAGTAAGTATCGAGGTAAGCTCGTGTGTGTGCGAGTGTAAGTGAGGTCGTATCCTCTTTACGGGGATAGACTTAAGCATAGATCTGACCCAAGACATCCCATCGGTGGTCTAGGTCGAGATCGGACGGTCAGAGGCTGTCAAAATAATGTTATTATTCAGCTAACTTGTCATTTCATCTAGCATTAGTCGATCGCCACTGGAGGACTCGATTGTCATTAATCACCTACGTTTATACAAGACTGATCGATATCGCCATCACCGATCCGATGGTCAATGATCAGCCTCAAGGAGTCAAGTTTTATCACCATTTTTCTCAAGGAGTCTTGTGCCCAATTCCTATTGGTTGAAGACCCATTCGATGAGGGGCTCAAAGGCTATAAAAGGAGGACCTATCCTAGGGTTTCATCATCAATTCTAAGCTTCCAAAAGCCTCCGCCAAGATACAACTTTCCGACAACGAAGTGCTTCTTCTCCGACGTCTAGGTTTTAATTGCTTTCATTTTGTTACGTCGGTTTAAGTTTTTATTTCAGTTCATTACTGTACTTTCTCGGAGCTTTTATCGTAACGAGGAGAGGGGGAGTATCCCTCTACCTCAAGCTTTGTGTTTTATTTGTATCGATTAACTCCTACCTCTAACGAGGAGGAATTCCTTAGTGTTTTTGCCCTCCGTACGTGGTCAAGGACCCCTAGGGCCTTGGAGTAGTAGCCGAAGGCTACAAACCAAGTAAAATTCGCTTGTCTCATTTGTTGGGATGTATACTGAAAAAGTCTATCTTTTGTATGAATATCTTTATTTTGAAATAAGAATCACATGATCATTGTTTGCATATTTTTATGGTTATGCATATTGTCTAATACATTACATTGTAGATAACATGGTGTGTGGTGTCACACGGGAGATCATGTTATCGGTTCCTTGCAAAGTATAAGTAAAGGCTTACAACCGAGATGACTTTGGACAAACCATTGGAATGGTTGTAGCGTGATTTGTATTGGTTTGTCTTGACCATAGAATCACACTAGTGCACTTTGTGTGTATTGAGCAGGACCGACTTAGAGATGATTCGATTTATTGCTGACTACATAATCGAATCGGACGTCAGATATTATATTGTACATACTCTTAATCCCGATATAATAACTGACACATATACTTAGTATTCGTTTCTTTGATTTACCAATGGGCGAGATTTATAGATTAAATCAATAGGCTCGGTAAGTTGGGAAATGATATTATTTATATGGTGTGCCGTTGATTATAGGAGGAAACCGTGTCCTATATATTAGGATGATAATGTCCCCTTGAGGAGCTCATAAGGTTCATCATGTAAACCCTGCAGGTGGACTTGGTCCGGCATGATGAAAAGGTTGAGTGGTACTACTCATGGAGTTAGATGTTGATTAATTAATGGTCAGTAAATTAATTAATCGACGGACATTCGAGATCTTAAACATGGAGAGAAAATGTACATATAGTATATGGAACCCATATTAACTTATGAGGGTTGGTGAGGTAGATCAATGATAATCCTTTAGTGGATTGGATTATCATTAATGGATCGGACTTTATGTGGGCTTGATCCATTGGGTGGCCAAGATCCAACTCCTCCTCATGGTCCCTATTATAGCCTATTAATACCTCATGAAGCTTAGATCCAATGGATAGAAACAAAACTCTAGATCCAAAGGTAGAGATTAAATCTCTAGATCCGACGGTTGAGATTAAATTCCTAGAACCAATGGTGGAGATTAAAACAAGGCTTATTCCTAACTCTATAAAAGGAGGGCAAGGGGTGGGTGGCAAGATTAATCAAACTAGAGATAGGATTAGGGTTTTGGGCGGCAAGGCTTGGAGGATTAGGGTTTGGAGTTGGCGGCACCGAATAAGGAAGGTCTTTCCTTTCTTCCTCTTCTCTATTGGTGGCCGGCGACCTAGCTTCCCTTTCCAGCCCTTGGCCGACATCCAAAGCAGCCTCTCTTCCTCTCTTTGGCCGGTAAAACCTAGGCTTAGGGTTCTCCCTTGGAGCTTTGGTTGGCATTCACCTATTCTCCTCTTCCTTCTTGGTCGGTGGCAAGCTCCAACCTTGGAGTTTGGTGGTTGGTTGAAAGAAGGAGAAGAGGCTTGTTTCTATTCTTCCTCTTGCTTTGGAAGAGCAAGGAAAGAAGATTGGCGATCTAGGAGCTTCAACTTTTGGTAGATCGTCACCCACAAGACGTCCGAAAGGAGGAAGGTCATACATTAGAAGATCGAGAGGTATATCGATTCTCTATTCTCTTTTGTAACATGTGTATATTTGTTTTTCAATTATGAGCATGATATAATCTGTTTGTGGCTAAATAATACTTGGATCCCGAACATAAACACAAAATCTGGTGATCTGTACATCATCTATTCTGCGGCTACTCGTAGAATAGAGGTTGGTCGCTTGAACAACAAGTTTGTTCAAGTGACCACTCTAAACGAATAGCACGACAATGACAAGGTTGCTTGGGTGTTCCCTTTTGTCTAGGATTAAATTTTTAATCCGGGGACATCGATGGGATCGCCATGAACAAGCGACCGAGTTGAAGTGGGAAGTGAAGTTTCCCCTCACGGATCAAACCCTACAACATTTACTTTACATTTACCTTTCCGTTGCATATAAGTGTTTTGAAACGAATTCGAAAGAAAAAAAGAGTTTATCGCTATTCACCCCCCCTCTAGCGATTTGCTTCGATCCAACAATTGGTATCAGAGCCGGGGGTGCTAAGATTTGGCGAAACCACCGATCTAGATTTTTCCAGATTTTTTTCTCTTTTTTTTCTGTTTATTTTCAGCTATATTCATTTGGTTAGCCTTTTTTCCCGCACTACTAATCCAAGACGCAAGTCTTGGTACATTTTGTGTGTTTTTGTCGTTGCTAGGTTTTTCGTCTTTATCTCCTTGTTTATTTTGTATCAATGGCTCATCTCGAGGGTTTTAGCACCGTTCGACCTTCGTTTTACAATGGAGATGACTTCCGTTATTGGAAGGGTCGGATGGAATGCTTTCTTAAAACTCAAATTGAGATGTGGATCATAATCCAAACAGTATTCACACTTCCGACTAACGAAGTAGGTGAATCCTTGGATTATGACCAATGGACCATTGCAACAAAATGACAAGTTGAAGCCGATGCCAAGGCGACTCAAATCCTCCAATGCGGCTTGTCCAAGGAGGAGCTTAATCTCATCGGCCCCTTCATCAGCACAAAGGACCTTTGGACAAAGCTAGTGGAGCTACACGAAGGGACCGATGAAGCCAAGATATGTAAGCACAATCTTTTGTTTAATAAATTGTATAATCTAAAAATGCAGGAACATGAAACGGTGACTCAACTTCACGCCCACGTTCAAGACATAGTCAATAATCTACACGCGATCGGGCAAAAGGTCAAAAACCGCGACCTTATAAGGTATGTTCTTAACTCCTTTCCGAGGACTACCTTGTGGGCATCCATGGTCGATGTCTACAAGGTCTCCAAGGATCTTTCAAAACTTAGGTTAGATGAATTATTTTTTGATTTTGAACTTGATGAGCAGTCTAACTCGAAACCCGAGAAGGGTATAGCACTTTTTGCAGGTTCAAGGAAGAAAACCGTAAGCAAGCCACCCCCGAAGGAAGAAGAGGATGAGTCCGATTCGGAGGTCGACTTGGAAATGGAGGCCGAACTAGTCAACCTAGTTCGGAGGATAGTCAAGGGCCGAAAATGAACCGTCACTTGACCCAATGAAGGTAAGCCTAAAAGTTCAAATATTAGATGCTACAAATGCAACAGGTTTGGACATATCAAGTCCGAATGCCCAAAACTCAAGAGCAAAGCACCAAAACACAAAAAGGCACTCAACGCTACTTGGGAAGAAACATCCAAGGAAGAAGATAGTGATCGTGTTCTCATGGATAAACCGGTGGAATCAGAGACGGAGTCAGAATCGGAACATGAATCGAAAACCGAAGACGAGTCGGACTGCGAAGCACTATTCAAGACAAGCCACGGATACACATCCGGTTGAAAAGATACACTCAAGGTAAGTCGATCCCTCATTAGTACACTTTATAGTGCAATTAAGTTTTTAATGAGAAAATTAGCTAAGTCCGAGTCCAAGGTTGAGACCCTGGTTGAGGAAGTTAAACTCCTCAAACATGAGGTCTCCCTAACCTCTTCCACTAGTCGAGTTCGAGAGAAGGATTTAACTCGGGTTGAAAAGCTCGAAGTTGAGAACTCACTCTTGAAGAGTCAAGTCGAAGATCTTAGGAACACGTTGGAAAGGTTTACTTTGGGATTCAAAGGACTTGACCTCCTACTTGGATCGCAAAGGGCTGTGTACAACAAGGCCGGGCTAGGGTTTAGCTCAAATACGAACAACAAGTCGTATATGTCGATTGTAAGTCGACATAAAAAACATTGTTGGGAGATTGTTGGTGCAATCATCCCAGGTTGACTCGGGTTTTGACTCGAGCAGTACCCTGATGATATTTTGATGATAGACAAAACTCATGACATGGGATTGTCATGGGAAAGTCCAACATGGGGTTGGCATGGGAAAGTCCAAAGCATTGCGAAGCCGTGCGCTTGGTGCTTGGTGAGAAATGCATTGCAAAGCCGTGCACTTGGTGCATTTGGGAAGTCTTGAGGACTTGGTAAGTTCACTAGGCTCGGGGTCCTTGAGTCGGTGAAGGATGGCATTGCGAAGCCGTGCGCTTGGTGCATCCGAGGGACCGCCGGACAGGGAGCGAATGGAGTGAGCCAAAAGGGAAGCATACTTCTAGGGCATGAGACGTGAAGGATGGCGTTGCGAAGCCGTGCGCTTGGCGCATCCGAGGGACGTAGGCCGAGGGAAGAGAGCTTCGGTGGGGAACTCCATGAGGGATAAGGTGGACTTGGCCAAGTGGCTAAGACTGAGTGTCGGAGGCTCAAACATCGTTATGTTTGAGGCTTTAGCCGACATCAGTCGACTGGCATAGGTGCCAGTCGACTGCTCTAGGTCGTATGGGTTCGACCAGTGTTCGAACCAACTGTTCGGTGATCACCGATCGCTAAGGAGGGCAATGATCGACTGCTGGGAGGATCAGTCGACTGCCGAGGGATGGCAGTCGACTGATGACACTGTGCACGGGCACAGAATGGAGTCGAGCTCGCCAGCACTCGACTGATGCAAGATCAGTCGACTGATGGGTGCCATCAGTCGACTGATGTGTGATCCGTTGGAACTTTGCCAACGTGGATCCGGCCGTTGTGAGACAACGGCAACAAGATCAGTCGACTGATGGTCATGATCAGTTGACTGATGGGCGCGAAAACAGCTTGATGCAGGTTATAAAAGGAGCACGAGTTGGAGGATTTCGCCAAGACTTTAAGGGAGCTATTGGAGGGGAATTGCTGCTGCATTCCAGTCCTTCAAGAGCCAACCAAAGCAAGCAACAAACAAGTGATCAAAAGCAATCGGTGAAAAGAGTTTCTTTTGTATTGTATTTGTATTCTTGTTTGTATTTCTATATTACTTTGTAATTGCTTGTGAGAGGTTTCTCCACCTCCGACGTGTTGTCGAGAAGGAGTTTGAGTTAGTGCCGTGAGCATAACTAGAGCTCGAGGAGCTCGCCCGTGGAGTAGGAACCATTCGGTTCCGAACCACGTATATCGTGTGTATTGCATGTGCTTGTGTTGTTGTTAGTATTATTATTGTTTCTATTATTTCCGCTGCGCTAACAACAATCATAGACAAGCAACGCAACGAAAACGAGCAAAGTCTGACATCCAACGAACGAGGGCTATTCACCCCCCCTCTAGCCGGCCAATCGATCTCCAACAAGTGGTATCAGAGCCAAGGTCGCTCTTCAAGGACTAACCGCCGCGAGAGCACTACAAATGGCCGGCTTCATCCATCCACCGAAATTCGATGGAGATTTTGCTTGGTGGAGGAAACGGATGGAGGTATATCTTGAAACCGATTTTGATTCTATGTTAATTGTAGAAAATGGTTTTAAGATGCCTAGGGACAAATACAACAAGCAAATTGAAAAGTCAAGGTGGACCCAAGACCAAATTAAGGACTTCAAGACAAATCTTGAGGTAATAAAATTACTTAGTGATTTATTACCTAACACTATTTGGTCTAGATTGGGTGACTATAGGGATGCGAAGGAATTATGGGAGAAAATAATGAAATTCCAAGAAAATTCCCAATTGGCACAAGTAGAGGAGAATGCCGAAAAAGAAGCACCCACAACATTTGAAGATGTTGATGATTTGGTGGAGACCTCCACCTCTAGCATTGAGGGGGAGGAAAGGCAATCTTCCATCCCGGAGCAAGAACAAGAAGCATCCACATCCGGGAGAAGTGAAGATCATGAAGAGGCCTCCACCACCTCTCTAGGTAACTCAAGTGTTATTATTTTAAATAAAAATCATATAATATGCTTTGAGTGTAGGGAGAAAGGGCATTATAAGAGCAAATGCCCTAAATTGGCTAAGGAAAAGGCATCAAGACCAAAAGTCAACCCAAAGTCAAACGATGCCGGTGTTCCCAAAATCAAGAGCAAAGAGCACATTGTGTGCTTCAAATGCAATCAAAAGGGACACTACCGAAGCCAATGCCCTAGGGGGAGGAAGAAAGGGCAAGAAGGTGAAATTCATGTAGGGGGAGCTCCTAAAGCTAACCCTAAGGTAAATTTACTTAATGCACCTTTAATTCCTAAAGTTAAAAAGCATGCTAAAAACTATTTTAGTTCACTTGCTATTATAAATGAAAAGCATGCTAAGAGAAATAATAAGGTGTATTGTCTAGGTGCCGAGCATGTTCATATAACTAAGGACAAACCTAGGACTCAAAACACTAGATCTATTTTACCTAGGGAGTCAATTAGGAAAATTGAAGAAAACTTGGGTGTTAATTCCAAGAAATCTAGGCATATGCCTAAGAAGAAGAACATTTCCCCTAAACCAAATGAAAATTCAAAATTGAGGAAATTAGAGGTGGAGAACCAAGCCTTGAGGTCAAGGCTAGAAAAATTGGAGAAGACCCTAGCAATAATATCAAATTCGGTTAAGGGGTCAAATTCTCAAAAGTCAAGACCTAGAAGACAAGAAGTATCTAAGGGCAAGAAGGATTTGGGTCACAAACCTATGTCCTACCATAATGTTCCATTTAATTATGGAACCACATCTAGGTCTAGTAAAACCAAGGCTAATAGGGAAGTCATCCCTAAGTCTAGCCATGGTATGTGTTTAGTGGCTAACACCTCAAAGAAATCAAATGTAGCCACTAAGAAGGTCAATGGAGGAGTCACCTCTAGAGTTGACCTAGGAAAGACCCAAAAGACTATGGCTTCAAAGCCTAAAAGGGCCATTAGGAAGGTATCTAGGGAAGTTATCCCTAGAGAATACCTTGTTAACCCAAGGAGCTCCAATAGATATTGGGTTCCTAAAAGCGTGATCGATTCACGCTAAATGGGTTAGGGTGTGTCAACCCTAAGTGGATGGGTGGTTAACCTAGCCATTGTGAGTTGACACATTAGGGTGTGCCAATATGGTTTGAGAAGTTTAAAATGATTTAAATTGGCACAATTAGGTCTTAGAGGTATTGGTGTGCCATTTTGGGTTTTTGGCACACTAGGAAAATAATGGCATTAAGGCAAAATGAATTTAATCCCTAGAAATGGCAAATTGATTTTAACACTTAGGTATTTTATACCTTAGTATATTTTTCTTGCCATGCCTTATTTGCCTTGCCATGTCATGACATCATTTTCATTTTCATCTATAAAAATGTCATGATCATGTTTAGATTTATGTTTGTATGTCATGTATGCTTAATTTTCATTCACATGTCATGACATCATGATTTTGGCATATGTTTTTATCTATATCATATCTATGCCATAATCATATCATGCATGAATTAAAATGGAGTTAAGGACTATGGCATAATTTGAAAGGAATCAAATAATATTGCCTTAGAAATATGCATGAGAACATAAAGACAACAAAACCCACATCTCACTAAAAACTTGACTTGGATATGTTTTACACATCTAGATATTGGTGAGATGTTTAGAAAAAAGAAATTAAAGGTTTGAAAAACATTTTGAAAAACCTTGGTGAAGCCTATCTTTTGATAGCTATCACCATTGAATGGGATGATACAAAGATGGCTCTTTATTGAAGCTTTTCTAAAAATTTTGAACTTTGTATCAATCTCCTAATTTAATGGGTAAAATAAATTTCCAACATTCTTCACCCATAGTGTTTAGGATAAGTAATATGCATATGAAATTTCACGATTTTTAAACTTATGTATATTTACTTATGGATTTCGAAAATCCAATTTAAATCAAAATCGATAGTATATCACGATCGCTTGTAATGGCAATGATCATGGTAAGTCCAATGATCGTATTCGAAACTTGATAGTTAGACCCATGTTTAGCCATGTTTTGGTCCCCTAACCACTCCTAACCCTAGGATATGCTTGAGAGAGCATTAAAGAGGGTGGAAATCCATTGGATATGGATTAGGGTTTGGGTTGAGGGTGAGTATCAATTTTAAGGTGGATGAGAGTTCATTGTTGAACTTTGCCTTAATTTTGATTTGGTTAATGTTCCTATTGGCTTAGGGACTCTCCAAGGACATTGTTGGTGCAATGGTCAAGGGGGAGCAGGCCTCTAGGGGGAGGTATCCATCATGGGAAGATGGATGTGTATTTCCTCATGGGAGGAAAATTTGGTTGCCTCTCTTTAAGTGATATGGGATCACTAGAAAGATGGTAGGCATGTGTTCCTCCAAGGGAGAGATTGTAAGATCTCATTGGGATATGAGACATTCATACCCTTGGGGAGGACCTTTTTGATGTAATGTCAAAAAGGGGGAGAAGTTACCAATTAGGGTTTGTTGGAATTCTCATTGGGATATGAGAATTGCCAATTTGGGAGAATTGGTAGACTTGAGATGGTAGTTTTGTCAATCATCAAAAAGGGGGAGATTGTTGGTGCAATCATCCCAGGTTGACTCGAGTTTTGACTCGAGCAATACCCTGATGATATTTTGATGATAGACAAAACTCATGACATGGGATTGTCATGGGAAAGTCCAACATGGGGTTGTCATGGGAAAGTCCAAAGCATTGCGAAGCTGTGCGCTTGGTGCTTGGTGAGAAATGCATTGCAAAGCCGTGCGCTTGGTGCATTTGGGAAGTCTTGAGGACTTGGTAAGTTCACTAGGCTCGGGGTCCTTGAGTCGGTGAAGGATGGCATTGCGAAGCCGTGCACTTGGTGCATCCGAGGGACCGCCGGACGGGGAATGAATGGAGTGAGCCAAAAGGGAAGCATACTTCTAGGGCATGAGACGCGAAGGATGGCGTTACGAAGCCGTGCGCTTGGCGCATCCGAGGGACGTAGGCCGAGGGAAGAGAGCTTCGGTGGGGAACTCCATGAGGGATAAGGTGGACTTGGCCAAGTGGCTAAGACTGAGTGTCGGAGGCTCAAACATCGTTATGTTTGAGGCTTTAGCCGACATCAGTCGACTGGCATAGGTGCCAGTCGACTGCTCTAGGTCGTATGGGTTCGACCGCGTTCGATCAACCAAGTTCAGATCGGGCAACGATCGCTAAGGGAGGGCAACGATCGCTGGATTAGTCGATCGCCGAGGGATGGCAATGATCGATGACACGCGCACGGCACATGGAGTCGAGCTCGCCAAAGACTGATCCGATGCAAGATCAGTCGACTGATGGGTGCCATCAGTCGACTGATGTGTGATCCGTTGGAACTTTGCCAACGTGGATCCAGCCGTTGTGAGACAACGACAACAAGATCAGTCGACTGATGGTCACGATTAGTCGACTGATGGGCGCGAAAATAGCTTGATGCAGGTTATAAAAGGAGCACGAGTTGGAGGATTTCGCCAAGACTTTAAGGGAGCTATTGGAGGGGAATTGCTGCTGCATTCTAGTCCTTCAAGAGACAACCAAAGCAAGCAACAAACAAGTGATCAAAAGCAATTGGTGAAAAGAGTTTCTTTTGTATTGTATTTGTATTCTTGTTTGTATTTCTATATTACTTTGTAATTGCTTGTGAGAGGTTTCTCCACCTCCGACGTGTTGTCGAGAAGGAGTTTGAGTTAGTGCCGTGAGCATAACTAGAGCTCAAGGAGCTCGCCCGTGGAGTAGGAACCATTCGGTTCCGAACCACGTATATCGTGTGTATTGCATGTGCTTGTGTTGTTGTTAGTATTATTATTGTTTCTATTATTTCCGCTGCACTAACAACAATCGTAGACAAGCAACGCAACGAAAACGAGCAAAGTCCGACATCCAACGAACGAGGGCTATTCACCCCCCCTCTAGCCGGCCAATCAATCTCCAACAAACATGTCCAAGCATGGGTCCCTAAGACCACCTTGATTTCAAACTTAGGATCGAACCAGTACTGGGTTCCCAAGGACCAAATCCACTATGTGGAGAGACTGAACCGATTCAACGGTCCAGGAGGAGCCAGTACAAAACTTGTTTGTATTTTAGCTTGAAATTGCATGCTTAGGTTGTTTTTTTAGTTTGATTTTTCTTTTTAGAATGGTTAGATAGGACTATAACTCGTCAATACTTGATAACATAGTACCAGGACGCGGCGAGATGATAGTACACTAGGAAAGCGGAGTCTTGTGTATTCGGGCTAGATAAGGCGTATCTAGTTCGGTGACTTGACCGAGCGAAACTAGTTGAAGCTACCTCACCGTATCCTAGACTAGTTAGACCAGGAAGTGGTCTTAGGTAAGTCAAGTCTCTATTTTCTTGAAAATGGCTTTGTCTAAGGAAGTGGTCGTTGTTCCGATCAAAGAAGGCCTCTGTGCCGCGCCACGACCTGGAAGCCATGATCTTGAAAAGGTGACTTGACGAGCCTAAGGTCAAATCCAAATCTAACACAAGGTAAAATTGGAAGTCATCTCACAAGAACATATAGGGTTAACATGTTTGATCATGTAGACATGGGTGAGATGATTTAGGTTAATAATCTTCAACCAATCTTTAACAAATCCAATATCCGATCCAACTACCTTGCGTGTAGGATCAATGGATGTTGGACAGTGGTTGCTCCCGACACATGACTGGGGATCAACTCAAGTTTTCGAAGCTTTGATTCAAACGACAAGGATCGGTAGCCTTCAGAAACAACGACAAGCTCAAAATCATCGGATCAGATGATATTGAGCTCAACTCAAACTTTATTATTCAAAATGTCTTATTAGTAGAAAATTTTCAATATAATTTACTTAGTGTAAGCCAATTGTGTGATAATAACTATAAGGTCATATTTTTAGAGAATGAACGCGTAATTAATACAAATGAAACCTCTAAAACAATCCTTAAAGGAACCAGAAATAACAATATTTACACTATTAACTTAAATAACTCCTCAACTAAGTGTCTTATGACACGACAAGAGGAATCATGGTTGTGGCATCGACGACTCGGTCACTCACACCCAAGACTCATCCACAAGATGAGTCAGAGTGACTTAGTCAGAGGTTTGCCTAACCTCAATAACCTGGATAATAAAATATGTAATGCTTGTCAACAAGGTAAACAATCCAGGACACAACATCAACTAACTAATCAAGAATGAACCAAAAGTGTTCTTGAGCTCCTACACATGGATCTATTTGATTCACACGGAGCTAAGTCACTTAATGGAAGTAAATTCTGCTTAGTCATAATTGATGACTACTCTAGATTTACTTGGGTTAGGTTCATTAAACACAAAAGTGATACCCTAGATCAATTAATCAACCTATTTAAGTTAATAGAAAATTAACAAAGCATTAAAATCAAAAGACTTAGGACTGATCATGGTGAATTCGAGAACCATAGGTTTACAGAATTTTGTAACCTAAATGGATACCACCATGAGTTCTCTTATCCTAGAACTCCACAACAAAATGACCTAGTAGAACGCAAAAATAGAACCCTACAAGAAGCCGCTAGGACAATGTTAAACGAGTATAACCTACCCGATAAGTTTTGGGCGGAAGCCATGAGTACGACGTGCTATGTCCAAAATAGGATTCTTATGGTAAAGAGGCACCTTAAGACCTCATATGAGATTTATCATGATAAAATACCTAACATCAAGTACTTTAGGGTATTTGGGTGTAAGGTACATATCCTAAACACTAAGAATTACCTAGGGAAGTTTACATCCAAAACTACGACCGGAATCTTTCTAGGATACTCGACTACGAGTAGAGCGTATAGAGTATATAATTATGACACCCTTAGAGTTGAGGAGACTATCAATGTAGTATTTGATGAAGGACACCAACCTACAAATCCCCCGGCAACCCCAATTAGCGAGCCGATTCATACCAGACTCAACTCCGATCCGGAGATCAAGTCTAGTATTAATCCCAACCTAGGTCAACCAAGTCATTCTATTGACCAAGTGGTAGATGACTCAAACCAAATTAGAACTCAACCAAGTCATCCTATTGACTAAGTAGTAGACTCAAATCCAAATCCAACTAGGACTCAAACGAATCATCCTATCGACCAAGTGATAGGTGATCCAAGTCTAGGAGTTTGAACTAGAGCCTCATACAGAAACCTTAGTCAAATCTCCTTGATTTCCAAAATTGAACCCAAAACTATTGACCAAGCTCTTCTTGATCCCGATTGGATTATTGCAATGCAAGAAGAGCTGGCTCAATTCACTAGGAACGAAGTATGGGAATTAGTACCACCACCTAAAGATAAAACAATCATTGGAACAAGGTGGGTGTTTAGGAATAAACTTGATGATAAAGGTGAAGTAGTTAGAAATAAAGCTAGACTAGTCGCTAAAGGGTTTAGTCAAATCGAAGGTTTAGATTACAACGAGACCTATGCCCCAGTAGCTAGATTAGAGTCCATTCGAATGTTATTAGCATATGCTGCACATCGAGGATTTAAGTTGTTTCAAATGGATGTGAAATCATCATTCTTGAATGGATACATTAAAGAAGAGGTTTATATTAGTCAACCCCCCAGTTTTGAAAGCCTAGATAAACCCAATCAAGTCCTTAGGTTAAAGAAAGCTCTCTATGGACTTAAACAAGCTCCTCGAGCTTGGTAGAGAGACTTTCGGTGTATCTTAAGTCCAAAGGTTTTAACCAAGGTGTAATTGACCCAACTCTTTTCGTAAAAACCTTAGGTAAAGACATATTCATAGCCCAAATCTACATAGATGATATTATTTTCGGAACCACCAACTCGATCCTACTGAATGAGTTCATTTCACTTATGGAAAGTGAATTTGAAATGAATTTAGTAGGCGAGTTAAGTTTCTTCTTAGGTCTACAAATTAAACAAACTAAAGATGGAATATACCTACATCAACGCAAATATACTAGGGAATTAATTAAATGCTTTGGAATGCAAGACGCTAAAATTATTAATACCCCAATGACAACTAATGTGAATATAGAAGAAGATGTAATCGGAAATTCAATTATTTTAAATACTATAGGAGTGTAATAGGGAGTCTCCTTTACTTAACTGCGAGCTGACCTGATATCCTATTTGCAGTAAGTATGTGCGCAAGGTTCCAAACCTATGCCAAGGAGTCTCACCTAACTCTAGTCAAGCGTATCCTTAGATATCTAAAGAGTACACTTAATGTCGGTATTTGGTAACCTAGATCTACCGAGTTCGAACTAACCGGCTACTCTGATTCGAACTATGCCGGTAGTAAGCTCGATAGAAAGAGTACGAGTGGTTGTTGTCAACTTCTCGGCTCGAGTCTAGTAAGTTGGTGCAGTAGGAAGCAACACTGTGTTGCCTTATCTACCATCGAAGCTGAATACATCGCGATGGGCGAGTGTGTCACTCAGCTTCTTTTGATGAAGCACACTCTCCGCGACTTTAAGTTAGACTTTACGAACACTAAACTCCATGTAGATAACATTAGCTCAATTAACCTAACTAAGAATCCGATATGTCATTCTAGGACCAAACATATAGAGGTCAAACATCATTTCATTCGAGAACATGTGACCAACGGAGCCATACAACTCGAATACGTCGAATCGAAGTCCAACTTGGTAGACCTATTTACTAAACCCCTACCCGAAGCCGAATTCAGTCTATTAAGACGAAAATTGGGCATGTGCGTAGTAGAATAGAAACTTGCAAATTATATTTTCTTACTACTGTTTCTTACTTTTAATTTTTCATGGAACTAGCATAGGACATACCTTAGATATCATGCACCTATAGATTTAAGGAGCCAATACATCTCATAACACATAGGACTAATGTATTTGTGTACTTAGTCACGTAGATGAGCGTGAGATGTTATGACCTTACTCCTGGTTCCAGATGTAGAGCTAGTGCATCGCCATGAATCACGGAGTATAATCATACATACTAACCGACTTTGACCAGGACTGGTTGATCTTTCATATCAATCCAGACAAATATGAGTCGAATATTTTATAGATGAGCTTATTTTCAGTATATTATTTTCAAAATAATATGGAACATGCTTGGACTTTAAATTTAATACTTATTTTTGTTTTCCACACACCCTTACTCTTTTCGATATATGACAAAAGGGGGAGAAAAAGGCCAAAGTTAAGGGGTCAAAATTTTTTAATTTTTGATAACTTAACTCTTAAAAAGTTAACTTTAAGTTTTGAAAACTTACTTAACTTTTTAACAAAAAGAAGTAAAGGCTAAGTTAAGAGAATTCTTAACTTAAAAACTTATTCTTAACAAAAACATTAATGTTTTACTTAAGAGGGAGAAAGGGCCAAGTTAAGAAGTCTTCTTAACTTAAAACGTTTCACTAAGGCCAACTTTAAGTAATGTCAATTACTTAAACTCTTTCTAAATAGCAACCCTCAAGGGGGAGGAGTAAGGTCTTCTTTCAAGACTCACCCTCGGTCAAGGGGGAGGTTTCCTCAAGGGGGAGTACTTGAAGGAAATCCTTACCACTCCAACTTAATCTTCATTTTTGTTTCTCTTACACATTATTATTCTTGATGCATACTATTTTCTTAACTTTGTATGTGGGTTTGCCATAAATCAAAAAGGGGAAGATTGTTGGTGCAATAGGCACCTAAGTCAAACCTGAGTTTTGATTATAGCAAACGATACAAAGTTAAGCTCATGTCGTTATCTCACGAGTTGAATCAAGTGTGCAGAAAATTGCTATAGCTGGAGCTGAAGGCTAGCGACACCCGGAGGAAGCTGCGGTGGTTGGGCGACACTCGAGTGACTTCAGAGGGAGCCGAAGGAATCGAGTGGAAGGCCGAAAGCGAAATCGACACAGTAAGTATCGAGGTAAGCTCGTGTGTGTGCGAGTGTAAGTGAGGTCATTGTAGGGGATCGATTGGCCGGCTAGAGGGGGTGAATAGCCCTTTGATGTTGGATGGTGGAATTTGCTCGTCTACAAAGATTATTAGCATAAGCGAAATATGCAAATACAAATAGACAAAGCAAAAGATAAACAAACAATGCTAACACAAGGTCGTAACGTGGTTCACGGCTACGCCGCTAATCCACGATCCCCGATTCGTCCTCGGTGAATCACCCCGCCAAAACCAATCCACTATTGGTCTCTCCTTTGCACCAAGCTAGGTGGAGGTAACCTTTACAAATCAAGATCACTCTTTTTACAATAGAAATGAAGTAAAAGCAAGTAAGAAGAGTTTAAAGCTTGTGGGGCACTTGGATGATCACTTAAAGCATAAGCATTAGCCATCCAAAAGCCCACACCCTCTCTTTTTATAGAGAGGGCTGATTTCTTCCTGTTGGCCGCCACTAGTCGACTGCTTCCCTTGGCAGTCGACTGCCGCCACTCCAACGACCTCTGAACACGTCAGATCCCGACCGTTGTAGTCCAACGGAACACTTGGCAGTCGACTGATGGACCTCATCAGTCGACTGCTCCTTCGTAGTCGACTGCCCAGTCGGCTACGAGCGGTTCTGTGCCTGCGACATCCTCTGGCAGTCGACTGCCATTCCATGGCAGTCGACTGCTAGGCATAAACCCATCAGTCGGATACCAGTCGAACCCATTTGACTCAGAGCAGTTGACTGTCATTCCATGGTAGTCGACTGATGTCGGGAAAACTCATTCGACACTTAGCCATTCGGCCAAGTTCACCTAATGAGCTACTTACAATTCACTCATTCTCTCATCTCACTCGAAGTCCCTCGCCGAAGCTCTCTTTGTTCGCGGCCACATCCCTCGACAGCATCAGGCGCACGGCTCTGCAATGCTCCTTCGTGTCTCTTGCCTCCGAAGTCTGCTTCCTTGGCTTTGCTTCAAGTCATCTCGTCCGGCAGTCCCTCGACAACATCAAGCGCATGACTCTGCAATGCTCCTTCTCCGACTCAAGCACGAGGTTATGAGTGGTGAACCCGCCAAGACTCCATGTGCGAATTACTAAGTTCTGCAAGACTCCAACGCACATATCAAACCATAATAACACCCTAACTTAAACCCTTTGCCACACACATCAAAACCATATCACGACAAGAGATCGCCCTAACAGTCATATCCTCTTTACGAGGATAGACTTAAGCGTAGATCCGACCCAAGACATCCCATCGGTGGTCTAGGTCGAGATCGGACGGTCGGAGGCCATCAAAATAATGTTATTATTCAGTTAACTTGCCATTTCAGCTAGCATCACGAGCCACTGAGGACTCGATCACAATCACCAATCGTTTACGGTTCGAAGACTGATCGATGTCGCCATCGACGATTAATGATGGCCATCAGTCGACTGATGGTCAATGATCAACCTCGAGGAGTCAAGCTTTATCACCATTTTTCAAGGAGTCTTGTGCCCAATTCCTATTGGTTGAAGACCCATTCGATGAGGGGCTCAAAGGCTATAAAAGGAGGACCTATCCTAGGGTTTCATCATCAATTCTAAGCTTCCAAAAGCCTCCGCCAAGCTACAACTTTCCGACAACAAAGTGCTTCTTCTCCGACGTCTAGGTTTTAATTGCTTTCATTTTGTTACGTCGGTTTAAGTTTTTATTTCAATTCATTACTGTACTTTCTCGGAGCTTTTATCGTAACAAGGAGAGGGGGAGTGTCCCTCTACCTCAAGCTTTGTGTTTTATTTGTATCGATTAACTCATACCTTTAACGAGGAGGAGTTCTTTAGTGTTTTTGCCCTCCGTACATGGTCAAGGACCACTAGGGCCTTGGAGTAGTAGCCGAAGGCTACGAACCAAGTAAAATTTGCTTGTCTCATTTACTTTACGTTTACCTTTCCGTTGCATATAAGTGTTTTGAAACAAATTCGAAAGAAAAAAAGAGTTTATCGCTATTCACCCCCCTCTGGCGATTCGTTTCGATCCAACACAAGGAAATATTACTGGGAATAAGGCAAGGTTAGTTGCAAGGGGTTTTAATCAAGTTGAAGGACTTGACTATGATGAAACATATGCCCTGGTTGCTAGATTAGAGTCTATTAGGATCCTATTAGGGTATGCCTCTTATATGGGTTTCAAACTCCATCAAATGGATGTTAAATCGGCATTCCTAAACGGGTTCATTAAGGAAGAGGTATATGTAGAACAACCTCTCGGGTTTGAGAGTATAGAATATCCAAACCATGTATACAAGCTTAGGAAAGCTTTATATGGTTTGAAACAAGCTCCCCGGGCTTGGTATGAAAGATTATCATCTTTCTTGATCTCGATGGACTTTAAGAGGGGTAGTGTAGATCAAACTCTATTTATAAAGTCAACATCAAAGGACATCTTTGTAGCCCAAGTATATGTTGATGACATTATCTTTGGGTCAACAAATGATGATCTTCTTCAAGACTTTATCAAAAATATGGAAAATGAGTTTGAGATGAGTCTAGTTGGGGAACTACATTTCTTCCCAGGACTACAAGTCAAACAAACAAGTGAAGGAATTTATATTTACCAAACCAAATATGCTAAGGAAATGATTAAAAAATTTGGTTTGGAAAATGCTAAAGTAGTGTCAACCCCTATGGAAACTAATACAAAAATAGATAGTGATAATGAAGGAAAACAAATTGACCTTACACTCTATAGGAGTATGATTGATAGTCTCTTGTACCTAACCGCTAGTAGACCCAATATATTATTTGCGGTTGGTATGTGTGCTAGGTACCAATCATGTGCCAAAGAATCTCATTTAGTTGCCGTTAAGAGAATCCTAAGATATATTAAAGGCACACTAAATGTAGGACTATGGTACCCTAGGACTAGGTCTTTTGATTTAGTTGGGTACACCGATTCCGATTATGCCGATTGCAAATTGGATCGGAAGAGTACTAGTGGTGGATGCCAATTCCTTGGGTCCTCCCTAGTTAGTTGGAGTAGTAGGAAGCAACCTTGTGTTGCCCTATCCACCATCGAGGCCGAGTATGTGGCTATGGGTGGTTGTGTAGCTCAACTACTATGGATGAAATATACTTTAGAGGACTATGAGCTATCTTACTCCAACATGAAAGTATTTTGTGATAACTTGAGCACCATAAATTTGACCAAAAAATTCGGTGCATCACTCTAGGACCAAGCACATTGAAGTGAAACATCACTTCATTAGAGATCATGTAGCTAAGGGGGACATTGAGCTTAATTACATTGAATCCAAGTCCAACCTAGCCAACATCTTTACCAAGGCTCTCCCCGAAGTAGAATTTTCATCACTTAGGAGAGAACTTGGGATGTGCTTAGTTGAATAGAGGTGTATGTTTGCATGATCCTATAGAAAATCTAGGTTTTATACCTCTATACATCTCACAAAAGACCTAAGAAACCATGACTTTTGTATTTAGACACTTAGACATCATGTGAGATGTTAGGAAGATGCACTTGGTTCATCATGCTTGTTATGATGCATTACTATGAACCAAAGTGTCATCTAGAGACATTAATCTTTCATTGGACCAATCATTGGGAAGGCTTATACACAATTAATGTGCATATAGATCCAAGAATATGATTGAAAATGTCAAACAAAACATAATTTAAACTATGTTTATCATATTTTAAAAAATAGTTTTCAAGTGGAACACAAAAGTGATACAAAGTTTGTCAAAACATTAGAACTTTTGTTAGTTTCCAAGTTTGTATCAATCTTCAAATCTGGAAAACATATATTTTTCAAATTATTTTTCTTTGATAAAGGATTATTTCAGGAATGTGTACACAAAATTTCGTGATTTTTCGAGGAATCTAGAATTTTTAACACATTTCTAAAGTTAGGTTGAAAAGGCTAAAATTCGGATTTCAGGCATATCAGTCGACTGACTCAGAAATCAGTCGACTGATACTCTATTTTTTCTGCAAATTCAGCCTATTTCCTAGTTTTGGTTGTAATTCTTAAGTCTCCTAACTCCAAGTATGATAATCTTCAGCAACAAGAAGGTTTAGCACTGATTAATGCAGTGTTTTAGGGGGAGAATCATAATTTATATATTTTCATTCCCTACACTCATATATTTAGCTAAGAGTCCATGGTTCAAAATATATTTTCAAAAACATTTTAAAATCACTTTAGAAAACCTTAGTGAAGTCTATCTTTTGATAGCAATCACCATTGAAGAAGTTGATACAAAGTGAATCAACAACTTTAAAGTTTTAATGGTTTTTGAATTTTGTGTCAATATCCTATTTTAATGGTTAAAATATTTTTCCAAGATTTTTCACTGTTTGTATGTGTCATAAGTATTATACATATGATATTTCATGATTTTTCAAGCTATGTATAATTACTTAGGATTTTTCAAACTCGATTTCGATAATCAAAATCGGGTTTTTCAATTATCGCTTGACGCCTTACAATCGACTAATGGGTGCGTAGTTACCTAGCGCAATCGCTCGCAAAATCGCTTCGGCGACGAAACCACCTTGGCAAAATTGTCGCGTAAAATGACTTCGCAAAATCGCTCGGGCGCACGACGACATCGCTCGCGGAAGTGCCCTCGCCGAATCGCCCCGGCGCGACGCCTATCGGGCCGATCGCTGCCAGCGCAACCAACTGATGGGCACTTCAATCGATTGGTTTTTGAGGGACTCGACTGCTACGCTGGTTTTCTGAAAATAGCTCCATTTTGTGGTATTTAGTGTACTTTTGATGTCCTAAATCTATGCCATGATAATATTCATTATAGAAAAGTTTTAGGACCGTTTTATGTAATGTTTTAGGGGGAGTTTCCTCATATCAAAGTTTTTCATCCCCTTAACATATATTGTTGGTGTAAAGTTAGATTTTAACCTCCAATTCTTTAGGCTTTGCTCCACATGTTTGTCATTCATCATGAACCATATCTTGGAATATGAGGGAGCTTAATTTCAATTTTATGCCTTAATTCAAGATACACCAAATTTCACTCTTTCATACAAATTTATGTATTTTCTCTTTTTGATGTATGTCAAAGGGGGAGAAGGAATGGTTAAGTTAGAATTCATATTAAAAATATGATGGAAATATGATTATGTGCATGAATGTCTAAAGATAGAATTCATATTGGAAATATGATTATGTGCATGTTTTAAAGACCTAACTTAAATGATTGTTAAACATCAAAAAGGGGGAGATTGTTGGTGCAACAATACTCCAAGCATTTATATGTTTTGATGTTTGGATAATCATCTAAGTTAGGCAATACTTTATGATCTAATTGTGAATGTGTTTAAGTGACAGGAAAATCCAAGTATGAAGACTTGGTAAAGGCAAAGTCCAAGTGTGATCTTGGCAAAGGAAGTCCAAAGGTAAGTCTTGGCAGCGTAAGTCCAAGCATGTAGTCTTGGCGGCGTAAAGTCCAAGCACGCTTTGGCAAAGGGAACCCAAGACATGACAAAACTGAAGGAAGCTCTTGGAAGCAAAGCGCAAAGGATGAACAAGTCATGGACTCAGAGGGATCCTGGAGGCGTAAGGCTTAAGGAAGAGCTAGAAGGTTGAGTCTAGGTTTAGGGGGTAAATTCAAGTATGAATTATTCATACTTGATGAGTATCAGTCGACTGATATGATGTATCACGATCGCTTGGGTGCTCGATCGAGTCAGAAAGTCGACAATGACCGCTTAGTTGTGGCAATGATCGATCAGTCGACGACAGTACGTAATGGAGTCTCACTCGACTCGCGGCGGCGATCACTGACCGATCGCTTCATCGACGATCGATCATGCATCCGTTGGAAATGACTACCGTGATATCTCCACAGATTTGTCGTCGGCCGGTGCTGGTTGGGCAATGACTGATGTTGTACATCAGTCGACTGATAGTGCTCCAACGGGAAAAACAACTCTCTCTCTATAAAAAGAGGGCTGGTGGTGGCTTTGAGGGCTAATGCTTACATTCTGATCTTACTCTCAAGCCACTCACAAATTCTCTAAGCTTTCAAGTGTTTAATTCTTCTCCTCCTCTCTAATCTTCATCTACATCCTTTGTAAGAAGAGGAGGGTTTGTAAAAGAGAAAGCTTCTTAGTGGAATCGCTTGGGTTGATCCACCTTAAGGATCACCGTGGAGTAGGAGCATTATCTCCGAACGATGTAAAGGCCTTGTGTTAGCATTGTGTTTTCATTTCTATTTATATTGTATTTGTTGTGCTTCCGCTAACCATTTTTGTAGAAACGAAAATGGGCTATTCACCCTCCCTCTAGCTTCCAACGATCCCCTACAGTTACATGCATGCATGTAACTCTAAGAGCCAATGGCTCTTGGTCTCCCTCATGAGGTGGCACCCCATGATAAGTCCATGATGATGTGGAACATCATCATTGGCTGTCCCCCATTCCAAGTCACTATGACATAGCAATTGGTCAGGTCAAAATTGACCATTCATCTTCCCTCTCAAGTCAAGTCAAACTTAACCTCTTATCTCCCATGGTTGATCAAATCTAACCACTTGATTCAAGTCAATTTGATTTAATGAATCTCTATTCATTAATTTAAATTGACTCAATGAATAAAATCAAAATTAGACTCATTCAACACTTGAATCAAATCGAGTCTAACTCAATTAGTCTAATTTGGATTACTCTTAATCCAATTTGGTTCATCCCATGAACCTAATCCTCATGGTTCATCATATGACCTAATCTCCATCTAATTACCCTTTGTGTGTGACCCTATAGGTTCTTGTAACGTTGGCAATGCTCCTAAACCGATTTAGGAACATAGGCAATGAGCGGTATCTAGCAACACATCATTGCTACCCAAGTTATAAGAATGTTGAGATCCAACATCACCTTTGTGACTACTAATTGTGACTCTCACAATATGTGATAATGTCCCTCTATCCTTGACATCTAGATTGACCAATTGAGGCATAGACCGTGTCATCCTCGGTACAATCTATATTTTGAACTCCAAGTAGACTCACTCTAATCAAATGAGCTCAATATCTAATATTGACTCATTTGGGCATAGCCATGCACTTCGTGGTCTCACTCTATCAAGAATAACGATGTCACTCCCATCATATAGAAGGGATAGATCCCATCTACATCACTCACATCCCTCCGCATAATTTGTTACATACCCAGTAATCGCCTTTATAGTCCACCTATTTACGGGTGACGTTTGACGAAGCCAAAGTATGCAACTCCTTATGTAGGGAACCATGGTGACTTCAGGTCCAAGGACTAATAGTCATACTAATAGTCACATGAGAAAGTATATGATACTCATATAACGATCCATGATACTTTCCCATGGCGGGTCATTCAGTATACATTCTCCAATGCATACCCATGTGTCAACTTGATATCTCATATCCATGACTTGTGAGATCAAGTCATCGAGTTGACCTACATACTAGTATCTACGCATTAACATTGTCCCTGAATGTTAATACTTAACTAGGAATGATTAAGAGCAGTGTTATCTATATCATCTCATTATCGATTCAACCAATCGATTGATATAGATAAGAACCTTCTACTCAAGGACGTTATTATATTTAGTTATTTGGCACCAATACAAGTAAATATAATAACCATGCCTTTATAAATAGGAATATGATACAATAAAGTCCATACAATAATCATCACATGATTACCTCTAGGGTTTCACTAACATCGACTGGCCATTCTGTAGGACCATTAGCATCGCTAGAGGGGGGGGGGGGTTGAATAGAAATTCGTCGATTTCTTCTCTTGGATTCATCGTGCTTATCTACAATCATTAGTATGCAGCAGAAATATAAATACTAATACAAATACAAGCACAAAACACAACACAAACACGACACATGAATTTTACGTGGTTTGAAACCCTAATTCCTACTCCATGGCCAAGCCCTAGCGAGCTCTAGTGATACACACCACCACTAATCCTTCTCCTTCTCAGAAACAATCTGGAGGTGGAGAAACTTGTTGGGACCTATGCGCCCGCTAGAGGGGGGGTGAATAGCATTGTCGTCGATTCGATGGAATTGATCGTGTGCTTGTCTACAACATGTTAGTACACAATAGAATATACAAAAATAACATAGATAAACAAACAATACATACAAATACAATCACAAAATGAAGATATAACATGGTTCAGAATCCCAAGATTCCTACTCTACGGATTGGGCTCGAATGAGCCCTAGCGATGCAAATAGCACCACTAATGAACTCTCCTTCTCGGAAAATACTCCGGAGGTGGAGGAAACCTCTCACAAGCGATTACAATAGTAATGCAAAATAAAATAAGAAAATACAAAGAAATACAACCAAAATGTAAAGAACACTTTACAAACTAGGGCTTTGAATGCTTTTCTTGTTGGTTGCTTGAATGAGCTTGAAGGACCCTGAAATGTGTCTGCACTTCGCCTTTAAATCGCCTCAAGAAACTTCCCCAAGTACCAATGCCAAAATCTTCCACAAGCTGCTCCTTTTAACCTGCAATTGACTGATTTCGTGCTTGACAGTCGACTGCCATAGGGCCCCAGTCGACTGCCAATAGTATTGTTGTGAGACAACGGCTTGATCCACGCTGGATAAACTCTAACGGATCAGTTGTCAGTCGATTGCTAACATCATCAGTCGACTGCAAATGCCGTAGTTGACTGCCCAGTCGGCTACCAAGCATTTTGTGCTTGTAAACTTAACCAGCAGTCGACTGAGTCAACTTCCCAATGCTGGTAGTCGACTGTTAGGCCATTTTGCCACAGTCAAACCCTAGTCGACTCACTACAGTCGATTGGTCATAATTGTTGGACCAATATGAGCGCTAGAGGAGGGGGGTGAATAGCGCATAACAAATTCTTCGTTCGTTCGTCGATTCGATAAGCGATAAGAGTAAAATGCAGCAAAATGTAAAGTAGGCAAATCGTTTTTTACTTGGTTCATAGCCTTCCGGCTGCTAATCCAAAGCCGTAGTGGTCCTAGACCACGTATGGAGGGCAAATCACTAAAGTACTCCTCGTTGGAGGTAGGAGTAGACGATTACAAAAGCACGAAAAAGATTGAGGTAGAAGGATACTCCCCCTCTCCTCGTTACGATAAAAGCACAATAATAAAACCAAGAATTACAAGGAATGATTGAACTCTAAGAAGAATTTTACCGACGACTTGTAGATGAGAAGATTGATCTCTTGTCATCGTGGTTTCGGTAGCGCTTTGTCATCGTAGGAGTGTCGGAGAGTCGCAGCGTATTGAAAGCACTTAGAGTCTTTTTGAATGATGAAAATGGTGTGGAGAACCCCTTCTTTTATAGCCTTGAGAAACCCTAATCGTTGAGATGAAGCTTTATCTTCAAAAGCCACCTCACCCTAAGATAAGGGGGTGAGGTTTTGACTCTCCTCGAGGCTGGAATTTGAACATCAGTCGACTGAATCCCTATCAATGATCGATGAGGAAGTAATGACTACCAACAATGTGATTGCAATGGATCATGTGAGGGTTTCCAGTTGCAATGAAGAGTTAGCTCAAAACTGTAGTTAATATAAGTAAATTTGGTGGATATTTACCATCCGATCTCGACTTAGACCTTCCATGGGAAGTCTTGGTCGGATCGTCACCTAAGGATGTCCCCGTACGGAGGACACAACCTTACTTACGCCGCATTCACGAGGAGAGCTATCTTTGATTGCAGTTAGCCTTGGTCTTCCACCAGAGACTTCAACTCTCTCTGAAGTCCTCCCGATGTCGCCCGACCACCAAGGTTTCCTCTGGGTGTCACTGACCTTCAGCTTAACTTATCATTCCTGCACACTTGATTCATCTCATGAGATAACAATATGGGCTTAACTTTGTGTCTTTTGCTATAATCAAAACTTAGGTTCGACTTAGGTGCCTACTGCACCAACAATCTCTCCCTTTTTGATCTATGGCAAATTCACACAAAGTTAAGGAAATAAATTGTATGTATTAAGTGAAATGACTATTATAAAGTATGAATATAAAATCTTAAAGAGTATACTTGACTTCATAAGTTGAGTATGAAAAAAAAAACTCTTTTTCAAGTGCTCCCCCTTAAGGAATCCTCCCCCTTGACTGAGGGTGAGTACTTGAAAAAGATGTCTTAACCCTATCCCTTGATGTTTGAGTTTAAGTAATCGAAATTACTTAATATTGGCCTTAGTGTATAAAATAAGTTTAAGTTAAGAGATCAAAAATTGATTTCTTAACCTTGGCCTTTCTCCCCTTATTTTAATTAACAAGGTTAAGTTTTAAAAGTTAAGTTAATTTAAGTAAATATTTACTTAACTTGGGCCATTAAAAGATATAAGATATGTACTAAGTTAAGTTATCAAGAATTAAAAATTAATCCCTTAACTTTGACCTTTCTTCCCCTTTTGACATAAATCGAAAAGAGTGGGTTTTTTTTAAAAAAAAACATAGTTTTTGAATTTAGTTTTAAGTCCAAGCATGTTCCAAATAAAATTTGAAAATAGTAGTTTAAACATAAGCTCATCTATTTGTATGTTCAACTCTATTTGACTTGATTGATATAGAATAATCAACAAGTCCGGATTAGAGTTGGTTAATTTAGATAATTATACTTTGTGGTTCATATCGATGCACTATATCTACATCTAGAACCAGGAGTAAGGTCCTAACTATGGGTGCAATCGACCCAGGTCACGATTGACTAGACTCGAGTTTGACTCGAGTAATGTTTTGATATTTGACAGTGATGTCTGACAATATATTGGGGAGATTGTTGGTGCAATCGACCCGGGTCATGATTGACCGGACTCGAGTTTGACTCGAGGGGTATTTTGATGTTTGAGGATGGTTTGACCAATGTCATGGGAAAAGTCCAAGTCATGGGTACTTGGCATGGGTTTTGGCAAGGGAATATCCAAGCTTGAGTCTTGGCAAATGGAAAGTCCAACATGAGTTGGCAAGGGAAGTCCAAGGGGTGATATTGGCAGCGTAAAGTCTAAGGGTGGAGTCTTGGCAGCATAAGTCCAATGGTTGGCGGCGTAAAGTCCAAGCGGAGTCTTGGCAGTGTAAGCCCACTGTGCCTTGGCGGTATAGACCATGTTAGCATGACAATAGCTGATGGAAGTACCTGAAGGCTAGCGTATGGATGAATAAGTCATGGATGACTTGGAGGGATCCGATAGGCGTGAGGCTGACGGAGGTGGATAGAAGGCTTAGGTATAGGCTAAGGGTGGTCTAGAAAGTATGAGGGCATCATACTTGGTGTTAAACCTTATGGTTGAGGTTATCAGTCGACTGGGGCTTTAGACCAGTCGACTGGTCAAGTGTTTTGACACTTGGAAGCCGAGTCGACTTGTATCAGTCGACTGGGATTATGATCAGTCGACTGATGGGAGTTGACTAACGATCGACTACGGTCGAGCTGTGGCCACAGACGCAAGGCACCTCGACTGGACTCGACTGCGACGACCACAGAGGCAAGGCATCTCGACCGGCGCCTCGACTGGCCCAGCAGTCGACTGCCAATTATGGGCAATTGATTGATGTTGAGGAAATGCCACAAACGTGAGGCAGGCTCGACCAGTGACTTGCATATGCATCAGTCGACTGATGGGTGTGATCAGTCGATTGATGGTATATCCATTGGAACTTGTTCAGCGTGGATCAAGTCGTTGTGAGACAACGACTACAGGAGCAGTCGATTGATGGTCATGATCAGTCAACTGCCAGGCACAAAAATAGCCTGAGTGCAGGTTATAAAGGCAGCTAGAAGGGGAGGTTTTGGCATCGGTTTTCTTGGGCGATTTGGAGCGATTTGATGGTGCAAATCAAAGTCTTCAAGGCTAGTCCAAGGCAATCAACAAGCAAGCTTCTAAAAGATTTTTGTAAAGTGTTCTTTGCATTCTTTTGTTGTATTTACTTGTATATGCTTATTGTTCATTGTATTACTTAGAGTAATCACTTGTATGAGATTTCTTCACCTCCGAATTGTTCCGAGAAGGAGTTATTGAGTAGTGGTGTGTGATTGACATCACTAGGGCTCGTTCGAGTCCAATCCGTAGAGTAGGAACCATTCGGTTTCGAACCATGTTATATTTGGTGTTGTGATTGTACTTGTGTCATGCCCCGAGAGGGGTACTTGTCCGATGAAAATCGGACAGCACCTCCCCTGTACTGTAGACAATTGCAACCTGTATACAATGCCCACATGACCCACTATACATCGGCCAACATGGCCGAAATATCAAACACCACAATACATATAACATAAGGGCCTCAGACCCACTATCAAAGTACATGCTAAGTCTAAAACTTCTAGACTTACCCCTTCGACCATCTGAGCAGGAACCAACTCACATAATCAAAACCAATCGAACAAAGAGACCATAGAAAAACATAACCAAGTACAACCAAAACAACCACGAGAATAAAATACTACAAGTTTGAAACATAGAGTACCAGAAACAAAATGCGGAAGCCTGAAAACCAAATAACAGAGCCTTCAGATCGGGAGACTGACAACTGGACCCTCTGGAAGGCTTCATCCTGAAATAAAGAGATATCAACGGAGTGAGTAAAACTCAGCGGATATCTAATAGTCATACATAATAAACTATAAATAGCAATAATAATCATGCTAGTACAATTTTTCAACAGAAATACATACCTGAAATTGTACATACCAGAATTACCTAAGCTGCCATAAAATACATCCACACAAGTAAATATAGAATCACCAAAACAAACAAATGTAATACCTCCTGTATGTGCATGACAATCATATGCAACAACCAAAAGTGCAACAATCAATGCATATAGTAAAAATGTATGCACATGATGCAATCACCTGTGCCACCCTTGACGCCAGTCAAGCCACCGACATGTCATGTGTGCCGGCCAAGTGGGTAGGGTTGTGACAACTGTGCACTCTGCCGTCACTACACCTATGTGACCGAGTGGATAGGATGCTGATGGAGTATCACCCTTCTACCCCATGTATGTATATGGGGGACATCACCTCATCTCATCTCCTCGTCTCACGACAAAGGAGGGATCCCTGTCTGCTACCACGTCGCAATACAAATCACCTGGGCAACCACCGTGGAGCCCTGACAGAGCAACTACACACATACCTGAAATACCACTAACCCACGAGTGGTTATGTGTGTAGATAATGTGACTGACGATGGGCTCAACTACCAAGTAGTATCACCTCCTACCGAGGAGCCGATGATTGTCAGTCATGCAATAATGTAAGATGGTGCATGTCACTAATGCACGATACACCTATCAATCCATGGCTACCTATGGTATGCACCAATAGGAGCCCATATCAAATAACCTAAGTACATAAGTCTATGTACACATGCAAGATATATCCATTATCCATTCACTGCCCAGTATATAAGGTATGCCACTACTCTAGTGCTAAATAAACAAATGACGAGTATCAAAGTGATAGAGCATAATATAATAAGCATATGAAAAGACTACAACACGTACTAGGAAGTGACATACTAGGGCAGTTAACAATCATAGAAAAACTACTACTACCTATAGTAAACAATGCATGACAAAATGACAATATCTAAAAGAAGATAAGTCACAGATACCTGCTTGCTATGAAGAATATCAACTGTCTTTACGACTGGGGACCTGTCTCGTGACCGAAACCTACATATAACATAATTACCATTAAGTTCAAGCACACGACAACGTGCGAAATTACTACTATATATTTTCTATATTCACATCCTTTTATTGAATACGAATTAGAAACCCCCACTTGTCCATCTAACCAAATCCCGTTAGGATTTCCATATGAACTCACCTTTCAGATTTACACCTCCCTTACTCATGCACCAAAATCGACCACCATTACCACCTTCACAACCATTTACAACCACAACAACACTCATCGCCCATCTACTACTCACTCACAGCCTCCCAACCACAACATCACAGCCCATTAAGGCTTCTCCTCTCACTCACAGCCGCATAAACCTCCAATTCACAGTCGACATCAACACATCTGACCCCCAAGCACCAATCTCATCACAAACATCCACACATAGTAGCAAAGAAATTCAACAACACTCAAATTAAAGCTGTAAATACCACTTACCTGCCTTAGAAGTCCCTTGGCATCCCTCTTTCCTCCTATCCTCTGTTCACCAGAACAACTCCCCCTACCCATTGCCTATCACCGCTGCACAAAATCCCCACTCAACGTGATAGGGATAACAAACAGAAAGGAATTTCATCCAAGGTCGAGTAACAACATCAACTCACCTTGCTCCAGCAGTGATCGGCTAGGGAAGCTCCCAGGCCGGTCGCGTGAACCCGCTGCTGATCTATGACTCCCAAGGTCAAAGACACCGATGGAGACCTCCTGAGCGACCAGAACGGAGTCGCTGTGCTCCTAGCTGAGCCCACTCGAAAAGGCCGACGAAGGGACAGAACTACTACTCGTCATCGGCGCAGAGGGTGTCGGAAGCGAGAGTTGTGCGAATGTCGGTGTCAAACAGAACTTCAATGTCATCTCCATTGGAACGCCGGATGCTGGCTAGATTCATCGTCTCTGAGTTTTCCGATAAAGGCGACGTGCTCGCCGAGGTGAGCCACGATGCCAGCATCACCCATTTGGAGTCGCGCGACGCCGGTGGGTGAGGAGAAGAGGGCAGCGGAACCCTTGCTCGCTATGGGAAAGGCAAGGAGTGATGGCGGCTTGCGGCGATGGCAGCAGGTGCATGCGAGGAGAAGGAACGGCGGCGGTGGACGCGACGCGAGAAGAGTAACGCACGGGGAGGAAATAGGTTTCTAATTTAGGCTTTCATTAAACCCTAAGTAGGGTTTTTAATTTACATAATCTTATATTTAATTAAATTAATCAACATAATGATTAATATTAATTAGATCTCGTCCCGGCTAATAAAATTCTATCCCACATCCTATCCTGAAATCATCAAATAAAATACAAATAAATGACTAAATTCCATTATATATATATATATATATATATATATATATATTATTTTATTTATTTATTATTATTTTTTTCCCGATATATTATAGTTTGTGTGTATTTGTTTTTGTTATATATATATTCCGCTGCATATAACACATTTTGTAGCAAGCGCAATCAATTCCATCGTCAACGTTGAAGCGCTATTCACCCTCCTTTAGCGGGCGCACAGGTCCTAACAAGTGGTATCAGAGCTTGGAGCTCTTCTACGAACTAACACCCGGGAGCAAGATCGCTAGAGGGAAGATGGAGTTTGAAGAACAATTAGGATGAGACATCAACACACTAGTGCCTTACAATTTCTATACACGAGAAGGCTTCAATTCATGAAAGGAAAGAATTGAAGACTTCATCATGATGAGGGACTTTGAAGAATGATCCATTTTGATGGAGGGATATAACTATCCAAGAGGACCAAAGGGAGGTTTCCTCAAGATGAAGAGATGGACCGAGGAACAACTCCAAGGGTTTGAGAAAAATAAGAAGGTAATAAAATTTTTGATTGATTTAATACCTAACAATATTGTGTCTAGTTTAGGGGACTACATGGATGCCAAGGAGCTATGGAGCCAAGTGGCAAGATTCCATGAAGACCCATCACCGGTCCAAGAGGAAGAAGAAGAAGAGGAAGAAGAGGAGTGCTCATCCTCTCAAGCTCAAGAAGAAGCAAGCACATCTTCATCCTAAGAGCTTGAGGATTCGAAGGTTGATAGGGAATTAACATTTGGATCAGAAGAGGAAGAAGAAATAGTTGAAGCCTCCACTTCAAGAATTGAGGGGGAGGAAATTAGGGCATCCTCAATATCAGAGCAGCAAGAAGAAGAGCCTTCAACATCCGGTCAAGATGAAGAAGCTCAAAATCCGACCGCCATTGATCTAGGTAACTCAAGCAATTTTAGTAAAATTAAAAATCACATAATTTGCTTTGAGTGTAGGGAACAAGGACATTACAAGAGTAAGTGCCCTAAAAGGGTCAAGAAGTCTCAACCGGCGCCGAAAGCTAAGGATGCCGGTGTCCCCACCAAGAAGAGTAAGGAGTACGTGGTGTGTTTCAAATGCCGACAACCGGGACACTACCCGAGTCACTGCCCAAAGGGGGAGAAGAAGACTCATGAAGGAAGAGCTACACATGTAGGGGGAGCTAAGGCAAACCCTAAGGTAACTTTTAAGTATGATTCTTTTTCAATTAATTATCAAAAGCATGCTAGAAGTAATCTTGCAATTCTTCATGAAAGGCATGTTAGAAATAATAGGTTTTATTGTTTAGGAGCGAAACATGCAACCTTAGGAATAAGGAGAAATTTAGGACTAATGTCCCTAAAACAATTTTACCTAAGGACAAACCTAGATCAAACAATTCTAGACCTATCCTACCTAGGGAGACAATTAGAAAGATAGAAGAGCACCTAGGTTTTAACTCTAAATGGACTAGGCATATGCCTAGGAAAAACAATTCCCAAAGGACATATGAAAATTCAAAATTGGGAAGATTAGAATTAGAAAATCAAGCCTTGAGGTCAAGGCTTGAAAAACTAGAAAAGACCCTTGCAAAAATGCAAAATCAAATACAAGGGTCAAAGGATCAAAAATCTAGGTCTAAGAGTCAAAACCTAGGTTTTAGAAAGCAAGGTCCAACCAAGGGCAAGAAAGGTTTGGGTCACAAACCTAAGCCCAAGGAGACCTATCATAGTGTTCCATTCGATTATGGAACACAACCTAGGTCTAGGAAAGCCAAGGTCAATAGAAAAGTCATTCCTAAGATTGACCAAGGTAGGTGCTTTGTGGCTAACGTTTCAAGGAAATCTAGGGAAGCCATTAAGAGGGTTACAAGGGGAGTTACTCCTAGAGTTAACCTAGGTAAGACCCAAATGACCAAGGCTTCTAAGCCTAGGAGGGTCATTAGGAGGGTATCTAGGGAAGTTATCCCTAGCGAATATCTAATAAACCCAAGGAGCTCCAATAGGTATTGGGTTCCTAGGAGCGTGATCGATTCACACTAGACGAGTTTAGGTGTGCCAACCTTGAATGGATGAGTAGTTAACCTAACCATAGTAAAGGTGACACTTTAGGTCATTTCCAAGGTAATGGGGTACTTTGGAAATAAGGATGATTTTTAATCCTAAAGGTTTTTAGGATGTGCCAATATAATTTATGGAAGTTGAAAAATCAATCAATTGGCACAATTAGGGTTAGAGGTCATAGTGTGCCATTTTGAGTTTTTGGTACATTTGGGAGATAAATGTTAATATGGCAAAATGAATTTAATCATAACAAATGGCAACTAATATTAAAGTTTAGGTATTTCTATGCCTTATAGTTTATTTGTCATGCTTTGATTGTCATATACCATGTCATGACATCATATTCATTTAAATCATATAAATGTCATGATTTTGCTTAGGGTTACTTTCTATGTCATGTTCATGTTTTAAAGTATATTCATATGCCATGACATCATGATCATTGGCCATGCTTTATTTATGTTATCATTTATTCCATGATCATTCACGTATTAATAAAATTGATTCAAGGACTATGACATGACTTGAAGTCCCATGTATAAGGGTATCAAGTAGAGTTGCCCTAGAAAATGCATGAAACCCTAGTTTAAGATGAACAAAACCCACATCTCACATCACATTGACATGTGTGTGTATTGATACACTCTAGACACATGTGAGATGCTAGGAAATGAGTTAAGTTCAAGGTGCATAGTTTTTGCATCTAGATGAACTCAAACTCATCTTATACCATGGATGAATCATGAGGAAAGCTTGTGTACAAGTCATGTGCATTAAGCCCATAGACCATGATTCAATATAATGTTTTAAAACTATTTCAAAATCATTTTGAAAAACCTTGGTAAAGTCTATCTTTTGATAGCAATCACCATTGATGATGTTGATATAAAGTGAGCTCAAACAATGAAGTTTTTCTCATTTTTGAACTTTGTATCAATTTCACTATTTTGTGGGTATATTATTTTTTCAAATATTTTTCCCCTATAGTGTTTGACATAAGTAATGTGTGGTCGAAATTTCATGATTTTTTGAATTTTCTAGAATTACTTATGCATTTCTAAAGATGGTCTGAAATTGCTATTTCGGCAAAATCAGAAATCATCGCCTGGAGTCATGGGCAGTCGACTGTTAATTGACCCAGTCGACTACTAGGCCTGATTTCGGGTAAACAAGGTCTGTTTAGCCTGATTTCAGCTATGTTAGGCTACCCTAACTGCTCCTAACCCTAGGATATGCTTTGGAAAGCATTGGAAAGGGTGAAAATCCATTGGATATGGATTAGGAGAGTTGTTAGGGTGATGTATCAATTTTAAGGTGTGGGAAAGTTCAATGTTGAACTTTTAACCTTATTTTTGATGGTTTAGTTTTCCTATAGGCTTAGGGACTCTCCAAGGATATTGTTGGTGCAATGGTCAAGGGGGAGCAAGCCTTTAGGAGGAGGTATCCATCATAGAATGACGGATGTGTTTCTTCCTCATGAGGGGGATAATTGGGAATGTGAGATACCCAATTTGGAAATTGGGAGAAGTAAGGATTACCTCTCTTAAGTGATATGGTACTTATCACTAGGAAGAGTGAAGACATCCTAGATGTTTTTGGACCAAGGGGGAGATTGTAAGATTTTATTGGGATATGAGACATTGACCTCCTTGGGGAGAACCTTTTTGATGTATGTCAAAAAAGGGGAGAAAGTGAAATTACCAATTTGAGACAATTGGTAAGGAGATTTGAGTTAGGTGGCCTGACTCAAAGGTGTTTGGTTTTTGTCAAACATCAAAAAGGGGGAGATTGTTGGTGCAATCGGCCCAGGTCACGATTGACCGACTCGAGTAGTATTTTGATGTTTGACAGTGATGTCTGACAATGTGTTGGGGAGATTGTTGGTGCAATCGACTCGGGTCATGATTGACCAGACTCGAGTTTGACTCGAGGGGTATTTTGATGTTTGATGATAGTTTGATCAGTGCCATGGGAAAAGTCCAAGTCATGGGTACTTGGCATGGAAAGTCCAAGCTATTAGTAATATATGAGAGATGTCCTAAGACAATCGCCTTATGATTGAACCATTTATATGATAAATGAAGATTCACTAATTGAGTATACATGTTTTCATGTATTTGATTAGATCTTAAACTCATTTACTGAATGTCCATGATACGATTCACAACATGAGAGAATTTGTGATTGGATCACAACTAGTGAATATCTCTACATGTGTAATTGTGATGTATCGAAATTATCCTTAGTCGATGAATTGATGGATTTGGACACCATTATTCTGTCGAGACTAGCATGAGGTATACTCCTTGGTGTATCCAAGCAGCTGATTCTCACTGGCTGGAGACATTGTGATGTCCGGAGTTAATCGTGGATGCTAGTTATGGTAACAGTTCATTGGAGTGACCAGCCGTAAGACTTCATATGGTTCTCTGCATATATAGATATGTCAATGAAATTCTTACTGCAGCTTAAGTGCGATGTTCCTTTGACTTGCGGTATTTAAGTTATCTTGATCATAAAGACTTATGCTTTGACATCTTAAGCAAGCATCTCTGAGGAGATGTGGACCCGGGATGATTAGGTATAAGTCGAAGTGATCAAAGGTGTTTGAATAACCTATATAGGATTCACCACTCCTTGCGAGGAGATGTATACCCATGGCCTCTCGTCGGATTGTTACTAAAGTCTTTGGCCAAATCATTACATGTTTAGAGTAAGGTACTCTTCGATACATGTGCAGTAACTAGAATCCGTAGGACGAGGAAATGATACTTGGGCTAGGTGTGACGTAGTCAGCCTAGTGGGGACTGACACTATAGACCATGTCCTGAACCAAGTGGGTATAAGATGAGTAAAGGGAATGTGGCACGATTCATTCGAGATGCTGAAGGGTTTCAGAAATAGTTCTAGATCAACCGTTGATCTTTTCAGTTAATTGGGGATCATGATGTACTACTAGGTGCCACTCATGATCGTTCTATAATTAATGGTTAATTATAGACGGCCAACATAAATTGAGAACCTATTTGGTCACACGCATAACGAGCGTAATCCAAATGATTTAAAACGAGCTTGAGAATGAGATTCTCAGATCGAGAGAAACTAGATTTGGTTGGACCAAACATGGAGCGAGCATGAAATTGTTTCAGTCGCAATGGAAGCGTGGATGGGTTGTGCCTTATGAAGACATGATGGATGAACCAAATTGGTTTGGTTCTAATCCAATGGTGGAGAATAAACCAAAGGGGTTTGGTTTGTTTTAAACGAATGAACCAAAGTTGGTTCGGTTCGTTTTAACTTAAAATTGAACAAATCGGTTTGATTTATTTTAACTTAAGTTATTGGAGCAGGTTAATGGGTTTTGGTTATGAACCAATAACCGTTAGGAGAATGTGTTCTCTATAAAAACACGGCTTAAGGGTTTTTCCAAAAAACCTAAGGGAATAAGCCATTGAGTTGCCGCCCAAAACCCTAGCTCCTCTTTTGTTGTTGCCGCCCAACATGGTGTTGCCGCCAACTTCATGGAGCTGTTGCCACCTCCTTGCCACTGGACAACCACCTGCTGCCGCCGGCCACTTGCTGCTGCCGGTGATCCTCCGGCGACCCTCCTTGGCTCCGGTGACCAAGGACTAGCCGGTCCTCTTCCCTTTGGCCGGCGCTAACTCCTCCACCAAAGCTGTCCAGTTTTCTGGACAGCTTGTTTACTTCGTGTCAGAGCGTCGTTTGGAGCTCCAACAGAGGCTTCCTAGCCAGGGATTCGATCTCCGATAATCCTCATAGGTGGAGAACAAAGGATTCGTCAAACGGTTGACGAATACCTCTCCAGAGAAGCGAGTTTTTGAGGACTCGTTTTGGATCCGAATTTTGATTCAGATTGTGATCTTCTCTCGATCACATCATCTTCAACACGAGGCTAGTAACCCGTATGAAGACGAGACTCGTGACTTTGTGAAGTCATCCCGAAGATACTCGGTGTGGATACGGATAGAGACGATTCTAGCGAGAATCATTCCGGTTGATGCCTTTCCCGCTACACGTGATACGTCAGGTATACGTAGTATAAATTTCCTTTTATTGCAAAATTTGAATTTACGGTTATGTCTACACATGTTGTACTATGCATGCGTGTGATGTGTGTGTTGTAATAAATTAGATTTATTATTTTATTCCTTCCGCTGTGCACATGTTTATGAAACATGTTCGAACACACACTCGCCGCGGTGCCGAAAACCCAACAGTGGTATCAGAGCCCAGGTTGTGTTTTGACATAATCGTAAAATTGTTTTGCGATAGTCATAATGGTATTTCTGGAAATTTTCTACTTTTGTAAAGTTAGAAGTATTTATGGGAATTTTTTAATTTTGGAAAGTCTAGAAGTATTTATGAAAATCTTCTACTTTTGGAAAGTTGGAAGTATTTATGGAAATTGATATTTTCCATAAATAAAATATTTGATCAGATTTGGAAATTTGTTTCCTAATTTAATCTTCATTTGATTTGGGAAATCAAATCTTAAAAATATTTTATTTCCATAAGTAGTTTTGATCATTTAGGAAATTGGTTTCCTAAATTGACTTTCCTTAATCAACTCTTTCCACAAATAAAATATGTGATTAGATTTGAAAATTTATTTCCTAATTTAATCATGATTTGATTTGGAGAATCAAATCTTAAACATATTTTATTTCCATAAATAGTTATGACATATAAGGAAATTTTGTACATGACATAATTGTATGCCATGTAATTGCATTAGATGCATATCATTATGCCATGCGTGTCGTGACATGTAGATGTATGCCATATATGTCATGCCATGTAGATAATAGTTATTTGCATGCAAAGAGGATGAGACATAAAAACCCTAACTCAATATTAAAGCCTACACCTTCCATTAATATGGTTAGAACTGTAGGGGATCGAATGCGCCGGCTAGAGGGGGGTGAATAGCCCTTTTCGTTTGGATGCCGGTATTTGCTCGTCTACAAAACTAATTAGCACAAGCGGAAGACTAATAAAGACAAGCAAATAGAAATACAAGAAAACAAACGCTAACAAAGAATGTAACGTGGTTCACTGCTACGCCGCTAATCCACGGTCCCCGATTCGTCCTCGATGAATCACTCCGCTAAACCAATCCACTAAATGGTCTCTCCTTTGCACCAAGCTAGGTGGAGGTAACCTTTACAATCAAGATCACTCTTCTTACAAATAGAATGGAGTAAAAGCGAGTAAGAAGAGTTTAGAGCTTGTGGGGCACTAGGAAGATCATTTGGAGCATAAGCATTAGCCTCTCAAAGGCTTACACCCTCTCTTTTTATAGAGAGGGCTGATTTCTTCCCGTTGGCCGCCATCAGTCGACTGCCGCCCTTGGCGATCGTCATTGCCAACTGCGGCCTCCGAACACGTCGGATCCCGACCGTTGTAGTCCAACGGAACTCTTGGCAGTCGACTGATGGACCTCATCAGTCGACTGCTGCCTCCGTAGTCGACTGCCCAGTCGGCTACGAATGGTTCTGTGGCCGAAACCCTATTGATCGCCGATCGCCGCGCGAGCCGATCGATAATCTTCGATCGGCCTTGCGTATGGCGCCGATCGCTAGCCCGCAATCCGGGGTCGATACCCGGTCGAACTCACTCGACTCGCCATGACATGGCGATCGGAAATGGCCAAGTTTCACCTAAGAGCTACCCTTCCCCGGGTTACAATCGCTCACTCTCATCTCTCGGAGTCCCTCGCCTTCGAAGTTCTCTTCGTTCTCGGCCACGTCCCTCGGCAGCATCAGGCGCACGGCTCTGCAATGCTCCTTCGCGTCTCTTGCCTCGAAGTCTACTTCCTCCGACTTCACTCCAAGCTTCTCGTCCGGCGGTCCCTCGGATGCTCCAAGCGCACGGCTTCTGCAAAGCTATCCTTCACCGACTCAAGGCACGAGTCATGAGATGTGAAACTCGCCACGGCTCCATGTGCGAATTACTAAGTCTGCCGCGACTTATATCAAATCAACATATCAAACTAACTTAAACCCTTTGCCACAAAGATCAAAACCATATTACGGCAAGAGATTGCCCTAACAATCTCCCCCTTTTTGATGTGTGGCAATCCGTTTAAGTTAGGTAAAAACATTTGATATAAATTCTAAGGTAAGAAAGCATGTAAAGATAAACATGATATAGCAACATGCCACTCCCCCTTAATCCATGAAACTTTATATTGCAAATTTTCTCCCCCTATCATATATTTCTCCCCCTAAAGCAATTAACTTAAACATAAATTATTTCTCCCCCTTTGACACCATCAAAAAGATTAACACTAAGTTATAAGCTCATGGCATCAAGTATAATGGAGGGAAAATACCAAAAACATGATTAAAATCTGAAATCAGAAAATTGCAGGCTGATTTTGGTGAGCGATCAATCTATCGAGTATGGCGATCATCACAATTGATTCAAATTTGATTTTAATGCATTAAAAATTCTAGAAAATTCGAAAAATCATGAAATTTGAGGAGCATATTTCTATTAAGTATATCTATCAAGGAAAAATAGTTTTTCATAAAAAATCATTATATTTTTCCGAGATTTGCCAAAAATCCAAACACTTGAAAAACCACTAGTTTTTGAGCATGTTAGTATCCATTTTAACACCTAGTCTTGCTTTGAATTGTTCCAAAACATGAATACATAGTTTTTTGATTAAGGAATTGTTTTGAAAACATATGAAATATCCAACCATGATCTTTGGGCAATATGTCTATGAATTAAACATAAGCTTTCCCCATGATTGGTCTATTATTGCTATGTTGATACTTTAAATGACCATCTAAATGCCATAGACATTAGTGGACATTTGTATCATCCTAACATCTCACCCATGCTAAGTTTGCAATCAAGTTAGCCTATAGTGAGTGTGAGATGCATCCTAGGGGGTATTTGTATATACTTAACCAATATATTCATGCAATTCTATCATGGTTAAGTATCAACCTAACAACCTACATGATCATAATGGCATATATGATTTAATTTCACATTATGATCATGAAATACATGTATTCATCAATTTATAGTCATGCATTAGGTATTATATGATGATAATAACCAAAGTGTCACCTAAAGCATGATTCAAACCTATTTCTTATGATAACGTGCCAAATTTCAAAAACATAAATCATGATTGTAAATATACATAGGAATTACATCAATCATCATGATTTAAGCATTATTATCTATTTATGGGTACGTTATCATCACCCAACACTATCTAAAAAATGTTGTCCCGTCATCCTAAGTCAACCAAAATATGATATAGGTCAAGTTCATATGGTTGACTACCCTAGGGTTATTCTAACCCTTAAGGATGGATTTTGGAACCCAAAATAAGTTCTTTCCTATTGGGTTTACTAAGTATTCCTTGGGGATCCATTTCCTAGCAATTACCTTCTTCTTATCTTGTCCCCTAGCTATAAGGCATTTGTATGCTTTTTCATTTTTCTTTTCCTTGTAGCCTAGGCCCTTTTTGTTGAAGCTAGCTCTTTGGCTCCCTAAGATCATGTTCAATGTGTTGGAGCCAATTGTGAATTTCTCTAGGACTTTGGTTAAATAATCTACCTTTTCCCTTAATGCCCTATTTTCCTCTATGCATGCATCATTAACATTCAAAGGCATATAGTCATGTGAGCATGCATCATCATTTAAGCTAGAAGAAATATTATCATTTAAGCATGCATTTTCTAGCTTATTTTCCAATGCCTTAATTTTATTAAGCATGCTTTTATTTTTCTTTTTCATTCCAAATAAGTCCTTAGTTAAACTAGAAATTATGGAAACTATTTTCTTAGGCGAAGCTTTCGTTACCATAGTTTCCATATCTTCTTCTTCTTCTTCGGATGAGGAGGATGTAGAAGCTCCCCCTTCATTTGAGCTCTCCCCACTTGTGCTTGATTCTTCATTTGAGGAGGAGGAGGAGCAATCCAAGTCGTCAAATGCCATCAATGCGAGGTTGGTGACAAATGCATTTTCTTCCTCGGATGAGGAAGAGGAAGAGGAGTCATCCCATGTCTTGGCCTTGAATGCTTTGGCCTTCCCCTTTTCCTTTGCCTTCTTCTCTTCTTCCTTTCTCTTGCTCCCTTTCTTCTTCTTCTTTTCTTCCTTCTTTTTCTTCTCTTCCTTGCTCTTGTTTAAGAGAGGACAATTGTCCCTTATGTGCCCCTCTCCTTGGCAATTATAGCATATGACCTTCCCCCTTGGTCTTCTATTCCTATCATAAGATTTATCAAATCTAAAATTCTTAAATGCACGTCTTACCCTCCTTACCATATAGGCTTCTTCGGTGCTATCCATGGAGGAGGAGGAAGACGCTTCGTCATCGGAGGAGGAGGGGATTTCCATCTTCTTCTTCCCCTTGTTCGCTATCAAGGCTACTCCTCTTGAGGGTTGGATTCTAGGCTCTTCTTGTATTCCTTCTAGCCTAGTTTCATGAAGCTCCATTGTCGAGAAGAATTCCTCCAAGTTGCTTACTTCTAAGTTCTTGGAGATATAAAATGAGTCCACCATGGAGCTCCATCTTGAGGACCGGGGAAAGGCATCTATGGCCTTCATTACCATATCCCGGTTTGATAGCTTCTCACCTACACTTGTTAGCCCAATTAATATTTCTTTGAATCTAGAATGTAGGGAAGTTACCTTTTCTCCCTTTTCTAGTTTTATATTGGATAGTTGGGAGCGGAGGAGGTCTCTCCTTGCTAGCTTGGCCTCGGATGTGCCTTCATGGAGTTCTATAAGCTTCTCCCACATCTCTTTGGCGCTAGCACATTCTCCGATCCGGTTGATCTCTTGTTGGGGGAGCACATTGAAAAGATGATGTTTTGCCTTTGAGTTCGCAAGGTGCTCCTCTCTTTGCTTCTTAGTCCATCGTGATTTTTCGATTGGCTTCCCCTCTTCATCCCTAGGCAAAACGAAACAGGATTCCATTGTAATCATAATGTCAAAATCCGTTTCGAAAAATACCTCCATTCGCTTCTTCCACTGCGAATTCTCCTTCAAATTTCGGAGGATGGATGTTTGAGCCGCCATTTTGAATGTTGCTTGTTGTATGTGGTTAGTCCTCACAAGCTTTCCTTGGCCTCGATATCACTTGTAGGGGATCGAATCGGCCAGAGGGGGTGAATAGCCCTTTTCATTTGATGCGATTTGCTCGTCTACAAAACTAATTAGCGCAAGCGGAAGACTAATAAAGACAAGCAAATAGAAATACAAGAAAATAAACACTAACAAAGAATGTAACGTGGTTCACGGCTACGCCGCTAATCCACGGTCCCCGATTCGTCCTCGGTGAATCACTCCGCTAAACCAATCCACTAAATGGTCTCTCCTTTGCACCAAGCTAGGTGGAGGTAACCTTTACAATCAAGATCACTCTTCTTACAAATAGAATGGAGTAAAAGCGAGTAAGAAGAGTTTAGAGCTTAGGGGCACTAGGAAGATCATTTGAGCATAAGCATTAGCCTCTCAAAGGCTTACACCTCTTTTTATAGAGAGGGCTTTTTCCTGCCGCCATCACGATCACGCCTCTGGCCGATCGTCACTACAACGGCCTCCAACACGGGATCCCGCCAATCCTGCCACGAGTCCAACGGAATTTGGACGATGGACCTCATCGGGCCGATCTTCAGAGTCGATCGCTCAACGGCGCTTCGCGGTCAAACCCTATTGACTACGATCACGCTTCTTCGTTAGCAATGATCGATGGTTCGGCACGACGATCTTGCCCGTATGGCGATCGGCTGGCGGCGTCACCAATCGATCGTATACGGTCAAACTCACTCGACTCGAAGCGATCGCGCCATGACATGGCAATGACCGTGTCGAAAAACCCATCCGACACTTTGCCAAATGGCCAAGTTTCACCTAAGAGCTACCCTTCCCCGGGTTACAATCGCTCACTCTCATCTCTCGGAGTCCCTCGCCTTTGAAGTTCTCTTCGTTCTCGGCCACGTCCCTCGGCAGCATCAGGCGCACGGCTCTGCAATGCTCCTTCGCGTCTCTTGCCTCGAAGTCTACTTCCTCCGACTTCACTCCAAGCTTCTCGTCCGGCGGTCCCTCGGATGCTCCAAGCACACGGCTTCCGCAAAGCTATCCTTCACCGACTCAAGGCACGAGTCATGAGATGTGAAACTCGCCATGGCTCCATGTGCGAATTACTAAGTCCTGCACGACTTCAACGCACATATCAAATCAACATATCAAACTAACTTAAACCCTTTGCCACACCATCAAAACCATATTACGGCAAGAGATTGCCCTAACAAGAACCAGAGTTCCGTTTCTTGTTCGGGTTGTTGGACTCTCTCCAAGCCCGGCTCGAACCCGAACATGTTCAAACCATGGAATAGTTTAATACTAATATGGTAAGAGTCAGAGGTCAATCATTAGCTTTGGTTGTTGGACTCTCTCCAAGCCAGGCTAATTGGTTGAATGCACTCTAACCATATTAAAACTATTTCTCGATTAATGGGCTGGCTTTAACCTGGAGCATCGGCTTGTTGGACTCTCTCCAAGGTCGATATAAAACGAGTGAAGTTGGGTGCTATGCATATGATGCATACTTGTTAATGTGTTAACAACCCGATGTATGTGTGAACATTCAATTAGTTGATAGCACATTGTGATAGTTGCATATACGTGATATGCAATCGGTATATTTGATACCTACCATTGTAGTTATGAATGGCTTGTTGGACTCTCTCCAAGGTGCTTCATATCTATGATGGATATCAGCCCATTCAGAGATGGACCTACGATCTCCCGAAGTGATTTTGGGGTTTTTTGAAATTCGAAAAATGAATGAGATTTATGAATGTATATTGATGCATTTTAAATCATCTTTCTCATATATGCTCGTTTTGTATTTCTAAGTTAATCTATTGATCATGATGTCTTTGAATTTGCGTTCCATTTTGGATTCGAATAAATTGACTGGGTCGAACTTCTTGGACTGGCTTAGAAACTTGAGAATTATTCTCAAGATTAAAAAGCTTGCAAATGTCCTCGAAGCGCCTCTTCTCGCCCGTCCTAGTGACAATGCAACTCTAGACCAATTGTTGTCCTATCAGAAACATGTGACTGATTCTGAAATGGCGAGTTGCATCATGCTAGCCACGATGGTACCTGAGCTGCGGAAGCAGCATGAGCATATGGATGCTCATACCATAGTCTTTCATCTTTATTAGTTGGTTGATGAGCAAGTCATATTCGAAAGGTTCGAAGTCTCCAAGCTCCTCTTCACCTCTGAGATGCAAGAAAGTTCATCTGTGGTACTTCTCAACATGCTGAAGATTGTGGAGTCTTCTGTGAAGCATGAGCAGGGGACAATGCTGTAAGTTGATTCCTCGAAGAAAGGTTCTAAGAGGAAGTCGAAGGAATAATAGAAGGGGAAGAAAAAGGCTAAAAAGGAAAAACCAGCTCGAAAGGGCACTTGCCATCATTATGGCAAGGAAGGCCATTGGCGAAGAAATTGCAAGATTTATCTTGAGTTCGTGAAGAAGAATAAGGCATCGGATGCCCCATCTTCTTCAGATATCTTCGTTATTGATTGTCATTCTATTTCCTCAAACACTTGGGTATTGGATACTGGGTGTGACTCACATATATGTAATGCCATACATGGGCTAAGGAATAGAAGAAGACTCGTCAAGGGAGAGTCAAATTTACGTGTTGGGAATGGAGCAAAGGTTGCTGCACTCTCCATCGGAACGTATTTGTTGAAACTCCCTACAGGACTTGTCTTAGAACTGGACAATTGCTTTTAAGTTCCTTCGTTGATAAAGAACATCATTTCTATTTCTTGTTTAAATAGAAATGGGTACCATTTGACTTTTAGTAACAATTGTTGTTACATAACTTTGAATGGATTCTTTATGGGACTGGAACTTTCAGCAATGGTATTTATACGTTGGACGTATCTAGTGACATTTTCAATATCGAAGCGAGCAACAAGCGTGCTCGAAAGGATAATCAATTAGACTCCTACATGTGGCATTGTCATCTTGGCCATGTAAGCAAGAAACGCATGTCCGAATTACACCGATGTGGAATTCTGGAATCGTTTGAATTGGATTCATATGATACATGCGAATCATGCTTAAAAGGCAAGATGACTAAGTTACCTTTTACCGGAAAAGGTGAATGAGTGGGAGAGTTACTAGGTCTAATACATACTGATGTATGTGGACCTATGTCAACTCAAGCTTTAGGAGGCTATAGCTTCTTCATTACCTTCACCGATGATCACTCACGGTTTGGGTATGTGTTCTTGATGAAACACAAGTCTGAAGTCTTTGAAAGGTTCAAAGAATTCAGAAATGAAGTAGAGAAACAACATGACAAGAGTATTAAAATACTTTGATCGGATCGAGGTGGTGAATACTTAAGTCAAGAGTTTCTTGATTATCTAAGAGACAATGATATATTGTCTCAATGGACTCCGCCATATACACCACAGCATAATGGTGTATCTCAGAGGCGTAACCGGACCTTGTTGGACATGGTCAGGTCAATGATGAATCATGCAAATCTTCCCAAGTCCTTTTGGGGCTATGCACTTCAGACAGCTGTTTACTTGTTAAACAGAATGCCAACCAAGGTAGTCTCTACTACTCCATATGAGATATGGAATAGTAAGAAACCTCATGTATCTTACTTGAAGATATGGGGTTGTCCTGCTTATGTGAAGCGAACTGTATCAGACAAATTGGATGCTAAGTCTGATAAATGTCTATTTATTGGATACCCTAAGGAAACAAGGAGTTACCAATTCTATCATCCTGTGGAACAAAAGATGTTTTTTTTAAGGCATACTGTGTTTCTAGAGAAAGAGTTTCTCTTGCAAGAAAATAGTGGGAGTGTCGTCGAGCTTGAGGAGGCTCGAGAGACTCAAATAGACATTGATGAGATACTTGGTGAAGCACAACAGCCGATAACTCATAGTGATGAGAAATTGGCTGGACCTATTGAAACACCACATCTTCGTAGATCTAGTAGAACACGCAACATTCCTGAGAGATATGGATTTATCATAAGTGAATCGAACGACGTGTTACTCATTGATGATGAGGAGCCTACCAGTTATGAAGAAGTGCTGACAAGTTCAGAAAGGGATAAGTGGCTTGATGCCATGAAGTCGGAAATGGATTCCATGTATGAAAACCAAGTTTGGAACTTGGTTGACCCACCAGAAGGCATCAAGCCTATAGGGTGCAAGTGGGTTTTCAAGAAGAAAACCGACATGGATGGTAATGTGATTACCTATAAGGCTAGATTAGTGGCGAAAGGATATCGTCAAAAGCAAGGTGTTGATTATGACGAAACCTATTCGCCTGTAGCTATGCTTAAATCCATTCGGATGCTCTTGGCCATAGCGGCTCATTATGATTATGAGATATGGCAGATGGATGTGAAAACAACTTTCCTTAATGGAAACCTGCTCGAGGACGTGTATATGATATAGCCTGAGGGTTTCACATCGGTTGATAAAACCAAAGTATGCAAATTGTGATGGTCCATATATGGAATGAAGCAAGCATCCAGGAGCTGGAATATCCGTTTTGATGAGACAATCAAAAGGTTTGATTTCTCACAAAATCCAGACAAACCTTGTGTGTACAAGAAGGTTAGTGGGAGTGCAGTCGTATTCTTAGTATTGTATGTCGATGACATATTACTTATAAGAGACGATGTTTTAGTCTTACAGTCAGTTGATCTCCCCCTTTTTGATGTTTGACAAAAACCACACAAAACATTTGAGTTAGAACATTAACTCAATTCCCTTACCAATTATCCCAAATTGGTAATCTTAAAAACATTCTCCAAAATGTTTTCTCCCAGAATGTTCTCCCCCAAACATTCTCCAAACATTCTCCCCCTTTTTGACAAATAGCAAAAAAAAAAGTTATCACTCCAAGGAGGTCAATGTCTCATGTCCCAATGAGATCTTACAATCTCCCCCTTGATCCAAAAATACCTAGGATGCCTACAATCTTCCTAGTGATAAGTCCCATATCACTCAAGAGAGGCAATCCTATTCACTCTCCCAATTTCCAAATTGGGTATCAAAAACTCATCAATTTCCCAATTGATGATACATTCTCATAACTTCTCCTTTTCAAGGAGAAAAACACATCCATCATCCCAAGATGGATACCTCCCCCTAAAGGCTTGCTCCCTCGATCATTGCACCAACAATGTCCTCGGGAGTCCCTAAGCCAATAGGAACTCTAAACAATCAAAATTAAGGTTAGAAATTCAACATTGAACTTTCCAACACCTTAACATTGATACAAACCCTAAACAATTTTCCTAATCCATATCCAATGGATTTTCACCCTTTATAATGCTTCCCAAAGCATATCCTAGGTTAGGAGTGATTAGGACTTTAACCATAGAAATCAGTTAAACAAACCTTGTCAACCCAAAATCAGCCTTGGCGATCGACTACTGTCAATAACGATGATCATTGCCATACCTATCGATCATTGCCACCCAGAAGCGATCGATGAATCCGATTTTGATTATCAGAAATGAATTTCAAAAAATCATAAATAATTATACGTTTATCGAAAAATCACGAAATTTGATACGTATAATACTTACGACCAATACAATGGGTGAAAAATATTTGAAAATTATTTTACCCATAAAATAGTGAAATTGGCACAAAGTTCAAAACCATTGAAATTTTCAATGTTTTGGCCCTACTTTGTATCAACTTCATCAATGGTGATTGCTATCAAAAGATAGACTTCACCAAGGTTTTTCAAAATGATTTTAAAATGTTTTCAAAACCTTATTTTGGATCATATTCCTTGGGCTCTATGCACATGACTTGTACACAAACTTTCCCAATGATCCACTATTAAAATTAGATGAGTTTTAGTTCATCTAGATGCAAAAACTATGCATCTTGAACTTAACTCATATCCTAGCATCTCACATGTATCTAAGGTGTATAAATACACATATATGTCAATTGAATGTGAGATGTGAGTTTTGTTCACCCTAAACTAGGGTTTCATGCATTTTACTAGGCAACCCTACTTGATTCCCTTATAACTGGGACTTCAAGTCATGCCATAGTCCTTAAATCAATTTTAATCAAGTTAATGCATGAATGTATGATCATGGCATAAATAATAGTGTTATTAAACGTGGCACAATGATCATGATGTCATGGCATAAGATGAGATCTAAAAGACTCATGACATTTATCCTTAATTCTAAAGCATAATCATGACATATAAAATGATTAAGAATAAACATGATGTCATGATATGACATATGGTAGCAATACAATTATACAAATATTCATTCATACACGCAAGATTTTTCAGAAATAAGGATTTCATTTAAACTTAAATTTGTCTTTTACAATCAAAGAGAAGATTGGCTAAGCTCAATCTTACTACAAACATTGACAAAAAAAAATCCTCTAATCGCCCGGGCAGGAGGTGGCAATGGAGGTTGTGGCCGACTCGAGTCCAGCCCGCATCATCTCTAGCATATCGCGCTGATGCTGCTCTATGCGAACCTGGGTCTCCTCCATCCTATCGAGACGCAGCAAAGCCGCCGCTCAATAACTCGCACCGAGTCAACCGATCACGCTGAATCTCAAATATGGACTCCACCGGCCACGACGAATCGATGGACCACCGATGTGTTCGCGCAAGATTCGTCATCTCATCGAGGTGTCCGCATCCTCGCTGCCCTCATCGCATCTCGGCGGAGGAGGCTCTCAGGCGCTCGGGTGGTCGTGGCGCCAACTCCATCTGTCCAGCGCCCATCCATAGCTTTGCTAAGGAGAAGTTACGAACTGATATACAGTCGTACACTTCCGATAGCTGTCGCAGAGAGCCCCTATGGATGTTAATGCCTACGGAGTCGAGCCATGCTGTGATGATATGTCCAAATGGCATATGCACTTTCCTCACAGGGAAGTGAAGTGCACAATGCAATGGAAGATGTTCAATGCAAAGTTTATGTCTAATCAAGACGCATGGCATATAGAAGAAAAAGATGAGGAGGCCAATCTTAGCGGACCTCGAGTGACAATGGGCAGAAAACACCCAACAATGACCTTATAAAGGACATTGTCAGGTGCAGACAACTCAGTGATAGAAAATAGGTTTTGGGCCGGTGGACGTGGATAACCAAAAATGCGCTCATGCATGGACTCCATAGTGATATGGGCAAAAGGCTCAGGTAGGGGAAAGTCCATGGTAGGGTAGAAGATAAAGGTATCATTTGGCCTACACTCGAGAAACTCCTGCGATTGCAGAGTGAACTCTAAATCGCGCTTTGCAACGCGAGTAGTGTATGTAGGGCCGCCATCTACCTTTTAAGGTTTTGATAGAATTCTTTAATGAGATCATCATTGATTGGATGCGCACAAGACGATCTTCATCAAATTGTAGTATGCAATGAGTTCCATGACGTCACTACAATGCCTATCGAAAAGTTCTTATCTATGTACCTAACCAACATAGGTCGGTACAACCGAGAGATTCACTCTGATGGATCATTCCTACCTCTCCTATTATGAATGTAATGAGATGATATGCAATGCAATGGCAACAATACGCGATTAGATAAACTTACATTGTAATGGAAATGAAAATTAGGGCTCAAAGAAGAGTCATTTAGGCGCCATGTGTGTGTCGGAAGGAAGGCTTAAAAGTTGCTGAGGATCGCCGGAAAAGTCGCCGGAAAGCTTCAGCCGCCGGAACCCTAAACGGAACAAAGACAATAACCCTAAATCGCGTAAACTAGTGCTCCAAGATAGGTCAAAAACAAAGGAAGGGGAGAGGCATGCTTATCAACCTAGGACTTTGGAAGGTTGACACGCCGGAAGAGCTGGTCGGAGAGGGAGCCGGCGATCGGAGATCGAAGGAGGAAGAAACTGTCGTCGCGTGAAATGCCGAACCCTAGCGGTTCGCGTTTTAAAAACACGATTGATCGGTGATGTGAAGCATCGGTCGGTGATGGCGCTTTAACGGGTTTACGAGCTGCGATCGACGATCCGGGCTCGACGGTCGATCGTTGAACCTTCGTAGCGTGCTACGATAGCATCGATCGACCGATGTTGCTCATCACGATCGCTGCTGAGCATTCGATCGATGGCCTTCGGCCTCGGTGAGCGATACCATCACCGATCGATGATAGACCACATCACCGACTGATGGTCGATCATCGAGTCATGGAGCTAGCACTTGACCGATGGCCGTATCGTATCGTGTTATGATGTTATCGATCGGTGATCGTATCGCCGATCGATGTCGATTTCGATTCAAAATCAGAAAATCTCGATTTTATCATCTTAATTGTTCCATTTTATCACGTTAGATCTTGTATCTTGAATGTATTGATGTTATACTTTTATTTATGTATTTGTTCATGTATTTTAATGTTTTACTTCATTTTGCAAACATTAACATTCAATGATTTCCAAAACCTAACATCTCACCCTTTCTAAGTGTTGAAATACACAATCAAGGTAAAAGACTTGTTTTGTGAGATGTAATCTATCCTAGACATTCATTTCATGCAACCATATGGTAAAACATATGAAGCATGGTGAATACAAGACATCAAGTTGTGTGGCACTTGAGTATCACTCTAGATATTACCTTTACATCTTAACCACACATTTCTTGATACATGACCTTCCCAAGTGTGCCAATAATCAAAAGTACACACTATGACCTCTAAATCTAGATAGTGTCAATTTTATTGATTTTCATGTTTTCAAGATCTATATTGACACAACCTAAAATTCTTTGAAATTAAAACTCAAGGATATTTCCAAAGTAACCATAACCTTGAGAGTAACCTTAAAGTGCCACCTTTATTATGGTTGAGTTGACTACCCATCCAATCAAGGTTGGCACACCCTAAACCCATCTTAGCGTGAATCAATCACGCTCTTAGGAACCCAAAACCTATTTGAGCTCCTAGGGTTAATTAGGTATTCCTTAGGGATAACCTCCCTAGATACCTTCCTAATGACCCTCCTAGGCTTGGTAGCCTTGGTCATTTGGGTCTTACCTAGGTTAACACTAGGGGTAACTCCCCTTGCAACCTTCTTAGTGGCCACCCTAGGTTTCCTAGAAACCTTAGCCACTAGGCACACACCATGGTCAACTCTAGGGATGACTTCCCTATTGACCTTGGTCTTCCTAGACTTAGTTAGTGTTTCATAGTCAAATGGAACACTATGGTAAGCTACCTTAGGCTTAGGTTTGTGTCCCAAACCTTTCTTGCCCTTGGTTGACTTTTGACTCTTAGGTCCTACTTGTTGGCTTTGACTATATGACCTAAAAGTTTGACCAATTGACCCTTGCATTTGATTTTGCATAATTTTAAGGGTCTTTTCTAGTTTTTCAAGTCTTGACCTCAAGACTTGATTTTCCTTTTCTAATATCTCAATTTTTAATTTTTCATTTTCTCTTGAGATATTTTTATTTCTAGGCATATGTCTAGATTTCTTAGCATTAAAACCTAGATGTTCTCCTATTTTCTTAATGCTTTCCTTAGGTAAAATATTTTTAGGGACATTAGTCCCAAATTTCTCCTTATTCTTAAGGTGAGCATTCTTAGCACCTAAGCAAATATGTCTATTAGTTCTAGCATGCTTTTCATGTACAATAGCAAGAGAATTAAAAGCATTCTTTTGCCTAGAAATTGAAGATGCATTAACAAATTTTACCTTAGGGTTTGCCTTGGAGGCTCCCCCTACTTGTGTAGCTCCTTCTTGCCCCTTCTTCTTCAACTCTCGGCGGTTAGTCCGTAGAAGAGCCCCGGGCTCTGATACCACTTGTTAGGACCTTTGTAACGCTAGAGGGGGGGTGATTAGCGTCAATGGAATTCAATCGCGGTTGTGTCTACAAATTCGTTAGCGCAGCGGAATATAGACAATACAATAACAATAATGAAAACACAACACGCTAACACGAGTATATAACGTGGTTCAGAACCGCACGGTTCCTACTCCACGGATCGGGCTCAAATGAGCCCTAGCGATGCCAATCACACACCACTATCAAATAACTCCTTCTCGGAACAATCCGGAGGTGGAGAAACCTCGTACAATATGATTACAACAATAATCAAATGAATACAAGCAATATAGTGAAATACAAAGCAATACAAGTAAAGGAAACACTTTACAAATGCTCTTTGAATGCTTGATCGCTTGGTTGATCGAGTAGCACTTGGAGACCCTGAATTGCAGCAGCAACTCGCCCCAAATCGCCTCAAAGAACCATTGCTTTTTCCTCCACCACGAGCTCCATATATAGCTTCAACCTGTGCTGGAAAAAGTCAATCCCGATCGATCGAGACCATCCGATCGATGGCACGGTCGTGAGACAACGGCTAGTTCCACGCTGGATAAGTCCAACGGAACTACTATCAGTCGACTGATTGTGACCATCAGTCGACTGATGGAGTACTCACTCGACCAGTCGAGTCTCGACTCCATTCTGTGCCCGAATTCACGAGCACCAGTCGACTGATCACAAGATCGATCATTGCTCAAGCTCATCGATCGCCATCATCCGGCCGATGAGCTAGGCCATAACCCGCAAATAAACCCTAGTTGACTTCGGTCCGGTCGCCTCATGGCATCATCGGGCACACCTCAAACATGAGGTTTTAGCCCAAGTATGGTTCCCCATACTTGCTAGACCACCCTTAGCCTAGACCTAAGCCTTCTAGCCATCTCCATCAGCCTCACGCCCCTCAGATCCCTCCAAGTCATCCATGACTTGTTCATCCATCGCGCTAGCCTTCAGATGCTTCCATCGGCTATGTCATGCTAACGGTGTCTACACCGCCAAGGCACATTGGACTTACGCCGCCAAGACTCCGCTTGGACTTTACGCCGCCAACCATTGGACTTATGCTGCCAAGACTCCCGCTTGGACTTTACGCAGCCAACCATTGGACTTATGCTGCCAAGACTCCCGCTTGGACTTTACGCAGCCAATATCAATCCCCTTGGACTTCAAACGCCAAGACTCAAGCTTGGACTTTCCATTTGCCAACACATGTTGGACTTCTCAATTGCCAAGACAATGCTTGGACTTTCCATGCCAAGACCCATGCTTGGACTTTACCATGACAATTACATTGTCATATGTTTTTGTCGAAACATCAAAACATCAAAACATCACTCGAGTCAAACTCGAGTTCTGGTCAATCGTGACCTGGGCCGATTGCACCAACAAAGATTTGGTTATCCAAGACATTCTCCATGAAAGACCTGGGAGAAGCAACCTACATCCTCGGGATTAAGATCTATAGAGATAGATCGAAACGGTTGCTTGGTCTTTCACAGTCTACATATATAGACCGAGTGCTAAAGAGGTTTAGCATGTCGGAATCCAAGAAAGGTTTCTTACCCATCAGGCATGGGAAACACCTTTCGAAGTCTATGTGTCCGCGCACAGAAGACGAGAGGATTTGCATGAGTAAGATTCCCAATGCATCCGCAATAGGATCTATCATGTATGCTATGTTATGTACGAGCCCCAATGTATCGTATGCTATGAGTATCACGAGCAGATACCAGTCTGATCCAGGAATGGATCATTGGGTGACTGTTAAGACAATCCTTAAGTACTTGAGAAGAACTAAGGATGTGTTCCTAATATATGGAGAAGGGGACATGGTGATATGCGGGTATACAGATGCCAGCTTCCAGATAGACAAGGATGATTCCAGGTCTCATTCTGGGTATGTATTCACCTAGAATGGAGACGCAATAAGTTGGAAAGGTTCCAAGCTTGACACTATAGCGGATTCTGCCACTAAGGCAGAATACATTGCAGCTTTGGAAGCAGCAAAGGAAGCGGTTTGGATCAAGAAGTTCATCTCTGAACTTGATGTGGTCTCATCAATGATCCAAACATGTGCTACGCCGCTATCATCTGATCAGAGAGATAATTAGTAGGAAGGAAATACAAATCGAGAAAATCCCCACTGAAAGGAACTTAGCGGATCCTTTGACTAAGGCATTACCTCAAAGTAAGTTTGAGGGTCATGTTAGAGCTTATGGTATTGAATACCGTAGCGATTGGCATTAGGCCAAGTAGGAGTTTGTTAGTAATATATGAGAGATGTCCTAAGACAATCGCCTTATGATTGAACCATTTATATGATAAATGAAGATTCACTATTTGAGTATACATGTTTTCATGTATTTGATTAGATCTTAAACTCATTTACTGAATGTCCACGATACGATTCACAGCATGAGAGAATTTGTGATTGGATCACAACTAGTGAGTATCTCTACATGTGTAATTGTGATGTATCGAAATTATCCCTAGTCGATGAATTGATGGATTTGGACACCATTGATTTTGTCGAGACTAGCATGAGGTATACTCCTTGGTGTATCCAAGTAGCTGATTCTCATTGGCTGGAGACATTGTGATGTCCGGAGTTAATCGTGGATGCTAGTTATTGTAACTAGTTCATTGGAGTGACCAACCGTAAGACTTCATATGGTTCTCTGCATATATAGATATGTCAATGAAGTTCTTACTGTAGCTTAAGTGCGATGTTCCTTTGACTTGCGGTATTCAAGTCATCTTGATCATAAAGACTTATTCTTTGACATCTTAAGCAAGTATCTCTGAGGAGATGTGGACCCGGGTTGATTGGGTATAAGTCGAAGTGATCGAAGGTGTTTGAATAGCCTATATAGGATTCACCACTCCTTGCAAGGAGATGTATACCCATGGCCTCTCGTCGGATTGTTACTAAAGTCTTTGGCCAAAGCATTACATGTTTATGTTGGTGCAATCGGCCCAGCAGTACCTTGATGGTATTTTGATGATAGACAAAACTCATGACATGGGATTGTCATGGGAAAGTCCAACATGGGTTGGCATGGAAAATCCAAGCATGGAGCTTGGTGTGGAAGTCCAAGGGGGAAGCCTTGGCATGGGAAAGTCCAACATGGGTTGGCATGGAAAATCCAAGCATGGAGCTTGGTGTGAAAGTCCAAAGCATTGCGAAGCCGTGCGCTTGGTGTTTGGCATGGGAAATCCAAAGCATTGCGAATCCGTGCGCTTGGTGCTTGGTGAGAAATGCATTGCGAAGCCGTGCGCTTGGTGCATTTGGGAAGTTTTGAGGACTTGGTAAGTTCACTAGGCTCGGGGTCCTTGAGTCGGTGAAGGATGGCATTGCGAAGCCGTGCGCTTAGTGCATCTGAGGGACCGCCGGACGGGGATCGAATGGAGTGAGCCCAAAGGGAAGCATACTTCTAGGGCATGAGACACGAAGGATGACATTGCGAAGCCGTGCGCTTGGCGCATCCGAGGGATGTAGGCCGAGGGAAGAGAGCTTTGGTGGGGAACTCCATGAGGGATAAGGTGGACTTGGCCAAGTGGCTAAGACTGAGTGTCGGAGGCTCAAACATCGTTATGTTTGAGGTTTTGCCCGACATCAGTCGACTGACATAGGTGCCGGTTCGACCGATCCAAGTCGACTAGAGTTCGACTGGTGTAAGGCTAGGGTTTTGTGCTTGGCAGTCGACTGCCATGGACATGGCAATGATCGAAAGTCGAGAATGATTCGAGGATGGCGATCGGTGATGGGAGTGTCGCGAGCACGAGCGCTCCTTAGTCGATCGGGGCGATCGACTCTTTGAGTCTGATCGGTGATGGGCATCATCAGTCGACTGGTAGGTGATCCGTTGGAACTTGTCCGACGTGGATCTGGCCGTTGTGAGACAACGACTACAAAGCGATCATCGGGGCCTTTTGGCGGTCATCGCGCGCGAAAATAGCTTGATGCAGGTTATAAATGGAGCACGAGTTGGAGGATTTCGCCAAGACTTTTGTGAAGCTATTGGAGGGGAATTGCTGCTGCATTCTAGACCTTCAAGAGCCATCTAAAGCAAGCAACAAGCAAAGGATTCAAAGCAAGCGTTGTAAAGTGTTCTTTACGTGTATTTCGTATTTGTCTTTGTATTGCTTGTATTTTATTACTTAGTGTAATTGCTTGTGAGAGGTTTCTCCACCTCCGACGTGTTGTCGAGAAGGAGTGTTATAGTTAGTGTCATGCGCATAACTAGAGCTCGAGGAGCTCGCCCGTGGAGTAAGAACCATTCGGTTCCGAACCACGTATATGCTTGTGTATTGATTGTGCTTGTATTGTTGTTATTTCTATTGTTATTCCGCTGCGTATTAACGACAATTGTAGACGAGCACGTACGACGACGAACGAATTATGACATCCATCGTACGAGGGCTATTCACCCCTCTCTAGCTGGCCGTATCGATCTCCTACAAGTGATATCAGAGCAGAGGTCGCTCTTCAAGGACTAACCGCCGCGAGAGCACTACAAATGGCCGGCTTCATCCATCCACCAAAATTCGATGGAGATTTTTCTTGGTGGAGGAAACGGATGGAGGTATATCTCGAAACCGATTTTGATTTTATGATTATTATAGAAAACGGTTTTGAAATGCCTAGGGACAAACACAACAAGCCAATTGAGAAGTCAAAATGGACCCAAGACCAAATCAAAGACTTCAAGACAAATCTCAAGGTAATCAAGTTGATTAGTGATTTGTTACCTAACACTATTTGGTCTAGATTGGGTGATTATAGGGATGCAAGGGAATTATGGAATAAGGTTATGAAATTCCAAGAAAATTCCCAATCGGCACAAGAAGAGAAGAATGCCGAAGAAGAATCACCATCCATCTTTGAAGACGTGGATGACTTGGTGGAGACCTCCACCTCTAGCATTGAGGGGGAGGAAAGAGTTTCTATTCCGGAGCAAGATCAAAATGAAGCTTCTACCTCCGGAAGAAGTGAAGAGGCCTCCACTACCTCCCTAGGTAACTCAAGTGTTATTATTTTAAATAAAAATCACATAATATGCTTTGAGTGTAGGGAGAAAGGGCATTACAAGAGCAAATGCCCTAAATTGGCTAAGGAAAAGGCATCAAGACCGAAAGTCAAAGGATGCCCGTGTTTCCAAAATCAAGAGCAAAGAGCACATTGTGTGCTTCAAATGCAATCAAAAGGGACACTACCGAAGCCAATGCCCTAGGGGGAGGAAGAAAGGGCAAGAAAGTGCAACTCATGTAGGGGGAGCTCCTAAAGCTAACCCTAAGGTACATTTAGTTAATGCACCTTTAATTCCTAGAGTTAAAAAGCATGCTAAGAATTATTTTAGCTCTCTTGCAATTATAAATGAAAAGCATGCTAGGAGAAATGATAAGATTTATTGCTTAGGTGCCAAGCATATTAGTTTCTCTAAGGACAAACCTAGGACTCATAATTCTAGAAATAACTTGCCTAGGGAGTCAATTAGGAGAGTAGAAGAAAATTTGGGTATTAATCCCAAAAAGTCTAGGCACATGCCTAAGAAGAAGAGGTTTTCCCAAAGACCTAATGAAAATTCAAAAATGGGAAAATTAGAGCTAGAGAACCAAGTCTTGAGGACAAGACTTGAGAGAATGGAGAAAGCCCTTAGAATCATAGAAAATTCAATTCTAGGGTCAAATGCCCAAAAGTCAAGACCTAAGGTTCAAAAACGGTCTAAGGGAAAGGAAGGTTTGGGTGACAAACCTAAGCCCAATAAGACTTATCATAATGTTCCATTTAATTATGTAACTATTTCTAGGTCTAGGAAAACCAAGGCTAATAGGGAAGTCATCCCTAAGTCTAGCCATGGTATGTGTTTAGTGGCTAACATCTCAAAGAAATCAAATGTAGCCACTAAGAAGGTCAATGGAGGAGTCACCTCTAGAGTTGACTTAGGAAAGACCCAAAAGACTATGGCTTCAAAGCCTAAAAGGGTCATTAGGAAGGTATCTAGGGAAGTTATCCCTAGGGAATACCTTGTTAACCCAAGGAGCTCCAATAGATATTGGGTTCCTAAGAGCGTGATTGATTCACGCTAAGTGGGTTAGGGTGTGTCAACCCTAAGTGGATGGATGGTTAACCTAGCCATTGTGAGTTTACACATTAGGGTGTGCCAATATGGTTTGAGAAGTTAAAAATGATTTAAATTGGCACAATTAGGTCTTAGAGGTATTGGTGTGCCATTTTGGGTTTTTGGCACACTAGGGAAATGAATGGCATTAAGGCAAAATGAATTTAATTCCTAGAAATGACAACTTAATTTTTAATACTTAGGTATTCTATACCTTAGTATATTTTACTTGCCATGCTTTATTTGCCTTGCCATGTCATGACATCATTTTCATTTTTATCTATAAAATGTCATGATCATGTTTAGATTTATGTTTAGATGTCATGTATGCTTAAGTTTCATTCACATGCCATGACATCATGATATTGGCATATGTTTTTATCTATATCATATCTATGCCATCATCATATCATGCATGAATTAAAATGAAGTTAAGGACTATGACATGATTTGATGAGAATCAAATAATATTGCCTAGAAATATGCATGAGACCATTTTAAAGAACAAAAACCCACATCTCACTAGATTAATTGCCTTGAATGTGTTTTTACACATCTAGATATAAGTGAGATGTTTAAGGAAAAGAAATTAAAGGTTTTGAAAACTTTTTGAAAACATTTTGAAAAACCTTGGTGAAGCCTATCTTTTGATAGCTATCACCATTGAATGGGATGATACAAAGAGGGCTCTTTATTGAAGCTTTTCTAAACTTTTGAACTTTGTATCAATCTCCTAATTTAGTGGGTAAAATAATTTTCCAATATTTTTCACCCATAGTGTTTAGGATAAGTATTATACGTATGCATTTTCAAGATTTTTAAAATTACGTATATTTACTAAAATCGATTATCGAATGTACCATGGTGTGATCGGTGATGAATGTAACGACCGTGATTTACGATTTGATCATTTGCCCAAGCTGATTTCGGGTAAATCTTGTTGGTTAGGCCCATGTTCAGCTAGGTTAAGGTCCCCTAACCACTCCTAACCCTAGGATATGCTTGGGAGAGCATTAGAGAGGGTGGAAATCCATTGGATATGGATTAGGAGTTGGGTTGAGGGTGAGTATCAATTTTAAGGTGGAAAAGAGTTCATTGTTGAACTTTGCCTTAATTTTGATTTGGTTAATGTTCCTATTGGCTTAGGGACTCTCCAAGGACATTGTTGGTGCAATGGTCAAGGGGGAGCAAGCCTCTAGGGGGAGGTATCCATCATGGGAAGATGGATGTGTATTTCCTCATGGGAGGAAAATTGGGTTGCCTCTCTTTAAGTGATATGGGATCACTAGAAAGATTGTAGGCATGCGTTCCTCCAAGGGAGAGATTGTAAGATCTCATTGGGATATGAGACATTCATACCCTTGGGGAGGACCTTTTTGATGTAATGTCAAAAAGGGGGAGAAGTTACCAAGTTACCAATTAGGGTTCGTTGGAATTCTCATTGGGATATGAGAATTGCCAATATGGGAGAATTGGTAGACTTGAGATGGTAGTTTTGTCAATCATCAAAAAGGGGGAGATTGTTGGTGCAATTGGCCCAGCAGTACCTTGATGGTATTTTGATGATAGACAAAACTCATGACATGGGATTGTCATGGGAAAGTCCAACATGGGTTGGCATGGAAAATCCAAGCATGGAGCTTGGTGTGGAAGTCCAAGGGGGAAGCCTTGGCATGGGAAAGTCCAACATGGGTTGGCATGGAAAATCCAAGCATGGAGCTTGGTGTGAAAGTCCAAAGCATTGCGAAGCCGTGCACTTGGTGTTTGGCATGGGAAATCCAAAGCATTGCGAAGCCGTGCGCTTGGTGCTTGGTGAGAAATGCATTGCGAAGCCGTGCGCTTGGTGCATTTGGGAAGTCTTGAGGACTTGGTAAGTTCACTAGGCTCGGGGTCCTTGAGTCGGTGAAGGATGACATTGCGAAGCCGTGCGCTTGGTGCATCCGAGGGACCGCCGGACGGGGAGCGAATGGAGTGAGCCCAAAGGGAAGCATACTTCTAGGGCATGAGACGCGAAGGATGGCGTTGCGAAGCCGTGCGCTTGGCGCATCCGAGGGACGTAGGCCGAGGGAAGAGAGCTTTGGTGGGGAACTCCATGAGGGATAAGGTGGACTTGGCCAAGTGGCTAAGACTGAGTGTCGGAGGCTCAAACATCGTTATGTTTGAGGTTTTGCCCGACATCAGTCGACTGGCATAGGTGCCGGTTCGACTGATCCAAGTCGACTAGAGTTCGACTGGTGTAAGGCTAGGGTTTTGTGCTTGGCAGTCGACTGCCATGGACATGGCAGTCGACTGAAGTCGACAGCAGTCGACTGCTGAGGGATGGCAGTCGACTGATGGGAGTGTCGCGAGCACAGAACGCTCCGTAGCGCCGGGCGATCGACTCTTTGGAGTCACGATGTGATGGGCATCATCAGTCGACTGGTAGGTGATCCGTTGGAACTTGTCTGACGTGGATCTGGCCGTTGTGAGACAACGGCTACAGGGGCAGTCGACTGGGGCCTTTTGGCAGTCGACTGCTAGGCGCAAAAATAGCTTGATGCAGGTTATAAATGGAGCACGAGTTGGAGGATTTCGCCAAGACTTTTGTGAAGCTATTGGAGGGGAATTGCTGCTGCATTCCAGACCTTCAAGAGCCATCTAAAGCAAGCAACAAGCAAAGGATTCAAAGCAAGCATTGTAAAGTGTTCTTTATGTGTATTTCGTATTTGTCTTTGTATTGCTTGTATTTCATTACTTAGTGTAATTGCTTGTGAGAGGTTTCTCCACCTCCGACGTGTTGTCAAGAAGGAGTGTTATAGTTAGTGCCGTGCGCATAACTAGAGCTCGAGGAGCTCGCCCGTGGAGTAGGAACCATTCAGTTCCGAACCACGTATATGCTTGTGTATTGATTGTCCTTGTATTGTTGTTATTTCTATTGTTATTCCGCTGTGTATTAACGACAATTGTAGACGAGCATGTACGACGACGAACGAATTACGACATCCATCGTACGAGGGCTATTCACCCCCCTCTAGCCGGCCGTATCGATCTCCTACAGTTTAGAGTAAGGTATTCTTCGATACATGTGCAGTAACTAGAATTCGTAGGACGAGGAAATGATACTTGGGCTAGGTGTGACATAGTCAGTCTAGTGGGGACTGACACTATAGACCATGTCCTGAACCAAGTGGGTATAAGATGAGTGAAGGGAATGGGGCACGATTCATTCGAGCTGCTGAAGGGTTTCAGAAATAGTTCTGGATCAACCGTTGATCTTTTCGGTTAATTGGGGATCATGATGTACTACTAGGTGCCACTCATGATCGTTCTATAATTATTGGTTAATTATAGATGGCCAACATAAACCGAGAACCTATTTGGTCACACGCACAACGAGCGTAATCCAAAGGATTTAAAACGAGCTTGAGAATGAGATTCTCAGGTCGAGAGAAACTAGATTTGGTTGGACCAAACATGGAGCGAGCATGAAATCGTTTCAGTCACAATGGAAGCGTGGATGGGCCGTGTCTTATGAAGACATGATGGATGAACCTAATTGGTTTGGTTCTAATCCAATGGTGGAGAATAAACCAAAGGGGTTTGGTTTGTTTTAAACGAATGAACCAAAGTTGGTTCGGTTCGTTTTAACTTAAAATAGACCAAATCAGTTTGGTTTATTTTAACTTAAGTTATTGGAGCGGGTTAACGGGTTTTGGTTATGAACCAATAACCGTTAGGAGAATGTGTTCTCTATAAAAACACGGCTTAAGGGTTTTTCCAAAAAACCTAAGGGAATAAGCCATTGAGTTGCCACCCAAAAACCTAGCTCCTCTTTTGTTGTTGTCGCCCAACATGGTGTTGCCGCCAACTTCATGGAGCTGCTGCCATCTCCTTGCCGCCGGACAACCACCTGCTGCCGCCGGCCACTTGCTGCTGCCGGTGATCCTCCGGCGACCCTCCTTGGCTCCGGTGACCAAGGACTAGCCGGTCCTCTTCCCTTTGGCCGGCGCTAACTCCTCCACCAAAGCTGTCCAGTTTTCTGGACAGCTTGTTTACTTCGTGTCGGAGCGTCGTTTGGAGCTCCGACAGAGGCTTCCTTGTCGGGGATTCGATCTCCGGTAATCCTCATAGGTGGAGGATGAAGGATTCATCAAACGGTTGACGAATACCTCTCCGGAGAAGCAAGTTTTTGAGGACTTGTTTTGGATCCGAATTTTGATTCGGATCGTGATCTTCTATCGATCACATCGTCTTCAACACGAGGCTAGTAACCCGTACGAAGACGAGGCTTGTGACTTTGTGAAGTAATCCCGAAGATACTCGGCGTGGATTCGGATAGAGACAATTCTAGCGAGAATCGTTTCGGTTGATGCCTTTCCCACTACACGTGATACGTTAGGTATACGTAGTATAAATTTCCTTTTATTGCAAAATTTGAATTTACGGTTATGTCTACACATATTGTACTATGCATGCGTGTAATATGTGTGTTGTAATAAATTAGATTTATTATTTTATTCCTTCTGCTGTGTACATATTTACAAAACATGTTCGAACACACACTCGCCGCGGTGCCGGAAACCCAACACAACATGGGTCTTGGCAAGGGAAATTTCAAGCTTGAGTCTTGGAAAATGGAAAGTCCAACATGGGTTGGCAAGGGAAGTCCAAGGGGTGATATTGGCAGCATAAAGTCTAAGGGTGGAGTCTTGGCAGCATAAGTCCAATGGTTGGCGGTGTAAAGTCCAAGCGGAGTCTTGGCAGTGTAAGCCCATTGTGCCTGGGCGGTATAGACCACGTTAGCATGACAATAGCTGATGGAAGCACCTGAAGGCTAGCGTATAGATGAATAAGTCATGGATGACTTGGAGGGATCCGATAGGCGTGAGAATGATGGAGGTGGCTAGAAGGCTTAGGTCTAGGCTAAGGGTGGTCTAGCAAGTATGAGGGCATCATACATGGTGTTAAACCTCATGGTTGAGGTTATCAGTCGACTGGGGCTTTGGACCAGTTGACTTGTCAAGTGTTTTGACACTTGGAAGCCGAGTCGATTTGTATTAGTTGACTGATGGGAGTCGACTAACGATCGACTGCGATCGAGTTGTGACCATAGACGCAAGGCGCCTCGACTAGCGCCTCGACTGCGATGGCCATAGAGGCAAGGCGCTTTGACCGGCACCTCGACTGGCCTAGCAGTCGACTGATGTTGAGGAAATGCCATAGACGTGAGGCAGGCTCGACCAGCAACTCGACTGCCTATGCATCAGTCGATTGATGGTCTATCTATTGGAACTTGTCCAGCGTGGATCAAGTCATTGTGAGACAACGACTACAAGAACAGCTGACTGATGGTCGCGATCAGTCGACTGCCAAGCACGAAAACAACTCGAGTGCAGGTTATAAAGGCATCTTGAAGGGTAGGTTTTGGCATCGGTTTTCTTGGGCGATTTGCTGGTGCAAATCAGAGTCTTCAAGGCTAGTCCAAGGCAATCAACAAGCAAGCTTCCAAAAGATTTTTGTAAAGTGTTCTTTGCATTCTTTTGTTGTATTTACTTGTATATGCTTGTTGTTCATTGTATTACTTAGAGAAATCACTTGTACGAGGTTTATCCACCTCCAAATTATTCCTAGAAGGAGTTATTGAGTAGTGGTGTGTGATTGACATCGCTAGGGCTCGTTCGAGCCCAATTCGTAGAGTAGGAACCATTCGGTTCTGAACTACGTTATATTTGGTGATGTGATTGTGCTTGTGTGTATTTTTTTGTTATATATATATTCCACTGCGTATAACACATTTTGTAGCAAACACGATCAATTCCATCATCAACGTCGAAGTGCTATTCACCCCCCTCTTGTGGGCGCACAGGTCCTAACACTAACATCTCATGCCCATCTACGTGGCTAAGTACACAAACACATTAGTCCTATGTGTTGTGAGATGTGTTGGCTCCTTAAATCTATAGGCATATGATATCTAGGGTAAACCCTAAGCTAGTTCCATTAACATGAAAAGTAAATAATAGAGTATGTAAAAATTTGTAAATCCTACTCTATTACGTACATGCCCAATTTTCGTCTTAGTAGACTAAATTCAGCTTCGGGTAGTGGTTTGGTAAAGAGATCAGCTAAGTTCAACTTGGATTCCACATATTCGAGTTGTATTGTTCCGTTAGCTACATGTTCTCGAATGAAGTGGTGTTTAACCTCTATATGTTTGGTCCTAGAGTGGCATATAGGGTTCTTAGTCAAGTTGATTGAGCTAATATTATCTATGTGAGTTTTAATATTGTTGAAGTTCAAGTTGAAGTCCTAGAGAGTGTGCTTTATCCAAAGAAGCTGAGCCACACACTCACCCATTGCGACGTATTCATCTTCGGTGGTAGATAATGCAACACAGTGTTGCTTCCTACTGCACCAACTCACTAGACTCGAGTCGAGAAGTTGACAGCAACCACTTGTTCTCTTTCTATCGAGTTTACTACCGGCATAGTTCGAGTCAGAGTAGCCGATTAGTTCGAACTCGGTAGATCTAGGGTACCAAATACCTACGCTTAGTGTGCCCTTTAGATACCTAAGGATACGCTTAACTAATGTTAGGTGAGACTCCTTAGCACAGGTTTGGAACCTTGCGCACATACTTACTGTGAATAGTATGTCGGGTCGACTCGTAGTTAAGTAAAGGATACTCCCTATGACACTCCTATAGTATTTTAGGTCAATAGGTTTTCCGTCTACATCTTCTCCTATATTAACGTTTGTTGCCATGGGTGTATTAATAATTTTAGCATTTTGCATTCCGAATCGGTTAATTAATTTCTTAGCATATTTTTGTTGATATAAATAGATTCCTTCCTTAGTTTATTTAATTTGTAATCCTAGAAAAAAATTTAATTCTCCTACTAGGTTCATTTCAAATTCACTTTCCATGAGTGAAATAAACTCGTTTAGTAGGATTGAGTTAGTGGTTCCAAAGATTATGTCATCTACGTAGATTTGGGCTATAAAAATTTCTTTGCCTACGGTTTTTACGAAAAGGGTCGGGTCGACTAAGCCTTGGCTAAACCCCTTAGACTTAAGGTATACAGAAAGCCTCTAATACCAAGCTCTAGGAGCTTATTTTAGTCCATATAAAGCTTTCTTGAGTTTAAAGACATGGTTGAGTTTGTCTAGGCTTTCGAATCCTGAGGGTTGGCTAACATATACTTCTTCCTTAATAAGTCCATTCATAAATGCTGACTTGACATCCATTTGAAATAACTTGAATCCTCAATGTGCAGTGTATGCCAACAACATTTGGATGGATTCTAATCTAGCTACGGGGGCATAGGTTTCATCGTAATCTAACCCTTCTACTTGACTAAACCCTTTTGCGACTAATCTCGCTTTGTTTCTAACTACTTCACCTTTGTCATCAAGTTTGTTTCGGAAGACCCATATTGTTCCAATAATTGATTTATCTTTAGGTGGTTGTACTAATTCCCAAACTTCATTCTTAGTCAATTGAGCTAGCCCTTCTTGCATTGCAATAATCCAATCGGGATCAAGAAGAGCTTGTTCAACTGACTTGGGTTCGATTTTCGAAATCAAGGAGATTTGACTAAGGTTTCGATATGATGCTCTAGTTCAAACCCCTAGGTTAGGATCACCTATCACTTGGTCGATAGGATGACTTGATTGAATTCTAGACTGACTCGAGTTAGGATTAGTACTAGACTCGATTTCATGGTCAGAGTCGAGTCTGGTATGAGTTGGTTCGTCAGTTGGTTTTACTAAGGGTTTTGTGGGTTCATGTCCATCGAATACTACATTAATGGTTTCCTCAATTTTAAGGGTGTCATTGTTATATACCCTATAGGCTCTACTCGTAGTTGAGTATCCTAGGAAGATTCCGGTGGAGGTTTTGGATGTGAACTTTCCTAGGTAGTCCTTAGTGTTTAGGATGTGTACCTTACATCCAAATATCCTAAAATATTTAATGTTAGGTACTTTGTCATGGTAGGTTTCGTATGAGGTCTTAAGGTGCCTCTTAACCATTAGGATTCTATTTTGGACATAACAAGTTGTACTAACGGTTTCTGCCCAAAACCTATCAGGTAGGTTGCATTCCTTCAACATGGTCCTAGCGACTTCTTGTAGGGTTTTATTTTTCCTCTCGACTAGGCCATTTTGTTGTGGGGTTCTAAGACATGAGAATTCATGGTGGTATCTTTTTAGGTTATAGAAATCTGTGAACCTGTGGTTTTCGAATTCACCACCATGATCGCTTCTAAGTCTTTTAATTTTAAGGTTCTTTTGGTTTTCGATTAACTTACACAAGTTGATGAATTGGTCTAAGGTGTCACTTTTGTGTTTAAGGAATCTAACCCAGGTAAACCTAGAATAGTCGTCAATTATGACAAAATAAAATTGACTCCCATTAAGTGACTAGGCTCCATGTGAATCGAATAGATCCAAATGTAGGAGCTCAAGCACACTTTTGGTTCATTCTTGGTTAGTTAGTTGATGTTGTGTCCTAGGTTGTTTACCTTGTTGACAAACATTACATATTTTATTGCCTAAGTTGTTAAGGTTAGGCAGACCTCTGACTAAGCCACTTTGAATCATCTTGTGAACGAGTCTTGGATGCGAGTGACCAAGTTGTCGGTGCCACAACCAAGATTCCTCTTGTTGTGTCATAAGACACTTGGTTGAGGAGTTAGGTAGATTAATAGTGTAGATGTTGCTATTCCTAGTTCCTTTAAGTATTGTTTTAGAGGTTGCATTAGTTTTAATTAAGCATTAATTTTCTAGGAATATGACCTTATAGTTATTATGACACAATTGACTTACACTAAGAAAATTGTATTCAAAATCTTCGACTAATAAAATATTTTGAATTGTAAAATTTGAATTTAGCTCAATATCACCTGATCCGATGATTTTGACCTTGCCGTTGTTTTCGAAAGTTACCGATCCTTATCGTTTGAATCTAAGCTTTGAAAATTTAAATTGGACCCTAGTCATGTGTCGGGAGCACCCACTGTCCAAAATCCATTGATCCTACACATATAGTAGTTGGATCGGATATTGGAATTTAAAAATTGGTTGAAGATTATTAGTCCAAGATCATCTCACCCATTTCTACATGATCAAACACATTATCCTTATGTGTTCTTGTGAGATGACTTTAATTTTACTTGATTAACTTTAATGAATTGAAACTAGTCAACCTTGGGTTAGATTCGGATTTAACCCTAAGCTCGTCAAGTCACCTTTTAAGAAATTGGCTTCCAGGTCGTGGTGAGGCACAGAGGCCTTCTTTGATTGGAACAACGACCACTCCCTTAGACAAAGCCAAGTTTGAGAAAATAATAACTTGATTCACTTAAAATTATTTCCTGGTCTAACTAGTTAAGGATACAACGAGGAAGCTTCAGCTAGTTATACTTAGTCGAGTACACCGAGCTAGATGCACCTTATCTAACTTGGACACACGGGACTTCACTTTCCAAGCGTACTATCATCTCGCCGCGTCCTAGTACTATGTTGTCAAGAATTGGCTAGTTATAGGTCATATCTAACCATTCTAAAAATAAAAATAAAAATACCTAAGCATGCAAAATCTAATTAATAGCACAAACAAATTTTGTACTAGCTCCCCTTGGACCATTGAATCGGTTCAGTCTTTCCACATAGTGGATTTGGTCCTTAGGAACCCAGTACTTATTAGATCCTAATTTAGAAATCAAAACGGTCTTAGGGACCCATGCTTGGACATGTTTTTTGTTTCGACTTACAATCGACATATACGACTTCTTAGTCATATTTGAGTTAAAACCAAGCCCGACCTTGTTGTACACGACCCTTTGTGATCCAAGTAAAAGGTCAAGTCCTTTGGATCCCAAAGTGAACCTTTCCAACGTATGCCTAAGGTCTTCGACTTGACTTTTCAAAAGTGAGTTCTCAACTTCGAGCTTTTCAACTCGAGTTGAGTCCTCCTCTTGAACTTGACTAGTCGAAGAGGTTAGGGAGACCTTGTGTTTAAGGAGTTTAACCTCCTCAACTAAGGTCTCGACCTTGGACTCGGACTTAGCTAATTTTCTAGTTAAGAATTTAATTGCATTATATAATGTGCTAAGTAAAGATCGACTTACCTTAAGTGACCCTTTTGAACCGGATGCGGATCCGTGGCTTATCTTGAATAACGACTCGTCATTGGATCCGGACTCGGACTCTCCCTTGGGTTTGGACTCTTGTTCGGGCTCAGTTGGCTTGGCCATGAAGACGAGGTCATCGTCTTCCTCCTCCGACGATTCTTCCCAAGTAGCATTAAGCGCTTTCTTGGACTTGGGTGCTTTGTTCTTGAGTTTCGGACACTCCGACTTGATGTGTCTGAACCTGTTATATTCAAAACATCTAAAATTAGAATTCGATTTAGATTTACCTTGATTGACGGGTCATCTTCGGCTCTTGATCATCTTCTGAACTAGATTCACTAGTTCGGTTTCCATCTCAGGGTCTACTTCCGAATCATACTCGTCCTCTTCCTTGGGGGGTGGTTTGTTTGAGGCCTTCTTCTTCGAACATGCAAGTAAAGCAATACCTTTCTCGGGAGCCAAATTAGACTGTTCATGGAGTTCAAATTCAGAGAATAATTCATCTAGTCTAATCTTTGAAAGGTCCTTAGAAACCTTGTAGGCATCGACCATAGATGCCCACAAGGTAGTCCTAGGAAAAGCATTTAAAGCGTACCTTATAAGGTCTCGATTTTTGACCTTTTGTCCGATGGAGTGCAGGCTATTTACAATGTCTTGAATATGGGTGTGTAGTTGAGTTGCCGTCTCGTGTTCCTGCATCTTAAGGTTATACAATTTATTAAATAAAAGATCTCTCTTACTCACCTTCGCGTCGTCGGTTCCTTCGTGTAGTTCTACGAGTTTGTTCCATAGATCTTTCGCACTTATGAAGGGGCCGACGCAGTTTAGCTCCTCTTTTGACAAGCCACATTGAAGGATTTGGGTCACCTTGGTGTCGGCTTCCACTTGTCTTTTCATGGCGTTCGTCCATTGGTCATAATCCAATGATTCACCCACTTTATTAGTAGGAAGCGTGAATCCGATTTGGATTACGATCCACATCTCGATTTGGGTCTTTAGGAAGCACTCCATCCGACCCTTCCAGTAATGGAAGTCGTCTCCGTTGTAAAATGGAGGTTGGATGGTGCTAAACCCTTCGAGATGGGCCATTTAGAAAAAAAAAAATAATACCTCACAAAAACAAAAACAACCAAATGTACCAAGACTTTTCGTCTTGGATTAGTAGTGTGGAAGAACGGAATCAAACGAAATGAAAAAGTCGTAAAACCAAAAATAAATAAAAAAATCTATAAAAATTGCTAGATTGGTGGATTCACCAAATCGTAGCACCCCAGCTCTGATACCACTTGTTGGATCGATATGAGCACTAGAGGGGGGGGTGAATAGCGCAAAATAAATTCTTCGTTCGTTCGTCGATTCGATAAGCGATAAGAGTAAAATGCAGCGGAATGTAAAGTACGCAAATCATTTTTTACTTGGTTCACAGTCTTCCGGCTGCTAATCCAAGGCCCTAGTAGTCCTAGACCATGTACGGAGGGAAAATCACTAAAGTACTCCTCCTCGTTGGAGGTAGGAGTAGACGATTACAAAAGCACAAAAAAGATTGAGGTAGAGGGACACTCCCCCTCTCCTCGTTATGATAAAAGCATGATAATAAAACCAAGAATTACAAGGAATGATTGAACTCTAAGAAGACTTTTACCGACGACTTGTAGATGAGAATATTGAGCGCTTGTCGTCGTTGTTTCAGCAGTGCTTCGTCATCGTAGGAGTGTTAGAGAGTCACAGTGTATCGGAAGCACTTGGAGGATTTTTGAATGATGAAAATGGTGTGGAGAACCCCTTCTTTTATAGCCTTGAGAAACCCTAATCGTTGAGATGATCCTTATCTTCAAAAGCCACCTCACCCTAAGATAAGGGGGTGAGGTTTTGACTCTTCTTGAGGCTGGAATTTGAACATCAATCGACTGATCAACCCTATCAGTTGACTAATAGAGGCAGCAGTCGACTACCAATAGCCTGCAGTCGACTGTTGCTAGGGTTTCCAGCTGCAATAAAGAGTTAGCTCAAAAATACAGTTAATATAAGTAAATTTGATGGCCATTTACCATCCGATCTCGACTTAGACCTTCCATGGGAAGTCTTGGTCGGATCGTCGCCTAAGGACGTCCCCGTATAGAGGACACGACCTTACTTATGCTCGCACACATGAGCTTACCTTGAGCTTACCTTTGTGATTGTAGCTTCGCCTCCGGTCTCCACTTGAGGACTTCAGCTCCCTACGAAGTCCTCCCGGTGTCGCCCGACCACCACGGTTCCCTCCGGGTGTCGCTGACCTTCAGCTTAACTTAGCATTCCTGCACACTTGATTCAGCTCGTGATATAACAATAGGGGATTAACTTTGTGTCTTTTGCTATAATCAAAACTTAGGTTTGACTTAGGTGCCTACTGCATCAACAATAATTCCAGTCGACTGCTGAGTGTCAACTCGGCTACCAAGTGTCAAAACACTTGACTAGTCGACTGGTCCATAACCCCAGTCGACTGACAAAACTCAACCATGAGGTTTAACACCAAGTATAATGCCCTCATACTTGCTAGATCACCCTTAGCCTAGACCTAATCCTTCTAGCCACCTCCATAAGCCTCACGTCTATTGGATCCCTCCAAGTCATCCATGACTTGTTCATCCATACGCTAGCCTTCAGGTGCTTCCATCGGCTATTGTAATGCTAACGGTGTCTACACCGCCAAGACACATTGGACTTGCGCTGCCAAGAACACGCTTGGACTTTACGCCGCCAACCATTGGACTTATGCTACCAAGACTCCACCCTTGGACTTTACGCCACCAATATCAAACCTTGGACTTCCCTAATGCCAAGTACCCATGACTTGGACTTTCATCGCCAAGACTACACCCTTGGACTTACGTGGCCAAGACTACACCCTTGGACTTTCCATGCCAACCCAATGTTGGACTTTCCAAATGCCACGACTCAAGCTTGGACTTTCCCTTGCCAAGACCCATGCTTGGACTTTCTATGCCAAGTACTCAAGACTTGGACTTTCCCATTGCCAAGACCCATGCTTGGACTTTCTATACGAAGTACCCATGACTTGGACTTCTCCATCATATGGTCAACCCCATGTCAACCATTTAGTCAAACAATGGTCAAACCATCGTCAAACATCAAAATACCCCTCAAGTCAAACTCGAGTCCGGTCAATCATGACCTGAGTCGATTGCACCAACAATCTCCCCAAAATATTATCAAACATCAAAACACTACTTAAGTCCAACTCGAGTCTGGTCAATCATGACCTAGGCCGATTGTACCAACAATCTCTAGCTTTTTGATGTTTGACAAAAACCACAAACAAAACATTGAGTTTGGCCACCTAACTCAAATCTCCTTACCAATTCTCCCAAATTGGTAATCCCAACTTCTCCTATAAATTCCCCCCCTTTTCGACATACATCAAAAAGGTTCTCCCCAAGGAGGTCAATGTCTCATATCCCAATGAGATCTTACAATCTCCCCTTGGTCCAAGAACATCTAGGATGCCTTCACTCTTCCTAGTGATAAGTCTCATATCACTTAAGAGAGGGTTCCTATAAACTCTCCCAAATTCTCCCCCTCATGAGGAAGAAACACACCCATCATCCCATGATGGATACCTCCCCCTAAAGGCTTGCTCCCTCTTGACCATTACTCCAACAATGTCCTTGGAGAGTCCCTAAGCCTTATAGGAACACTAAACCATCAAGATTAAGGGTAAAAGTTCAATCTTGAACTTTCAGACACCTTAAAATTGATACAAACCCTAAACAACTCTCCTAATCCATATTCAATGGATTTTCACCCTTTCTAATGCTTTCCAAAGCATATCCTAAGGTTAGGAGTAGTTAGGGTAGCCTAGCATAGTTGAAACATGGGCTAAACATCCTTGTTTACTCGAAATCAGCGTTGACAGTCGACTCTGACAATAATCAGTAGACTTTCCTATGCATTAGTCGACTGATATATGTAAAATGTAGAAATCAAAAATCAAAATTGAGTTTTGAAAATTCATAAGTAATTATACATAATACGAAAAAATCACGAAAATTCATATGTATAATACTTATGACAAATAAAATGGGTGAAAAATATTTGAAAATTAATTTACCCACAAAATAGTGAAATTGATACAAAGTTCAAAAATGAGAAAAACTTCATTGTTTTGAGCTCACTTTGTATTAACATCATCAATGGTGACTTCTATCAAAAGATAGACTACACCAAGGTTTTTCAAAATGATTTTAAAATAGTTTTAAAACCATATATTGAACCATGGTCTATGGGCTTAGTGCACATGACTTGTACAAGCTTTCCTCATGATTCATCCATGGTATGAGTTGAGTTTAAGTTCATCTAGATGCAAAAACTATGCACCTTGAACTTAATTATTTCCTAGCATCTCACATGTGTCTAGGGTGTATCAATACACACACATGTCAATGTGATGTGAGATGTGAGTTTTGTTCATCCTAAACTAGGGTTTCATGCATTTTCTAGGGCAACACTACTTGATTCCCTTATACATGGGACTTCAAGTCATGCCATAGTCCTTAAGTCAATTTTAATTACTTTAAATGCATGAATGATCATGACATAAATGATAATATAAATAAGCATAGCCAATGATCATGATGTCATGACATTTGATTTAATCTAAACATACATGACATTAAAACTACAACCTAAACATGATCATGACATATAAATGATAAAAAATAGATATGATGTCATGACATGTTATATGACAAATCAATCAAGGCAAATAAAATATAAAGGTATATAATACCTAAATTTTAACATTAATTGCCATTTGTTAAGGTTAAATCTATTTTGACATATTATCACTTTTCTCCCAAGCGTGCCAAAAACCCAAAATGACACACTATGACCTATAAGCCTAATTTGTGCCAATTTGATTGTTTTTTTCATAATCTTCAAAAATATATTGGCACATCCTAAAAACCTTTAGGATTATGATCAAAACACATTTCCAAGGTACCCATAATCTTGAAAATGACCTAAAGTGCCACCTTTACCATGGTTAGGTTAACTACCCATCCATTTAAAGTTGGCACAACCTAATCCATTTAGCGTGAGTCGATCATGCTCTTAGGAACCCAAAACCTATTGGAGCTCCTTGGGTTTACTAGGTATTTTTTAGGGAAAACTTCCCTAGATACCCTCCTAATGACCCTCCTAGGCTTAGAAGCCTTGGTCATTTGGGTCTTACCTAGGTTAACTCTAGGGGTAACTCCCCTTGTAACCTTCTTAATGGCTTCTCTAGGTTTCCTTGAAACCTTAGCCACTAAGCACCTACCTTGGTCAACCTTAGGGATGACTTTTCTATTGACCTTGGTTTTTCTAGACCTAGATTGAGTTCCATAATCGAATGGAACATTGTGATAGATCTTTTTGGGCTTAACCTTGCCCTTGGATGATTCTTGTTTCCTAGGCCTTTGACTTTGACTCCTAGACCCTAGGCTTTGATTATTTGACCCTTGCATTTGATTTTACATTTTCCTAAGGGTTTTTTTCTAATTTTTCAAGTCTTGACCTCAAGACTTTGTTGGTGCAGTAGACACTTGAATCGAACCTGAATTTTGATTATAGCAAATACACAAAGTTAAGTTCATTTTGTTATCTCACGAGCTGAATCAAGTGTGCAAAAATGCTAAGCTAAGATGAAGGTATGTGACACTCGGAGGAAATCGTAGTGGTCGGGCGACACCGGGAGAACTTCGGAGGGAGCCGAAGAAATCAGGTGTAGATCGAAAGTGAAGCTTCAAAGGTAAAGGTTGAGGTAAGCTCGTGTGAGTGAGCTTATGTAAAGTCGTGTTCTCCGCACGGGGACATCCTTAGGCGTCGATCCGACCAAGACTTTCCATGGAAAGTCTAAGTCGAGATCGGATGGTAAATGGCCATCGAATTTACTTATATCAACTGCATTTTTGAGCTAACTTTTCATTGCAGCTAGAAACCCTGCCATCAGTCGACTGAAGGCTTGTATCAGTCGACTGCTGCTTCTAGCAGTCGACTGCTGGTCAAGGATCAGCCTCGAGGAGAGTCAAGGCTTATCTCCATTTATCAAGGGCTAGCTGGCATTACCTCATGAAACCTCATCTCAATGATTAGGGTTTCACAAGGCTATAAAAGTAGGGGTTCTCCACACCATTTTCATCATTCTAAGAGCCTCCAAGTGCTTCCAATATGCTGCGACTCTCCGACATTCTTACGATGACAAAGCGCTGCCGAAACGACAACTAGAGCTCAACCTTCTCATCTACAAGTCGTTGGTAAAAGTTATTTTAAAGTTCAATCAGTACTTGTAATTCTTGTTTTATTATTTTACTTTCATCGTAATGAACAGAGGGGGAGTGCCCCTCTACCTCAATCCTTTTAGTGATTTTGTAATCGCTTACTCCTACCTCTAACGAGGAGGAGTGTTTTTAGTGGTTTTCCCTCCGTACATGGTCTAGGACCGTTAGGGCCTTGGATTAACAGTCGAAGGCTATGAACTAAGTAAAAACAAAGAGTATCTTATTTATTTTCCGCTGTGTACTTTTTCATTAAACGAATTCTCTTGAAAAGTTTTCTCGCGCGCTATTCACCCCCCCCCCCCCCCCCTCTAGCACTCAAATCGATCAAACATACTTGATTTTCCAACTCTAATTGCCCAATTTTTGATTTTTCATTGATTCTTTGGGAATGAGACTTCCTAGGCATATGTCTATGGTTCTTGGAGTTAAAGCCTAGATGATTTTCTACCTTCCTAATAGACTCCTTAGGTAGGATTTTTCTAGGGACATTAGTCCCAAATTTCTCCTTATTTCTAAAGTTAACATGTTTAGCCCCTAAACAATATAACTTATTGTTTCTAGCATGCTCCTTATGAACAATAGCAAGGGAATTCAAAGCATGCTTTTTATTATTAAAATTCAAAGTTACGTTATTAAAATATACCTTAGAGTTTGCTTTTAAAGCTCCCCCTACATGTGTAGCTCATTCTTTGACCTTCTTGCTCCCCCTAGGGAATTGACTCCTATAATGGCCCCTAGAATTGCACTTGAAGCAAATCACGTGCTCCTTGTTTTTAATTTTGGGGACACCGACATCCTTGGCTTTTGGCGCCGGTTGAGCCTTCTTGATCTTCTTAGGGAACTTGCTCTTATAGTGCCCATATTCCCTACACTCAAAACACATGATATGATTTTTATTATTTATTAATGTGCTTGAGTTACCTAGGTCAATGGTGGTGGAGTTTTGGGCTTCTTCATCTCTTCCGGATGTTAATGGTTCTTCTTGAATTTGTTTTTGTTCCGGAGTGGATGGTCTTTCCTCCCCCTCAATCCTTGAGGAGGAGACTTCCTCCAATTCTTCTTTGGATGTTGATGGCCTTTCAACCTCCAATTCTTCCACCTCCTCTTCCTCCTCGGATGTCGAATATTCCTCGACCTTCGACTCCTCACTTTCTTGTGAGGATGAGCTTACTTCTTCTTCTTCGGGCTCTATTTCCATTTGAGCCGATGATGAGTCTTCATAATATTTCACCAATTTGCTCCATAGTTCCTTGGCGTCTTTACAATCTCCTATCTTGATCAAAATATCATTAGGAATTACACTAAGGGTGCATTTGGTTGGGGGGTCATCCGTGATTACCTTGGTTATCCATCTAAAGGTATCAATGAAAACCTTGTTTGGTTTAGGTAATCGGCGATTCCCAAGTAATTCCTCATATCCGACACGTCAGCATACATCAGCAAAAGGGGTTATTCAACTCGGAATTAGAAAACCAAGGAAATCTTAGGTTTTTCTTGATTCCGAGGTTAAGATACTTTTCTTTCCAAAACTATCCTTCAACAGTTAAGTAAATTACACCTAATAATAAAACTCCGACTCACTTCCTCCCCATCGCGCGAAAACAGTCGAGGCGAGGCAAAACCCTAGCGACCGCAATTGCACGGCGATTCGAAGCCTTCGTCCACCTCGTGTCGAAGACTTCTCCTCGTGTTGGGCTTGTCTTCGCCCAAGAACATAAGCTCAGTGCTATCTGGCATGCGATCCACACCTGATCGCCTAGAACATAAGCTCAGCGTTGACAGAGGTGGGATACCGTGGCCCCGTCTCAATCTCTGCCTTCAGAGACACAAGCCAGATAATGCAGCCCGTTTATCGCTCTGCCAAACAGCACCGACATCACTCTAAACCATGTCCCTACTTGTAAAGTTTCTTTTTCTTTTGCTTTTGTTTTTTTTATGTCAGACCCTACTGTCCGTCCCCGTTTATCTATGCAAAAATCTACTTGTTATCGTCTTTTTTGTTAATTACATTTCATACATGTTCTAACTTGTCAAATTTTGTTATTCACTTACCATTTATTGTGATAGAAGTTGAATCTCTCTTGTAGTTTATTTGGATAATGAAATACCATATTTTTAAATGATTCTATTTGGTCTTAGGTTGGTTAACATGTTCTTTTCGATGAATAGTTGCTCATGTTGTCCTGGTTCTTGGTCATTTATTATACCTACTTTATAAACTTCAGCCTTCCTAATAAATTACCAAGTCCACTCTGCTTTTGTTGCTGATAATCACTCTACTGCTAATCTAGAGATCATCATTGTTCAAATGGTTGTTTAATGTATTTCTTGATATATGTTACTAGCAGAGTTATGGAGGAAATATAGGATTACTTTATATCATGTTTTTATCTTCATCTAAAGTATATAAGTATATGTTGGGAAAACTCTAGATCTGATGTTCACAACATCGCGGGTGAATACTTCGAACAACTGCAGCAGAAACAATGAATTATATCAGATCCCACCAGAGATCCATGCAAAACTATATAAATCGTTTTCTATAATCTAGTCTAGATCTTATCTAGAGGAGGAATATACCTTTGGTGCGTGCCCTTCGCAATCCTGCTTTTTCAAACACTGTCGGATCTCAATACGGTAAGGGTAACCGTATATCTATGGTATCCACACTGACACTCACACTAGCTTTGGAGTCACGTTGTGCTAGCAACCCTTAGCAAAATGCCAAGAACTCTTTTGGAAGAAGAAGGAGAGGAAGGAGGAGATGAGAGAACACTTTCTCTCTTGGCCCTTTTGGCTTGCATGCCCAAACACCAAAAGCCACACACAAAATGATGATCCACGTGGAACACCAAAAAGGCCATTTAATCCCATAGCCATCAATGCCATTATCTCCCATTAAGAAATCTCTTAATACCAAGATCCTTGGTATTCCCTTCTTTAATTCTCATCATGAATACCAAGTCCCTTGGTATTCATATGCATGATTAATCAAATTAATCATGCATGATGATGAATAATCTTCCATGGTTCAACTTGAGTCTAACTCAAATCTTGGCCATATGCTCAATTGTCCTTTTAGTCCAACTAAAAGAAATCATCTCCAAAATAGAATGTCATTTGTGTGTGACCCTATAGGCTCTTATAATGTTGGCAATGTATCTAAAACCCTTTTTAGATTCATAAGCAATGAGCGGCATCTAGAAATACATCATTGCTACCCAAGTTACAAAATCGTCGAGATCCGATAACCTTTCTGTGACTATTATCATGTATGACGGTGTCTTTCTATCCCTGATATCTTAGATCGATCAATGAGGCATAGACCGTGTCATCCTCTTATCGATCTTTATGTTTCTTGATCCCCAAGTAGACTCACTCAAACAAATGAGCTCAATATCTCATATTGACTCATTTGAGCATAACCATGCATTTCATGGTCCTACTCTATCAAGAGGCCAAAGATATCACTCCCGTCATATGGGAGGGATAGATCCCATCTACATCACTCACATTCCTCCACATAATTTGTTACATACCCAGTGATCGCCGTTATAGTGCACCCAGTTACAGTGTGATGTTAGATGATACCAAAGTACATAACTTCTTATGTAGGGAACCGTAGTGACTTTAGGTCTAAGGACTATTCATACCAATAGTCACATGAGAAAGTATATGACACTCATATAACGATCCATGATACTTTCTCATGGCGGGTCAATTCAGTATATATATTCTCCAATATATATACTCATGTGTCAATGTGATATCACATATCCATGACTTGTGAGATCAAGTCATCCATTGACCTACATGCTAGTCTCATTGTATTAATATTGCCCTTGTATATTAATACTTGACTAGGAATATTAAGAATAGTGTTCTCTACAATTTCTCATAATCAATTCTACCAATTGATAAACTGTAGATTAAAACCTACTATTCAAGGGCATTATTATATTTATTTTACCTGGCACATGCATAAAGTAAATATAATAAACAATCCTTGCCTTTTATTAATGAAATATGATACACATGATCCCTAATCAATCATCTCATGATTGACACTACATCTCATGATTGACACTAAGGGCTGACACTAACAGTATAGAGGCTTTTTGATTTTCCTTATTTGCTTTATTTCATGATATGTGTTCCTTTCTATAGATTTTGTTGCTAGATTTACTTTTCATTGCCTTATTTTCATGATAGGCTGATATGGATCAATTAGCAGTAAGGCAAGAGATGAAGATAATTTCTCTACTTATTATACGCAAGAAGAGGATGCAAAGGAAGTTATTGATGCTTTTATTGTTGGCAGTTGTCTTAGCTAACAAGAGGAGTGCTAGGTTTAGGAGGAGTATATCATATACTAATCAAGCATTGTCTAGAATAATATTAGGTCTATAAACTTAAATGAAATGGTTTTTCATAGTGATCGACAATGTATTGATAACTGTAGGATGGATAGAAGGTCTTTAGACAAACTTTGTTCTTTGCTAACGACTCATGGAAAACTGGAAGGAAATAAAAATATGTCAATTAGTGAACTTGTAATATCTTTTCTTCACATTATTGCACATAATGTGAAGAATAGAGTCCTAAAATGCCAAACAGCTAGATCCGGTGAGACAGTTAGTAGGCAATTTCATTCAGTTTTGAATTCTATTCTATGGTTACACAACATTTTGCTTAGGAAGCCTGAACCAATCCTAGAAAATTGCACGGATGAGAGGTGTAAATGGTTTAAGGTACAAGTATATAATTTCTATATATTTATTTTTTAATCATTTTAATGTACACAATAAATTAATTTGATTTATGATACTTCTTTGATTGTAGGGTTGTTTGGGAGCATTAGATGGGATGTATATTAATGGCAATGCTCTAGCAGTTGATAAACCTAGGTACCGAACCAAAAAAGGTGAAATTGCAACCAATGTCTTGGGTGTGTGCACATCGGACATGCAATTTAGCTATGTCTTACCAGGTTGGGATGGATCTGTAGCAGATGGTAGAGTCTTAAGGGATGCTATTAGTAGGAAGAATGGATTGAAGATTCCTCGAGGTAATTGAGTTATAATTATCATAAAAGGGTTGTTATTATATATATTAACACATGTTCACTTGTAATATAGGTTGTTATTATTTGTGTGATGCTGGATACACAAATGGGAAAGGATTTTTGGCACCATATAGAGGTCAAAGGTACCACTTGATTGAATGGAGGCAAGGTTACCAACCAGCGACAACCAAAGAGTACTTTAATATGAAACACTCTCAAGCCAGAAATTGCATTGAGAGGTGTTTTGGTATTTTAAAAGCCAGATGGGCTATATTGAGAGATAAGTCATTTTATGATGTTAAGACTCAATGTAGGATTATTTCTGCTTGTTGTATCCTGCATAATTTCATAAGGTATGAAATGACAATTGATCCGATAGAGAGTGAGCTTGATGTCCTCGAGTCAAATGAAAGTGATGATGATGATGTCGATGATAGTGGTGATTTGATCATACATTGTGAGACCAACTCTGCTTGGACTGAATGGAGAGACAACTTGCGAATGATATGTTCATGAGCTGGCATTCATCAGTTAATTAAATATAATGTTCTTTCTTGAAATTTGAGTTTCCATGTATTTGAACTCTTTGCTTATGTTGTATTTGGGTTTATTATCCATTTGAATAGTTTAAACAATTTGGTTGTATCTGAATTTGATTAAGTTTTAACAATCTGATTGTATCTGGGTTTGATTAAGTTTGAACAATTTGATTGTATCTTGAATTTATTATGTTTGAACAATTTGATTGTATCTGGGTTTGTATATTATTTATTTAAACAATTTGATTATGTTTTATGCACGAATAATGTGTTCTTTGGATGGTTTAATTTTAGTTTTCAATGGAAGGACATAGCCAAAAGAGGATAAAAGGAGTAGCAACAACCAAGGATGCATCAAGTGAACAAGTAGAAAGTTCAATGCTACCGAAATTCAAAAGAAAAACTTCGAGCACTAAACACTTGTGGACAAAACAAGAGGATGCTGTTTTAGTTGATTGCCTTGTTGAGTTAAGCAAAGATTCAACTTGGAAGAGCGAGAATGGTTTTTGAACTGGGTACTTACTGCATTTGGAGAAAGTCATGGCTGCAAAATTACCATCCAGCAATCTGAAGGCTACCCCTCATATCAAGTCATGGTACAAGCTACTGAAGGGGCAATTCCATGCTATCAATGAGATGTTGAATCATAGTAGTGGATTTGGATGGAGCAACGTTGAGAAGTGTATCATTGCAACAAAGGATGTCTTCGATGATTGGGTAAAGGTAACTTTTTCTAAACAGCTCCAATCCTTATTTTTCACTATTCCAGTAGTCTTATTACAAGTCTGACTTATAGAACAACAATGTGTAGGTTTTCCCAAACTAAAGTATAGCTGCAATATTATTTTAGAAACTGGCAGAATTCATCAAAGATTGCCTGCTTATTACTTCGATCATGAAAAGTTAAAATTTTCTTATGTGCTGATAGCTTATGTGGATTTATCTGTAGCGGCTACATGCATTTTATAGTTAAAATTTTCATTTGAAACAGAAGGAAATTCTCTTTTTCAGGTTTGAATGGAATTCTTTTTCCATTTCGAACAGGAAATTGTCTCTGTGTTTGTTTGATTTAATGAATTCATTGCAACAAAGGATGTCTTCGATGATTTGGATTGTACAGTTTTTGTTTTTGTTTTGTCTCATAATTTTGTTCTTGGGTAAAATAATTATATTGTGAGTTTTTTTACTAATGATATATTTTTAATTTAGAGTCATCCAGCTGCTATTGGTTTAAGGAACAAAGAGTTCCCCCACCTTGATGACTTGATGTCTGTGTGGGGGAAAGATAGTGCCACAGGAGCTAATGCAGAAACCCCAGCTGATGCAGTAGAAGAGATAAATTTATGTGATGAAGAGGTTGGTGTTGGGGATCTTTGGAAGGCTAGAGGGGGGGGGGGGGAATAGCCTCTTTTCGTTTCTACAAGAAAGGTTAGCGAAAGCAAAAAACAAATGCTAAACAAAATTAAGAAGCTAAAACCACAATCGCTAACAATAAGGCTTTTACGTGATTCGGAGATTAAGCTCCTGCTCCATGGTGATCCTTGAGGTGGATCAATCCAATCAAATCTCCACTAGAAAGTGTAGGGGATCGATCGGTGTGTGTTGACCGGCTAGAGGGGAGTGAATAACCCTCTTTCGTTTGGTGGTGGAATTTGTTCGTCCATAAAGAAATTAGCGCAACGGAAAAACAAAACAAGACAAGCACATAGAAATTGTTGGAGATTTGATGCCGCTAGAGGGGGGGGTGAATAGCGATGTGACCGTACGAAGATAGAATTCGATCGTGATCGTGTCTACAATTTCGTTAGCGCAGCAGAATATAGAAATGAAAGCAATAACGAAATACAACAATCACGAACACAAAGATATAACGTGGTTCGGAACCACACGGTTCCTACTCCACGGATCGAGCTCTAACGAGCTCTAGCGATGCCAATGCAATCACTAATCAATAAACTCCTTCTCGACAATAAGTCGGAGGTGGAGAAACCTCGTACAAACGTTTACAACAATAAACGAAAGAAATACAAGCAAATACAAAGAAAATGTAAAGAACACTTTACAAACTAGGGTTTTGAGCGCTTGCTTGTTGGTTGCTTGGATGAGCTTGAAGGACCCTGAAATGCACCTGCAAATCGCCTTCAAATCGCCTCACCAAAGCTCCCAAAAATCTGATTGTTGAGCCTTCCACGAACAGCTGCTTTTATCCTCCATCGAGCTGGATTTCCGCCTAGCAGTCGATTGCCATAAGTCCTCAATGACCGCCAAAGATCAGAGTGTGAGACAACGGCTCAATCCACGCTGACAAGCCTACGGAGCATTCCAGGCTCGCGGGCCAACTACGATCGCTACGCTTGGGGCCGATCACAGATACATCGGGCCCGATCGCTTAATGAGCAACCGATCGCCAGAGCGCCTCCGGCTTTAAACGGGCAAATAATCCTGTCGACTCACGGCAATGAACCGCCATAATGTCGGGCCGACCGTCAACCTCAAGAATGAGGTTTTAACCCAAGTATGGTGCCCCCATACTTGCTAGACCACCCTTAGCCTAGACCTAAGCCTTCTAGCCACCTCCATCAGCCTCACGCCTCTCGGATCCCTCCAAGTCATCCATGACTTGTTCATCCATCGCGCTAGCCTCCAGGTGCTTCCCTCGGCTATGTCATGCTAACAGTGTCTACACAGCCAAGACACATTGGACTTACGCCGCCAAGACTCTGCTTGGACTTTACGCTGCCAACCATTGGTCTTATGCTGCCAAGACTCCCGCTTGGACTTTACGCTGCCAATATTAAACCCTTGGACTTCTCAAATGCCAAGACTCAAGCTTGGACTTTCCCTTGCCAACCCATGTTGGACTTTCCATGCCAAGACCCATGCTTGGACTTTCCATTTGCCAAGACCCATGCTTGGACTTCTCATTTGCCAAGACCCATGCTTGGACTTTTCATGTGCCAAGTGTCCCACTTGGACTTTTCATGCCAAGTACTCAAGACTTGGACTTTATCAAATGCCAAGTGTCCCACTTGGACTTTCCCATGACAATTACATTGTCATATGTTTTTGTCGAAACATCAAAACATCACTCGAGTCAAACTCGAGTCCTGGTCAATCGTGACCTGGGCCGATTGCACCAAAAATCTCCCCCTTTTTGATGTTTGACAAAAACCAAACAAATCATTTGAGTTAGACCACTAACTCAAATCCCTTACCAATTATCCCAAATTGGTAAACACTCTCCAAATGTTCTCCCCCAAACATTCTCCCCCTTTTTGACTAACATCAAAAAGGTTATCTCTCCAAGGAGGTCAATGTCTCATGTCCCAATGAGATCTTACAATCTCCCCCTTTTTGACCTAAAAATATCTAGGATGCCTGCCATCTTCCTAGTGATAAGTCCCATATCACTCAAGAGAGGCAATCCTATAATCTCTCCCAATTTCCAAATTGGGTATCAAAAACCCATCAATTTTCCCAATTGATGATACTCTCCCAATAACTTCTCCTCTTCAAGGAGAAAAACACATCCATCATCCCAAGATGGATACCTCCCCCTAAAGGCTTGCTCCCCCTTGACCATTGCACCAACAATGTCCTTGGGAAGTCCCTAAGCCAATAGGAACTCTAAACCATCAAAAATAAGGTTCTAAGTTCAACATAGAACTTTCACTCACCCTAAATTTGATACTTTGACCTAACACCGCTCCTAATCCATATCCAATGAATTTTCACCCTTTATAATGCTTCCTAAAGCATATCCTAGGGTTAGGAGTGATTAGGAACCTTTTCCATAGCTGAACACGGGCTAAACAAACCTTGTTAACCCGAAATCAGACCTGGCAGTCGACTCCGATGTCGATCTGCCACACACATCGATCAGCCACACGATCGATAATCAAAATCTCGATTTTCAACTATCAGAAATGGATTTTGAAAATTCATAAATAATTATACGTAATTCAAAAAATCATGAAAATTCATACGTATAATACTTATGACACACACAATGGGTGAAAAATATTTGAAAATTATTTTACCCATAAAATTGTGAGTTTGATACAAAACTCAAAACCATTGAAATTTTCAATGTTTTGGCCCTATTTTGTATCAACTTCATCAATGGTGATTGCTATCAAAAGATAGACTTCACCAAGGTTTTTCAAAATGATTTTAAAATGTTTTCAAAACCTTATTTTGGATCATATTCCTTGGGCTCTATGTACATGACTTGTACACATGCTCTCCCAATGATCCACAAATAAAACAAGATGAGTTTTAGTTCATCTAGATGCAAAGACTATGCACCTTGAACTCAACTCATATCCTAGCATCTCACATGTATCTAAGGTGTATAAATACACATACATGTCAATTGGATGTGAGATGTGGGTTTTGTTCTCCCTAAACTAGGGTTTCATGCATTCTCTAAGGCAACCCTACTTGATTCCCTTATGAATGGGACTCCAAGTCATGCCATAGTCCTTAAATCAATTTTAATCAAAATATCTTAAATGCATGAATGATTATGGCATTAGAAATGTTATAAATAAGCATATGCTCATAATCATGATGTCATGGCATAAGATGAAATCTAAAAACACATGACATTTAAAACCTTAATCCTAAACATGAACATGACATATAAAATCATAAAACTAGGCATGATGTCATGACATGACATATGGCAAACAAGGCATGACATATAAAATATATAGGTATAGTAATACCCAAATTTTAATATTAATTGTCATTTGATATAATTAGATATATTTTGCCATATTTCTATTTTTCTCCCAAGTGTACCAAAAACCTAAAATGGCACACTAACCTCTAAACCTAAATTGTGCCAATTTTGATCATTTTATCAAACTTCTCAAGTAATATTGGCACATCCTAAAACTTTTAGGATTATAATTCAACCCTATTTCCAAGGTATCCATAACCTTGAAAATAACCTAAAGTGCCACCTTTGCCATGGTTGAGTTAACTACCCATCCATTTAAGGTTGACACACCCTAACCCATCTAGCGTGAATCAATCACGCTCTTAGGAACCCAAAACCGATTTGAGCTCCTAGGGTTAATTAGGTATTCCTTAGGGATAACCTCCCTAGATACCTTCCTAATGACCCTCCTAGGCTTATTAGCCTTGGTCATTTGGGTCTTACCTAGGTTGACTCTAGGGGTAACTCCCCTTGCAACTTTCTTAGTGGCCACCCTAGGTTTCCTTGAAACCCTAGCCACTAGGCACACCCTTTGGTCAATTCTAGGGATGACTTCCCTATTGACCTTGGTCTTCCTAGACCTAATTTGTGTTCCATAGTCAAATGGAACACTATGGTAAGCTACCTTAGGCTTAAGTTTGTGACCCAAACCTTGCTTGCCCTTGGTTGACTTTTGACTCTTAGGTCCTAGGTGTTGACTTTGACTTTTGGACCTAGAAGTTTGACTAATTGACCCTTGCATTTGATTTTGCATAACCTTAAGGGTCTTTTCAAGTTTTTCAAGCCTTGACCTCAAGGCTTGGTTCTCTAATTCTAATTGCCCAATTTTAGAATTTTGATTTAGACCATGGGCATGGTTCTTCCTAGGCATATGCCTAGTCCATTTAGGGTTAAGGCCTGGATGTTCTCCTATTTTCTTAATGCTTTCCTTAGGTAATATATTTTTAGAGACATTAGTCCCAAATTTCTTATTATTTCCTAGGTGAACACTCTTAGCTCCTAGGCAAATATATCTATTATTTCTAGCATGCTTTTCATGCACAATAGCAAGACTATTAAAATTATTCCTAGCATGCTTTTGCCTATTAACTAAAAAGGATGCATTATTAAAATATACCTTAGGGTTAGCTTTGGAAGCTCCCCCTACATGTATAGCTCCCTCTTGGGTCTTCTTCTTCCCCCTAGGACATTGATTCCTATAATGTCCTTTTGCATTGCATTTGAAGCATATGATGTGCTCCTTGCTCTTGATACTTGGGGGACTGGTATCCTTGACCTTTAGAGCCGGTGGAGCTTTCCTATTCTTCTTTGGGCACTTGCTCTTATAGTGCCCGGTTTCCCTACACTCAAAACATATTATATGCATTTTATTATTAACACATATGTTTGAGTTACCTAGGGTGGTTGTGGTGGTCGGAGTGGATTCTTGAGCTTGCTCTTCCTCTCTACCGGATGTAGATGGTTCTTCTTGTTGCTCCGGTATCGAGGATGCCCTAATCTCCTCCCCTTCTATCCTAGAGGTGGAGGTCTCCTCTTCTTCCATCACTTCTACCTCTTCCGATCCGGATGTTGATTCCCTATCAACCTCCGAATCCTCTAGCTCTTTGGATGTTTCTTCTTGAGCTTGAGAGGGTGATGGTCCTTCTTCTTGAACGGGTGATAGACTTTCATGGAGCTTGGCCAAATCGCTCCATAGCTCCTTGGCATCCACGTAGTCACCTAGGCTACACAAGAGATCATTAGGAATTAAATCAAAAATGAATTTGATTACCTTCTTGTTTTTATCGAATTGTTGGAGTTGCTCCTCACTCCATCTCTTCTTCTTGAGAAACCCTCCCTTTGGTCCCTTAGGATATTCAAATCCTTCCATCAACGCGGACCACTCCTCAAGTTCTCTCATCATCAAAAAATCTTCAATTCTCACCTTCCAAGAATTGAAACCTTCTCGTCCATAGAAGGAATAGGGAATTGGGGTGTTGATGTCCCATCCCAATTGATCTTGGACTTCCATCTTTTACCCTCTAGTGTCTTGCTCCCGGTTGTTAATCCGTTGAAGAGCAACCTTGCTCTGATACCACTTGTTGGAGATTTGACGCCGCTAGAGGGGGGGTGAATAGCGATGTGACCGTACGAAGATGGAATTCGATCGTGATCGTGTCTACAATTTCGTTAGCACAGCGGAATATAGAAATGAAAGCAATAACGAAATACAACAATCACGAACACAAAGATATAACATGGTTCGGAACCACACGGTTCCTACTCCACGGATCGAGCTCTAACGAGCTCTAGCGATGCCAATGCAATCACTAATCAATAAACTCCTTCTCGACAACAAGTCGGAGGCGGAGAAACCTCGTACAAACATTTACAACAATAAACGAAAGAAATACAAGCAAATACAAAGAAAATGTAAAGAACACTTTACAAACTAGGGTTTTGACCGCTTGCTTGTTGGTTGCTTGGATGAGCTTGAAGGACCCTGAAATGCACCTGCAAATCGCCTTCAAATCGCCTCACCAAAGCTCCCAAAAATCTGATTGTTGAGCCTTCCACGAACAACTGCTTTTATCCTTCATCGGGCTGGATTTCTGCCTAGCGATCGCCCATAAGTCCCGATCATTGCAGCTCAATCCACATTGGACAAGTTCCAACGGGACTCTTGGCGATCGTGTCGTAGCGTAGTCAAGCCCCGATCGGCTACTGAGCATTCATGCTCGCGGTGAACTAGCGATCATTGCTAGCCCTTAGCGATCAAGCTGCCGTATACATCGATTCATTGCTCCAATGAGCGATCATTTGAGTAGTTCTAGCTCTTAAATGACAGTCGAACTCAAGTCGACTCATGGCAGTCGAACCGGCCATAATGCCAGTCGACTGCCAACCTCAAGAATGAGGTTTTAACCCAAGTATGGTGCCCCCATACTTGCTAGACCACCCTTAGCCTAGACCTAAGCCTTCTAGCCACCTCCATCAGCCTCACGCCTCTCGGATCCCTCCAAGTCATCCATGACTTGTTCATCCATCGTGCTAGCCTCCAGGTGCTTCCCTCGGCTATGTCATGCTAACGGTGTCGACACCGCCAAGGCACATTGGACTTACGCCGCCAAGACTCCGCTTGGACTTTACGCTGTCAACCATTGGTCTTATGCTGCCAAGACTCCCGCTTGGACTTTACGCTGCCAATATTAAACCCTTGGACTTCTCAAATGCCAAGACTCAAGCTTGGACTTTCCCTTGCCAACCCATGTTGGACTTTCCATGCCAAGACCCATGCTTGGACTTTCCATTTGCCAAGACCCATGCTTGGACTTCTCATTTGCCAAGACCCATGCTTGGACTTTTCATGTGCCAAGTGTCCCACTTGGACTTTTCATGCCAAGTACTCAAGACTTGGACTTTACCAAATGCCAAGTGTTCCACTTGGACTTTCCCATGACAATTACATTGTCATATGTTTTTGTCGAAACATCAAAACATCACTCGAGTCAAACTCGAGTCCTGGTCAATCGTGACCTGGGCCGATTGCACCAACAATCTCCCCCTTTTTGATGTTTGACAAAAACCAAATAAATCATTTGAGTTAGACCACTAACTCAAATCCCTTACCAATTATACCAAATTGGTAAACACTCTCCAAATGTTCTCCCCCAAACATTCTCCCCCTTTTTGACTAACATCAAAAAGGTTATCTCTCCAAGGAGGTCAATGTCTCATGTCCCAATGAGATCTTACAATCTCCCCCTTTTTGACCTAAAAATATCTAGGATGTCTGCCATCTTCCTAGTGATAAGTCCCATATCACTCAAGAGAGACAATCCTATAATCTCTCCCAATTTCCAAATTGGGTATCAAAAACCCATCAATTTTCCCAATTGATGATACTCTCCCAATAACTTCTCCTCTTCAAGGAGAAAAACACATCCATCATCCCAAGATGGATACCTCCCCCTAAAGGCTTGCTCCCCCTTGACCATTGCACCAACAATGTCCTTGGGAAGTCCCTAAGCCAATAGGAACTCTAAACCATCAAAATTAAGGTTCTAAGTTCAACATAGAACTTTCACTCACCCTAAATTTGATACTTTGACCTAACACCGCTCCTAATCCATATCCAATGAATTTTCACCCTTTATAATGCTTCCTAAAGCATATCCTAGGGTTAGACTGGTGCCATGTGAAACTCAAACTCTCAAACTTAACATTTGTTTGAGCTTCCGGCGGTCGGGTAAACCTCAACCCTTGCGGTCGAGCCTCCGACACTTAGCCATTCGACCAAGTTCACCTAATGAGCTATTTACAATTCACTCATTCTCTCATCTCACTTGAAGTCCCTCGCCGAAGCTCTCTTCGTTCGCGGCCACGTCCCTTGGCAGCATCAGGCGCACGACTCTGCAATGCTCCTTCGCGTCTCTTGCCTTCGAAGTCTGCTTCCTTGGCTTTGCTTCAAGTCATCTCGTCCGGCAGTCCCTTGGCAGCATCAAGCGCACGACTCTGCAATGCTCCTTCTCCGACTCAAGCACGAGGTTGTGAGTGGTGAACCCGCCAAGGCTCCATGTGCGAATTACTAAGTCCTACACGACTTTAACGCACATATCAAATCACAATAACAAAACTAACTTAAACCCTTTGCCACACACATCAAACCATATCACGGCAATAGATTGCCCTAACAATCTCCCCCTTTTTGATGTGTGGCAATCCATTTAAGTTAGGTAAAAACATTTGATAAAATATTAAGGAAAGAAAGCATGTGAATAACATGATTAGAAACTCTCCCCCTTAATACATGAAACTCCCCCTAAACATATTCCCCCTTACTTAAACATATAGTTTTCTCCCCCTTTGACACCATCAAAAAGATTAAACAAAATTTATATATCATGACATCAAGTCTAGAGAGAAACAAAAACTAAAACCAGTCAAAAACCTAATAAAATCAGGTTACTATGCTCGTTCATAGTCCATCATTCGACTGCTATCAGTATGGCAGTCGACTGGCACAATGAATTTCGAATTTCTGATTTTCTGGATGAATTTCAGAAATGCACTATAAATTCCAAAAAATTCAAAAAATAGTGAAATTTGGGGAACATATTTCTTTTAGGGTTCTTTATCAATGAAAAATAGTTTTCCATGAAAAAACATTATATTTTCAAGGATTTGCCAAAAATCCAAAAGCTTCAAAAACAACTAGTGTTTTGATCAAGTTTGTATCCATTTTAACACCTAGTTTTACTTTGGATTGTTTCAAAACATGAACACACAGATTTTAAAGTAAGAAATTGTTTTGAAAACATATGAAATATCCAACCATGATCTTTGAGCAATATGTCTATGAATTAAACATAAGCCTTCCCCATGATTGGTCTATGATTGCTATTTTGATACTTTAAATGACCATCTAAATGCCATAGGCATTAGTGGATATTTGTATCATCCTAACATCTCACTCATGCTAAGTTTTCAATCAAGGTAGCCTATGGTGAGTGTGAGATGCATCCTAAAGGTATTTGTATACACTTAACCATTAATTTCATGCAATTCTATCAAGGTTAAGTATCATCCTATCATTCCACATGATCATAAAGACATATATGGATTGATTTCATATTATGATCATGAAACAAATATATGTAGGGTTTTGCTTATCGAGTCCGTGAGGGGAAACTTCGCTTCCCACTTCACCTCGGTAGCTTGTCCATGGCGATCCCTTCGATGTCCCCGGATTAAAAAATTTAATCCTAGACAAAAGGGATTGCCAAAGAAACCAAGTCATCGTCGTGCTATTCGTTTAGAGAGGTCACTTGAACAAACTAGTTGTTCAAGCGACCATCCTCTATTCTACGAGTAGCCGTGGAATAGACGATGTCCGGATCGCCGGTTTTTGTGTTTATGCTCGGGATCCAAGTATTATTTAGCCATTTACCAATTTATAACATGCTTATAATTGAAAAACAAAAACAAGCAACAAACAAAAGAAGAAAGTAGAATAGGTATACCTCTCGATCTTCTAATGTATGACCTTCCTCCTTTTAGACGTCGTGTGGGCGACGATCCACCAAAAGTCGAAGCTCCTAGATGCCAAATCTTCCTTCCTTGCTCTTCTAAAGCAAGAGGAAGAATAGAAACAAGGTTTTTCTCCTCACTAGAAACAACCAACAAGGAACCAAACTTATCCTTGCCGCCGGTCAACTAGATGAAGGAGAAGATGGTGGAAAACAACCAAGACACCAAGGGAAGCCCTATATCTTGTTTCCACCACCTAAGGAGAGAAAAAAGGAAGCTTTTGGGTGCTGGCCAAAGCTGGAAAAGAGCTGGGAAGGGTGCTGGACGTTGGCCAAAAGAGGAAGAAGAAGAGAGAAAGAACCTTCCTTATTTGGTGCCACCCTTGCCTCCAAACCCTAATCCTAATCCTATTTCAAATAGGATTCCTTCTTGCCGCCCAAACCCTAGCTCTCCTATCATGTAGTTCACGCCAAATCCCTTTGCCATCCTTTTATAGAGTTAGGGATAAGTCATGAATTAATCTCCTCCATTGGTTCTAGGGATTTAATCTCAACCGTCGGGTCTAGAGATTTAATCTCAACCGTCGGTTCTTAGAGATTTAATCTCTACCAATGGATCTTTGAGTTTTGTTTCTATCCTTTGGATCTAAGCATCATGAGGTGTTAATAGACTACATTAGGGACCATGAGGAGGAGTTGGGTCTTGGCCACCCATGGATCAAGCCCACATAAAGTCTGATCCACTAATGATGATCCAATCCACTAAAGGTTCATCATTGATCTACCTCACCAACCCCATATGATAATATGGGCTCCATATATTATTTGTACATTTTCTCCCCATATTTAAGATCTCCAATGTCCGTCGATTAATTAATTTACCAACCATTAATTAATCAACATCTAACTCCTTGAGTTGTACCACTCAACCTTTTCATCATGCCGGACCAAGTCCACCTGCAGGGTTTACATGATGAACCTTATGAGCTCCTCAAGGGGACATCATCATCCTAATATATAGGACACGGTTTCCTCCTATAATCAATGGCACACCATATAAATAATATCATCTCCCAACTTACTGAGCCTATCGATTTAATCTATAAATCTCGCCCATTGGTAAATCAAAGAGATGAGTACTAAGTATATGTGCCCGTTATTATATCGGGATTAAGAGCATGTACTAAATAATATCTGAGGCCCGATTCGATTATGTAGTCAACAATAAATCGAATCACCTCTAAGTCGATCCTGCTCAATACACACAAAGTGCACTAGTGTGATTCTATGGTCAAGACAAACCAATATCAAACCACACTACAACCATTCCGATGGTTTGTCCAAAGCCATCTCGGTTGTGAGCCTTTGCTTATACTTTTCAAGGGGCCGATAACATGGTCTCCTGTGTGACACCACACACCATATTATCTACAATGTAAAGTATTATTCAATATTGCATAACCATAAAAATATGCAAACAATGATCATGTGATTCTTATTCCAAAATAAAGATGTTCATACAAAAGATAGACTTTTCAGTATACATCCCTACAATCTCCCACTTATACTAAAAGACTATGCTGTCCTCAAAGTGCCATACATCTGATCCCCATTCCCTCCACATGCCTATCAAAAGCTCTCGTTGGAAGGGCCTTAGTGAAAGGATCTGCCAGGTTATCCTCCGATGCAATCTTGACCACAACAACTTCTCCTCTCTTTACGATTTCTCGTATCAGGTGGTACTTGCGCTCTATGTGTTTACTAGACTTATGGGCTGGTGGTTCCTTCGAATTTGCAACTGCACCACTATTATCATAATAAATTATGATAGTTATGGGCAAACCAGGAATCACATCCAAGTCCATCAGGAAGTTCCTGAGCCATACAACTTCTTTGGTTGCCTTAGAGGCCGCCACATACTCAGCTTCCATGGTGGAGTCCGCCACGCACTTCTGCTTGACACTCCTCCATACAATGGCTCCACCTCCCAAAGTAAACACAAAACCTGAGGTAGACTTACTGTTATCCCTATCAGATTGGAAGTCAGAATCCGTGTAATCCACAGGGAGTAATTGGTCTGCCCGGTAAACCAGCATATAATCTCTAGTCCTTCTCAGGTACTTCAATATATGCTTTATCGCAGTCCAATGTCCCTATCCTGGATTACTCTGATATCTACTGACCATGCCCACGGCAAAGCAGATATCTGGTCTCGTACAGAGCATCGCATACATGAGGCTTCCTACTGCCGAAGCATAAGGAACTGCCTTCATCTCCTCTATCTCCTCAGATGATCTAGGACACATCTCCTTAGATAAAGGAACTCCATGCCTGAAAGGTAGAAAACCCTTCTTGGAGTTCTGCATGCTAAAACGCTCCATAATCGTGTCTATGTATGAAGCTTGGGATAAGCACAACATCCTTTTCCTACGATCCCTTATAACCTTGATCCCAAGGATGTGTCCCACCTCTCCCAAGTCCTTCATATCAAACTGTTTGGACAACCATACCCTTACGTCCGATAACACCTTGATATTGTTGCCAATCAACAAAATGTCATCTACGTATAGTACAAGAAATACCACTACGTTTTCGTCACATCTCTTGTATACACAAGACTCATCCGGACTTTGAATAAATCCATAAGACTGGATCACCTCATCAAACCGGATGTTCCAAGACCTCGAAGCTTGTTTCAATCCATAAATGGACCGATTAAGCTTACATACAAGATGCTCTTTGCCCTTAGCAATGAATCCCTCTGGTTGCTTCATGTAGATGTTTTCCTCAAGACTTCCATTAAGGAAAGCTGTCTTGACATCCATCTGCCACACCTCATAATCCATATGAGCTGCTATGCATAAGAGAATCTGGATAGACTTAAGCATGACTACCGGTAAAAAGGTCTCCTCATAATCGATACCCTCTTTCTGAGTATACCCCTTCGCAACAAGCCTCGCTTTGAAGGTCTCAACCTTCCCATCTATTCCTCTCTTTCTCTTGTAGATCCACTTGCATCTAATGGTTTTTACACCATCGGGTGGTTCTACTAGCTCCCAGACCTGATTTGAATCCATAGATTCAATCTCAGCATTCATTGCACTTTGCCAAGATACTGCATCTTTATCTTGGATTGCCTCGTCATATGTCTAGGGATCAGGTTCATGTTCGCTAGGGACCAAATCAGAAGATTCTCCCAAGAACATGAATCTATCAGGCTGTCTCACAACCCTCCCACTACGACGAGGTATCACCTATGTATCCTCTATGACACGCGGTGCAGTGACATGTGGTATATCCTCTTGTACTGGTGGTACTAAAGAAGTGACTTCCCCTTTTAACTCCTCCAGAACAATTTTACTCTTGGGCTTGTGGCTCATCACATAGTCTTCCTCTAGAAATCTGACATTCGTGCTAACGATCACCCTCTGATCTCTAGGACTATAAAACAATCCACCCTGCGTTCCCCTAAGATAGCCAACGAACAAGCATACTTCTGTACGAGGTTCCAACTTACCAACATCTGCCTTCAGCACATGTGCTGGACTCCCCCATATCCGAATATGTCTTAGACTAGGCTTTCGCCCAGTCCACAACTCTGTGGGAGTAGACACTACAAAAAATTAAGTATTTGGTGACAAATTTTGCAATGAATTTTGAATAAAAATTCGTTGCAAAATTTATTTGCAACGAAATTTGCAACGAATTTTTTTTCGTTGGAAATAATTCGCCGCTAAATTTGGCAATGAAAACAAAAAATTAGTCGCAAAAATTGCAACGAATAAAATTTTCGTTGCAAAATTCGTCGCTAAATTTGGCGACGAAAATAATTATTCGTCGGCAAATTTGGCGACGAAACGAAGTTCGTTGCCAAATTTGCGACGAAAAAATAATTCGTCGCCAAATCTACGGTGAAAAAATAATTCGTCGCAATAATTTGGCGACGAAAATAACTATTCGTCGCCAAATTTGGCGACGAAAATAACTATTCGTCGCCAAATTTGGCGACGAAATTAATTATTCGTCGCCAAATTTGGCGACGAAACATAGTTCGTCGCCAAATCTGCGACGAAAATAACTATTCGTCGCCAAATTTGGCGACAAATAATTAATTTCGTCGCCAAATCTGCGACGAAAATACAGTTCGTCGCAAAAGTCTAATAAACAAATTTTCATGAATAAAAATAAATTTAGCGACGAAATGTTTTTCGTCGCCAAATCTGCGACGAAAACAAAAAATTCGTTGCAAAATATTCATCCCCAGTCGACTGAAAAATACCATCAGTCGACTGACGTGTGACCAGTTCGACTGGTCAGTTGGCTACCGAAGATTCTGTAAGGTGCTACAGTAAATCAGTCGACTGATACTAATGAACAGTCGACTGATAATGTTCCATCAGTCGACTGCCATTGCAGATTTTTTAAAAAATATATATTTTCGTCGCCAAAATAATTTTAAAAAATATGAAAAAAATACTATTATATAATTTATTATTTTTATCTGTTTTTACAATTTGTATTCCAAACACATATAACAATATATAAAAATTCACATATCAAATTTGATAAACACATCTAATCATTCAAAATGATTCATCAGTACAAATAATAAACTATTAATCGTATGAAATTTATAATACAAAAATATCGAATGTAACCGTACTAGTCAAGAAACATTTAGGTATAAAATTGAAACATAACTACGCTCAACTCTCGCGTATATTTCCTCTCAACAATTGATTTTTACTGGAGAAAGAGATCCTGCAGCTAGAGAACCGAAGATCCTGCTGTAACTGGAGAAGGAGATCTTGTAGTTGGAGCTAGAACCAGAAAATTCAACAATTGGAGAGATCCTGCAGCTGGGGAAGAGCCCGAATACACATGTCCATCACTATTCCATCTATAACTGTCACGTCAAAACTATCAATCATAATTATTAGAATAATAAAGTAAAAAAGATTCACATATTCATCGAATGTATAATGCATAATATGAAAAAAACTTACCATATTTTATCTGCAATACTAGATGCCGAAATAATCTACCAATATATCTAAAAAATTCTCTGACGTCTTATAACTTACAATTTTTTTCTTCGCTCGATTTGCATCCCTACCTATCTATATGTGATATCTTAACTTCTTCGGTCGAAATTTCAGCTTCAACTTTCCTCTGGCTTAGACTCAGAATCATATCTAGTAACATGACACGAAAAGAATCTACCAAAATTGTTCTAACTTCTTGTGTAGTCCTAAAGTGACTCTTATGTCCTGGACGACATAAGAAGTTAGAACAATTTTGACAGATCCTCTTCATGCCATGTTACTAGATATGATTCCAAGCCTAAGTCAGAAGAAAGTTGAAGCCGAGAATTCGACCGGAGAAATTAAGATACCACATATAGATAGCGATACAAATCAAATGAAGAAAAAAATTGTAAGTTATAAGAAACTGCTGGTCATCTTCTCAAAGACTGATGATATCCTGTAAATATATGGATCAACATAGATACTTATCATAAAATTTGAAACCTACAAAAAGTAACGTAAAAGAAAAAAATAATAATAATAAAATCTTCGGAGAAGAAATACAAAAAATTAAACATTAATGTAGTATAAATAATAATGTTATAAATTTTAGAATATATAATATACCTGCTCTATGGGCCCGGAGCGGATGCTCCCGATGAAAGACTTTACAAACTCGCGGATCACGAAAATGGAAATACGATAAGCGATGAAAAATAAAACATTAATTTTTTATTTATATTATATAATTTAATTGAAATAACATGTTAATATTTTGTGCGTGATCTAAAGTCAACACAATAGTTGTGCCGATCCAGGGACGCCGATGAAATACCCACGCGCCTGGAACCGCATCGTGCCACCGCCGCCGTGCAACCGCGCCGTGGCACCGCCGCCGTGTCGTGCCACCGCGCCGTGCCACCGTCGCCATGCCACCGCGCCGTGCAACCGCCATGCCACCGCTTAGCTGCTACCGCATTATGCCACCGACGCTGCCATCGCACTCGCCACCGACGCCAGTGCACCGCTGCCGTGCGTGGGCGTGGCACCTACGCGCCAAATGTATGACATCCCTGCCGCGTGCGTGACTATCGCGACACCGACGCGCGGCAGGGCCAACTACCGGCCGCAAGCACGCATCGCATGCTCGCGATAAAGACGCTGGCCGGCTGCCGCGAGCACGACGCTGGCTGTCGCGAAGCTCGCGGCGATCGGTCGTGAGCACGACGCGCATCGCGGCGGGAGCTCTCTTGCGAGCATGTGCAAGCTTGCGGCCGAGCTCGCGCATGCTTGTGGCATCCGAGCTCGCGCGGCTCGGCGGCCGCCACGAGCACGACGTGTGCTCGCGGTCGCGAGCTCACCGCGAGCACGCCGAGCTCTCCGCAGCACGCGCAAGCTCACGCGGCCGAGCTCGCGCGTGCTCGCGACATCCGAGCTTGCGCGTGCGCGATCAAGCTCCCCACGAGCACGCCGAGCTCAGCTCGCGTCTCGCGGCGGCGGCCGTTATGCTCGTGGCGGTCGACCGCGAGCACGATCGCGTTCGCGTGCTCCGCGTGCTCGCGGCAGCCGACCGTGAGCACGACGCGTGCTCCGCGTGCTCGCGGCGGCCATCTGTGAGCACGCCGCGTGCTCCGCGTGCTTGCGGCAGTCGGCCGCGAGCACGACACGTGCTCACGGCCGTGAGCTCTCCAGCGAGCACGCGTAAGCTCGCGACCACCCATCGCGATCATGACACGTGGTCAAGATCCGTGCTCGCGTGCGGCGAGACGCGTGCTCGCGGCAGGCGACCGCGAGCACGACGATGCGTGCTCGCGACAGGCGACCGCGAGCACGATGATGCATGCTCGCGGTCGTCTCCTCGTGCAGCAGGATGGCGCGAGCTCACGGCGACAGGCAGGAGCGAGGACGCTGGATCTTCTCCGACCGAAAGGGAGGAGAAAGGGAAGAGATACGTACCGGGATTTCGGAGGGATAAGATCGGCGAAAATGAAAAGAGAAAGGGAAAGGGAAAGTGAGGGATATTGATAATTAGAAATTTGGCAACAAATGAAATATTCGTCGCTAATTTTGCGACTAATTTAATATTCGTTGCAAAATTTGCAATGAATTATTAAATCGTTGTAGATTTAGCGATGAATTCATATTTCGTTGCAATATTTTGCGATGAATTTATTTTTTTCGTCGCAAAATTAGCGACGAAAATAAAAATCGTTGCCAAATTGGCGATGAATATAAAATTCATCGCAAAGTTATCCCGCCGTTATTTTTTCCAAATAATTGAAATTGTCCGATGAAAAACTTTCATTCCTAAATTTATCGCAAAAATTGCAACGAATCCGAGATTCGTTGCAAAAGTTTGCAACGAATCCGGGATTCGTTGCAAAAGTTTTCAACGAATTCGAGATTTGTTGCAAAAATTGCAACGAATCCTAGATTCGTTGCAAAAATGGCAACGAATCCTGGATTCGTTGCAAAAATGGCAACGAATCCTGGATTCGTTGCAAAAATTGCAACGAATCCTGGATTCGTTGCAAAAGTTTGCAATGAATCCTGGATTCGTTGCAAAAGTTTGCAACGAATCCTAGATTCGTTGCAAAAATGGCAACGAATCCAAGATTCGTTGCAAAAATGGCAACGAATCCAAGATTCGTTGCAAACTTTTGCATCGAATTTGACATTTCGTTGCAAATTTGCCACGAAATATCATTTTCGTCGCAAATTTGCGACGATATTTGTGACGAAAATAAATTTATTGGAAATGTAATAAGTTTGCAATAAAAAAAATTTTGTCACAAATTTCATTACAAATTTGTGACGAATTTTCGAATTCGTCACAAAATTTATTGCATATTTGCAACAAATTATTTTTGTCGCTAAATTTTGTTGCTAAATTCATGTATTTTTATAGTGAGAAGGCAATGATTTAGATGGTACAAAGTTCAGAATGTACACCGCCGTATCTAGAGCATATCCCCAGAACGAATCTGGCAAGTCAGAATAACTCATCATCGATCTAACCATCTCCATAAGAGTCCTATTCCTTCGCTCTGCTACACCGTTCTGCTGGGGTGTGCCAGGTGCAGTCAATTGGGATTGAATCTCAGCCTCTGATAAGTAGTTCCTAAACTCTCCCAAGAGGTACTCACCGCCACGATCAGATCGTAGTGTCTTGATACTTTTACCTTGACGTTTCTCCACATCAGCCTTGAATTCTTTGAGCTTGTCAAAGCATTCAGACTTGCGGCGCATCAGGTAAATTTATCCATATCTTGAGTAATCGTCTATAAAAGAGACGAAATACTCAAAACCACCTCTAGCCTGGATAGACATAGGACCACACAAATCAGAATGAACCAATTCTAACACATCTTTGGCTCTATACCCCTTGGCCTTAAAAGGCCTCTTGGTCATCTTACCCTCCAAGCAAGATTCACAGGTTGGGAGATCCTCCACCACTAATGAACCCAAAGGTCCATCAGCTATCAACCTTTGAATTCTGCTTAGGTTAATGTGACCAAGCCTAAGATGCCAAAGATATGTTTGGTTCATCTTTGAAGGTTCTTTTCTCTTTTTGGAATTAGAAGATGAGTTATTAACTTCAATTTGCATCATGGGAGGTTTTGGTTCAAGTGTATACAAATTTCCTATCAATGCACCCGAACAGATAATGTCTCTATTCCTTCTTATAACAACTCTGTCATCAAAAGAAATAGAATATCCATCCATAAACAATTTAGAAACCGAAATTAAATTCTTTCTAAATAAGGGTACATAAAGGCAATTCTTAAGAACAAAAAGTTTATTTTTCTCAAAAGATAAATGAACATCTCCCACTGCAACAGCCGCCACCTTCGTGGCATCGCCTAAATAATGATACTTGTGCACTTGCGAGCATTGAGCACGAGTGTGCACTTCGAGTCCTCGACGGTCTCCATCGCGAGATTTGAGATTGCATTCGCATGCATCAAGATTTTAGCGCCGTTGTCGGGGACTGATTGATTCGATATCGAATCGAAAGTGGACAGTTGGATCAGACTTAGGCTAGATTTATTTTCTTATTTTATTTTATATTATTTCAGTTTTATTTTATTTTAGATTTTTTCTATTCAATTTTCAGTTTAGATTAATTACATTTTTCTTTCTTTCAGTTTTTAGTAGTGCTCTAGTTTAATAAAAAAAAAAGGAGACTCTTGCCAACCAACTGCTATTCCTTTCCTTATCTATAATTTCTTGTGTATAATGATGCATGCTTTTACTCATGATTATGGTCAATTTAATGTTGTAAGTTTTGGTAACATTTATTGTGAGCATTGTGGTGAAACATGGCATACCATTAACGATTGTCCGGATATATTCGAACCTTCACAATTTGAACAAGAAGATGTCACCTACAATTACAACTAGTGGCCACAAGATGATTCCTATTCATATAGTTATGACCTTGGCTACTTAAACCCTCAATACTGTCCGCCTAAATCCCGACTTGGGCAGATGATGGAAGATTTCATTCAAACGCAACAAGCGGCAAACAATGAATTCCGACGGCAGCATTCGCAGACAAAGACTCAATATTATTTCCCAAGCAAGAACGAGTTCTATGAATCGCCATGCAAATTTTATCCAGAACCAAGTCTCCACCCAGAAGCCTTGCAAGATAAAGTTACTAGGGAATGCAAGGAGCATAGTTGACAATTCATGGAGTTTATGCGATAAAATCTAGTAGATGAAGAAACCGAACGACTAGAAGGTGACTTTGATGACTGGATTACACCTAATATGGCAGAGACTCACTTTGAGCGAATGGATGAGGAGGACGTAGATGACATAGGAAGTGAAGAAGGACAATCCATTCAATCACCATTGGAAGAAGAACTTGAGGATTATATAATTGATACTTTAATTGAGGAGTGCATTGCTTCAATCCAAACACCTCCTAACCTCAAGGGTCTAGAAGAGCCTACCTTAACCCTCACTGAAACTTTAGCTACCAATAACGAAGCCCATTTAGTGATTTGTAATGATAAAATTTCATTTTACATAATAGAATCGGCTGATCAATCTTTTGGTGAGGATATTTGTGGTGAGTTACATTATTCACAGCATATGGATGGAACAAAATATTATGATCAAACTCCTGATGATTCTTTAAAGATAAGCATGTTCACTCTCGAACCAAGGAAGGCAGCTAATAAATATCTTGCCCCTCCACGAGCAAGATTTAAGAGATATGGTGATAAGGGACCACAAGGGAGGAGGCGTAAGGTGAGCAAATATCTTGCTCCCCCACAAGCAAGATTCAAACACATCAAATGAAACGTAGGAATAAGGTCGAGCTAAAAGACCTTAAACAAAGCGCTTCTTGGGAGACAACCCAAGTTTAGTTTCTATGTTCTCTTTTTATTTTATTGCATTCGTTTGTATAATTTGAACTTTAATTTATAACATTTAGAATTTTGCAAATAAATTAGGACTAGAAAGGACTTGCTAAGTAGAAATAAAAATCATTTTGAACCTACACGACTGAGCGTGTAAGGAGAATTCGGACTATTGTGCACCATGAGAGAGAACGGGGGCACACGGCCTAGCCGTGTGTGTTCACACGGTCGTGCCCCACATTCCAGGAGTGCACATGGCCTTGCTCCACATTCTAGCAGTGCACACAGCCTTGCCGTGTGTTTTCACACGGCCATGTTGCACAAGAGATAAAGGGCGCTGCACCATGCGTTTCGCCCCTATTCATCACTCTCCCTCCAGTCCACACATATATAGGAGCCCACCTAGTCAACGTCGATATGAGCCTGCACTTGCACCACCACCTTTTTCTACTTTTGAGTAGGATGCAGGTACATCTACCTATGATTTTTCGGAGTTTCGATCGCGCCTCGATGATATATACGCCGAGCAGCAGACGCAGAGGAAGTGATAGGAGGAGCAGAAGACATATACTCAGGTAGAGTTTTATGGCTTCCGGGAGAACTTTTAGCGGGCCGAGAAGTTCTACGATGAGGCCCGTATTTATTTCCAGGAGGAAGCTGCCCACCATAGGGAGGTTCAGTAGCACATGCATGCCTAGCAGGCACAGTGGGCCCGGGAGGAGGAGCACAGAGTAGCCACTGCATCCACCAGCTCTCAGATCGACCACATGTACATGTGGCATCAGTGGTTGAGCACTAGGTTTTTTTAGGAGCCTGACATGCCGAGACTGCCAGACTTCACACCTCATCCATCATATTAGAGGTACTGCTTCGCTTAAGTCCGGGGGAGACCCCAAGTTTTGATTTATTTTGTTTCTAGTAGTAGTTTCTTTCCTAATATTTGCATTTTAGTTTTAGTTAGCATTCATTTACTCATGCATAGTGTGTTTAGTTTCTTTCTGCACTTAGTTTTTACTATCTTTAAGCTGCCTCAGTAGTATTTTTAAAGTTACTTACATGAGTTGTTTCTATGGGTAGCTTAACTTCATTTACCTCGTGACATTTTATTTTATTTGCTCTTATGAATGTTCTAGACTTACACTGGTTAGCTTTTATTTTACACCTACACATGACGAATATTCTGAAAGGAAAAATCTAGTACGTACCTAGTTATGATTCATCTCAATAGTATAGTACTTTGGAATCCATAGGTGACTCTAGATTTAGCATTTTAGTTACTGGAGATGCTCAGATTGTGGAAGCCCATTTGGAAAAATCAAAATCCCAAGAGAGAGAGAAGAAGAAAAAATGGAATAAGAAAATAAAAAAAGAAAGAGAAAGAAAAAAGAGAGTAAGAAAAAAAATTTGAAAAAAAAAATTGAGGGATAAAAAACAGTTGTCATGGGTGGAAATGGTTAGGTGCTCCTTTGAGACCGAGTTAGGTTACTGGGGAAACACCTACCAATTTCTCTCCATACCGAGCATGCTTTTGAGACTTTATGCTAGATCTAGGGAACGACCCTCGCTTTGGGCAGGTAAGTGCCTAAGAGCCGGAGACCTTAGGAAAGTTATAGGATGACGACTTAACTTACCATGGAATGAGTATCCCCTAAGAAGATTCGCTTACACGAGCACGAGGAGCTAACTTAATGAATTTCTAGAACATATCTATTTTGCTTTAATTGCAAATACCACTTGATAAATCTAGTTAACATGCTAAGTATGGAACAATACCTTTTTAAAATTTCATGGAACTGAGGTTTGCTTGAGGACAAGAAAAGATCTAAGTCTGGGGGAATTGATGTGAGCAAAATATATAGGGTTTCAGGAGTAGTTTTCGCTCACATCTTATTTCATTTTATGTTTGTTTCATGCATATTTTACTTTGTTTTGTATGTATTTCCTATTTTCTAGTTCGGAGATCTACTTTTGTTAATTTATGTGTAGGGCGGTGTTTTTGGAGCAAAAATGAAGCAATTTATGGAGCACAGACCTTAGGGAACACGCACTAGCCATGTCCCAAGACTTGGGCATGTTTCCGAAACGAAACAGATCAAAACGGAGGCTCCAAGAAAAGACATGGCCAGGCTGTGTGAAAACACACGATCATGCCTTTTTTCTAGCTCAATTTCTAGCCGAGATTTCATCTGTTTTCCAGCCTTACACACGGTCAGGCCGTGTGAAATTCACACGGCCGTGTGGTGGCACCGCGAGTTTAAGGAAATAGGGTTTTCAAGAATTTATGGAAAGTCAGAGCCGCCTCTATATATAGGAAACTCAACTAAGAGGCGAGGGATCACAAGGGAGCCGCCCTAGGGCTCCCAAACCCTAGGGGAGGCCCGACGGCCGGGACGGCACACCGGTGCCCTAAAAAGCATCGAAAACTTGCAATGGGGAGGAAGGAAGCCGCTCAAGATCCAAATTCTGCACCTCAACGCCAAGGAGAAGAGCACCATCGCATTGTAATCTATATTCTTTCCATGCTTTATCTTGTATATATGAATTCGACAATACCTTGTGTTTCTTTTCTCATATTCATGGAGTAGATTCTCTGATTCTAGGACTAGGGAGTAGTTTGTGTTTGTTGGGTTTCCGGCATCGCGGCGAGTGTATGTTGGAACATGTTTCGTAAACATGTGCATAGCGGAAGAAATAAAAATAATAAATCTACATTTATTACAACACACACAACACATGCATGCATAGTACAACATGTGTAGACATAACCGTAAATTTAAATTTTGTAATAAAGGAAATTTAACTACGTATACCTTTCGTATCACGTGTAGCGGGAATGACATCAACCGGAACGATCCTCGCAAGAATCGTCTCTATCCGTATCCACGCCGAGTATCCTTAGGATGACTTTGCTAAGCCACGAGCTTCGTCTTCGTATGGGTTACTAGCCTCGTGTTGAAGACGACGTGATCGAGAGATGATCACGATCCGAATCCAAATTCGGATCCAAAGACGAGTCCTCAAAACTCGCTTCTCCGGAGAGGTATTCGTCAACCGTTTGACGAATCCTTCATCCTCCACCTCAGATGATTACCGGAGATCAAATCCCCGATAAGTTAGGCGCTGTCGGAGCTCTAACCGTCGTTCAAACGACGCTCCGACGAGAGGAAAACAAGCTGTCCAGAAAACTGGACAGCTTTGGTGGAGGAGTAGGCGCCGGCCAAGCAAGGGAAGCCAAGTGCTCACCTTATCGCCGAAGCCTAGGAAGATCACCGGAGCACCAACCGATAGCAGCTCGACGCTTGGCGGGAAGAAAGCTCCTTGGGCGCGGTTGGAGGAGAGGCGGCGGCAATGGAGTTAGGTGAGGTTTAGGGCTTTTTGGATTAGGGCTTAACAATCCCTTAAGCCCTCTTTTATAGAGAACTAATTCTCTTAATGGTTATTGGATCATAACCATAAGGCCCGTTAACCTGCTCCATTAATATAAGTTAAAATAAACCAAACCATGATGGTTTATTTTAAGTTAAAATGAACCGAACCAACTTTTGGTTCATTCGTTTAAAATAAACCAAACCCTTTGGTTTATTCTCCTCCATTGGATTAGAACCAAACCATTTTGGTTCATCCATTATGTCTTCATAAGACACGACCCATCCACGCTTCCATTGCGACTGAAACGATTTCATGCTCGCTTCTTGTTTGGTGCAACCAAACCTAGTTTCTCTCGGTCTGAGAATCCCATTCTCAAGCTCGTTTTAAATCCTTCGGATTACGCTCGTTGTGCGTGTGACCAAATAGGTTCTCGGTTTATGTTGGCCGTCTATAATTAACCATTAATTATAGAACGATCATGAGTGGCACCTAGTAGTACATCATGATCCCCAATTAGCAAAAGATCAACGATTGATCGAACTATTTACGAAACCCTTCAGCAGCTCGAATGAATCGTGCCCCATTCCCTTCACTCATCTTATACCCACTTGGTTCAGGACATGGTCTATAGTGTCAGTCCCCACTAGGCTGACTACGTCACACCTAGCCCAAGTATCATTTCCTCGTCCTACGGTTCTAGTTACTCCACATGTATCGAAGAGTACCTTACTCTAAACATGTAATGCTTTGGCCAAAGACTTTAGTAACAATCCGACGAGAGGCCATGGGTATACATCTCCTCGCAAGGAGTGGTGAATCCTTTATAGGCTATTCAAACACCTTCGATCACTTTGACTTATACCCAATCATCCCGGGTCCACATCTCCTTAGAGATGCTTGCTTAAGATGTCAAAGCATAAGTCTCCATGATCAAGATGACTTGAATACCGCAAGTCAAAGGAACATCGCACTTAAGCTACAGTAATAACTTCATTGACATATCTATATATGCAGAGAACCATATAAAGTCTTACGGCTGGTCACTCCAATGAACTAGTTACCATAACTAGCATCCACGATCAACTCCGGACATCACAATGTCTCCAGCCAGTGAGAATCAGCTGCTTGGATACACCAAGGAGTATACCTCATGCTAGTCTCGACAGAATTGATGGTGTCCAAATCCATCAATTCATCGACTAGGGATAATTCCGATACATCACAATTACACATGTAGAGATACTCACTAGTTGTGATCCAATCACAAATTCTCTCATGCTGTGAATCGTATCGAGGACATTCAGTAAATGAGTTTAAGATCCAATCAAATACATAAAACATGTATACTCAAATAGTGAATCTTCATTTATCATATAAATGGTTCATACATAAGGCGATTGCCTTAGGACATCTCTCATATATTACTAACAGTGTTGAGTTAGAACATGTTGGTTCAAATATATTTTCGTTCTTGAATTTATATTTGCAATTGACATTTGGTTTAGATCTATAGCTATTGTTTTGGTTTTCTAGTCACTGTGCTTAGCCGATACGAGGGTTGACAACCCTTGTATCGAAGATTTAGGCGAATTAAGGAGGAACCAAGGGGTTGCCCTCATCGCCAGTAACCGTGGGTAGAAGGATGCGATAGAGTAGGAAATGCACCCCGTTTCCGACTTATCGCAGGGATCGATTCGGCATCCTTATATTGACTATCCCATCCTAAAGCCAGGGGTCGATCTGGTATGGCAGAGGTAGCTTCCGATAGATGCGAAGGCTCATCGGGGGAGTGTATGATGTCTAACCGTAGTTAGAAACCTAGACAAAACTCAATTGACAACGTGTTCTGCGACACAAACGAAACCGAAATCCTAGAATCCCATCTAAAGACTCGTAACAACCCTTATCTTCCTCCGTGTGATACCATTCTGAGTTCGAACCACCGACAACCTCCTAAGCACAACCATTAGAACTAAATTCTGAACAACAACGTCCACAGAATAGATCGGTACTTGAATCTCAATCCCTATGGGATCGATATCTATATTATTACTTGACGACACCCGTGCACTTGCGGGCGTTGAGCGTGAACCACGCTTCGAGTCCTCGACGGTCTCCGTCGTGAGATTTGAGGTCGCATTGCGTGCATCACAATACACACAAATACAATCACAACACGAAGATATAACGTGGTTCGGAACCTCAAGGTTCCTACTCCACGGATTGGGCTCAAATGAGCCCTAGCGATGCAAACACCACCGTTAATGAACTCTCCTTCTCGGAAAACACTCTGGAGGTGGAGGAAACCTCTCACAAGAAATTACAATAGTAATGCAAAATAAAACAAGAAAATACAAAAAAATATAACCGAAATGTAAAGAACACTTTACAAACTATGGCTTTGAAAGCTTTGTTTGTTGGTTGCTTGAATGAGCTTGAAGGACCCTGAAATGCGCCTGCACTTCGCCTTCAAATCGCCTCAAGAAACCTCCCCAAGAACCAATGCCAAAATCTCTCACGAGCTGCTCCTTTTAACCTGCAACGGGCTGATTTCGCACCTGGCAGACGATTGGGACCCTATGGCAGTCGACTGCCAATAGTATTGTTTGAGACAACGACTTGATCCACACTGAAAAAACTCCAATGGATCAGTTGGCAGTCGACTGCCAACATCATCAGTCGACTGCAAACGTAGTAGCCGACTGCCCAGTCGGCTACCGAGCATTATGTGCTCGTAAACTCAACCAATAGTAAACTGTCATCCATGGCAGTCGACTGATCAGGCTATCAGTCGACTGCCCAATGCTGGCAGTCGACTACTAGGCCATTTTGCTGAGTGTCGACTGCTGAGTATCGACTCAGCTCCCAAGTGTCAAAACACTTGACCAGTCGACTGGTCCATAACCCCAGTCGACTGACAAACCTCAACCATGATGTTTAACATCAAGTATGATGCCCTCATACTTGCTAGACCACCCTTAGCCTAGACCTAAGCCTTCTAGCCACCTCCATCAACCTCATGCCTATTGGATTCCTCCAAGTCATCCATAACTTGTTCTTCTATACGCTAGCCTTCAGGTGCTTCAATTGACTATTGTCATGCTAATGGTGTCTACACCGCCAAGGCACATTGGACTTATGCTGCCAAGACCACGCTTGGACTTTACGCCGACAACCATTGGACTTATGCTGCCAAGACTCCACCCTTGGACTTTACGCCGCCAATATCAACTCTTGGACTTCCCAAATGCCAAGTACCCATGACTTGGACTTTCACCACCAAGACTACACCCTTGGACTTACATGGCCAAGACTACACCTTGGGACTTTCCATGCCAACCCAATGTTGGACTTTCCAAATGCCAAGACTCAAGCTTAGACTTTCCCTTACCAAGACCCATGCTTGGACTTTCTATACCAAGTACTCAAGACTTAGACTTTCCCATTGCCAAGACCCATGCTTGGGCTTTCCATGCCAAGTACCCATGATTTGGGCTTTGTTAGGGCAATCAACCCATGGGATATAGTTTTGATGTGTGTGAAAAAGGGTTTAAATAGGTTGTTATTATTTTGATATGTGTGTTGGAGTTTTGCAGGACTTAGTAATTCACACATGGAGCTTTGGCAAGTTTCACCAACTCACAACCTCGTGCTTGAGTCGGCGAAGGAGCATTGCAAAGTTGTGTGCTTGATGCATCCGAGGGACCGCCAGACGAGATGACTTGAAGTGAAGCCAAGGAAGCATACTTCGAGGGCAAGAGACGCGAAGGAGCATTGCGAAGCTGTGTGCTTGGTGCTGCCAAGGGACGTGACTGCGAACGAAGAGAGCTTCAGCGAGGGACTTGAAGTGAGATGAGAGAATGAGTGAAATGTAAGTAGCTCATTAGGTGAACTTGGTCGAATGGCTAAGTGTCGGAGGCTCGACCGCAAGAGTTGAGGTTTACCCGATCATCGGATGCTCAAATGGATGTTAAGTTTGAGGTTTTCCCGGCATCAGTCGACTGCCATGTCATGGCAGTCGACTATGACTCCACTAGTGTTGGGATCTCGTATGCAAAATAGCATATGCGCAACGGAAAATTAGGATCCCTTCCAAGTGATCCTTGCGAAAGAAAACCTCGTACAAAAATAAATTTCTCAAAACCTATCTTATAGGAGAATATTACCTTTGTTGCGTGCCCTTTGTAATCCCGCTTCTCCTTGGGTTTGTTGGATCTTTTAGCATGTTCAAATGTCCGTGCCTCTATATGTATCCACACGAGCAAGCTCTAGTCTCACAAAAGAAACTAGAAGAGCTCTCCTTTACATCTTGCTAGAGAAGTCCCTAAAGGAGAGGAAAGTAGGGAAAAAGAGAAAGGAAGAAGAAGACTACTCTTCTTGCTACACTCACAAAAACCACACAACCAAATGCTCTCACCACCAAGCTCTCTCCAAGCCTCAAGCTTCAACCAATCCACCAAGCTTGGCCGGCCACCCCATGGGGTGTTTTATAGGATTGAAAAACCTTTCACCTCCTATCACATTTAATGCAATCAATTGCATTGAAATATAATCAAACAAGGAGTTACACTCCTTGTTTGGCCGGCCACATGTGGGGGAAATCCAAAGGTCAAAACCCTTTGTCTCCTTCCACCTCATCAAGCTTAGGTGGCATGCTTATGTGGCATGCTTATGTGGCATTCATGGATGTTGAATTAATCTTATTAATTCAATAAGCTTATGTTATCATATTGAATTAATCTCATTAAATCAATAAGGTAACATATTGAGTTAATCTTATTAAATCAATTAAGCTTAGCATATTGAATTAATCTCATTAAATCAATAAGCTAAAATTCTCATTAAGCTTAAAGTCCAAAAACCATTTTGTACTTAAGTTTATTCCCAAATTATTCTAGTCAAACTAGAATGCACTAATTCTTCTAATCATCATGCTCTTTGTGTGTGACCCTATAGGCTCTCATAACGTTGGCAGTGGATCTAAACTCTTTTAGATACACAAGCAATGAGCGGCATCTAGCAATACATCATTGCTACCCAAGTTACGAAATAAGTCAAGATCCGACTAACCTTTCCGTGACTACTATAATGTATGACCGTGTCCTTCTATCCTTGATATCAGATTGACCAATGAGGCATAGACCGTGTCGTCCTCGATCAATCTATGTGTTTCTTGATCCCTGAGTAAACTAACTCAAACAAATGAGCTCAATATCTCATATTGACTCATTCGAGCATGGCCATGCATTTTAGTAGTTCTACTCAATCAAGGGGCCCACCGATATCACTCCCGTCATATGGGAGGGATAGATCCCATCTACATCACTCACATCCCTCCGCATAATTTGTTATATACCCAGTAATCGCCTTTATGGTCCACCCTGTTACGGGTGACGTTTGACGATACCAAAGTACATAACTCCTTATGTAGGAAACCGTAGTGACTTCAGGTTTGAGGACTATTCATACCAATAGTCACATGAGAAAGTTTATGACACTCATATGACGATCCATGAAACTTTCTCATGGCGGGTCAGTTCAGTATATATTCTCTAATATATACCCATGTGTCAACTTGATATCATATATCCATGACTTGTGAGATCAAGTCATCAATTGACCTACATGCTAGTCTTTATGTATTAATATTGCATATTAATACTTGACTAGGAACATTTAGGAAAGTGTTCTCTACAGCCTCTCATAATCAATTCTGCCAATTGATGTGCTGTAGATAAGAACCTACTTTTCTAGGGTATTATTATATATTTAATTTAGCTGGCACAAGCAAGACGTAAATATATAATAACCAATCCTTTGCCTTTATAGAATATGATACAAAATGTTCCCTATTCAACCATCACATGATTGGTTCTAGGGCTATAACTAACAATCTCCTACTAGCACTAGTACCAATCACTATGATATCTAATACCTAGTGACCTAGTGTGACCATCATGCTTCCTCTGTGCCAAAGCCTTGGTCAATGGATCTGCGATGTTAGCTTCTGTCGGTACTCTGCATATCCTCACATCTCCTCTATCGATGATCTCTCGAATGAGATGGAAGCGCTTGCGATATGTGTTTGGTCGTGATGTGATCGAGGTTCCTTAGCTTGCAATAGCCTCATTGTTGTCACAATAGAGGTCTATTGGATCTGCAATGCTAGGAACTACCCCAAGTTCAGCGATGAACTTGAGCCAAACGACCTCCTTTCTTTGCATCGACGCGACAATATACTACTCGATTGTAAAATCAGCAACTGTGTCCTACTTCGAACTCTTCCAGCTTACAGCTCCACCATTAAGGCAAAACACATACCCCGATTGCGATCTATAGTCATCCTTGTCTGTTTGGAAGCTTGCATCACTGTAACCCTTTACAGTTAGCTCCTCATTGCCTCCAAATATCAAGAAATATTCTTTCGTTCTTCGTAAGTATTTAAGAATATTTTTGACTGCTATCCAATGACTTTCACCTGGATCCGACTGGTATCTACTCGTCATGCTCAAAGCATACGAGACGTCAGGACGAGTACAAAGCATGGCGTACATGATAGACCCTATAGCAGATGCATAAGGGATCTTATCCATGCGATCTCTCTCCTCCTTAGAAGAGGGACATTGAGTCTTCGAAAGACTCACACCATGTGATAAAGGCAGAAATCCTTTCTTGGAATTTTGCATAGCAAAACGATCTAGCACTTTATCAATGTATGTACTCTGACTTAGGCCAAGTAATATCTTAGATCTATCTCTATAGATCTTGATGCCTAAAATATAGGCAGCTTCACCTAAGTCTTTCATCGAGAAACAATTCCCTAATCACATCTTCACAGACTGGAGTGAGGGAATATCATTTCCGATGAGAAGTATGTCATCTACATACAAGACAAGAAATACAACTGTGCTCCCACTATTTCTCTTGTAGACACAAGGTTCATCTTCATTCTTGATGAAACCAAACTCCTTGATTGCATCATCGAATCGAAGATTCCAGCTTCGAGAGGCTTGCTTTAGTCCATAAATGAACCTTTGCAGTTTGCATACCTTTCCAGGATGCTCTGGATCTTCAAAACCCTCAGGCTGTGTCATGTACACATCCTCGAGTAGCTTTCGATTCAAAAAAGCGGTTTTGACATCCATCTGCCAGATCTCATAATCGTGGTAGGCTGCAATAGCAAGTATGATCCGAATGGATTTAAGCATCGCAACTGGTGAAAAGGTTTCATCATAGTCAATACCATGAATTTGTTTGAATCCTTTAGCCACCAATCTACCTTTATAGGTATGCTTATTACCATCCATGTCAGTCTTTACTTTAAAGACCCACTTACACCCAATGGGTTTTAACCCTTCAGGTGGATCAACCAAAGTCCATACTTGGTTAGTGTACATGGATTCCATTTCGGATCTCATGGCCTCTAGCCATTTCTCGGAATCTGGGCTCATCATAGCTTCTTGATAGGATGTAGGCTCGTCAAGATCGACAAGCAATACTTCACCGTTGTCAGTCAAGAGAAAAGAATATCTCTCGGGTTGACGACGGATCCTATCAGATCTACGAAGAGGTTGGTCTACATGAACAGGTGTTTGCTCCACAACTCTTTGGGCAACAATTTCCTCATCCACAACACTTTGTGGTGCCTGTTCATTTTCCATCGAAGCCTTAGTGTTATCTTCATCTTGAATTTCTTCAAGATGAATTTTACTCCCACTAGTTTTTCTAGAAATAAATTCTCTTTCTAGAAAGCGGCATTTACAACAACAAACACCTTGCCAAGTGTGGGATTGTAAAAGTAATATCCCTTAGTTTCCTTGGGATATCCTACAAAATAACACTTATCTGATTTGGGTCCTAGTTTATCTGAGACTTGACGTCTAACATAAGCTTCACAACCCCAAATCTTTATAAAAGACATTTTGGGACTCTTCCCAGTCCATAACATATATGGTGTCTTTTCTATGGCTTTTGATGGGACGCGATTAAGTGTGAAAGCGGCTGTCTCTAGAGCTAAACCCCAAAAGGAAGTAGGTAGATCAGTCTGGCTCATCATTGATCGTATCATATCTAATAGAGTACGATTTCTTCTCTCAGATACACCATTCCATTGTGGTGTTCGGTGGAGTGAGTTGGGATATTATCCCACACTCGGCCCAGTGATCACGAAACTCTTGACTAAGGTATTCACCACCTTGATCGATCGAAGTAGCTTACAAGTTGGTTTTATACTTCATTCTTGAATTCTTTGAACTTTTCAAAGGATTCTGACTTATGTCTCATCAAATATAAGTAGTCAAATCTACTCATATCATCAGTGAAAGTAATAAAGTACTTATAGCCTCCTCTGGCTTCGACATTGAAAGGGCCACATACATCAGTATGTATGAGTCCTAACAAGTCCGTCGCTCTCTCGCCATGTCCACTAAATGGAGTTTTAGTCATCTTTCCTAAAAGACAAGATTCGCATACCTCATATGATTCAAAATCAAATGAGTCCAATAATCCATCTTTATGGAGTTGGGATATGCGTTTTTCATTTATGTGACCTAGGCGACAGTGCCAGAGATATGTTTGGTTCGAATCATTCGATTTGAACCGCTTGGTATTTACGTTATAAATTGGGTTTTCTAAATCTAGAACATAGAGACCATTCATAAGTGGTGCATTACAATAGAACATTTCATTTAAATAAATGGAACAACATTTGTCCTTTATTATAAAAGAAAAGTTTTTCTTGTCTAAACAAGATACAGAAATTATGTTCTTCATTAATGCAGGTACATAAAAGCACTCCTCTAGTTCTAAGATAAGCCCAGTGGGCAAAGACAAAGAATATGTTCCTACAGCTACAGCAGCAACTTTTGCGCCATTGCCTACTCGTAGGTCCACTTCGCCCTTTGCCATTAGTCTACTATTTCTCAATCCCTGCACATTAGTACAAATGTGAGATGCACATCCGGTATCTAATACCCATGTAGAAGAAATAGATAGATTAACTTCTATAACGTGTATACCTGAGGCAGAAGTCCCACTTCTTTTATTCTTTACTTCCTCAAGGTAGACTTTGCAGTTCCGCTTCCAGTGTCCAGTCTCACCGCAATGGAAACAATCCCCTTCCTTAGGTACTTTACCTTTACCCTTTGAAGTGGATGAATTGGCCTTGCCTTTGGCTTGGGTCTTACCCTTGCCTTTGCGCTTACCTTTGCCCTTCTTGACCATTAGTACATTACTAACTTTCTTTTTGAGATTCGGTTCAGCAGTTCTTAACATGCTGAGAATCTCAGGCAAAGGTTTATCAATTTCATTCATGTTATAATTCATGAAGAATTGATTAACGACATTGCAGGATAACATCGGTTTGCCAAATTCTTGGCTCAATGGAAAACCTAGTCTTTCAAGGTTCTCAACGCGTACCCAATCATTTTGGCACGTGAGTTCCTACAGGTGTTCCTTCTTGCATCTTGCATGCAAAAAGAGCCTTAGACACTTCAAAACGCTCGTGCCTAGCTTGTCCTTGATATAGTTGTTTCAAATGCTCAACCATATCATAGGCATCCATGTTCTCATGTTGCTTCTGAAGCTCAGAGTTCATGGTGGCAAGCATAAGACATGACACATCTAATGCGTCATCTTGATGCTTCTTATAAGCATCCTTTTCGGCACGAGTGGTCGTAGGGTGGGTGTTTCAGGGATAGACTGCTCTAGGACATACAGTTTACGTTCTTGCTTGAGGATAATCCTCAAGTTCCTATACCAGTCTAGAAAGTTAGCTCCATTGAGCTTGTCTTTCTCAAGGACAGATCGCAAGTTGAGGGGGTGTGTCGTGTTAGATGACATGGTGATCTACAACATTAATATGCAAAATTAAGTATCATATCTAAGTCATTTAATTAGGCCTTTAATTAAATGAGGCTCCCACTAAATTCTCATAGCTTTGATATGAGCTAATTATTGATGTAGGCAAACACATTTTGCTTACATCATTAGCTTCTATTTAGCTATAAATTTATATGGGATAAAGATCCACATCATACTTCGTCTTGAGTTAGCTTTGGCTAATCGCCCAAGACGTAGTATGATTAGGTAGGCAATCTTTTGCCAATTACATCTGATGTAACTCTTTAATAGCTTTGGTTAAGTTTAGATTAGTTTAGTGCTTATTCCTAAACCAGCTTCCAGGTCGTGGCGAGACACAGAGGCCTTCTTTGATATCGGAGCAACGACCACTTCTAAGACAAAGCTGATGTTCGGAAATCACACAAAACTAATTTTTAAAACTTATGTTCAAAGCTAATATATGCCTCTACTTCCTTAATTAAGTCTTAACCAAGTTTGATAGCGGGACATCACGATTGTCCACTCGCACTCTTCCAAGATAAAATGCATTGCTTTGCTTTGGCAAACCCAACAACAAATGATCGAGGAAGTAGTGAGTACCAAACTTTGGTAGGCATATCGTTTTTGACTTATTAAGATATAAACTTAAACATGCATCACATACATATTAGCATACATCACATATAAGCTAAATTAACATGCATCACATACATATTAAACTAAGCGTGTCATGGTTATGACCCTTATTCTACAATCTTCTCAAGCCAATGAAAAGATTGATTGGTCAACCTAGGGATAGCATCTTCTCCCAAGTGCTTCCTTTTGGTTGTCTTGTGTTGTTGACTTCCTCCTTGTAACATCATCTTCCAATGGACCCTCCATCTTTGTTGTGTATATTACAAAAAGAGAAATACTCGAGTTACATTCGAGTCTAAAACTAATTTTACAACAAGAATTTTAGGAGAAAGGCACGACACGCAGACCGTATTAAGAATTACAACACACACATTCACAAACTTTTTGGGACTAGGCCATAACCATGCGCCATGTCAATTTTAACTTTTAAAAGACATCGGATATTTTATTATGTTTGAAAAATTGTTAATGCAATTATCAACTCATAATAAAATTTATCCTACTTCTATATCAAATATAAAATAGAGAAAACCTATTTTTATACGATCTTTCGCAAGTGGCTCTGATACTTTATGTTGGGATCTCGTATGCAAAATAGCATATGCGCAATGGAAAATTAGGATCCCTTCCAAGTGATCCTTGCGAAAGAAAACCTCGTACAAAAATAAATTTCTCAAAATCTATCTTATAGGAGAATATTACCTTTGTTGTGTGCCCTTTGTAATCCCGCTTCTCCTTGGGTTTGTTGGATCTTTTAGCACGTTTAAATGTCCGTGCCTCTATATGTATCCACACGAGCAAGCTCTTGTCTCACAAAAGAAACTAGAAGAGCTCTCCTTTACTTCTTGCTAGAGAAGTCCCTAAAGGAGAGGAAAGTAGGGAAATGAGAAAGGAAGAAGAAGACTACTCTTCTTGCTACACTCACAAAACCACACAACCAAATGCTCTCACCACCAAGCTCTCCAAGCCTCAAGCTTCAACCAATCCACCAAGCTTGGCTGGCCACCCCATGGGGTGTTTTATAGAATTGAAAAACCTTTCACCTCCTATCACATTTAATGCAATCAATTGCATTGAAATATAATCAAACTTAGGTGGCATGCTTATGTGGCATTCATGGATGTTGAATTAATCTTATTAATTCAATAAGCTTATGTTATCATATTGAATTAATCTCATTAAATCAATAAGGTAACATATTGAGTTAATCTTATTAAATCAATTAAGCTTAGCATATTGAATTAATCTCATTAAATCAATAAGCTAAAATTCTCATTAAGCTTAAAGTCCAAAAACCATTTTGTACTTAAGCTTATTCCCAAATTATTCTAGTCAAACTAGAATGCACTAATTCTTCTAATCATCATGCTCTTTGTGTGTGACCCTATAGGCTCTCATAACGTTGGCAGTGGATCTAAACTCTTTTAGATACACAAGCAATGAGCGGCATCTAGCAATACATCATTGCTACCCAAGTTACGAAATAAGTCAAGATCCGACTAACCTTTCCGTGACTACTATAATGTATGACCGTGTCCTTCTATCCTTGATATCAGATTGACCAATGAGGCATAGACCGTGTCATCCTCGATCAATCTATGTGTTTCTTGATCTCTGAGTAAACTAACTCAAACAAATGAGCTCAATATCTCATATTGACTCATTCGAGCATGGCCATGCATTTTAGTAGTTCTACTCAATCAAGGCCACAGATATCACTCCGTGGCCATATGGGAGGGATAGATCCCATCTACATCACTCACATCCCTCCGCATAATTTGTTATATATCCAGTAATCGCCTTTATGGTCCACCCTGTTACGGGTGACGTTTGACGATACCAAAGTACATAACTCCTTATGTAGGGAACCGTAGTGACTTCAGGTTTGAGGACTATTCATACCAATAGTCACATGAGAAAGTTTATGACACTCATATGACGATCCATGAAACTTTCTCATGGCGAATTGGGTCATTCAAAGATATATTCTCTAATATATACTCATGTGTCAACTTGATATCATATATCCATGACTTGTGAGATCAAGTCATCAATTGACCTACATGCTAGTCTTTATGTATTAATATTGCATATTAATACTTGACTAGGAACATTTAGGAAAGTGTTCTCTACAGCCTCTCATAATCAATTCTGCCAATTGATGTGCTGTAGATAAGAACCTACTTTTCTAGGGCATTATTATATATTTAATTTAGCTGGCACAAGCAAGACGTAAATATATAATAACCAATCCTTTGCCTTTATAGAATATGATACAAAATGTTCCCTATTCAACCATCACATGATTGGTTCTAGGGCTATAACTAACTACTGGTATACGAGTCTGGTTTCTATGCCATCAATCGATCACAAGCGATGGCGATCGATCAGATTACTCGCCGTGATGATGGCATCACGATCGTCGCGAGGGTTTCGAACCTGAGAATGGTGAGCGATCAGTGCTCGCTTCAAGACTCATCGATAGCTCCATAGTCAATTAATGGGACAATCACGATCGGTGATGTAGAGTCGTTGGATGAAATCCAACATGGAAGAAGTTGTTATAGGCAACGATCGTACGATTGGGGCATCAGTCAATTGCTAGTGGCCAACGGGAAGAAAACAACCTTCTCTATTTATAGAGAAGGTGTGACCTTTTGGATGGGTAATGCTTATGCTCTAAGTGATCATCCAAGTGCCCCACAAGCTTCCAACTCTTTCTCTTGTTCTTATTTCAAATCCATTGTAAGAAAGAGAGTTCTTGGGTTGTAAGAAGGTTTACCTCCACCTTGCTTTGGCTAAAGGGAGAGATCGATATTGGATTGGTTTCAGAGTGATTCACCGGAGATGAATCGGACCATGGATTAACGGCGAGGCCGTGAACCACGTTATATCTTTTGTTAGCATTGCTTTTACTTTGTGTTGTCTTAATTTCTTGTTTAGTTTTGTTTATGTTGCGCTAATATTTTTTTGTAGACAAGTAATTCCATCGTATGACGAAAGAGGGTTATTCACCCCCCTCTAGCCGGCCACCTATGCTCCAACAAGTGGTATCAGAGCCAAGGTAGCTTGTCGAGGACTAACCGCCACAACAAGCACTACATCAAGGATGACCGGCTCTAATATTCATCCGCCAAAGTTTGAAGGGGAATTTGCGTGGTGGAAGAAACACATGGAGGTATTTTTCGAAACCGACTTCGAAATTTTATTAATAATGGAAAATAGTTTCGAGATACCTAGGGATGAAGACGGGAAGCCAATCGAGAAGTCTAGATGGACTAAAAAGCAAAGGGAAGAGTACTTGGCAAACTCAAAGGCAAAGCACCACCTCTACAACGTACTCCCCCAACAAGAAGTGAATCGGATAGGGGAATGTGCAAGTGCCAAAGAAATGTGGGAGAGGTTGGTGGAACTCCATGAAGGCACTTCCGAGGCTAAGCTTGCGAGAAGAGATCTCCTTCACTCCCAATTAAGCAACATTAAACTCGAAAAGGGAGAGAAGGTAAATTCTTTACACTCTAAGTTTAAAGAAATTTTAATTGGACTAATGAGTGTAGGAGAAAAGCTATCAAACCGGGACATGATAATGAAGGCTATAGATGCCTTTCCCTAGTCCTCGAAGTGGAGCTCAATGGTGGATTCTTTCTACATCTCCAAAAATCTAGAAGTTAGCACTTTAGAGGAGTTCTTCTCAACCATGGAGCTCCATGAAACAAGGCTTGAGGGAGTTATTGAAGAATCAAGCATCAATCCATCAAGAGGAGTAGCCTTAGTAGCCAACAAGGGGAAGAAGAAGAAGATAAAGACTTCCTCCTCCTCCGATGAAGCATCCTCCTCATCCTCCATGAATAGCAATGAAGATGCTTATATGGTAAGGAAGATAAGGCATGCTTTAAGAAATTTAAAATTTAACAAATCTTATGATAGGAGAAGGTACAAAAGGAAGATAATTTGCTATAATTGCCAACAAGAGGGACATATAAGAGATGAGTGTCCTCTCTTGAACAAAAGCAAAGAAGAGAGGAGGAATAAAGAAGAAAAGAAGAAGGGGAGTAAGAGAAAGGAAGAAGAGAAGAAGGCCAAAGAAAAGGGGAAGGCCAAAGCACTCAAAGCAAGGACATGGGATGATCCTTCATCATCATCATCGGAGGAAGAAAATGCATTTGTCACAAACCTTGCCTTGATGGCATTTGATGATCTAGACTCCACCTCCGAAGGTGAAAAATCAAGCTCAAGTGAGGAGAGCTCAAGTGAAGGGAGGCTCATCATCATCCTCTTCATCCGAAGAAGACATGGAAACTATGGTAAAACATCTTCCCACTCAAGAAATAGTGGCCATGATTTCTAGCTTAACTAGGAATTTATTTAGGGCCAAAATGAAAAATAAGAGCATGCTAGATGAAATTAAGGCCCTAGAAGAAAAATTAGAACAAGCATGTTTAAATATGGATGATAATATTTCTTCTAGTTTTGAAAATGCATGCTCACATGATAACTATATGCCTTTTGATGTTAATGATGCATGTATTGAAGAAAATAGGGCTTTAAGGGAAAAGGTACACCATTTGACTAAAGCCCTAGAAAAATTCACATTTGACTCCAACACCCTTAATATGATTATAGGGAGCCAAAGGGCAAGCTTTAATAAGAAAGACCTAGGTTATAAGGGAAAGACAAATAAAAATTCCTATAAATGTTTGATTGCTAGGGGTCAAGCAAAGAATAAAATAATAGCTAGAAAATGGATCTCTAAAGAATATTTAGTGAACCCTATAGGAAAGAACTTGTATTGGGTTCCTAAATCCATCCTTAAGGGTTAGGAAAATCCTAGGTTAGTGATCACTACCATTTTATTGCATTATTTTGGTCCTTAATATCATAGTTTTTATCCTCTCTAGTGATTTATTATTGATTATTTGCATGTTTTATGAGTTGGATTTATTTTGGACCTTATTGTAAATTCTCTTAAATTTGTGGACTTATATGCAAATTTTATACCTTATTTATAGGAGATCGAGATGAGCCACTGGACTAGACTCAAGTTGGATCAAATATGGCTTCATCTATGACGAGAAAGATCATTTCAAACTGGATTAATCTAGACCTTTCATCAAGATCTGAAGCAATGTAATCAAGGGACAAGATCCGATCAATCTGGACCGTCCACTGTGATTGGCTTGATTTGAGCCATTGATCTGGATCTGGAGCGATCCGACCCATACATTAAGATCTACACATCTTGGACGTACATCCGGACCATTGGATCTCGATTCTTCCTTTAGAGTTATCAGATCCGACCATCCAGAGCAAATAATGGATCCATCAACCCTAGCTTAATTGGACGGCTTGGATTAAAGGGGCTCAGATCGGACGGCTCAGAAAAATCATTTAATCATCCTCTCCACGTGCATCGCAAAGAAGACCCAAGCGCGACTGAATCACCGGGCAAGCACCGGCGCTGCCGCATGCTCCTCGCGGGCGGGCGAGTGTCGGCGCCATCGCCTGCTCCTCGCAGGCGAGTGATGGCGGCAACGTGCAACGAAGCCGTGGATTCATGGGTGACAACCGCGGCGACATCCCCTTCCTCGTGAGCGGCGGATGCTTCTTCCTCCTCACGCTGCGGCGGCGCTTCCTCCACAGCATTTTCGGCGGCCTCCTTCCATCCAAGCCGGTGGCGATTCCTTTCCTCAGCCGATAGTGAAGCATAGAGACTTCTTCTTCAATCGCGACAGAACCACCAGTGCAGAACGCACGATTGTCTTCTTCCCCCTTTTCATTTTCGGCGTTGTTCCGGCAGCCATCTAGTGGCGTCTCATCCACCTTCCACCCATCCGAAGCTTCACCGAAGAGATCTGCATTGGGCAGATCGCAGCTTCATCGATCGGGAGTTCGCCATCTTCACCGGCAGCTTCTATGATGCCTCGGCAACCGGAGCCGAGCTACCTTAGCCGGACGTGGTCGCAGAAGGTCGGGGTGACCTTCATCGCCGTGTGGTCGCAGCAAAGACCTATTCCACCCCGGCAAAGACTTGATTTGCCAAATTCCGGCGGAAGCACTTCATTTCATCGCCGACGAAGAGTTTCAGCTTCTACTCCGATTCCATCCTCTCCACGCAACACTGGCAGTTTCGTTGTAGTATAGTGGTGAGTATACTCGGTTACAATCGAGAGACTCGGGTTCGGTCCCCGACGGTGGAACTACGGGCTGCTCCACCTTCACAGAGTCATCCATAGACTGTCAGGTTTCGGTGTCGTTGTAGTATAGTGGTGAGTATACTCAGCTACTGAGAGACCCGGGTTCGGATCCCGGCAACTACACCAGACTTCGACAGTTCCACACCATCCACCGGAGAAAAGGGCTCGCTTCATCCATCAATTCAACACTTGCCGAAATATTTCCGACAAGGATCCAGCCATATCATCCACCGGAGGAGCTCGTTTGGATTATCGTCATCGTCGTGGAGTGATCGGTGGTTATATTTGGATTTTGATCCATTGATTTGGATGTTTATCTTGTTTACTTTGATGTTTAATTTCAGTGCATAATTCAGTTGTTATTCTGTAGTTAATTAGGAGCTTAGCTGTAGTTTACTCTACATTTCAAATTCCTGCGCTTTCTTTATGCTTTTTAATGCTCTTGTTTTGAATGCTTTTCTTTATCTGTTTAGTTTAGATCATCTTTAATTTCATTGTCATCATAGTTAGTTAGATTAGTGCTTTAATTACTTGCATTATCTTTCATTTAGTAGGATTAGTCTTTTAAATTTTAAACCCCATTCACTAGGATTATCAATAATTAGAAACCCTAAGTTTATTATTCTATCTATTACACTCGTTGGGAAATGATCTGGGCCATCCACTATGCTATATTAGTGTAATTAATTTGAAACGGTACCACGACATACAAATTTTCCGTTATCAAAATTTGGCGTCGTTGCCGGGGAGTGTAATGATGCTTAGTAAACTTAGGATTGTCTACCCATTTTTCTAAAAAAAAAAATATTTAGGGCTTCATTCTTTCATTTTATGTATATCCATGTATTTTGTCATGTCTACTTCCTGTGTCTTTTGATTTGTTTATTGGTGTTTCAGGAAAGACCAGGAATTCTCTTTTCTGAGAAACATGGATCTCTATAATCAACAGTATGGAGACTACGGTGATAGTTAGCATCATTGATCAAACAGCTAGATCAAATTGCAACATCCTTCAGCCAGATGCAGCACAAGAGTTCATTTAGCCTTCGTCAGAGATCACTTATGTGGATATCGATGCGCTTAGGGAGATGGATTGTGGAGCGAGTGATAGGCATACTACTACACAGGACTCCTATGAACCATTGTGCTATGATGTGATTTCGGACGCTGATGGATGTGATTTCATTGATGAAGTTGCTGTTGTTTCAGATGTTGAGGATGTTAACACAGGAGTGGTGGATAGCTGGACACCCCATTTGGACATTCCCACCTGAGATAGAGTCTCCAAGAAGTTGTTGATGAAAGCCCTAACAACAAATGCAGTAATCCAGCTGCAAGGTTGGATACTTTTACTGAAATACCTCCGACCACCAAAGAGTACATATGATGAGGCGATGATCATTTCGGAGGGAGCTGCATGGAACTACCCTGATCACATCAAGAGAGCACTCACCTCCATCCGATCCATCCCACTCCCAGTCTAGATTTCTTACTAAATCGCCTCCAATTGCCAGGACCTCAGGAGAGTTTGTTCTATCCCATCTATTTTTATTTTCATTGTATATACCCTTCTTTCACTTCATTTTACTTTATTTGTTTTTGTTTTAGTTGTTATGTTTCGTTTGTTGAGTTTTTATTTTGTCGGTGCTTTCAAATAAATTTCCTATGCATTCCTTTATATCATCTTCGAAGTCGTGAAAGCTAGTTAAATTTGATTGTCGAGTTTTGGGGATTTCTTATCACGAATGGATTATTTGATTGCATAGGGTTACCCCTTGGTGATGGATTCTGTGTTGATAGATTAAGATGATTTTTTTCATTCCCAGTGAGGATTGTGTCTGTTTTTATTGCTTGAGTGTGGTGCACTTGTGGTTATTGTAACTCTAGAACTTGCTTTGATTCTTTCGAGACCACACAACCATAGGTTTGCATGATTACTATGAAGGCAATCTCACTTGTTTCCCTTTACTTCTTTTGTTGTCACATGCTATTCGAATAATTTCCTTATCACACGTCATATCATTTTCATTATTTATCCCATCATCTTTTCTACATTTTTATCATGTCATTTCTCTTCCATTTCTATTTTTGGATGTGGAATATTGAATGTTACATGATGAGTATTTTGTCCGGGACAGACAAAAGTTTAAGTGTGGGGAGAGTAGCTCGAGAATTTAGTGGAAGCATAGGCGAGTTGTGCTTGATCACCATGAGCTAGCCATGCTCTTTATCATTTTAGCTGAGCTTGATGTTGGAGCATAGGGAAGTGCACTACATGTTGAAAAAAAAAGTGAAAACAAAAGTTTGAAAACAAACTGCAGTTGAAAAAAAATTGGGTACCCATGAAATAAAAAAAAAGTATTGTGAAAATTTTGACATGTGGTGCCATTCATTTTTATGTGTGATAGTATTTTTGTTAATGACATCCCTTATTACAGATTATTGAGAGATTTATTGTATATCATGAGTAGTTTTGTATTGAAGAATGTGATAAGGGTTGTTTACATGTTTATTGGGTTGGATGAAAACTTTTGGGAACTTTCTTGTACTCATCTATGTAGCATTTCAGTATTTCCATATCTCCTTGCATTTCTATAGCTATTTCATGTTTTATCTTTCTTTCCTTTCACACATATTTTCATTTTTCTTGTATTCATGTTTCCCTTACATTCTTAATAAACCTTCAGTGATTGTGCATTCTTATGTGTATATAGTGGTGAAGGTAGAAGAAAACCAAGCATATGGTAGTGCATAAACCATGAGTAGCTTGAGTGAACTCTACTATTATCTGCTTATGAGAGCGAGAGAAGCCACCACTTGTGAGGCTTAATCATTCAAAGTCTATTCATGATGGATTGAAGTCACCATGTTTTTTAACCTGTGTAGGATTTGAGTCCATGATTGCTTGAGTCTTTGAGAGTTGACAATCCTAGGTAACTTTTTTTTCATGATTTTCTATGTATGCTTGGGAATTGCTAGGGAAATATACTTTTAGTTTTCTTCGCTTGCTCGGGACGCATAAGAATAAGTGTGGGGGAATTGATCACTACCATTTTATTGCATTATTTTGGTCCTTAATATCACAGTTTTTATCCTCTCTAGCGATTTATTATTGATTATTTGCATGTTTTATGAGTTGGATTCATTTTGGACCTTATTGTAAATTCTCTTAAATTTTTGGACTTTTATGCAAATTTTATACCTTATTTGTAGGAGATCGAGATGAGCCACTGGACTAGACTCAAGTTGGATCAAATAAGGCTTCATCTAGGACGAGAAAAATCATTTCAAACTGAATTAATCTGGATCTTTCATCAAGATCTGAAGCAATGTAATCAAGAGACAAGATCTGATCAATCTGGATCGTCCACTGTGATTGGCTTGATCTGAGCCATTGATCCGGATCTGGAGCGATCCAGCCCATACATTAAGATCTACATGTCTTGGTCGTGCATCCGGACCATTGGATCTCGATTCTTCCTTCAGAGTTATCAGATTCGGCCATCCAGAGTTAAATTGATTACCACCGTTGGATGGAGCAACTTAATTAAGCAAATAATAGATCCATCAACCCTAGCTTAATTGGATAGCTTGGATTAAAGGGGTTCAGATCGGACGGTTCAGAAAAATCATTTAATCATCCTTCCCCGATCAATCACCAAGCAGCGCCGACACCGCCACCGCCTCGTGGCGAAGGCCGGCGCCGCCGCGCTCCTCGCGGTGGCGGCGGTGACGTGACGCGTCATGGATTCATGGGTGACAACCGCGGCGACGCCCCCTTCCTCGTGAGTGGCGGCGGATGCTTCTTCCTCCTCATGCGCGGCGAACAACGCTTCCTCAACAGCATTTTCGGCGGCCTCCTTCCATCCAAGCCGGTGGCGATTCCTTTCCTCAGCCGATAGTGAAGCATAGAGACTTCTTCTTCAATCGCGACAGAACCACCAGTGCAGAACGCACGATTGTCTTCTTCCCCCTTTTCATTTTCGACGTTGTTCCGGCAGCCATCTAGTGGTGTCTCATCCACCTTCCACCCATCCGAAGCTTCACCGAGCGGCAGAGCGGAGATCTGCATTTGGGCAGACTGTAGCTTCACCAATCGGCTGGGAGTTCGGCCATCTTCACCGGTGCTTCTATGATGCCTAGCAACCGGAGCTGAGCTACCCCAGCTGGATGTGGTCGCAGAAGGCTGGGGGTGACCTTCTACTGCCGTGGTCGTGGCAGCACCTATTCCGACTCCGACAGCCCTTGATTTGCCAAATTCTGGTGGAAGCACTTCATTTCATCACTGGCGAAGAGTTTCAACTTCTACTCTGGTTCCATGCTCTCCATGCAGCACCGACAGTTCCATTATAGTATAGTGGTGAGTATACTCGGTTACAACCGAGAGACTCGGGTTCGGTCCCCGGCGGCGGAACTACGGGCTACTCCACCTTCACAGAGTCATCCATAAACTGTCAGGTTCCAGTGTCGTTGTAGTATAGTGGTGAGTATACTCGGTTACGGAGAGACCTAGGTTTGGATCCCGGCAACTACACTAGACTTTGACAGTTCCGCACCATCCACCGAAGAAAAGGGCTCGCTTCATCCATCAATTCAACACTTGCTGGAGGATTTTCGGCAAGGATCCAGCCATATCATCCACCGGAGGAGCTTGTTTGGATTGTCGTCATCGGCATGGAGTGATCGGTGGTTATATTTGGATTTTGATCCATTGATTTGGATGTTTATCTTGTTTACTTTGATGTTTAATTTCAGTGCATAATTTAGTTGTTATTCTGTAGTTAATTAGGAGCTTAGCTGTAGTTTACTTTACATTTCAAATTCCTGCGCTTTCTTTATGTTTTTTAATGCTCTTGTTTTGAATGCTTTTCTTTACCTGCTTAGTTTAGATCATCTTTAATTTCATTGTCATCATAGTTAGTTAGATTAGTGCTTTAATTACTTGCATTGTCTTTCATTCAGTAAGATTAGTCTTTTAAATTTTAAACCCCATTCAGTAGGATTAGCAATAATTAAAAACCCTAAGTTTATTATTCTATCTATTACATTCGTTGGGAAACGATCCGAGTCATCCACTATGCTATATTAGTGTAGAGGGGGTTCGGTAATTAATTTGAAACGGTACCGAGACATACGAATTTGCCATTATCAGTTAGTCAACCATGAGGTTTTACTTATATCATATTATTTGGTTGATTTAGGATGATCGGGACTTAATTTTTGAAATAGTGTTGGGTGATGATAATGCTCCCATAAATAGATAAAATCATGTTTTGGGTGATACTTGACTTGTTATCATGATTTTATACCAAATGCATGATTACAAATTGATTGATACATTTGTTTCATGATCATAATGTGAAATCAATGCGCATATGTCTTTATGATCATGTGGTATGTTAGTATGATACTTAACCATGGGTAGAAATGCATGAAATTTTGGTTAAGTACAAATACCATTAGGGACATCTCACATCCCACTATAAGGCTAACTTTGATTGAAAACATAGCATGGGTGAGATGATAGAATGATACAAATGGTCTACTAATGCTTATGACATTTAGATGGGTCATTAAGTGTATCAAAAGAGTAATAATAGACCAACTATGGGGAAAGCAAGTGTTTAATTCATAGACATATTGCCCATAGATCATAGTTGGATATTTTAAATGTTTTTAAAACCATTCTATGTTTCATAAATAGTGGGTTCATGTTTTAAAAAGTTTCAAGGCAAAACTAGGTTTTAAAGTTGGTACAAAATTTTAGATATTTTGTAACTTTTGAGTTTTTGCCTAACTTTCAAAAATAAAATGAATTTTTCATGAAAAATAATTTTTCACTGATAAAGCAACTCACAAGAAATATGTATTTCAAATTTCATGAATTTTTGAATTTCCTAGAATTTTTAACGCATTTTTGAATTTGGATTTTGAAAATCAGAAAACCTGAAATATGTGTGCTAGTCGACTGATGTACTGTGCACGAACACAGTAACCTGATTTTATCAAGTTTCGTTTGGTTTTTGGATATTTTTCCTCCTTAGAGATGATGTCATGTGTGTATAACATTTAGAAATTATTTGTGATGGTGTCAAAGGGGGAGAATTGATAGGTTTAAGTGAATCATGCTAAAAGGGAAAATTCAGCATGTCATAAAAGGGAGTTTTGATGCTCATATTATTTACATGCTTTCCTTGCTTATGTTGTTATTGTTATTTGTTTACCTAACTTAAACGGATTGTCACACATCAAAAAGGGGGAGATTGTTAGGGCAATCAACCCATAGGATATGGTTTTGATGTGTGTGGCAAAGGGTTTAAGTTAGGTTGTTATTGTTTTGATATGTGCGTTGGAGTCTTGTAGGACTTAGTAATTTGCACATGGAGCTTTGGCAAGTTTCACCAACTCACAACTTTGTGCTTGAGTTGGTGAAGGAGCGTTGCAAAGCCGTGCGCTTGATGCATCCGAGGGACCGTCGGACGAGATGACTTGAAGCGAAGCCAAGGAAGCAGACTTCGAGGGAAAGAGACGCGAAGGAGCATTGTGAAGCCGTGCGCTTGGTGCCGCCGAGGGCGTGGCATAACGAAGAGCTTCGGCACGAGACTTCAAGTGAGATGAGGGAATGAGTAAAATGTAAGTAGCTCATTAGTTGAACTTGGCCGAATGGCTAAGTGTCGGAAGCTCGATCGCAAGGGTTGAGGTTTACCCGACCGCTGGACGCCTTCAACAGATGTTAAGTTTGAGGTTTAACGACATCATCGATCGTTCATGTCATGGATCGCTGCTCAATCAAGCTGACTCGGGGTATATGAGTCGGTTTTACGTGCCATCGATCGACCGCCGTTTGGCGGTCATTATCGAGACCCGATCGACTAATGATAACATGGCATCGACCGTGTCGCGCATTTCGAGAATGGTGAGCGTCGAGTGCTCGCCGGCACTCGGTGATAGCTCCATCATCGATCGTGATGGGATGATCGATCGTGATGTAGGAGCCATTGGATGAAATCTAATATGGAAGAAGTCGTTATTGGGCAGCGAGCTACGAGCAAGCGATCGTGGCATCGACTGCTAGTGGCCAACGGGAAGAAAACAGCCTTCTCTATTTATAGAGAAGGTGTGGGCTTTTGGATGGGTAATGCTTATGCTCTAAGTGATCATCCAAGTGCCCCACAAGCTTCCAACTCTTTCTCTTGTTCTTATTTCAAATCCATTTTAAGAAAGAGTGTTCTTGGGTTGTAAGAAGGTTTACCTCCACCTTGCTTTGGCTAAAGGGAGAGACCGATATTGGATTGGTTTCGGAGTGATTCACCGAAGATGAATCGGATCGTGGATTAGCGGCGAGGTCGTGAACAATGTTATATCTTTTGTTAGCATTGCTTTTACTTTGTGTTGTCTTAATTGCTTGTTTAGTTTTGTTTCTGTTGCACTAATATTGTTTGTAGACAAGCAATTCCATCATACGACGAAAGAGGGCTATTCACCCCCCTCTAGTCGGCCACCTACATTCCAACAGGCTTCTCCATCATATGGTCAAACCCATGTCAATCATATAGTCAAAAAATGGTAAAACCATCGTCAAACATCAAAATACCCCTCGAGTCAAACTCGAGTCCAGTCAATCATGACCCAGGTCGATTGCACCAATAATCTCCCCAAAACATTGTTAAACATCAAAACACTACTCGAGTCCAACTCAAGTCTGGTCAATCATGACCTGAGCCAATTGCACCAACAAAACCTCTTATAATAAGGAGTTTACAAGAAGGAACAACCAAATACAAAGTAAGAATGAAATACAAAACAAAAAACCATTTTACAAGAGTACTTTAGATCCCTAGATGATTTGGTTGCTTTGAGGTACTTTGAAGGTCTGAAAAGCAGCAGCGTTTCCCCCTCAAAAACTCCAAGAACGGCCGCCCAAAACACCCACAAGCTTCCCTCTTATAAGCCCCATCGATGCTTCCTGATTCCGAACGTTGCAACACAATAGTCGCTTGGCCAGTCGAGGCGCCACCTCGGCTGATACCCCAGTCGAGGCGTTAGTCGAAGTGCGCTTGCTCGATCGATCGCTTTCATGCTTGTCCTGAATCCAGTCTAGGTGCCAGTCGAGGCGCCTCGACTAGGCCCTAGTCGAGGTGCTGGTCGAGTGCGCCTCGCTTATGTACATCCATCAGAACGACCAATCGAGGTGTTGGTCGAGTGCTTCTAGTCGAGGTGCCACCTCGACTAGACTCTAGTTGAGGTGCTAGTCGAGTGCTTCCATAGCACTATCTTGACTTTCCAAGTCCCACTGCCTGACTCCACCTTACCAGTCGAGGCACTGATCGAGGTCACCTTGCTTCTGTTTGCCTACAAATGAAGCCCAGTTGACTGAACCGAATTGGAAGTCCACTGTTATACCGTAACACTGAGGTTTAACAATGCAAGTATGATCCCTTCATACTTGATACTCACCCTAGGCCAAGACCTAAGCCTTCAACCCAGTCCAGGACTTCATTTGCTAAGACTCCTCGTCTAGAACTTCACTCGCCAAGTACAGTACTTCCAACTCCCGTTGGTATTTCCAACACCAAGTGTCCGATCTCCCTTGATCGACTTGGATTTTCCCTTGCCAAGTATCCATACTTGGACTTTTCCTTGCCAAGTCACCATACTTGGACTTCTCCACACCAAGTGTCCGGTCAACCTTGACCGACTTAGATTTCTCCAATAATCTACCTCATATGACCTTGGATGTCCATACCATCCACTAGTCATATGGTCAAACCACATTGTAAACTATTATCGAACATCAAAACCCTACTTGAGTCTCACTCAAGTCTGGTCAATCATGACCTGGGTCGATTGCACCAACACAATCGACTACGGAACTTTCTGTGCTAGTGTTCGCAAATAGCAGTTGCTGCCCTCCATTGCAATCGACTGCTCAAGGCCAATTGACTACCCAAAGCTAGCAGTCGATTGCCAAGGCCACACAGCCACAGTCGAGCTCCATTCGACTACTGACCAATCAACTGGTCATAATCCCAATCGACTGCTTAGAGTTGACTAGGCTACCAAGTGTCAAAACACTTGACCAATTGATTGGTCAATAACCCCAGTCGATTGATAAACCTCAAACATGAGGTTTAACCCAAGTATGATGCCCTCTACTTGATAGACTACCCTTAGCCTAGACCTAAGCCTTCTAACCACCTCTATTAGCCTCACGTCTATCGGATCCCTCCAAGTCATCCATGACTTGTTCTTCCATACGCTAGCCTTCAGGTGCTTCTATCGGCTATTGTAATGCTAATCGGGTCTATATTGCCAAGGTACATTTAGGCTTACATTGCCAAAACACATGCTTTGACTTTACGCCGCCAAACATTGGACTTATGCCGCCAAGACTACATCTTGGACTTTACTCCACCAATATCACACCCTTGGACTTCCCTTGCAAACTCCATGTTGGACTTTCCAATTGCCAAGACTCATGCTTGGACTTTCAAATTGCCAAGTACCCATGACTTGGACTTTACCATTGCCAATACCCATGCTTGGACTTTCCATGCCAAGTATTCATGACTTGGACTTTACCATTGCCAAAACCCATGTTTGGACTTTCCATGTCAAGTACTCATGACTTGAACTTTACCATTGCCAAGACTCATGCTTGGACTTTCTATGCCATGTACTCAAGACTTGGACTTTCCATGACAATCACATTGCCAAGACCCATGCTTAGACTTTCCATGCCAAGTACTCAAGACTTGGACTTTCCATGATAATCACATTGTCATATGTTTTATCGAACATCAAAATAATGCTCGAGTCAAACTCAAGTCTGGTCAATCGTGACCTAGGCTGATTGCACCAACACTTTCCATGCCAAACTTGGACTTCCGAGGTTGATTGCTCCAACAATCTCCCCCAAATAATCTCCCCCATATGACTTTGGATATCCCAATCATCCACTAGTCATATGGTCAATATATGGTCAAACTATATTGTCAAACAATGGTTAAACTCATTATTAAACATCAAAATACTACTCGAGTTTGATCAACATTGACCCGGGGCTTGTTGCATCACTAGTTAGGGACCCTATTTCCTACTCCGCGAGCTCTAGAGTGAGCTCTAGTGATACACACTACCACTAACAAGCTTCTCCTTCTCGACTATTGGAACCGGGTGGTATCTGCAGGCTATGTCATACACAACTCTGATACCACTGTTGGGACACCGCGACATCTGCAGGCTATATCGTACATAGTTTGGATACCATGATTGATTCACGCAAATCTAACATTCACGTGTTGTGTTTCTATATCCCTATGTGTAGCGAAAGTTTAAAATTTTTATGATTTAACAATTAAATTAAAGGAGTGTCCATATGGATTTTCTAAACAAACATAGGCATGATCTTTTATCTAAGCATGCAATACTATCTAACCCATCAAGCAAGATCTTAAATGCATAGAAAGGATAAACTATCATGTGATTTAACATCTAATATCAATCTAATCATTTTATTTAGAAATACTAAACTATCTAGAACTAACATGCTAGATCATTTAAGCACAATCTAAATAAAACTATTATAACATGTATCAATATACATATATGAAACAATTTCATAAGCAAAGATTCAGACCTTCCAAAATACCTTTGGTTGAGGATTTGGATATTATTGTAGGATCGAGTAAGCCAAGAGAGGGGGTGAATCTCGGTATTTAATATTTTTATTTATTTTTGAAACTAATTTTATATTGTCAAATAAAAGTACATAGCAGAAATTAAATGCAGTTTAGACACAGTAGTTTACTTGGTTCACAAGCCTGACTGGGTTGCTACTCCAAGGCCCGTAGCTCTTTCGAGAGCTACCTCGATGGGAAATTACTAAATGCCCTCCGACTCGAGAACTCTCAACTTCGGAGGGTTTCGCTTTTTACAAATAATAGAGATGGGTAATACACTACCCCCTATTGAATTTAAGTACATAAGCAAAAAAGTAAATAAGAAAATACAAGATGTATACCGACACTAAGTAGATTATAGAAGTATGCTTGGAGTGTCGGAAGACCGCCTTGTTGTGGAAATTTAGCTTTGGTAGATGAGAATGGATTTCGACACCACTTCGACGTAAATTGGATGTATTGCTCGGATCTAGTCGAACACATATTTTATAAACCCTTTCCAGTCGACTCCACATCAGCCCGTCGATATGGAATTCGTGGTCTTCCAGTCGACTCCACGTCACCTAGCTCCGCATCGAGAAATTTACCTCTTTAGTCGACTCAATCCCTTCAGTCGACTGAAATCCTTTCCTTCTACGTCGCACGATCTCCGATCGATCATAGTTGATCCTGCCAAATAGGTATCCAGTCAACTGATCCATATCCAGTCGACTGAACTTCAGTTGACTTGAATCCATCCAGTCGACTGATCCCTGCAAAAAAGGATTAACACAAATAGATGATATGAAGTGTGATAGCAGTAGTAATACTGCTCGATCTCGACTACTAAGTCCCACACAGACTTTTCGTTGGATCGACGCCTAGCTTTGTCCCCCTACAGAGGACTCAGCCTCACCTCTTCACTCGAGGCTTAGCTGCCGGACTTACCACTCTTGACATCCGATCTGATCCACCAACCTGCGGTTTGCGACCCAATTTGGACTTTTTATCGATTGTCCGATCTTCACCGCCAAATGTCCGATCCACGCGACCCATTTGGACTTCATATCCGTGTTCGATCCTCCCCGACCGCCAAGATACGTGCCTAGTATCCGGCCAACACAACCTACTAGGACTTCTGTTAAGCTCTCACACTTAACATTGATCTAAGAACACAAGTGAATCCTAACATTTAACTATGGTTCATACATCAAAACTAAGGAGTGATGCTCATTGCATCAACAATTGTGCTTCCTCCGTCTAATCCGGTCCATGTCAGAAATCCTTTTCCAATGCTTGACCGCACTAGAGATCAAGAGCCATTTATTGTTGAGACGATTAGGGTGTATTCCTCGAAGATGCGGGATGTGATGCAACACTCCAAGAAGATTGTCTCTTCTAGATGGAATCAAAAAAGAAAATCTTCTATCTTCTTCTTTGATAGGAGGGTGGAAGGCCACTATCTCTAAGGAGAGTGTAGGATCAAAATGCTCCAAGAGAGGGGGGTGAATCTCGGAGGTTACAAATTTTTCTTTAGAAATTTTAAAACTTATTTTTATTTTGAAATATGAAATCGTTAGAAGTAAGAGTATGCAGCGGAATAAATAAAATGGAGAGACAAAGTATTTACTTGGTTCACAACCCTAGCTAGGTTGCTACTCCAAGGCTCGTAGCTCTCCAAGAGCTATCTCGATGGACAATACACTATAATGCCCTCCGACTCGAGAACTCTCAACTTCGGAGGGGTTCTCTTTTTACAAAGAATAAGAGATAGGTAACACTCTACCTTCTCTTTGAAATTAAGTACAAAAAGTGAAGTAAGTACAAGTATTAAGAGCTAAATTATACCGACACTTTTGGAGCTATCGAAGTAGGCACGGAGTGTCGGAATTGCGTCTTCGTGACAAGATGAAGTTCATGTGGATGAAAGCAATTAGTAGCAACACTTGGACATAGTAGATAAGTTATTTTCGGAGCAGGTCGTGCATTTATTTTATAAATATTTTTCAGTCGACTGGAATGCCCTCCAGTCGACTCCACATTAGCCCGTCGATATGGTACTTCGGGTCTTCCAATCGATTGAACATGTCTCAGTCGACTCCAGGTCACCCGGTTCCACATCGGGAAGTTTGCCTCTCCAATGACTAGAACTCTTTCCATCCGAGATTAGATCCTCGATCAATCACTAGCTAATGTTGCCAACTATGTATCCAAATGACTAGACCATTCTCGATCTATTAAACTTCAATGACTAGAATCCTTCAATGATCGATCCCTACAAAAGCGAGATTAGTAAAATAAATAGTATAATATACAATAGCGGAGTAATACTGCTCGATCTTGACTTCTATGTCCCACGCGGAATTTCCATCGGATCGACACCTAGCTTTGTCCCCCTACAGAGAAATCAGCCTCACCTCTCCACTCGAGACTTACCATTCTTGACATTCAATCTAACCCACTGTATTTCCACCACCGTCTGTCTACGACCCACCAACTTTACCAATTATCATGTCTCCTGACCCAATCGATCTTCATGCCAAATGTCTGGTCCACTCAACCCATCTAGACTTCATGTTTGGTGTCTGGTCCTCCTGATATGTCAAGACATCTGCCTATTATCCAACTAACACAACCTACTAGGACTTCCTGTTAAACCTGCACACCACTCATATTAGAACACAAGTAAATCCTAACTTTAACTTTGGTTCGTACATCAAAACTAAGGAGTGATGTTCTCTGCATCAATAATCTCTCCCTTTTTGATGTATGACAACACATCAGTTAAAATTAGGAGAATCAATTAAAATTTAACATTTATCAAAAATGCATTGAGCTAATAATGTATATGCATGAGATGCTCATATGCATGAAAAATTTTCTTTAAATCCCCTATTTATAACTTTAAATCTCCTCTCTCCCCCTTTGGCATACATCAAAATCATTATAAAGCACAAAATGCCACAATTTAAGGATGAGAATTAAGTTTACTAAAGGTCATTATCAAAATTTACCTATGCTCCCCCTAAATCCATGCACTAAAATTTTCTTTTAAAAGTGGGATCTCCCCCTATTATCAAGATTAAGATTAAATTTCTAAATGTTTCAAAACTCTTAATATCTCAATTTTTAAAACTGCCTCTTAAAAATATTTTTGAAATTTTGAAAATTCTAAATATCTTAATTTTCATTACTTTGTAACTCCTTTAATATTTTTCAATTTTTCAAAATTTACACTATCTTAATTTTCAAAACCTTTGAAACTTCCCCTTAAAATTTTTTTTTTCAAATTTTCAAAAACTTTGAAACTTCCCCCTTAAAAATATTTTCCAAATTTTCAAAAACTTGAAACTTCCCCCTTAAAAATATTTTTTAAATTTTCAAAAACTTCCCCTTAAAAATATTTTCAAATTTTTAAAAACTTTGAAGCTTCCCTTAAAAATAGTTTTAAATTCTCAAAATTCTAAATTTACAAAATTTTACAAAACTCCTCAATAAAAGCTAAAAAGTTTTAAATGAAACTTAAAGTTTTCAAACTTTTCAACATTTGTTCTATCATTAAGTTAAGATGATGCAAATGAGATAAAAAAAATATCCAAGCATGAATTCCTAAATATTATTTTTATATTTAAAAATACACATCTAAAAATTATCCTTAAAGCAAATTTTCAACTCTTTACAAAGTGATATAGAATTATCATCGAGCTTTGAATTAGAGTCCACCAAGTGATTGATTTGCTATTTTAAACCCCATGTTGGTTCATGTCGATGTAATGAATCTACATTTGGAACTGGTGCATCCTATCATCTCACGCCCATCTTCGTGGCTCAATACACAATCGTAATCCTAGGTGTTTTTGAGATGCAAAGACTTACTTAGGTCTATAGGATCATGAAATCTAAATTGACCTAGGCTAGATTGATTTTTAATTTTCCTTTAAGAAAATAATATTACTTAACAAAATAGATTTTTAGTAATGAAAGCATCCTAGTCTACTAAGCATAATCCAAATCACAACCACGATTTAAAAGTTATCAAATCCATTATTTAAGTTCAAATAGCAACAACTAACATAACTAAAACAATCCTAATTAGAAGAAGGAGGTGGATGATCCATCCTCCAAGAACGAAAAAACTCCATCATCTCTTGATGATCCTCTCACTGCACCTGGAGCATCTGCATCATCTCAAGATGACAAGCGATGTCGCCGCTCCCGACGAGATCGTGATCCTCTAATTTGGATAATCTCTCTGCTACAGTAGGAGGTGCTGGAATCCCAAGAAAAGGTGTTAGAATATCGAATCTTGGTGCTTCCTGATGCTCAAACTCAGAGTGGTGCTCTGGGTCAACCTCAGGCTCAGGCTCGTGCTCTTGCTGTGCTCAGCTCAGCTCGTGCTCAGCTCTTGCTCGTGCTCAGCTCAGCCGTGTGTTGGGGTTGAGGACTATCTCTCTCTTCCACGTTAGGATATTATTTTCATCTAAACCTATTTTAGGTAAACCAAATTGCCTAGAACCTGTCATGTCATACTCGGAAAGTTGTTTGATGTTACATGTGATAACATCAAACCCTAATGTGGCTAGTAAAGATGTGATGATATAGCAGTAAGGCAAATGTGCCTTCCTACTAGTAGCTGTCCTAGAATGATGAATGATGGAATGAAACATCTGTAAACTAATGTCTAAATCTAATTTATGACTAAGTACATAGAGTAGAAATGAATGATAAGGATGCATCATAGCGATGTCCCTAGTGGTGAGTGGTAAAATGCAGCTTCACTATGACTCTGACAGACATAGTCTTATACTCGAGTCTAGTGGAATCAAGATACTCACAGATGGAGTCCTCTCCTCACCAAATAGATACAAGTGTATCCTATCTAGTGTGATATGCATGTAGGGGTCACCGTGAACTCCATAGATGGAAAACATGCAACGGACATGATGAATGCATGAGTCCTAGATGCTCTCTCAACATAGAGGAGGTAAAATAAAATCCTTACCTGACTCTAGTGGAGTATGCAAGATCATCAATTCGTAAAATTATTGAAAAACTCTGCACATAAATATATGTTAATAGAGTTTTTACAATAAACTAATTTTTCTAACCCGTAATGTGCTATAACTTCCATACTAAGTATGCATGATCTGCTAAAAAATGATCTACTAATATATCTAGTAGGCATGGGAGTATAAAGAGTGTTTTCAAACCTAATCCTATGCCCCTCAGTAGGGAACCTAATGTCCATACATGGAGTAGAAGATGACTTAGCCTCAACGGTTCTTCTTTTACCCCTAATTAAATTAGAAATATTTAATATTTATTGAAAAAAATAATTGAATTTAGAGTTTAGAATTATTACCTCGGCATTATAGATGATGTTATTAAAGAGATATGACGACCCAAACACTTTAAAGGGTTGAAAAAGAGGTTTTCGCAACTGGTTGGGGTGAGTTGATTTGGCGCTGCCCTAGTGCTAGTCTTATAGATGGAATTTAGTCGACTGGAAAGAGTTCAGTCAACTGAATTAGAGTTGACTGGACTTGGTGTCATGCCCCGAGGGAGTTCCCGCTAGACAAAAATCCGGCAACATTTTCCCTGTACAAGTGACAAAATGAAACTTTCATACAAGACCTACACGACCACTATACATCGGTCAACACGACCGGAACAAAACTACACACGCAGGTCATAAATAGGCCTTAAGCCAACAAATCAAGTAAATATCAAAAGTCTATCACATCTAGACTTACCCCTTCTTCCATCTGGGCAGGAATACACAACCAAATCCAATCGAATAAAAATCCGAACAGAAGTCCACAAGGACATACCAAATATCACCGAAAACATCCACGAGTACATAATCCAAAATGCAAGTCCTAAACATATCTTCTAGTCAATACCAAAACCATAAATCAAATAACATGAAAACTATCACGACGAGGGGGTTTGGCAGCTGGACTCTACTGACAGCTTCATCCTGAAATAGATAACAATGGGGTAAGTTCAAAGAACTTAGCAGATAAAAGTTGATATGCATAGTAAGATATAACTAACAATAACAATTATGCCAGTACAGTCTCATATATAGGATATGCAAGAAAGAAATATGAAAAGACTGTACTTATCTGAATCTCCTATCCTGATATAGGAGCATGTGTCATACTAGCAAAATAAAGTCGCCGTACAAATACAAATATGTATCCTGTATGCATGACAATCATATGCAACATCCAAGGCAGCAATCAAAATGCAGCAAACACAATACAAATGTCATCCATGCAAAATGCATGCGATGCAAATGACATGGTCACCCCTGACGCCAGTTAGCCGCCTCACACGCGATGGTGAAGCCGAGTGGGTAGGGCTATGACAACTGTGCACTCTGTCATCATTGCTCCTGAGTGACCGAGTGGACAGGATGCTGTTGGAGTACACCTATCCTCCTGCCCCAAACAGAGTGGGGGAGCAAAGCTCTCATCTCCTAGTGTCATAGACCAGAGGAGGGATCCCTGCCCGCTACCACGCTGCCTCATCGCTACCTATGAGCGAACCAATGAGCTCGACAGAGCTATCGCACACACCTCCCGATGTACCACTAATCCGCAGTGGTGCACTATGTAAATGGTCATGGGCTCAACTACAAAGGAACCCCCTGCCCACCAAAGATGCAATCATGCAAGATGGTGCATGACACTAAGAATGTAATACCAACTAAAATATGTCTTCGAACAATATGCACAACAAATAGGTACATATCTATGATCCAAGTAAAACAGGAAAAGTATAACTAAAAGTTGATCAAATGCATGAATCAAGTAGGCACAATAACATACAAGGCAGTTAAACATAAAAATTATTGCAAGTTATACTAACTAGCATATCAACATGACTATATCTAAAAGATAAGTCAAAATACCCGCCTGCTAAAATGCTCAAGAAAACAACGAAATCGTCATGCCTGTGAATCTGCCTTGTGACCGAAACCTGCATACAACATAACTATTGTTAAGCAAAAAAATACAATCCACCGCCAAATCAAATACTTAATCGATTTCTTACATAACCAATTAACCCAAATCAACTTCCAATTTCACTAATTTATCTAACCCTTTCACAGTCGGCCAAAACCCCACATCACAGAAAATCTGCACAAAACTCCAACACCTAACCGTGCACAGCCGACATCACCCAAATGGACCCTTACATCCCTCTCAATCAGCAACATTTCAAACTCACAGCCGACAACCCAAATCAGTCCATTTACAACCGTTTACATCCCTAAACGGAAACTCACAACCAACCCCATCGACGGTAAACTCCAATCTCAGCCAACTCCATAGCCTAGTACAGAACCACTCTTCACTATTCCCCACAATCAAACACTCCGACCATCACCAAATCTAATCTGCTCACCGCACAAGACACAACACAACAGATTCCCATCAGTTCCTCTCCACACAACACCGGTCGACCAAGCTCCGACCAGCCGTTGAAACCTCCACCGGCAGCAAACCCTCCACACAGAACACATCCGATTCAACCAAATCGTAGCCCTTCACACCAAACACAGTCGGCCAAAAAAATATCCCTAACTCACAGTCGTCCAAGATAGGAAAAGGAACAACTCTTACCTACTCCGCGACATCAGTGGTCATGGGCGATCGAGACTAACCACAACGCGAGATGAGGTGGCTAAGGCAAGCGGCCGGCGCTATGAGGGACGATCGACCGCAGTGGACTCCTGGCGATCGCGACACGAGGAAGAGAAGCCGACACCTGTGGTCGCAGGCGCGGGGAAGAAGCTGGGCTTCGCTCGAGGGGAAGAAGCTGTCGGGTTCAAGGCTACTGACGAGAAAGGGAAGGCTCAGAAAGGGGCGCTTGCGGAGAAAGAGGTTTCGCGAAGGAAACCGCCGCGAGGGGAATCACGGAGAAAGTCGCGAGAGGAAAAAGGGCATCGGGGTGCGGCGGGGAAAAGAAAAGGAGAAATCTAGGTTTTCTATTTAGGTTAATACCATCTATTAACCCCCTTAAATAGATTCCACCAAAGCCTATTTATTTTATCTCCATAATTATCTCGTACAAGCCCCGTTTAAATCCAAAAAAATTCCGAAAAAATTCCAAAAATTCCCTAAAAATCCCGAAAAATTTCCAGGAATATTTTTTTTAAATTTTTGGCCATTAAATTTAGTATTATAAATTTCCCGTATTTAACACTTGGTTTAATCGATTGTAATAAATTTACCATTTACTACGACCACCTAACTGTTGCATTCCAGTCGACTAGATTATTTTCAGTTGACTGGAGTTGTGTTTTATGTTTCTGAGGTTTGGAGGCAACTGAATCATATTCAGCCGACTCTTATTGAGTCGATTGGAAATATTCCAGTCGAATGGAATCAATTAATTTTAATTTTGATGGTTAATTCGGTTTAGTTGATTTTATTATGTTGATTATGTTGATTTTAATTGGTTGAGTTCAGTTAAGTTAAGTTAAGTTGTTAAGTTTTGTTAAGTTTAGTTAAGTTGTTAAGTATAGTTAAGTTTATTTAATTTTAGTTAAGTTGTTAAGTTTAGTTAAGTTTATTTAAGTTGTTAAGTTTAGTTTAGTTAAGTTGTTTTGTTTGATTAAGTTCTAAGTCATCTCACCCGAGCTAAGTTTTCAATACACGTTAATCCTATGAGTTTTGTGAGATGAAGTTTTCTTTTTATCTTAATTAATTTCATTGAATAATTTCAAAGTTTTTAAACTTGTGTTAGATTCAAACTTAGCTTGAGCTAATCAAGTAGGTTTTTCCAGCATTGACTTCCAGGTCGTGGCGAAGCATACGACCTTCTTGGATATCGGATGGACCACTTCCTAGACAAAGTCAATGAAGGAATCAAATACTTGACTCACTTTGGACTAAGTCTTGGTATAACTAGTTAAAGACTTAGTGAGTTAGCTTCGGTCAGTTCCACTTGACTTAGTGCACCAGGTCGTGACGAGGCATATGACCTTCTTGGATATCGGATGGACCATGTCCTAGACATGCACTTCGAAGAGCTTCCCTAACTTACTATCAGTTCACTTCATCTTAGTACTAGGTTGTTCAAGTTTAAACAACTTTGTTTCCTATCTAGTACATTCTAAATTAAGCAAGTAAAGTAAAGTAAGACATGCAAGAGTTTAACTAAACAAGGAAACAAGCAAAGTGTTAGCTCCCCCTAAGTGATAACTTAGTTGAGTTTTGTTCACTAAGTGAACTTGACTCTTGGGAACCCAAAATTGATTTGGTCCAACTTGGTCGACTAAGCTAGACTTAGGAACTCATGCTTGGACTCGTTTCTTAGCATTTCAGCTAAGTAGTGACATGTATGATTTGTATATGGATTTAGCTTTGTGTCCGAGTCCGGACTTATTGTACACGACTCGCTGAGATCCAAGCATCATGTTGAGATACTTGGAGCCTGAAGTGAACCTTTCCAATGATCTGGTGAGATATTCTACTTGCCTTTTTAGGACTGAGTTCTCTTCCTCAAGCTTCACAACTTGAGTTGAGTCTCTATCCTTAATTTGGCAAGTCGAAGTCTTCAAGTTGACTTGCTCCTTAAGTACTTGGACTTCCTTAAGAAGCGAGTCGACTCGATTCTCGAACTTAGCTAATTTCCTTCCTAAGCATGCAATTATATTGTAAAGTTTATCTTCTAAAGGAGAAGTTACCTCGTCTAGTTCTTTGGAAATGGATGTGAATCCGTGGCTTCTCTCAAACTCGGACTCATACTCGAACTTGGAACTTGACTCGACTCCGAAGCTTGATTCGACCATGAATGCCACCAAACTTCTCTTCGTCTCTTCTGCGTCTGATTCTTCCCAGGACGATTCGTCCCAAGTTCCCTTAAGTGCTTTCTTCTTCTTTTCCTTCTTGGGTTTTTCTTATTTTTTTAGATTCGTGCATTCCGACTTGTTGTGTCCTTTTTCGTTGCATTAATAGCAAGTTACTTCCAATTGGGGTCTCGTCTTATTGTCAATGACCTTCCTAGCATCTTTCTTCGTAAACTTCTTTCTCCGGTTGAATATTTTCTGGATCATATTTATGATTTCTTCTTCTCTGTTTAGGTCCGACTCCGACTCATCTTCGGACTCACTTTTTGTTTTTCTTTCCTTTTTGGTCGAACCTGCCACTAGAGCAATACCATTCTCGGTTTGACCCGAGTTAGCTTGTTCGTGAAGTTCAAGTTCGCAAAATAATTCATCTACTCTAATTGTGGAAAGATCCATGGAGACCTTATAGACATCGACGATGGATGTCCATAAGGCGTTTCTCGAAAATGCCTTAAGTGTATACCTAATTACGTCCCTATTTTCTATTTGATGTCCAATTAAATGCAATCCATTTAAAATGTCTTTTATTCTCGTGTGAAGTTGACTAGCATTTTCATTTTCATTCATTTTACAATTAAAAAGTTTATTAAGTAACATGTCCCGTTTAGCTATTCTAGTGTCATTAGTGCCTTCATGAAATTCAATTAATTTGTCCCATAATTCCTTAGAGTTTTCGAAGGGACTGACTCTATTGAGCTCTTCTTTGGTAAGTCTGCATTGCAAGGTGTTAAGGGTCTTGTAATCGACTTAAGCTCATTTCCTAACATCCGAGGTCCATTTCTCCAATTCTAACAACTCGCCAGAGTCATCTACCAAAGAGACGAAACCTTTCCTAATTGAAAACCACACCTCTAGGTCGATTTTCGGGTAGCACTCCATTCGCCTTTTCTAATAGGAAAAGTCCTCTCCGTTGAGGAGAGGAGGGCGAACGGTGCTATACCCTTCTAAGTGCGACATTACTAAATAAAATTTTTAAATTCTTATTTTAAATTAATTAAAATTCAAAATTATTCCTAAAGTTATTTAAATTAAACAATATTTTGCAAATATTAAATTTATACTAAAGCAATATTAAAATTTTATTCTAATGCAAAAGCAAATATTATTCTAAGGCAAAAATTAATGCAAAATTATTCTGAGACAAAAATGAATATTAATTCAAAATTATTCTAAGACAAAAATAAATAATAATCCAAAATTATTCTAGAATATTAATGCAAAATTATTCTAAGACAAAAATACTAAAACTAAAGAAAATCCTAAAGCTCTCAATGGTGGTTGCACCATATTCGGAGCGCCCCCGCTCTGATACTAATTGTAGGATCGAAATGCTCCGAGAGAGGGAGGTGAATCTCAGAGGTTCAAATTTTTCTTTAGAAAATTTAAAACTTATTTTTATTTTGAAATACAAAATCGTTAGAAGTAAGAGTATGCAACGGAATAAATAAAATGGAGAGACAAAGTAGTTACTTGGTTCACAACCCTAGTCGGGTTGCTACTCCAAGGCCTGTAGCTCTCCAAGAGTTATCTCGATGGGCAATACACTATAATGCCCTCTGACTCGAGAACTCTCGACTTCGGAGGGGTTCGCTTTTTACAAAGAATAAGAGATAGGTAACACTCTACCTTCTCTTTGAAATTAAGTATAAAAAGAGAAGTAAGTACAAGTATTAAGAGCTAAATTATACCGACACTTTTGGAGCTATCGAAGTAGGCACGGAGTGTCAGAATTGCATCTTCGTGAAGGGATGAAGCTCTTGTGGACGAAGACAATTAGTAGCAGCACTTGGACATAGTAGATCAGTTATTTTCGGATTTGGTCGTGCATTTATTTTATGAAGCTTTTCCAGTTGACTAGAATGCCCTCCAGTCGACTCCACATCAGCCTGTCGATATGGTACTTCGGGTCTTCCAGTCGATTGAACATGCCCCAGTCGACTCCAAGTCACCCGGTTCCGCATAGGGAAGTTTTCCTCTCCAATCGACTAGACTTCCTCAATTGACTGGAACTCTTTCCATCTGGGCTGCCAGATCCTCGATCGATCATCAGCTAATCTTGCCAACTGGGTATCCAGTTGACTAGATCATTCTCAGTCGACTGGATTTCAGTCGACTGGAATCCTTTCAATCGACTGATCCCTATAAAACGAGATTAGTAAAAGCAAATAATATAATATACAATAGTAGTAGTAATACTGCTCGATCTCGACTTCTAAGTTCCATGCGGACTTTCTATCGGATCGACGCCTAGCTTTAACCCCCTACAGAGGACTCGACCTCACCTCTCCACTCGAGGCTTATCTGTCGGTTTCCCTGCCGGACTTACCATTCTTGACATCCAATCTGACCTACCAGGGCTTCCACCAGTTGTTCGGTCTACCTAACATAGCTGGACTTTTTGTCGATTGTTTGGTCTATTGACCCAACCGATCTTCATGCCAAATGTCCGTTCCACTCGACCTAGCTGGACTTCATGCATGGTGTCCGGTCCTCTTGATCTATCAAGACATCTGCCTAGTATCCGACCAACACGACCTACTAGGACTTCCTGTTAAGCATGCACACTTAACACTTATATCAGAACACAAGTAAATCCTAACTTTAACTTTGGTTCATACATCAAAACTAAGGAATGATGCTCTCTGCATCAACAGAGAGGAGAAGGCTAGGAGTTTTTCAAGAAGAAAGAAGCAAGAGACATGCAACAAGAACCACTCACTCTCTTAAGATCTCTTATCTTCTCTTGCTTATATAACCTTGAAAAGTAACTCCCACCCTACTTGAAAAGTAACTCCCAACCTACCCTATTAATGTGGCCACCCACCTCATCAAGGAGTGGAGGCTAGTGGGAGGTTACAAGAATTCCATAAGACTTCTTCATGGAGGCTTTTAAGAAGATCTTATCTAATCTCCATGACCACCTTAATGGAGAAGGAGAAGTGGAATAGGAAGTGGAAGAGTTTTAGAAGAGAAATCAAATTTGTCTTCTCTTACTCATCCATGCCTTTTGCCCTTCTCATCATGATGAGCTTATAATGGGCTTGATTATGACCCATTGTCCATCTTCCATCTCGGCCCATTATCCATCTTCCATATTTGCCTATTAGGTTTTAGGACTTTTCTAGAACCCAATTATGAATTTCATCATGAATTCAATTATAGACCAAGTGTGGAACATTTCCAGTCTCCTTGTTTTCATTCATTCATAAACTCTTTTATGAATCATAACATTTGATCATATCAAACTTTATTCATTAACACACCGTTTGATCACATAAATATTCATTCGCCAAATTCAACTCCTTGAATTTAGCTTTCTCAACGGAAAATAGGAAAATCAATACTTGTGTGACCCTCAATGTTTCAGGGATACAAATAGCTGTGGGTTCACAATTCTTTGTGATTCAGAACTATACTTGTCCTTTATTTGGGCATACCCTTAATAACCTCATCCCATGATCAACTCTTTGATTATAAGACGTCAGAACTAATTCTGATTAGCACCCAACGAATCATGGTAAGAGCGTCTAGCAGCACCGCCCCATGACTCCCTATGTATCACTGAATAGTGCTTGCAAGAACCAGTTGATTATGGTTAACGTACAGTCCAGTCCCTTCATCTCATATATCCTGGTCAAATCTACAATCATTGGTACATCGAGAGTTGTATATTGATTTGACAACCATGTGATGTATCTTATAGTGACATCGCATGTGCAACTAGGAAACTCCTTTCCTAAAGCACATTTTACAACTTTGATCAAAGACTTCATTCACTATTGAACAATACACTACATAGGATATCCACACCCATGGGTGTGTGGTGAATCCCCGACTACAATGCACTGACTTTTATATGTTTCTTTATTGCACCCAATCTCACCACCTAATGACCCCAATAGAGTTGGTAAATGAGTTAAAGTACAAGACCAACATATAGAGTCTCAGTGTTGTCCCGGGTCATAAGGACTACTAGTGCACAATCACAACTAAGGACTTATCCACTCGGTAAATAATAACCACTTGGAAAGTCTGAGTGAGGGTAGTTCAATGAACTCATCACATGAGCATCCATCTGTATGCTTGAACTGTTGGATCGAGAAGCATCGCTAGAGGGGGGGTGAATAGCGATCGTAAATCTTTTCGACGTTTCGTTCGAGTAGATAAATTAAACGAGTAAGAGCAGAGGAAAATAAAGGAACATGTTTATTTTTACTTGGTTCACAACCCAGCGGTTGCTACTCCAAGGCCCTATCGGTCCTAGACTGCGTACGGAGGGCAAAGCACTATAACGTCTCCTCCTCGTTAGAGGTAGGAGACAACGATCACAAAAACCGAATGTACGAGGATGAGGCAACAAGCCTACCTCATCTCGTTACGATTAAAATAAAGAATACAATAAAAATAATTACTTGCTACTGATACCGACGAAGGAGATTTGAACTTGTCGTCGCGTCGGCATTATGACGGCGTTGGAGCATTAGCGTTGTAGGAGCACTTGATGAATAAACTTGATGATATTTGGAGTTGGAATCCTCCCCTCCTTTTATAGATTTTGGCCTCTGAATTTGTCTCCTTTTTTTTCAGAACAGATCACGAAGTTGTCCAAATTTTTATCGCAAAGTGGCCGCGTCAAATCTTATCCGTTTTGACCTAGCGCAAAGGCTGATTCGTCGCCATCAGTTGATTGATGCCTCCCATCACGATCGATGAGCATCGATCGGCCTTGATGTCCAGCTGATCACCTAACCACTTCCTTGCGATAGAGGTTAGCTCGAAAATGATAAATCACGATGGTTTTCTGATCGTCCGATCTCGACCTAGACCTTCCACGGGAAGTCTTAATCGGATCGCCGCCTACGGTCATCCCCGTAAAGAGGACACGACCTTACAATCTCTCACTCACACGAGCTTACCTCGATAGTAGCTCTCACTTCTGGCCTTCCACTCGATTCCTTCAGCTCCCTCCGAAGTCACTCGAGTGTTGCCCGACCACCGCGGCTTCCTCCGGGTGTCGCTAGCCTTCAGCTCCAGCTTTAGCACTTTTCTGCACACTTGATTTAGCTCGTGAGATAACGATGTAAACTTAATTTTGTGTCTTTGCCATAATCAAAACACAGGTTCGATTATCTAGTGCCCCTGCACCAACAATCTCTCCCTTTTTTATCTATGGCAAACCAACACAAAGTTAAGGAAAATTAAAGCATAAAATAGGTATAGTAGAAGATGAATGTGAAGATGAATATCATTTCCAAAAACTCCCCCTCAACCAAAACTGAATGTGAAGATGAATATCATTTCCAAAAACTCCCCCTCAACCAAAACTCCCCCTTAACCCTAGGTGAGTTTTGAAAGAGATAATTTAATTTTCAAAATTAAATTTTTTGTTACTCCCCCTTAACTTTTGCTCTTCTCCTCCTTTTGCCATAAATCAAAAAAATTTGGGGTTTTTGTATAAAATAGGGTTTTGAAAACAATATCGTATATGCATGCATCTAGATAAATCAAATATGAGTCCAAGCATGCTTCTAGCAGTAGTTAGATAGATTGGTTCGAGGTGTGTTCCTCTGCACCAATAATCTAAAGGTTTATAATATAACCCTTAGGGTTAGTTTGCTCTCCCCCTTAGTCAAATATATGAAGTATAAGAGATGTAGGGGGCGCTAAACTTTGGCCTAAGAGTTATTAAGTACAATAGTTGAGAAAATAAGTAGTATTTTGAAGAGATTGTTTTAAGTATATTTCAATTATCCTTAACATCTCACCCATTCTATGTGTCTCAGAATTTGTTCACCTTATATGTTTTCTGAGATGATTTTAAATTGATTAAAGATAGTCAACCTTGGGTTAGATTCGGATTTAACCTTTAAATCGTTAAGTAACTTTTCGAGAAACTGGCTTCCAGGTCGTGGCGAGGCACAGGGGCCTTCTTTGATCGGAACAACGACCACTTCCTTAGACAAAGCCAAATTCAAGAAAATATCACTTAAGTCACTTAGGGTTACTTCCTGGTCTAACTAGTTTAGGATACGATGAGGTAGCTTCAGCTAGTTCCACTCGGTCAAGTGCACCAAGCTAGATACGCCTTATCTTGCTCGAATATACGAGACTTTGTTTCCCTAACGTACTATCATCTTGCCGCGTCCTGATACTATGTTGTCAAGAGTTGACTAACCATTTACCCTATCTAGCCATTCTAAAAATTAAAGTAAAATATGCAATGGTTTTGCTAAGTAAGCGGGTATACTATTTTAGTGTTAGCTCCCCCTGGACCATTGAACCAATATGGTCTATTCAAATAATGAACTTGATCCTGGGGAATCCAAACCTTATTAGTCCTTATATGTGAGTTCAATAAAACCTTTGGGACCCATGCTTGGACTCTTTGATGACTACGATTTACGATAGACATATAAGACCTATTCGTAGTCTTTGACTTAAATCCGAGTCCGGCTTTTTTGTACATGGCTCTTTGGGTTCCAAGTAGTCGATTAAGGTTCTTAGATCCCAATGTGAACCTTTCCAACCTAGCCTCAACCTCTTGAACTCGGTCTTTCAAGAGAGAATTCTCCTCCTCAAGTTTTTCAATTTGGGTTGAGTTTCCCTCTTGAACTTGACTAGTTGAAGAGGTTAGAGTAGCCTCTTGCTTGAGGGTTTCAACCTCCTCAAGTAATGACTCAACCCTAGACTCGGACTTAGTTAATTTCCTATTAAGCATTTTAATTGTATTGTAAAGCGTATGAATTAGTGAGCGGCTAACCTTAATTTTCTCTTTTGGTCCGGCTTTGAGTTGCTTCTCGAAGTAGTCCTCGAGTTCGGAGTCGGTGTTATAGTTGGACTCGGCTTCGGATTCTGACTCGGACTCCTCCGGTCTTGCCATGTAAGCTATGTCTTCTTTGTTGTCCCAAGTTGCATGGAAGGCTTTCCTTGCTCCCTTTTTCTTTTGGTTCTCGTACTTCAATTTCCTTCTTTCTTTTCGAACTATTCTCCGCACAACGTTCACTATTGCTTCCACTTCTTCTGATTCGGACTCTGATTTGTCTTCGGGTTCGAGTTCATCTACTTGCCTAGTAGGTGGCTTGTTCTTTGTCCTGCAAGTAGAGCAATACCTCTCTCGGCCTGGACCACGTTAGTTTGCTTGTGAAGTTCAAACTCGGAAAATAATTTGTCTAACCTAAGCTTTGAAAGGTCTTTAGAGACCTTGTAGACATCGACAATGGATGCCCACAAGGTAGTCCTAGGGAAAGCATTTAAAGTGTACCTTATAAGGTCCTGGTTCTCTATGGCTTGCCCGATCGAGTGAAGACCATTGACGATGTCTTGGATCCGCGCATGTAATTGGGTGGCGATCTCGCGATCCTGCATCTTTAGATTGTACAGTTTATTTAAAAGTAAATCTCTTTTACATACCTTAGCATCAGGCATCCCTTCGTGTAGATCAATCAATTTTTTCCAAAGGTCTTTGGCACTAATGAATGGACCGATGCGGTTGAGCTCCTCCTTGGACAAGCCACATTGTAATATTTGAGTTGCTCTTGCATCCGCTTCGATTTGCCTCTTGGTTGTATTTGTCCACTTATTGAAATCTAAGGGCTCTCCTTGATCATTGGTGGGTAGAGCAAAGCCGGTTTGGATTATTATCCAAGTCTCGACTTGTGTTTTCAAGAAACACTCCATCCGACCTTTCCAATAACGGAAATCATTTCCATTAAAGAACGGAGGTCGGGTGGTGCTATACCTCTCAATGTGAGCCATTAAGTCTCTTGCAAAAACACGAATAAAAACCAAAGAGAATTCCAAGACTTGGTCTTGGATTAGTAGTGCGGGAAATAATACGAAATAAACAGAAATAAATAAGAAGAATAAGAAACTAACAAAAACTAGAAACTTACAACCTTCGGTGTCCCCGAAAGGCTATTGAACGTTGGATTTTGGGGCTGGAAACAGCTTGTTACGAGGGTAAACCCTGGTAAGAAATGTAGATCTCTCAGAGGGATTCGATTTGGTAGGTAGATCGTTACGTGAGTCCACTTGTGCAAAAAGTTATGGCCATTTTACCGTCGGCTACTCCAAGGGAGAATACTTGCAAGCACACAACCAAAAGAAACGTACCAAGACTTCGTCTTGGATTAGTAGTGCGGGAGGAATAAAAACCTAAGAAAGATACGAATCGAAAAATATGAAAAGAAAACCAAAATGTGCTAGATTGGTGGTTTCACCAAATCTTAGCGCCCCTTCTCTGATACCAATTGTTGGATCGAGAAGCGTCGCTAGAGGGGGGTGAATAGCGATCGTAAATCTTTTCGACGTTTCGTTCGAGTAGATAATTAAACGAGTAAGAGCAGCGGAAAATAAAGGAACATGTTTATTTTTACTTGGTTCACAACCCAGCGGTTGCTACTCCAAGGCCCTATCGGTCCTAGACCGCGTACGGAGGGCAAAGCACTATAACGTCTCCTCCTCGTTGGAGGTAGGAGACAACGATCACAAAAACCGAATGTACGAGGATGAGGCAACAAGCCTACCTCACGCTGTTACGATTAAAATAAAGAATACAATAAAAATAATTAATTGCTACTGCTGCTGACGAAGGAGATTTGAACTTGTCATCGCGTCGGCGTTATGACGGCGTTGGAGCATTGGCATTGTAGGAGCACTTGATGAATAAACTTGATGATATTTGGAGTTAGAATCCTCCCCTCCTTTTATAGATTTTGGCCTCTGAATTTGTCTCCTTTTTTTTTGGAACAGATCACGAAGTTGTCCAAATTTTTATCGCGAAGTGGTCGCGTCAAACCTTATCCATTTTGACCTAGCGCAAAGGCTGATTCGTCTCCATCAGTCGACTGATGCCTCCCATCAGTTGACTGATGAGCATCAGTCGACTGCTTGATGTCCAGCAGTCGACTGCCAGCCTGGCCACTTCTCTGCAGTAAGAGGTTATCTCGGAAAATGATAAATGCGACGGTTTCTAACTGTCCGATCTCGACCTAGACCTTCCACGGGAAGTCTTAATCGGATCGCCGCCTACGGTCGTCCCTATAAAGAGGACACAACCTTACAATCTCTCACTCACACGAGCTTACCTCGATAGTATCTCTCGCTTTCGGCCTTCCACTCGATTCCTTCGGCTCCCTCCGAAGTCACTCAAGTGTCGCCCGACCACCGCCCACCGCGGCTTCCTCCGGGTGTCGCTAGCCTTCAGCTCCAGCTTTAGCACTTTTCTGCACACTTGATTTAGCTCGTGAGATAACGATGTAAACTTAACTTTGTGTCTTTGTCATAATCAAAACATAGGTTCGATTATCTAGTGCCCCTGCACCAACATGAACATCTCTATGTCCTTACCAATGAAACATTTACACCACATTACAGATGCTAGTCTCTAGCTCGAATGACCATTTATCCTTGTTTATTGGCGGCCTAATTGACTAGGAACATATTTAGAATATACAGTGAATATTGATATATTTCATGATGATCATCATATGTACTACCACATCTCACTATGGTATATTCATGGACTTTATCTATTCAACTATCATGGGTATCAAGATAAAGTAAATGCCACACTTATTTCAATTATATAAAAATAAAGTATGTTTGTACACAAGAGTCAACAAAGCCCTAGCCAAAAGTTTGTTAGGGCAATCTCTTGCCATGATATGGTTTTGATGTGTGTGGCAAAGGGTTTAAGTTAGTTTATTATTGTGATTTGATATGTGCGTTGAAGTCATGCAGGACTTAGTAATTCGCACATGGAGCCTTGGCGGGTTCACCACTCATAATCTCGTGCTTGAGTCGGAGAAGGAGCATTACAGAGTCGTGCGCTTGATGCTACCGAGGGACCGCCGGACGAGATGACTTGAAGTGAAGCCAAGGAAACAGACTTCGAAGGCAAAAGACGCGAAGGAGCATTGCAGAGTCGTGTGCCTGATGCTGCCGAGGGACGTGGTCGTGAACGAAGAGAGCTTCGGTGAGGGACTTCGAGTGAGATGAGAGAATGAGTGAATTGTAAGTAGCTCATTAGGTGAACTTGGCCGAAATGGCTAAGTGTCGAATGAGTTTTCCCGACATCAGTCGACTGCCATGAAATGGCAGTTGACTGCTCTGAGTCAAATGCGGTTCGACTTGTATCCGACTGAGTGGTTTTGGGCCATCAGTCGACTGCCATATGTTGGCAGTCGACTGCCAAGACCATCAGTCGACTACTGAAGGCAGCAGTTGAGTGGTCAAGAGGGTTTGGGCCACAGAATGGCTCGTAGCCGACTGGGCAGTCGACTATGGAGGCATCAGTCGACTGATGGATCCATCAGTCGACTGCCAAGGAATTCATTGGACTACAACAGTCGGGATCCGACGTGTTCGGAGGTCGTTGAAGTGGCGATAGTCGACTGCCAAGGGCGGTAGTCGACTGGTGGCGACCAATGGGAAGAAACCAGACCTCTCTATAAAAAGAGAGGGTGTGGGCTTTTGGATGGCTAATGCTCATATTCCAAACCATCATCCAAGTGCTCCACAAGTGATAAACTCCTTCTTCTAGTTCTCTTTCACATCTATTGTAAAAGGAGTGTTCTTGAGTTGTAAGGGTTACCTCCACCTAGCTTAGTGCAAAGGAGAGACCAATAGTGAATTGGTTGCGGAGTGATTCACCGGGGATGAATCGGACCGTGGATTAGCGGCGTAGCCGTGAACCACGTTATATTTCGGTGTTAGCATTGTTTGTATTCTTTATTGTTTATTTGCTTGTCTTTATTAGTATTCTGCTTGCACTAACAATTGTGTAGACGAGCAAATTCCGCCACCAAATGATTGAGGGCTATTCACCCCCCTCTAGCCAGCCGATCGATCCCCTACAAGTGGTATCAGAGCCAAGGAAAGCTTGTCGAGGACTAACCGCCACAATAAGCACATTCAAGAATGGTCGGCTCAAACATTCACCCACCGAAATTCGAAGGCGAATTCTCTTGTTGGAAAAAGAGAATGGAGGTATTTTTCGAGACCGATTTTGAAAGTCTTTTGATTATGGAAAACAGTTTCAATTGCCTAGGGATGAAGAAGGGGAGCCATTGGAGAAATCAAGATGGAGCAAGAGGCAAAGGGAAGAGTATTTGGCAAATTCAAAAGCCAAACATCATCTCTACAATGTCCTCCCTCAACAAGAAGTCAACCAGATAGGAGAGTGTGCTAACGCCAAGGAAATGTGGGAGAAACTAATAGAGATTCATGAAGGCACATCCGAGGCGAAGCTAGCAAGAAGAGATGTACTTCGCTCCCAATTGTCCAATATCAAATTAGAAAAGGGAGAAAAGGTAACCTCACTACACTCTAGATTTAAAGAGATAATAACCGGTTTATCTAGTGTAGGTGAGAAGCTTTCAAATAGGGACATGCTCATGAAAGCAATTGATGTCTTTCCCCGGTCATCAAAATGGAGCTCAATGGTGGACTCCTTCTACATGTCCAAGAACCTAGAAGTGAGCACCTTGGAGGAGTTCTTCTCAACAATGGATCTCCACGAAACAAGGCTTGAAGGAATAGTTGAAGAGCCTAGAATTCAACCTTCAAGAGGGGTAGCCTTGATGGCCCACAAAGGGAAGAAGAAGATGGAGACTCCCTCCTCCTCCGACGAAGCATCCTCCTCCTCCTCCATGGATAGCATGGAAGAAGCTTACATGGTAAGGAAGGTAAGGCATGCTTTAAGAAATTTTAAATTTAATAAATCTAATGACAGGAGGAGAAGACCAAGGGGGAAGGTCATTTGCTACAATTGCCAAGGGGAGGGACACATAAGGGACAATTGTCCCCTCTTGAACAAAAGCAAGGAAGAGAGAAGAAAGAAGGAAGAAAAGAAGAAGAAGGGGAGCAAAAAGAAAAAGGAAGAAGAAAAGAAGGCAAAGGAAAAAGGGAAGGCAAAGGCATTAAAAGTAAGGACTTGGGATGACCCTTCCTCCTCATCATCATCATCCGAGGAAGAAAATGCCTTTGTCACAAATTTGGCATTGATGGCCTTTGATGATCTCTCCACCTCCTCCTCCGATGGTGAAGAAGCAAGCTCAAGTGGAGAGAGCTCAAGTGAAGGGGGAGCCTCCTCTACATCCTCATCATCGGAAGAGGACTTGGTAAGTAAGGTAACGAATCTACCCCCTAAGCAAATAATGTCCATGATTTCTAGCCTCACTAAGGACTTATTTAGGGCAAAGAAGAAAAACAAATGCATGCTAGATCAAATTAAGGACTTAGAAGAAAAATTAGAAAAACATGCTTAAATGATAATGATAATATTTCTTCTAGCTTAAATGATGCATGCTCACATGAATATATGTCATTTAATGTTAGTGATGCATGTATGGATGAAAATAGGGCTCTAAGGGAAAAGGTAGATTATTTGACCAAGGCCCTAGAAAAATTTACAATAGGCTCAAATACCCTTAACATGATAATTGGGAGCCAAAGGGCAAGCTTCAACAAGAAAGGCCTAGTTTATAAGGAAAAGAAAAATGAAAAGGCCTATGAATGTCTAATTGCTAGGGGTCAAGACAAAAAGAAAGTAATTGCTAGAAAATGGATCCCTAAGGAGTATTTAGTGAACCCCATAGGAAAGAACTTATTTTGGGTTCCTAAATCCATCCTAAAGGGTTAGGAAAACCCTAGGATAGTCAACCATATGGACTTTAACTATATCATATTTTTGGTTGACTTAGGATGGCGGGACAACATTTTTGAAATAGTGTTAGGTGATGATAATGCACCTATAAGTAGATAAATCATGTTTTAGGTGATGCTTATCTTAGTATCATGATGTAATACCTAATGCATGATCACAAATTTGATGAATTCTTTTATTTCATGATCATAATGTGAAATTAATTAATATACATTTTATGATCATGTGGATTGTTAGGATGATACTTATCCTTGATAGAATTGCATGAAAATAATGGTTAAGTATATAAAAATACCTTTAGGATACATCTCACAGTCACCATAGGCTACTTTGATTGAAAACATAGCATGAGTGAGATGTTAGGATGATACAAATGTCCACTAGTGCCTATGACATTTAGATGGTCATTTAAGGTATCAAAATAGCAATAATAGACCAATCATGGGGAAGACTTATGTTTAATTCATAGACATATTGCCCAAAGATCATGGTTGGATATTTTATATGTTTTCAAAACAAATTCTTACTTTAAAATATGTGTGTTCATGTTTTGAAACAATCCAAAGCAATACTAGGTGTTAAAATGTATACTAACATGATCAAAAACCTAGTGGTTTTTAAAGCTTTTGGATTTTTAGAAAATCTCAGAAAATATAATGATTTTTCATGAAAAATTATTTTTCATTGATAGATATATTTACAAGAAATGTGTTCCCCAAATTTCACTATTTTTTGAATTTTTTGAAATTTATAATGCATTTCTGAATTTCGTCCAGAAAATTAGAATTGTTGTTTTCTTTGTGCGATCAACCCATCTTGATAGTGATGTTGATGGATTTATTATCAGATTTTTGACTAATTTTAATTTTTTTTCTCTCTATACTTGATGCCATGATATATAAACATTGTTTAATCTTTTTGATGGTGTAAAAGGGGGAGAAAACTATATGTTTAAGTAAGGGGGAATATATTTAGGGGGAGTTTCATGTATTAAGGGGGAGAGTTGCTAATCATGTTAGTCACATGCTTTCTTTCCTTAATGTTTTATCAAATATTTTTACCTAACTTATACGGATTGCCACACATCAAAAAGGGGGAGATTGTTAGGGCAATCTCTTGCCGTGATATGGTTTTGATGTGTGTGGCAAAGGGTTTAAGTTAGTTTGTTATTGTGATTTGATATGTGCGTTGAAGTCATGCAGGACTTAGTAATTCGCACATGGAGCCTTGGCGGGTTCACCACTCATAACCTCATGCTTGAGTCGGAGAAGGAGCATTGCAGAGTCATGCGCTTGATCTCGAGGATCGTGAGGACGACTTGAAGTGAAGCCAAGGAAGCGGACTTGAAGGCAAGAGATCTTGAAGGAGCATTGCAGTCGTCGCTGATGTTGCGAGGATGTGGCCGCGAGCGAAGAGCTTGGCGAGGACTTCGAGTGAGATGAGAGAATGAGTGAATTGTAAGTAGCTCATTAGGTGAACTTGGCCGAAATGGCTAAGTGTCAGATGAGTTTTCGACATCGATCGAGCCATGAAATGGCGATCATTGCTAATCGAACAGCGGTTCGACCGGTATCCCGGCGAGTGGTTTTGGGCTATCGGTCGGTGTCATATCATGTTGGCCGGATCATTGCAAGACCATCGGATCATTCAAGCGGCGATCGGTAGTCAAGAGGGTTTGGGCCCGCAGACCGCTCGTAGTCGGTAGGCGATCGACTACGGAGCCATCAATCGACTGATGGATCCATCAGTCGACTGCCAAGGGATCCGTTGGACTACAACGGTCAGGATCTGACGTGTTCGGAGGTCGTTGAAGTGGCGGCAGTCGACTGCCAAGGGGCGGCCAACGGGAAGAAATCAACCCTCTCTATAAAAAGAGAGGGTGTGGGCTTTTGGATGGCTAATGCTCATATTCCAAACTATCATCCAAGTGCTCCACAAGTGATAAACTCCTTCTTCTAGTTCTCTTTCACATCTATTGTAAAAGAAGGAGTGTTCTTGAGTTGTAAGGGTTACCTTCACCTAGCTTAGTGCAAAGGAGAGACCAATAGTGAATTGGTTGCGGAGTGATTCATCGGGGACGAATCGGACCATGGATTAGTGGTGTAGCCGTGAACCACGTTATATTTCGGTGTTAGCATTGTTTGTATTCTATATTGTTTATTTTCTTGTCTTTATTAGTATTCCGCTTGCGCTAACAATTGTGTAGACGAGCAAATTCTGCCACCAAACGATTAAGGGCTATTCACCCCCTCTAGTCGGCCGATCGATCCCCTACACAATTGGCTTATAGGGCACCTACTCTAACAAACTCCCACTTGCCCTAATGCCAACGACTCACTAGTTTTAAAATTTTGTGATGCTTTTCAAATGATGGTCATGGCAAGAGCTTTGTAAGTGGATCATCAATGTTGTCTGCAGAGAGGACTTTCTCAATTGTGATGTCTCCTCTTTCCACTCTCTCAGATTATGTGAAATTTTCTCAGTATAGCTTGGATCGATGATGAGACCCTGGTTCATTTGCTTGTGTAATAGATCCAGTATTGTCACGGTGAACCTAGATTGGATCAACTCCATTTGGAACAACACCCAACTCTTGGATGAAATTCCTCATCCAAACTGCCTCATTCTTTATACATGCTATATAATGCCTCGATGGTGGAATCCGTAATTGTGTCTTGCTCTTCCAAGAAACAAAACCACCATTCAATGTGAATACATATCCAGAGGTTGATTTTGCATCATCCACATCTGATTGGAAGCTAGAATCTATGTAGCCTTCCAATTTTAATTCTATAATCTCGTATGTCATGAACAAATTCTTAGTCCTTCGTAAGTACTTAAGAATATCTTTCACAACTTTTGAATGTAATGGACCGGGATTTGTCTGATATTGGCTCGTGACACTCAGAGCATATGATATATTAGGTCTTGTAGATATCATACTATTCATGATACTACCGATGGTAGACACATAGGGAATGTGTGTCATCATCTCTATCTCTTCATCTGTCTTAGGGCATATAGACTTGGATGGAGTTACACCATGACACATTAGTAAGTATCCTCTCTTAGATTCTTCCAATGAGAATCTACTAAGTATGGTATCTATATATGGGGATTGGGTTAGCCCCGCATCCTCTTTGATCTATCTCTAGAGATTTGTATTCCCAATACATAAGATGGTTTACCCAAATCCTTTATAGAGAATCTACTAGCTAACCATACTTTAGTTGACTGAAGCATTCCTACATCATTCCTGATGGTGTCTTCTTCTTCGGCCTGCTTAGATCCTCCTCTCTCTTCCTAAAGACTCCCTCTGATCACCTTAGATCCTTGAGTTGGAAGCTAGATTTGTTACTCAAAAGAGAATGTTAAGGGTGGGTCGGCTTCCCGGTGTGACCCCTCCGATGCTCAAATTAGAAGTGGAAGAATGAAATATTAGAATGTAAAAGAAGAAGTGAGAAGAGATCTTTGAGGTACTGAATAAGGAAAAAAAATCATCCCTTTCTTCTTCCACCTCTGCCCCTTTTATAAGGGATCAATACTGTCTCAATTAAAAGTAGATTTACTTTACTACCTTTGCCAACCTGTCAATGTATAACCGTTTTTGCTCGCTCTTTTAAAAAATAGCTTCCTCTATGCTCTCCACGTGTCTCCCATCTTTCCTGCCAATCATTAATCAAATAAATAAATAAATAAATAAATAAAATATCTCATGTCAACAATATTCCCTATTCAAGAAATTCCCCGTTACTTCCTGTACTCAAAAATACCTATATCCCCTTCTTCACCTAATTCAGAAAACACCCAAGGCATATATATACATCACATACACTGACCACTCCAGAAATACATTGACTACTCGAGAAATACACATACTGCTCGGGAAATATATAGACTGATCAGGAAAAGAAAACTACCCAACTTCTCACAAGTGTGCTCTGCACCACCTGCACTACTTTTCCCTACTTGGCATGGGAAATACACATGTGGCTCAGGAATTACATATGTCAATCACGAAATGCATATATTGCTCTGGAAACACATAAACTGCTCTATAACTTAACTCTAAATCAACTACTCTACTGCCTCGACTTAGCTTGGAAAATACATATATGATTCGGGAATTACTTATGTCAATCGAAAAATGCATGTACTGCTCTGGAAACACAAACTGCTCTGTCAATACAATACTTAACTCTGAATCAACTACTCTACCTCTCATATGATTCGTGAATTGCATACATGACTTGGGAATTACATGTATCAATCGGAAAATACTCATACTTCTCTGGAAACACATACACCGCTCTGACTTCACCACTCTGAACCAACTACTTTGCTCACCCCTACTAAGTTCGAGAATTGCATACACTGATCAAGAATTACATGTATCAATCGGGAAATGCTCATATTACTCTGGAAACACATACACTGTTCTGACTTCACCACTCTGAACCAACTACTTTGCTTGCCCCTATTGAGCTCGGGAATTGTATATATCACTTGGGAATTGCATACACGACTCGAGAATTATACTGATCGCTCAGAAAACATACTAACTGATTCAGAATCATATTCATGGCTCAGAAAACATACTAACTGGTCGAGAATCATACTGATCTCTCAGAAAACATACTAACTGATCCGAAAACATATTAACTGATCCAGAATTATATTCATAGCTTGGGAAACATATTAACTGGTCAAAAATTACTCTGATCACTCAGAAAATATACTAAACATCCTGACTGAAAATCTCAACCCCATCATAAGTTCCTCCTCTTTAGTAAAACTGAAGAGTGAAGTCGAGTGAAGTTGAGTGAAGTCTTATAAGTATTTATTGAGATTGTTTTCACTGAACAAACAAAATTTTTCTGCCTTAGCCAAAAAACCCTACACCCATCATAAGTTCTCCCTCTTTAGTAAAACTGAAGAGTGAAGTCGAGTGAAGTTTTACAAGTATTCACTGATATATAAAAATTTTGCCATATAAAGCATAGAACCACAAGATGTCATATTAGGCATGGATCTTGAAGCTATCATATTAGGTGCAGGGCCTTAAACTGTGATACTAGGCACTATGCCTCAAACTGTTATGTTAACAATGTAGTTAGCCATTATAGTTAGTTGTTATAGTCCCACTGGGGGAATGTAACTACCTAGCCTATAGGTTGTTATATTAGGAGTGAGAACCTTGAGAACATCCTACTTAGCCACTATAGTGTGTTGTTATAGTCCTACTGGGAGAATGTAGTTATCTAGCCCATAGGCTATTATATTAGGTGTGAGAGCCTTGAGAAAATCCTACTTAGCCACTATAGTGGGCTATTATAGTCCCACTAGGGGAATGTAATTATCTTGCCCATAGGTTGTTATGTTAGGCATGAGAGCCTTGAGAAAATTCTACTTAGCCACTATAGTGGGCTATTATAGTCCCACTAGAGGAATGTAATTACCTAACCCATATGTTGTTATATGAGGTGTAGAACCTTAGAATTTTTTATCCCCTGATCCCTGCAAATGAAATATAGTTAATTAGCCCTTAGGCTCTTGTATTAGGCACAAAAGTCTTAGAAAAAATTATTGATCCCTGCAAAAGAATATTTTCAAAGAAAATATAAGAGCTGAGAAAAAGTACAAAAATCCCCTCTTAACTTCATTTTTTCCCCTTTGTATCTGTCATATTTACTTCATTATTTATTCTTTCCCTTTTAAAAGAGCACCGCTTCACTTAACACTTATGGTCTCCCAATCAACCAGTTAACCCCCAACTCTATCTGCATCTTGCTGGAACCCTAATTATCTTTAAGCACCTCAACGTCCCTCAAACTCCCCACGTCTTTCATTGTTTCGACCAATTAAAAATGGCAGATATTGGCGTCTTTTACTTCATGGCACACCAAGACTACCAATTCCTCACTAATATGCCTACTTTCCATAAGGCCTAGAGGGATATGTACTTTTTTATTCCCCTAGATCCTATTCTTCAAGTTTCCCTGACCTGGAGAATCGCTCTTCCCTGACTCCTTGAGCCAAAGGCATCAAGTCCTACGTTAATTTCCCCACCATTGAACCCCTGCTTAAAAACAGACATTTCAGTATTATTGAACTTTTGTAAGAGCCCATACTATCCTACTATGGGTTGTCTCCCCATCCATCACCCGAAGCTCATCCCATAGTTAAACACTACTTCCCTATATATTTACTATTTTTACTTCCAAATGTATACTGACATACTTACATTGCAAAGGACATGATGCATATAGTTGTTGCCAGAACCTTGGAAAAAAAGCAGAAGAAAAGAAGAAAAATTCAAACAGCTTCTACTTCTACTTCTAGCCAAAGACCCTCCTCATCAGTAATTACTCCTTTTCCCACTACTGCCTACTTTAATTATCTTTGTTCAATTCTTGAAAATACTTCACAAAGAGTTACTTACACCTTTGCATTGCAGGTTCCTTCTGAACTCCCCCACAACCCAATCAAAACCCTTGCAGAACTAGGGAAACCCTCCATCACTTTAATAGATCCTGATCTAATTCCTCCTCCCACCGAACCCATTCAAAATCTTTTTCCCCCTTTCAACCTAATTCTCCCCTCAAAAACATCCTCATCTCTTCCTCCTCAAGAATTGTTACCCCTTGTCGTAGCATCTACTCCACTTCTTGATCCCTCAGATACTCCTATTGACCTTTCCTCCCCTCCTTCCCCCACTTCTTCTCTTGATAACATTCCTTTATCCTCCCTTTTCCCCACCAAACAACAATCCCTTCCTCCTTCAAGTCCCATAGTACCTAAATACACCACTTCCTCTCCCATTGATCTTCTGGTACATGTCGTATTAGATGCCTATACCAGCCATCCTCCCCCTTCTCCTCAGGAACTTCCCATGTCCCCATCCCATCTTGGCTCTCCTAACATACCTCCATCCTCAATTCACTCAGAAATTCCCATTCCTACCTCAGATTCCATCACAAACCCTTCCTATCCTCCACAATTTTGATATTCCCCAATTTCTACAAGAGCTTCATCAGAGTCTCTTTATGGTAATTTTTTCTTCTTTTTACTAACTCATTTCATTGTACAAATAAATCTCCCATATTACTTTCATTTGTTTAATTTATAGAGCACCTCCAAACTTCACAACTTTAGCTAATAGTTCCCTGAATTTCAGATTCAACAATCTCAACCTCCACCCCCACATGTAGAAATGCCTTTACCAATCAATACTTCGCCCGAGCCCTCAACTTCTTCAAAGGGCCTCTAGACTAGTCCCTTTACATCTCCTGACTAGGCTGAGAAAGAAGCAACACACCAACAATAGTTACAAGACCTACAATTTCAAATGCAAGCCCTGACTACAGAAAGGACCCAACTATTGGCAGAGAAAGAAAAAGCTTCTACTGAACACAAGCACGATCTACATCAAGAAAAATGGGAAAGCTCCTGCAAAGATACTACTATCTGACTACTTCAAGAGTAAGTAGATTTGTATAAACAACAAGAAGCATCATTACAAGCACAAGCTCAAAAACTGGCACAAAAGGAGAAAGACTGACACTTCCAGTCGGGCCAGTGTTTCCAACCCTTAGAAGACCTCATAGATGCCTTTGATGCACTTAAGGAGAGAAAAAATAACAGTATGGTAGAATTCCATTTTTATTTCTCTATATTGATGCAACATTTTCAAAGGTTATCCAAAGTTGCCAACGATCAGACCCGTCGCATTGCCCAACTCCATAGGGAATTATCCAATCTATAAGAAATTGAGGCAGAACATTGGCCAGCCCAAGAAACCAAACTCCTTACTAGCATGGCAGCAAAGCATGGTAGATACTTTCAGAGGGGTTTTGAAAGGGCTCTTCAAGCAGCAAATGATAAAGGTCTTCTCTCCTCAGACCACTCAGAAATTATCCTAGACATGGAGGCTGCTTTCCACAAATTCCCTCCAGAGGCTTTTAATACTGAGTCGAATACCGGCTCAGAATCATAAGATTGTAACCACTATTTCTGTAATGAACAGTTACTTAATATTTTGTAATGAATACTTATTCCTTAAATGCTCAATTTTATTCTGAACTGTTGTTTCTGAATCTATGTTGTATATACCCAATGTGATTGTTTCTATGAAGCTTCATACTACCCAATTCTGCACATAATCTGCTTATATCTAATATAAATATTTTTTGTCGCTACCATCATATTATAACATGTACATTTCTCAATATCCACATGCATATAATTCTTCACATATTATCTGAGAAAGTCATCTTATGTCTTTACGTGGATGACATACTTATCATTATAAGCAATGATAAAGTAATTAAATCTGCTATAGAAATGTTGAACTCGAGATTTGACAATAAGGATATGGATCTTGTTGTTGTGATTCTAGAAATTAAGATTCTTAGAATATCAAAATGATTAGTTCAGTGTGTTGGTCTCATTATGTGGATAAAATTCTTGAGAAATTCAATAAAGATGACATTGTATTAGCACAAACTCTGATAGATGCAAGTCAACATTTATAAAAAAAATCGAGGAGAGAGTATCTCTCAGTTAGAGTATTCCAAAGTGATTGAAAGTCTAGTGTATTTAATGAGTTCTACATGATCATACTTAGCTTATATAGTGAGTAAATTGAGTAGATTCATGAGTAATCCCCGGTGTTGAGTACTAGAAAGGGATAATAAGAGTATTAATGTACTTAAAATATATTTGTGATTATGAACTGCACTATACAAGATATCCAACTGTAGTTGAAGGATACAACGATTTGAATTGGATATATGATGTGATAGATTCAAAGTCTACAAGAGAATATTTATTCACTTTAGGAGGTGTAACCGTTTCATGAAAATCTTCTAAGCAAACCATAATAACGGATCTACAATGGAATTTGAGTTTGTATCCCTTGATATGTATAGTAAAGAGGTTGAATGACTATAGAAATTCTTAGAAGATATTTCTAGATGGTGAAATCTGTGTTAGCAATCTGCATACCTTTGTGATAATCAATTGGTGATTGGATGGATAGAACTATCTGTATAATAATAAGTTTATATATATGCATTGTAGACATAATATTATTAGAACTCTCAATCGGAGTTATTATTGTTGACTATATAAAGTCAATGGATAATCTAGTAGATCCACTAACCAAAGAATTAAATAAAAAGTTAGTTGCAAGTTCATCACGTGCAATTGAATTTATGTCTGTGAAACAAATTGATGTAAAGGAAATCCAATCTATGCTGGCTGGAGATCCTAGAAACTAAATTCAATGGGACAACCTATCTGTATCGATGAAGTTTGATCACTATGGGAAAATTATCCAATGGATCAGTGATACCCATTACGGGTAGGGTTAAACCTCATACCTTTAATGATCCTCATACTTACGAGTAGAGTAATACAGATTACTCTTAATTAAGAGATCTTCTATGTGAAAGAGAAGTGATGCCACTTTGAAAATATTTGAAGACATAATTCTTAAACTCTCTCACAGAATCAGACATGTTCATTTACAAGAATGAACATGCCCATGAGAATTGAATTGTATCAAGAAGAGTGTTGGGTGAGATGTGACAATACTTACATGAATAAGATAACAAATATTGGTGAGCTAATGAGCAAACATATCTTCACAAGCGAAGGTTCAAAGAATAAAACCTATCTGTCCTATACATGACTCAACTGTTGAAAGGTATCATATTCTTTTATTTTCATTCATGTAGGGGATTGTTGAAAATTTGAATGGAAATGAAATAGATGGATGGAATGGGAGCTCTCATCGCATGAGATTTTAGTCATGATTGAAAATTTCATGACACATTGGTTGGTTTATATTGTATCACAACATATGAAATTGTTAACATGTATGGATGAGAGACTTTCTCTCACATGTGTGCCCACATGGGGTGCAAATTCAGGATCCAAATTATACTAATTTCAATTGATTCGTGTGTGACTGCAATCTAGGCACATCGAATGTCAAATCAGTCTGGGCTAAATTTTGCCCAAGCATATCAACCTACATTTAGCCATTCGAATTCATTTTGCTGTCTACTCAAGTGCATGCATTACATGATGCTTCATGGATTTTACGCCTCTTGAGCGAAGGTGTTGAAGAGGCTTAGATCCTCTCCATGCATAGATAGATAATAAGATGATGACAAGAGATTTAATGTATTTCAGAATACAAATTCATACTCCATGAGTGAGCTCTAGAGTGAGTTCCGACACTATACACCTTTACTATAATCCCTCTTTATCGGAAGTACTTCCGGAGGTGGAGAAATCCCTTATAGATAAGAGCATATACAAAGTAAAGGAAAATAACACACGGATCATTCTCCCTCCTTCTCACTCCACCGAGGATGTTCCTTCTCCTTCCCAGTTCACTTCTTGATCCTCCCTCTCCAGCAGTGAGCCTCTGTTCAGAAAACTAATCCGCCCCTTCTTCCGTCCTCCCTTCCTTTTATCCTTGTTGCCCTTGAAGCCAGTTGTCGCATAACAAATCGCCTGGATCACAGTCCACATGGACGGTTGTGCAGGTTTAAGGAATCATATTGTTATGTTGTTGGTGAGAATGTGCCATCGGGAGCCTCTTATGGGGCCTCATGAGGTTCCCTAGGTGGTTATCAGATATAACAAACTTCCTACGTGTTGTGGGGTCATCTCTTTCCTTTGTTTTACCTATATGTCATTCCTTCAATCAATCTTTCTCGCTATTTTCCCACCTCCGTCCTTCTCCCCGAGTCACCCTTTTTCTGGTTCGGCTCATTTTCTGGACTTGCTATCCTACACCATTCTAGCCATCAAGCTGAGGTGCTTATAACTCAACTCGGCTCCTCGAGTTGCAATCCCCTCAACCTGACTTAACTTTCCAAACTAGTCCCTAGCTACTTGATTTGGGTATATACCCCAAACTGTAGTCACATTCATTTGATCTTACCCTCTCCACTTTTAGCCCTTCATTATTTCTTCCTTTATTCCCCGGGTCGGATTATAGCGGTATCAGTACACATTAAATTATCAATTTGAAATAGTCAAATAATTAATGACAATTCCATAACTACTTGGATGAAATGACTCACCATTGATGGTCGAGATTGGAATTTCGAGCCATGTGGGCAAAGATAATAAATTACCTTTACTTGGCTATTAATTGGATGTTGTGTCTCGGAGCCTAAATAAGGAGGCTACAATCTCGGGAAGAGAGCAAACAACATTGACAAGCTCTTCGTCCAACTCCTCTCCCCTACATTCTTTTCCTTTGCGCTGAATGATGCGCTCGACATCTCTTCCATGATAGCTTTTGGGTACATGCTCAGTTTGTCGTGAATAATCCGTACGTAGTTGTATATGCGGTCCCACTATTATATCTTAGGAAACAGACACTTTCGTAACCTTAAAGTACTACCGAAGGAGATGAATTTATTTTAAAGAAATTATATCAAACATAGACCTCAATGTCTCTTTCCTCTTAGTCACTTGACAACTCGGATGGCTTAGTAGCTCTACAACTCAACTCTGGGATGACTTAAACACTCAGTGACTCAGCCTATTAGCTCGACCAGCTTGGCATTCGACGGCTCGGCCACTCGGGTTATTCGGCCACTTAATCACTCAACTAGCTCGACTCGACAGCTCGACCAATTCAACACTCGATATCTTAGTTACTTAGTCAGCTCAGTTCGACAATAGCTCAACCAGCTCAACATTCAGCATATCGATTTGGCAGTTTGACCAATTGGACACTCGACAACTCGATACTCGGTAGCTTGGCTAGCTTGACCACTCATCAGTTTGGCTCAACAACTCAGTCAGTTGGCACTCGACAACTCGACCACTCAACCATCTCGGCTCAACATTCGACAACTTGGCAGCTTAGACAACTCGATACTCGATAACTAGACCACTTAGTCAACTTGGCTCAGCTTGAAGTTGGGTAGCTCAGTCAGTTCGACACTAGGCAACTCAACCACTCGATTTGGCTTGACACTCGGCAACCTCTCAACCAATTCAACCACTCAGTCAAAAAGGGAGCTATCTCTATCAATAAATTTGAATTCATTTCATGAATTTAAATTCAGATCATTTTCATAAAATTCTGACAAAATCATCTTAAGAATAAATCGGCTAATATATTCTTGGTCATAGTGTGTTTTTCTTTTTTTAAAGGAATTTGTTTGATTCATTTTGTTAAGGCCGCTTCGATAAGAAAAATGGAGCTCAAACCTTTTTCAGGGGCTTTTTTTTTTTTCAAATGTAATTCGTATGCATCAACTGAATTATGTCACCGCGGATTATAGTACATATATTGTATAATAGAGTACGAATTAATTTTTATCTCTGATGGAGTTCCAATAAGATCAATTGTGTAGTTTATTTTTTCTTTTTATTGTGGGACGGACGAGAGAGAGACCTGAGGGAGGATTTCCCTTCTGCTTAATAACCGGTCGAATCACACTTTATGGCCAGTTATGGCTTTGTTTGTTTAGGAGGTTAAAAAAAAATTGTGTTGTTCATGGTACGTAGATGGCGATGAATGAGCAGGAGAGGAAAATAACCGGAAGATGGCACAGTTGGACTGGTGTCGGCGGTTTAAGGTGATCGTTGGGGTGGCACGGGGGCTTCTGTACCTGCATGAGGACGCGCACACCACCATCATCCACCGCGACATCAAGGCCAGCAACATCCTGCTTGACGAAGAGTGGTCGCCCAAGATCGCCGACTTCGGCCTGGCTCGCCTCTTCCGCAGGAGCTGAGCCAGGTGAAGACCCGTGTTGTGGGCACCAACGGCTACATGACCCCTGAGTACGTCATGCGCGGCACCCTCTCTGCAAAAGCCGACGTCTTCAGCTTCGGCGTCGTCATCCTCGAGCTCATCTCCGGCCGCAAGAACGCCGCCTTAACACCCTTCCCCAACTGTGAAGCCAAAAGCCTCCTCGAATGGGTAACTATATGTGTATATATTCCGTCCAATTCACACCTGGGCTCGTCTGTCGACTCGAATCCACATCGCATGCTTTGACCTAATGCATATTAATTACAGGCTTGGAGGCTGTACAGGAAGGGACAGAGTCTGGATCTACTGGATCCGGCGCTAAAATCCACGGTCGTGGTGGAGCAAGTTGAAATGTGCATTCATCTCGGCCTGCTCTGCGTCCAGTCCGACCCCAAGCTGCGGCCAGACATGAACCGCATCGTGATCATCTTGCCCAAAAGGCCAAGAGCACAGGAAGAACCCACCAAGCTGGGGATCCCCGGACCCAGATACCGGAGACACCAAGGTGCCGCCCACGCCTCCAGCTCTGTCCCTTCCGCTGCAAGATCATCATCCTCCGTTCCCAACTCTGCTTCCGTCTCAGAGGTCCATATGATTTTGAGATCATGGATGAAACCTGATAAATGAACCCTGGTATAAGATTAATTATAATATATAAAATATTTTAGGTCCTATATAAGTGTTAGGCGTGGGGCGGTTATTGTACACATCGTGCGATAACGCACACACTCAAAGGAATGTGTGCATTTTCTCCATAGCGATCGCGTCAAAGCTATATAGCGAGGGCGTCAAGATCACGGATGATGTTAAGTGCAAGATTCGAATGCTAAGAGGGCATCGGGAGAAACGGTGAGATCGAGAGAACACCAAGGTGTGGTTGGGACTTGGCTCGTGGAAGAGTAGGACTCTTCCGACGTGATCGATCCTCAGATGGCGAGCAGAATCTGTTAGTAATATATGAGAGATGTCCTAAAGCAATCGCCTTATGTATAAACCATTTATATGATAAATGAAGATTCACTATTTGAGTATACATGTTTTATGTATTTGATTGGATCTTAAACTCATTTCTTTGAATGTCACGATACGATTCACGGCATGAGAGAATTTGTGATTGGATCACAACTAGTGAGTATCTCTACATGTGTAATTGTGATGTATCGAATTATCCTAGTCGATGAATTGATGGATTTGGACACCATCAATTCTGTCGAGACTAGCACGAGGTATACTCCTTGGTGTATCCAAGCAGCTGATTCTCACTGGCTGGAGACATAGTGATGTCCGGAGTTGATCATGGATGCTAGTTATGGTAACTAGTTCATTGGAGTGACCAGCCGTAAGACTTCATATGATTCTCTGCATATATAGATATGTCAATGAAGTTCTTACTGTGGCTTAAGTGCGATGTTCCTTTGACTTGCGGTATTCAAGTCATCTTGATCATGGAGACTTATGCTTTGACATCTTAAGCAAACATCTCCGAGGAGATGTGGACTCGGGATGATTGGGTATAAGTCGAAATGATCGAAGGTGTTTGAATAGCCTATAAAGGATTCACCACTCCTTGCGAGGAGATATATACCCATGGCCTCTCGTCGGATTGTTACTAAAGTCTTTGGCCAAAGTATTACATGTTTAGAGTAAGGTACTCTTCGATACATGTGGAGTAACTAGAATCCGTAGGACGAGGAAATGATACTTGGGCTAGGTGTGGCGTGAGTCGACCTAGTGAGGTGACACAATAGACCATGTCTGAACCAAGTGGGTATAAGATGAGTGAAGGGAATGGGGCACGAATCATTCGGCTCTTTGAAGGGTTTGAAATAGTTACGGATCAGCGGGTTGATCTTTTGGTTAATTGGGGATCATGATGTACTACTAGGTGCCACTCATGATCGTTCTATAATTAATGGTTAATTATAGGCGGCCAACATAAACCGAGAACCTATTTGGTCACCGCGCTGGCGGCGTAATCCGAAGGATTTAAAACGAGCTTGAGAATGGGATTCTCAGACCGAGAGAAACTAAGTTTGGTTGGACCAAACATAAAGCGAGCATGAAATCGTTTCAGTCGCAATGGAAGCATGGATGGGCCGTGTCTTATGAAGACATAATGGATGAACCAAAATGGTTTGGTTCTAATCCAATGGAGGAGAATAAATCAAAGGGTTTGGTTTATTTTAAACGAATGAACCAAAAGTTGGTTCGGTTCGTTTTAACTTAAAATAAACCATCATGGTTTGGTTTATTTTAACTTATCTTAATGGAGCGGGTTAACGGGCCTAATGGTTATGATCCAATAACCATTAAGAGAATTAGTTCTCTATAAAAGAGGGCTTAATGGATAATTAAGCCCTAATCCACAACCCTAAGTTGCCGCCCACCTCTCCTTGGAGAAATTCGGAGCTAACTCTCCTCCTCCTTGCTGCCGCCCACCTTGAGGCTCCAATCGGCGTCCAGAAGGCTGTTTCCTTCCCCCTCGCCGACGTCGAGTTGCTGCCGGTTAGTGCTCCGGTGATCTCCTTCAAGTTTGGCATCAAGGTGAGCTCTATCTCCCTTTGTTGGCCGGCGCCTATCACCTCCACCAAAGCTGTCCAGTTTTCTGGACAGCTTGTTCTCCTCTCGTCGGAGCGTCGTTTGGGCGGCGGTTAGAAGCTCCGACAGTGGATAACTTACGAGGATTCGATCTCCGGTAATCCTCTGAGTGGAGGGCGAAGGATTCGTCAATCGGTTGTGAATACCTCTCGGAGAAGCGAGTTTTGAGGACTCGTTTTGGATCGAATTTGGATTCGGATCGTGATCATCTCTCGATCCGTCGTCTTCAACCGCGAGGCTAGTAACCCGTACGAAAGGCGAAGCTCGTGGCTTAAGCGAAGTCATCGAGGAACTTCGGCGTGGATCTGGATAGAGCGATTCTAGCGAGGATCGTTCGGTTGATCTGCGTTCCGCTACCGTCATCTGAAAGGTATAACGTAGATAAATTTCCTTTTATTGCAAATTTAAATTTATGGTTATGTCTACACTTGTTGTAATATGCATGCGTGTGTTGTGTGTGTTGTAATAAATGTAGATTTATTATTTTTATTGCTTCATTTGTGTTCATGTTTCTGAAACAGTGATCGAACACACACCTGTGATCTTGGAAACCATGATGGTATCGAGCGAGTT